>OX411548.1:70716767-72129267 GCA_948146395.1 Fragum whitleyi
ATGCATTTTTTATTTAAGGGAGGTAATCAATATCGATTATTTTGTTCATCCTGAACAACATTTGCGATAATGGATTACCTCCCATTAAATTCACCAAAAACTCGCTCCACACACTCATTCAATTTCATTAAAAAATCATTCCAAAATCATTCACCTTGTTAATTTCACGATGTTGTGAACTGTTTACGGCAGAAATCAACAAAGCCATACAGGAATGATTCTTGAAACATGCTTTCCCAGATTTCACCCTAAAATTCTGGTCAAAAGACGACTTTTAATTGCACTTAACTGTTTGAACTATCTCTTATCCATAATTAGTTTTATTGGGTTTCCAAATGCAACTTTTTTGTAAAATTGTTTGCAAAGACGTTTTTGAAACTGACTAAAGTGTTAAGGATTTCAATAATCAGGCTTAATACTGAATTGAATTGGAAAGTCCTAATAAATTATACTTCTTTCATATAAATATGACCTAGTTTAATTTTTGGATAAAATTATAATGGTATGTAAAATAATTCTATATGAAAAAAATATCATAAAGCATCAGTTTCTTTTTTCAAATGAATTACTGTTCATGGTTCTCTTTTGATAAAAAAAAATTTGCCATTTTAAACTTATGTTATTATTATTTTATCTATTTATTTATTTAGTTACTTTTTAGCTTTAACAAAATACAACAAAAAACAATGTTTTTACGCTGTGAGCTAGTGGCGTGACGTTTTTGGATAGCACAAATTGTTAGACGTCTAAATTGCCTTATCTACAGTGAACAAAATATTACACATAAAGATTTGTTCAAGCAGTAGTTACGACATTTTGGATAACACACCCACCAACGCAAAATCAATGTAATTTCTAATTCTTTCTCAATTTGTTTCAGTATTTTAAGATCAAATTAATGCTCATGTTATCTACAAGCATGATTGACAGACCTTTCACGGTCAATTAAATGTATTTTTCGAATTTTTTGTTCAAATAAAAGACAGCGATTCTTCAACCGTTTACAAACGTTCCTCGCGTTTACTTACCATTGAATAATATTGATCTGCCCTACGTTCAGGATCACAAAACGGTGCAAACAGATTTCCAATTATACCCCGCTTCGCACGCAAGTTCACGTGCAAAGCGGGGTATAATTGAAAAACTGTTTGTACCATTTTGTGATCCTGAAAGCGGGGCAGTCGAATCTTTTTTTTCTAAACACGTCTAAAACTAATCTAAAATGGTTTCTTTGCGCAGTTGGATTTTTAAAAAGGTACGTATGTCCTTCATTGAGTATGATTTTTTTAATGGTACCCAGTTTTGCACGTGATTACAATTGCAACGTATGGTACCATTTGTTAATGGTTTCCCTAAAGTTTTCCTCTTGAAGCCGGACAGATGATTATATGTCGATCTAAAAAAGACACCTGGAACTTTGATACTTTAGAAAAGCAATTTCAAGTGAGTGATCAAAGATCAATTCTACATTGAAAATTATAGGAGATAACGGTTTCTCGAACCCCATTCTTGCTTATGGAAATATACAAGGGTTGGATTCTATGGTTTTCTTTTGAATAATATTTCTGCTTAGTCGTGATTAAAGGCGATTTTAATTTATAGAAAGTAAAAAATTAAGGCGTCCGGAATCAGTCTTTCCCTCCCCTCCCCCAACCTACACACTTTCTTGCATTTGTTTATACAGTAGTGGTTTAAGGTTCATTAAGAACTGTATAAAGGCTAAAGAAATTGATAAAATCTAAAAGATACCAATTGTTACTTATATGGATAAGAGTATATCGATGGCTCAGCGTGAAACAATTATAACTCCCTTTATGTTTATAGGGAGTTATAACCGTTTCGCGCTAAGCCATCGATATGAGTATTGTCATTGTTTTGAAGAAGGTATGATACCAAAATTTAATAAGGCTTTAAGTTTTCGACACTTGGGTTCATATATATAAAGAAAAGTGAGATTTAGATCATCAGTTTCACACGTGTAATTCAAAACAATCATACAAAAAATCAAATTAATGTTGTTTGGGACAATTTTCTCTGGAGACCAAGTGCACAAGTTTACAAAATATGCACAAACTAGTAACTTTATTCATGGAGCCTTATTTTTTCTGAGGCAAATCAGGAAGCTTTCGTCTTGATAAATGAAAAAAGGAAAAGAAAAAAGGATGTAAACATGTGCATATTGAAAGAAAAATCAAGAATTAAAAAATATTTACGAGAAAAGCGAGTGATTTGCTCTTCTTTAATCATATACAATGTACCTTTTATTACCATACAATCAAAATCACTTCGTCAAATTTCTATATCGAATTTTCTTTTTATTCGTTTGAATATAGTATTTAATCGTTCAATAGAATTTGGCTATTTAAATAAGATTTTATTTTGAATCAAAGATTTTCTCTACATTTTGTATAGTTGTGCTATTGATATCATGAACATTCGATCGGATTAAATGCGAAGACTAACGAGTTCGACATATCGAGGGTTTAGCGCAAAAACATAGTATGTGTCTGTACAATATACAGACACATACTATGTTTTTGCTTTAAGCCTTCGATATAATACTGTATACAGTTACTAACATCCAGAAATTAATATTTACCAAGACCAAAACCATTCTTAATCGCTCAGTCACCACTCCATTCATTCACCCAATTAATCACTCAATTCATTCAAAAACGATTCAAAATCAATAAAAAAAAGACATGATCGACGAATATATTGTAACATAAAATCGCTCCAAAAATTTTACGATTTAAATGACTTAACATATTTTGTAAGCGTTTCTGAAGACATAGATGGCTATATTTAAACATATATGCATATTTTATATAAGGGAGGTAATAAATTCTGTTAATTTTGTTCATCTTGGACAAAATTAACAATGTTAATTTACCTCCCTTAAATTTCATTCAAAACACGCAATTCACACACATTTGATATCAATCCAAATTAACCCCAAAATCATTCAACTTGTCAATTTCACGATGTTTCTAACTGCATACGCCTCAAATAAGACATTTAAAACATCGACTTTGTGTGGGATTCTTTTTGATTATGTAGATTTGGGTATATCATCAATGTTTGTTTAAAAGGTTGATAAGGTAAAATAGTAACCCGTGTGCTCATTTTTCTCCTTTCCATCTATTTTAACATCTCTTCTTTGATTTAAGGCTTGAGTTGACCTTCTCTGTGTACGATTTCCTTTGCGAAAGGGCAGATAACGGGTGGGGGTCGTATCCAAAGTAATTGTCCTATTTATAGGTGGAAAAAAGACTGTACTTCTACTTAAGCTTGGGTAGCCCGAAAGTTTAAGGGAGTTTTCCTAAATTACTTTTTACTTAAAGGTAGGCTATTGAATGAAGATGAAGGGCTAAAGAGGTCAAAAGTCAAACCTTTCTGTGGAACCTACAATAGCAGCGCAAAGAAGGCCCAAAATCCGGTGGGGTCTGACCACAATTCCCAAAAAGGGGACAATATCTTCATTCTATTTAAAATATTTTCTGTCCGATATCTTATTGAGCCAAATTATTTCACGCCGCCCTATCGGGGCCCGTTGTTGTTGTGTTTTTTTCAGCTTGAAACCCGCCCTACGTTCAGGCTGAAAAAACAATTGAAAACCGTTTTCAAATTATACCCCGCTTTACACGCAAGTATGCGGGTAAAGCGGGATATGACTTGAACCGGATTGTCATCCTGAGCCCAGGGCTGGATCAAGCTGAAAAAACAACACCAACGGGCCCCGGCCGGGCGTAAAATAAGTTGGCCAAATTAATCGTGGAGTGCTTTAATTACATGTAATCATTTAGACGGGGTTACTGTCCTTAGATCTATCGACACTAGACAGCGGGCTACCGGCTTAGCAATCAATTTATGTTGTAACTTTAATGGTAAAATAGTTATGAATGAAGGCCTACATTTCACAACTAAAACGAGTTCAATATTCATTGAATCTGCAGTCACCCATTGCTTTTTGAACTAATTACAGGGGAGAATTGTTTGGTTTTGGGCAACAATTATTTACCTATAGTTGTAAAATTTCACAGAAGTAGCAGTCGTCATGTAGAAGGGGTCATCAATTAGGAAATGAAGACAACATTCTTCTATTTCAAAGCGATCTGCAAATTATACCCCGCTTTGCACGTGTCTGTCTCGCACCTGTCTTTGATGCTGCGTAAAATTGTGAAATTTAAAAAAATGTTGACTGAGAATTTTCGCCCCTTTTGTATGATTTATGCGTCAGTAGATAAATAAATCTTTGTAGTTGAAAAAAAAAGTATGATTTATTGAATTTAGACCTCTCCCATTCAAAATAATGAACAAAAAATACCACAAGGCTCCAGAGGGGATCGAACCCTCGACCTCCTGTTTACTAGACAGGCGCTCTAACCACTGAGCTATGGAGCCAGACGTCAATGTAATGTCAAAAGAAAGATCAATACATAATATGTGCAACAGGTTGGTTAAAGTTCCCGACAAGAAAATGACAAAATCAATTGTATAAAATAGCCACGATGCAAAGATTCGGTTTTTCGTAAAATTGTAAAATGGTACTTGCTAATGAAATATTTTTTAGTCCCGATTTAATCTTGTATTGTAAGCGGTTCCCCCTAAGAGTAATTAAATTCACGTTCTGAAACATGTCTAAAACAGCGGTTAATCTTAAAGTATCAGTATGGTAGGCTACAACAATTTTGTCTAATAATTTGGGTATATATTTAATTGCTTACAAAAAAATCGGCGATCTTTTACGCGAAATCTTATTTTTCGAGGGGAAAAAATGGTAAGAAATTGCTAAAAAATATTAACTCTTACAAAGAAAAGTTCACATTATTTAGAAAATAATCATTCATAGTTTAGTACAGATTTGTATTTCAAATACATAATTGAATTAAAAGCCCTGGATTTAGACAAGTCAAATAAATGTCTAGGAATAATTCGAGTCTGAATGATATTAAAATGTGTTTCAGATGTCCCAACGCTTTAACATCATAAAATGGCGACTGAATTGAGACTTTTCTTGGACAAGAATTGTACAGTCATCAACGGAACCATCTTAAAAATATCCGAAAATGTCAAACAGAATGTCAGCCAAACAGGAAATGACGCCACCTCCGATAGCGGATATGACGCAGAAGGTGCAATGAAATTTATCGTTGCAACTGTCATTGTATATTCAATTCTCGGAGTTTTCTGCACACTTCTCACGAGATTTAAACGGGAACGGGGGCGTGGACATCTAGCATACGTCCAAGACGAAATGGTTCTAAAATATATCAAAAATGAAAAATTGCTCAAAATCGATGGACGTCGAATGAAACTCATGTACGACGCACAATTGATGTCCGAACGTCTCAAACTTTTCAACGAAAAGAACAAACTGTATCAGCTAGAGAGAGACCTTGAATCTGACTTTTCAAAACAGTTAGTAGACACTGGAACACACCATAAACACAAGAAAAAGAAACAACACGATTTAGTTTCAACAGTTGGAAAAATGGGGATGTCGTTATTTCATGTAAACACCGCGCAAGAATACCAACCGATGATAAATAGTCCGACAGCAAGTCCAATAGATGATGATTCAAATAAGCCGAATTTTAGTCAACATGTCGCACAAGAAGAAATGGTGCTAAAGCAAGAGTGCGATACAAAGTTATTTCTAGAGACGGATGTTTGAATTAAATAGTCTAATTGCCATTTATGTTCAAACAATAAATAACGCTTCCAAATGCGTGTCTGCTAGTAAAAGTACAGTTAACAACATCGTGAGATTAACAGGATGAATGATTTTCGAATGATTTTGAAATAAAATTGAATGAGTGAGTGAAGCGAGTTTTGAGTGAATTAAATGGGAGGTAATCCAATGTCGCAAATTTTGTTCAGGATGGACACAACTGGCGGTTTTATTACCTCTCTTTAATAAAATAATCACACAAGGACTATAGTTAACTTCCTATTCCTTCAAGAACTTATCAGACGCTTACAAGCTTCAATGAACTTTCAATTTTTTCTAGCGATTTCTACTTTAAATGCAGTTTTTGATCTTTTCATATAAGAAATTTGTAGCGTTATTGAATGGTTTGAGTGAGTTTTGGGAATTAATTGATCTAGCGCTGAGTGAGCGATTTAGAATCGTTTTAATCGGAATGATTGTCTATTTCACGAGCTTCTTAACTGTATTTCATCGACTTGTTTGAAGTTGTTGGGCGATAAAGGCGACTTCTGAGAATAAGTAATTTCTGGACCCTTTGAAATGAATGGAATAAATGTTTTGAATGAAACACTGGACGAGTGATTTAGAACAGTTTTATCAGGGTGAATGTCAATTTCATTATGCTCCCAACTGTAAAAGTACAAGTACAGAATTTTGAGGTCGCCTGGAAATTGCCTTGCGCATAAATACGAAATTTATTGCATTTCGCAAAAGCTAGTGATCACCCGGGGTAACCCGATGCAGGGAAATCGGGGGATACCGGAAATTGGAGGTAAACAAAGAAAGACAGATGCAAAACAGGTCTGCATTTCTTTATTGATTATTCCATTTAAAGGTAAGAAGGATGTATTTACTTCTTTAGGCGGCTGTCCTCTATAGCTAAGAAACGGTATGTAATCACTTTCTTGTCGTTCTTAAGCAAATAAACAGTGTGTCATATCTTAAAAGTTGAAATTGCGTATTTCTAGCATGGCGATGTTAGTTAGCAGTCAAGTTTTGCCCATCTTTGGAACATTTCTAATACACCGACAGACCAGTTATAAAATTTGGTCATTTTTCGTCATTTTGTGCTGTCCTTTTTCACTGGTGTGTGAGAGTAAAACTTGTTTTTGTGTGGAAAAAAAAACGTCTCAATGTATGGTTTCTTTCGGATACTAGGAATTAAGAGGAGTTTCAATAAATGATGCTGAGAATTTAGAGGATTGATACTGGGAACTCGAATATTGAGTAAACTTGAATTGCTGATTGGGTGGAAGAAGGTGTAGATGACGATGTAATAAAAATTTGAAGTATCTTTAAACGTGCATTTGGGTTAGAATGATTGTATAATTTCATCACTTAAAACAAAATAGGAGGAAGCTCTTTGAACAAATCCTGCTTTTGGTTAAATTAAGTAATATTTCTTTGCAATAGGTTCAATCAGATGAGATAAGTGGCTACTTTTTGACAAAAAATATCGAAAGTGCAGCATTAAACTTGCGGCTTTAGTATTTGGGACGAACAATGGTGTGCCGGCGCATTAGAGCCTGTGCATAAGATGTCCAACTATTTCAAATATGCTCAAAGCAAAGACTCTGACCAGCCTGTGCATCCGCACAGTCTGACCAGTCTTCACTAGTGCTTTGTAGATAGATAAGGTCTTAACGTATGTGTAGATCAAGAGGTAACTTTAATTTGAGTCTGTGCGTGACATTTCCAACAATTTACCTTGTGCTTGCTGGGTCAATATTAAACAGCTTAGACAGTCACATGAATTATAAGAAGATTACTAAATTGTCTAAAGACTCTAAGAGACCTGATCTATCTACAGGGCGCAAAGCGAAGACACTGGTCAGACTGTGTAGGTGCACATGCTGGCCCAGGTCTTTGTTTGGCGCACATTTGAAATTGTTGGAAATTTCACGCACAGGCTCATTCAAGAGTTTGTGGCTGTCTATACCTATCTATGTTTGAACCACGATAATCAAACCATTGGTGGGAGGCAAATAGTCGCAAAGGATCAGTGCAACCGCCGGGGATCGAACCATGGCTCTATGTTGGGAAATAAATCATATAGGACAAAACCAAGGGGATGGGGGGTCTGTTCGCTTAAAGACAGTTCTTGTTTAACTTGTAAAAAAATTGCAAACAGTCTGTACCGTTTCGTAATCCTGAACACAGGTTTCAAAACTCGTATCAAAGTAGATTATATTGGTGAGTGGATATCAGCCCTGCGTTCCGGATGACAAAACGGTGGAAACAGTTTTCCAATTGTACCCCGTATTGTACATACTCTTGTGTGCAAAACGGGGTATAGTTGGATAAATGTTTGCACGGTTTTGTAATCCTGAACGCAGAGCAGATAAACGAGAAAATCGTGAAACTGCGATCTATTCACTAACTCTAATATTGCACGCTTTTCACAACTTGTTGTCCCGCCTAATTTTCTATGCCGCCACCATTCTAATATAGAGGACAGGTAAGTAAAATCACAGGCACTTGGATTCAGGAATTTATAACAACTTACCATTATCACTATGGGGAAATTCAAATGGCAGCCCGGGAGTCGCGTGAGATGATGTAATAATCTAAAATTGACTGTAATATGCATGCGCAGAAAGGACATTAATGTGAACGGAGTTACCCACTGGTGGTAGTAAGCAAACTTCACATTTACCGCTACAATAATTAATTAACCATGAAAATATCGTTATACCATTAAGAAATGTGATAAACTCGTGCAAAATACTATCTAAAATAAGAAAAAGGTATTTGTTGTTTAAAGTAACAGAGAACATTTGTTTTTTGTAATCGAATTGTTGTGCACTATTTTCGACGCCATTTTGGAACCCAAGTAACACCAGCTTGACCCTGGATCAGAAGCGTCGAGGTTGAAAGGTTAAAATGACATCACTAGTGTCGAAACCGAGGTCGTTCTGATGGAAACCCGGTTAACTCGGGCCGAAACCGAGTCCGATATGAACTTACCCTATGATAAATAATACACAAGGTAGTGCAGTCGCCATTTTCTAAGGGAACGGATGTTTTTACAAGCAATTTGGTTCTCGATTCTCACGAGTAAACACGTTCTGTGACGGAAGCCAAAGACGCTAGTAAAAACATCCGTTCTCTTAAACATGGCGGCTGCACTACCTTGTTGATTATTTATTATAGTGATATACTTTAAGTTGTAAAATCCTGAATCAAAGTGCCTGTGAGTAAAATCAGAGGTGTGCTGGATTCCCTATTCCTTCATCCATCGTTTATTGGCGGCAAACTTTCTGTGAAATACTGGTACGTTTAACCTTTTATGTCATGTATGTATTGAAATATGATTTACTAACTAGTAATATCCCTTTGTTTAAATCAGTTAACCCTAATCCGACTAAATTAAATTTGGTTTCAAACAAATTACCAATATTACAACCGGTATGGCTCGAGTTTCAACACAAGTATGCAATAATACAAAAATATCTTAACTCAAACAAACGATTATATATAGCTTTCATCGATTTGAAAAAAATGCTTCGATAGCGTCTACAGAAATGCACTATGGCTTAAATTGTTTAAATCGGGTATTCAAGGTAAAGTTTTAATAATCATTAAAGATATGTATGATGAGGTTAAATCATGTGTTAGACACTGCAATAGCTACTCGGACTTTTTCTATTATTCTGTAGGCTTGAGACAAGGGGAGGTAATTTCGCCAATTTTAGTTTCACTTTTCTTAGAATATTTGGAGATATTGCTGCAAAACAAATCAGATTCTGGTCTTTTGCTAGACGATATAACTCTAACTTTATTACTGTTTGCTGACGACATGGCCATTTTGGGGGATACACCCGATGATTTACAAAATCAATTAGATTTGTTATATACGTATTGTAATAAATGGGGTCTTGAAGTGAATAGTAACAAAACAAAAATCATGGTATTTAGGAAAAAAGCTCCGTTGAGGGGCTGTGAAAAATGGACTTATAACGGACAAATTTTAGAAATAGTAGATTGTTTTAATTATTTAGGCACAGTTTTTAAATATAACGGGAATTTTGGGTCAAATATTGAATGTATTGTTGGGAAGGCAATTAAGTCAATGTCTGTTTTGTTATTAAATTGTAAGAAATTACCTTTAAGTCCAAAAACCTTATGTCAGCTTTTTGGTGCCTTCGTAGGGTCTATTGCTAGCTATTCATCGGAAGTATGGGGTTTTACAAAATCTAAAGATTTGGAACGAGTGCATTTAAAGTTCTGCACACGAATATTAAAATTGCCAATTAATTCAAGTTCAGTTGGTGTTTACGGCGAACTGGGTAGATATCCCCTGTATGTTTCACGCTACTACAGAATTATTAAGTACTGGTGTAAACTATTAGCTACAGATAATATCATTTTAAAAAAGTTGTATAATTTTTCACTTACAGATTGTAATTGTGGGAAAATAAACTGGGTTTCTCAGGTTAAGACATTATTAAGCAATTACGGTTTCGCTGAATATTTTTACAATATAAGCAACGATTACTTAAAAACTTTCCCTATTGTATTTAAACAGCGGGTAATTGACTGTTTTCTACAAGAGTGGCACGCGTCCTTAAATAGAAGTTCAATCCTAGAAGAATATAGATCATTCAAAGTGGAATTCGATTATGAAAATTATTTGAATTTAGTCCCACATCATTTGAGATTTTATTTGACAAAAATAAGATTATCGTCACATCCTCTTAAGATTCAAACAGGCAGATATGGGCCAAATAGATTACCACGCAATGAACGATTATGTGTGTTATGCAATAAGCAAGAAGTAGAGGACATTTATCATTTCCTTTTCATATGTCCAATATACCATTTGATTAGACAAAAATATATAGATAAGTATTATTTTATTAGACCATCGATGCATAAGCTTTGCGAACTATTCCAAAACCAAAATACGCGTAAGTTAGGTAATTTAGCTCTGTACATAAAAGATAGTCTTAACACAAGAACTAATCATATTGATATTGCGTAAAAGCCGTTAAACCTAATCCCAACTGGTTTAGGTTGTATGGTGTTTTTCAATGATAACAAGTAAGCTTTTATTGTCAAGTCTTAGTATTAGCATTTGAATTAGCATTGCAAAGGATTTTGAATTAAATATTTGATTGCTCAAAATCTATATGATTGTTATATATTAAAAAGTTAAATCTTGTACGATACTACTTTTATTTTTGAAAATTTTAACAGATACATACAAAAATGAATTCATTTTGCTGGTTGTAATGGAACCGTCGCCCTGCCTTGTGTTTCATTTCGGCAAGGCTGGGCGAACGGACCACAAATTAATTACCGATAAGTTTAAGCGCTATTTAGTAACTTTACCCAAAAGACAGTCTTGGATTTTTTTAGAACAAGGCTGACTTGACGGGTAGTTTAGTCGGTTATTTAGCTTTATTTTATCTTTAGTTGTTGATGCTGGTTTCAAAATTGATGTGGATGTCGCGTGTGATTGGCCTACTTTTTTGTGTTGGCCGATCATGGGCAACATCTATATCCATCCATAATATTAAAATATGTTGACTCGTATAAGCGAAACGAATTACAAAACGTGTGAATTAATCTTGTTTAAATGTATATTTTCTTCAACTTTATATTCTTATAGTTTAGCCTAGTTCAACCCCGGAAATGTTCTGCTACAGAGGCGGGATAGATGTACATCAGTCAGCATTTATGTGCAGCCTGATCTTCATCTACTCCGCTAACTGTGTATTTGAGTCATGTTTGTCTAGAAATTCATTGGCCGAAATAGAATTCTAAAAAAAATTCAAAGAGCACTCCCAGTGCTTTCTTCCGTTTTGAATTTGTTTAGAATTTGATTCGATAATGCAAAATTGTTTCTACGCATTGCGACGGTTAAAATTAAATATTTATGTTGGCTAATAAATAAAAAGAATCTCTTAGTTAGGCAATATCAAATTGAACAACACATGTACTGTTTATACTGTTTTTACCCGAAAAATAATCTACTCTCCTTTTCAATTTCAATTTCATCATTGGTATGCAAAAACAACTTAATCTAATGATTAGATGATCGTACCACGTGTATGGGTCCGCAGGTTTGGGTTGGTGAACGAAGGTCGAGTCGGTCTATACACTGTAGGCGGAGTCGACATTTGGTCGCTCACTTCGAATTGTGGAGATATACGTGGCTACTATATCGATATTTGTAATCATGGCGCGAGTATACATGCGTGTGAGTGTTTTTTTGTGTGTGTGTGTGTGTGTGTGTTTGTGTGTGTGTGTTTGTGAGTGTGCGTGAGCCTTTTTTCACGTGTTATTAGTATATATTGTTGTAGACGATGTATGTTATGTACAAGTCTGAATAAAGAGTTCTTCTATGAATTAGAAATCGGGCAGTTTGGGCTTAGATCATACTGCACGTCTGTGCAGGCTAATCTTAGTCTATACTGCCTGCCAAAATTTCGTTTTGGCAGCAAATGTGCCAAGCAGGAGAGGGATTGAATTAATATTTCTATTACCAAAGCGTCGCTATGTTTATATATTACAGAAAATTGCACGAACAATTTCTATTTAGAGTCAAGTCGAGACATGAGCCCGGTCTGTATTTAGAATTTAGTGATTAGCTCTCAATAGTGGAGTCTCAAGTTCGAACCTTGTTTCGCCTGCTTTCATATGTTTTTATCTCTGCTGCCGTCGTCATAGCGCAGTTGTAAGCGCGTCGGACTATTTTTCAAAAGGTCCAGGGTTCGATTCCAGACAGCTGAGCCGCCGTCATAGCGCAGTTGGTCAATCTAGAGGTCACGGGGTCGATCCCTAATGGTGGCGCTTATTCTTTCCGATTATTTGCCTTTCACCAATGGTTTGATAACCGTAGACCTTTTTGAGATAGCAGCTGGAGGCTAGGGAAGGATGTGATGGTTATACTGGTTAGAGAAATGCCAGGAATCCATTGTTAGGAGCTCCAGCCACCGCGATATAACTGAAAAAATGTTGAAAGTGGCGTGAAACTCCATTCGATCAATTAATCAATCACTTCCCGATGGCGGCACTCGCCCTTCCCGACTATTAGTCTTTCCTAAAGGTAATGCTAATTGTAGACTTATATGGGATAGCAGTTGAAGGCTTGGATATCTTAGATATAGCTGTAGATGCAATTTCAAAGGAATTCAAATGCACGACTTTTTGTATATGGATGCCGGACAAGTACTATTTAAGAGTCTTCTTGCCCACGGAAAAGTAAATACCAGGACAAATCTTGAGATGCTACTGAATAGATCTTAGAGATCAATTAGCCTTATGATTGCATCAAAATGTATAAAACGTTTCTAATGGGAAATGCTGGGTTCGAATATTTTCTTCAAAAAAAATATTTCTAAAAATCTTTTTTGCAGACAATATCTTGGTTGTCCAACGCTTAGTTGAGAAACTGCATATTCCTAAATCTAAGTACAATTCTTGTGCGAGAAAGAATATAACAAAACAATCAATTATGCGCTCCAGCCGCAGCAATATGACTTAAAATGTTATTAGCTGTGTTTAACCCTATCAAAAAAGTTAATTCTTAAATATCATTATTTTTATAGCAAAACTCCACAACCTTAGCAAGATTAAAAATTTGGCTCCAGATTAACTAACTTATCGTTAGGGTTCATGTAAAGTGTTTGAGGCCCAATTTTAAAACACTTCATATGCCAAGAAAAAGCAGTAGTACATAAAACTGTACTTTCTTAAAATATGAGCCAATTTTATCCAACCGCCATGCAGTTACTTGTACTGTACAAAATGGCCCTTTTCCACATTGTTTTGGCTTTACCGCTAAAGCCACGGTGGTCTCATGTTGCTCAACTGCTTAAGTGCTGAAAATAGCTTCATTTTGATATACATTGTACAATATACGTGGAAAAACTGCTTTTCTTGGATAAAAAGCGTCCTAAAAAAATTGGTCTCAAACACTTTAGATGAACCTTAATGTAACTCCAGAAGCTCGCAACTACAGCATGATTAAAATTTTCGTAACACGGGTTAATAATTTTAAAATCAGTGTATTTCCAATTAAAGATTTGTTGCGATTTTCAGAATTTATCATCGTTCTTTTACAATAAATAATCGTTACTACAGCGCATTTATAAGATGATAAAAATATAGTTAAGACATTTCAAAATCACTAATGTATCGCCATATTGCAAACACTCGTAACTACAGTATTGTAAGCGGAATTCTAAAACCTAGTGACTACAGGGTGATCAAAGCCGTAGTTACGAGGTCACGGAATCTTTCATTGCGTCTTCCAAAACCTAGAACTAACGCTTGATATAATTAATCAATAAAAGGTCCAGAATTCCTCATCATTGTAATTCTTAAATAAAACTTCAAAATGATTTAAGCCATGGTTACTTTATATATTTACTCATGTAGGCTTAATTCTAAAACCAAATGACTACAGCAGTGCGTTCAGGATGACAAAACGGTGCAAAGTGTTTGCCAATTATATCCTGCTTTGCACAATTTTGTTATCCTGAACGCAGGGCAACACTATTAAAAGTTGTTACAACGTTTCAGAGTTATCGTTTTATTCCAAAAGCCAGGTAATTAAAGCCGCCAGCCTAATACAAGATGTTGTTGCGAAGCTATAGATTTTCCCATCGAAAGTTAAATTGTCGAACCCAGTAACAGACGCCGTCATAGCGCAGTTGATAGAGCGTCGGACTGTCGGTCCCGGGTTCGATCCCCGATGGCGGCACTCGTTCTTTCCGACTATTTGCCTCTCACCCATTGATTGATAATCGTAGACCTATGTGAGATAGCAGCTGGAGGCCAAGAAAGAATATGATGGTTGTACTGGTGAGAAAAATACCAGGAATCTATTGTTAGGTCACCAGCCACCATCTAACTGAAATAATAATGAAAGCGGCGTTAAACTCCATTCAATCAATCAATCAATCAATCAATCAAACCTAGTGACTAGGGTAGTACTAAAGCCTTTTTAAGGTATAGTTACGAGATATGATAATTAATTCTCATTTTATTCCAAAGCAAAGTAACTACATCCTGACATAATCTTTAGTTACGAGGTTTGATTACCACTTATTTTAAGTTTAATTAGAAAACATAGTAACTAGGGCAGTATCAAAGGTATAATTTCCACGTTTGATAATTGATACCCAAGTTTTATTCCAAAGCCTATGAACTGGTAATTTGTTAGCTCGGCTTTGTTTGGAAAAAAACGTTGAGCTTACGTTATCTCCTTGACGTCGTTTGTGTAAATGAATTTGTTGACGTTAGTTTAGAAAACTTTAACCTCTTAATTGTTACTGAAGCGTGATTTAATTTATAATTACCAGGTTAAAAACTCGGTATAAAAGTCATAGGGATTGGGTTCTAGAGGAACTAAACCTTTTGCTCCAAAACCGTGTAGCTATAGCTCGATTACTGCAGTTACGAGGATTTTGGACTACTCGTTGTTGGTTTAATTTAAGAAAAGCTTGTAACTACGGCAATATCTTTTGTTTAGTTATGAGGTTTAGGAGTTGCCCATTTGATAAAAGGTCAGTTAATAAAGCTTGAATAAATTTTATTACAGTTAACAACCAGGAGAAATTGACAAGTTGAATGATTTTGGAATGATTTCGGAATGAAATTGAAGAGTGTGGAGCGAGTTTTGAGTGAAATTAAAGGGAGGTAATCCGATATTGCTAATTTTGTTCAAGATGAACAAAATTAGCTATATTAATTACCTCATTTTAATAAAATATGCATAAAAGTTTTAAAAAATAGCTTCGTATTTATTCAAGAACAAATCAGACCCTTAAAATCTCAATTATGTCAGTGAAATCGTGATTTTTGGTCTTGCTTTATTGATTATGAAGGTAGTTGTTGATCTTATATTTTTTAGTCATTTTGAGCGTTTTTGAGCGGCTTGAGTGAGTGTTTGGAATGAATGAATAGAGTGCTGAGTGAGCGATTTGGAATGACTGATTGAGATGAATGTCGTTTCAAGTTGAATTCTAATACCAAGATACAAAAGGCAAAGTTTCGACATTTCAGAATAACTTATCTTTTCATTTAAAAAAAAAAGAAATTAATCTTTAGCTACGAGGTTTATGGACTTGTTATGTAACGCCTAATTTTGAAACCTAGTAGCTTCAGCAATTTTTCAATTGAAGTTTTGTTACTATAGTTTGATATACGACATACTCTTTTAGGTTAAATACTAAAACCTAGTAATTATAGCAAAATTAAAGGCAAAGTTATGAGGAGGTTTCAGAATATTTTTGTTTGTTTGTTTCATCCCTATTGAAACTACAGTCCCGAGGTTATAGACTGACTGATTGTAAGTTTACTCTAAAACTTAGTTAAGCCACCGTCAAAGCGCAGTTGTTAGCGCGTCGGACTGTAATTCTAGAGGTCCCGGGTTCGATCCCCGACGGCGGCACTCAATCTTTCCGACTATTTGTCTCACCAATGGGTCGATAATCGTAGACCTATGTGAGATAGCAGTTAGAGGCTAGGAAAGGATGTAATGGTAGTACTGGCGTGAGAAAAACCAGGAATCCATTATTAGGTGCTCCAGCCGCCGCGATATAACTGAAATAATGTTGAAAGCGGCGTAAAACCCCATTCAATCAATCAATCAACTAAAACTTAATTACTTCAGCAGGGGTTCGGAATTCCTATGCCCGACTTGTCCGACGCGGGCTTTCCCACTTGCGGGCAAGTACATTTTTTCCCGAAGACAAGTAAATGTCAGAGCAAATCTTGGGACAGAACTAAAAAGTTCTAGGAGAAAAGTTACCCTAATAGTTATATCAAAGGGAAGACATTGTTTTTAATGAAGAAAATGCTGGGTTACAGCATTAAAAAACGTGTTCTCAATATTTATCAATTCATCTTTTAGTGGACAAGATCATTTTTATCTTTGACAAGTAGGAAATCGACTTTTACTTGTATATGAACATGTGAGAAAAGTCACTTTCACACTCCTGACTAAAGCCATTTTAAGCGCATTGATACAAGCATAGGCGTAACTAGGATTTTATAATGAGTACGCACTCAGAGGGCGACTACTAAAGAATATATAGGATAAAGGCGACATATGAGGTCTTTGACAAAAGATGAATGCCCTCCGTCCGCTCCCTTTTTAGCTCGGCTGTTTTCGGAGAAAACCCGAGGTATTGCTATAGCCTTGGTGTCGTTGTCGTCGTCGTTGTCGTCGTCGTTGTCGTCGTCGTCGTCGTGCGAAAACTTTGACATTTTGTGATAACTTTTGAATGGTAAGTGATAGGGCTTTCATATTCCACATGATGATTGCCTGGGACAAGGCCTTTCTGTTGGTGCCAAGTTCAAGGTCATCAGTCAAGGTCAAGGTCATTTTTCAAGGTCAAGTTTGTGAAAAAATGCAATATTTTTGACAAATCGCCATAACTTTTGAATGTTAAGTGATAGGGTCTTCATATTTCACATGATGATTGCCTAGGACAAGCCATTTCCGTTAGTACCAAATTCAAGGTCACCAGTCAAGGTCAAGGTCATTTTTCAAGGTCAAATTTGTCAAAAAAAAATGCAAAAACTTTGATATTTTGCGATAACTTTTGAATGGTTAGTGATAGGGCCTTCATATTTCACATGATGATTGCCTGGGACCAGGCCTTTCTGTTGGTACCAAGTTCAAGGTCATCAGTCAAGGTCAATGTCGTTTTTCAAGATCAAACTTGTGAAAAAAATGCAAATCTTTGACATATTGCAATTACTTTGAATGGTAAGTGATAGGGTCTTCATATTTCACATGATGATTGCCTGGGAAAAGTTCTTTTTGTTGGTTCCTAGTTCAAGGTCATCAGTCAAGGTCAAGGTCATTTTTCAAGGTAAAATTTGTGAAAAAATGCAAATTTTTAACATTTTTGTGATATCTCTGGTTCTACTGAAGGCATTCACATTAAACTTGACACACTTATTCACTATCCAATGGGCAATCTTTTATTTCAAGGGGGATAGCTTTTGAAACATTTTCTGCAAATAATGCCCCTTTTTCTACTTAGTTTTTTTCACCATCCATAAGTTTTTTTACCATCCAGCACTTACAGCCGAGCGTAGGCACCCGTAGGCGGTGCTCTTGTTATTATTTGAGCGTTGGTGAATAATCAAAACATCGTAACTACAGCTTGAATAAGCTGTAGTTTCGATGTTATGATAATTCATCAAAGAGATTTTTCAAAAGAGGATTTATTTCTATTACGCACTTGCGAAATTTGCGTTATGGGAGCTACGCCCTTGACAAGTTCTCAGAATAACTTATCATTTCATTCCAAAGCCTGGTAACCGTAGCTTAATTTAAGATATATTTACGAGGTTATGGACATTCACATTGTGAAGACTGTTACTCAAACCTCGTAAAGTACTATAAAAATATAGTTACGAGCTTGCATTGATCTTAAACCTTATATCTACAGGCTGATTATAACCCGGAAACTATTCTACTCAACTTTTGCTGAGCATCAAGCGGACAAAAATATTTCTGTTGAATTTAATTAATCCAATTTTAGAAAATTTTAGCTCCGCTGGACGAAGTTCATTGGGGTATATTTATAGCCTTTCTATGGTCCGTTGTGCGGACGTAAAGAAACCCCAAAGTAATTATGTTTGAGATATGCTCTAGGCTTTCAGATTCCTTCGTTTATATTGATTGGTACGATGATATGGGTGCTATTGGCTTTGGAATCACAAAAAGGGCTATAACTTAAAATTTTTGACATGATTGAGCATGACCTCTATCTAAATAATTATACGCTTTATTGATTCCAACTTTACATAATCGTTAGTTTCGTATTATCTCGGGAGTCGATCATGATGATTTATATGTTTATTTTGCGCCACCGTAGGTAGAAGGTTCTTCTAGATATAATTGTAAGGTCGACGAACTTCAGAACATAAGATCTGTGGTTCGAGCCTCGATAAATCTTATTTTTATTTTTCAAAATTAATATATTTCTTATCTCTTACTTGTTTCAATTTTTTGCATATTTTTTTCCATTTTTAATTATAATTCCTGTTACATCTCAAATATCTCTACATGTATCTCTCAGACAATAACAAATAAGATCGTTTGTATGCTTTCAAATTCAGAATCCGCGTGTTCTCTCATATAGATCTATATCTAAAAAGGTTCTAAAAGCTGAATTTAAAAAAAATGTTACCTGATTAACACTTCTAAATTTGCTTGTTCAAATTTTGACAAACTAGTAAATTGAAGACAATTTCTTTGACAAAAGTATAAAGTTAATGTTTCTAATAAATATGTCGCCAGAAAACACAAAGTCATGTGTGGTTTTTTTATAATTTTTGTTGTTGTTGTTGTGATATGTTAAAAGCCAAAAAAAAAAAGAAAGAAAGGACTTTGCTCAGATTTGAACCGCTAAAGTATACTGAATGTATGGCTGCGACCTACACCTCTCGAGCACGGAATCGTTAGTGACTGTAAGTAAAATTTTATGATCAAATGAAAACATAGTCCCCCGGGTTAAGACGAAGCTTTCCGTAACCACCGTTATTCCTCGATGGTAAATGTATGCATCGGTTAATTTATTCATTGCATAAAGGTCAAATCATGTCAATAATTTCAGGTTATAGATATGGTGAATTATAAAAGAATCTTCTTCTCTGAAATAGATTGTTGTTATTGGGTAGTACTTTGTACTTTGTTCAAATATGGGCAAATTTCATCCACCAGTCTTGCAGGTGCTAGTTCCGTACAGAATGACCCTTTTCAACAATGTCTTGGCTATACCGATATACCTATGGCAATCTTGTGTTACTTAACAGCTTATGCTTATGAATAGCTTCATTTTGATATATAATATACCTGGACATACTGCTTTTTCTTGGCAAATGAAGTGTTTTAAAATTGGGCCTAAACACTTTACACGAACGAACCTTAATGAAGCATTCCAATGTAGATATTGATTTGCTGTTACTATCCAGCACTATGAATAGTCGAGATTCGCTGTCCTCCAACAGCTCTTGTTCATCGAACTTTTGGCCAAAAGAGCGAAAGTCATTGACAAAGTACATCCTCCCCTGGGACCCGTTTAACTAAACATCTTACGATCATTTTGTTGCGTAAGTCAAAAAATTAAAGTTGCTTCTACAGAAGTAACTAAATATGGAATTCTGCCATGCAATATCTCATTAGAATCGTCATCTAAAGACGATTCCAATGAGATATTGCAAGGCAGAATCTAACAACGAATAATAACACCAGGTACGATTATTGATTTTGACTTAGGATTAATTTTTCGTAAGTTGTTTAATAAAACGGACCCAGAGCACGGGATGAGTTCTCATGGCTATGTTAAGACATCGCAATCCTTCAATTAAATGAATTATAGCTCGGCTATTTTCGGAGAAATTCCGAGGTAATGCCGTAGCCTTGCATTCGGAACATCACTCGGACTTTTCCGTAAACTGGAAAGTACCTCGGACGTAAGAGTAGTAATTTTTGGTCATTTTTTTAAATTTTTTTTAAATTCAGTTCCTGGTGGTAATCCGGTTTATACGCTTGAAGATAGTAAACTCCTTAAAAGTTTTCCTAGCGTCTGTGAAGATCATTTTAGCATGTTATAATTTGAAAACAAAACGCAGTTAGCCACTGCGTTTTGTTTTTAAATCAAGACATGTCCAATTTTAACCTAACAATGACTTTATTTATCGCAACGTCATCCTCAGTTATGTTTGTGACGTCATTTTAACCCACGTGCGAAATGACGCGCTTTCATGGCTGCGCCCGTATTATTCCCGAGGTCTATTCCGTAGAATCGCCGAGGGTTCCCGATTGGTAGCCTTGTTGTCGTCTTTGTCGTTTTTGTTGTCTTTGTCGTCGTCGTCGTGCAAAACTTTGACGTGTTGTGATATATCTGATTGTACTGAAGGCACTCGCTTGAAACCTGGCACACATGTTCAACTTCAAAAGAGCAACATAATCTATCAAAGGAATAACTCCATATGCATTTTGTGCAAAAATGCCCTTTTTTCGATTTAATTTGTTTGCATTATACAGCACCTGCAGACGAGCGTTGCACTGATAGGCTGTGCTTATATTAGGAAACCTGTCGCATTAAAATTTCATCAGGCTTACACTCTGAAATAAATAGCACAGCCGATCAGAAATATAGAGAAAATAGGGGATTAATTACCCAATGGATTTGATTTATGCGACTCATTTAAATCATGTAGAGCAGTGTAACATGGTGGCATGACCAATGAGTTAAAAACAAAAAAGCAATTCTTTTGCGCCAAGTGCTTGTTAGAACTTCAAGACAGCCGCCACCATAGCGCAGTTGGTTAGGCATAAGACTTCCAATCTGGAAGTCGTGGGTTCGATCCCCGGTGGTGGCAAATATCCTTTCCGACGTTTGTCTTTCACCACTGGGTTGATATAATCGTAAACCTATGTGAGATAGCAGTCGGAGGCTAGGAAAGGGTGTAATAGTAGTACAGGTGAAAGAAATACCAGGAATCCATTGTTAGGTGCTCCGGCCGCCGCGATATAACTGCCAAATTGTTGAAAGCGGCGTAAAATCCATTCAAACAAACAAAAAGAACTTCAAGACAGTTTGTCAATGTGTCATGCCGCAAGTATGGTAAAGGATAGGAGCCTAGCGGTCTAACAGGCTTTCTCCACCAATGAGTTGATAATCGTAGACCTATGTATGATAGCAGCTGGAGGCTAAGAAAGGATGTAATGGTTGTATATAGTGAGAAATACCAGGAATTCGTTGTTAGGTGCTCCAGCCACCGGGATATGACTGATCGATCGTTAAAAGCAGCTTTAAACCGCATTAAAACAAACAAACAGACAGACCAAAATTATTTTCTTATTCTTGAATGATGGCAGTGCAGGATGGAAAATTCTCATTTTTGACAATTTTAGTAAATGGCCATCTTTTCTAAACCTAATGGGCTATTTGGCCCTATGGATTTTTATTCTTGGGTAGATAACTGGATTTCTTTATTGAAAACTCTTTTAAACATGAAGAAGAAATAATAGAATCGGTGCATCCCATGCTGTGATGATAGTTCATGGGGTGTATGGATTGTTGTTGGGAAAATGTATGATGTTATGACAATAAAATTGTTTTGGTTAATGGTCAAAGCTTTACTCTCTTTCTCCAGTCAAGCTCAATGTAATCTAGTGCTGCATGCAATTTGTTACCATGACAACAAGATTTGACAAATTAAAGCCACCACACTCAGTGAAGATTGAAAAGTCAAAAATATTGTATCAAGTCTAAGTACAAGTAGTTAGAAAATGAGATTGCCACAACTTGGGTTTGTTATGTTTGTTTGCCTCGTATATCATACATGTATATATAGAAGTCATAACAGCTCTGTTGTATCACCAAAGACGGGCCAAGGCGTGCCAGAAAGGGCGTCGGTCTATTCAGGGATGACATCTGTATGACTTACAAAGAAGTTGTTAAGTATGATTAATATCAGAGGCATCTAATAAATAAACTAACATAACATAAGAAACTGTGACAGGATTTAAACAATGATTAGTATGATTATAAGGCAGTCATTGGTACTTTGAATTCGAGTAGTAAAGGTGATATAAAATGGAGCTCATGTTATTTTTAGAATTATGACCAACGACGAGGTGCTCAGTACAAGATTAAAGAGTTCATGATTTTTTTGATAAAAAATTTTTAGTATTGATTAAAGAAAACGGCTAATATAATTTTGTATTTTCAATCTTCTGATATACTCATTGTTCCACGGATCTACCCTGAATTTCACAACATTTTGCATTTTTCCAATAGCCATTCATACGCCCAATGAACTAAATTACAGCTGGTGATGCCGCCATTTTAAAAAAAAACCTTCTTAATCTTTTGAAGAGTGTACATTACGGAGCTGCAGGGATCTGCCCAAGAATCAAATCCGTGGGGCAAAATAGCCCATTAGGTTTGAAAAATGTTTGCAATCTGCTTATATTTTCGGAATGTTAAGATTCTGGCCAGTTCAGCTATCATTTAATCCGTAACTTTTACACTGGCAGGGCGGAGCCTAAGTAACGGGTAGATGCATTTAGGGTTAAGGTAAATCAGCCTTAAAATGCATTATTATTTACTTCTAAAGATAGCCGACATAATAAAATTGATACCGTAAAGCGTAGGTTGGTAACCAAACGCTCGTAAATTCAGCTTGTCTAAGCTGAAGCTACGAGGCTTTGTTAACCCAAGTACGAAATGTGTTCACTTTCTCTACGCACGTGAATCCTTTTGGGTTTAGGATAGTTATTTGCATGTTTTTACGATTATTGCCGACTAACTTTTCAATGAACCAAAAATATTTAAAAGTTTACTCGCAAATGACGTCACGGCTAAGCCCCGCCCTGCCAGTTCATTAAAACGCAGAATACAAGGATAAGTGCTCCTTTCGCTTTGTTTGTTTATTTAATTGGTGGGGTTTAACGTTGCATTTAAAAATCGTTCAGTCATATTGCTGCGGTTTGAGCACCTAAAAACGGATTCCTAGTATTTCTCGCATCAGTTCTACCATTACATCCTTTCCTAGCCTCCATCTGCTATCCAGCATTGGTCTACAATTATTAACCCATTGATGGAATAAGCCTTTTGGACTGCTCGGCTCTTTCATCTTTTACACGACTTGAAGCATGAACCATTCTCATATTGTCTTAAAATTCTTACAAGCACCTTACACAAAAGTATTGCCATTTTTGTATTTAGCTCTCCCGGGACGAAAGTCTCGGGAGAGCTACTGTCATACCCTCGGATGTCGGCGTCAGTCGGCGTCAGCGTCGGTGTCGGCGGCTGCATTAGGTCAAAGATTATTTTTTTTATTTCGATCCATATTAATCCTAGAGGCTTAATATTTTACATAAATACTCATTAGTGTAAAGGTTTTTACTAAAGACAGGCACCCATGTCAAAATGACCTTAAGACAGTGACCTTGACCCCTTTTAAAATAACTTTAACCAGTAAAAACTTTAACCAAAAATCTAACGTTGCTTATATTTTCTCAATGCTTTGCATAGGGACATCATTAACTCAAATACACACTCACCAGATGATAGGCTTTTATCAGAGACCAAGTGCCTTGACGTTTTGACCTTTACCTTGACCTGTTATGGACATAGGAAAACTTCACTAAAAACTTAAACCAAAAAACTTTAACCTTGCTTATATTTTTCCTAAAGCTTTACCTAGGGACATCATTACCTCAAATACAAACTCACCAGGTGATAGGCTTTTATCAGAGACCAAGTGATTTGACATTTTACCTTGGCCTTGACCTTTTATGGACAACTTTTACTAAAAACTTTAACCTAAAAAACTAACCTTGCCTATATAACCTTGATTTTGGAATGTTTCTACCTAGGGGCATCATTACTTCATATACATAGTCACTAGCTGATAGGCTTTCTCTGGTTACCAAGGTCCTTGACTTGTGACTTTGACCTTGACCTTTTATAGACCTAGAAATTTTTTACCAAAAACTTCAACCAAAAAACTTAAACCTTGCTTATACTTTCCGATTGTTTGACTTAGGGACATCATTACTTCATAAACACACTCACTGGGTGATAGGCTTTCACCAGAAACCAAGCTGACATTTTGACCTTGACCTTGATTTTTTTGGACTTGGAAAAACTTTAACCCAAAACTCAAACCTTGCTTATATTTCTGTGTGCTTATACCTATGGTCATTATACTTAATATCCTTACTCAACAGGCGAGATGGGCTTTTCTTGTGGTCAAATCCCTTGACCTTGTGACCTTGACCTTGACTTTTGAATCTTTAGCATATTGCTTTAAACTTACATACTGTTTTTGAATGCTAGGACACTTTTACTTCATAAATGCGATGATTAGATAATCAACCTTTTATTTAATACAATAAAATTCTATTTGTAAGTGTATCAGGTTATAGGCTTTGTTTTACCTCACCTTTTACATGTAGTTCAAACAAAAAAAACTTTCTTACTTCTTAATCAGTCTGATATATATTGGATCATGGACTTTAACGTAAAAAAATATCTTGAACTTAGATCTTTGGTCAACTGCTCTTTGTGACAAGCAGTAGTTTTGGCGAGCTAAATTGCCCGCGGACAACTCTTGTTTACTCATGCCATCATGTAACATGTCCTAGACGATTTAATGTGTTCCATTTATCAAGCATCATAGACACTGTGTGATGAAATCCCAGTTTTCCCTACATTTCTGCTTGATCGATTTATGGGTATTAGATTGGTGAAAATTTATCGGGACAGATTTTTAATCCGATTGGACGAAGACCAGCGAAATATTATCATGGATTTTGGCCCGTAGTGTGTAAGTCCGTATGTAGGTGCGTCAACTTTTTGTTTGATCATCTTCGCGGAAACTACAGAGCTAAATTCAACCAAATTGATGCTAAGGACATGCTCATTCAGATTCCCTCTTTAAATCATGATCAGGTTAATGATTTGGACGATTCGGGCCGTTTTGTCAAAAAAGGGCCCTAAATGGTGTTATATAAAAATCTTTTACTCTGAAACTAATAGTCAGAATTCCACCAAATTTCATGGGAATGTATGGTGGTCATTAAAAAGGCCCTTTTGGCTTGCTCATTGAATTGTTTTTGTAAACAAGTTTTGAATAGCAGAATTACTGTTTCCTAGCGAATGAAAATACAGCATTAGATTTCACATTTGTTCGAACCAAAAGCCATGAAGTGATCTGAACTTACCTATGGTATTGGATTGATTAAGAACAGTATGTATTTTTTAGCTCACCTGAGCACGAAGTGCTCAAGGTGAGCTTTTGTGGTCGAGTGATGTCCGTCGTCCGTCGTCCGTCGTGCTTCGTGCGTCGTGTGTCGTCAACATTTACCTTGTAGACACTCTAGAGGCCACATTTTTTGCCCGATTAACCTGAAATTTGGTCTGAATGATTGTCTTGATGAAATCTCGGACAAGTTCGAAATTGGGTCAAGTGGGGTCAAAAATGAGGTCACGGGGTCAAATCTTAGAAAAACCTTGTAGACACTCTAGAAGCCATATTTTGTGCACAATCAACCTGAAATTTTGTCCGAATGATTGTTTTGATAAAATCTCGGACAAGTTCAAAATTGGGTCAAGTGGGGTCAAAAATGAGGTCACAGGGTCAAATCTTAGAAAAACCTTGTAGACACTCTAGAGGCCGCATTTTTTGCCCAATCAACATGAAATTTGGTCAGAATGATTGTCTTGATGAAATCTCGGACAAGTTCGAAATTGGGTCAAGTGGGGTCAAAAATGAGGTCACAGGGTCAATTCTTAGAAAAACCTTGTAGACACTCTAGAGGCCACATTTTTTGCCCAATCATCCTGAAATTTGGTCCGAATGATCATCTTGATGAAATCTCGGACAAGATCGAAATTGGGTCAAGTGGGGTCAAAAATGAGGTCACGGGGTCAAATCTTAGAAAAACCTTGTAGACACTCTAGAAGCCATATTTTTTGCACAATCAACCTGAAATTCGGTCAGAATGATTGTCTTGATGAAATCTCGGACAAGTTCAAAATTGGGTCGAGTGGGGTCAAAAATGAGGTCACAGGGTCAATTCTTGGAAAAACCTTGTAGACACTCTTGAAGCCACAATTTTTGCCCAATCAACCTGAAATTTGGTCAGAATGATTGTCTTGATGAAATCTCGGACAAGTTTGAAATTGGGTCAAGTGGGGTCAAAAATGAGGTCACAGGGTCAATTCTTAGAAAAACCTTGTAGACACTCTAGAGGCCACATTTTTAGCCCAATCAACCTGAAATTTGGTCAGAATGATTGTCTTGATGAAATCTCGGACAAGTTCGAAATTGGGTCAAGTGGGGTCAAAAATGAGGTCACGGAGTCAAATCTTCTAAAAACCTTGTAGACACTCTGGAAGCCATATTTTTTGCCCGATCAACCTGAAATTTGGTCAGAATGATCATCTTGATGAAATCTCGGACAAGTTCAAAATTGGGTCAAGTGGGGTCAAAAATGAGGTCACAGGGTCAAACCTTAGAAAAACCTTGAAGACACTCTAGAAGCCATGTTTTCTGCCGAATCAACCTGAAATTCAATCAGAATGATAATCTTGATGAAATCTCGGACAAGTTCAAAATTGGATCAAGTGGGGTCAAAAATGAGGTCACAGGGTCAATTTTTGGAAAAACCTTTTAGACACTCTAGCGGCCACATTTTTTGCCCAATCTACCTGAAATTTGGTCAGAATGATCATCTTGATGAAATATAGGACAAGTTTGAAATTGGGTCAAGTGGGGTCAAAGATGAGGTCACAGGGTCAAATTTAAGAAAAACCTTGTAGACACTCTAGAAGCCATATTTTTTGCTTGATCAACCTGAATTTTGGTCAGAATGATTGTCTTGATGAAATCTCGCACAAGTTCAAAATTGGGTCAAGTGGGGTCAAAAATGAGGTCACCGGGTCAATTCTTCTAAAAATCTTGTAGACACTCTAAAGGCCGCATTTTTTGCCCAATCAACCTGAAATTTGGTCAGAATGATTGTCTTGATGAAATCTTGGACATGTTCGAAATTGGGTCAAGTGGGGTCAAAAATGAGGTCACAGGGTCAAATCTTAGAAAAACCTTGTAGACACTCTAGAAGTCATATTTTTTGTCATATCAACCTGAAATTTGGTCTGATGATTGTTTTGATGAAATCTCGGACAAGTTTGAAATTGGATCAAGTGGGATCAAAAATGAGGTCACAGGGTCAAATATTAGAAAAACCTTGTAGACACTCTAGAAGCCACATTTTTTGCCCAATCTACCTGAAATTTGGTCAGAATGATCATCTTGATGGAATCTAGGTCAAGTTTGAAATTGGGTCAAGTGGGGTCAAAAATGAGGTCACAGGGTCAAATCTTAGATGAACCTTGTAAGCAGTGTAGAGGCATCATTTTTTGCCCAATCGACCTGAAATTTGGTAAGGATTCCTCATCCTTTCTAAATCTACTTCAAACTATTTTCGACAGTTCATTCAGGTGAGCGATTTAGGGCCACTATGGCCCTCTTGTTTATTAAAATGAAAAACGTAAATAACTTTTTTTATACTCGTATTTTCCAGTCATTTGAACTCCAAACGACATGCTTAGGTCCATCAGGGACGCCGAAGGTAGGCCTACGGTGTAGACATAGAAATTAATGCGTGTTAGCTCATGCTCGAATCAACTTTCTAGACTATGACAACCGTTCTACAAAGTGATAGCCAGCATTTTTTTTACTGAATTAGAGGTTATGTTACCAAACAATCGAACAACAGAAGGGGTTTACAAACCCACTTTGCAGATATAAGATTAACGATGTTACACTTTTTTCTTAAGTCATAGGTTCAAAAACCTTTCGATCCTTTCTGAGCTTACATTCACATTATTGTGTAGTAAATAGCCAATTATAAATTTATTTAGATTGGCAATATTCATGCCTGAAGTTTTGGTACGTTAAATAAATATATGAGAAAAATTCTGCTGGTGCGTTTTCATTGCTCGTGAGTATATTTATCATGCAATGAAGCCTGTATTGACCTGATATCGCCTGTGTGATAATATAACATGATATCAGACGGTCTATTTTCAGAAACGATTTGCATGTCCTTTAACCTGAATTTCTTTGGTTTTTAAGGGTTTATTATAATCAAGCCCACAAAATGATTGCATGATAAATAGAATAATGTGTTAGTGTCTTAAAATATCAATGTTATCTGGTCTCGGCAGTGAGAAATTACCTTGACTCGGCAAAGCCTCGTCATGATAAATTCTCCCAGCCTCGACCAGATAACATTGTTATTTTAAGACACTTACATGTTATTCTCTAATTGTCCTGATCTACGAGCTGTCACGTCTAAAAAATACTCTATATGTAAATAGAGGATATTGAATGAGTGGTCATTGAATACTGAATTTATTAAACGAGTCATCTATAAACAGATAAAAACGAGGCTGAACCGAGTTTTTATCTGTGTTAGATGACGAGTTTAATAAATTCTGTATTTAATGAGCACAAATTTTATATTCTTTTTACAATATGACCCGAATTTTAGCGAAAAATCGTCAAAATTCTTGAAATTCAACATTTCAATTTTCCGCGAAACTTATAACGCCGTTTCAAAATGACGTCACAAAACATTGGTTATGACGTCATTTTCGAGGTTACAATATAGCGTTGCTATTCGCTCTGAGCTCATTTGCATATTTATTCCACTAGTCTAATAACACCCGTGTAATATCAAAAATATTCAACGGGATTATTTCACCCCGGCGACGTCGGTCATATTATGAAATATTTTATTAGCACTCTCTCTAAGAATCAGGCAGTCTCTGTAGAAATGGTGTTATGTCACTTATTTGGAACACAAAAAAGTAAGTGTATACTGGTTCTTGTGTCATAAGAGTACAAATGCCTAAGGGAAACTTTAATTCTGTTCTTGTTACCTTAGCAACCGCCACTAAAAGATATGGGCCTTTGAAGCTTGATTTCTTGCATTTGAGACATGAAAAACGGCCTATTTTTCTTGTTCAATAATGCTTTCATTACTTATTTTCTTGTATTTTTACTAGCGCATCTGAATAAGACATATATTGGCTTTGATTTTAATAAAAGCAAAGGCAAAAAATAAGCTTGTTGGCAACAAAAAGGATTGTTTTCTACTTTTCGCTTGTTAAAAAAAATATATGCAATTTTCTACTTCATCTCTCTTCCAATATTCATAACCAATATTCGAAAATGAATTTTGCTATTTGTTCCCATCCCCAAAAATTATCATAATGTATTTTTATGCATTTCTTACAATTTATGATAGAAGCGTGTGCTCTTAAAAGACTAAGTATGCTTAAAAAGTAAGCTCTTTATTTTTTACCTTTAATTTAAGCAAATTTTCGAGGTAAACTAGAGGTACTTGAGCAGCTGATTTTCTCAATAGGCTTGAATCTACTGGTAAGTTTAGACGAGTATTTGAGGAATGAATGAATGTTTATTTCAAGTCAATAAGTGTCATTTATTTTCACATGCTGAAACATTTCTGCAATGAAAAATTCATGATCCATAAATAACATATTTAAAATTGACCACCGCCTACTAAATAAATATTTTTTATCCAATCACAGTAATTTTGTGCAGTCTGATAATGGATCATCCAAGGCACATTCCAGTGGCATTTGGTTGATATCCATCATAAATTTTCTTGAAAAATGATCTTCAAAATCCTCAATAAATTACATTTAGAGAAATGACCTCCGTCTATATAAGATATAGTTTTCATCTATTCACAGTATTCTTTTTTAATCTGAAATGGGTCATCAAAGGATCACTAAAGTCAAATTTGGTCGACATCCATTAGTAAGAATCTGAGAGAATGATTTTCAAAGTTTCCACTAGTCTGTGTCGGACATAAGTGGTATATCAAAAGTTCTTAAATTGGTGCAATACACCGTGTTCGTTTGTTTGTTATAGTACCTCTTTCAAAAGTATTGCAATTTCGTTGCGGTATTCGGTGCACCTACCCATGAATCCCCATTCTTTTCCGCACCAGTATAATCATGACGTTTCATCTAAGCCACCATATGTCCATCCTACTTTAGCAAATCATTCGCCGATTAGGATAGACAAATGAAGCCTGTCAAAATGAATTTTGACAAGTGTCGGTTAGGTAAGTCGGGGAACGAACTCATGACTGGTCTGAGAACAAGACGCGTTACTAACTGAGCTAATTGGACACGGCTGGACTATTCAAGAGCATACAAAAGTAATGTTGATAGAATGAGTGGGCCGCGAAAAAGTTTGCCAAGTAAAGGAGAGAACTTTGATTAAGGATTTAATTCTACTTGAGATTAGAAAAAATAACACTTTTTAATTGATGATATCAAATACAGTCGAATCTGTGTACAGCAGCCAGTCAAGGGAGATGGACAAATTGGCTGCTGTACACAGATTGGCTGCTGTTCACAGTATCCTTAGGGCGGCCATTTTGTCGAACCACTTTTGTTTAGCTCATCACCAGATTGCAAAACTAAATAGACTTCTCCTAATTCTAAGCAATTCCAAAGTTTCATTTTAAGTGTTTGTCATTAAAAGAATAGGGAATTATACCATTTAATATAAAAAATATTGTGAAAACAAGTATTTTTCATCGATAATCGAAAATATTCGAGAATTTCTCGTTTGCGTTTAGCCACAGTTTGGACCTGCGTATGACCTACACCGAACTCATTAGCAATAATCCTGGAAGAACGTCCAGATTCGAGCATGCGTACCGCTTTCACACGATCCTCTAGAGAGAGGAACTTGCGTTTAGAGAGCGACATTATGGCGAGAATTGATATTAAAAGCAGGCTTTCGTCCATTTTAAAGACCGTTTGCTAAAGTGTAAACAACCTGTAATGCTCAAGATCATTTTATTTAAAGAGACCCGACAATTGAGAAATTCCATATCCTTTAATTAAATATCATCATTTAAGTAGATCAAATGAATAATAATGGCCAATTACACGTCATTTAATCGACAACATGGGATTGAATCGAAAACTGGTTGATAATAACTTGTACGTTACAATAAGGCGACTTCGGGTGTTTACTATAGTGGTGATTACCGATTTTTTCAAAGACGACTAATGAGGGATATCGGTTGGTTATCTCCCTTAAAATACTCCCAAAGGAGGAAGGGTCCAAATCAGTGGTTACCTTGGGTTTTATCCTTATTTTCTTTGCACTGTAAGATTTAAAGATAAGCTCTAAATCAAATATTGCGCAATTACAAGTATGGGTGAAAGATTACTACTCTCTACTTGGTTTTACATGATATTTATTTTGTATTTCAACATAAGTGCTAATATTTCTTGAAGGTTGGAGAATCTTTCATAGTATCCTGTAGATCTTCACACCTGTGTCATCACGTTTTATCCAATCCATCAGCCGTCCATTTAACTTATGCATACTATGTTCTAATCATTAATTGGTGGAAGATAAATGACGCCGCCGCCACCATAGCGCAGTTGGTTGGGCATAAGACTTCCAATCTGGAGGTCGTGGGTTCGATCTCGGTAGCGGCAAATATCCTTTCCGACGTTTGTCTCTCACCAATGGGTAGATAATCGTAAATCTACACTCCTCAAAACCCCTAAACGGCCACTTGCTTTTTTGTTCATATTTTGTAAATGTCGCATGGTTTCAGCCCGTTTTCACTTGCATAATGTAGCAAAGACATTTATGAAGTCAACAAGAAAAAGTCTGCTAAGAAATTCGACACGAAAATGTTTTAAAATTAAGCGAATGTAGGAATTACCCTCGATTTCAAAGTTAACATTGGTGGGTGAGGTATTTTTGACATTTCTTGTTGGGGTTAGAAAAGTGAGGGAGGTTGTGACATTTCTTTTAATTTTTTGAGGTTCACATGCGTTCTACCACTGATATCGGTACTTAAAATTGATAGGATTTGCGTTTTTCAAGTGTCGAAAAATTCAATTTTTTCAAAAAATTGTCATTTTTTTTTACTTTTGAATTCGAGGGTACAGGCACTTGATTCCGTTTTTAAGATTTCCTGGTGCACGATTTTACAAAAGAATTAGTCAGGATCATGTCTAAATGGCTACTCTTTCAAAAGGCAAAGTCAATATTTCGAATTAAAAGCGAAAAATATGTGAAAACTTGAGAAATGTAAGATGGCCGCTTAGGACTTTTGAGTAGTGTATGTGAGATAGCAGTCGGGGGCTAGGAAATTGTGTAATGGTAGTACAGGTGAAAGAAATACCAGGAATCCATTGTTAGATGCTCCGGCTGCCGCGATATAACTGCGAAATTGTTGAAAGCGGCGTAAAACCAATTCAAATAAACGAACAAATGACGCCACAATGACTGAGGTCAAAAATAAGATGTAACTTGGCCGAGCCATGTGTCGATTTCACGACCCAAATTATTTCCCTTTGTCATTTTGAAGACTTAGGTATTGTCCGGACGATATCTGTAAGTGCACTTGCTAGCATATTGAGCTTTTACAGTTGCATAGAAGTAAAATACAAAGGAACAAACAGATCTTTCCTGTTTGATTCAGAAGTTATTGACCTTTCTTGATTGCATCAAACTTGATTGAATTGATTTTATCAAAATTTAGTAACTATTGCATGAAAAGGTGAGATGGAATAAACAATACTCGTAATTCAATTATGTGGCATGTTACACAAAAAAAGACCTTCTCGGGACTCAGTAAATAAATTTTTAGAAAGATATTGGTTTCAGTTGAGGTCAACCGGAGTTCGCATTTATCATGCAATGAAGCCTATATTGTCCTGATAACACCTGCCTGATAACATAACATGATATCAGTCAGTCTATTTGTAGTAACAATTTGCATACACTTTCACCTGATTTTTTTTTTATTTTTAAGGGTTTGTTATAATTAAGCTCTGGAAATGATTGCATGATAAATACAATAACACGTTAGTGTCTTGAAATATCAATGTTATCTGGTCTCGGCGGCGAGAAATTATCATGACTCGGCCGAGCCTCGTCCTGATAAATTCTCCCAGCCTCGACCAGATAACATTGTTATTTTTAGACAAAAACATGTTATTCTTTATGTCTAAGTTTTCTATATAGGAAGGTAGAATGAACACTAAAGATTCAGAAAACAGCCAAATGCGAAATGTTTAGCACATAAACAGTATGGACAGTGAGTCCTTCACCCACTACCAAGAATGTCCCTTTTCGCACGCTCGTTATTCAAGAACTATTAAAATATTTTTTGGTTTAAAGCAACATGTGTTTTCTCAGCTGCATGCTTATCCCTCAAGAAATCTAGGAATCTGGATTTGCCATCAATGACACGGTCGCCATTGTAACAATTCGTATTGGATGATATTTTTTTTCGATTTTCACAAAAGCTGATACCTTAAACTTTTTTTCTGCCAGTCTAGCAAATCAAGAACCTTACCTTTTAATCAAATGTTCAAATAATCTAAAATGGGACAACTTTTTTGAGACTTGTTTTTTGATATATTTTGTCTAATATGTTTAATGTACTATACTAGAACCTTTTGACGAATATTTAATGAAACAATCGCATGTGATGTTACCTTTGGGTAAGGATTCAATTGTATTCTAGTATAACCTAGAATGCTCTTCACTAGCTTGACCTATAGAATACCAGGATTATTTAAACTTGAGCTTTCCTCGGCTGCCACGCAAAGCATCAAAATGATTCTTCTGTTTTGGATAGTGATGATAAGTCTGAAGCTTATTTATAAGCGCGTAGTGAAACTTTTGATCAGACTGTGGAAATGCATAGGCCGATCCGAGTTTGTTGACTTGTTGACTTGCAAGTAGAATTCTATGATAGAAATAAGTGTAATTTTCTTTCGGCTGTTTTCGAGGAAAACCTGCCCTACCTTCAGGTTAAAAACGTTAGGGAAGCGCTTTCGAAATGAGACCTCACTTTGCACGTATGTGCACGTTCAAAGCGGGGTATCATCTCAGAGCGCTCGCGAAACGCTTTTACATCCAGAACACAGGGTAGTGCTAAAGCCTTGGTGTCACCGTCGTTGGAGCCGCCGTCATAGCGCAGTTGGTAGCGCGTCGGACTGTCAATATAGAGGTCCCGGGTCCGACGGCGACTTTTGTTTGTTTGTTTTAATGGGTTTTACGCCGCTTTCAACAATTTCGCAGTAATATCGCGGCGGTCGGAGCACCTAACAATGGACTCTGGTATTTCTTTCACCTGTACTACCATTTCACCCTTTCCTAGCCTCCGACTGCTATCTCACATAGGTGTACGATTATCTACCCATTGGTGAGAGACTAACGTCGGAAAGGATATTTGCCGCCACCGGGGATCGAACCAACGACTTCCAGATAGGAAGTCTTATGCCTAACCAACTGCGCTATGGTGGCGGCCGCCCGACGGCGGCACTCATTCTTTCCCACTACACATGTATTATCTCTCACCACTGGGTTAATAATCAAAGACCTATGTGAGATAGCAGCTGGAGGCTCGGAAAGGATGTGATGGTTGTACTGTTGACAGAAATACTAGGAATCCATTGTAAGGTGCTCTAGCGGCCGCGATACAACTGAAAAAAATGTTGAAAGCGGTGTAAAACTCCATTCAATTTATCAATTCAAGTCATCGTCTTTGTCGTCGTTGTTGTTGTCGTCGTCGTACGAAAACATTTTGTGATATCGCTGGTTCTAATGAAAAAATTCACTTGAAACTTGGCACACATGTTCACCGACAAAAAAGCAACCTTATTATATTAAGGAGCATGGCTCTAGATGTATGCCCCCTTTTCGACGTAGATTTATTTCACCATTCAGCACTCAGCAGCCGAGCGTAGGCACCCGTAGGCGATGCTCTTGTTCTAGATATTTAAATATCTTCGTAATTTTTACCAACATAAACGTGGTTAGAACTCGTATCGTTTTGAACACAGTTGAACAGATGGGAACGAGTATTCGATTAATCGAGTACTCGATCGAACGTCCGATCATCGATTATCAAATTCACTAATCGATTAATCGGTAAAACATAAAATAATAGCAATTTCGTTTCCAACCTCATTTTTAGCTCACCTGAGCACAAAGTGCTCAAGGTGAGCTATTGGGATCGTAGAATGTCCGTCGTCCGTCGTCAGTCGTGCGTCGTGCGTCGTCCGTCGTCCACAATTTCTTTAAACATCTTCTCCTCCTAAACCAGAGGGCCAATCTTGATGAAACTTGGCAGGGATGTTCCTTGGGTCAAGCTCTACCAAATTTGTTCAAATAAATGAAATCCACCCTTAACTTTCCCTTTACCCTTAACAAAAAGGGTGAAAATATGAAAATCTTTAAAAATCTTCTCCTCTGAAACCAGAAGGCAGACAGCTTTCATATTTGGTATGTAGCATTATCTAGTGGACCTCTACCAAGTTTGTTCATATCAAGACCCTGGGGTCATATTTGGGCTTTGCCCGGGCCCAACCCTTTTTACATAGAATCGAAGAGCGAAAATCTTTAAAAATCTTCTTCTCTTTTAAATCCAGATGGCAGACAGCTTTAATATTTGGTGTGTAGCATCACCTAGTCGGCCTCTACCAAGTTTGTTCATATCAATACCCTTGGGTTATATTTTGGCTTTGCATGGGTGCATCCCTTTATCTCTTATGAGCACGAAGGGTAAAAAACCGAAAATCTTTTAAAATCTTCTTTAATCGAAACCAGAGGACACACTGCCTTCATTTTTGGTATGTAGCATCATCTAGTGGGCCCTTACCAAGTTTGTTCATATCAAGACCCTTGGGTCATATTTGGGCTCCAACCGGGCGCATCCCTTTCAGCTCATCTAAAAACGATGGGTGAAAATAGGAAAACATTCAAAAATCTTCTTCTCTGAAACCAGAAGGCAGACAGCTTTCATATTTAGTATGTAGCATTATCTTATGGACCTCTTTCAAGTTTGTTCATATCAAGACCCTGGGTCAGATTTGGGGTCCACCCGGGTGCATCCCTTTTTATATAGAATCAAAGAGCAAAAAGGCATATCTGTCTTGCTCTTCGCTGAAAACGTTGCTCTTGATGGTTTTGATCTTAGGCAATTATCTTCTTTTTGACATCTGCCTATCTAATCAATGTGATGTCCCAGGGGTCAAAGAGACTCAGGTGAGCGATCTAGGACCATCTTGGTCCTCTTGTTCATATTTTCTCAAAATATTGATCTTTCATATGAAATGCTGTTCAGCTAAAGATAATGTACGCAACACCTGGGCGCCTGCCGATTGTCTTATCCATCGATATTTTTCCGAATTGTAATCAAGTGCCAACTGTCATTGTTCTGGCTGTCAAACAATACACACCATTTTGTAACATTTCGCACCTTCGAATTTTGGTACTCTTATCAGGGACAGTGCGATTTACTTGGTTCTTCGGATCAACGGTATGTTGCAGCGTCGTTCCAAAACCTTGTAAAGCAATCTTTTCGATGTTGTTGATACTTGGTCTTTCTCAACCGAAAGTTATATATATAACACGCCAATATCGCCTGGATATATTTCCGAGAAATGACACTCTCATAGCATGCGCTTTACAATTTTCCGTTTCTTAAAATAAATTAGCAATCAAATGTCATTTCAACTGCACCTTCGACAGAAAATATGCGGCAAATACCGTACATCTTTACGTTTGAACACAAATAATAAATGATTGTTCTCAATTCTATCCGAGTACTCGATCGGAAAGGTGAACGAGTAATCGATTAGTAAAATTAGTACTCGTTACCATCCCTAATTATTTTTAGTCGACTAGTTCAACGCAGTACAGAGTAACAAAACAAAGGTTTCTTGTGACTCATATCAGATAGTTTAGGGAGTCAAAGGTTCCATATTTGAGTCCTAGCTCGCAAAAACGATTTTAGTTATGCTATTTCAATAACAATTGAAACTATAAGCTTGACACTTTACCGGTGTTTACAGAGAAGTCTATAATATCATAACGTCTGTGAGCGACTAAAATCCCATAGAGCCTCAGTTTATTCAAGCGGTAGAAACGAGGTTTTAGTCTTTCGCCGACGATATACCTAAAATTGTTGTAACGAGGATTCCAACAATTTTGAATAACCCAGACAATGGTTAAAGTGATATAAAATTTCACTTATTTTTAGCTCCACTCTCCGAAAGGCCAGCGGGCTTTTGTCATGGCGGAGTGTCGGTCGTCCGTGCGTGCGTCCGTGCGTGCGTCCGTCCGTAAACTTTTACTTTAAAAATCTTCTCCTTAAAGTACTGGATGGATTTCAATCAAGTTTCACAGGAATGTTCCTTGTGTGATCTTCTATCAGATTCCTTCGAAGAATTTTTATTGGTTGAAAATCATGGCTGTAGTAGGCGTGGCTAATTTCCATGTATGGTAATAGGTGACCTTTCTCAGAAACTAATTGGTGGATATAAACCAAACTTCATATGAATTATCCTCGAGTGACCCTCTATCGGTCTACAAAAAATATTGTGATCCGATGGAAAATGTGTATTTTATGAGCGGAGGTCATTTCTCTATATGTTACATAGAAGACACTTATAAATGTAAAAAAAATATCTCAGAACCTAACAAATGGATAACAACCAAATTTCATTGGAATGATTCTTTATTGATCCTTTACAAGTTTTTAAAAATATATTGTAATCAGATGAAAAATAAGTGTTTCATTGGCGGAGGTCATTTCTCGATGTGTTACATAGTGAAAACTTTGAAAAATCATTTTCTCAGAATCTAACTGATGGATATCAACCGAATTTTACTGGAATGATTCTTTACGGATCCTTTATCAGTCTACAAAGAATATTGTGTTCAGATGCAAAATATGTCTTTTATTGTCAGAGGTCATTTATTTTGATATGTAATATGGTGTAATATCCAATATAGAGTAAAACAAACTTTTTTCAAAGTTTAAACAGATGGATTTCAACAAAATAACACGGGAATTTTATTTCTGTTAAGTTGTATCAGACTGCAAAAAATATTTGATTTGATGAACAGCATACTTTTTATTGGCAGAGGACATTTCAACATATAAAGTGAATATTTGATCACTATTTGGTATCACCTAAATGATGAATTTCTAGACTCATTAAGGTAGCAATGGACACAAGGCGTCATTTTTTCCGCCAAATGAATTTTTTTCTTGTTCACATAATTATGTTGTAGATTAACATTGTATAGTCATTCTATCAACATTTGATGGTACCTTTCCATGCTCGTTTACACGCTAGAACATCCCGAACAAAATTAGCGATATTGGATTACCTTCCTTTAAGTTCACTTAAATTTCACTCCCAACACTCATTCAATTTCATTCCAGTTTGATTCCAAAATCATTCACCTTGTCAATATTACGATGTTGTTAACTGTATGGAAAAATATTTACGCCGCATTATCTCAAAGAAATTACTGGCATATAATAATTAGTCTTCAAAACAAAGAGTACTCAAAAGAGATAATTTTTTAACCAGAAATGTATGTTTGCTTGTTGCATTATCCTACACTCTCTGCACGATAACCGTACGAAAGCTCGAGCTGGTTCCGCTCGAACAACCATAATTGCTTTCGAAGTTGTACGGTGTCAAAATTATCATTCAAAACATCTTAGGGTTATAGCTATCACAGATCGTCCGTGACAAAGGTATACCAAGCTTTTGACCAAATATCTCCAAAATATTAATGCAGGTTTAATACACATTGAAATGGCGTTTTCATCGAACTACAACCACGAGATGCTAAAAAAAAATTCCTGATACGTAATTCCCTCCCTTTCTATCGTTTCGACCGTCGGAGATACCATGATTACAATCGACAGAGTAGTCGCTAATTCTTCACTCCACAAAACTTCGACTCTCTCTCTCTCTCTCTCTCTCTCTCTCTCTTCTTTCTCACTTTCTTTCGTCCTTTTTTTCTTTCTCACTTTCTTGTAATCTTTGCTATCTTTCATTATGTTGCAGCCTTTTTTCCCGAATTTCCATATCTTTTTTATCATCCATTTTCTACGCTATCATTTAACTTTCTTGTAATAACGTCTGCATTTCAAAACATTTCTGCTCATTTACTATGATGATTATTATTATTATTATTATTATTATTATTATTATTATTATTATTATTACAATTATTATTCTTATAACTATTACTTACTCTTATTTCTTTCTTTCTTTCGTTCTTTCTTTCGTTCGTTCGTTCTTTCTTTCGTTCTTTCTTTCTTTCGTTCTTTCTTTCTTTCTTTTTTAATTCTTCCTTTTTTTCTCATAACCTTTCATGCTTTTCGATCTCTCTTACTTTTTTTCTTCTTTTTATGCCCCCGATAGGGAGGCATCATAAATTTGACTTGTCCGTCCGTCCGTCTGTCCGTCCGTCTGTCCGTCTGTCCGTCCGTCCGTCATTCCGTCCAAAAACTTTAACATTGGCCATAACTTCCTTATTACTATCAAAGCGGTGTCGGGGGCATTGTCATCTTACAGTGACAGCTCTTGTTTCACTTTTGTTTTAAACTATTTTTTTTCCTATTCACATTTCCTTTTTTTTCCTTTTTACACCAGATCTATCCCTATTGTCATTACGTTTTCACATGCAAAACGTAATGTTCATTCATTATTAGAAGCATGAGTATTATTATCATTATCTTTATTTTCATCACATTTTTTGTTATTCCTAGTAACAGAAAGGTTACTTTAAATTTATTGAAAATTAATGATTTACACATGACTAAAACCAAAATTTGAAGACCATTGCTTGGATAAGGTAGGCATAAAGTCGTATTATTTGCCAGACAGCAGGAGGCAATGCTCATCAATCAACAAATTGTGGACACACGATACCATTTGTGCCATATTATTTACAACTCATTTACAGTAAAATGGCATTTTACTGTAAATGAGGTGTATATAATATGGCACCTTGATTCATCGTTTTTAAACAATCCTGCACATTAATGCAACTTTTCTGCATGTAATTATCTAGATTTTAATAAGGCACACTGACCCATTTATTGATTCGATGGACTAGATACAAGCCGTTTTCATGATGAAAAAAACGTCTACAAACGTTCGGGAAATTTAACCCGTTTGCACAAGTGAATTTAAGTCACATTTAGTAGTAACGCGTGTGATTTCTAATTCGTTCCGCGAATATTTTCATGTTTTCAACAGGGATTTTTTCCTGTTGAAACTGAACCGATGATTTATCGTGTGAACGATCTTTTTTCGCGTAAGCAGTTTCGGAAAAATATAAGATACATGTTTTCATTTACTGTCGATAATTTAAAGCGACCCATACACTATCAATATATTTGGCAATTATATTTATTATCCACGAGTTTTCCCCTGGCAGGGCGGAGTCAAAGTAACGGGTCGATGCACTTAAGGTTAAGGTAAATCAGCTTTTTATCATTATCATTTACTTCTAAAGATATTCGGAGCCGCTACCATAGCGCAGTTGGTTAGGCATAAGACTTTCAATCTGGAAGTCGTGGGTTCGATCCCCGGTGGCGGCAAATATCCTTCTCGACGTTTGTCTCTCACCAATGGGTAGATAATCGTAAACCTATGTGAGATAGCAGTCGGAGGCTAGGAAAGGATGTAATGATAGTACAGGTGAAAGAAAAACCAGGAATCGATTGTTAGGTGCTCCGGCCGCCGCGATATAACTGAAATAATGTTGAAAGCGGCGTTAAACTCCATTCAATCAATCAATCTAAAGATATTCGACATAATTAACTCGGGACCGTAAAGCGTGGGTTGATAACCAAACCCTGGTAACTTCAGCTTACGGGGCTTTGGTAACGCAACGATGAAATGTGATCACTTTCTCTAAGCACGTGAATCCTCTTGGTTTTGGGATACAGTAATCTGCACGCGTTCACGATTATTGCCGACTAACTTTTCAATCATTGAATGGAGTTTAACGCCGCTTTCAACATTATTTCAGTTATATCGCGGCGGCTGGAGCACCTAACAATGGATTCCTGGTATTTCTATCACCAGTACAACCACCACATTCTTTCCTAGCCTCCAGCTATCCCACATACATCCAGGTCTACGATTATCAACCCATTGGTGAGAGACAAATAGTCGGAAAGAATGAGTGCCGCCGTCGGGGGTCGAACCCGCGAACTCTAGATTGACAGTCCGACGCGCTACCAACTGCGCTATGACGGCGGCAACTTTTCAATGAACCCAAAATATTTAAAAGTTAACTCGACAAATTACGTCACGGCTAAGTCCCGCCCTGCCAGTTCAGAATAACGCAGAATAACTCTTTTTGAGAATACCATCCACGGCCAATAATATTGTCAATGACGCCATGCTGTAGTTACGAGGCTTTTTGTCGCCCAACTCCGATATTATGTTTTCTCCTCATTTAGTGCAAAATCATTTCAACCAATTATGAAACCGTTAACCTTCAAGGTCATTAATTGACCCATTTAGGTTCAGGACATATTTGAATAGAGTTCAATATATGGTAATGTCCTATTTTTATTTTGTTTTTCTGTCATATTTTGTTATGGTATTGATTTGTCATTTTGACCCCTATCAACGATTAATGGGCATTTTACGAGGTCGATTTTTTTCGTACTATTATTCAATTGAATTAATAAAAACTATTTCCAATACATCATTAGGGGGAGACATTAACATTGTACGCACATCATACTCATTCTAATGATGATGGAGAATATTTTTATGAAAAACACACTTTATACTTTTTATCACAAATTTTCATATCTGGGCCCGTGCATGACAACTCCAACAATTGCAAGTGCGAATGATTTGTGCATGTGTGCATGGTAGTCATTCACCGATCAGCCTGGGTCATCTCACGGTACATTCGAAACATTCTACACTTGTAGAATGCAGACTTAAAGTCTATTACTAGTGTAAAGCGCGTAGTCAAGACTCGGATCAGACTGTGCAGATGCACAGACTGATCCGAGTATTAACGTTGCGCGTATTTGAAATTGTTGAAAATGTCACACACATGCTCATTTTATTTTATGAAAAACAAGTAAGAGCTTTATCAAACTGAATGAATACGCTGGGAGGGTCCATACAGTTTGATTGGGTTTTTATTTTCACACCTCCATGAAATAACAACAAAAATAAACAGTATGCGTTCCAAACCTACAAGACATGTATTCCTAAATTTCAATATGGAGAAGTAAGCTCGTCAGAATTTTTCGCCACCACCATAGCGCAGTTGGTTAGGCATAAGACTTCCAATCTGGAAGTCGTGGGTTCGATCCCCGGTGGCGGCAAATATCCTTTCCGACGTTTGTCTTTCACCAATGGGTAGATAATCGTATACCTATGTGAAATAGCAGTCGGAGGCTAGGAAAGGGTGTAATGGTAGTACAGGTGAAAGAAATACCAGGAATCCATTGTTAGGTGCTCCGGCCGCCGCGATATAACTGCGAGATTGTTGAAAGCGGCGTTAAACCCATTCAAACAAACAAACAAATCAGAATTTCTCCGTGACTTGACATTTCGTTTGGGACCGCTTTTTGTGCTCAAGTTTCCAAAATATCGCATAAAAGGATGAAATGATTTCACCAGTTTGGTGGTAAGATCATTAAGCGAAAAATAATGGTTTGGTTTAAACCTATTTATTTTACATCGATTGGGAAACGAGTTCTTACAACTTAGATTAATCCCTCTTGATTCTGCTTCCTAGAAAATTCACCAGTACAGAACTATAACGTACAACTATTCCTCGTAAAGGAAGAAAAAATGAGAGCTTATAAGTTGTGTTTAGTTCAATTATAACGATTTTTTGAGCACTGGTGAAATATTTATCCTTATGATCAAACACCTACTTATGAATTTTCTGATCTAGATAAAGCGTCGTTATTCAATTCTTTCAAAAAGCAATTCAATTTGTTGTTCATTTAACAGTGTGAAATTAATGCCTCTCCATTCTGCCAGCTTCGAATTACGTTCGTTAATTGGCCAGACTTGATTGAATAACGCGCCGATCGAGCATTGATTATATCTCATCTTTCACGCGCTTTTCACATTATATTTATTTAATGAAAACGCTGAAATTACTTTATCCCATGAATTTTACATGAATTTAAATAGAATAGTTGCCTTTAAGCATGGTATGCTTGCCCAATATCTTAAAACAGTTATATTTAATCCTACGCTTGAAATAAGTTTGGTTTGTTTGAAAGGGGTTTTACCCGCTTTCAGCGATCTTTTAGATTGTATCGCGGCGGCTGGAGCACCTAACAATGGGTTCCTGTTATTTCTCACACCAGTACAACTATTACAACCTACCAAATCCTCCAGCTCTTATTCCAAATAGGTCTACGATTTTCAACCCATTGGTGGAAGACAAATACACTGAAACGAACTTCTAAACGGCTACTTGGTTTTTGCTGAAAAAAATACTATTTTCTTTGGTATCTGAACTGGTAAGTAGTCGAGTTGTATTAGAAAAATCATGTAGGCAGAAACTTCGATTAATAACGACCCGAAAGAAATTGAAGAAAGCAACTAATTTGAAGGGAATTTGAGGGTGCCCCTCATTTCAAAATTCACATTGGTGGGTGGGGGTAATTTTGAAAGTTTATGCTCGTAAGAGAAATAAAGCAATGATAATGGTATTTCTTTACATAATTTGATATCTTACACTCAAATGTCATCAAAGTGTGACACTTGTTGGATAAATTTTCGAGTATTTCAAAGGCCGAAATCTTAAGATTCCCTTAAAACGTGCCATTTTTGCAACTTTTGTAAATGTGGGTTCCTGTGTTTAACCTTTTGCTACAGATAACAAGGACGAAAATTCGACCCCATTTTTCTTTCAGATACGTCAAATTGAACGACAATTCCTATAGAAACATTGTGGAAAGGGTCATTTTGTACAGAAAAAGCAACTGCCTGACTGTTGGATAAAATTGGCTCATATTTTAATAAAGTACAGTCTAAAGTACTACCCAGGCACTACTACAACCGTTGGTATAGAACCCGGGTCTAAAACGTAGTTATGCAAGCAATTTATTTTGACTTATTTTATATATGTCATTCTAATTTTGTAAACGTGTAGATCTGTGTAAGGTATGGTGTGTTCTCACAACATAAATGGACATTAATAGTTTATATACATGTAAGGTTGTTTAGCAATACACCAAATTCTATTCACAGAATGATAAATATATAGGAATTCATTATAGATCATTAATTTTCAAAAACTATCATTTGAAATAAATAGAACATATTCCACACTATTATGGTGTGATGTTGCACCATAACTAACATTTTTTTTGACCAGACCAAACCAGTTTGACATGTATGTTGACAAAAAAATGGAGATTGATTGTTTCAAAAGAGCCTTTTGAGACTGAGGTTTATATCTAAGGTTGTAGTAGTACCTGGGTTGTACTTAGGACTGAACTTTGTTAAAATATGAGCCAATTTTATCTAACAGTCGTGTAGTTGCTTGTTCTGTACAAAGTGACCCTTTTCCGCAATGTTTTAGCTATACCGCTATAGCTACAGCGGTCTTATGTTGCTTAACTACTTGTGCTCATAAATAGCTTCATTTGATATACAATATACCTATACATACTGCTTTTTCTTCGCAATTGAAGTGCCTTAAAATTTGGGTCTCAAACACTTTACATGAACCTTAAAGATTCTCGCGTATGGGCTAAATATTCATGAACGGTTTGAACAAGCTGTGTTACGCCGCTTACGTCGTAAGCTTACACTGATCGGGCTTACACTGAAACAAACGATTATTCTATTTCTTTAATGCAAAAATGAGACAAAATGTGAAATTTCTAGGACATATTTCCGTAAGTGATTAGTTATCAATATTAATCAATTTGTTCTGTCTCTTCTTCGACGCCTTTTCCGCCGTCACGACGGCGGCACTCATTCTTTCCGACTATTTGTTTAACAATAATGAGTGAACAATCATAGACCTATTTTAGATAGCAGCTGGAGGTTAGGAAAGGATGTGGTGGTTGTACTGGTGTGAGAAATACCATGAATTCGTTGTTGGGTGCTGCAGTCGCTATGGAATAACTGAAAGGTTATTGGAAGCGGCGTAAAACCCCAATCCAATTCAATTCAATTCGTCGCTTTTTTATAAAATATACCTATACCGTTAAGAATGTTCACATGTTCTGAGTTGAACTTTTCTTTTAGTTTGAACATATTTGGGTTATTATAATAAATTAATGATATTTCTTTAAATATTTATTAGTAATTCTGCTGGACTTATAAACAAAAAGTGAAATTCATCCTCCATTTGGTTTAAGTTACACAGATTACAAATTCTTTTATACCTGGCAATGTTTCTATGGCGCTCTGTTTCAAACGGATGTGCTGATAAGTGTAACTTCACCAAGCATTCCTTTGACTTGGTATATTCATTTTTATGCCCCCGATAGGGAGGCATCATAAATTTGACTTGTCCGTCCGTCCGTCCGTCTTTCCGTCTGTCCGTCTGTCCGTCCGTCCGTCCGTCCGTCATTCCGTCCAAAAACTTTAACATTGGCCATAACTTCCTTATTACTTAACATATTCGCATCATACTTTACCACAACATTCCTTGGTACATTACCTTTCTGTAGGCACATACTTTGGTGACCTTGACCCCTGGATGACCTTGACCTCCAACATAGATTGGCCATAATTTAAAATCAAAGCGGTGTCGGGGGCATTGTCATCTTACAGTGACAGCTCTTGTTCAAATTTAGTTTTAACATAGAAAACGGTCTTTCCCATGTTTAAAGATTAATAATGATGATCGTTCCTGAAACCATTCACTGATACAGATAATGATATATTTAAATAGATCTCACAAAGATTCATACGATTATCCTCTATTTATCTTATAACTATACAAATATCCGTATGATAACATCCCGTATGGTATTTTTTATGATATCACATAGTTAGTTTTAGAACAAAAACACAATTTGGTTATTTTTAGAAACTTGCATTTTTGTTAGAAACATCTACGAAATCAAGGCAATTAGAGGTTATAAGATAAATATAATACGTACTGTGTATTGTATGAAAAAATATCTAACTCGGTTGTGGGAATTGATCTATTCTCCCAACCTCGTTAGATGTTTTTTCTCATACAAAACACTAAGTACGTATTATATATTTATAATATGACCTACGTCGTTGGAGTGAAATGCCCCGGTTGAATATTTTTGATATTACACGAGTGTTATTAAACTAGTGGAATAACTGCTAATGAGCTAAGAACGGAGAACAGAAATGAGACGTCATAATGGATATGCTGACGTTATTTCGCAAACGGCGTTATCATGTTTCGCGCCGAAAACATGAATCGATAAATATCGTAATTTTCTCATTTTATCACAAAATTTGGGTCATATTATAAATAGAATATCAAATTAGTGCTCATCAAATACCGAATTTATCAAATTCGTTATCTATAAACAGATAAAAACTCGGCGCAGCCTCGTTTTTTTCTGTTTATAGAAGCAGCCTCGTTTTTATCTGTTTATAGCAGACTTGTTTAATAAATTCGGTCTTCAATGGCCACTCACTCAATATCCTCTTTCTAATACCCGATGGGTGTGTCGTGACGGAGGTCCAAAGGTAAGGTTATCAATCTGTTTATTTCCTGCAAATCATGACAACACAATTATATACTAAACAACACGGTAAGAATTATCGCGACTAGAATACTGAAATGTAATTGGTTGATATTTGTTGACCCAATCGAGGGAAGGTACGTTTCCATGCAGACTGCAACTTTATTTTTTGACAGCGCATAAAATCCGGGAAACATCCAAGTAGTAAAGGAGAGTTTCGATAGACTCTGCGTCAAAGAGTTGTTTCCGCTTTCATTACCCAAGCTTTGCAGTCAGCCAAGTCTAGAATAACGTATCGACAGAGAAAGAATGCTCGTATGGAATTGATACTTTTAGTTTTTCCAGTGTACGTTATGATATAAAATTTATTGTAATTGTTCATTGTCATATCAAAAAAGGAAATTTGGCCGGCCAATTCGACATTGTTCTGTCCCAAAACCCATGTCATTAATATTTTCTTGTGTTTCTTCTGATCGATACACCTACTAATATACTCTAAAGAACACGAACCTTGGATCGCAAAGCGAATGGTAACCATAATAGCAATCAGCTGATGCGAATTCCTTTCAGACAATACTTTTCCAGTAAAGAAAATGATAGAGCATTTGAAGAAACCATACTCCTGGATCACCGATTCCAGATAGAGTTCGCGAAGGCTTTCGTTGTACACTTTTAGGTCAGAAGGATCCATTGTCAAGTTTTGGTCCGCCAAGGGGAAAACAACCCTCATCTCTAGGTGCAGGTTCGATATATATGCGGACATCTTGGTACAGTGGCCATATTCAGCAACTTTGAATGGCGGACAATACATACGTGTACATCCATCCTATAAGAAAGAATAAGAAAAATAGTTTGAAAGTAAGAACTTAATAGCCATTCTCTGTAAGCACTTACACTTTTTTGGCACGCATAAGAACAGATTTTGTTCACACTTGCACAAGTTGAACCCCATATAAGATCATTACAAAATATATCACTCATTCGGAAATGGGTGCTATGTTGCCATAGAAACAGGCCATAGAAAGTCAGAATTTTGCAAAAATGCCAAATTTCAGATCCAAATTTTAGATTTTTGCAGCGTATGTGGGAAAAAAAATTGTTTAAAGCAAATAGATTAGGTGTTCTAGTTATCAAAACATTAAAAATCCCATGGGGTACATACCCTAAATTTTTCACAATTCTCGATTGAAAATTGCATACTCTTAAAAATGGCAATAATATATAAGAACTATCCCTGTTTTCAGGAGGTTACAATAATTCAATGCAAAAGATTTTACAGTACATGTCCATATTGATTGAAAGATAAATTAATAAATATTCCTTTAATAATCAGAATATATTGTTTTCATGTGGTATAATTTTAGAATTATAATTTGAAAAAATGGTGTAATTTCTTAAATTTAGTCTTGTAGTCTATTTTAGAGCTACTTCCCTTTGATCCCATAGCAACAATCAAAAATGGCGGATAGAAATAACAAATGTGCAGTCAATATTTCGCAATTATTAATTCATTCTGTTAACAATTTAGCTAATTTAAAAATTTAAACTTATTATTGTTATAAATTTTAAAATTTTTTAGCTATTTTAAGCTGAAACTACAAGAACAGGGACATTCCTTGATTTTGTTGTTTTCATACATTCAAAATTAAATAAGGAAAGAATTGGGTACCATAAAAAACTTGTCAACCACATGCAGCATAAAACAGCTCACTGTGTTAATTCAAGACATTTACAAGGCTCAAACCATGTTCAAAGTATAAGGAGGGCCAAAAAGTAATGATAAATAAGAATAGGATTTATATATGTGGTTACACATGCAGGGGATATCCATCGGATGGGATTATTTTCTAACTCAACACTTGAAATACATCTAGGTAGTGGGAATTACAAATTAATATAGAATCCAAAACACTATATTAGTTATCTTGTCACAAAAATATGACAATTATCTGTTTCTCTGATGCCTATCTTCCTCTTTGACAGGTGAAAAAAGTTTATCTTGACTGGTTTTTTATCTCTTTTTCAAAAAATTGTGCAAAAATGGTTAACAAATGACCTTGACCTTAAGTGAAAGACTTCTGGCTGACTATCATTGATGACATCTATATACCTACCAAACATGAATATCAAAAAATACAGTTATATTGAGCAAATAATGTGTTTTTAAGAAGAAAATACATAGAAAAATACTAAAATTTTTACTTGACGGTGCCTGTCTGGTTACCATAGTAACCACCTTTACAGACAAAGGCCCAATATTTTTTTTCTTTTTTATGATAGAGGGATGGTTGATTTATTCTTTAGTAGGAACACAAAATTTCAAACTAGCTGCATTTTTTCAAAAATGCTTCAAGAAATTGTCAAAATATGACATTTTCAAAAAATGTCTTACCCCACCCACCTAAATGTGGTAAAGCATCGAATATAACAAATAATTGAAATAAATTTAAAAAGTGCAAATGATTGAGTAAGGATAAAACAATTTATAATAGAAAGATTATTTTTTGTAAACCTTTAAATAAGCAAGATAGCAATGCTCGAAAAATGCCTATTTTCATGCTTATATTTGCCATTTTTTATCAAAAAACTTTTAGATTTGTTTCCATGGCAACCTAAAAACAAATTGACAAAAAAACGATGATTTACTCATAAGGGCAATAAGGTCTGATAATCAAACAAGTTTCAAGTAAATCCGAGACATGGCGTGCCACACTCACCATGTAAAAGTGTAAATGCTTACAGAGAATGGCTATTAAACATTACAGGTGATTTAGGCCTTGTTTATATTTGGTTTTCGGATCCCATACGGCTCTGTAACTCGCCGTAACCCCAAAATGAGATGATCGCACGGATTTACGGGTGCCGTGGACCGTTGCGATGTTGTATAATAATAGTTAGTCAAGTTTTTAAAAATCGCAAGACCGCATGGAGACCGTAGCCCGTAGACTCGTCGTAGAGGCATCGCACTATCGCCGCACGGAGATCGCATAGCCACCGTGCGATATTTTGACTTTGAGTCTTTAATGGATCACCCTTCGACCCCCGTGCGGGCACCGTACGATGATCGTACGGCGGCCGCACGATAAACAGTGTAATTAGTTGACAAGTCGTACGGTCTCCGTGCGGGGATCGCACGATTACCTTGCGATCGCCGCACGGGCACCCCCATGATTCTTGTGACAGTTTAATGAAAACTCGTGCGGGTATCGCTCGATTTTGTAAATACATACGCCGTAGAAAATATAATCGTACTACGTCAAAAATGTTATACAAGAAATCGCAGGCTGCGATATCGTACGGCGACCGTGGCAAATGTAAACTAGGCTTTAGCAGGCGTTCGACACCTTGCTGAATGGAATTAAATGCAAACAGTCTTGAATTTATGTTTTAGGGTAATTTAGCTAAGTTTTCGCTTAGTTGCTACTAACCTTTAAGTTCGAAACTCGGCCTCAGTTTGCTGCTGCGTCTAACCGAGTTAAGAACTGAATTGTTATTATGCGAGTTTTGGCGAGATTCATAACTATTCTATTCTTTACGAGGTTAGATCAGATTGCCTCGAAAAAAATCGAGTTACATGTTCTTTTTCTCACATGAGCAATATTTTGTACGTCAAATAACAATTTTTGAAACGCTGTGATGACAGCAATATCGCTAAAGTGTCGAAATGACGTCATTTAAAATGCGACCTCACACATGTAATATGGATAAAAAGACTTCAAACTTCAAAGTTGATTTAATTGGATTTGAATTCCAGTTTCAAACTTTTTTTTCAATTTGAATTTGTTTGAAAGGAGTTTAACGCCGCTTTCAACAAACTTTCAGTTATATCGCGGCGGCTGAAACACCTAACATTGGACTCCTGATAAATCCTCACGCCAGAACCACCATTACATCCTTTTCTAGCCTCCAGCTGCTATTCCACATACACTGGCCAAAAGTCCTAACCGGCCACTTTAAAAATGACGATAACTTTTTTTAAAAATTATGATATTTTAATGAAATTTGATGTGTGAATTGTTAAGCATAATGTACGTGGATTTCCATTATGGTTTACCAAAAGTTATCAAATTTGGATGTGTAATAAATGAAAAGCTCAAAAAGCTCTAAATCTTAATAGAGCTCGGGATATTACACTTTCAACAAATAAAAGTCCGCAAATCGTTAGCTGCAACCCAGACCAAGACAAATACTGGAAAACATTGTCAATTTTGTGTGACCTTTGACTACAGGAGAAACAGAAAGATTGATTGATTGATTGAATGGAGTTTAACGCCGCTTTCAACATTATTTCAGTTATATCGCGGCGGCTGGAGCACCTAACAATGGATTCCTGGTATTTCTATCACCAGTACAACCACCACATTCTTTCCTAGCCTCCAGCCGCTATCTCACATAGGTCTACGATTATCAACCCATTGGTGAGAGACAAATAGTCGGAAAGAATGAGTGCCGCCGTCGGGGATCGAACCCGCGAACTCTAGATTGACAGTCCGACGCGCTATCAACTGCGCTATGACGGCGGCTGGGAGAAACAGAAAGAATAGGAGGCATGGTAAAATAGTGTTTAAATTCAACCGGCAAACCATTTTATCTAGCGAATATGCTCAAATATGGTCTGGTGTGAAAAAAACGATGTATCAAACTGATTTTTTTTCACATATCCTACATTTTGTAGCTCAACGGGAATTATCAGTCTATATTTTATGCATTTTTGAAGAAAAACGTGTTTAAGGTGTTGTTTCTAGGAACCGTTTTCTGCATACATAAGCTCTAGCACATTCTTCTAGGGCCATATGCCGCGCACAATTGTCGAACATTTTCGATTTTTTTCCTAGTCTTTGTTGCAGCTAACGACCCATGAGACAAAAATCGCTACATTGACAATATTTTGAGCTCTGTGTGAATTTAGGGCTTTTTGAGCTTTTCTCATGTTGCGCTTTAAATTCAATGAAATAACGGTAACTTTTCGCCAAAATCATCTGGAAAGTTGCTTAAAAATTCACGTAGCAAATTTCACGAAAATCCAAATACCACAGAAAAAATTATCTTTGTTTTTAAAGTGGCCGGTTAGAAGTTTTGACTAGTATAGGTCTACGATTATTAACCAATTGGTGGCAGACAAATAATCAGAAGGATGAATGTCGCAGTCGGAATTCGAACCCGGGACCTTTTGAATGATAGTCTGACACGCTACCACTGTACGGTGACGGCGGCTTAAAGGGAAACCAAGTTGAACAATTTGTAAGACAAACGATTTCTCTGATGAATGCTCGTTATAGAATACGACGTTGAATATGTGAAAAAATCCGGGCCCGAGGTTATAAAACTTTTCTCAGGCTCAGGCTCAATTTTCTCAAATTTCAATTTGAGATTAAAGCCGTATTTGTGTTTTATTACTCATTTTAATGTATTAACATTAAAGATGATATTAATAAGTTGTTATAAATAATCTTTTGTGATAATACATTTATTTTAATTTAAAATTTGAGAAAATTGAGTCTGAGTCTGAGAAAAGTTACATAAACTCGGGCCCTGATCTTAATATCTTTATAGAATAGAAAAGTCATTATTCTTGCCAATGATCGCCTAATAGCATTTCTATTCTAGACTCAGTTAAGATCGGCTTGTCTCAAACAAAATCTCATGACAGATCCGATATATCTTAGCTGCAAAGTTGCATAAATCTCAATCCCAGGGTCTCGAAACTGAATCTTGCCCTGTTCTCAGGATGCAAAAACGTTTCACAGGCGCTTTGATACCCCGTTTTGCACGTGCACACGTGCTTCGCTAGCGTTTTCATACTGAACACAGGGTTGCCCTTGCCTTCAGGATGAAAAAAGGGTCAAAATGTTTCCCCGCTTTGCAAAGTGTGCACTTTGACTTTTTGCTTTTCTCTTGGTTTTTACAAAAATGGAGGAAAATTATGGAGAAAATTTGATACCATACTTTGGTGGAGACCTTTGGTAATTAAAGTCAAATCAGATTTGGAAAAAGCATCACAAGCCGAATACGCGTAGACTGAACTTAAGGTAACTGCGGACAGATAATATTGTCGAATTTTCGACTTTCTTAAAATCTCACAATAATTGCTGAGATTCATCTTTGAAGTGCGGGCATAAGCTAACACGCAATTAAAAGGGTTTGAAGCTCGCTCATTTGACGTCGTGACGTCATTAAGGGGCCGACCCCTTTTCGACCCGCCAAAATCAGTATTTGCAAATATTTTCTGAATCAATCGGCCGATTCTTATGAAAAAAAAATCATTTAGAAAGTCAGAGAACGCCCTAGCTAGTCTCTTTATTTCTGTGCACATTCAAACAGAAAAACAGACCTGAAACGCTATCTATTTCGAAATTTTTAAGATTTGTCGTTCCTTTTTTCATTTACTTTTTTGTAAATAAATGGAAATTACTCGAAATTTTGTCCGCTGACTTATGCTGATCTTTTGTTATTTTGTAGCGAAATGAATATACTCCACATTTATCAAATAAAAATGATATGTCTTCTGGTTAGATTTTTCATGAACTTCGATTTTGTGCAGATTTTGCATCATTTTTCGACGAATTTGACGTCGCACCAAAAACCTTCGCTACTATGCTTATTTGAAGCCTACCTTCGTGCAAAAACGTATTCTTAGATATTTGAAATTTAGGTACATTGTTAAACATAGGCTTCAAAAGTATTAAATCTGGATGTGATTTTATGAAAACACAAAATCACTTAATTTTTCATCAATTGTAAAAGACAGCTTTTGTGAACACTTAACGCGGCGTTTGAATATCCTCTGATTTACGATATCTCCGCGGAATCAAATTTTACAAAAAATCTAACCCGAATACACATGGTTTTTATTTAAAAAATCTTCAGCAGATTTGTTTGGCAACAACATATCTAAATTTCAGCATAGGACACCGGACAAATTTTCGAGAAAAAAGTCAATATTTTCAGTAATTTTACTCGAAAACAGCAACACAGAAGGCATTAACATTTAATACATTACACCCAAATGTATTTCTTACACTTATATCTTCATGTTAATCAAAACACTACCTCAGGCGTCGTTTTACGAAGCAAATGATGTTTTCGGGATAAAAATCGGTTAATTATTTTAGAAGAAATAGACAATTACTTCAATTAAGTCCCTAAAAAAGGGGTCGGCCCCTTTATGACGTTATGACGTCAACTCTACGTTGTGAAATCCCTTTTTAAGACCGATATATGAAAGCGGGTATTTAAAGGTCCGTTTTATCGCATTAGACAAGATTTGCAGACACTTTGAAATATTTGATCTAAAATGACTTACTATGTGTCCGCAGTTACCTTAAATTGATGAGATTTGACCTCCTTACAACATTTTTTTTTGTAAGAACTATGTGGTGATGTTGCATTATAGAGTTTAAGAAGCTATTCGAAGCCATTTCCGAACAAATTTCGTTTGCACATACTCTTGGGAATAATCATAAGAGTTTTCATGACGTAAGATTGCGTAATTTCAGAGATATACAAAATTCAAAAGTGTACACATTCTTTTGAAACTAAATACTGTATAGATATTTTTTCAGACACTTGTCTCTCAGATTGATTGATTGAATAGAGTTTAACGCCGCTTTCAACATTATTTCAGTTATATCGCGGCGGCTGGAGCACCTAACAATGGATTCCTGGTATTTCTATCACCAGTACAACCACCACATTCCTTCCTAGCCTCCAGCCGCTATCTCACATAGGTCTACGATTATCGACCCATTGGTGAGAGACAAATAGTCGGAAAGAATGAGTGCCGCCGTCGGGGATCGAACCCGCGAACTCTAGATTGACAGTCCGACGCGCTACCAACTGCGCTATGACGGCGGCTTACTTGTCTCTCAGAAACCAATAAATAATTGTAAACCTAACTTTACTGAGCAGCTGGAGGCTTTGTTTCTAAATTATTCCATCAATTTTTGTGCATTCTGAATGGCTGAACATTTTTATGTCTCAGTGAAAACACTTTTGAACTTCCACAGAAGGTACATTGTAGTCTCATAAGAAATTTGTTTAATAATTAAGAAATGTTTACATCTTTTACTCATGATATTGTATAAAAAAATGTGAGTACTTTTTTATTTCATGGAGGTATGAAACTTAAAGCCTAATCAAACCTGTGTGAATCCGGTTTGCGTACTAGTATTCATACCATGTGATTGGGTTTTTAGTTGCATACCTCAATGAAATCAACAAACATTCTCTGAATCTCTTGATTGAGGAAGAATTGGTGTAAAAAATCCAAATTAATGTTAACTGATGCAGTCGCCTAAATGTTGGAATGCCGTCAAAAGTGGCGTTTAACACCATTCAAGAGACGAATAGAGTAATTATTGATTTCATGAAGGTATAAAGCTAAAGCCTAATCACATTGTATGAATAGGCGAAGTGGGTTCATACATGAGTGTGAATGGGTTTTGAGTTTCATACCACTATGAAATCAACAAATGCTCTCTTCATATCTTTTGATTTAGTATAATAAAACAAAAGTGTAAATATTTCTCCAATTTTTTTTTTCCCGAGATTTTTCAATTTTTTCAAATTAACTCCATTTGAGAATGAAACTAATTTTACAGCCATTTAGAATGCACAAAAGTTTGTGGGATCAACCAAAATTTAGTAACTCAAATGTTATTGTAAATCAGAAAAGATGTAAGATTGTCGGAATGTGTAAAAGTGTATTCTCAGACTGAAAATCATTTAATGTATGTAATGCCAGTCTTAAATCTTTAATTCTAAACGAAATCCTATACTGTGGGTAATTATTTGAATCGCATAATTGAGACGAATCACCCAAAAAACAGTTGGGTTATTTTTTCTTTTCTTTTTTTTTTTTTTTTTTTTTCTTCAATCTTGTTTACATATTTAGATCTAAAAACTATTTCCCTGCTCTTAATCTAGATCTCTACAGTTAAGAACATATTGACGAGATGAATGATTTTGGAATGAAATTGAATGAGTGTGTGTAGCGAGTAATGAGTGAAATTAAAGGAAGGTAATCCAATATCGCTAATTGAGTTCAAGATGAACGAAATTGGCGATTTTTTCCCTCCCTTTAGTAAAAGAAACGTACTTTTCTGCTCATGAGTCTTCTTTGATCAACCTGACACTTAAAAATCCACACAAGCCAATTAATAGCAATTCTCTGTAAGCTCTTACACTTTTAAATAGGGAGTGTGGCACGCTATGTCTCAAATTTTGATAAAATTTAAACATGAGGGTAGGGCTGACCCAAAAGTAAAAATAAGATTAAAAAAATCTTAAAATCACTTCTGGTTGCCATGGAAACAGAAGTTAAAAATTGAAAAAGTCCGTTTTTGCGAGTTTTTAAATTCGAATATATCAGTAATGCAGCACAAACTAAAATAAAAACACATATGATATAAGCTCCCCATCATGGTTCTCTCAAATGAATTTATTTTTGGGCAAACATTGTTTACTTATGTTTCCATAGCAACAACACACATACCCTACTAATATATTGATTTTTGCATTTTTTCTAATGTTATGACAAAATACAGATAACTTTTGTGTGCGTTGCTATGGCAACGTGAATTCATATCCCATAAATGAAGACAATTTCAGTACATCTTGAGAGTCCTCAAATGACTAGATAATTGAACTCCCATTCAATGTTATGATAATTTACAAAATTGCTCAGATAGACCTTTTAGGACATGTAAGATTTTTTTTCAAAAACTTGCAGGAAATAGCCTGTTGCTATGGGAACAATTATGTAAATTGCACAAAAGCCCATTTTTAGTCCTTGGATACGGGTATCCAACGCCAAGCAATCCGAATATTTCTTAATCCTAAATAACGTTCAAACTTTCCTCTAACTTATATATCAAAATAGATGTGAAAACTGGTTTCATTTTTTAAGAAAAAAGCTACAAAATCACCCAAAAAATGCTTAATTTTGGGTTGTATCGGCAAATTACCATGGCAACTATTACAATTTTTGTTCTTTTTTCTTGTATTTTGATAGAGGCTTATTGGACCTCTTTTCTTATCACATGTAAACTTTCAGGGACTTAAAATAACTGATTTAAGAAAATAATAAATATGGTTGCCATGGTATCAAAAATGCCCAATGATTTCTTTGCGGTTTTTGAAAAGGCACTTTTTGTTAGATATGTCCCAATAATCAACATCAGTTCATCATGCTGCAAAAGTTCAAGAAATAACTCAGAAGTAACAAAAGCAGCCATATTATGAGACCTTGCCGTTGTCAAGGTAACCAATGCACACAACATCAAAATAATTTGTATCTTAGTTGCTCCTTTTACATAATAAATTCCATCTACACAATCAAATGTCAGTTATAAGCGAAGAAAAACAGGAAATTATAAACAACATTTTCAGATCAATTTATCAAAATAAACCATATTTGTTGTCATGGTAACCAATCTTTTTGACACTAACTGACATAACAAAAGATCTAGTTCAAAATTTTAGGTCCTATTCTTTCAAATACATACCAAGACAATCATCATCTTCATATAAAGACCAATTTATATAGCTTCAAAAAAGCTTAATTTTGCACAATTCTGTGCTTTGAAGGTCGTTGCCATGGTAACCAGATGATCTGAAATCATTCTTTTTGTCAATTTCTTCTCTTATTATTAGTCCCTTCTAGTATGTGAAATTTCATCAAAATCGGAGACCATGTGTGCCAAAATTGTTTAAGTCGTGACAGAGAATGGGTATTAAATCCTTAAATAATTTGATCAATTTGAATTTAATATGAATCCTATTGAACGATTTCTAAATGTTTTCTAGTGATTTCGGAGCGTTTTTGGTCGATTTGAGTAAGTGTTTGGAAATGAATGAATGGAGCGCTGAGCGAATGATTTAGAATGATTTTGGATTGAAATAAGTGTAAATTTCACGATGTTATAAACTGTAACACTGAAAAAACCTACCTTAAAAGGGTCGTATATCTCGGCTTCTCTACACTTGCTTTGGCTCAATGGTATTGTGGCAACTGGCGATCGCACCAAGTCCAGAATAAATTTGAATGAGGCCCCTAGCGATTTCTGTACGTGGTCAGCCGCGGAACAAAAATCGTATAGGTCTCCTTTGTAATGCCTACATTTATAGCACATTACATTCTTATATAGATCCCAGGAAATGTAAGGCATATCTGTAAAAGTATTTAGAAACAACCTGAGACGTATGTTCAAAAGAAAATGCAATGTAATTAAATTTTAGTTGAGCCTAGTAAGATTCGTGAATCAGAATGATTAGTTGCATTCCTCAATGAAAAAAAGAGTACATGTTATTGAAATCTTTAAAAAAAATTCTTAGCGATATTGAAAGAGATGGTGAGGTTTTTTATGTCGTTGTTGTTCTGGTGTTGGTGAAACAGTAATAACCTAGGGTAAGTTTATATGGGACACGGTTTCGACCCAAGTTAACCGGGTTTCCATCAGAACGACCTCGGTTTCGACACTAGTGATGTCATATTAACCTTTCAACCGCGATGCTTCTGATCCTGGATTAGGCCAGTGTTACATGGGTTCCAAAATGGCGTCGAAAATAGTGCGCAACAATTCGATTACAATAAGCAACTTGTCTCTTTTACTTTTAACAACAAATACTTTTTTCTTATTCTATATAGTATTTTGCACGAGTTTAACACATTTGCTAATTGGATAGCGATAATTCATGAGCTAATTAATTTTTGTAGCAGTATATTCAAAGTATGTTTACTACCACCATTGGATTACTCAGTTCACGTGAATGTCCTTTCTGCGCATGCATATTACAGTTAATTTTAAATCATTACATCATCTCACGCGCCCCCGGGCTGCTATATGAATATCCCTCAGATCAACCCTGGAGAGGATATCACTCGGATTGGTCGAGGTTTGAAAATAAATTCTAATAACAGTAGTTTATGGGTCCGTATTTTTATATTACTGCGAAAAGAATTGTTCTTTCACAACGCCAGGAAAAATATCATTTATTCATGATATAATGTGAAAACTTGATTTCGATATGCCTTGGTGTCTCGCCGGAATATCATTCGTTGATTGAATTTTGACATTGAAAGATCCAGCATTTAGCCTGCAGCTGAGTCTTCGAAAATAGTTGTTTCCTAAAAATATTGTAAGGCTTTTAAACTATCTTTAGATAGTTGCTTATCTGACAAAATTTAATTCTCGCTTTTTAGAATATCGATAGTTTAGCGCAAAAAAGTTGTAACTGACAATATTTCTATATGTAGTTACAAGTGTTTTGGGCTAGGCCATAGATATTTTGTTTTGGTGCAGATTTAAAATCCTACCCTATCATGACCCTTTAACGTTTAGAAATGTGAAAAAAGGCTACATACGTGGTCCATCCATACATCCTTTGTAAAAGTCAGAGTCTTTATTTGAACATGACTTAAGGTTGCACGTTAACGTCCGACTGTTCAACGGAACGTCGACCGGACGCTCAAACTGAATGACGCAGTGGTTTAGGATGAAATAAGTCAGTTCGGATAATGGCAATTGGAGCTGGTCGAGACTGTGTCTACAACTTTCGACAACAAAATTCCATCTGAAAGATATAAAGGATAGAAAGTTTATTTGAAAGGTTTTTGATGCCGCTTTAAACAGATGTAGACTCGAAGCGACTGATTGGTCCGTGAATCCACACAAACAGAAAACAGCGTAAATTTCATCAAAGAGAAGTAATAAACAGTTGTTAATTTCGCCCAATTGGACGAAATTACATGTATTTGTTTTTTACTACCTTCCAGTATTTTCATTCCAGACTCGCTTTTCTCGCTCATTCAATTTCATTCCGAATTCTTTCCAAAATCATTCACATGGTCAATAACACAATGTTTTTTATTGTAGTAGCTTCGAAGATTCAGTGAACGCTTTCGTTTTCAAAATAGAATAAATCGTTCTCGTCACTCAAACTTAATATTGGAAGTAATCATTTACATCGTGTTTTGAAGACGACCACAGTAATAAAATGTATCCACAATATAATAAAGAACAAATTTAGATTGTCAGTGATCCCTTTTATCAAAAGGAGCAGTGGTCTATATTTTAAGCGTTGACCTCGTTATATTCTCTGACACTCAATTCAAATATTTTTTTGACATTTCAATCTTCATTAGGTAAACTAAATTTCGTCTGCGTACCTCGTAAATTCGGATACTCCGTGACACAGTGCGCAGTACTTGTTCTTGAAAATTCTGGATTTTTCATCAGATACGAGTACTACGTCATCATAATTAGGGAGGACGTCAAACATTCCTGCGCATTTTTTGTACACCACGTGATCAGGAGAAAGTTCCTGTGGGCAAAAATCTATAACCCTATGATGCTGAAAAGAGGCCAAAGAGTTCGGACTTTGTGCCAGTAGCGAGGCTGTGTATTTGCTTTGGTGAAAGATAGGTTTGCAGTCCAACTTCTTCACTAAACGACCATTGTTGGTGACGTTTGTGTCAACATCCGGGCAACAATCTCCGTGGGCCAGACAATCTTCGTCACAGAAACAGTCATAGCAGCATGGTATGACGTCATCGGCTATATCGAACTCCCTTAACCTTGGAGTCTTACAGAAATTCGTATAAGGACACGCTTGTCGAAGATCGTCGACAATGCTGGATGCCGTACAGGCAGACAAGAGAAGAAATATTATTCTGGTCAACATCACAGCAGAAATCTAGAAAGAAATGACAGGACTGGTCATCGAAACATTATATTTACATGTATAAAATTTATTGTTAAAGTGTATATCTGAATTTTTGAAATTGAACATTGAGCCATATGAATGTGCCAGTGAAGAAGTTGAATTGAAAAGATGAGAATATATTCTGAAACATCGTGCTCAGCGATGAAAGAGATAGAGGATATTGAATGAGTGGTCATGGAGTACCTGATTTATTAAACGAGTCATCTTTAAACAGATAAAAACGAGGCTACGCCGAGTTTTTATCTGTTTTAGATGACGAGTTTGATAAATTCGGTAATTTATGACTACAAATTTTATATTCTATTTATAATTTGGCCCGATTTTCGCGCAAATCGTCGAAATTCTTCAAATTAAACATTTCAATTTTTCTCGAAACGTTTAACGCCGTTTAAAGCTAGCGTAGTTTTCGCGGTTGCAAAATAGCGCGGCTTTTCGCTCTGGGCTCATTTGCATAGTTATTCCACTAGTGTAATAACTCCCGTGTAATATCAAAAATATTCAACAGGTTTATTTCACTCCCGCGACGTAGGTCATATTATAATAAAAAGTCTATTACATGTATAAAAGTACGGCCTTTCTGATGATTTAATTATTTGGGTCACCATTGGGTATTAGCGCCACTCTCGACAAAAATGAGCTTCGGGTATATCGTAGTGAGATATCTCTGCAACTCATCCGGAACATCGCTCGGACTATTCCGTAAACGGAAAGTACCTTGGACGTAAGTGTAGTAATTTTGGGTCATTTTTTAGGTTATTCGGCTTCTGGGAGTACTTCGGTTATTTAATACGCTTAGAGAAAGACACATCTTGTTAATTCTTTCCTATCGTCTGTGGAGTTCTTTTGGGCATATTTTAATTTGATATCAAAACGCAGTTAAACATTGCGTTTTGTTGTAAAATCATATTATGCCCTTTCTATCCTTTCGTTGATTTTCTTTTCGCAACGTTATTCTTAGTAATGTTTGTGATGTCACATAAACCCACGTGCGATATGCGGGGCTTTAATGTCTGCGCCCTCATTAATCCCGTGGTCTATTCCATGGAATCGACGAAGGTTCCCGATTGGGTGAAACTAACAATGACTCCCTGCCATCGCACAGCATTTCAGAAATGAGGAGAGAATTTTTTACTTTCATCGAGATATGAAGCTAAAAACCTGATCACACTGTATGAATACGCGAGGCGGATTCATACATGAATTTGATTAGATTTTAAGTTTCTTTCCTCTAAGAAATTAAATAGACTCTCTTCAAATTTTATAATCTAATACCATGAAGCAAAATTTGATGATTTTCTCCTTAATGAGACTGGTGTCTTGAAGGACTACTTTTTGCGCAAGCATTGAAAATAACTGCGTGGTCAGAATTGTTTTCGTTGAGGAATAAAGCCATGAAACAAAATTAAAAATATATTACACATGAATTAAAATTATATTATTAAATTATTATAAAATTCCATTCCAGCTCCAAAACAGACATCGGTTCCAAGCAGAATAAATATAAAAAAAAATAATGATAATAAAGAAAAAATGATCGTCTTAGGTGAGCAATGAGTATAAGCCCTGATCATTTCAATATTTTGATCTCTTTTTTATAAAGTTAATGAAATGGTCCTTCATGAATTAAAAAGTATTAAAAGATCGAATAAAATAGACCCTAACCAAGCTGCACAAAGAGCGCAGCCTGATCAGGGTCAATATTTTCGCTATTGCCAAAATGAACCATTTTCAAGAGAGGCAACCTTATTGTAAATAATCGTTTACCTGTTGTGTCATTCTTATAATGGTGCTTCTAACGTGCAATAGATGCTGTCTCACTTTTTATAGAACTATATTTAAGCGGTAACGCCTGTTTCTTAGCACTTATATATTGTTGTCTCACATTTCAACTCGGACAGTCAAACTAAAGGTCACGGGTTCGATTCCCGACGGCGGCACTCATTCTTTCCGACTATTTGTCTCTCACCAATGGGTCGATAATCGTAGATCTAGAGATAGTAGCTGGAGGCTAGGAAAGGATGTAATGGTAGTACTGGCGTGAGAAAAACCAGGAATCCATTGTTAGGTGCTCCAGCCGCCGCGATATAACTGAAATAATTTTGAAAGCGGCGTAAAACCCCATTCAATCAATCAATCTCACATTTCAACCCTTACGTAAACGGGCGTCACATGGATTGATTTCAAAATCTCATGAATACCTTGGTACGTTTGAGCGGTTGCTGAACCTTTTGACCATAGCTTATACACTGCCTTGAATTGAAATTGGGGTCACGGGTTCGAGCCAAGTGTGTTCGTGGGAATGCAGTTTTAAAACCAGTCCCTGCTAGCACTTGGGTTTAAGCCACTTCAAATCTTTTCTCGACTTGAAATACATCTGACTTAATGTTCGAAAGCGAGGCGAAATTTCAATCTGAAGCTTTTGTTTGCAATCGATCTGAATTAAATTTACGTAAGCTGTATTTAATCAAAGTACTGAAAGTACTGATAAGTTGGAATGCGTTCAAGAGACGGTGACCTCAAGCCACTAACGAAGCTCATGCCTCCCGCCCACCACAGGTGATCACATAATACGTCTAGTCTTTTGACGGGCGTATATAAATCAATGTATTTCAACAACGAGAGACGCTTAAACCCCTTATTCGCTATACTGGCCTGCAACTGATGGAATAAAAATGATAACAATAGGGCCAAAATGGTCCTAAACCGCTGTCCAGGATCCGATTTAGCCAGTGGCTCTCATCCAAGAATCTTTCTGGCAAAGTTTCATTCAAATTTGCCTAATTGTTGAAAGGAAACATAATTCGAAGAATTAACAGTGATAATAGACCCTGCTGACCCACTATTTATAGAGGAGTCTCAAAATTAGCCCTGCCCTGCCACGCCCATATATATGGACTAATCAAAACTTTGCAAACGAAATTTTGAAGATGGTCTCCAAAGGAACGTTCTGGTAAAGTTTCATTGAAATCGGCCAAGTGGTTCAGGAGGAGATGTCGTTCGAAGGTCCAGGGATTAAATAAGTGCCGCCCTGCCACACCAATATTTATGTACTAATCAAAATTTCGTGAACAAATTGCCAAAAGCGATACTTAAGGAATATTCTGGTAAAGTTTCACAGACATTTTGGCCAAGTGGTTCAGGAGAAGATTTCATTCAAAGATTGTTGGCTAAAAAATAGGCCCGCCCTGCCACGTCAATATTTATGGGCCAATCCAAATTTTGCAAACAATTTCAAAAAAGGGTCACCCTAGGAACATTCTGGTAAAGTTTCATTGAAATGGGCCAAGTGGTTCAGGAGGAGATGTTGTTCTAAGATTTCAGGATCAAATAAGCCCCGCTTTGCCACGCCCATATTTATGGGCCATTCTCAATTTAACGAACAATTATTCAAAAGGGTCACCCCAGGAATATTCTGGTAAAGGTTCATTGAAATCAGTCCATTGGTTCAGGAGGAGATGTCGTTCCAAGATTTCTGGCTCAAAATAAACCCCGCCCTACCACGGCGATATTTGTGGATTATCAGAATTTAGCGAAGAAGTTTTGAAGAGGGTCACCCAGGGAACATTCTGGTTAAGTTTCATTGAAATCGGCCCAGTGGTTCAGGGGGAGATGTCGTTCAAAGATTTCTGGCTCAAAATAAGCCCCGTCCTACCACGCCCATATTTGTGGATTATCAGAATTTTGCGAAGAATTTTTGAAGAAGGTCACCCAGGGAACATTCTGTCAAAATTTTATTGAAATCGGCCCAGCGGTTTAGGAGAAGAAGAAGTTTTAAGAAAGTTGACGACACACGACAGTTGACGGACGTCGGAGTCAGGGTGATCCTAAAAACTCTCCTTTAGGACGTAGTGATCAGGTGTGCTAAAAAGGAAGAAAATGATATGGACCATACAGCCGACTAATGGACGCAGAGGCGGACACTTGTACACTCAAAACAGTTTCTATGTTATTTTTCAAATGACTTTCGTTATTGCAGGTCATTAGCTTCCCCGTTTAGCTAGCGGAAAGCAGAAGGTCAATGGACTGACAGACAGACATGATGAAATCAATATGTGCTCCTCTACTTCTGAGTAGGGGGTATAGTTAATAACATCGTAAAATTGATAAGGTGAACGATTTTGGAATGATTTAGAAACGATGTTGAATGAGTGAGCGGAGCGAATTTTGAGTGAAATTCAAGAAAGGGAATCCAATGTCGCTTACTTGTTCAGGAGGAACAAAATTAGGGATATGTAAAACCTCCATTTAATAAAAAAAAATGCATGAAAGTTACACCAATAGCTTTTTATTTTGCCAAGAACCAATCAGACGCTTTAAATTTCAATTATGTCAGTGAAATCGCGATTTGGTTCTAAAATGCTTTATTCATTTTGAATGAACAAGTTTATCTTATTTATTGAGTAATTTTGAGAGTTTTGAATGGTTTGGGTGATCGTTTGAAATGAATGAATGGAGCGCTGAGTGAGCGATTAAGAATGTTTTTGATTGAAATGAATGTCAATTTCACGATGTAACTAACTGTATGATGGTGCTCTTAAACGTGTTGATGTGCAAAAATGTGAAGAAAACAAGTTGAACCAGAAGGTCTGTTTCAAATGGCAAGTTCTTTTGGTGATGGAAAGCAATTGGGTCATTGAGTCGTTCAGAAAGAGAAACTATACCTTAAATGAGGCTATAACATAATTCTACGTAAAAAGGTCGCGACATTACCAAATGAGCAGATCACGCGATTGGCCTGTGCTATTGCCACAATACTGAGAAACCAGATCGCGACGTTGCAAAATAAGCAGATCATGTGATTGGCTACTGCTATTTTCAATAGCTGACCTTATTTGACTTGACTTATCACATGATTTCCAAATATAGTAATGTAAACATGTGATACTAGTAAATTCGTACGCAAATTTCAATAAATATCGTTTAAATCATGAATTAGCGTGTTAATAATATACATGAGGTGATAGTTGTGTAATTGTACAGGACTATTTCCTTTTGATGCAATAAACTGTATGTCTATGTCAAGTTTAGATATATACAAAATAGGCCGAAGTGTATTCACATCCTGTTCACGTGATGTGTGTTCTCAAAAAACCCGAAATGAATTTATCTTGTGTTCATTTTGCGGTTTTGTTAAATCTAAGTTGGAATTGCTCCGCATTCCAACTTAAAAACCAAAACAAATTTAAGTGTTCCCGTGCAATTCTAGATTGAGGAAATGGTAGGGGTTATATCATTTCAAATGATAAAATAGCACACATGCACCTAGGCATTTTGGGCCTATTTTACTGAACATCTTACGATCAATGGCTTCTACAGAAGTAACTTAATATGAAATTCTGTCATGCATTATCGCATTTGAATCGTCTTTTAAAGACGATCAAATGAGATATTGTAAGGCAGAATCTTATAATGAATGAAAATACCAGGTATGATTTGACTTACGATTTTTTTTCGTAAGAAGTCTAGCCCTTGGTCCCTACCAAAGATTATGATCGGGAGATACAGTTAAGAAAATACGTGAAATTGACAAGTTGAATGAATTTGGAATGAAATTGAATGATTGTGTGGAGCGAGTTTTGAATGAAATTTACGAGAGGTAATCCAATATCGCTCTTTTTATTCAAGATGAACAAAGTTATCGAAATTTATTACCCCATTTAATAAAAATAAGTACTTTTCTGTTTGTGTGTCTTCATGGACCAATCAGACACTTTAAAATCCACACAAGACAATAATCTCGTAGAATAATTTAATCGATTTGAATTACATATTTTTTTTTTGATCATCTAGAACGATTTCGAAATGTATTCTAAAGATTTTGGAGCGGTTTTTTATCGACTTGAGCGAGTGTTTTAAATAATTGAACGGAGCGAGGAGTGAATTATTTAGAATGATTTTGATCGGAATAAGTGTCAATTTCACAGTGTTTTAACTGTACTTTCCCGCAGTTGATTATTTGACTCTGGAAATATTTAGCAACTCGAGACGAATACCCTGAAATAAATACTTTTATTTAACGTCGTCAACGTCGCCAATTGGTACGTGGTTAGGGGTACGTATTTCTTAATGCTTTTCGGTGGCTTAACGAGAAATATCGGTCGATTGTCACTTGCCTAATTATACTAGAAATTGTCGAAAGATGCCACACCTTCATTCAATTCACCCTATTTGACTTTATTTGAGCGGGGCTCATTCAGCACATGACGTCACTTTCAACCAAATTAAGCATTTCGTCACAGAAATAAAAGAAATAGAATAATCGTTTGTTTTTCGTAAAATGATCTATTAGTCATTCATACAATGAACAGCAAAGGCTATATTTTTCAAAAAACTTTTTGTTATTCGATAAAAGATAAACCGATGCTACAATACAATGATCAATTAGCCTATATGTGTTTTAATGCTTGGTTGGGATAATCAATAGCTCGTGTTAAATTATAGTTCTTCTTAAATTTATTCAATGTTCTGTTTAAAAATGCAAACAAGTAGAGACGGTAAATTGTTTTTTCAGAGCAATCTAAAACTTTTTGTACAGCCCTCACGTATTCTATAACAAATTGATACACGTGCGATCGCTGGACACGTTCAGTCTTGGCATACGTATTAAGTTCAAAGTTATTGTCTGTGTACTTATGAACTTTCATATTCGAAATCTAAAACTTTTAGCAAGGAATTCAACTCTATCGAGAAAACAGAGGTGCGACAATATGAGATACATGTTGATTTCCAAGAAATCAAACGCCATTTCGCTAGGCTAGGCTATTTCTCTTTTCAACGTTATCCTTAAGGTGATTTTAGGTCCCGACTTCCTGGTAGAATTGAGGCTGTCGTATGACGTAAGTTTGACCTATCTCATAATCTGTATTTTTTTAGATAGGTCAAACTAAGGTAATACGACTGCCTAAATGCAGTGATACTACGAATATTCTCGGAAGCGGGCGACCAAAGCCTGTAGTTATGAGTTTTCAGTCACCTGACATAGACGCACATTATATTCACATTTTTAGCTCCACTGGCTGAAAGCCACTGGGGCTATTGTCATGACGTTGTGCCCGTCGTGCGTCGTGCGTCCGTCCGCACGTGCGTCCGTGCGTCCGGTCGTAAACATTTTCTTTAAAAAATCTTCTCCTCAGAAACTACTGGATGAATTTCAACCAAACTTAACAGGAATGATCCTTCGGTGACCCTCTTTCAAAGTTGTTCAAGAAATTTGGATCCAATTAAAAACATGGACTTAAGGGGCGTGGCTAATTCCTAAATATGGTAAAAAGTGAGTTTTCTCAGATTCTAATTGATGGATACTAATTAAATTTTACATAAATGATCCTTGGGTGACCCTTTGTCAGTCTACCAAAAATTATTGTGATCGGATGAAAAATATGTATTTTATGGGCGGAGGTCATTTCTCTATATGTAATATAGTGGAAACTTTGAAAATCATTTTAACATCAGTAGAACCCATAATATCTCAAAATCTAGTCAAACTTAGATTTGTTATTACAAGAAATTCAAGCCTGTGGAGCGACTCAAGCCATTCATGACTTTCTAGTTCTGTATTATTATGGTTAAGAAAGGATAAATGATAAATTTACTATTTTGATAGTAATAGATCCGAATAATCTACATGTCACTAGATATGAAGTCCAGTCCTTCGTACAGGATGATAAAATTGTGCAAACTGTTTGAAACTTGTACCTTGCGTTGCACGTGCAGTTGCATGCAAAGCGATGTTTTATTTTGCAAACAAATTTAGCCGTTTTGTCATACTGAACGCAGGGTTGGTTTTGCTCATTGGAAACTTCAGATAACCCGAAGCTACAACTCGTTTATTTGATATCAGAAAGTTTTGGGTTTTTTTTTTTTTCGGAGATCGCTTAAAGCATTTCGAGATTTCTCAAAGTTTCTTTCAAATAGTACATGTATACTCATGATATAGAGAACAATAGTGGAAATCTACTTTGAAATCTTTCTATAAATCTAGGAGCTCTGCTCCGGACAAGCTTTTTCTTTAATTACTATTAGTATTTATTTATTTATTTTTTTTTAGCTTTATTTAATTGTTTTTCAAATATCTACTCAATTGTGTCAATTTATTTTGCACTCCATCCATAAATGTAGGTGCTATCTTCCTGGAAAGCTATTTTTCTACATTTGCATTGACCTTGGAACTATCTGAAAATTTCTTTCAAATAGCACATTTACTCGTGATTTACATAAATTGCGCCAAGTTATTTAAAAATCCATTCGTACAAAGTCGGACGGACAGGCGGACGGAGGGCCCTCTGCTCGGACGACAAGACCTGCGCACTTACGTACTCATACCCAGCCGCCATTGTTACAACTACTTATATGTCTCCCTGAACGCACTCAGGCTCGACAGACACCAGTTAAAATATTTTGTTGTAATACAAAGCCTAGTAGATTTCTAGCGCGTGCAGTTATTTCATAATCACGCTTTTTGTCATATATAGGTTATTAAATAAGACAAATCTGGTGACCTGCCCTGTGTTCAGAATGACAAAACGGTGCAAACAGTGGGCCAATTATACCCCGCTTTGCACTAGCACATGCGTGCAAAGCAGTTATAAATGGCAAACTGTTTACACCATTTTGTCATGCTGAACGCATGGCTGTTCGACAAACTCTGCTTAAAGTACAATTGCCGGTGTAATAACAGTGGAATACTCAAAACCTGTGAACTTTATAAGTACGCTATTACATAATTTATAACGCCATTAATACTTGTATTTTATATAATTGTATTATGGTTCGTTTGAAAATCATACCCTTAGTGTGTTTTAAGTAGTAGAAATAGTTGTAGTAGTACTAGTAGTAGTAGTATTATAATTTTCTTTTTGCACTTTTGAGTTGGAATGAAAACTATTTTCAGCCATTTATGCATAAAACGGGCAACAAACATGACATGCGTTCAAGGTGCCCATGCTTGAAATATTTCGTGTGTTGTAAAAGTCATTGTGTGAATTTCACGAAACTTGACAATGGGTGTGTCAATAGGCCTATTGGTTGTCCACCGACCTTCCAACACTAGATTCGGTTTCAATGAGAATGATAAACGAACGCCCAAAAGATGATAAAGCATTTCTTTAGTATTTTGTTAGTTTGTTTTAATAGGGTAAAACGCCGTTCTCGAAATGTTTTGGAAATTATTTCCCGCTTTGCACGTACACTGACATGTAAGCAAGGTTTCATTTTTAAACGATTGCAAGCTTTTTGTCATCCCCAAACGAGGGACGTACATGCCATTTTACAATGGTATGAATAAGTTGGAATAACTATAATTTGGTTACCTAACTGCGATAACAAGAAAACATTGAATATTTTTCTTCCAAGTCCGGATCCAAGGGTGGGGGACAAGGGGTTCTGGCCCCCCTTCCTTTTGAATTTTGGCACAGATTTGGATATCACATCGAAAATCTGAAGAAAAAAATTAAAATGTAACTTGGCCAGCAGGCGAGTAAAATTTTGTAACTACACCTTAATTAAGGTGCAGTTACAGCATTTTACAAGCCCACTGAAGGGGAGTTTACAATCACGGTTGGACTTATCCCGGAAAATAAAGATTTGCGCTTACTTGAGAAATCTCAACCAAAGGTCCAACAAACTAGGTGACTGACCGAGTTTATTGGAATTATACTAACTAAAAGTTCTTTGTGAGGACCGGATATTTTTAACCATTTGATTTATCAAATAGGCGTGAATTTTATTTATTTGATTTTGAGTGCTATTTACATCAACAAATATACATTTAAATCACGAAAACTGTATAAAGTAGGATTGTGTTGAAATCAGCATGGGGTCTAAGTTATATTAGGATGTCGTGGGATTGTGGGCAATTGTTCCAAAATATTTTTATTCTTAAAAAAAATGGGACAATGAAAACGTTTTGAAGGTCCTTCCATCGAATTTAGGAAAAAAATTCCCCTTTTCGTATTATCAAATACACTTGTATTCAGTAATTTCATTATTCGGTATTAGGAAATAGGAAATTGATGTAATTCTCATTTGCTTGAGCTTTTGAGTGTATTTTTTTCTGTCGTCGCGACCGTAGCGCACATAACACGTTACCCGGATGAAATCTCACAAAGAAGCGGTTACAGTTAAAAACATTGTGAAATTCAATCTCATTCCGATCGAAATCATTCTAAGTCATTCACTCAGCGCTCCATTCATTCGTTCTTAACACTCACTCAAAATGACCAAAAACGCCCCGAAATCATAGGATATATTTCAAAATCGATCAAGACGAGCAAAAATACATTCGAAATCGATCTATTTATTCTACGATTTTATTCACGGATGTGGTGTTTAAAGTGTCTAATTGGTCTACGAAGACACACGAACAGAGAAGTACGTATGTCTTGTTAAATAGAGGTAATAAATGACGATACTTTTGTTCATTATGAACAAAAATTAGCAAAGATGGATTACCTCTCTTTAAAGTCACTCAAAACTTGCTCCACACGCCCATTCAATTTCATTCCAAAATCATTCTAAAATCAAGCATCTTGTCAATTTCGCTATGTTATATATATGTTATATATATCGAACTTAGGTGATTAGAAACCTGAAGCCTTTTTTACTAAACATCTTACGACTTTTTTGGCGTAAGTCAAACATTAAAGTTGTTTCTACATTAGAAATTAAAATGGAATTCTGCCATGCACCATCTCATTGGAATCGTCTTCTAAAGACGATTCCAATGAGATATTGCAAGACAGAATCAAACAATGAATGAAAACACCAGGTACGATTTGTGATTTTAACTTACGATTGATCTTTTCGTAAGAAGTTAAGTCAAACGGGTCCCAAGTGCTCTAAATGAGCTAATTGGACTAACATCTGGCTAAGCCAGAAAGGACTGAAAATTATATAGGGTGCAGATATTCTATTTCATTCTATCATTTTGGGGGTATTTCTCTCCAAGTGAATAAATTACAAGTAAACAAATCCCTTTTCAGTATTCGTGCTAAATAAATTGACTTTAATGTGCAAGAAAATACTTTAGGAGATCACTATAAATCTAGAGTGAATAGTAAACTTTTGTTGCAATACTTAATATCTAGAACCATAAACTATCAAGTAAACTGCAAAATGTGACATAAACCAACGGACACTTATTGTAAACCTGTGGAAATTGTAAATAGGCCTGAGTGCGTAATTTTTTCGACAAGTTTACATGCGCGTAATCTAAAGCCTAAGATCAGCCTTTGCATCCACACAGTGTGATCAGAGTCTTAACTTTACGCTTTATGTGTAGCTGAGGAGCCATAGTATCTTTTAATGATCAGAGAATATCTTCATTGCACCGTGTGGGTGGCCAGTAAACTAAATGTATGTCCATCACACACAAAGTAATGAAAATTGTTGGAAAAGTCGCGCGCAGTCTCTAAATCGCTGTTGGTCAACCAAAACATCGAATATGCAGTACATCCCGTTGACTGAGAAGTTCGAAACTACAACCCGGATATATATGTGACCCGTCAAGCGAACAGGGGTGTTAGTTCCCTATGATACAGTTAACAACATCGTGAAATTGATATTCATCTCGATCAAAACCCTTCAAGATCAAGCGCTTAGCGCTCAAATCAATCATTCAAAACATTCTCTCAAACAATTCAAAAACTCGCCCAACTCACTGAAAAAGATAAAAACAACAACGTCACACAAAATAAATAAATAAATAAATAAAACACGATTTCACTGATATACTTCAAATTACAATCGTCTGATACGTTCTTGAGTGAATAGAAAGCTATTTATAGAACTTTTATACATATTTTGTTTGAGGAAGGTAATAAATATCGCCAATTTCGTTCATCCTGAACATAAATAGAGATATTGGATTACCTCCCATTAAATTCACTGAAAACTCGCCCAACGCACTAATTCGCTTTCATTCCAAAATAATTGCAATCCAATAAAATAAAGAAATTTGATTGGTTTAAATCGCATCACGTGGGGAAATCCATTGCACTTTATTTCTGTATAAAATGCAATAGGTCTTTCGGGAAACCCCCGTAATTCGATCTGTAAGTCCTGTGTTGTAGGAACTCGAATTAACCTAGATTCCGATCATCAACGCAACATTGCTATCCGAACTGTTATAAATTAATATATTTTCGAAAGAATTTGCAATTCTGATTCTGAGCCGACCTAAACTTAGAAAACAGCGAGTCGACGAAGACCTTCAAGCAACCCTCTCAACTAAGACCGACCACACCGTTTTCATTTAAAATACAGACTTACTTGGCAGAAACAAGCTTTTTTTGTAATAAGTACCTCTACGAATTTCAATGTTGTCTTTCATTTGTGTATCATTTGTTTTACTTTATGACATTTCACTTCGATAGCGAGATAAACAATACACGATCTAAAAATAGATCGTGTAATTTATACGCGCAAAAAGTAGACTTGAAGCTTAAATGTTTGGCTGAGTATTTCAATAGTTTCTTCGATCTAGATGATTGCAATTATAAGGGACGAGTGTCTTTTTCACTGCGTTTATTGGGGTATAAAGTGCAATTGCCTTAGCACATGGCTTAATCATAACGCCCTACGGGCGTTATTTGCCATGTGCTAAGGCAATTGCACTTTATACCCCAATAAACGCAGTGAAAAAGACACTCATCCCTATAATCATTCACCTTCTCCATTTCACGATGTTGTTAACTATACATGTTTAAAAATGGATCCAGTATATGTCAACCAGAGGGCTGATTTTAGAAAAAAAGTATAACCTGTCTTAATGTATAGTTCCGCAATATTTCGGAAGTAATGAACTTTCACAGTGTTAACCGAGATTTCCTAATGATTTTTATTAGGATTCCTCGTTCAGCATTGTGAAAATCATGAGAATCGAAATGTTTCGGAAATATTACGGGTCCACTACCTTAAGCAAGCACTTAAGGGACATCAAAATAGTGTTTGCTTTAGACAGGTAATTGCTTAATAAAGGTTAATTTAAGTACTCATAAATCGCCTTATTTGGGAATGTTGTGGTCACTTGCTAAATGCAGGTTGCTTGCTGAATACAGTTGGCCACTAAGACAGGTTTGACTGTAATTACATAGGATGGAAGATGAACCCTTCTAGATTCAGATAATTCATTATTTGTGAAAAGTTTTGACAATACTCAGTCTGCGCAATTCGTGCAGCCTGAACTGGATCGAAAATGTTCGATCTTTCAAGATGGTCCCCTTTTCGTGTGACGGGTCATATTTTCATATCAAAGCACATTTACATGTACAATTGGGGGGTCACTGCCTTCTCCACTTGATCTTTGTCACGGCATATCTCCTATTTAAAGCTACTCTTTCACAGATTGGGAAAATGATTTTTTTTTTTTTATTAATTAATCGGAACTATGACTTCATCGTGTAGAAAACTCTTAAATAATAAAATTCGGCCTGGTAAGGCAAGGAGAAACAGACAGATATTCCTGAATTTAGCGGAATTCCAATCTGAAAAAATAACGCGACTACTAACGCCTAAAAATTATTCTTACATTTTGAGACAACTATTTACGCATGCAATTCCGCCTGTTTGTCCCCTTCTTTCAAAGGTAAATGGTGGGGTATCTATCAATTGTGGAAATTCATATCGATACATGTGAAAATGATATATTATGCATGAAAAATAACAATTTCTCAATTTATAGACTGGATATAAATAGACTGGTTCAGTCACTGAGCTTTCAAGTTACAAATTTGTTGAAACGAGTTGTTGTTATTGCCATATCCATGTGCGATTTTTAAACATCGGAAAATGCACAAATTTCCGAATCTAAGAACCAGTTTTGCATTTTTTCTATGAATAACTGTAAAAAAGCAGCTTTAAAAAAGTTATTTATCTGGGACCTGCTTTACTAAACATCTTACGATCATTTTCTGCTTCTACATTAGTAACTACGTATGGAATTCTGTCATGCATTATCTCATTGAAATCGTCTTCTAAGGACAATTCCAATGAAATATTACATGGCAGAATCTAACAATGAATGAAAACACCAAGTACGGTTTGTGATTTTGACTAACGACCAATTTGATTGTAAGATCGTAGGATATTTAGTAAAACGGACCCCAGGCCACGAACGTGAAAATTAAATTGATTTTGCCGACCCAAATGTTGAACTACAGCTTATTCATGCTTCAGTTCCGACATCCAAGAAAATGTTTGAAAGAAAATGACAGAAAATGGCGGAGGTCAACAGTCAGCCAATCAAAATTTGGTATTTTTGATTGGTCAATCGATGTTAATTGGTAGTAGCGTATGTTACTTGTGGTAATCTTAAAAGTCCCGCGGATAGCGACTGTTCTAAATTGGTGGTGAGCGTCTCGTTATGGACATTTCGGGAGTAGGAGAGTCCGACCGACCAACATTGCAAGTCACGTCATGATTTGTTTATTACTTTATTGATGTGTGAAATATTTAAGGTTTAATAAATTTAAAAACACCTGAGTTTGACAAATGGTAAAATAGCTCAGTTAGTTAGTGAGTTCGGACATACGTCTCCGCCACTTAAAAGTGATATTTAATATCGAAGTTCGAACCTCTGTATGCACATTTTTTTCTTTTTTTTTTTTTTTTTTTTTTTTTTGTAATATTATCAACTTTTTCAATGTATTTTCAATATAGAAATAATTAATTTCATTGTTTTAAAATTGACTCGTTTATTTATTATATTGCAAGATAACTTTTTTCATTTTATGTTGTTTTTTTTTTCTTTCCTCTACTGATGTGTCAGTAATTCCATATTCTTTTATTTTCAACTGATATACATGCATTCATAAATATCACAAAAATGGAAAACGATTTTTTTCCCGAAATTGTTTCGTGTAAAATCGCTTATGCTAAAACAATGCATCAAGTTTTGAATCTTGAAATTATGAAAAAGAAAAAGAATCCATTCTTTTGCGCCGATTCGAACCTAGGAAGCACGTTTCTTAAACTAGGGTGCGATACCGACTGCGCTAATTATGACAGTTATTTAGATGTGAGTTGAATTACAATTTATTTTCATCTTTGCCTTTGAAAAGTAAACAAAAAGTGACGTCACTTGCAATGTTGGTTGGTTGATTTGTACTTTTGCAATTTTCTATTCCTCTCATCCCCATTACCAAACATATATAGTCATAATAATATATTAAAGAGACCATTATTCTTAATATAGTACGTAAATAAATGTTAACAATACTAAAAATTCTTCATGATTTCTTTCTTGGTCGAAAAATAGCTATTGAGACACCATTTACCCTTAATCGAAATTACATATTCGATGAAAAAAGAATTGGTTATAACATATTGAATTCTCGTATTCTAATTAATGGTACCCGGACAGCCAGCGATACATATAAGTAAGTTTTCGAAAATGCCTCGAATGTTTCCTTGCAGTTGCTTTTGAAATTCCCTAATATATATCCTCCTTTTATGCATTATTCAATAGGAATGGGCTCAAGAGCGTTTGGCTTTCCTTGACGTTCGGCTTACTCAAGTTTTGGGTCATGGGGTAAACAGGGGGCAACCGTGCAGATCGAAAAGTCGGACCAAGATATTTATTTACTATAAATTTAGGTTTTTTTCCCTTTTTTTAGCTCCACTGGCCGAAGGCCAGCGAGCTTTTGTCATGGCGGAGTGTTCGTCGTGCGTCCGTGCGTCCGTCCGTGCGTAAACTTTTTCTTTAAACATCTTCTCCTCCCAAACCAATAGGCGGATTTTAATCAAACTTGGTAGAAATGATCCTAGGGTGGTCCTCTTCTTAAATTGTTCAAAGAATTTTGATTCGCCCCCCAAATATGGGCGTGGCAGGGCGTGGCATTTTTTCACTTTGAAAACTTTAAAAATCTTCTCCTCCCAAACTACTTGGCTGATTTCAATGAAACTTCACCAGAATGTTCCTTGAGTGTCTCTTTTCAAAAATTATTTGCTAAATTTGTATTGGCCCATGAATTTGGGTGTGGCAGGGCGGGGCTTATTTTGAGGCCAAAATCTTTAAACGATATCTCCTTCGGAACCACTTAGCCAATTTCAATGAAACTTTACCAGAATGTTTCTTGGATGACTATTTACTTAAATTGTTCAAGAAATTTTGATTGGTCCATAAATATGGGTGTGGTAGGCGGGGCCTATTTTGAGCCCGAAATCTTTGAACGACATCTCCTTCTGAACCTTATGTGTTAATAAGATGGGTAAAGGTTTGCAGGTTCATTATGATTGAGTATTTTTGTACAATATAGACCAGAACCAGTTAATCATTATCAAATAGGTCTTAGGAGATTTCAGAGTGTTAATGTATTCATTTAAAGTAAGCTTATTTTAATGAAAGTCTAAAGATTTTAAAGCCAGTGGAGCGATACAGGCCCCTGGGCCTCTTGTTTTTAATATTGCATAGCCATTCTATCTATAACCTTGTAACCATTTTTGGCCTATGCTGTAATAACTACCTTTATTTTAACTTGTTGCAAGCATATTGGGATGGATTTTTACATACCTTTTACCTTATATATGATCCATAACTGGAAAAGGTGCCATTAAGTAAGAACAAACAGTTTGGACAAAGATCAGACTGAGCGAACTACACACACTGGCGACGATCGACATTTCCGCAATCTAGAATAATTGGTCCAACCATCGGAACATCGCTCGGACATTATCATCAACTGAAAAGTACCTCGGACGTAAGTTTGTCATATTTTAGCTAATTCTGGTTCAGGTGGTAGGCCTACTTCGGTCAATTCGCTTGAAGAAAAACAAATTTCTTCATTGCTTTCCCATCGTCTATGGAAATCTTTGGACATGTTATGATATGATGACAAAACGCAGTAAAAAAATTCCGTTTTGTTATCAGATTATGATATGCCCAGTTCTACTTTTTCGTTGATTTTATGTAATACAACGCCATCGAGAGCGAAAACTCTGGTGCTTGTGACGTCATGTAAACCAACGTACGAAATCACAAGCTTAAATATATTGTCTTTGCCTGCATTATTCCATACGTCTATTAAGTGTAATCGCCGAGGGTTACCTGTTGTTTTCACCCTTTCCATGGAGCCGAGCCCGGCTACTTTAGCGGTAACGCAATGGGCTATCATTCCTGGGATCAAGAGTTCGAACCCCGTCTCAACCAACTTTCATCCGACAATTGACAAAAATCATCATGAGTCATTTTCTTCCCACCAATGGGCGTATGATAGGTGGTGCGCCTAAGTGTGATAGGCAGCTCGTGACTCGGATGAAACGTTGTGGTTGTTACTATGTAAGAAAGGTCATTAAACCATGAGTAGGTGCACCAGTCGCCAAGATATAACTCTAATAATGCTGAACGTGGCGTTAAACCCAAACAGTCAAATCTTGGATATAAGATTGCATTTCGCCAATTTATAAAAACAAATATTCTTTTTAAAAATTATGCATTCATATTTTGTAAGGATTTTAGATTCTGCATTGAAAGGTAGTATTGATTATCACAAAGAAATGACATTTTAAACGCGCATACTTCTTTCGTGAATTTCTCTTATATATTTAAGCATCTATTGGTAAAAATCATAATGGAATAAACATAAAAATCGAATGTCATTTGTTTTGATTGGCGAGGTCGGTTTGAAAAGCCATTTCAACATTTCTTTATTTACTTATTCTCATAGGGCATGTGTTCGTCCCTTTTATCAAAAGTATATTATAATCGCTTTGGAACATTTGCGACAGATCAAGCAAAAGAATTAGTTATACAGATAACAACATCGTGAAATTGAAAATGTGAATGATTTTGGAATGATTTAGGAATGAAATTGAATGTGTGCGAGGAGCGTGTTTTCAGTGAATTCAATTGGAGGTAACCTATATCGCAAATTTTGTTCAGGATTATTAGCGATATCGATTACCTTTAATAAAAAATGCATCCAAGTTCTATACATAGCTTCCTATTTCTTCAAGAACCTATGTTACGCTATCAATTTGAATTATGTCGGTGAAATCGCGATTTTTTTTTTCATCAAAATTTATTTTGAATGACGTTGTTGATTTTATATTTTTCCATGGGTTTGAGCGTTTTCGGTTTGAGTGATTGTTTGGAATGAATAAATGGAGCACTGAGTGAGCGACTTAGAATGGTTTTGATTGACGTGAATGTCAATTTCTAGATGTAATTAATTGTAGTTTGATGCATGTTGTTCAACAAGCCAGAAAGTTCAAATGGTCGATAAAAGGACTAAAATTCTTGAGTAAGACTTGAAAAATCTGACGTAACGACGTTTTGTTGATTATCAGAACCATGTATTTAATGAACCATTTATTGAAGGAACTTATCAGTCACAATTTTGTAAACGAAATACTTTAGATAATTATAGAGTAATTCCAAAAACAGTTTTCACTTTTCTTGTTTAAGGGTGAACGTCCATTAGTACTATCACGCTTCGAAAGCCGAGTATATGATCCAATTGTCACAAAGGAAACAATTAATCATTTGGTAATGATTTTTTTAAATTTTCAAAATGATTCTTTTCTATCCTGAAAAGGGAGTGAGAAAAGAAGAAGAAGAAGTCTTTATAGCATACTAGATAAATGTTAAAATAAATTGCGATGATGAAAAATGTAAAGAACCGATTCTTTTTATTTCTGTTTTATATATTTATATTTAAATATTTCTCTTATTTTTCTCGATAGGTGACATATTATCATCGTCAAAACATAATATTGCATATAAATATATCAATAATAAAATTATATAATATTAATAATGAAATTAAAAAAGAATATTACACATTAAAAATCATTAACACTATTATCATCATTGTCTTAATTTTGCTTATTTTTAATAAGTCTAATAAGCCAAAAAGATTGAAGTATTTTTCCAATTTTTCAAATGAAAAAATAAAACTCCGTTCTTTTAATTCATTCTTATTCTCAACAGACCTTAAATCTTCTTCGGCCGCATTCCTGGGGGAAAAATAAGGCACCAAATACACAAGGTGACATATTATTATCATCGGGGAAAACTGAGATATTTTTGTTTATATTTCATGACCTATTGTTACATATAAACTCTGTGAACATTGAAACAAAAAGCATTAAAAAAAGGGGGAAAAAGAAGTCTTTATAATTGTTGCTTTGGCAATTAGATTATCTCCGTGTAACATGACAATGTCACTCTACTATGATAACAAAGACATCCACCATCAGTACTTTCAGTGCTTTTAATAGTTACGGGGTTCTTTTAACGGAATTTTCAGAACGTATGAAACACGACCCCTATTTGAAAATACTGGTTGTTACTTTATTGTCTCCAATTAAACCTTATCGACAAATGGATTTACATTAAAACTCGATGGTATTTTAATTCAGACGTTTTCATCCAAATGTAAACAATTACAGTACGTTCAAACATTGACTTCATAATTTTCCTATCAGCTTGATCACTCACAATGTCGCATTGTTTTCATTTTTATAAAACCCATTTGATCAATCAAAGCACTAAGAAATCCAAATATTAAAGCAGAGATCCGATCATTACATAGGTCAACTTAAAGTTGATTTTATTTGAATGAACGCACTATAGTTCGTCGTGTCGCGGTCATAGCACAATCTTCAGCATGGGGTCAAGGGTTCGATCGTAGGGTGGCGACGCATATCTGTCCTTAGTTTGTCTCCTGCCAATGAACGGAAAGACAAAAATCTAATTTAGGGGGCATCAGTGAGATAAGAAAGAATGTAGGCTAATGGTAGAACAGCCATGCTTTCATAATCGTTTGTTTCAGTGTAACATCGATTTAAATCTTATTGAGTGAACAACAAAAGTTGTGTTTTTACATAGTGAAAACATAACTTTTGTTGTTCACGAAATGAAATATCAATCGATCTTACTCGAAAAAACAATTGGTGTTTTTATTTCTTTAAGGTTCATGTAAAGAGTTTTTAAACCAAATTTAATCCAGCTTTTATTTACAAAAAAGAAAATTTGCTTTGCCAAACAATATATCAAATTGAAGCTGTAGATGAGCACAAGCAGTTGCACAACATTAGAGGCCCCATCTCATAACAGAATAGCCAAACCATTATGGAAAAGGGATTTTTGTTCAAAACCAACAACTTAATTACGGCTGGATAAAATTTGTCTAAATTTGATCAGAATGTAGACATATGTTCCTACTAGGTACTACTTTAACCTTAGATATAAAACTCTCGTTTTGCAGTTGCATACGTAAAAACTTTAACAAAAATTTCTTAGTCTAAAAATGATATAAAATTACTAGAAAGAATGCCACAGTAATGAATCTTTGCCCATAGACGGATAAGAAGAATATGCAATGATTCCAAGCAATTTCCGAAATAGATTTAAATTCCGATTAGATAAATGTCGCAGTAACGAATTGTTATATAGAGGCGGATATTATACAAACTCAGAATCTTATGCAAATTTTCAAAAGAAATTAGTTAGTAGAAACATACAGGCAACAGATAGGCAACAGTTGCCACATCATAATTGAAACTTTAGTAACAGTGATTAAGTTGCTCGGGGATGTGATATGGTTCGGGGCCCGAGGTTATAAAACTTTTCTCAGGCTCAGGCTCAATTTTCTCAAATGTTAAATTAAAATAAATGTATGAAATAAAAGAAAATATTAATAAGTTGTTATAACAACGTATTAATATCATCTTTTATGTTAATACATTAAAATGAGTAATAAAACAGAATTACCGTGCTTGAATCTCAAATTGAAATTTGAGAAAAGTTTGAATTGAGCTTGAGAAAAGTTATTTACCTCGGGCCCAGAAGTATTAGAGGCACATATAGTTTATTTATCTCAAATTAATTCCTTCAGTCCACTTAGGGTGCGATATGGAACCGATATAATTGAATGGTACAAGGGGTTGATTTAATAATATTATGTAGAATGATTTAACGAGATTTTGTTCGCGGCTTTAATGCGACGATAAATAGCCTAGATCATCTATCATCGATCCGGGTAATAGAAAATTTCATATAAAATCAGAAAGAGATTTGCCTGCGACGTTAGTCTCTTGATGAAATTGGATTGCAAACTTATATCGATTGTGATTTTGTGTCTATTATTTTGAAAATGATGTCTTAATACAACAGGTATTGTAATTGTAATTATTATTTTTAGTTTCATCTTGTTATAGAAATAAAACTGTGAGTGAGTGATCAAATGTCAATTTTCTCTATTTTGGTATAAAAAAATTGACCTTTGAATACTCACTTTAACTTGCATATCTATAATTTGTTAATTCAATTATTGATTTAATAATTATTATTCATTCATTACTATCATGTTTGATTATTTTTATTAATTATTATTATCATTATCATCATCACCATTAATTCGAAAATACAGACGATATTTAATTATTCGACTTATATGTACTCGTAAAATGATAAAAAAAACCTCACACAATATGCGATTCATAGATAAGTGTACTTATGTTTTTCGTTCAGTTAATAACATCGTGAATTTGACAACATGAATCATTTTGGAATGAATTTGTTTGAATGCGATGAGTGAGTTTTGAGTGAAATTAAAGGGAGGTGTAATCCAATATCGCTAATTTTGTGTTAAGGAAGAGCAAAATTAGCGATATTGTTACATCCCTTTGAATATATATCCCCTCCCTTTTAATAACATATAAATAAAAGTTCTATAAATAGTTTCCTATTTCTTCAAGAACCAACCAGTGCGTTTATAATTTCAATTGTGACAGTCAAATCGCGATTTTCCTAGCTATATATATTTTTTCTTAAGATTCCAGATTCTTTATTGAATAGATTTGATCTTTACAGATTTCATACAGATCAGAAATTTACAGAAAATACAATATAGTATTAGTACAGTCGAAATATTCCTTTGGGGTGTTAGCGAATGAGGTAGTATCATATATGAAAATTGATAATCGTTTACGGAATTACGTAAATTCTATCTGATATAATTGGAATAAATGGATTATGTTGAATCTAGTTATCTATCTTACATTTTCAGTGATTTCGGAGCGCTTTTGAATGGTTTGAGTGGGTGCTTGGAATGAATGAATAGATCGCTGACTCTGCAATTTAGAATGGTTATGATTATGGTGAATGTCAATTTCATAATGTTATTAACCGTATCATTTCAAGATGGAGACAAAAATATAAATAAAGATAGCGTTAATAATAAACCATGAGTTGTGGACATTTAAGGTAGTAGACCCGTAATAGTTCCACAACGTTTTGGAAGTAAACAACTTTAACACTGTTAACCGAGGTTTCCTAATGATTTTCATTAGGAAACCTCGGTTCACATTGTGAAAGGTCATGAGTTCCGAAATGTTGCGGATCCAACGGGCCCACTACCTTAATGTTAAAATTAACAGGTGCAAATATCGCAATAGTTTACCAAGAAAATTAAACTGTCAATATAAAATTTCTTTGGTACTGCTTTCCTTCGCGGAGGTTTAAAAAATGATAATATGAAAATACTACCCAAGAATTGAGCCATCATAGTGATCTATTATTTTAACCAGGTTATAGACGGATAACAAAGCCATCAGTTTCGCTCGTACTACGGGCCGATTTATCCATTTCTAAAAGAACCGGAGACAATCGCCGGAAACGAAATAATTAAATATAACCATTACACAGCTTCCGCGGTTGACAGGTACTTTCTAGTCAATAACGGGTGAGAAAATATTGGTTTCAGTGAACGAGCTATTTAGTTTTCATCGAATAACCCATAAATTCGCTCGTAAAAAATATGGATTATGGTTTTCTTGAAATAAAAGTTTTGCGGTCATAAACGATAAAAGATATTTTTTTGATAAAGTAACATCAACAGAGTTTGAAAATAGCAATAACAATAATGTTATTGTAATTTCAACCATTTTGCATTCTTGGTGTATGTTAGGAAACTAATTGCTTGATAAAAGTCAACCCAAATCGGCGAATCTATCTCTTTTTATTTTTTCAACAGTCTATCAATGAAACATCCGGCTGATAATTCCACGAAAAACTTGATCATTAACTGAAAAAGTACCAATCTGCCACTCTTTAAGAAAGTTAAAAAAAAAAAAAGACACGCACTAAACACGTCGACTTAAAATAATTCAACTTGTAATTTAAACGTTCTTTTAAATTGTTTTAATGTCCCAGTCAAACGAAGATTTTTATCCCCTAGTGGATCACACTCGGGTGCACACAAGGGGCTCCTTATTTACTACGCTATTTCGTCGATATAGCTGAATATAGTATATAACTGAAAATAAGCATTAGAAATCTTTCCGCTTTTGGGAATTTCACTTCTACGATTTCTGTAAATAAACTGTTAAAATTTGTACTACGTCTTAAACTGACAACGAATACTCGTATTCGAAAATCGTATTCGAATATACGTGTGAAAAACGAATATTCCAATATTCGAATATTTGTCCCCATCCCTAGAACATAAACATGTACTTCAAATTAAGGAATTCCTCCATGTAGTTTCGCAGTGGCCAATTGACGATGGTTTTATTAACCAATCTTTCACTTACCTCGATAATATTGATTGTTATAACGATTTGAATAACAACTACAGTCCTGCGTTCAGGATGATAAAACGGTTCAAACTGTTTTCTAATTGTACCCCGTTTTGCATGTAAGTACACGTTCAAATCGGGGTAAAAATGGAAAAGTTTGCACCGTTTTGTCATCATGAAGACAGGGCCAGATTCAATCCGTTATTGGAAGTGAAGCTGAAGGGATAAAGTTACTCTATCTCCGAGTATAAATAGTTTTACTCTAAAGTAAACGAACAGTCAATCGACTTAGTAAATTGGCCATTTTTATTGTTCACTTGCTTGTATTGTTAAATTTATTAGCGATAACTTGACTTAAGTGGTGCTCTATTTGAGAAATGTATTTGATTAATTTTACTAAATATTTGAGGTATAATCTCAACATCATTATGTAAACAAGCAAAGTGCATGGATTTACAATTTATCTTATAACTATACAAATATCCATGTGATAACAACGCGTATGATATTTTTTATGATATCACATAGTTATTTTTAGAACAATGATATAATGCGGTTATTTTTAGAAACTTGCATTTAAGTTAGAAACCATCAACGAAAACAAGTCAAATTGAGGTTATAAGCTAAATATAATACATACTTAGTGTATTGTATGAAAAAATATCTAACTCGATTGTGAGAATCGAAAATTGTCTCGGCAGAGCCTCGCCAGTTATCAATTCTCCCAACCTCGATAGATATTTTTTTCATACAAAACACTAAGTATGTATTATATATAGCGTGTTATTTTCAGTATCATTAAATTCGGATGGAATTCGCAGTAAGTATTTATAAAGGGCATTCATTTGGTTCGTAGCAGAGTATCTCCTACTTGGCTTGGTGATTTCAAGATGTCTCGAGATAGATTTCTCGGGGCTTATATCCATCTCGGATTTCATTAATTCAAATCTAAGGTCCAACTTATTTTGTTCGTCTATTTGATTGTTTGGGTTTTTTCGGGAAGTTTAACCGAGGAAGGAACAGGTGTTTTAATTGATACCTGCAGCATTCCCTTTTGCGTGTTTGTTTGTTTGTTCTTTCTTTGTTTATTTTCTGGTAGTTGAATCGAGAAACGAAGATGTTTTTTTTTTTTTTTGTTTTGTTTTTAAACCTGTTGTAGTTATTTCTGTTTGCTTGTTGTTGTTGTTTTTCGGAGAAGTTGACCGAGAAAGAAAGAGATGTTTTATTGATACCTGCTGTATTCATTTTTGTTTGTTTGTTTGTTGTATGTTTTGGGATGTTCTAACGAGAAAGGTAGAGATTTTCTTACCATTGCTGTTTTTGTTGTTTATGTTTTTTATTTTTTTGTTTGTTTTTTTGTTTATTTGTTTGTTTCCGGGAAGTTGAACCGAGAAAGGTAGATATTTTTTTTGATAATTGCTGTATTTTGTTTGTTTGTTTGTTTGTTTGTTTGTTTGTTTGTTTGTTTTAAGAAAGGTACATGTGTTTAAATGGTACCTGCTGTATTCTTTTTTTTTGTTCGATACCTTCTCTCGCTCATTTCACCTTATTTGACGTTTCTTTGCTGGGCAAAATGAATAAATGACGTCAAGATGCTTTTTTTAGAAATCTCATTTTCGTCACAGTTTAGTATTAGAGAAATAGAATAGTTTGTTTTTCGTGTAAAATCGATAGCTCTTGCACTTGTAAACAAAGAAAAACCTTTATTTTCTCGCAAATTAAGCTCCTGTTGTTCACTCGGTGAAAGATAAATCGATTTTACACTAACAAACAAACACTTATTCTATATATAGGCCCCCTATATATTTTTTTATTAATTGCAGGATGGATCCGGAGTAGAGAATAAGGACGATTTGCGAGGGTGTTATACAGACAACATAATAATGAACAGGGCACGTGTTCCAAAACAACACCGACGTTACTCACTTCCTGCCACGTCATCGTTAGCTCCGTTTGGCTGCCGATCTGTTCCGGAAGGTTCCGACACCTTTCAGAAGGCTCTCGAAGAACTGTACACAAGTGAGCCAAATCACGCACCGCACCAAGAGGGTATCGGTCACGGTTTGACTGGACTTAATAACATCATAGAAGGAAATGAGAGTGATTATCAGGACTCGGAGGACGATTATAACGAAACAAACCACAAAAACAATGACGTCATCAAAATGAAAAGACGTCATAGTTCGCCATCTTGCTTTTCGAAAGATGATCTGAATGGACAATTAGACTCTGACTCATCCGCGAGGAAATTGCAAAATGAATTGATAAAAAGCCATAACCAATATCGGAAAGATTATTTTATAAAGCATGGTCATTGGCCGACAAGTAAGCAAGCAGTGCCGCGGAAATCGTCAGTAACAAAATCGATTTATGACAGACCGAATAAAAGCCAAACTGTTGCGTTTGGGACGTCGTCATCGCCCATTTCTTCTGGAATGGCGAAGCTTCGAGTATGAACTGATTTAAGGGTTGATAGAACGAAAAGCTACACAATTTGTGCTAGTTGTAATATTTCTAACAAATTCCACAAGTGCATGAAGTTATGCCCGCAAACTAAATAAAACAAGAGCCATGTCGGACATGGCCATCCCCCGCCGAGAAAGCTTGATAGTAAACTGAAGCCTAATAGATTAAGGGTTCTACTCTAAGAAATTAAGCCCCTACAAAATCTAAGTCTTTAAAATAACAAAGGGCAATAACTCCAAAATTATGCAAGCCAGAGTTATAGTTCTTGAACACTGCACTCCTCTTCCATGAGATCTATCCACCCATAAAGTTTCAAGTTGATAGCTTTAATACTTTAGGAGATATGCTCCGGACAAAATCTAAGTCTTAAAAATAACAAAGGGCAATAACTCCAAAACTATGCAAGCAAGAGTTGTAGTTCTTGTGCACTGCACTTCTCCTCCATGAGATCTATCCACCCATAAAGTTTCAAGTTGATAGCTATTATACTTTAGGAGATATGCTCCGGACAAGTTTAGTGAAGGAAGGACGGAATGACGGAATGACGGAACCGGAATGACGGAATGACGGACGGAGAGCATTACTATATCCCCTTCGCCGAAAACGGCGGTGGATAAAAAGTAAGTAAAACACTGACAAACGTGGCATCGATTTTACGTCTCCGAAAGACCATAAGTTTGTTCGTGCGTTGTCTGCGCATGTCATATTCTCCGAAGATTGTCAGTATTTGAAAAATGCCACCTATCGGTAGATAACGTTTGTTCGTGTGCCAAGGTAAAATGTATTTATGAAAAGATACGAATGAGTTCGCATTATTAAACTATTACAATGATACGTTATATGCTATCAAAAATGTCATTCAGATACTTACATGTCAAAAAGGGTATTTATGGACTGCAAGGGCGTAACTCCCATTACGCAATTTACGCAAGTTCGTAAAAAAAATAATCATTTGTTGAAAATTATCGCTGATGAATGATCAGATCAACGAAACTACAGCTTATACAAGCTGTAGTTACGATGTTTTGATTATTTACCAACGCTAAAATCATAAAAAAGAACGGACGGAGGGCATTAATCTACGTCACAGTCCACATATTGCCGTCGTCTGAGTGCGTATACCTTTTTTAAGTCCTAGATACGCCTATGGGCTGCACACTGGTTGCAGTCTCTTATCAATCAATCTGCAAGGCACTGAGCTTTCAAAGCCCGGTTGGGCTAACTTGAATCCAACATTTGACAAAAGCCATTGTTACATGCGCCCTTTTTCTCAAACCAATAGGCAAATGATATGCCTTAGTTGAAGGGGCAGTTGGTTGCTCGAATGAAATGCTATGAGTCAGTTCCAATAGCTCAGTCGGTTGAGTGCTAGACTCGAAATCTGCTCTGCGTTCAGGATGACAAAATGGTGAAAACTGTTTGGAAATGTTATCCCGCTTTGCACGTGCTATTGCGTGCAAAGCGGGGTTTTAATTTGCAAACAGTTTGCATCATTCCGTCATCCTTAACGCAGGACTAGTAGGCCCTATTTCGATATCAGAAGTTTGATTCAAAGGAACAGTAAGTTTTACTTAAATAACTGTACTTTGTAACTGGGATTAAGTGACGTCATTGTGAATTCATGACGGATTAGTTCGATAATGACATTGGACTTGACCTCAATAATTCTATGTTAATTAATGCTATGCTTATTTCAGTGTCTGCTTTAAAAATTGTTTAAATTTACAAGGTATTCTGTATCGCATTTCTTCTTCTTTTTCTTCTTCTTCTTCTTCTTTTTCTTCTTCTTCTTTTTCTTCTTCTTCTTCTTCTTCTAAAGGGAATTCATGTAGATGCACAATATCATCAAAGCGCTATTTCCTGTTGAGGTAGTAGACCCTTAATAGTTCCGCAACGTTTCGGAAGTAATGAACTTTAAGATTGTTAACCGAGATTTCCTAATGATTTCATTAGGAAATCTCTGTCAACATTCTAAAAGATCCTGAGTTCCGAAATGTTGGGGAACTATTATAGGCTCCACCCCCTTTATCTAGAAGTACATCGGTTCCTTTCAATTTTCGTTCTCCTGCCAGTCTTTTATGAATGTTTTTCTTGAAATTGCAGTCGAAACAAAAGGTTTTTTTTTTCAACTTTTTCAACTGACCCCAATACTTGCAATCAGTTTCAGAAAAAAATAAACCAAATCGAAAAAGTTTGACGGGCCAAAAATATAACGTATTAGTCTAAATATTCTTCCTGAACAACTTTACGGACATTTTGAAGAGGGCAGATAAAACGCTTTTTTTTTTTTTTTAATATTTTGGGCCCACGTAATGAAACGCCATATGGTGACCTAAAGTACCATTTAAAAAACCGCCCACAGAATAAAACTTGAAAAACTATGAAATGAAGTCAACATTTCCAGATTGAATAGAAAAAAAATATTGGTCAGTCTACATTTTCTTTCAGATTGACAATTATTATAGTTGATTCTTGAATTTTGTTGATATAAAATGAATAATTAAACATTTTTATATATGGATATTTAAAAAGTATATAAAATAAAGCTATTAATAAAGATATTCCAGAATGTTTTTCTCGTTGTCAAACCTTCCCTCGCCTTGTATTCAGACACAAAACGCTAGGTGAATCCAGGGCCCGTGCTGGTGATCGCAATTGACGCCACTGGCGAGTGAGCGACACCTAAGGGTTTCGCAGAAGTGGAAAGAATAGAGGTGATTTGAATTTTATCAAGGTTGGTCTTAATCATAAATATTTGCGAATGGGCAAATAGGAGGAGACGAAAAAATAAAACAATATGGAATATTATTGTTTGTTTCGGTGTAAGATCGACAGGCTATAAATGCCATTGAGCTAATAAAAAATCTATATTTTCAGGAGTGGCGGAGGTACGAGTGGAAATGTAGGTCTTCTTGTTCACAAAATAAAATATATATCAATACATGCGATTATTGTATTCCTTTAAAGCAAAAAAAAGAAGAAGAAAAAGACACAAAATGAGGAAACTGTCTCGCGTCGTAGATATAATGCCAAATGTACATGAGAAATGTTTGCATTCGCAAGTATACGAATTATTTCAGATATACTTACTGATGCAGACCTACATGGAGAGCTCCCCTACGCGATTTTGTAACTTTCATTGGACTTCATCATTTATATTTTTTTATGCTCAAATAGCGGCTATATCCGGGAAATAGTTGTTTTATAAGTGAATGCCATTTCGTACCGAAGAAATCGAAATTTTTATTCGTCTCTTCATTTCTATATTAAGACAAATCTGAAGAAACTTAACAACTTAATATTAAGTGAAAATACTGCAAATCCCCCCCCCCCCACACACACACACGCATAGAAAGATCGGGGGGATATTGTTTTATTGCCCCTGTCTGTTTGCTCGTCTGTTATTTTTCAAGGTCAAATATACATGTATTGATCATTTCTGAGAAGTGGCAGCGGTAGGGTCTCATAAGGCTTAAAATAACACAATTTTTTTCATAAATTACGCAAATTGAACGATCCTCTAAAGATGCCTCTAAAAATATACCTAGCAAATACCGTCTTAAGCGTTTACCTTTTTAGGGTGAGTCGTAGAGTGGCTGCTGCACACTGCTCTGTTTTTAGGATGCAAACATGTTTGCAGAGAATTTTGTTTAAAGATTGTATCTCGCTTTGTTCGTTTTCCTGCGCAAATTCTAAAGCGTATTGCAAGCGTTTTCATTTTTAACACAATGATTCTATTACAGAAAGTCGACAGAATATTGTACGAATTATTTTCTTGAATCCCTGATTGGATATTACTTGGAGCCGCAGCCACAGCGCAGTTGGTAGCCCGACGGATTTCCGTTCACAGGGTCCCGGTTTCGTTCCCCAGGGGAAGCACTCATCATCTCCGATATTTCCTCCAATCAATGGGTGGATAATTGTAAACCTATTTAGCATGAACAGTTGGGGGCATTGTAAGGAAGACATGGATGTACTGGTGAGAAATATACCAAGAACCCGTAGTTAGGTGCCCAGGCCTGTGCGATGTGACCGAAAAAATTAAAAATCAGCGTAAACTATGATTATAACAGAGCAAATCTTTTATTTATATAAATATTTTTCAATTACAAGTAGTCGTTTTGCGGAAAACTTATTTTTCTTGTATATAAGCACAAATTTGTTTGGGTGAAATAAGTTCAATTTTGTCTATACGGGTATAGAAAATTTTGGCTTTTTATCAATTACTTAAACTTTTATATCTATAAGTGATCACAAAAAATCGAAGGGTTGGCGAGTACCTATAACCTGTTTAATATCAACAATTACGCGCCATGATTTAATAATACGCTAAAAACAATATTTGAACTTGGAGTAGATTAACTCAGGCTTAGCCCACCTACGCTATATAGGATAATGATTCTGACTTTTCAATTACAGTCGATATTGCTCGAGTGACTAGCTCTATTAAGCGACCACTTTTATAAAAAAAGATACTCATTCTAGAATCAGAAAATCCGCTAACTTGGAGCAGATTAATTCGGGCTGAGCCCACCTACGCTTTTGGATAATGATTCTTACTTATCAATTAAAGCCGATATTACTCGAGCAAGCGACCACTTTTATAAAAAAAAAAAATATTCATTCTAGAATCAGAAAATCTGTTTAACACGAAAAGTTTCGATCCTATTCAGTCTGCGCAGCTCGCAAAGTCTGACCAGGGTCGATATTTTCCGCCCATTCTGGATGGTTCCCTTTCGCGTGACGGGTCACATATGTAAAAAAAAAGGATAGTTTTGCTCTTCCCTTTGCCCTGTATTTAAAAAAAATACATGGATCTCATTTTCCAAATAAATATTTTCAGAAATATGCCATTGACCTTGACCTTGTAAAATGCCAGTGACCATGTTATAGTTAGTAACATCGTGAATTTGACATTCGTCTCAATCAAAAGCATTCTAAATCGCTCACTCAGCGCTCCTATAATTTAATATAAACACTTATTCTAACCATTCGAAACCGATCAAAATCGCGATTTCACTGAGATAATTGCAATTGTCAGCGTCTGATTGGTTCTTGAAGAAATGAGAAGCTATTTAGATAACTTTTATGCATATCCTATTAAAGGAGGTAATAAATATCGTCAATTTTGTTCATCCTGAACAAAATTATCTATATTGGATTACCTCCCTTTGCATTCACTCAAAAATCACTCATTTCACTCATTCAATTTCATTCCAAAATCGTTCCAAACTCATTCATCTTGTCAATTTCACGGTGTTGTTAACTGTACCAACATGGTATTACATGAGTTTTATTACTGCTATCAAAATGAGCATGCCATTACATAACATCAAAACTCATAAAAAAGAATCATATCTAGTAGAACAAGAGTCAATATGTTACTTTGTTTGCGTTGTTTGTTTTTTATTTGATTTTCTCACGAAATTCAAACAAGTCGAACCTAATTGTGGACAAATGAAAAGCACCTAGGCCGACGAAATGTACTTAACCAAACTTTCAACTAAACACCTAGTTTAAAATACAGTTAAATGATTTAATTTTAGTTGCGTCCATCAAGCCTTCTGATTGGCTGAAAGTTGGTTTTATTCCCAATGAAAATTATTTTTAGAACGAAGTAAGTTTCCGCAGAAAGTAGTCCCGTAAGAAATATGTTTCTTAACTGTGAAATATTCACTTTTTTGCTCAATTATAGGACATGAAGATAATATTTGCTGATATCATAGAGGTGTGAAACTAAAAACCTTATCAATCTCAGATATGATTACGCTTCATACAGTTTGACAAGGTTTTAAGTTTCATACCTTCTCTTGACAGCATCGTGAAGTTGACAAGAATGGTACTTTTTGAAATGATTTCGGAATTATTTGAATGGGTTAGATGGACGAATTTGGCTGATGTTAAATGGAAGTAATTATTTATATCTTTATATCTTTCGTTTCAGTACCGACAAGCGATATTTCATTACATCCCTTTCATAGAATTTCCTTTAAATTCAATAGAAAGATTTCTGTGTCTTCGTGTACCGATCAAATTCTTGCTTGTAAAAAAATATCAATGGCATATTTGGGGCGATATGAATATGGCTTTAAGAATTTTGAGTGATTTCGGAGCGTTTTGAACGATTTGCCTTACTGTCTAGAGCGCTGAGCGAGTGCTGTAAAATATTTTTTAAGTGGTATGAGCGTCAATTTCACGAATTTATTAACTGTCTTGGGCGGATTTGTACTGGTTCAAATGAATCCCCCATGTAGTCTCATGATTTATTTTCACGGGGAAAAGAAATCAAGTTAAATTATGCAATTAAAGAAAAATCAGCCACCAATTTGCAAGTTGGAACCCCTTAAGAGAAATCCTGAATCCGCCACAGAACTAAATAGCATGCATGTAATTCGATTAGAAATATACATTACGAGTATATTTCTAATCGAATTCAATGCATGTTATTCAGTTTTTTATACCGTTTTTTTTATTCGCAATATCGCTCGGATTTTCCCGTAAACTGGAAAGTCACTTCCGTAAAATCGCCGAAGGTTCCCGATCGCTACCGGTATGAGAACATAAATCGTAAAACAATTCATTTGAAGGGTTACACAAGGAGCATCCATGCCAAGATGAAATGAAATAACTTTGTCTTATTGATTGGAAGGGAAAGGTTTTTTGAGATTTCAAAATTTGGCCTATTCAACAACCACAATTATGGGCCCTATAAAAACTCGTAACCAATTTAAGGTTCATGTAAAGTGTTTGAGACCGAATTTTAGGTGACCCTTTGCTTAAACTGTTGGACCCCCCCCCCCCCCCCGTGTGGCACTTCATTTGCCAAGAAAAAGCAGTATGTCCAGGTATATTATATATCAAAATGAAGCTATTTAAAAGCACAAGCAGTTGAGCAACATAAGACTGTACTTCGTTAAAATATGGGGCAATTTTATCCAACCGTCATGCAGTGCTTGTTCTGTACAAAATGACCCTTTTCCACAAGTTTTTGCCATACCGCTATAGTTACGGCAGTCTTATGTTGCTTAACTGCTTGTGCTCATGAATACCTTCATTTTGATATATAATATATACCTGGACATAATGCTTTTTCTCGGCTACTGGAGTGGCCTTAAAAGTGGGTCTCAAACACTTTACATGAACCTTAGGTGAATGTGCACTAAAGGAACATTCATGCAAAGTTTCATTGAATTTGACCAAAATGAGTGGGATGGAGAAGATTTTTAAAGATCTGAGAGTGAAAATAAGCCCCCCTATCAATCCCACACTGGGGGGGGGGGGGGTCAACAGTTTAAGCAAAGGGTAACCTAAGGAACATCAATGCCAAGTTTAATGTAAATCGGCTCAATGGTTTGGAAGAAGATTTTTAAAAGATTTTACGACAGTAAGAATAAGCCCTGCCCTACCATGCCTATATCTGGGCGTCAATCAAAATTTTTTTAACAACTAAGGTAGAGTGTCTCCCAAGGAACATCCATGCCAAGTTGCATTGAAATTGGAATCGATGGTTTGGGAGAAAAAGATTTTTAATGATTAAAGGTTAAAAGTTAGTGAAATAAGCCCCGCCCAGTCAAGCCAAAATGTTGGTGTCAATAAAATTTTCTTTTACAATTTAAATGAAGGGTTTCCCAAGGAACATCCATGCCAACTTTCATTGAAATTGGCCCAATAGATTTGGACGAGAAATCTTTTAAAAGATTTTTAATTAAAAATATGCCCCATCCTGCCACACATATCTCGGGGTCAATCAAATCAATTCAAGAAGAGGGTTACCTAGGGAACATTTCTACCAAGTTTCATTCAAGTTCACCCATTTGTTTAGGAGAAGATGTTTAAAGAAAAAGTTTACGCACGGACGGACGCACGACGGACATATCGCCATGACAATAGCTAACAAGAGGCCCAAGAGGACCATTATCGCTCCAGTGGTACTAAGCTAGTTATCAGTTTTACAAGAGGTCCCCTTCTCAATAACATGGAATAACAAGAGGTCCAAGAAGTCCAGTGTCCCTCCACTGGCATTAATGGCCTTGTGGATTTATTAGAATTCATCAATAAATTCCATTAAAAGTATTTAGCTACGACATAATCTATTTGTAAGCAGATAATTATCATTTCAGCAAGAAGGCCATTTTTGCCATGACCTGGAATAAAATTTCCAAGCAGCTTTAATATGCCCATTGTCATGTATTGATTTATTTTAAAAAAATCTGTCAATAAATGTACAAGTTGTGCTGACAAGAAAAATTGCATCACAAAGGCCCCCTTTTCCATGACACAGCATTATATCACCCAATAACAGAGAAAGCTTATATGGTGAATGTCCTAAGAATCATTTCTGAGAAGTTTTGTTGAATTCTGACAAAGAGTTTCAGAGAAGATAATTTCTTTTATTTTATCATATTGGACCATTATTTGGTAACGCAACAGCCTGTAGACCCCATGTAATCAATTTGGTCCATTTTCAACGAAGACATCGGAAATAGCAATTATCATTCTTGTGCATATTTGTTTATTTCTGGCCAAAAGTTTCACAGACGAAGATTATTCTATTACTGAATAATAAGGGGCAATTTCAGTGACGCAGCAGCTCGTAAACCCCATCTTATCATTACGATCTGAATTTAAGAAATCTTAAAGAGCTAATCTTAGGCATTGCAGTTTATAGAGCCCATCTTATCCACCGGGTCAGAAATTTACGATGAAATCTAAAAGAGAATGTCCAAATCAATTTTCATGTGAAGTTTTGTTGAATCCTTGACAGTAGTTTCGGAGAAGATTTCTTCTAAATTCCATCTATTTGGACCACTTTTCATTGACGCGACAGCATGTAGAGCCAAAGCCAAAGACAAACCAGTTTTCCTTAACCCTTTCCTGTTTTACAAAATTTTGGACCTGTCCAAATTCAAAGGTTTTGCAGACGAAAATTTAAAATAGATTTAATTTGAAAAATAACCATTCAGTGGGGTAGAAAATAGTGTGGAAAAAGAAGAAATTAATTGTCAGAAGCAATTTCTTCTTTTTTCACAATGTTTTCTCAATCATAAAATCACAGGCACGTAAAAAGGTTAAACAGTAAAGGGTTAAACAAATCTGAAAAGCATGCTCTAAGGATTATATGTAAAGTTGGGTTATATTCTGAACAAGAGTTTTAGAAAAGAACATTTTTATATTTCATCATACAGGACAATTTTTCAGTGATGCAGCAGATCAGCACGATCAGAAATTCCCAAACAAATCTGAAAGAGCAAGTTCTAAGCACCATTGCTGTGAAGTTTGATTAAATTTTGAACAGTGTTTTCAGAGAAGACGATTTAAACTTAAATACATCTATCTTCATAAAGGACCATTTTTCAGTGACGTGGCCACCCTAAAGCCCATGTTATCAGCTCCAATAGAATTTTATGAACAAATCTGAAACAGCATGTTCTAAGGACTTTTGCTGTGAAGTTTGGTCAAGTTCTGAACAGTTATTTGAGAGAAGAAGATTTTCTTATATTTCATCATTTGGGACCATTTTTCAGAGACGCGACGGCCTGTACAGCCTATGTCATCAACCTGATCTGAATTTTACGAACAAATCTGAAAGAGCATGTCCTTAGCATCATTCCTGTGAAGTTTGGTTGAAATCTGAACAGTATTTTCAGATAAGAAGATCATTTTTTTATATTTCATCGAGCGGGGCCATTTTTTTAGTAACGCGGCAGCCCGTAGAGCTCGTGTCAATAGCTCGATCAGAATTTTAAGAACAAATCTGGAAGACCATGTTCCAATGATTATTCCTGTGAAGTTTGGTTGAATTCTGAACAGAAGTTTCAGAGAAGATGTTTTTAAAAAGAAAAAAAAAATAACGTACTGACGCACGGACGCACTAACGACGGACACGAGGCCACGACATAAGCTCCTCTGGACTTAGTCCAGTAGAGCTAAAAGTCATAATACCAAATCACGAAGTTATACTAGAAATGAGTCGTTTGCGCATGTTTGAGATCGCTTTTTTAAATCACATTACATGATCTTGGTGCTTTATTGGTACAAACTAAGTTTGAATTCGTAAAAAAAATTGAAAACATGTTAAGCTCGCCTTTAGCCTTCTCGATTAAGTTCATACTAATCACATAACAGGCCTTCAACTCCTTGAACTTCCTATGTTTAAAACTATATTGAATACAAAATTCACGGGCGGCACATTTTCCCTTGACAAGTTGCCTTTTGTGAGAGAGTATCACTAATCTGTTGATAAAAGTTCATCGCAGAAGTCAATGTAATGCTGCATGAGGTCTACATTTTATATATCATTTAAAAAAAAATCTAAATTCAATCAAAACATGTTCGTCAAATTTACATAAAATTTGTATAAGATATTAATACGACAAGGGAGTTACTTTTTCGCATTGCTAATACAAAATTGGAATGTGAAAAAAATGACATATAGGTTCAGTGTAATGTCTATATTTCTAACAAAGCACATCTTGAACAAATTTAGCGACCTTGTATTTCCTTCCATTAATTTCATGCATAACTTTTTTATCGCCCTTAATCCATTTCTTTCCGAAATCATTCCAAAACAATTCACCTTGTTATTTTCACGCCCCCTTGGATAAACCCCTTGAAGGAGCCGCTACCATAGCGCAGTTGGTGAGGGCATAAGACTTCAAATCTGGAAGTCGTGGGTTCGATCCCCGGTGGCGGTAAATATCCTTTCCGACGTTTGTCTCTCACCAATGGGTAGATAATCGTAAACCTATATGAGATAGCAGTCGGAGGCTAGGAAAGGGTGTAATGGTAGTACAGGTGAAAGAAATACCAGGAATCCATTGTTAGGTGCTCCGACCGCCGCGATATAACTGCAAAATTGTTGAAAGCGGCGTAAAACCCATTCAAACAATAAACCCCCTTGAACAAAAGCCCAATGGGATAAAAGCCCCATCCCCTTAACTTTTATTAGAAGTGCTCTCCCTCCCTACCCAACCCACTGGTTATGAACAATGTGTTTTTTTGGGGGGTTTTTTGGTTTTTTTTTTTTTTTTTTTTGTTTGTTTTTTTTATATGGAAAAAGTCTTAAACACTTCTACAGGGTTCGACACTAAGGGGAGCTGGGAGTCCGTGACTCCTTGTAAACCAGTTGGACTCCTTCCATTTGCAAGTAAGGAGTCCAATGGACTCCAAGGGTCATATTACATTATTTTGAAAAACAAATGCACAGAGCAGTGTCCTTTCTAACATTTGCCAAAACTGTATATATTTTCACTACAAAAGTTGTTGAAGAAAACATTTGCTTGTATCCCGTAGTATTTTGAGAAAAAAACAACTCTTCTTCGGTAATGTTTGGACTCCTTACTTTGAGATGGGACTCCTTGATTTCACGTGTTAGGAGTCTAATTGACTCCTTAATCTCAGGAGTAAGTGTCGACCCCTGTTCTGATATTTATTTGAAGTTGTTAGTATCTATAAGTTGTTTTTTTTTAAAGAAAGGAATACTTTAGTCAATTTAAATAGACTGAAATTAAACTGTTTCGGGAAGGGGGTGTAAATATATGTATTTGTGAAAAGATGACCTATGATAAATATACTTGTTTGTTATTATATTTCTAACTTATTATAATTTATAGACCTTTAATAATAATCAAATAATAAAAAGGTCAGAGGTTAGAAAATTGTCAAGATAACAGCTGTGAAAAGACAAAAGTATACCGTTGTAATAATCCGTCTTCTCATCAAATTCTATGTAGTGTAATATAATTATACTTGTGCTTTCGAAAGGTGTGGAATAGGTCAATAAAAATACCAACATTTGTTTCAATGATGTCGAAGAAATATAATCTGCATGAACAAAGGAAAAAGTCATCAGATAAGGAAGAACAATTTTCCGGTTCTCCTTTATCTGTATATTTCTTTGGCATACATTAAAATTCGAACAAATGTAAATTTGGGTAGTCTGAAAAATGGCCTGAACGGTGATTTCTATTGCTAAGTATTTTAAATAGAAACGGAAGCTGTATGTTGCAACTATATAAAACTGAAAAGATATACAAGAGCATCGCATATGGGTGCCAAGTCTAATCTAAATTAGATCTCTTAAGTTTTAGTTCTGACATTTTAAATTGGTTTAATTCTTATTTAACAGATCGTATTCAATATTCAGATATAAACCACGTCTTTTCATTACCATCAACTGTCACGTGTGGTGTACCCCAGGGTTCGATTCTAGGACCGCTTTCATTTTTAATCTATATCAATGATATGGCAGGAACAGTTAAAAGTAAGCTTCTTCTGTATGCTGATGATTCAGCCATTCTAGTAGCTACTAAGTCTAAACTTGAAATTTTATATCTTTTAACTCAAGACCTTCAAAATGTAAGTAACTGGTTAGGAGATAATAAGCTGTCTTTACACCTGGGGAAAACAGAAACTATTTTGTTTCGATCGAAGCCTAGACTGAAAAAATGCTCAAATCTTGACATTCTTTGTAATGGAGTAAGGCTTAAATCAGTTGAGTCTGTGAAATATTTGGGTGTTTTGCTAGATCAGGCTTTGGATTTTGAATCTATGATTTCTGCCATAATAGGTAAAATTAATGACTTAATTTTTTATACAGGAAACAGAAATTCTTGTCGTTACACTCCTAGTTATGTCTCTTCTACAATGCCTTCTTTATTATGCATGTTCTGTCTGGTATTTCAGCATCTCGAAGACACTAAAACAAAATTCGGATTGTCGGCATCATATTTCCAATGATCATTTTGTTGAGATAGATTGGTTACCAGTTGAAAGGCGTGTTAATCAACTTGTTCTATGCCATGTATATAAAATTTGCCGTAAGTCTTCTCCCTCTTATTTACAAGAGCATTTTATCTTAGCGGATACCATCCGATGATGATCATTACAGTAGATTTAGTTCCGAATCATGCTTCAGAATTCCCAAGGTCAAAGGTTTTGGTAAGAAATCATTTGCTTACAACGGGTGCTCATTGTGGAATCAACTGCCATTTAACATTAAATCTTCCGATAACTTAGTTATATTTAAGGACTTGGTCAAAAAGTTTTATCTAAATTGCTGCTTTTATATTTGATTTGTTGCTATTATAATTTCTGTGATATTCGTTAAAAAAAACTGTTTTGATCAAAATCTTATCAAACTTTTGCAACCCGAATAGAAGTAAACTTATTGTGTGCCCTGCTAGGACATGTCTTCGTTTATCTAAGGACCACAATTGAAACAAGGAAATCCCATTTCCTTTTTGGGTTATCCTTGATAAATGAAAGCATGTCCTAGTACAAGATTAAATGAACTATTGGTTCAACTGAAAGTGCCAAATTTCTTATGACATTTTATTTTCATTCTTAATATGTAATTGTATTTTATTATAGATTTTTTGTACTATGCATATGTTTTCATTTGTTGAATAAAATCTCTCTATCTCTCTCTCTCACACACACACATAAACACAAACATTATTTTAGTGTCGGAAAATCCAAAAATCGGATGAGCGAACGTTCTCAAAAAAAGACGCAGTTTCACCTAGCCTTGACCGGCGAGCCTGCCTCAATCTACCTATATTGTCAGTATCGGGGGGGGGGGAGCTCAGATGGGATAGGTTCTCCAGTGTATACGTAGCCATGCCGAGTTGGCTAGGCCGAATTCGTTTTAGACTCTACCTTCCAAAAATAGTTATGAAAGTGACGTCATCTATATATGGCGGAGTCCATAAGTTTCGGCTTCTAAAATAATTTTTACTACAAACACGATTTACATAGGCTGTGTTCCGTTGAAATCACAGGAAGATGTTTGTCACACTTAAAACTTTACAACAACAAACCTTCAAGATTGAAGTTGATCCAGAAGATACGGTACTTTCCCGTTAAGTTTTTGTACAATGCGGCGTCCGTGCCTAGAAGGGTGGTGGGGTAACGAAAACAAACATGACAAAGCGACGTTTTCCTGAAGACTGTGAAAATCGTTTTCGTGAAACAGTTGCCTGTTGTTTACTCCAATCATCAACCAATATTGAAGTACTGCGCTTTTCAAGCTTGGATTAAAACTTGAAAATAGTTTTTATTGGTTTTTAAAATTGAAATGAACATTGGTCTTTTCTAGAATGTCTTGATGACTATTACCTAACAGCCCCCCACCCCCACCCTCCCCTCTTGCTAGGCAAAGTAAAAGTGTCTCATTGTTAATTTTGCCCCTAGTCAAACCAGGTGTCCTGTCAAATTGGCCCGTTACATATTTGACCTGCGAAAAACGCTTTACAGTCAAACCGGCCCCTCGTCAAACCGGCCCCCGGTCAAACCGGCCCCAATATCGATTTTCCATCGGTTAAATTGGCCCCTAAAACCGGCCCCAATATAATTAATACAATAAAGGGTGATAATTATATAGAAACGCAATGCTCCGTGATATTTTTCTTTTGGAAAGTTGTGTCGAGTGTCGTCTAAGAAAAAAAGAGACACTACGAAAAATTTATTTATTTATTTAAATTGCCTATATCTCGAACACATGGGCATAAATAATCAACAAAATAATCAAGAAAATAATAAACAAAAGACCATTTTAAATCAGTCACTCGTAATATAATTATCATGAGGCTATTTTCGAACTTTTTTTTTTATTCTTTTTCAAACGTTGACTTTGTATAGTTATTATTTTATAAAGCCATTTTCAGTACAAAACTTCTTTGAAGTGTTAATGTATAATTAGTCAAATAATAGAATTGATAAGATTGTAACATATGGTCGCCAAGCGTAATGTTTAACCTTTGAATTTATTATATACTTTGATATTGTCTCTATGTATTTGAACGGGAGGAAAGTGTGCAATATTTTTTGATATTGCATACTTTGATATTGCACTAAGATTATTTTCACGTGCACAAATGGACTGGACTACTTTTTGGTTGCTACCTCGCCATAAGGTAACAAAAAAAAGACATTATCAACGCTTTCTTCAATATTCGAGAAATAGTTTTGTCAGAGTAAAGAAATACGTTTCAAGTTCTTTGAATGCCTAGAGGTTAATTTACCAGTGTTTGTTTTCATCTATTTGAAACATTTTCCGAGAAATAAACCACTTCATCCCCTCCCAATCTCCGTCGACTCAGATGCCCCCCCCCCCCCCCCCTCAAATTCTTCTTTTTTGTTTACACTGTCACTTCATAGCAACGGATGTATTCATCCGAACGTAAAAATATAACGGAAAGGATTTTGCGGGAAAAGGTCTATTGCGTAACTGTTATTTAAAAGCGGTTTAAATTTAGCTACAAAATCGTTCTTGAAGTATAGGTGAGGTAAAAAAATAATAAATAAGAAGTGAATATCGTCCAACAATATCAAAGTAAACAATAAAAAGGTTATTGAATTTAAATGGGAATATATTGTGTCGGACTCGTTCTTTTGGCGTAGTTGCCCTCGCAAGCTCGGGCACACAGCCAAAAGAACTCGTCTGACACAATATATTTCCATATAAATTCAATAACCTATAATATTGTGCAAAAATTATCGATGTGATTAATAGCTTTTCAACTTTGCAATACACTCAAATAATGGTAAAAAAGCTTACAAAAGAATACTTTATACACACATACTTCGGCAAAACAATTAAAAAATGATAAAAATAGGCTGTACCAAATTTAAAGGGTTGCATACCGGATGATAAAATGGTGCGATATGGTTTGAAAATATTATGGGAACTGAAATGAGGACTAGATACACAAAAAGTTCCCCTTTTTATAATGTGTATACAAGTATACAAGCATCTCACCTAAGACCCAGAGACTTCTTTTAATTTTTAAATAGTGCTCTTGTTGCACCCCTTTAAATAAAAAAAAAACAAACTCGATCCGTCAAAACAATTGTGACTTTCTCAAAGTCTGTACAATTTATATCACTGTATGGAAACTCTGTACGCGACGTTGAAATGATATTTTGACCATGGCGGACTTCAGTTCGATTGCAACGTGTATGTATCAAGCTTTGAAAAAATGATCCACTATTAGTAATAGCTTAATGTTATATCGCGCCGTTTGTTATAATATTGCTTCGATTTTCGAGGTTTCGTTATTTTTCAAAAAAAAAAGGAGCATTTCGTCAAAGCAAAATTACACAGAAACGTTGTCATATGACGTTAAAACATGAGTAGCAACGGATTATTTATTCAAAGATTGTAACTTTAATGTAAGGATTATCTAAAAGGATCATATATTTAACTCTTTTTGTACCAAAAGTGAGTGACACATTCTTTTTCAGTAATGCATATACGCCAGCTTTAAGCTACCATTGCAAAGTTGTGTACATAGTTGCCATACAGTGAATATGAGTCTTTGCACAATATTCAAATGGTACAGATTATTTAAGTCATAATTGTTTTTTCTTTTTTTTTTTTTTTTTTGCATCGCATTGGTCAACAAATCGGTGCGACACGGCTGTAGCTGCTTGTAAAAATATAGGAAGTAGCAAAAGTTTTGTGCTGCCTGATCCTTCGAAGCATTCGGGCACTGATCCGAAGCTACACTATTTAAAATTTTTACCCCGATCTCATAACATCATTTCACTTAAGTTTTTTATGCGGGGACTGCTTTCGAACGTCTCATCCGAAAGACAATTAATTTGTTAATGTAACGGTTTAAAGGGAGGTAATGTGCATTGGATATGCAAATGAGATAGACCTGCCCTTAATTAAATGGCTATTTGAAGCCTATATAGACAGAGTCGACCCATTTAGGGTTGAGGATCCTTTTCTCTGAATGGATCACGTCTGTCTGGTTGCTCGGTTCGTTACAATTGGTGGCAGCGGTGGGATAATGACAACTGCCAGACCGGAGTTGCCTTACCCATGGGTATCCCAGGCCAAGACTCGGGACGAGTCTTCTCGGAGGGGAGAGTAATGTAACGGTTTAAAGGGAGGTAATGTGCATTGGATATGCAAATGAGATAGACCTGCCCTTTATTAAATGGCTATTTGAAGCCTATATAGACAGACTCGACCCATTTAGGGTTGAGGATCCTTTTCTCTGAATGGATCACGTCTGTCTGGTTGCTCGGTTCGTTACATTAGTGTGCCAGCCCGGGTTTGAACCCACACCGTCACGCTTAAATTTCAGGTATTTAGGTATTTCTAGTTTGTATTTAAAGCATTGATATAATCACTCAATTTGGTAATTGCAATTGCGCCAAGAATGCCTAAATCTTACTGATGTTTCAATAGCGTGAAACAAAATCAAAATTGTATGCCGAAAACGAGTTAAATTAAAGGCATGTTTTCAAGGATATACAGATTATTTATTACCATTGATCTTTAATTGTACAAATAATTAAATCAACAAACACCTTTACAGATAAATGATTGGCATCGGCCTTTAATTGCGCTATTAATTAAACCATCAAACACTAAGAAAACATGAGTTAAACCAAACAATGCATAGCACGTGTAAAAAAGAAGACAAACGCGGTAATATCTTTTATGTTCTTTTACATATTTCTTGTGCATTACATTGACAAAATAATTCTGTACAATAGAGCCGATTTTTTTATTAAAATATCACGATATATTTATTTTTTACAAAATACATTTCACGAAATAATATAATTAAGCTTAAGTTTTTTTATGTGGGGACTCTAAAATATGTTTATCATGAACCAAGATTATTAAAACTTCGTAGGTTCTAAATATTAAAGTAAAACAATTGTATCAAACAAAACATGAAAATAAATAGGGGTCGGTTTGACTATTTCTTGGAGCCGGTTTGACCGATTTGGGGCCGGTTTGACCGTTTTCTGAGTTGAGGGGCCGGTTTGACTATTTTTGGGGGCCGGTTTGACCGGGGGCCGGTTTGACGAGGGGCCGGTTTGACTGGTTCCCCGTAAAACTGGGCCTGTGTAAAACTTGGCATGTATATAACTTATATAGTTTTTAGCCTAGTAAACGATAGCACACTTATCAGATAGTTAATTAATGTCTGAAATGTACTTAAAGGAGGTGCAAATTCACAATTGAATACAAAAATCTATGATCTTCGCATTTAATATACACATAATACTTGTCATCTTCTTTTGCACTTTGAAAAAATTATTTGAAAAATGAATTTGAATAAATGGTGAATTAATTATATATATTTTATCTTATATTCACACAAATCACATAAAGTATTAAAATAAGATTATTATTATTATTAAAAACCTTTTTAACGAGTGATTATTAATCTAAAAAAAGGCAAATAAGGTTCCCAAAATGTTTACATTGCATTGTCATACATGTACCTATATAATATATAAACAGGCCGAGTTGACGGGCAGAGTTAGCAGGCCAAGTTCAGTGTTCCCAAAAACCCCCAAATTGAAGATTGTACCCCCTATTTTTGCAAGCAGCCTTCTCTTTTTCATATGGAGGGGGTACACACATGCTGAAAATACCCATTTTCACCCCCCAGATTGGAGCAGCAGTGGAACACTGCAAGTTATTCATTGGCAGAATTTACTGTGAACCGTCAAACCAGCCACCAAATCCCAAGAACCAGCCTCTTTGTTTATGATGATGACCAACTAGTCTATATAAAAAAAGATCATTCCAATGTTCAGTCAGTTGGTCCTCAATTATTACCAAACAGCAAACTAGATCGAAGTTTGATCTAAATATTTTATGAACAGAAATACAATGTCACAGTTGTCCAAAAACTATATACTTTTTTCTTTTGATTGCAGAATTAGTATGAAACTAATGCAGTTGTGACAATTTCATGCATTAGCAAAATATTAAAATTGAGTATGGCAACAAAAATGAAGCAAAATTATATCTTAATCTTTTTGGAGTCACAAACCTCTGCATAAATCCGCATAATCCATATATTCATATTGGTAGAATCTAGTTCTGATTTTTTAAAAGCAAGGCCTTAAGCTAGTCTTTGCAGTGAAACTTTGAAAAAAAGTTCTGTACCCTAAATGCTTGGTTTTCTTCGATTTTAGATTTTTTGTGATTTATCATATGGTTTTAGTTTTTTTCACTGCACCATTATGAGGGCACCATAGCTAAACACCCTATGAAAAAAGTTAGGATTAAGCTCTGTGAGGCTCCTTTGGGGTCATGCACGATAATTGAGATTTGACAATATGTAATTTTGTGGTGATCATTTAATTCTTTTTTAGCTCCACTGGCCGAAGGCCAGCCAGCTATTGTCATGGCGGTGTGTCAGTCGTGCGTGCGTCCGTCTGTGCGTGCGTAAACTTTTTCTTTAAACATCTCCTCCCAAACCAATGGGCAGATTTTGATGAAACTTGGTAGAAATGTTCCTTGGGTGACCCTCTTCTAAAATTGTTAAAGAAATTTTGATTGACCCCCAAATATGGGCGTGGCAGGGCGTGACATTTTTTCACTTTGAAATCTTTAAAAATCTTCTCCTCCCAAACCATTGGGCCAATTTCAACGAAACGTGGCATAGATGTTCCTTGGGTGACCCTTTACCTAAATTGTTCAAGAAATTTTGATTGACACCCAAATATGGGCGTGGCAGGGCGGGGCTTATTTTGAGCCCAAAATCTTTGAATGACATCTCCTCCTGAACCACTGGGCCGATTCCAACCAAACTTTACCAGAATGTATCTGTGGTGACCCTTTTCAAAAATTGTTCCTGAAATTTTGATTGGCCCCCAAATATGGGTGTGGCAGGGCAGGGCTTATTTTGAGCCACAAAATCTTTGAACGTCATTTCCCCTTGAACCATTGGGCCGATTTCAATGAAACTTTACCGGAATGTTCCTTGGGCCACCCTCTTCTAAAGTTGTTCAAGAAATTCTGGGGATGTCAGGGTGGGGCTTATTTTGTGCCCGAAATCTTTGAACAACCTCTCCTCCTAAACCACTGGGCCAATTTCAATGAAACTTTACCAGAATGTTTCTTGGGTGACCCTTTTAAAAAATGTTCCTGAAATTTTGATTGGCCCCCAAATATGGGCGTGGCAGGTTGGGGCTTATTTTGAGCCCAAAATCTTTGAATGACATCTCCTCCTGAATCACTGGGCTGATTTCAATGAAATTTTACCTGTTCCTTCTGTGACCCTTTTCAAAAATTGTATGTGAAATATTAATTAGCCCATAAATATTGGCATGTCAGGGTGTGGCTTATTTTGAGCATGAAATCTTTGAACTACATCTCCTGATGAAGTTTGGGCCAATTTCAATGAAACTTGAGAATTTTGGTGCAATGTGAGCCATACCCAGTTAATTAATATAAAAAAGGTCTTCAGAGATTTCAAAGTGTTGTTTTCATTCAAAGAAAGATTCATTTAATGCAAGTCTAATGATGTTAAAGCCAGTGGAGCGATACAGGCCCTCTTGGGCCTCTTGTTTTGATAACTTGTGGACTTAATGACATGTTTCTAAGCTCCTTAAATTCATTTTATCTTGTGCAGAACTGTCTGCTTATAGATGTCTTTATAGAGTCACAAGTGTGTCTCAAGTCTGTTTTGTGGTCTTTTTTTTAGTTACAAATGAAGGGAAAAATGACAATTTATTTCACAGGTGAAAGTTCTAAAGGAAAAAATAGAGAAGGAAAAAGGAGTAGACCTTTTCCCAGCAGGTGGGCAGAAGCTGATTTATGCAGGTAAATACAGGTTTATAGAATATTTTAAACCTTTGAAAAAGCCTTTTTTTTGAAATCCTATTATCCTATAAAAGAGTTGTTTTGCTTGAAAAACCTTCACATTAAATCCAATTGTCACAAGAATGAAATGATGGAAATAGTGTTAAAAGTTATGATTTTAAATTAACTTATAATTTATACATGATGCATGGAGAAAAGATTCTGCAAGGAAAATCCAATAACATTAAATCAGTGGTGTGGAATTCCCATGCCCAACTTGTCCAACACAGGCTTTTCCATTTTTGGGCAAGTACATTTTTCTAGGCCACTTGTCCATAGACAAGTTAATATTAGAGAAAATCTTGATGCAGTACTAAAAAGATCTAACAGAAAAGTCAACCTTTTGTTTGTATGAAAGGGGAGAAAGCATTGTCTTTATTAAAGAAAATGCTTGCTTACAGCATTTTCTTCATTAAAAACAATGATTTTCTCAAAATTTATCAATTTTTTGTGGTCAAGTTCATTTTGATCCTGGACAAGTCAGGGTCCAAAGAATTCAGAAAAAGGCACTCGTCCTGCAGGGCAAGTGACTTGAAAAAGTAACTCGTCCTGGTTTGAGTGTCACTCGCCCTGTAATAAGCATAGGGATCGTTAGAGACCATGCTTTGTATCTGGAAACGTAATTTTGAAGTGCAGACGAAACGAAAGTACAATTTTTACGACATTCAAAAAATATTAGAAATCATTTTATCATTTGCAAACATACAATACCATGAATTTTTCGGGTAGATTTCAATGATTGTGGCTATAAGCAACAAAAGAAGTGAGTAGTACATATGAACAAAACAGGGGAAAATTTATTTTGTTTCCGATACTTTCCTTGGTAGTGAGATCGATTTGTTTTTACGAAGTTCGGGTACCGGCTTATATCATGCGAAAACCGGAAGTTTTATTTTTAGAAATCAAAGTACATGACTGTTTACAGTTCAAGATGTTGCGAACTTCTATATAACCGCGAACTTTTTCGAAGCGTCTTTTTTGTATTTTATCCAATTTTATCCTGACACTAGACATAATGATTAAATGCCATTCATTCTTCACTCGTCCGGGAGGACGACTGCCTTTGAATTTCCACTCGTCCTCCGGGATTTTTTTACTCGTAAATACGAGCGGACGAGTGGATTCTTTGGACCCTGCAAGTAGAAAATTGACTTTTACATGTCTATGGACAAGTTAAGAAAAGTCATATTTCCACACCCCTGGTTTAATGTCTTGTATATTTACAGGTAAAATACTTGATGATGACAAAACAGTTGGTAGTTATAAGATAGAAGAGAAAAATTTTGTTGTAGTCATGGTAACAAAGGTAGGTGGTGGAAACTGATTACTATTGCTTAATTAAATATTTTGTCTCAAAACTAGAACACAAAGGATAATGATTATAAATGATTGTACAATATATATTAGAACTGTTACTGTTCTTTTATTATACCCCCCAAAAATAGTAGGAGTCTGTTTCCCAGTTGGTCGGGTAACTTTTTTTTTGTCCAAAAGTTTTCCTCAGCAACTAATGGGCGGATTTCATTGAAACTTTACATATGTGTTCAGTATCAGGAAGAGATATGCAGGTGACAGAGTTCTCCCCATTGTAAAATTTTGACCCCTTACTTTGAGCTATTCTTTGATTTCATAGGGTGAGAGTCCAATGGACTCCATACTCATAGAAGTTAGTGTCAAACCCTGCCCACAACATAAGATTCATGCAAGTATGATAAAAGTACTTTAATTTAAAGTAAAAAAATACACCCTCTATCTGTATATTTGCTGATATCTTTTATTTAGCACGCATGTCATTGTGCATTCAGTACAGAATGAAAAAGACACTGGGATACCGTGACCGTTTAGTAAAACCCAAATTTCAGTGTTTATCTAATAAAAGCCTCCAAATTTAATTCAAGGAAATAATGAAGGTTCAAGGGTATTTATCTGAGTTTGAACACTTTTCAGCCAAAAGCAGCCCCTCCCCCTTCAACAGAAACAAGCAGTCCCCAAGCACAGACAACTCCAGTCCAGACGCCCACACAGCCAGTGGTGACGGAACCTGCCAAAACAGAGAGTAAAGAGGAGACGCCTGCACCACCCACTGACACTAGCAGGTATACCATTAAAATTGGCACATGCAAAGTTCTAAAGGTAGTGGACCAATAATAAATCCGCAACATTTCAAAAGTAATGCACTTTAACAGTGTTAATTGAGGTTTCCTAATGATTTCATTAGGATATCTCAGTCAACATTGTAAAAGATCATGAATTCCCCAAAGTTGTAGATCTATTATGGGTCAACTACCATAAAGACAAGCAAATACTAAATTTTGTCTTCAGAAGATAAATTCTAAAGCTGGCCTAAAAGAATTTGATATAAGCATATAAATCTCAAATGCGAGACAAAAGTTGATGTAGACAAGGATTAGACTGGAGATATATAAAGGCTGACCTTTGTCTATGCCTCTTGCCAACATAGGAAAGTTTTGATGAAAGCTAGTGTCACAAAACAATTTGTCTGAAATACATATCTTCATTAAAAATTGGCATCTACTTACGAAAAATAAACTGAATTGTTTTGATGCCAAAAGAGACATGAATTTGAATAAGCTGTAGTTTCAATATTAATGGTAATGCAAATATTATTTCACTTTTGTGAAACAAGTTGATGACTAGGCACAAGACAGTTGTAACTGCCTATATGTTTAAAGGCAGTTACAACTGTTTCACGCTGAGCCATCAATATATATATGCGTAATGAGCAAAAGGAGGTTGTGAAAGACTCAAGTAGTATTGCTATACTCAAGTAGTATTGCTATACTCACCAAAACTCCTAAGCAGCCACTTGCTATTTTGGTCATATATTATAAATGGCGTATGATTATAATCTGTTTTCACTTGGATAATGTAGCTAAACCATTTATGAAGTCAATGAGATAAAAAGCAGCAAAAAACCCAAAAAGAAATGTTTTAAATTTAAACGAATGTAGGAGTACCCTCGATTTCAAAGTTAATTGGTGGGTGGAGTATTTTTGACATTTCTTGTTAGGATAAGGAATGTGTAGATAATTATGGTATTTAATCTAATGTTTAGAACTCCATAAGCGATTTACAACTGGTATCAGTGAAAAATATTGATAGGATTTGCGTTTTTCATGTGCCGAAAAATTCAATTTTCTCTAAAAATTGCCATTTTTGTAACTTTTGAATTTGAGGGTACAGGCGTTTGAATCCGTCTATAGGACACCCTGATGCATGATTTAGCACAATAATTGGACTGGATGCTGACAAAATGGTCACTCTTTCGATAGGCAAAATTCGCATTTAAAAATAAAAGTGAAAAATGTGTGAAAAATTGAGAAATGTAAGGTGGCCACTTAGAACTTTTGAGTAGTAGCTGTAAGAAATAACTGAAATCACCATCAGTGATTAGGTCCTGACCAATGCTTCAGTAACTGGGATATGACCAAATACCTTGAAATTATGCCCTTTACTAACAAACAAACTCTGAAATAATTATCCCCAATATATATTCATCTCCACTTTTTCATCCATTACAGCACTACATCAACAACAAGTAGTTCAATGTCAGTGTCAGAATCTCAGTTGAGTGCCCCGTCAGAGTCATCAGCCTCTACCATGTCTGCTGTATCAGATGTAAGCGTGCGTGGATCAGAGAGCGCAGAAAGTGCACTCGTAACAGGAGCTATGTATGAAAGTGCTGTAACAGAGATGATCAGTATGGGATTCTCGAGGGAGGTGGTTGTACGCGCCATGAGAGCAAGCTTCAATAATCCTGACAGAGCGGTTGAATATTTATTCAGTGTAAGATTAATATCATTTTTCTTCAATAATTTTCATCAAATTTACAAAAATAAACTAGTCTTAATTTGACTTTGAGCCAAAAAAAATCAACAAAAAGAACCCAACAATTTAACCTTCCAAGTTTTTAGCATTCCCTCTATTTTTGCTCTTGTTTAACTCATAAACTTTATTTCAGAGAAAAAGAGAATAACTTTGGTTCATTGTATGAGACATAAACCCTTCATACACTGTATGAATTGTGTAGTGGATTTGTACATAAACATTTTATGATGTTAGTCTGATTAGAATTTCAGTTTCATTTTCACATACATCATTGAATTAAAAAAAAAATAATAATCTTCAATTCCTATAATTTAATATGATCAAGCTTATAAGTAAAGATGTTACCATTTTGAGACATATTTTTGAGAACTTCTTTGTGTGCAATCTTACAAAATAGGTACATACTCAAAAATATTTAATTGAGTAATGAAACCAATTTTTCAGCCAATCAGAAAGCATGAATCTTGTTTTGCACAACTATTTATGTATGTAAATAGTTTTGCAACATAAGAATATACAACATTCTGTATGAACAATTCTATTAAATTTTATTTTCTCTGGTAGGGTATTCCACAAATGACAGAAGAGGCAATGCAAGCTGCGCCAGGACAACAGGCCACAGATCAGCCCGCTGGCCAGACGCCACAGGCTCCGACTGGAACAGGGGCTAGTCCAGCACGAACAGGGGCGGCGCCTGGGGGAGATACAACAGCACAGGCTCCATCTGGTGGTACTGGATTATTACAGGGGCCCCCAGCAGGGTCCCAATCTACTGGTAGGTTGTTTGATAGATGTAGTATGCTTGCCTGTATTTTTTGGGATGTTTGTCTGGTTTTAGAACTGTATTTATATCAACAAAGCTGCTTTCTAGTCTTAGTTAACAAGCTGTAGTTACAACATTTAACTCGCCCCACTACAAAATATTACAAGAGAATTTCATTTGCATTTAGAATACCCCTGAGAGAAACACTTGAATCCATGGGTTTCTTAGGCAATCTTTGGTTTGTTCAGTTGTCAAATAATGCTTCCCATGCTGTACATGAAACACTTCTCTTATATAAAGTCCTTTGGTACAGTCTGATCTTAGCCTACACTGACTCCATATTGTTATAGTAAAAGCTTGAACCAGACTGGTTTAATTATAGAAAAAATGGCAATAATTTTGAACAATTTAAATTCAGTGGAATGGTAGATCTGGGATATTTTTACCCTCATTGTCAAATTTTGTATCATTACAGAAGATTCTTTAGCATTTTTACGGTCGCAACCACAGTTTCGACAGATGAGAGCACTTATTCAACAAGACCCAAGTTTGTTGACAGGTTTATTAGAACAAATTGGGCAGTCAAATCCAAGATTACTACAGGTAAATATGATTAAAGTTCAGCTGGAAAGGGGTTCACGGGAATTTTCATTACACTAGTCTAGCTTAGCTGAGTACTTGAGTACCCAGGAATTAGGTTAGGTAATGTTACTATCGAGGTCCTGAATCATTATACGTTTCCCGACTATTGTATTTGGGTTAAAGTTAGATTAATCCTTCTCGATTATGCTTCCTGGAAAATTTGCCAGGAATCTCACCGAATGTGTGGGCCAATAAAAGAACCAAGATCAAAAGCCGCTTCCAGGAATCAAACTCAGGACCTTTGGGTCGAGAGGCTGACGCTCTACCTCTAGACAACGGAGGCACAAACTATTGTATTAGCACTATGTACCTTTGGGGATCAAATTCAGAAAAGAATTGAAGACTGTTTAATCTTCAATTATTTTTCAGAACTTGATTTCTAGATGGTCCTATAGATGTACATCAGACAGATTTGTGAGTCTTGGCTACTTTCTTGTGAGTCACAGACTTGCAACATGTGTGTCCCTTCAAACCATGTCGGAAATTGTATGTTTGAACCCCCTTTACAGCAATTCCTGATCCGTCTTTGTATTTATTTGATAAAATGAATATAATGGACAGTTACCATCATGTACCCTAGTTACTAGATCTCAGGTAATTGGGTAGTAAAATTCTACTTACCCCAGCTCTATTAGACAATGTTTAGTATCCATCTGGCATTGTGTATCAACCAAATGTTTAATATTTTCTTTTAACCCAGAGTTACAGATAGAAGGGCTATTTTGGATTTTGAATAAGATTATTTCAACTGAACTTGCAAATCGTATGTTGTGGGTAATCATGGAAATAGTCTTGTCAAGATTATTCAAATGAGTACTCACAACATAGTGTTTCATCAAATAATAAATATTTTAGACAGGCATCACCCCCTCTTATCTGTACCTTTGTAAGATAAGATATCATTTTAGGGATGTGCACAAATTCTTATAGAGTAGCAATAATTTCAAATGGATCAAATACATATACCTTTCCCTACAAATCGAGGTGTGAAATTACCAAATTCCAAACCTCTAAGGAATGGACTTTTTCTTACCATTATGAATAAGATTATAATTTCAGATCCTTATTTTTATGTGCCTACCAGCTTTAAATTCTCTGTAGCTTCAAAATTGTTGGAGATCAAATTTTCATACTTTTCAGGTACTTAATCCTGAAACATGTAACAAACATTATTAGTTATCAGGTTTCTTGCCGGGGTATATGGCGATTTATTCCGGGCTGGAAAAAATGATGTCACCTGAGCTGTAAGCGAGGGTCGACATCACTTTTTACTGCCATGAATAAATTGTCATATACCCAGGCAATAAACCGTATTTCGAATTAATTATACTTCAAAGTTTTAGGCCTAAATATCTGTCTTTCGCCTATTTAAGGCCTTGGTATAAACCAAATTCTTTTAAACCACCAACATCCCTTAATGCGCCCCTATGAAAAGTAAACATGTACAAAGTGACGTCATATATGGCTGTGACGTCACAATGATACACTCTGTGGTATGAAAGCGGTTCTTGGCTGAACCTGCAAGAAATTTGGCACTTTAAATGTACTGAATGGTAAAAATTTAAGGTATTTTTTGACATCTTTATCATTTTTAATTTGCACATTATTACCCTACATGCTTTATAAATGTAGTATAAAGTGTATAATCAGGTCGTGTTATCCGCAAAGCTAGAGAATCATGGCTGCCATTACCACAGGTGGCAGTATCAAAGACATTATAAAAATAATAAACATAAAATATATAGCAAATATATATTTTTTTGCAAAAAATGTTTTGATACCGCCACCTATGGCCATTACCGTTTCGATTTTTTGTCTATGTTGACAGAGGCGCCTTAAGGAAACATCAGAGGTAATAACGGAGTGGCTGTAGATATCAATGTTTGTCAGGTCAGCATTAACCAATGAAAATGCTAGAATTTTCTTTGCAGTATAATAATTATTGATATTCAGGAAAATGGCATTTCAGGCTAAATGCCATATCAGGGCTATTAATTTAAAGTTTCACAAAACAAATCTTGTTTCTCATTGTAGATTATTAGTCGAAATCAAGAAGAATTTATACGCATGTTAAATGAGCAGGAAGGGTCGCAGGGTGAAGGGGGCCCTGCAGGTATGGGAGAAGGGCCGATGGCCGCAGGAGGTTTGATTCAAGTCACACAACAGGAAAAAGAAGCAATTGATAGGGTAAGGATGTTTTATTTGACAGACTGAGACTATTTGAGCTGGAGTATGATATTTCCAACAAATAAGGCAATGAACCTATAATAGTTCCGCAACATTTTGGAGCTCATTATCTTTCACAGTGTTTAATGTGGTTTCCTAATTTAAAGTTCATGACTTCTGATTCTTTGTGGAGCTATTACAGGTCCACTACCCTAACAGAATCAAATTGATTGACCAATTATAATTTACAATGGGAAAAACCTATATCATTTCCTACCATTTGGTATCAAATATTTTCCTGGGTAGGCAACTTTAATATAGCAGCTACAGTTTGGATAAGCTATAGCCTAAGGCAATGTGCTGTTAAAGAGTCTAATTCTCCATGTGCTTTAAGTATGGACTATGGACAACTATGTTGGGGGGTGAGGGTGTAATGGGGTCAGCTTGTCAGTCTGTCCTTCTGTAGCTTTTTCTTGTCCCCTCAATTTCTCAGCAAGTAATTGGCGAATTTCACTGAAACTTTACAGATGAGATCAGTATCAGGCAGAGATGTGCAAGTGATATTTTGGATTCAATCCATTGACAGAGTTATGGCCCTTTGATTGAATATTGCTTTTCACTATTGACAACTACATGTAGGGGGCTATAGTCTGCTTTTTGACAGTCTAGTTTTCTGAAAGACAAATACTTTTAAATTTATTTACCTTAAAATCCTGTCTGCAACTTCTTTGAAATAAGACCAGTGCAGAGGTTGCATTTAGAAATTTCTTTCACAGGAAAGAAGAATGATCAATCGAAAATTGCAAAATACAGGCAGGTGCAAAAACTTCAACCCTAGTCGAAAAGTGTCAACCCTTGTCAGACTGTGCAATCTGCACAGTCTAGCGAGGGACAACACTTTTTGCATTACCAAGATGGTCCCTTTATGCCTAACAGAATACATATGTATAAATTTTAACTAGAAATCTTCCTTTATTGTGTAAAGTGAATAATATATTAACCCTTTCATCTTTTCTATGTTTTCAGTTAAAACAGTTGGGTTTCTCAGAAGGGGACTGTATTCAAGCATATTTTGCGTGTGAAAAGAATGAGGATTTAGCTGCTAACTATCTTTTTAATAATCAAGGAAATGATGATGAAGACAGCTGATTTCAATATATGTGATTATTCGATAACATAAATCTTCATGTTATGATAGCAAGCAGTTTACATACATCAGCGATAGTGTAAAGTTGGATTATTCATTGGGATTTAACTGGAATTTATCTTCATATCTTTTTGTACTTTACTTCAAATTTTTTCTCAGTTGAGAGAAACTCTCATAATCCAAATTTTGCTTTCTTTGAAAAACACAGCTTTATTCAAGTTATATTAAAAAATTTTGCAAAGAAAACCAAGGAAATGATTTTTCATAGTATGTCATGATTTCTAAACTTAGCAATTTCCTAAGACAATTAATTTTACTCTAAACTACAATTAATAGATTTGTTACCATCCAAGTCTTGGAAAATAATAAATTGAATTGAATGTATTCATTTAATAGTAAGTTCATTACATACAGTGACCTTGTTGCTCCCCAAGCCAGGGATTGACACTAACTTCTTTGAGTAAGGAGTCCATTGGACTCCCAAGTATGAAATCAAGGAGTCCAAGCTCAAAGTAAGGAGTCAAATTTTCATGGGAGAACATTGTTGAAAATAAGAAATTGCTTGTTACAAGCAATTTCTCATTTACAACAAGTTTCTCCTAAAAAAAATGGTTTGTTTTCTTTCAAAGTACTACTGGATGTAACCCAATGTATGTCTTCAACAAATTTTGAAGTGAAAATATTGATAGTTTTGCCAAGAATTTAAACGGATTGTTGAAATATCCTTATATTCCTGGCAGTCAAACAGACTCCTTACTTGCAAATTGTAGGAGTCCCAGCCGATAAACAAGGAGTCTTAAACTCCCAAACTCCCCTTAGTGTCGAACCCTGCAAGCATAAATATTTCAAGAGACAGAAACAACTTTTGTCTATTAATCCACACCAGAAATTTGATCAACAATTTAACTATATAATTGAAATCTTATATTGTGGGTGCTCTAAAGGATCATTTTAAAGAGGCAATTCCAATGAGTACCAACAAGAAAGGGTTGAATGGAAGTAATTCATGGACAAACCTTTAATACAAGGTATCACAAGGAATATTAAATTTTGAAAATTTTCAAATCAATGAGTCTATGCCAACTATCAGAAGTTTGAAACGCTTACAGTTTTTGTTGCTGGGGGATATTTTTCATATCAAAGGGTCAGCGCAAAATAGTTGTATTGCCTATTTGTTTAAAAGGCAGTAACAACTGTTTTGTGCTCATCCATTTTGTGATTAATTTGCCCTTCATTTTGCCAACATGCATAATTGGGGCTATCTCGAAAGTGTACAGATCATATCATTATAGGATTTTAAGAGCGAGTACGCAGCCACACAGCACATCAAAAGGTTGCTCAAGTTTTTTACCATATAAAAATAAAATTTGGTTGCAAAATTATGTCTCATTCATTCTGTGTATCTTTAAAGATGGAGGGGGTAGTAATTGAAATAATCATAATAGACTCACATACTATCTGTACTTTCGTAAGGTGTACAATACATCTAACATACTGGGTTATAAGCTTTAGTTAATGGTTGTGTCCTTATTCGTCCACTGAGTATATTCTTGCTACATAAAGTACATTATTACATGTATCTAATTTGAAAAACATTGATTAATCACTTTAAAGTACTTTTGAAAAACAAGCTTTTGAAAGAAAGTTCACACTTTATTGACATAAAGTGATGTGTACCTTTGATATGCATATAAGCAATTTTCTAAGATATTTGCGTAATAATGATAAGCTCAACTTTATATTATTCAAAGGGGAGTATTATGTTACAACAACAGCCCTTGGTCTGTTCAAAAGTCTGTCTGTAGATCCATCCATTTATATACATGTATACAACTGAACAATGTTAACAAGAGCACAGCCTACGGGTGCCTATGCTCGGCTGTCGAGTGCTGGATGGTGGGAAAAAATCCAAGTCGAAAAAGGGGCCTAATTTGCACAAAATGCATCTAGAGTTATCTCCCTTGATAGTATAGGTTGCTCTTTTGATGGTGAACATGTGTGCCAAGTTTCAAGTGAATGCCTTCAGTAGAACCAGAGATATAACAAAATGTCAAAGTTTTTGCAAGACGACGACAAGGACACGGAGGCTATAGCAATACCTTGAGTTTTCTCCGAAAACAGCCGAGCTAAAAATGATTTATTTAGCAAACTGCTTTAATAGTTTCTATTTGAGTATGACAAAATTGTAGTTCATGGGTTCAGTCCAAAACTATTGCAAGATCCTGTAAATAAATAGGCACTTGCAATAGTTTTGTGCTGCCCCCTCGAATTATTAGTCCCCTACCGGTGTTCACACCGGAGGGGACTATAGGTTTGCCCTCCGTTTGTCCGTCCGTCCGTCCGTCTGTCCGTCCGTCCGTCTGTCTGTCCGTCCGTCCGTCCGTCTGTCCGCTCAAATCTTGATCCCGCGATAACTTAATAACTAAGCAAGCGTTTTTGATGAAAGTTGGTATATGACTAGATGGCAATGTGTAGATTATGCACATCATTTTATTTTTGTTTTTCGACTTAAATTGAGGTTGCTATGGTTACAGAAATAGTGAAAATATGGCCAAAAATGGGATCCTGCGATAAGATAATAACTAAGCAAGCTAGTTTGACGAGACTTGGTATATGACTATATGGCAATGTGTAGATTATGCACATCATTTTATTTTTGTTTTTAGACTAAAATTGTTGTTGCTATGGTTACGGAAATAGTGAAAATATGGCAAAAAATATTGGATCCTGCGATAAGTTAATAAGTAAGCAAGCTAATTTGATGAGACTTGGTATATGACTAGATGGCAATGTGTAGATTATGCACATCATTTTATCTTTGTTCTTTGACAAAAAGTGCGGTTGCTATGGTAACAGAAATAGTGAAAATATGGCAAAAAATGGATCCTGCAATAATTTAATAACTAAGCAAGCTAACTTGATGAAACCTGTTTTAAAATGTAAAAAAAATTATAAGCCATGTTAGTCAGGGTGGTGATGCAGCAGTATTAATCACCTCCAGTGAAAGTTCTCATTTCTTACCAACAAGACTGAAGAAAAACATCTTGGATCAGACAAGGTAACTGTTATTGATACTATTTCTTGCATCTGTCTATTGCTTCCATGAATTGTATAGTGGGCACAGCAGAGACAACAACTCATGTAAGTCTTGTTTAACCCTTTAACAAGACCTGGTTTTGGCGTCCCTGATAGAATTGGCGTGGGAAAACATTGAGACAAACAAAGCCGGTAGGGGACTTATGCCCATGTCCAACATGGCTCTTGTCTTAACCCTTGTCATGCTGATCCCTGAATATTCCTCCATTGGCAGGAAGTAAAGGCAACAATCAGTCTGCAACATAGGTGTAGTCTGATCTTAGTCTATACCATCTGAATTTTAGCTCACCTGAGAACATCGTGCTCAAGGTGAGCTTTTGTGATCATTGAATGTCCGTCGTCCGTCGTCTGTCGTCCGTCGTCAGGCGTCAACAATTTAAGTGTTTACACTCTAGAGGCCACAAATATTAACCAATTATCATGAAACTTGGTCAGATTAACCATCAGGTCACAAGGATGAACCCTATTGAAAATGGGAAAGATCCGTGCCATATCAAGGGAAAAGGGACCTAAATGACAATTTTCTTGTTTTCACTCTAGAAGCCACAAATATGGTCCAATCTTCATGAAACTTGGTCAGAGTAATTGTTAGGTCACAAGGATTAACTCTATTGAAAATGGGAAGGATCTGTGTCATATCACGGAAAAAGGGGCCTTAATGACAATTTTCTTGTTTACGCTCTAGAGGCCACAAATATGAACCAATCATCATGAAACTTGGCCAGAATGATTGTCAGGTCACAAGGATTAACCTATTGAAAATGGGAAGGATCTGTGTCATATCACGGGAAAAGGGGCCTTAATGACAATTTTCTTGTTTACGCTCTAGAGGCCACAAATATGAACCAATCATAATGAAACTTAGTCAGAATGATTATCAGGTCACAAGGATTAACCCTATTGAAAATGGGAAGGATCTGTGTCATATCACGGAAAAAGGGGCCTTCATTACAACTTTCTTGTTTATGCTCTAGAGGCCACAAATATGAACTAATCATCATGAAACTTAGCCAGAATGATTGTCAGGTCACAAGGATTAACCCTATTGAAAATGGGAAGGATCTGTATCATATCACAGGAAAAGGGGCCTTAATGACATTTTTTATCTTGAAGCTCAAGAGGCCACACATATGATCTAATCTTCATGAAACTTGGTCTGAATGTTTGTCAAGTCACAAGGATGAATCCTTTGAAAATTGGAAGGATCTGTGTCATGTCACGGGAAAAAGGAGCTTTCATGATAATTTTCTTGTTACATTCTATAGAGACCAAAAGTTTTAAAAGTACAATTACGACTTTTGCTGGAAAATTTGATACTAGTTAATTTAGACAAAGATACACAGGTGAGCGATATAGGACCATCATGGTCCTCTTGTCCTTTTTTAACCAGGATAGTTTCAAAATTCTATATTTCAAAATCAAATGCCAACTAACAATTAGGAACTACAGAGCTATCAGTAATTTGATTTGAAATAATTTTGCTGAAGTTTTTTATTCAGCATGACGGGTTATTTTTGTCTAGCTTTACATAAAGCCTTTTCCAATTTGATCATTTAATCAGATTAGTTCCTCAGATTTCTGCCCTTGAAATAAAAATTTAACAACATTGATAGAAAAGATCATTCTTCTAAATATCCCTGTCCAAAATTTTGACATTGTTAAATGTGAATCATTTCATGTTGAAACTTTCAATATTCGTGACTGGGCACATAACTGCCTATTAACATATAGGCAGTTAAAACTGTTTGGTGCCAAGCCATTGATATGCATGTCTATACAGAGTTGCCATTTCAGAAATAAACTTTCAGTATCTCAACCAATCTTATCGGTTGCTTGTTACAAAAGTACATAAAATTTATTGAGATTGAGTGGTTAGTAGAGACTCAAATTCTAGATTTCCCCTCTAACATTATACAGTATTTTTATCACAAAAAATATAAGCCATTCTTAAACTTTCTATGTCAAGGTTTTCTTTTTGTATGAATGCTAATAATTTAAGCATAAGACTTTAAATGCCATTAAAATGTTAAATGAGATTTGATGTGTTTTTATGCTTTTATTTTTATGAAGTTTAACATCTCCTTCAACAATATTGCAATTTCATAGCATAAGCTGTTGCACATACCAATGCATTAGGAACATAGACGGACTAATTTTTAAAATTATGGGAAAACCTTGGAAAAACTTGAAGACGCCAGTTGAAATGGCGTTAGCCCTTGAAACTTTGAGTGAAAACATTCGATGTCGCCAGCGCAACTCGTTTCAAGTCACTGATTTGGATCCATCATATCCTTATATAAATAACTTTAGATTCTTAAATAATGGCTGAAAAATCTTAAATTTTGAGAATGATTCAGCTTGCTCAAAAATTTAGATTTTTCAGCAGTTATTTCTGGACAAAAAATATCAATCTCAAGATAGGGCTGGTTCTCTAGTTTTTTAAGTCGCCATTTGTCAAAATGGCAGACTTATTGCGATTAGCTGGAAGGGTGTATATGGTGATAGTGTACAGGGTGTCTGTATACTGGTTTAGGCAAAGAACTACTTTTTTTCTGGAATTTACTCTATCTCTTTGCACCGGACCCAATTACACCAAAAAGTAGTGCAAACAGTTTTTAAAAAAGCAGCTATTTTGTTTGTTTAATGTAAAACTTTGACTTATATTTTTCCTTTTGAAGATATACACAATCTTATGAAAACTTCATAATGGATATCTTGATGTCAAAAGTAAATTTGAGTTGCAAAATTAGTACGCCGAGGATTCTACAAATTTTATTGTCAGGAAAATCATCGATCTTTGTATTGCAAGTTTAATCACTAGGTGAGTAGACAAATTGTTTTGGCTTGTCCGTCTGTTTTTATTTATTCATCAATCAACGTTGATAGTAACGGAAAACTTCCATCCACATCATTGATTTAGCCTTTCAAAAACACCGTTCTAGCGATTCTCGAGCCGTAGGCCACCATATTGGAAAGATTGACGCCCCAGATTTATACATGTAAACAAAAACGGTACCGCTTTGTATTTCACTTCCACACAAATATTCGTTCAATGTATTTGATGAATTAATTAGTGCGTGGGCAATTTATATAAAAAAAAATCTGATAGTGCTTGAACCGAGGGCTTCCATTGTATTGACCTAATTTTATTTTGTAACCGCTTTTATGATACTACGATTTTGATAATCCAGTACACAACTTTTCAATTCTACACGATATCGGTTTACATTGAACCGGTCAAGAAAAGATATTGTTGATAAGAATTCAAGAGTGCTATTTGCGAACGGAATTAAATTCTGAACATCAATATCAAATCAGTCAGCTAGGTTTTACTTTCGTTTTGAACTGAAGTGATAAGCTCGGGGTTTTTTTTGTGTTTCTTTTTTTTTTTTTAAAAAAAAAGATTATTCAGAGGTTGGTTTTTTGTAGTGTTTATACTTTGCATATCTGTCCAATTGCTTGGACCACTTATACTAATATGAATTGTCTTGATCATTGAAGTTTGAAACAAAAACTAGATCTACATGCACTAATAAACATTATCAGTAATTTGAACCAGGTTTTTGTTTTAACTTGATATTCTCTATGAATAACATTTGACAATTGATACATTATGAACTGGAAATTGACTTTGGATTTTGATTCTCAGGAGTTAGAAATTGAAAGTGAAAAAATGTTGTTGTTTGGGAAAGGGTTGATATAATATATTTTGTCGTCTGTAACTTTTTTCAAATTGTATCACCCCAAAATTTCGCCGTTTGGTTAATTGTTGAAAATCATAAACCTAAGTGCAATTAAACACTGGATACTCAGAGAGGATGTGGTAATAGTGGTGGGAAATCGATGTGTAGGTGTTGCATCCATCACAATATGACAAACTGTTAAAAGTGCTGTAAAAATACATTCGATCAGTCAGATTCTGCTTAGAATCTGCCAAACAGAACCCTTGAATTGATAGAAAAGGCTTAGCATCTGAAATTGAACAGCAACCTTAACAAAAGGAGCTTGTAATTCAGCTGTTTTTAGATCAGTAAGTGCTTGGGGGGTGAGCTATTGTGATCTCTTATCATCTGTTTGCCTTTAAACAATACTGTTGGGTTATTGTTGTCTCAAAATCTGAGTTATTGTTAACAAATAACCAAAGTTCCAAAATATCATGGTATCATCCTCATGGCGACTTTCAGGACCTTCAGTCCTTTGATCTTACACTGTTTCCGCCTAACAAAATTCAAAATTTTGTAACATACCCATCCGCCTTACATACATCTGAGGTCTGTTGAAGTTTACAGAAAGGCCAAGTGATATTCCGAATGCCACCAATGGTACCCTTTATTTCTTACACCAGTTCAACCAAAACACTATTGGAGCTACCAGCTGGCCACTAGGCATACTACCGGTACTTACCATTTGCTCATTGGTTTGAGACAAAGTACACCTGTCAATGACTTTGTAAAATGTCTGATGAAAGTGATCCAAGCTGAGTATCAAATTTCCAACCCCAGGGTTGAAAGCCTAATGATATTTTTCCAGTTAAACAATGTTGAAATAAGCAATTCTTAACTCTCCCTTCACCCTTAACAGAAAGGGTGAAAATAGGAAAATCTTTAAAAAATCTCTGAAACCAGAAGGCAGACAGCTTTCATATTTGGTATTTAGCATCATCTAGTGGATCTCTACCAAGTTTGTTCATATAAAGACCCTGGAGTCATATTTGGGCTCCACCCAGGCACAACCCTATTTACAAAGAATCATAGAGCGAAAACCTTTAAAAATCTTCTTCTCTGAAACCAGATGGCAGACAGCTTTCATATTTGGTATGTAGCATCACCTAGTGGGCCTCTACCAAGTTTGTATATATCAAGCCCCTGAGGTCATGTTTGGGCTCCACCCGGGCACATCCCTTTTAGCTCTTCTTAGCACGAAGGGTAAAAAACAAAAATCTTCTTCTCTGAAACCAGAGGGTACACAGCTTTTATATTTGGTATGTAGCATCATCTCGTGGGCCTCTACCAAGTTTGTTCATATCAAGCCCCAGGGGTCATATTTGGGCTCCACCCGGGCGCATCCCGTAGCTCATCTGAGCATAATGGGAGAAAACAGGAAAATCTTCAAAAATCTTCTCTGAAACCAAAAGGCAGACAGCTTTCATGTTTAGTATGTAGCATCATCTACTGGACCCCTACCAAGTTTGTTCATATAAGACCTTTGGGTCACATTTGGGCTCCTACCGGGTGTATAACCTTTTTTACATAGAATCAAAGAGTGAAATGGCATAGCCTTCTGGCTCTTGGCTGAAAACATTCCAGGGTGATGATCGTATGAAGAAATCATCTCCTTGTTGACATCTGTCTATTTAATTAATTTGATGTCCCAGGGGTCAAAGAGACTCAAGGGAGCGATCTAGGACCATCATGGTCCTCTTGGTTAAACATTTTGAGACATTCTGATTGGGTCATAAAAATGGGCATGCCAGGGCAAGGTCTATTTTCCCCTTGAACTCTTGAAGTTACATCTCCTCTACCTCTAGGCAAATTAGAAAGAAACTTTGCCAGAATGTTACTTGGGTGACATTCGTTGGACCAATAAAATTCATGATTAGTCAAATTGTAAACAATCAGTGCAAGAGGAGACCACTCTTGACTACAGATGCTCTAATGTGAGAAGGGTTATAATTCAGTCTGGAACCCTCTATGGAATAGACCTTGGAATTGAAAGTACATGGTTTTGCACTGGGATATAAATGACATAGCAAACATTACTCGAGATGACATTGTGAAAAAAAATCAACGAAAGGTAAAAACTGGGCATTTCATACATAATTTGATAACACAAGAGGACCCTGAGGGCCCTAAATCGCTCACCTGATATTTCAAGTAAATCTTCATTGAGCCTCCTTTTCCTTTGATATGGCATGAACCTTCCCATTTTCCATAGGATTCATCCTTGTGACTTGGCAAACATTCTGACCAAGTTTCATGAAGATTGGACCATATTTGTGGCTTCTAGAGTGTAAACAAGAAATTTCTTATAAGGCCCTTTTTTCTGTGATATGGCACGCATCCTTTCCATTTTCAAAAGAGTCCATCCTCATGACCTGACAAACATTCTAACCAAGTTTCATGAAGATTGGACCATATTTGTGGCTTCTAGAGTGTAAACAAGAAAATTGTCATTAAGGCCCCTTTTCCCGTGATATGACATGGATCCTTTCCGTTTGGTTGATTTTGACTAATAAGTTCAGGAGGAGATGTCGTTTAAAGAAATTTTGACAAAATTGTCATTAAGGCCCCTTTTCCCGTGATATGACACCGATCCTTCCCATTTTCAATAGAGTTTATCCTCATGACCTAACAAACATTCTGACCAAGTTTCATGAAGATTGGACCATATTTGTGGGTTCTAGAGTGTAAACAAGAAATTTGTCATTAAGGCCCCTTTTCCTGTGATATGGCGCGGATCCTTTCCATTCGAGCAATTTTTACAACGGACCACCCAAGGAATATTTCTGCCAAGTTTTTTGATTTTGACTCATAAGCTTAGGAGATGTCGTTTAAAGAAAAAGTTGACGCAGTGAAGGACAGACGGACGCCGGACATTGATGAATCACAATAGCTCCCTTGAGCACTTCGTGCTCAAGTGAGCTAAAAACACAGTGTATTACTGCCTTTTGTTTTCAAATTATAACATGCCAAAAAAGATTTCCACAGATGATCGCAAAGCATTAAAGGAATTTATTTTAACCAAAGTACCACCAGAAGCCGAATTATCTTCAAAAAGACCCAAAATTACTGCACTAGCTCCGAGGTACTTTACAGTTTACGGAGATGTCCAAGTGATGTCCTGAATGGGCATAATTCTGACAATAATACAGCCTTGATAGTATGAGTTGATCTTGTAATGGAGGAAATACATGGATCACTCGGAGCGTAACAGTTGTAACTGTCTATATGTTTATGGGCAGTTACAACTTTTGCCTTAGCCATTGACAAATATTTTAAATTATTCAAAGGAAAACCTCCACATTTGAGTAGAATTTGGGATTTTTCCACAGGAAAATACAATCACTTTGACTATACCCAACCTTTTTGGGTTCTCTACTGGATGAAATCCATCGAGATTAAATGTGATTACCGGTGTCCCAGGGTAACCTGTCCCCTGGGTAACGTGTCCCCGGGGACAGGTTACCCCGGGGTAACCTGTCCCCAGGGACACGTTACCCTAGAAATCAGCCGGGGTAACCTGTCCCCCCCTGGGGTAACCTGTCCCCCCCTACAGATATTGTAAACCAATATTTAGTCACATTTCATTTACCAATAAATTTTTATTTTATGTGTTACAAGTCTATTTCTTTGATCTGTATGTGATTTTAATTTGTTTTGCGAACTGTTTCAGTTTGGAAAGATTTTTGTATTTTTCATGATAAGTATTATAATAATTAAACCTGTTTTGTTTTTTTTTAAGAAAAATAATTGTTTATTGTCATCATGACTTTGGACATGTCTAAGAGTGATATTGTCTTTGGAAAAATTATTCAAAATCATGATTTTTTTCTTTGTTTGTAGGGAGGGGGGGGACACGTTACCCAAACTGGGGTAACCTGTCCCCGGGGACACGTTACCCAGGCCTGGGTAACCTGTCCCACCCCCCAAAATGCTATCAGCAATGTTATATGCAAAAATAAACCCATATGTTTTCAATTATTTAATAACATTTCAAATTGTTTGGGGGTAAGGTTTCCAAAGCTGTGGTCACTTGTCTCTGAAACATGTTACCCAGGCCTGTTAACCTAGTGAAAACACAAGAAAAAGGTTGTTAATGAGGTTTTATTCTACAAAACTTGCAAATACATTTTTTTTTATTTTAAAATTTTGTGATAATCTCCTTTTTATCAAAACTATTAAACAAATTAGTTATTTACTTATTTGAAAATTTATTGTGAGTGTATGTGTATGTAGTGGGGTGACATGTTACCCAAGCTGGGGTAACCTGTCCCCGGGGACACATTACCCAGGCCTGGGTAACCTGTCCCACCTTTTAAAAGGTTGTCAACAATGATCTGTGCACAAATTTACCAAAATATTTTCTTTTTCTTATTTATTCTAAATTGTTTTGGGTACATGTAAGATTTTCCTATCTGTGGTCACTTGTCTCTAAAAATTGTTACCCCAGCCAGGGAAAATATTGCTAACATGTTAACCAGAATTTTCACAAAAGTTTACAAAAACAATTTCTTTTCTTTGAAAGTTATTTTATAGTCTTAATTATATCACAACTGTTTTTACTACAAAGAACATTAACTTATGAGAAAATTTATTGTGACTGTGTGTGTGTATTGTGAGAGGGGACATGTTACCCAAGCTGGGGTAACCTGTCCCCAGGGACACGCTACCCAGGTCTGGGTAACCAATCCCACCCCCCAAAAATACTGTCAGCAATGTTATATGCAAGATTAACCCATATTTTTTCAATTATTTAATAATATTTCAAATTGTTTGGGGGTAAGGTTTCCAAAGCTGTGGTCACTTGTCTCTGAAACATGTTACCCAGGCCTGTTAACCAAGTGAAAACACAAAAAAAGGTTGTTAATGAGGTTTTATTCAACGAAACTTGCAAATACATGATCTTTTTTAAAAAACTGTATGATAGTCTACTTAATATCAAATCTGTCCAACAAATTAGTTATTCACTTATCAGAAAATTCATTGAGAGTGTATGTGTATGTAGGGGGGGGGGGGGGGGGGACATGTTACCCAAGCTGGGGTAACCTGTCCCACCCAAAAAAGGTTATCAAGAATGTTCTGTGCACAAATTTACCAAAATATTTTTCAATTTCTTATTTATATTTTAAATTGTTTGTGGATAAGGTTTCCCAAACTGTGGGCTTGGGTAACCTGTCCCCCTTTCCAAAAAAAACAGTTTTAAATAATTTGTCAATTGTCATGTTGTTTTCTTATCAAAACTGCAATACTGACGATAATTGTGTTTTAAAAAGCCATTATTCAATCTAATAACAGACTCTGAAAAAATTGAAATGATGCAATAATAAAAAATATTCAAGTCCTTAAAAAAGAATGACTGGAAGGTGGTAACTTTAATGAAAAAAGCATTTTGAATGGGGGGGGACAGGTTACCCCAGGGTAACCTATCCCCCGGGGACAAGTTACCCAGACTGGGGTAACCTGTCCCCCTTTCCAAAATACAAGTTTTAAACAATTTGTGAATTGACATGTTGTTTTCTATCAAAACTGCAATGCTGACATGATAATTGTGTTTTTAAAAGATATTATTCAATCTGATAATGGACTGAAAAAATTGAAATGATGCAATAATAAAAAATATTCAAGAGCTAAGACTTTTCTTTTAAAAGGTACAAAAAAAAGGAAATATTGAGGAATTTTTCTAAGAATATCTTTCTTAATAAAAAAGAATGACTGGAAGGTTATTTCTTTAATGAAAAAAGTATTTGGAATGGGGGGACAGGTTACCCCGGGGTAACCTGTCCCCTGGGGACATGTTACCCCAGCTTGGGTAACCTGTCCCCCTTTCAAAAGAAGAAGTATTGAATGAATTTGTCATGTTGCTTTCTTATGAAAACTGCAATATTAACATGATATGTTAAGAAATGCTATTAATCAATCTAAATATGGACTTGGAAAATTTTAGATATTGCAAAAGTAATTTTGCAAAAAATTAAAAAAAGTGCAAGTGCTAACATTTTTCTTTAAAAATGCATCAATTTTAGTAAAAATAAATGAAATATTTTTCAATGAATATCATATGGTAATTTCTTAAGAAAAATGAATGACTGGAAGGTGAAATCAAATGAATAAAAGCATTTTGAATAGGGGAACAGGTTACCCGGGGACAAGTTACCCCTGGGTAACCTGTCCCCCCCACTAAAGTTTTATTTATTTCTATTTTTTTCATTAAATTTTTAAATATTTGCATGAAATACCAAGATTGACTATAATAATAATTATAATAATAATAATGAAATAGAAGGAAAATTGATTTGATTAGAAAATCATAGTAGGCAAATTATATTTTGGTTTGAAGAATTGAAAACCACTCAAAAGTACAGATATACTTTTTATATGTTTTTTTTAAATTGATTTAGAGTTATAGGAAATAGCATGAATGAAAAATTAAAATTTTGGTAAGAAATAATGTTTTCCATGGAGGGGGGACACGTTACCCCAGGGGGGACAGGTTACCCCGGGGTAACCTGTCCCCGGGGACACGTTACCCAGGGGGACACGTTACACTGTTACACCGGTACTCAACCTGTTTATGACCAACATGATACTAGACAGAAGGGTTTTCTTGAAGGAGACAGGAACGAGAATATTGTTTTACCAATGCCTGTCTGCAAAACGGTATTTAACCTAACTTTTTGTGAAACACAAATGCCCTGAAAAAGTAAATTTTTAAAACTTTCAACTTCCCCTTATCACCGGAAAAAACAATATAACTTGGTGAAACATGAATGTCCAAGAAATTGAAAGTTTTTTCCCTTGTCGCATGACCATGACCTTGGTAAATGTAGGTTTGTATCAATGGGATTCTCAGCTTGCCAGTTATAAGCATTGTATCATAAAAGCTTAAAGTAAGTTTGTTTGTATGGGTTTACGCTGCTTTCAACAATTTTGCAGGTATATCACTGCAGCCGGAGCACCTAACAATGGATTCCTGGTATTTCTTTCACCTATACTACCATTACACCTTTTCCTAGCCTTCGACTGCTATTTCACATAGGTTTACGATTATCTATCCATTGGTAAGAGACAAACGTCAGAAAGGATAATTGCCACCATCGGGGATCGAACCCACGACTTCCAGATTTGAAGCCTTGTGCCTAACCAAACTTAAAGTAAGAGGCAATACTATATTTTGGAGATGCATGGACAACAATAAACCCAAAATCTTATCGATGTTTGGGCTATTAAACTAAAAAAATGACATAGTTATAAGCTTTTCACACACATCTTGCTTTTCCCTGTTTCAAGTCAGTTTTTACATTGACATAAATCGATGGCTAAGTGCAAAACAGTTGTAACTGCCAAAATGTTTATAGGCAGTTACAACTGTTTTGCACTGAGCCAACAAAATATGAAAGACTTTTTATGTATCTTGATGGGTCAGTGTGAAACAGTTGTAAATGCAAAAAAACAACAAGAGTTGTCAGGGAAGCTCTACTTTTCCTAGTGCTGGATAGTAACAGCAAATCAATATTGACATTGGAAAATTCAATTAAATGAAAGTCAAGAGAATAGAATTTTTGTCTAGAGGCTGATATTATGTTAACAGAAGCATGTGCAAAGTTTCCAAGCAAAAACTTAGGTAGAAAAAGAGATATAAATGATATCAGCATTTGCAAAAAAAAATACTTAACCAGAAATTTCTAAAGCCGTTAATCCCTTAAAATTCCACTAAATTCAATATCAGAGTAATGAATCTTTGTCTAGGGGCTTATATTATAGTCACATTATATTATAGTCACAGAAGTATGTTCAAAGTTTCAATGCAATAGCTTTAGTAGAAACAGAGATTTTAAACACTTGCACGTAAAAACTTAACCAAAGCATTACGCCAATGCTGACGCCCGGTGACCAGTATTGTCCAATCTATTCAAGAATAGTGGAGCTAAAAATATTGGCAGTTAAAACCACCCCCCACTAAGCAATTAGATATTCTCTTTGGTGAATTGAAGAAGAAACACTGAAAGTAACAATACATGTTTTTATTTTAATTTCTGTTTCTTAATACAACATAGCATAATAAGCAATGCATGAAAATAAAACAAAAAAGAAGTCTTGAATTACTACTATGGAAATACATGTACTATGCTTTTTCCACAGGTAAAATGTAACAAACAAAATTTTAAAGGAATAGGCAAGTACAGTCATGTACATGTATTTCAAAGGCTCTTAGACCTAAGAATGTATTTCTATTAGGTTAAGGGTTAAATCTTATGAGTAATTTAGAAGATTTTTTTTTCTAAAATTAATAAATGGACCACCATTCAATAGATCAACCTGAGCACTTGGTGCTTAGGATAGAAAAGACACAACAAATAAATAAATATCCAATAATAAGCACCTCTAAATGACTTTAGCTCATTTCAGTGTGATCAGCACAAAACTATTGTTAATGCATGTTGAGGGTCAGTGCAAACTTTTGTAAGTGCATAAATATATAGGCACATACAATAGTTTGGCGCTGACCCCTTGATATATGATGCATAAAATCATACATTTACAATATTTCCATACTAATCCTTATCTAAGCAAACCTCTTAAAACCAATTACCAATTATATATCAACAAAGAAATATGTATCTCTAATCCAAGTAATTTGTAAAGAAATGGACAATAGGTTTCAATATTTTCATATTAATGGCCTTGTAACAAACTAAGATGAAATATTTGTTACTTCTAAATTAGAATATCTCAGCAAAATTACAAATGCTGCTAAAAAATTATTAAGCAAAAATTATGAAAAAATGTGAAGTCTCTTTTGCACGTTATTTTCTTCATGTTTAAGATATTTCAACACGGAAAAGTTTTGAAACAAAATATTTAATGTAAGATTACACAATGAACATTTTAACATTTCAAATGTTTTTACTGTAAATGGGGTTTTATTTGAGATTTTCAGTTTTGCTTTTAAACATGTATGATTGAAAACGCCAAATCAACAAGAGCACCACCTATGGGTGCCAAACCTCGGCTGCAGGTGCTGGACAATGCAAAAAATCAAAGTAAAATAAGGGGAATAACTCTTACAAAAATGCTTTTGGAGTTACCCCCTTGTTAGTTTAGATAACTCTTGTGATGGTGACACAAATGCCAAGTATCATGAAGATATCTTAAATAGCAAAAGAGATTTGACCAAGGTTAAAAAATGTCACCCCCACACCAACAACAACGCCAAGGTGATGACAATAACTTGGATCTTCTATGAAAACAGCCAAGCTAAGAAAATGCTTAAATTTGTACGTAAAGACATTGACGTCTCAGTGCTAAAATGTACATGCCTATAAAGGCACTTAAGACTTTTTTGTACTATGACATCAAATGTTGAACACTCATTATATTATGAACTCACCTATATGTCTGTCAGTCCCGGAGGTGCAAAATTAAACTGATGTGAAATTTTCCCAATTAACAGAATACAAATCAAATCAACGCTTCATGATTCTGAAACTCAATTATGGCATTCCTATCCACGACTGATGAATATGAAAAAAACGGACATTTCAAGTGAGAAATAAATGTGCTTTTGGAATAAGGGCAGAAATAATATTCCTTAACCACACACATGCTTTTTTTGGCATCTTCCTGCTGCAAGCTTTCTTCTTAATTAACAACTTCAGCCAGATTTATTGAAAATCAGAATTTTTAGTTTGGCTGTTTTCGGAGAAAACCCGAGGTATTGCTATAGCCTTCGTGTGGTGGTTGTCGTCTTCGTTGTTGTTGTCGTCATCTTGCAAAAACTTTGAAATTTTGTGATATCTCTGGTTCTACTGAAAGCATTTACTTGAAACTTGGCACACATGTTCACCATCAAAAGAGCAACCTATACTATCAAGGGGGATAACTAGATGCATTTTGAACAAATTATGCCCCTTTTTCGACTTAGATTTTTTCCCACCATCCAGCTCTCAACAGCCTAGTGTAGGCACCCCTTGGCGGTGCTCTTGTTTTAGAAACTAATAATTCAAATACTGTCTTATTTTCTTTTTTTTGCAATGTTCCCTTTGTGGTGAATCTTTGTGTTTTCATAATTTAGGAAAAATTGGTGAATATTTTCTACTGTGATGACACAAAACAATAAATGTGTGATGAAATGTGATTTACCTATTTTGATGTCTCAGTGAAAAACAGTTGTAACTGCCTATATATTTATAGGTAGTTACTACTGTTTCACACTGAACCATCCAGTTTTATGGTCACAAATCTTTGCCACAAGAGAAGCATATCATGATAATTTGCAAAACATGAACAATAAAGCCAGCATTATTTTTTGATGATAGATGATAATTTTGACAAATCTAAATTCCATCAGTATCAAAACGGAATGCCAAAAATTTAAAGGGTCATTTTGACCCTTTTGATCGGAATTTTTTAAGGTCATAATGGGTTATTTTAATTATTTTGAGGGTCAAAACCCTAGTTTGAGGGTCAAACACAAACCCTGTCAATAGAGACAGCTTGGTTGGCAACATAAATACTGTGATTTAACTTATTTCAAAGTTTCAGTAATTTCAGCAAAATAATTTTGAAGTCTGTTTTTTTGAAGAGCTCACATAAATCATCTATGTTTTCTGCTAAAAGAAGAACACTTACCTCTAAATAAATTTCAGAAGACCTCTAAGTAAATTTCAAAAGTTTTATAGTTTTATAGTAAAATCTTAGAATTATCATGATAAGGCTATCTTGAGGTTGTGGCACATATATGCCACCATACTTATGCATACAACAATGATTTATCATTAACACATAATGTCAGAGCTCCAGATACGAGGAAGTAATGTCAATCTTAACATCATTTCTCATCAAACCCCTATGGTATGGGTACTCATTGCAATTGTCTTATATAAACTTGATAAGACAGTTTTAAATAGATCAGTCATACAAAGTAGATAAATACCCCCCCCCCCCATCAGCGCTCTGTCCCAGTTCCGTAAACGGTTTTCAGACAAAGATTAATTGTAACCTTGACCTTTGTCCTTCATGACCAAAAAGCAAAAAAGGTGCCTCCTTGGGGCATGAGCAACAATTGTACGGTTTCATGATTCCTGGACACTTTGTTCTTGAGTTAGAGTCCTGAAGCATAAAAGGTCTATAGATGGATTGATGTATGGAAAGTCATAGGGTGAAACCAATGTAGCCCTCCATTTTTGTGTGTGTGTGGGGGGGGGGGATGCAATGAGTACATGTGTGTGTGTGTGGGGGGATGCAATGAGTACAAACAACATGGGATTTAAATGACGGATAATGCACTTTTTCATTTCGACTCCCTACTTCTGGAGCTCTGAAATGTAACAACAATCTGTATAATTGAGGCATAGATTAGTGTATATACAATATAGATTAGTGTATATACAATATAGATTAGTGTATATACAATATAGATTAGTGTATATACAATATCACAACATCTTGGTGGAGATAACAACAAAACATTGTCTTAACATTATACAGTCAATGTATACCCAGTTACAGCAACAGGGGAAATTAACATAAATTTTAGAATTCAAATGCCAGAAAACATTCAAGACCTGCCAGAGGAACACACCTTAGTTGGTCTTTGTTCCTAATCAATCAATCTTCATTGTGAAATACATGTAGATTAACATTTACTGAGCTAAAAGAAACTTCTGATTTTAACATCAAAATGATCTTATTTAAGATAATTCAAACAGGCAAAATGATATATCTAACAAAGCTCAAATTAATAAATAATTCCAATTCATGCCCCTTTCTCTCAAGTGGACCGGGTTTTTACTAGGAACTGGCAGATAAGGGAAATTAAGAAAAGATTTTAACTTCCTCACAATTTCACAATCATAGGGTTGCATCAGATCATTTTGCGTTGAGCACTTCATATTTTCAATTAAACTTCCTCATTTCCTACTCACTTCTTTTTGGACAAAGAGGTTCTTTTATTTTTGAAAATGAGCTTAAGTTGTGCGTGGCATTTCCAACAAAATCATATGTGTGTGATATACAGATAACTACATAATGCAATAAAACTATATGCTGACCACCGGAAGAGGCATTAAGACCACATCTATCTATATAGCTCATAGTGAAGACTCTGATCAGACTGTGTGGCTGCACAGGCTGATCTGAGTCTTAATGTTGCGCAAATGTGAAATAGTTGGAAATGGCACAATCAGGTTCAAATTTCATGAGCCAATTTATTCAAGTACATGTAATGACAAAGATAAGATATAGAAAAGGATACTCTTATATACTGATTTACGAATTGACCTAAATTATGTTATTGAAATTTGAAAACATGGTACTGTTAGTCATCACAATTATTGCCTTTTCAAAACTCTTTCTTGACTCTTGGAATAACACATCGCTGGCTCAAAACATGACATGCAATGCAGTTGTAACTGCCCATAAACATTTAGGCAGTTACAACTGTTTAACGCTAAGCTATCAACATCCAAAAACTTTTGGTTTTAATCTGATTCTGAGACCCCCTTTCAAGAAAATTTTGACCCCAGAATTTTTGGTCAAGGGTCAATGGCATTTATCTTTTTAACTATTTTTCAATATATGTTGTATTTTCTGAACCATCCAATTTACAGGAAATGTCTGGACATCACATTTCAACTACAAATCCTTGCAATCAAAGGAGTTGAGAATAAGAAAGAGGCACCTAATTTAAATACAAAATGTATTGATAATTTGCATAAGAGGCATTAATAAATTTCTGAAGTGTTAAAAGAAATTTTTGAAGGTCAAAATAAGATTTTCAGTCTCACACAAGCCATGAAACCAGCCATGCTTTCAGGTAAAGGCGGCATTAATACTTTCACAGACCTTCTAAATTTTTAAAGTTGAGCGGTGTAACTTCTTGGGACATTCAAGATTAATGGTGAGTGACCTCACTAAGTATCTAGCAAAGCAAAGCAAACAAAGAAAACATATCATAATTTTCATCAACTGTGAGAAAAACTTTGGGCATTTCTTTTTGTTATGATGTAAAATAATTTCAAAAGAGAAGTAAATTGACAAATAAATCTTATTTCTTAATTGAGTTTACAATTCATATTGATGTATTCAGAATAAACAATAAAGGTTTAGTTCTAGGTCAAGCCTTTTTGTTGCCAAACTGCATACCTGCTTTTTTGGAAAGCACTTGTGGTTTGTTCAAGATAGGTGTCTTGTTAAACAAACTGTTTGTGACTTAAGATTTCAATATCCTGAAGATATTACTGAATCTTAGAGACAATGGTTTTCTAATAAGATGTCAGTGCTAGTGTTAGAAATTGAGGGGTCATTGACTCCTTCACTATGAAATTCAGGGGGTCAAGACTATTTGTAATATTCAAGGGGTCAAAACAACAGTTCTTTGCAAGCACATGATTGAATAGAACTTTGCGGGGTTAGAGTATTAATGACCTTATCTTGTAAAAATAATTACCATGTTAAGTAAGCAATTCCCTTGCCCAGTGCAAAACAGGTGTAACTGCCTATATGTTTATAGGCAGTTACAACTGTTTTGCACTGAGCCATCGAATTGGTTTGTAAAATTTAAGATAGTGTAGAAGATACACACTATAGAAAATTTACAAGATAAAAACTGACAAGGACCCTGAACCATTTCATTCAAAGAGGGCACAATGGCTTCCTTCAGAGCAATTTCTAAGGGTCCAATTAAGAATTTCCAATCTTTGGGGTCAAAACCGGCACCCTAACTTACAGGTCAAACACAAGCCCTGGTCATGCTTCACTGACTGGTTTTTAAATCAAGTGGGTTTTGTAAGTTGATGGTTAAAATGTACAGTCATTGCATTTAGATTGCATTGCAAACACCTCTTACCATACATCACAGCCTTTTACTTATTTCTTTAGATCTAATTCTCAAACAAACTTTGAGATAAATCTAAACTTTAAACACCGTTTCACAAAAACACATTTTTTCGCCATTGCTAGCTGGTCTCGTAAGTCGTTAACAACGCAGCATCTACTGGTTCCATGCATGAAGGACACGTAAAAGATCGCATGAGCCAGTCGTCTATACAGTCTTTATGATACGAATGCATACAGGGAAGGATTCTTAGTTGTTCTCCGACAATGAAATCACCCATACATATCACACACCTGGAATTTACAAAATTTTTATTCAGCTTTTTTTTGCATGACAAAAAATTTAAGATAAGACATGACATCGTTGATTAGTTGTCAAGTTCTAGATTCAAATACAGACCACACTCCCTAAAGCAAAAAGGTATCCTTTTCATTAATTCATAGCAGAAATTTCTCAATTTAAATACATGTAAGGGTAAATGATTCAAGTTCTGAGCAGCCTAAAGTTAAGATTGATTAATTTTTTAGTTCTTTTGTTGATCAAAATTTCAAGGTTTATAGTATTTAAATAAATAACTTTTGAACAATTCAAACACTGACTTGCTTCTTTTTCAACATCAGATGGAAAAGGCTACGAAAACCTTGTGTAAATTGATGAAGATGTCAGGAATAAATATCTTATTTATTTATATTATTAACAAAGTTTTTATCCTCATAGAACAACCATGTGCCAGTTTACTTATGTCTTAAAATTTTCCAAATTTAAAAACATTCATGAGCAAAAAAAGCCTGTAATTTATGTTTACATTTTATCAAAACATACATACTCTTTGCCTTTTTTTGATGAGCCGTCATAAATTCCTGTTGGTAAATGACTAATTAAACCTAATCGTTTTGCTATTTTAATCTGCTCGTCCTCACTCAGCTGGTTGGCAGTTCGACTCACATTTGGTGTGGGATGATAGACAGGCATCCTCTGGTTTACATGCTCCTGTAAGATAAAAAAAAGGATTTTTAACCAGGGATCGATTCTAACACCAGTCCTCAGGCCCGAGACCTGTCGATTCTAGGGAGGACTGGTAGAACAGGTAGATGTTACCATGCTACAGGTCCTTCAGGCCTGTAGTTAATGACGGCACTTATTAATTTAAATCTGTCCAAGTTAGAAAAATAATTGCCTTTTCAATACTAATAATTGTATAATTACCAAATGGAAAACATCGTAGAAAAGAAGAAATTGCTTGTAAAAAGCAATTTCTTCTTTTCCAACTATATTTTCCTTGCAATTTATCCCTTTACTTATTAAAATTCAAACACGGTTTTCATTAAGCAGGACCTGTTATTATCAGGGTTTTCCTGTCATATTTTGGGCTAACAGGTCCTTTGGGCTGGTGGCAAAAAGTAGTTAGTGTCAAACCTTGTTAACCCTTGTCAGGCTTAATATAAAGCCAAACTCAGAAAGTAATGCCTTTAGCTGTCCATCCTTCTATCAGTATTTGAATCCCGCCTTGGCCAGCATTCATCCAACATTTGACAAAAGTCATCGTGACACAAGTCATTGTCTCCCACCAGTGGACTGTGGGATTTGATAAGTAGTACACTGAAGTGGGATGAGCAGCTGGTGGCTGGGATGAAGTATTGTGGTACTCTTGGTGTGAGAAAAGGTAAGAACTTAGTTACTAGTAGGTGCACCAGCTACTGAATTAGTGAATCATAACCACAATGATATAGAAAGCAGTAGTATACATCATGCAAACAAACAAACAAGTTCAATGTGAATGAAAAAAAAATGAGAAAGTCACATTTCAAATGCTGGAAGCACCAAACAGAACCATGTCAGATGCACTAATGCTTATCAGAACTTTTAAACTTTTGATTTAAAAAAGGATATCACATGATATAGACTAAGATCAAACAGCACATAATAAGTACAGTCTGATCTTTGACTGTATTTCCTGCCAAAGAAATGTTGTGTGATGTAAAATATTGTAAGAAAGAGAGAAATTGCGTGTAGCAATGAAAAATCCCGTTTTAGCAAAAGTATAGACAAAGATCATCCTGCATGCATGAGTAATCTGATCTGTAGCTTTAATTTTGCAGAACAAGAATCTTGTTGTGACACAACTTTTTTCTTTTTTTTACATCTCTCCATTGTGGTACTAACTCACTGCAGATCTTTTCAATCACAAATAGAGGGGGGCAATGGATTCTAAGCACTACTACCCAGTCAACTACCTGGGGCTCTGTCAGTTTTAAAAGTGTCCTGTCCAAATACACTACCAGCATCCAGTGATGCTCTAACCAGCATCCTTCAGATTACAAGTCGAGCATTTAAAGAGACAGATAAAACAACTTAAGTCTATACCACTTATTTTCCTTTTTAAACTAGAAAGCTTGAAAAAACGTATTTTCAAAGTAACAACTTACAATAAGTTTATCCAGTGTTTCAGGCGGAAAACACTGTAATACGCCATACATTATAAAGGGCGACACATGGCGCCATATGAATAATATGGGGCTCTATGGAATATTATGCATCAATAACTATTTATTTTGTAATTTTCATGACAGGGCTTAATCACAATTCTAAGCATTAGGCTTTTATACAAGAATAACTGTACATTTTTTGTCGGGTAAAAACTTTATGGTTTACTCAATGAAATAGAGTATATCGATTCAAATGACACAAAGGATGTTTTCAATGAGGCATCTTCACATTACCCTTTAGTCCTATTTTTAAGACCCGACATACGTTATTTTACATTTTGACTTTTATCGTGTATGTCGGGTCTTATCAGTTTCCTGTTTGTGTCCATGTGCAAATCCCGATGAAGAAACGGTTCGCTGTTTGGACACAAAATACACATGCTTTAATAATGAAATGCCAAGCAACCTATATATATATACAAGGAACAATGAAATATGCGTCGAATGCAACAATTTATGAGAAGTGAATTTACCAGATCATTAATTAATCCCTATTGAAACTCAGTAAACCTCTAAATAATGTTTTCCGCTGTCGAACAATGCCGAACATTCCAATTAAGTAAACAAAAACAGCACGTGGAAATGGTGGAACCACTGATTGGAATTATTTCAACCGAAATGTGTATTAAAAATAAAGTCTACACAGTCATTATGTATCACACAAAATTAGGTAAAAGTAACACGATTAAAGGAAAAAAGAATATTCAAATTTGGGCTGAATGCGCTGAAAAGGAAATATTAACATTTTTTTTAAAATCCATCGTCTGTTCTATTCCATTATATATGCCTCGGACACAAAAAAATGCAACTTTAATACCTGTCTGTTTCTATAAGATTCTCTGTTGTTTTAATTCTATTTTACTTACCGATCTACAATTCCTTATAGTATCTAGTTAAACTGGCCGTTATTCCGTAAAAAACGGTCCGTAGTTTGGTTTCAAAGGGCCATTAGATGTTTCTGAAAACTGTAAGAAGGGCCTATTTCTGATTTTGCATTCGGTCGAAACGGCCCAAGTGTAGTTTTTAAAACAATTATCTCTACGAAAATTACCAAAGAGTTTTTTTTTATGAAAAATACCTAAATTGATTTGAGTTAAGGTTTTATTCTAATATTTTCTCATTGTTACGTCTATGCTAGTTTTCGTCATTTTTCTTTCTTCAGAATTTTCCCCTGATATTGAATGTGATACATGTATATTTATAGAAAATACCTTAATACAGTAAGAAAATGAATACTTGGATTGTGAATTTATCCGACTGTTACAATTTCTGACCAAAAAGACTTGTAGAATGCTCTTCTTGTTCTACGATGTATAACAATTTTCAGAAAATGAAACTAGTCTATAGCTTCGTTGTGCTAGTGTTCTGTGCTCTTAAATTATGGCCCTGTAGGTTCTTATCCTATAAAAAACTTATTTAAAACTCGTTCATGCATTAAGAATCAGTCCCGGTTTATTTTTACGCGAGGAGTCGTCTTCTGTGAACTTGAATCACAGAGCCTGACTATACAGAGTCCATGCTTGATTAAGTTCCGGGGTGCTTCTTATCATTTACGAAATCGCATTTTAAAATAGTATATGCACATATTTAGTCCTGGGGTATATCTTTTCCCAATAGAAAACGTTTTGTATCTTTTTGCGAACAAATTTAGTCCCGTATTGTTAGTTAAATTAAAAGAAATCGCTTCAAATGTAATTTCTCAGTACATTTAAATTTAGTACTGTGTGTTTTCTTATATAACTTATCTTATCCAGATTACCATTTAGTTTATCATCATCTCTCAACTAAATAAAATTTCTGCGTATTCGGTGCGTATGGTTATGTTTTCATATTGCATCTGTAAACAAATGGTGTTTATTTCCCGTATTTGCCAACTTTGATAATTTTGACCATTATCTCAGAATACACCATAAAGATGGCACATGGATATAAAGGAACAGTATAATTATGCACCGTGACAATTTTCCAAGCGTTTGTAAACATTAGATCAGTCTCAATTTTGGACGCCACATATTCTATCGCTGGAACTCGCCGAAACCCAGAAATCATGGAGAGCCCTTGCGGCAACGAAGGAGTTCCGTGTGGTTATAGGACGTTTTTTAAAGATGCGGAAGACATTGCGTTTTGTAGAAAAAAAAAACTAAACAATTTTATATTATTTTTTTTAAATCACAAGATTGCATGGAGGCCGCAACCACGTCGTTAAGGCATCACAAAATCGCCACACGGACATCGCACGGTCACTGTCGACTTTATGCTTAGAAATCTTTACCACATAATTATTCTACGATCTCCGCATAGGCACGGTTGGGAAAAAGTACAGGAGCCGCATGGTCTAAAGTAGATCTAAAGTAGATCTAACATAAGATGACAAATCATACAGTCACCGCGATTACTTTGCGATCTTTGCGATTGACATCGCTGCACGTGCACACAATGATTCATGGATGAAAGGGTTATAAAATCCGTTTGGGCACCACACAATTTTGTGAACATATACGCTGTAGATAAAGAAATTGTTAGGTGTCAAAATTTGGAAAAAAAAAAAAAAAAAAAAAACATAAGCTGCGATATCGTACGGCGTCCGTGGGTTATGTTAACTTGGCTTAGCGAGATATTTCGAAAACGGTTGAAATAGAGACATACAAATGTAAAGAGTAAACTATTTCTTGGAGATTAAAGATCTTGTTATGATAATTTCTCTTTTATGTATATTGACATTTTTTTTTAATTTTCCATTTTTTACAAATTAAGTTTGACGAATAAATAAATTATAGGCTTTAATTGCTTAATGGTCATCAAATTTTAAACAAAGTTACACTATTCTCGTTATTCTACCAACAGATGTAAGTTAGTCGAATAAACGAACAACCTTGACACCGTCAAGAAAATTCAACCAAAATACCTTAAGTTATCTTTAAAATCTTATAAAAAAGATTCTAAAGGACGAACCTTCGAAATAAAACAGGTACTTATAGGTTTAAGACCTCGTCCTGCGCGGACGCCTATAATATATTATAAAACAGATAAATCTAGGTTTCTTCGATCGCGTCCATGTCATCAGGACTTATTTCCGAACTTAACCGAATAACGACGAGCTTTTTTCCCGCAAATTATGTCAGTGAAACAATAGTAGACTGAATATATCGCGAAAATCACAGGGCTTCAGACTCACACGGTTACATTTTTTTCAAAGTTAACGAACTTTGGCTAATTAAAACGGTTCACAAATTCGAACATTCTATGATACTCTTTCTACTACTTGACGATTTAAGTTCAAGTAAGTTTGCAATATGATCGGAGTAAATCCCGACTTAAAGAAGTTAACCGAGTCTGACTAAGTAGCCGCGCTAAATCGGGTATGGAAACTGCCATTTCGAACAAACTAATCCAAAATCTAGTTTTACATATATTGTGTGTGTATGTGTCAAGTGTCACAAAAAAATGTGTCTGTGAATCAACATTGTCGGCGATCAGGATATAACAACGCCAGTTAAGTTTCAAAGTATCTTCTTCTACAGCAGTTCAGAAACTATTATTTGAAGTGTGAGAGAATCCCTGCGCTAATTTCTCACGAGAAATTTGCAATCGTTTCTGTACTCGGATGCGACCTGTCTAAAAATAGCAATGCAATCTGAGGTCTGAATCTGTTCTAATCAGTAGATCTACGAACATTTTTCTCGTAAACGGGACTTTAAAAAATCACAAAAACAAAGCGATTTTAACATGAAAAATATATTTTAATGAAGATATCGTTTACTGCACATACTCCGCACCAACTTATTTATTTATTACATTATACCGTATATTGTTGCAGAATGTTTAGATGCAAATTTTTATCATATGCATAATTTAAAATGGGCTGATTTGACCCGTGGCCGTCGATATATTTTTCCGTTCAAACTTGTTTTTCCCTTATAGAATCAAAAATATAAATGTCTTTTACTATGAAATTGCCTCAAATAAAAAATTTAGTTTAAATCAAGAATGTTTATCAACTGTTTCTGCGCGCATTATTTTTTCGTTTAAAAATTATTTGCCGTCCGTTTTTTATTTTCCCAAATCTGCTTTGGAACAAAACAATTGGAAATGCATTGTGAAAGTGAAAGCGAAACATTTTTTCCTTGAAAATTGACACATTCGGTGGAAATTAAGGCGAGCGACAAGTAAGAATTGATTCAGAAGTTATATGTTATTGATCTGTCGTGTTGTTCGCTGTCACAGTTGTTTAAATCGCGAAATGATTTTTGCTAACGGGAAAAGTTAAGGATACTTTTAGACGTTACACTGCAATAACAAAGGTAAAACATGAAATATCAGAAAAGCGAATATGAAATAAAGAATGATGCATGTGTAAACGTCTTAATATTTGGACTAATTACCCTTTTGTGTCTATGAAATTCAGTCATGCATTCAGTATGACTAATATCATCCATTATCAGCTGTTTACTACAAGACAACCATGTAATTTTCACTGAACGCCCAAGACATCAAGAAAAATAGTATTTTTCTTATTAATGATAATTTAGTATTGTTCAAAACAATACACATTCAATCGAAGGACACATATTAAGCAGTCTGTGTCTAGTGATGTGGAAAGAAAACCAAAACAAACAAAAACATCAACTTGCCTGATAAGGAGGTGGAGGGCCGAGCACCTGTTCCGTCACATCTATGCCCTCTGTCCCACGCAGAAGTGATATATCGTCATTATTCTGGGCTTTAAAACAGTTTCCCATGCTGTCAACTTATGCGTAACATCAAAATTGAATGAACAAAGTCATTGTGTATTTGCTGAACAGAAACATAACATTTGCCTAATGACCCTCAAAATAAAACTTCCGCTTGACGTAATACCAAGAAAGTAGTTCAGATAAAACGTTGTATGTTCATAGCTTTGAGAAAATGTCATGTGCTTTAGGTGATCTTTTGTTCCATAAACATATTTCTTGAAATAACCAATTATTCAATCATCGTCGAACAATTGATGAATACTATTTACTATCATTTTTGTCAAACGTCAACAAAATGCGGATAAAGACGAAACAAGTGCTGGTTGGGAATAAAACGAGTACCAGCTGTCACGGAGATTTCCCGCCATATGTCATCTTCGTTTTGAGGCAACTGAAATATCGTAACAACAGTCAGGGCCAGGAACTCTCAATATATCTGTATATTTAGGGCCTGTGCAACAGCTACAGTCAAGACTATGCACTAATCAAGGTTTTTTTTGGGGGGGGGGAAGGGGGATTCCAATCGATTTTATAAGACTTATTTGTGCGCATGCAATTTGTCCTGACTACAGCTTTTCCAGTTGTAGGTATATTTTGTTCCGATAACAAATGGCATTTTTTTTTTCAATTTTCTAATCGTACATGTATAACCATTTTTTTTCGAAATTCGAGGGTATCTCTTGATCAGCGCATTCACTTTGGCTTAACTGTTCAAAGCGGACTTGCGTTGACCGTCTATATATTTTGATTTTTTCAAGCGGCATTTCTAAACGAAATTAGATTTTTTTAGTGATCAAGTCTTAGGCCTAATCAAACTGTAGTTTCGATGTTTGGTTACCAATAAATGTTTTCAGAATTATTTGATGAAAGGTCCCACGACATCAGTGCCTAGACTCATGAAGGATTAAGTTTGAAGCCCCGACCGGAGGGAGGGGCACCAAGGGAGAAACTGTTATACCGCGCACATTACGCAAGTACATAAAACAAATAAATTCTCTTTCCATAAGTTGACAAAGGATCAAAGCATTGTAAACATTTACGCTGTAGTCACGATGTTTTGATAATTCACAAGCGATCACATTGACAGTGTGAAATGGGGAGCAGGCGGAGGGCTTTTATCTTTTGTCACAGTCCCATATTTATAGCCTTTATCCTATATATTCTTTGGTGATCGCCTTCTGAGTGCGTATAAATTTCTTAAAATTCTTGCTACGCCAATGGGGGTTGTGTGTTGGGGAGGGGGGGGGGGGGGGGCTAGCAGAAAGAGCAATGTTAAGGTAGAAAAAATTTAGTCTAGTTGAGTTTAGACTAGATTATAGTCGGTCTTGTAAAATTTAAGATAAGATGTGGGAGAATCACATATTAAAACAAAATCTCCAATGAAAATTGCTGTATCTTTAACTAAAATTTTTATCAACATGTGAATACATGTTTAGACGCAAGGTTTGAGTAAGCCAGTGATCAAATTTCAATTTTTTCTAAACCCGGTATAGAAAAAATGACATTAGACCACTCACATAAACTTTTTGCACTATATACAGTGCTGATTGAAACAACTGATTATTCTTAGAAAACAACTTCTGCTGTACTTTATGGGCATAGTTTCGTCTAGTTTTTTAGCTGTCTTCAATTTGAGCAAGACTAAATGCACCGGTGACAAAAGGATTTAAATCTCGACCCTGGTCCGACCTTAGCTCCTCCACTACACTTCCGTATTAAACTTGAACGGTATCAACGGACCACCGTCCTGGGTTGCGATACTTGTGGCCCCCACCAAGGATTTGCAATCTTGTCCTTAAAAATGTTAATACACCAGACAAAACATCTGTCAGAGCTTACTCTTGGCTTTCTGGTAGGATGGGAAGGCGCAGGCCCAGAACTGGCTAGCGGGATCAGAGGGTACAGCCGCCAGGTCCACCGAACCACCACCCGCGGGCAATCGGAGTTTTCTGAGTAGAATATTAACACCTCACCACTGCATGTTTTTGTACATCGATGGGTTAGCGCATTACTATTGTAAGTGCCTATAAATATATAGGCACTTACAAAAGTATTGCGCTCATCCCTCCACATGTATTTCCGTTCCAGTAGGCATATTTATCCACGGTCACTACAGCAGTATGTTGCCCATACGGTTGCACGTTCGGGTTATTGCCCTTTTACTGGTGCGCTCTCAAAAATTAGGCTTTTCCGTATATTCTGCTGTGTGATTCATATGTTTCTATACAGGTGAACCTGTCCTGTGTTCAGGATGACAACACGGTGCAAACTGATAACAAATTATACCCGGCTTTGCATGCAAGTGTACATGGAAAGCGGAATATAATTTGCACAGAATTTACACCATTTTGTCGCCTGGTATTCAGGGCAGTATATCTGATAATTTTCTAAAACATTGATCAGCATGGTTTGTTGGAAAAAAAACTTTAAAAAAATAAAACAAACAAACACACGCGCGCACACGCACACACCATACACAAAACGTTTGTCCCAATATTATCAAATAAAATGTTATGTCAAGAACACATGATAATAGTGTATGGACCGCTTCACTTTTTTCCAAAACTGACCGCACCATTCGCCATTCAGAGAAGTCAACTACTACCGTAATTTCCGGATAATAAACCGCGGATTATCTGTTACGCCGATGCGGCTTATACGCCAATTTCATTTTCCTAAATGCAACAGTAAATGCAAATTATCGTCTTCACATCAAGGCATAGGTAAGTAAGTAATAGCAAAAAGATTGAAATTTCAATGGCCCTATTCGCCGATGCGGCTTATACGCCAATTTCACTTTCCTAAATGCAACAATAAATGCAAATCATCGTTCTTCACACCAAGGCATAGGTAAGTAAGTAATAGCATTTTTAGGAAGCGTGCATTGCTGACTGTTTCAAATGAATGAACGATACTGCATATATATGAAACATTTCTAACAACTGAATACTGTGGGTATTTTAGCACAAGAATACGCGGCTTTAGTAATGAAAAGGAGGGATTTACAGTAAGTGGTCGATTTTCTTCCGACCGTACCTCAAAACTACAGCTTTGTACCAGCTGTAGGTTAGAGGTTTATGAAGAAAAGCGACGAAGTGCTAAATATCCATATCAACAGCCGCGACTTAGCTGAGTGGCATATTTCACGATTTTCCCCAAAAATAGAACAATAGAAACAACTGCATCCTATACATCGGTATTGTATATTGTCTGGAAAATACGGTAGTTCATACAAAGGATTAGTACATGTTGCCTGTCAACGTCTTAGGTAACCATGTTAACTGCTAGTTTTCACCAGGGATAGTAAATATGTACATTTAGGGTCCGTGATTTGACCTACATTCAGCCGTTATAGTCGGAAGATGACATTTCCAAAGACATCGTCGCTAGATGGTAGTGGAAATGGTATAGCTAGGGAATTATCATAAACGTCGACGTTGATTTCTACATCACAGAGGGTCATTTTCAATGAAACCTGGCATAAATGTTCCACGGGAGACTTTTCTTACAAATTCATCATCGAATTTTGATCTGTCCCCAAAACTGGGTGTCGTAGGTTGTAGGCATTTTTCGCTTCAAAATCTTTTAAAATCTTTTCGTTTCCGCGTTAAGGAAATCTAGAGATCTCCAAGCCAAAGAGGCGATACTGGTCGTCTTGTTCTTGATTTAGACTCCCGAAACAAAAATGGTCTGCAGACGTTCGGATGAAACACCTCTCTACTTTGTAGGTGTGAGGTATAAATATGAAGCCCTTATTTTGACACCACAATATTTCACCCAAAACTCCGGGAACCAAGAACATTTAACTTTGTGAATTAATGAAGGTGTCAAAAAGAGGCTAAATTTGTGAGTTGTGAGCTGCTTTATCTTATAAGACATGTATGAGTATTTCTTTTCTGTTTTTTAAGATCCTGGGGCCCTTTTTACTAAACATTTAACGACCATATTTTGCGTAAGTCAATAGTTAAAGCTGCTTCTACAAAAGTAACTAAATATGAAATTCTGCCATGCATCGTCTCATTGGAATCGTCTTCTTAAGATGAGATATTGAGAAAACCTTAACAATTATTGAAAATACAAGGTACGATTTATGATTTCAACGTTCGATTAGTTTTTTCGTAAGATGCTTAGTAAAACGGGCTCCTGGGAAATGAAGAATGAATTTAATTTAGTTCGATTCCTTTTGAACGAAATGTCTTGCACTGATAAAACATACGATTTGAACACAGAAAAATCTACGCAATAAAGTTGGATAAAAGTTACATAATCGTGTAGAGAAGCTCTCATTCAAGTCAAAAGTCAAAGGTAGATATTATACCTGGGGAAATTCGTATTAAAGAGAAAATTACGCCCGAATGAGCGTTTTGCTGATCTTAGCCAGACATTGTGCATAAGTCATCATCGACTTTACTATGTACAATCACGTGCAAATGAGGCGATTTTGAGAAATAATCCTATAATATCCGCATTTCGTGTCATTTTCGGGTTAAATGAATAGAATAACTTACTTTTTTTTTTGGTACAAGATTGATGCATTTTCAATTAACAACAAAAGCTACAATGTCTTTCGTAGCTCCAACACTCTCGTGAAGATATAAATTTTGCTATCCACTCAATGAAAGATATCGCCTTTTTATCTTAGACTATCCAGAACTTACAACTATGCTCTACACTGTTTTCCTTTTTCGTCTCCCACTTTTTCGAATATATTTATGAGTAAGATTAACGTTGACATGGAAATTCAATTCATTTTCTCTTCATTCCTCTTCTGCAAAACCCTGTCGCCCACCTACTACAATGTATGTGTGTCCTAAGATATCTGCTGTCGAGTCTACAAAATTTTGATCATCGATTTGACCTTTCCTAAAGAAGAGCAATTTATTAAATCTTTTTGCAATCCATCTATAAATGTGGGCAATATACTTCCGATAAGCCAATTCCAACAATTGTCCTTGACCTCTGACCTTGAGCATTGAAGATCATTTCACATAGCACATCTTGATGTCTAAGTGCAAAACAGTTGTAACTGCCCATATGTTTATAGGCAGTTACAACTGTTTTGTGCTGAGCCATTGATCTACTAATTTAAGATATTATGAAAGCAAAATTATTTTGAAAATCCATTCATTTATTTAGCAGCTATGCTCCAGATAAGCATTTACCCTTGAACTCGGACTTTAAGCTTGGAGCTACCAGTAAATTAATTTCAAATATCACATATACTCTTGACGGAAAATGATTGCACTAAATTATTTTGAAATCCATTCATTAATGTAAGAGGTTTACTCAGGATAAGCCCAAATTTTACATTTGACCTTGAGCTGTGACCTTGGATCTTTGAGCTATCTGAAAATTACATTTACATGGCACATCTACTCATGATTGAGAACAAATCGATGGCTCAGCATGAAACAGTTGTAACTGCCTATTTGTTTATAAACAGTTACAACTGTTTCACGTTGAGCCATCAAAATGCAGAGGCAGATTCATGATTTCTATAAAGGGTTTTCTTCTTCCTAGTATTTCACAATTTACACACTTATCCTGTTGAATTTCATTTTGTTAAACCTAGGATTTTTTCCACAAGAAGAAGGCTGGCAGTGTATACTAAGATTAGACTGCACAACTTTGCAGGCTGATCTTAAGTCTATACTGTCTGCCAAGACTTTGTTCACAATAGGAATTTGTCATGAAAAAGCAAGAGAGTTAATTGAAATTCTTCATAAGATTGCTATAATTAGGCTCCAGAGGTGGGTCATTTGAACCCCCAAACTCCACACTGAATCTGCCACTTTAATGTACCATGTTATTTTGAAATTCATCTGTTAAAGTAGGAGTAATGGTCCAGACAAATGACAAATCCAGACAAACTGACTGACATACTAACACATATATACCAACTTGTCATAGGGGTAGGCGAGTTGGGAAAAAAATCAATACTTTTCATTTTGTGCATCAATCTTTTAATGAAAATGAAAATAAATGCATAAGTATATAAAACATTATAATATATATATGTGTATGTAAAACAACTCTTATCTTGAAATACAAGTGAAAAGTTATGTTAAAACCTGCTTATGTAAGAGATCTTTTTCTTTTTACAAATATGAATAAGAGAAGTCAAAGCTTTAAAGTCTTTTTGGCTTTTCTCTATCAATGAAGAAAAGGCGGTTGTATGTAGCGTTCATAGACTTTAACAAAGCCTTTGATATGGTAAACAGACAAAAACTGTACGAAATTCTTTCAGTTATTGGTATAAAAGGAAATTTATTTGGATGTATAACAGCTATGTATGAATCCGTAAGCGTTCGAATAAAGGATAATAATGTTTTAAGTGACGCACTAGACAGCCCAGTTGGTCTGAAACAAGGTTGTTGTATGAGTCCGAAGCTCTTTTCTGTTTACATAAACGAATTAAGTAAAGTCATGGAGGCATCGGAAATCAACGGAGTTCAACTCTTTCCGGATGTTGTACAAATCTTGCTTTTGATGTTTGCCGATGATGTGGCTTTGACAAACGACAGCATCGGTGGACTCCAAAAGCAATTAAATATTGTTAGTGAGTTTTGTAAGAACTACGACTTGAGTCTTAATGTTGATAAAACAAAAGTAGTAGTATTCCGGAAAGGAGGTCAACTAAAAGCCAATGAGAAATGGTATTACAGAAAGGAACTGTTAGAATGTGTCAATGGTTTCACTTACGTAGGCTTTGACAGAAATAAGCTATTCATTTTTGAGAGAAATGTGGAAAATGAGAGAATGCTTGTTAGAAGCTACAGTCAATCTTGCTCTAGAGACCATGTCTATTAAGCGACCAATTTTATTATGTGACTGTTCTCAAAATCCCCTTCTTGAAATCAAATTATATTACAACGAAGATGTAATGGGTCTTAAAATTATCGTAAACAAATCCCATGTTGTTGAAACCAAATAGAATCGCTTCATTGAGACAATTCTTATGGATTTTTACAACATTGGAATATTGGGAAAATCGCAATAATATATATTTTCAATCAAAGTTGTTACTTATTTGTAAACAAACAGCCATTCTCTTCAACCACTGCTTTTTGGTCCCGTAAATTTAAATGGATGCTTAATACAAGTTTTACTAAATTTCTTGATTTTCTTCATAGTTTTCTGCTAAGACCCTCAAATAGATTTCTTCATAATTAGGTATTTGCAGGCAAGCACTAGCATTCACACTTGATGCTCTTGTTATCCCCCGCCGAAAAAATTTTTCGGGGGGGATATTGTTTTTGCCATGTCCGTCCGTCCGTCCGTCCGTCCGTCCGACATTCGTTTCCGCGCTATTTCTTGAAAACTATAGACCCGATTTCAATGAAACTTGGCACACAGCTTCACTACAATGAGGACATGCGCATATCGTCGGGGTTACCCGGTTCGACGGTCGAATTTAGAGTTACTGCCCCTGACTGTTTAAGCCATATACATACATAGTGATATTCGTTTCCGCGCTATTTCTTGAAAACTATAGACCCGATTTCAATGAAACTTGGCACACAGCTTCACTACAATGAGGACATGCGCATATCGTCGGGGTTACCTGGTTCGACGGTCGAATTTAGAGTTACTGCCCCTGACTGTTTAAGCCATATACATACATAGTGATATTCATTTCCGCGCTATTTCTTGAAAACTATAGACCCGATTTCAATGAAACTTGGCACACAGCATCACTACAATGAGGACATGCGCATATCGTCGGGGTTACCCGGTTCGACGGTTGAATTTAGAGTTACTGCCCCTGAGTGTTTAAGCCATATACATACATAGTGATATTCGTTTCCGAGCTATTTCTTGAAAACTATAGACCCGATTTCAATGAAACTTGGCACACAGCTTCACTACAATCAGGGCATGCGCATATCCTCGGGGTTACCCGGTTCGACGGTTGAATTTAGAGTTACTGCCCCTGACTGTTTAAGCCATGTACATACATAGTGATATTCGTTTCCGCGCTATTTCTTGAAAACTATATACCCGATTTCAATGAAACTTGGCACACAGCTTCACTACAATGAGGACATGCGCATATGGACGGGGTTACCCGGTTCAACGGTCGAATTTAGAGTCACTGCCCCTTACTGTTTAAGCCATATACATACATAGTGATATTCGTTTCTGCGCTATTTCTTGAAAACTATAGACCCGGTTTCAATGAAACTTGGCACACAGCTTCACTACAATGAGGACATGCGCATATGGACGGGGTTACCCGGTTCAACGGTCGAATTTAGAGTTACTGCCCCTGGCTGTTTAAGCCATATACATACATAGTGATATTCGTTTCCGCGCTATTTCTTGAAAACTATAGACCCGATTTCAATGAAACTTGGCACACAGCTTCACTACAATGAGGACATGCGCATATCGTCGGGGTTACCCGGTTCCACGGTTGAATTTAGAGTTACTGCCCCTGACTGTTTAAGCCATATACATACATAGTGATATTCGTTTCCGAGCTATTTCTTGAAAACTATAGACCCGATTTCAATGAAACTTGGCACACAGCTTCACTACAATCAGGACATGCGCATATGGACGGGGTTACCCGGTTCGACGGTCGAATTTAGAGTTACTGCCCCTGACTGTTTAAGCCATATACATACATAGTGATATTCGTTTCCGCGCTATTTCTTGAAAACTATATACCCGATTTCAATGAAACTTGGCACACAGCTTCACTACAATGAGGACATGCGCATATGGACGGGGTTACCCGGTTCAACGGTCGAATTTAGAGTCACTGCCCCTTACTGTTTAAGCCATATACATACATAGTGATATTCGTTTCTGCGCTATTTCTTGAAAACTATAGACCCGATTTCAATGAAACTTGGCACACAGCTTCACTACAATGAGGACATGCGCATATGGACGGGGTTACCCGGTTCAACGGTCGAATTTAGAGTTACTGCCCCTGGCTGTTCAAGCCATATACATACATAGTGATATTCGTTTCCGCGCTATTTCTTGAAAACTATAGACCCGATTTCAATGAAACTTGGCACACAGCTTCACTACAATGAGGACATGCGCATATCGTCGGGGTTACCTGGTTCGACGGTCGAATTTAGAGTTACTGCCCCTGACTGTTTAAGCCATATACATACATAGTGATATTCATTTCCGCGCTATTTATTGAAAACTATAGACCCGATTTCAATGAAACTTGGCACACAGCTTCACTACAATGAGGACATGCGCATATCGTTAGGGTTACCTGGTTCGACTGTGAATTTTAGAGTTACTGCCCCCTGACTGTTTAAGCCATATACATACAGAGTGATATTCGTTTCTGCGCTATTTCTTGAAAACTGTAAACTGGATTTTAATGAAACTTGGCACTCAGCTTCACTACAAAGAGGACATGTGCATATCGTCAGGGTTACCCGGTTCGACCGCCGAATTTAGAGTTACTGCCCCCTGACTGTTTAAGCCATATATATACATTGTGATATTCGTTTCCGCGCTATTTCTTGAAAACTATAGGTTGATGTAGATAAAAGATAACCTGTACCTTAGTTTGATATTAACTTCATTGACAATGAAAATTTGTTTGGCGGGGGATATCAATTCAACGAATTTGCTTGTTGCTATTCAAACCTTCTCTTGCTGAATTCAAATTTTGTTTTCAACAACTCACCCATTTTTCTGACATTTCGACAAGTCTGGCTTACATTTTTCTAACAATAATTAAATACGCAAAGTATAGGCTAAGATCAGGGCCTGAGGTTATAAAACTTTTCTCAGGCTAAATTCAAAATGTTCTCAAATTTCAATTTGAGATTAAAGCTGTAATTCTGTTTTATTACCCATTTTAACATAACAGATGATATTATTAAGTTGTTATAAATAACAACTTATTAATATTATCTTTTATTTACATACATTTATTTTAATCCAAAATTTGAGAAATTGAGCCTGAGCCTGAGAAAAGTTTTATAACCTTAGTCCCTGAAGACTGCATGTTTATGCAGTCTGATTTATATAGTCTGTCTATACTGTCTGCAAAAAGATTCAATAGAGCTGTGATAAACCATGTACAGCATGTTAAGGTTTAAAATGAAATCATCCTCCAGTTTAAACTATCAAGAACTGGCTTGAGCAAAAACATCACTCTGTATCAGGACAGATCTTTAGTTGTAAATCTAAGACTGTGTAAACGTTCTGACTCCAGCTTGAGCTCTGTAAATACATCCTGAACACGGTCTGTCAAATACTTCCGGATTTCTTCCTGAAAACATAATATTTGAGGCTTTTTTATCAAATAAATTTGTTCATTTGAATGAGGTTTTATGCCACTTTCACCAATCTTTCAGTTATATCCGGGCAGCTGGAGCACCTTACAAGGGATTCCTGGTATTTCTCACACCAGCACTACCATTACATCCTTTCTTAGCCTCCAGCTGCTTTCCCACATGCGTCTTTGATTATCAAACCATTGGTGGGAGAGAAATAGTCAGAAATGATGAGTGCTACAGTCAGGGATTGAACCTTGGACCTCTAGATTAAAAGTCTGATGCAGTACCAACTGCGCTGACAGCGGCTTTTCAATCAGATAAAGACCATCTGGAAACTCTTTATAAAAGAAATTGAAAAAGATAACTTAGCGGAACACTTATGCCCAAAAAAGAGCAATTTTGTTTGACTTTGACCATGAAAAGTGACCTTGACATTAACATAAAAATTTCATATAAATTGGATGTACCTTAATGCCAAATATGAATATTGTACCTTTAATTCTTTTGGAGTTATAGAGTAAGGTAGGGGAACCATTCTAGGTTAAGAATACTGTCAAACAGTGAAGAGTTCCAATGTTGGGATAAAACTCTATACATACAGGATCTGTTATGAGATTTTATTTGAGACAAGCTGATCTTAATCCAGCAGAAATGTTTTAAATCAAGCCTTGGTGAGCTAAAAAACTTCTATAGTATTCTAGCTGAGGTTAAAATCAGTTTGTCTTAAATAAAATCAATTGACAGATCCTTTTTATCTCATTAACACCATTTATGGGGGGGAGGGGATTTTTTTTTTCAATGTCAAATATTCGTCCACTTACTGGAGATTTTTTCTGTCCTCTAAGATCTTTCAGTTCATCCTCAAAATCTATCGGATCTCCTATCAAAACTGTTACATGCTGAAATATAGATAGAAAAGCAGTTTAATGAGAGAGGGAAATAGTCTTTTTTTCTCCTTTTTCAAATATAGGTCTGTGAGGCAAAGCATCGCAAGTTGCAAGTCTTCAATTCTTATTCAAACCCATCCTCTAAATATTAGAAATGATTCCTTGCTTTGCTTACATATTTAGATGCAATTAACGTTTTTATAAATATTCATTCTTATTTTTGAAGCCTGACCCCAGGGCAAGACCATACATACTGATGATATGATTATGTTGCTATGTGTTTAACATGCAAAATGATACACTTTAAGAGGTACAGTTATGTCACATTTTTTAAAAAAAATTAAGAAAACAAATAGAAATAAAGTGTTTGTTTTAAATCCAAGATAAGATCATCAAACATTTTATAAACATTGCTATATTTTCTCTACTGACTCTATCAATGAAAGAAAAATCAATTTAATAAGATAGACACTAAAATATTTTGAAAATATTTATGTAAAGTTAATCTTACATTTCCGTAACGAGGTATATAAGGTTTAACAGTAGGCAAGACATGCTCCATCCCAACATGCCAATATGGTAAGACTAGTGGACACACAGTACTATCAGCAATCAGTCGTCCTATACCTACAAAGATACAAGGTAATGTATATTACAATTGGTAAGACAGTACTATCAGCAATCAGTCGTCCTATACCTACAAAGATACAAGGTAATGTATATTACAATTGGTAAGACAGTACTATCAGCAATCAGTCGTCCTATACCTACAAATATACAAGGTAATGTATATTACAATTGGTAAGACAGTACTATCAGCAATCAGTCGTCCTATACCTACAAATATACAAGGTAATGTATATTACAATTGGTAAGACAGTACTATCAGCAATCAGTCATCCTATACATGTACCTACAAATTTACAAAGCTTTTGTATATAACAGTTGGTAAGGCATGCTGTAGTAGATTCAGAGGGGGGTTGAAAGAATAGTAGTGCAGTCTGATCTAAGTATACACTGCCTGTTTTCTTCTTGATTTTGTGGAAAAATCTTGAGGCAGACTCTTTCATATGTCAAACCATGGAATTTTAAATCATATATAATCTAGATTGAGATTTTGTATTTAGACAACCTGATAATTATGGTGTCTAGAATAGAAAAGTTATTAATTGAGCCTTGGAGGGTAATAGATTGAGTAACAGATTCCAATGATTGTAATAATTTTGAAGGTGCGTTGAACTCCATTTCATCTCATCTATTATACCTCTAAATACAATATCATAAGGTTAAATTCATAAACTCTGTAAAACCAAGACAACATACCCCATTTTAACCGCATGATTTCCTTCTGCATGTTGATTTTCCCCTCAGGATATATATGCACCCACTGGCCCTCATTGAGTCGATCAACACAGAAATTCATACCATGTTGGTACACGCCATCCCCCCTCACCACAGGTAAAACTTTTCCAAGTTGAAAGAACAGTGAGGTAGAAAACTTTTTGTTACAGACGTCTTTAGCTCCTAGCAACCAGCGTAGATTATTCAGATTCCATACTTGTCGCCATGACAACATGTCTAATGGGAAGAAAAGGAATTCATTGTGAAAAAAGCAATTCAAGGATTCTGAGCAAAACTGTTATAAGTGCCTAAATAAATAGGCTTGTTTGCGGATAGTTTGTAACTGCATTCTGTGTTACAACTGAAGTACACTATGCACTAAAATGCTGTGTTACAAACAAGAGATCTGCCTATGGGTCTTACTTTTCGGCTGCAGGTGCTGGATAATGCTAAAAAATCTAAATTGAAAAAGGGGCATAACTCTAAAAAGAGTTTTCAGAGTTAACACTCTTGACAGTCTATTTAGATCTTTCATTGTGAACAGACATGCCAAGTTTCGAAAAGAAACCTTCAATACTAGAAAGCCATGAATGGCTTGAGTCGCTCCACAGGCTTGAAATCCTTGTAAAAGCAAATAAATGTTTTGACTAGATTTTTAGATATTTTGGGTTCTACTGATGTTGAAAATGATTTTCAAAGTCTCAACTATATAACAGATAGAGAAATGACCTCTGCTATTAAAGACACATTTATCATCAAGTCAAAATAATTTTAGGCTGCATGATAATGGGTCACCCAAAGACCATATCAAAAATGTTTGATTGATATCCATCAGTTACATTCTGAGAAAAATGTTTTTCATAGTTTCCACTATTTAACATATTGAGAATTGACCACCGTCCATAAAATGTATATTTTTCATCCAATCAAAATAATTTTTGGTACACTGATAAAATGTCACTCAAGGATCATTCCAGTGAAATTTAGCTGATATCCATCGATTACATTCTGAGAAAATGATTTTCAAAGTTTCCACTATATAACACATAGAGAAATGACCTCCGCTTAAAAAATGCATATTTTTCATCCAATCACAATGATTTTTTGTAGACTGATAAAGGGTCACTCAAGGATCATTCCAGTGAAATTTGGTTGATATCCATCTGTTACATACTGAGAAAATGATTTTCAAAGTTTCCACTATATAACATATAGAGAAATGGCATCCGCCCATTAAATGCATATTTTTCATCCAATCACAATGATTTTTTGTAGACTGATAAAGGGTCACTCAAGAATCATTCCAGTGAAATTTGGTTGATATCCATCTGTTACATACTGAGAAAATGATTTTCAAAGTTTCGTCTATATAACATATAGAGAAATGACCTCCGCCGATAAAATGCATATTTTCCATGCGATCACAATGATTTTTTGTAGACTGATAAAGGGTCACCCAAGGATCATTCATGTAAAATTGAATTGGTATCCATTGATTAGAATCTGAGAAAGCTCACTTTTTACCATATTTGGAAATAAGCCACGCCCATTTAATCCATGTTTTTCATTGGATCAAAATTGCTTGAACAACTTTGAAAGAGGGTCACCCAAGGATTATTCCTGTGAAGTTTGGTTGAAATCCATCCAGTAGTTTCTGAGGAGAAGATTTTTAAAGAAAAGTTTACGACCGGACGCACGCACACACAGACGGACGGACGGATGGATGGACGCACGACGGACACAACGCCATGACAATAGCCCCAGTGGCTTTCAGCCAGTGGAGCTAAAAAATAGATATTAGACCTGTCACCAAAGTTAAAGATCGTCTCACAAATGCAAATGCCAACAACGCCAAGGTGATGACAATACTTTAGATTTTTGCCAAAAACAGCCGAGCTAATAGAGAACACTACCTGTATGTACTTACAAGTCAAGACAGGATTGTTGACTATACTAAAATGAATATGGACAGTTGATATTGCTCAAGCATCTACCTCTATCAAGCAACCACTTTTATTAGTAACTATCATAAAAAGTCCCTTTTTTTGTAAACGCAAATTCTAAAATGGAAAATGGTTTATCATTGAATCTTATGATGTTTGAACCAATTAGAATCTCATGAAATATTGTATTTGGAGACCATTTCCATAAGTAACAGCTTTTTTAAGGTCCATTAAGTGGTCACAAAACACGAGTTTAACTGCAGTAATGAGAGCTTTCTTATGTTCTCTGTTATCTACAGCCACAACTAGGATAACTTGTCAATTTATCAAAATGTACACTGTGTACTAATGATCTGTGTATAACAGCAAGAGTACACTTTGTACTTACAAGCTAAGACAGGATCATCCACCATACTATAATGATTACAAGTAGTTATGAGAGGTCGCTTATGTTCTCTGTTGTCAACAGCCTCTAAAAGAACTTGTTTTCTGTGTATTTCTGTACTGTTGAACCAACCTTCAACAATCAAAACATGATACAAAGATACATTAAAATGAATAACTTAATTTTCTTCAATTTTTCAAATGGAACAAGATGTGTTAGTGCCTCAGAAAAGGCAAATTTTTCAGTTAACCTAGTCAGATAATTTGTTTATTTGCTTGAATCGAGTTTTAAGCCACTTTCAACAATCTCTTCAGTTATATTGCAGCAACTGGATTACTTTAGGATATATTCCTGGTATTTCTTCCTTCCCTAGCCTCCAGCTGCTATCCCACATAGGTCTGCAATTATCAACCGATTGATGAGAGACAAATAGTCGGAAAGGATGAGGCTTTGCCGTTGAATGAACAGTCTGATGACCTCAACCTTGATATCAACAGGTGGATATCTGCAAGATCTATTAAAAAATTCAACTATCAGCATTATCTCTTGATTAGGGTTGGTGATGGAAAGCTCTTTGACTGAATTTTTAAGAAGTTAGTGTCAAACATTTTCTCGATAATTTTTCCCACTTTAATTTTTCAAATACATAATTACAGGGACAGGACAGAGTTTAACTCATCCATTTTTATTTAAGATTAACCCTTGTCATGCTGTACCCGGAATATTCCTGCTTTGGCAGGAGGTATACACAAACATCAGCCTGCACATATGTGCAGTCTGATGTTAGTCTAAACCCCCTTTTTCTCACCTTCAAACCAGAATTGTCAACAGATTTAGTTTTTCAAATAAAAATGACTTACAGTTGGTACTTTTTGCCTTTTGATTTTGATGAATTTTTTTGCCAAAATTTAATCAGCATGACAATTAAGGGTTAAGTCATATTTTCATTTAAACCCTTTTCATACTGTTCATGACTATAGGCAAAGCTTTCGCAGACAGTATAGAACAAGATCAGTCTGCCCAAATGTGCAGTCTGATCTTAGTCTATTCCGTCTGCTTTCCACTTCATAAATGAGGAAAAAATTCAACCCAGACTGGTTCAAATGTCTCTGAAATTGGCAACTTGTTAAGAATGATTTTAAATTCAACAGGATACGATTTTTAAATCAAGATCTTGATCTAAATCTATATCTACTAATTCTATGATAAATCAGTTCATTATTAGGTCAGTTAATTTTTCTACCTTCAAGGCTGAGAGATGAATTGGCATATTCATATTATAGCGTGAGAGAAATATTACTTGTGACCTGTCTCACAAAAAGGGGCCATCTGGGTAGTGTGAAAAGATTCAACCCGTGTCAGACTGCGCAGATTGATGATTTTTTTTGCAAAGTTTGGCCAAAACTTGACCTTTATAGATCTTGCGAGATGACCTTGATCTTTGAATGACCAGATGCACATCTTTCATAGCAGGGGCATAATACAAGTCTTGCTGATGAATAGAGCTACAGATAGACGAGGTATTTTGGATTTCAAATTGATTTAATTTAAAAAAAATATTTCACAAATACTATATATTTGGTAGTAATTAGAATAGTCTCGATGAGACACTTCTCACGAGTACCAACAACATAGGATTTCATTGAGAAATAAAGATTTTAAACTGGTAATACTCAGTCTTATCTGTACGTCTGATAAAACCCAATTATTCATATAAATATGGGAGCCTTAAAGTACAATATTTTTCTACATACCAAGCCATATTTTACTGCAGGCTGTTATCAATGATACAACTGCCAGACTACCCACAGACCAGAGTCTTGATGCTCTACTAGGGACCGGTGTGAGCCAAACATCATCAACAGGCATCTCATGTGGTTTATCTAAAATAATATGAGTATTGGTAATTGATTTGTTGTCTGTTTGGGGGTTAATAATAATGACAATAAGCTGACAATCTCTTAGTCATGGCAACATTCAAAACATATTTATTCTAACAAATGCACCTCTGATCACAAATTATTAGACTGGATTTAACTAAAAATTTGTCAATGGCATTTTTGGTCAATGAAATTTACGGAAAAAACTTTATTTTGGGAGTAAAAAATAAAACTTGTCAAAAAATAAAGAAATTGTTCTGAGATTCATTTCCTAAAATGTTTTCCAAATCATTTTTACACAGTTGCAAGTTTTAGATATTCCCAACAAGTCAATTTTTTTCTAAATCTATGACAGATCTCAGACGTCAATCTTCACAAGACATCCACCTGTCTTAAGTAGACACTTCTGGAAACAGTCATTGGTCACTGGTGTCCCTCTTTAACAGGTTTGAATGTTACCTATTTTCACCCATTTAGGCTCCTTTTGAAATTGTATCAACTTTCCAAAAAACCATTTTTTCCCATACAATTTTTTACAACATAGGACGGTTTAATTTCAAATGGCAACCTCTTTTTGCAAAATCTTGCAATTTGGACAGATTATAATTTTGAAAAGCATCTAAGGAGATTGAATATTAAGGTAGTGGACCCCTAATAGTTCCTTAAAGTTTCTTAAGCAATGACTTTAACAGTGTTAACTGTGGTTTCCTAATGATGTTCATTAGGAAACCTTGGTCAACATTGTGAAAGATTATGGGTTCCAAAATGTACTGTTACGGGTTTACTACCTTAAAACATTACAATGATAATGAGCATGAGGCCAAGACTAATTACATTTTTAGTAATCAGCAAAAAACTATTGTATGTACATGTGCATATTTATACCTAAATCGAATCTATTATATTACTTAGAACTTTTTTCAACATCCAATGTTGAATTCTTTATTGGGTTCTAACACAGCTTTGAAAAAAATTATTGTAATTTTAATCGTTTGATTGATGTCTTTTAGGCCTTCTTTCTTTTAATTGGATATAAATTTCCTCTAAACAATCATATAAACGATTGTTTAGAGGAAATTCACATCGAATTAGAGAAGAAGTTTCAAAAAGTTCTTAAAAGTTAGGCACTTGAAGTGTTTTTATTTGGTAAAAAAATGTAAGGGTTCTACTATTAGGAGGGTGCGATTTTTAGGAGAAATATGGTAGTTTTATGACAATCCATCCATTGGTGGGAAACAAATATCGAAAAGGACATGTGCTGTCAGAGCAGCTAGGATAAATGGAAGAAAAATCATATTCATAAATCATTGCATGAACTTGCTTCATTATTCAAATTTTGACAAGTCTAAAATCCAACAAGATGACAAAAAATAAAATAAACATTTCATAAAAGATTACCTTGTTCCACCAGGCAAATGATATGTTATCAATTAGTCCAGTATTTTATCATGTAATATCTAAACAATAGGATATAACCACTATATTTAATTTAAATATGCCTAAGGCAAGATGAAAAATTTCAATTTTGTTTCATCACTTCCTACTAAAGATCACTGTGTCTGTCTTGACTGCTCTCTATAAAAGGCCAGTTGTATACATTGATAAATATATAGGCACTTACAATAGTGTTGCACTGACCCCTCGACACGTAATGTGTGCAATTTGACCAATGATTAGCAGGTTTATTTATCTATCTTTATTTCAAGTTACAGAAAATTTCTAAAGTGCTTAATCAAAATGAGTGCAAGAGTCATAAATCATGCTGCCATAGGAAAATTTTAAACTCAAGCCCATTTTTCAGTGATGCAGCAAGAATCTCAAAATCGCCATGCCATGTGCATGGTCGCATGATGAGGAATGCTCTGTAAAAGTTTCATGCAAATCTGAGGAGTTGTGTTAACAAGAAATGTATGGCGCTGTTTACTCCCGGCTTTTTTCACTTAAATATTCTTGGTCTGGGTCTATACACTTTATCAGTTTCCTTGTCCAACATTATTATAGAGCATACCTAAAAACGTTGCACTAATTCCAGCGTTAAATTGTGTGACGTCATAAATTAACCAAGCAACGTCGGTATAAACAAGATGGACGGTGTAATGCATGACAGCATATAAGTAGGTTTGTAACTGGTTTTATATCGTTTCTACGAAATTATTTTGCTCTTATCTATCTTTTTATGCAATAATAGTGTCAATTCACGCTCTTGGGGCATTAAACCATTTTTCCGGTCATTAATTTTTTGTTTCTTCATATTATTCTAAAGGATCTACACAAATGAGTCCACATAAACAATACAGTGTCTTAGGTCTTAGGACACTTTATTGTTTATCTTGATTCATTTATGTACATTTAAAACTGTTATTGTAGCACCATTTCATTAACCCGAATCTGACCCCTGCTATTTAGATGGGAAAAAAATCTGATTAGTCTTACTCAACTTTGCACATACTTTCATAGGAATGAATAACAAACGATATTGAATGTAATATATTTTGTTAATTGATAAAATGAGTTGGTAATTGTTATCTAGGCATTTTTGTTCCACAGAGGTCAAATTTGGGTCAAATAAACCAAAGGATATGTGGATACATTTATAAGTTTTTATGCTTTTTGACCCCTTATAAAACAGTTTTGACCCCCAAAATATTATGGTCAAGGGGTCATTGACTCTTAAGTTTGAAAAGCTAGCACGAGCCCTGATTATATACATTTTGATCTTTTTTGTCCACTCTTCTCTCCACCTGTTTATTCCTTGGAAACCAAGATCAAGTTATTCAATCATTAATTCATAAATCAATATTCAAAAGAATTATCAATAAACAATTTTGTTTTTACATTCTTTTAATTTGGATATAAATAAACAGGTGGTATAGCCTAAGATCAGACTGCACATACGTCCAGACTGATCTTTGTCTATTCCTGCCATAGCAGGAATATTCTCGGTTAAATCTAACAGGATTCTGACTAGTTAAAAGGAATAAATGCACTGAAAGAGACAGTTGTGGGTTTAAATTCCCGTTTAAGGCTAAATATATTTCTTAAACAATTCTCGACTAAATAAGACAAATAAAAGTCTGAGACTAAAATCAGATTGCACATGGGTGCGTATCAGGGGTCCAGATAAGAGGGGGTTAAGCCAGTCTTAAATCTTACTGTCACAATAAAACCCTATGTTGTGGGTACTCATTTAAACATCTCAGTGAGATAATTCAAATGAAATGAATCGTCTCAATGAGACATTTCAAATGAGTATAATCAACATAGAGTTTGACATTTCAAATGAGTACAATCAACATAGTGTTAAAGTAAGAACTTATAACATTTTCCAATTTGAAAACAAAAATACCCCCTCCATCTGTAGCTCTGGCAGGCTGATCTTAGTCTGTGTAAGACAAGACACAGGGTATCAATGTACTCACATAACACATGTTTAAATGTTCTTTTGAGTCCCATCATTCCTTATCTTCGTTTATAAATCAATCTTCGTTTATAAATCATGTTGAAACCAGGAATACTCCATAGGCAGCTTTAATCTAATTCAAACACCAAGTCTCATCAAGTTAGTCATTTGTCATATCCATCTACACCCATTTTCCTCCTGAAATAAACAAGAGGACCATGAGGTCCTGTATCGCTCACCTTTGTCTCCTTAGCTTATTCCTAGTCCAGTTGAATGGCCTTAAAAGATAATTAAATGACAATTCAAGGCAAAAACTGCAAAATTATTATTGTTTCCTAATACACTGTAACATTACAAACTTTTTTTGAAAATATTTCTGCAGGTGCCTTCTTTAAGAAATAATATACAGAAACATTCCAACTACAATTTACAGTTTCACTGTTCAGCCTTATTGAAAAAATCTTTAGAATGTTTTACAACATTTGATATATGATATCTGCCCAATGATTCCATGGAAATTGCTATAACTGATCCTTTTCCATACTGGCCTAACTTTTTGCCCAATTAACCTGTCAGATTGATTGCCATGATGAAATTTCACACAAAATTCATATCGGATCAAGTGAAGTAAAAACAAGATGTGTTTGTGAAACATGAATGCCCCCGGAACAGCATTTTTTTTAAAGTTTGACCTTGACAGATGACCTTGACCTTGTCACATGACCTTGACTTTGGTGTACAGCTTTGTATGTCAAATACTTTTGGAGAAAAGGCAAAGGTTATGTTTTCGGGTTAAGTTTTCGGACAGACGGATGGACAGACAGACGGACATGAGTAGAACAATATGCCCCCGATCTCTCGATACGGGGGCATAAAAATGGTCTCGAGCTCAAATGAATCAAAAATCTTGTTAAAAGACCTCTAGAATGTTAATAAGGAAATCATCATTGAGATCCTTTTTCCCTGTGACATACCTGAAAATGCAACCAAAATCAAGTGTGTCCTTCCATATTTTCAGCCAGTTTGAGAAAAATTGGGCCCAAGTTGTGGCCTCTAGAATTGCATGAAAGAAATATTTGATATTGCTCCTTTTCCCATGACATATTTTGGAATGCATCCCAAATCAATATGGTCCTTTCTTATGACCAGACAATCATCCTGAGCAAGTCTGAGCAAGACTGAGCTGAAATTGTGACCTTTAGAATGATAACAAGGACATTGTCTATAAGACTCCTTTTCCTGTGACATACCTCAAAATGCAATCAATATCAATAAGGTTCCTCCTTACCACCAGAAAAGCATCCTGAGGAAGATTGAGCCAAAATTGTGACCTTGTGAATGGTAATAAAGACATTATCTATAGGACACCTTTTCTTGGACATACCTCAGAATGCCACTAAAATCTATAGAATTCTTACCTATGTCCAGACAAACTTCCTGAGCAAGGTTGAGAATGATTAGTCCAAAATTGAGACTTCTATAGTGAAAACACGATTTGACCTTTTGATCCAATTTTGACCTTGATTCAAAATCTTTCAAGTATTTTTAAAAAGCATGATCCACCCAGTGATCATATCCGTGAAGTTTGGTGTAATTCTGGTCAGTAGTTTCAGAGGAAAAGATTTTTAAGAATTGTTAATGGACAGACAGACAGACAGTCTGACAACACACATTCATTGGTCACAATAGCTCACCTTGAGCACTTTGGGGTCAGGTGAGCTAAAAATATGAAAATCTAGAATTGTCGCAAAGTGAAATGAAGCTGAAAACACTGTATAAATAAAATTATGGGCTAAATTAAAAAGATGCTTCCTTGGTATCTTTAAGCTGCATTAATAAAATCCTTCCTTTTAAATGGTCTGATTCTTTAATACTACAGATATGTAAATATCGAAGATGACTATCATAGTCTACCTTGGGATTTCTTTGACTGATATTTTTTTTCAATGTTCTCCATCAGTGTATGCACACCTGAGACAAGAACCCCTCAGACAGGTGTAAATCTTTATCTTTTTCTGCTAGGTACTGGCCATGCACAAATCAATAGACTGATAATGATCGTATGTTGCCAAATTTGATCATGTTTGGAAAATCTATAAAACCTAATTACATGTTAAAGCCACCAGTAATAAGTGTTGGTTTGTGGTAGGCATTCAAAATCTTGATATAAAGTTTAGTTATTAGTATTCTTGACTTGATATCAGATGGTTGTGGATTGAGCCCCACTAAAGGCAAACTGCATTGCTTTGCAAGACATGTAACAACCAGAGCCCAATCCCAGTCTGCTGTATAATTGGGGAGTAGTGCTATGGTTAGAATTCATTTTCCTCTCTATAAAGCACACAATAATATTAAAATATTTAGAGTTAACACAACTATTGTACATGTGTATTTCCATTTATCTATCGACGCTACCATAGAACATGCCCATATCAGCGACGCACACAGTAAAGGATTAGTTGTTACAGGAGATAGTGCAAGGATACACGGCAAAACTGCTGCTGAGATCCGTCATGGTGCCCAGTGTAAAGCACTGTCACACGTGACCTTGGTTTAACACCTCATCCAAGACAATTAGTTTGTAAGTGTACCAGCCTTGTAGTCTAACCCATGCGATTGACCTTCAACTGCTTTGAATTAATTAAGGTACACTACTGACTGAGCTAATCTGGCGGACAACACATCAGATTGAAAACATATCTCTTTAATGGGGCATCCTTAAAGTCATAGGGTAAACCCCCTTCCACTCTATCCTTGATTTGACTACAATGTTATTTTTTTACTAGTCCTCACCAATGTTTACAGACACTAGTCGAAAAGTAACAACAGAAGCAAACCCTAGATAAAGGGTACTGTACTTTCCTAATGTTTTTTTCTAGGCAGGTGGGATTGCCCCACTTTTTTCGAAAATCCCCATATTTTCTAGGTTTGTGAAGGAATTTTTACTATGAACAAAGAGTATGGAATACCAGTTATATCTCAATTGCTTCAATCCCCCACATTAAGGAAATCCTAGACCCCCCCCCCCCCCCCCCCCCCACACACACAAACTGTCCTTGCCATAACAAATCAAGATTAAATAGACCTTATCATTATTATTCAATAGAAATGACAAAATTCGTTTTACTCTATTTATAAGACGATATCGTTTGAGGTTTGACATTGACTGATTGATGCCGTCAAACCGAAAGTAGACTTTCTGAAAAACGAAGTCTGTGTAGTCTAGAGACTCTTCCAGAGTTATCAAATATAAGAAATTAATGATTTATTAAACTCAAGATTAGTCCTACATCTTCTGTAGAATAAGGTACAACTTGATTACTCACAAGTTTCGTGAAAAGAAACAAGTTTTTCTTACTAATTGGATTTTAAAGGGAGACAACTGAATTTCGACGACATTTTATTAGACTAGAACTTTTTTCAAAAACCCCTCTGGGCTTCTGCCCCTAGATCTCTCAGACATCGGACTACCAGTTTACCTCTCAATTTGATGACATCAAAATGAGAAAGGGAATTTACCATTTATTGTGATTATGAAGGGGTAATGGCCCTTATCTTAATTACTGTGCATATCACATGTTTTTGTTTTGTAGTGAGACACATAGCCATGTATATGTACTGCTTTTTACAAGCCACTTGCTTTTTTTTTAATTGAGTGGCGGATTCATATTACTTCATTGTAATGGACAAATTCAATCAAAACTTTGTATCTCAAGAAAATAAATCCTTCTTTTTTTAGTGTGCAGGTCACAGGAATTTGAAATTCTACGATTAAAACATATCTTATGTACAAAGTTTGAACAATAAGTCCCGAAGTAACCTTTCTATAAAGATAGGGATACTATGGGACTAATTAATTGACTGATTCTAGGCCGATATCGAACCCCTAGTAAAGAAACCCTGGATCCGCCGCTGGAATTCATAATCAATATCTTTAAACCAATGTTATTATGTTTCTGATTTATTATAATAAGCTTTCAAGTTTCATTTAGTCGCCTATATTTATTATTTTTTACTCATTTATTATTGCTTTATCTCAGCTTTATACTAAGCATTTCATAAAGGTGTAACGGTTTAAAGGGAGGTAATGTGCATTGGATATGCAAGTGAGAGAGACCTGCCCTTAGTTAAATGGCCAATTGAAGCCTTTATAGACAGAGTCGACCCATTTAGGGTTGAGGATCCTTTTCTCTGAATGGATCTCGTCTGTCTATGCGCTCGGTTCGTTACAAAGGTTTTTACTATTCAACTTTCAACAAACTATTTCAAAAATAATTAAATAAATATGGATGGTATAGATGAAATATTGTTGCATAAACTTATAATTCTTTCATCATCAAATAACTGCACTTGGGATAATATTAAATTGCTGAAATTGGTCGAGTGAAAAAGGAAAAACGAATCTATCTATCTATACTATCTATCTATCTATCTATATATATATATATATATATATATATATATATATATATATATATATATATATATATATATATATATTGTAAACAAAATGTTGCCCTTATCCGAGCTTCTAAGGTCCCACTATCTCCTTCAAATAAGGCTCTCCTGGTTAATTAGCATAAGGACTGTATAAAAGGACAATTCAGCTTGATGATGATGATATTTAATGAATGAATAGCCATTTGAGGCTCTTGTTACATCATAATAAAGACATGTGTCATGAGTGAATCTGATACTAAAACCGATCATCTGCTAGGATTTACCCCTATTTATAAGCTTTTGATCACCATAGTGACAACCTTACAAACCAATCAGAGGCAGTGGAAGGTCTCACTTAGCCAATCAAAACATTCCTGGCTGACAGGAATCCTGTCAGGTAAAAATGACAATTCCTGGCAACTGCAGCCATGTTGCCAGGAGCAAATTCTTTCAGATGCAAATGCTACATACAAATAAACAATATGCATTAATGGTGCACATAAATAGATAGAACACACCAAGACCTAAACATTGATACCTTACATTATAAATAGATTTCTCAGAAAAGCTAGAATTTGACAGTTGAAAATCTGAAGTGGCCAGGAATTCAAACATTCCCTCCTTCCAAACTTAAGGTCATTGCCAGGAATTCAATAACTTTTTAAACACAAATAATTCCTTAAAGTTAATGCTGTAAGGGCAAACAACAAACATAATGTAGTGTTATTGACAATATAAGGGGTTCTTTACAGAGTTAGATTAGATAATAGAGGAATGAATAGTTTGTAGTCAAGGGAGATAATCACTGCAGTCTTGTAAACAATCAGACGACAAATGTTAAAATAAGCAGATTTCTCTAGCTAACTGCTGCAAACAGACCAGTTTCAACATTAAAATAGTCCTTAAATACTTCACAAACCCAAACAAACACATTTTAATGTAAACTTGGCAGTTCAGCAATACAGTAACTAATGCCAGGAATCCTGGCAAGGCTAAAATAGTGGGTGGGGTAATATTTCCAAAAGCACTATTTCCTTACAATATATATATATATATATATACACGCGCGCAAAAACTGGGTCTAGTTTACGTCATCAACTTTTGTGCGACACGAAGTGCTTTGTGTGTTTAACGCAGTGCTTGCATATCACTATCATTTACTAAAATCAAAGTACCGATTGTATTGAAGGCGATGAAACTGAAAAATCGAAACACCACACGAGGTCAATTTTCTGGAATATAACCTTGATTATTCACATTGTCCTTATCATGTTAACCAGATATTTTCTTACTTGTCACTGCCAAAATCACTGCTTTGACTTTGTTAAAGATACATAGCTTTTATTTTTGATCTAGACGTATTCCCTTGCCAATGGGGAAAAGAAGGAAATGCTGCTACCAAACAGTTTCTCCTTTCTCCCTAATATTATCTACCGTTTCTGCTACAAATTTTAACTAATTTGCCCACATATTGTATGTAATCTGCAACCCTTTACAATTTGGACCAATATTTACATTTGTTGTCATGTAATGGATTAATCTAAATTAGAAAATTTTAAAAGCCTTGTCCCATCCTTAAACCCTTAAACAGACGACAGAGTTATAGTCTGGGCCAACATGGAACAGGTTGTAGGCAATAAATCAACATGAGTGTAATTTGATATATATCTATGGTAGAAATTATAAAATAATGGGGCACGAGTATACGATGGACCATATTGTGGGAATGGGAGAAATTGACCCTATCATTTTCTTGTCTTCCCACAGTAAAATACAATTTCTTTATGGAATTCAATTCAATGTAAAAGAAAGAGCCGACGAGCTTGTGCCCCTAGCAAAACGGCATTACTGCGATTGTTAGACGGAATGATCGAATGGATAGTAGCAAACATATCAATTCTACTACATTTATAAAAACGCGAGCTGCGCCCGTCTGCAAAGCGGTATCGGGCGTAGTATTCTATACCTTGGGAATAAGTTGTATTTGGCGGACTCTGCGCTATATAGTGAACATAACGTTCGACATTTTCCTTTGAAGTTTGGAGGGTAGCTATAGGTATTGGAACCCTTGGATTTTCTCGCCTAAAAAATACTTGCAAAAAAAGATTGAAAAATTAGAGTGCATGCCTGCAAATATCACCTTGCCTCTTTATAAACCAGGCCTTCAGCGCTTTTAGCGCTTTGATTATACTAAAAATTTCACTAAGTTTTTTTACAATGCGATTTACAGCATTCTTTTTTTAACCCCCCCCCCCTTTTTTTGAGGAAAAACGTTGCATATACCATTAGTGTCATCAAATGCCCGTAGTTATCACATATTGAAGAAGATGGAATAATAAAAATGATGAAATGAATCGATTGAAAAGGGAAAAAAGTATCAAGTTTTTCTTTTCTTGTCGCAATGCGTCAAATATGGGACAGCTTCGTATGGATCAGAAATAATTATTAGTGGGGCGGGAAACTGAATTATTGTTCACAATTTTCTTTTCCATGTTCTTTTTTTTTTTTTTTTTTTTTTTTTTTTTTTTTTTTTTTTTAATAAATGCTTAAAATATTTTTCCTTTATTCATTTCCTGTTTTTTTTTGTTAACTAGAATGGTTAACAATACAACGTTCTATAAACGGTTTTATAATTCCATGTTTGGTTTATTTACTCTGTTCGAATGTCTTTGGTCCGTTATCCAGGAAACCTTACCCAAATAACAATAACACTGAACTCAAATATTTAAAAATGAGGAAAATCAAAATTATTTTTTTTTAAAAACCTGGTTTAACCCTTCTTTATTTGACCCCCCATAAGACATGCAATTAACCACCCATTGTTATCTAAATAGTTTATGACCCTTATCTAAATTACTTAATCGCCTTGTATACTCTAACTGAGGCATATATTGACTTTTTAGAAAAGTATTTCGTTGATTTTGAAATTTACCAACATTTGATTTCTCTTTATAAAACAATTTTACATGAATAATTTTCAAGGGGAATTTATCTTTTACTAGACGTCTTTTCTGCGATAGTTATGAACAATAAGATTAGTAATGATTATTATAAATAGTTACACAATAAAAAAAACCTTTACACGTATGTAGAACTTTGCCAATAAGTTACAACAGTCGAAAAATTCGATTTTCAAGAACCCTTTCTTTCAGTTTTCGAGAATTCATATTAAAAATCCGTAGGAGAATAAAGTGCTAGGTAGGATGAAAACTAGTATTGGCGAAAACGTTGACATTAATCTTAGATTTTATAATAAGAAAACAAGATTGCTATATAATTTCAAAGAGTTATTTGAGACAAAATTTTTATTTGGGCCGTTTTGACCGAATGTAAAATCTGCTTTGGGCCGTTTTGACCAAATTACGGGCCTTTTGACCGAAATGCGGGCCGTTTTGGCTCTGGGCCGTTTTGACTTTGGGCCATTTTTGACTTGCACCCGTTGATTATTGGTCAAAATACGAAATACGAAATTTCTCATTTATTTTAACATTTAAAAAGAGTATTTTGATGCCACTTAAACTTTCAATGTACATTTAAGAAAACAACATGATAAAAGATGATTTTTTTTTTTTTGTGAAGGCTGATTTTTTCTCTGGGAAATGGAACCTACTTGTAAATTTTCTCTATTCAGGCTGTTCTGTTTTTGATGTAATTTAGACAAAGTAATTTGGGTTAGAAAATAGCTTTTAACAAATGTTAAAAAAATAAAACGAATAAAGCTTATTGTATTTGTACAATAGCAAAGTGCTGTCAGAGACTCCGGCGCTGCTATTGATGCTAAGCGTCCAGTCTACCTGATAAAATCCTGGGAGCCGGTGCGATCTTGAAGCGATCAGCTGTTTTGCGATTTTAAGGTAGCAATGTGAGTAATTGTGCAATTAGCCTGTAATAAACTTTAAATAAATGGTTGAAAATTACATATTTTACATCGATTCCCCCATCGTAAATGTTTCCACCAACAATTATTTTTTCTTAATTAATGTATCTATGTTCGGATACCACTAGTAGACGGATATTTGATCATTGAATCAATTCATCTACCAGTGTCTGGACTCAAAAATTATCAAAGATCCATTGTGCAAGTATGGTCACAATTACACACGTTATTGTTTTATTTTTAACTTAATGTTACTGTCAATGTAAATGTGTGTCCAGTGTACCGACCTTTCAAAATTGCTTTTATCTTAATAAAGTGGTTCCTTGTTTGCAATTTGACACCAGATGAATGTTCTATTTTGGTTGTATGGTGCCTTAATTTATATTTTCCAGGATGAAATAAAAAAGAAAAAGCTGATTAAGTGTGCAAGATCACAGTGTGTACCTCGATAATCATGGCTTCAGCTATGGAATACACTGCTGAAAACGTGGAAAAGGTTTGTGTCAAACAATCTGGACACCTTCAAAAAAAAGAGAATTATATGATATAAAAAAAAAAAAAAAAAACAGAAAAAAATAAGACCGGCTTATCTGTGCCTATGACTTGAGATTGTTGTCATCAATATTCAAAATTCATCAGTTTTCAACCATTTGTATCAGACAGTGGCTTTATACATTTTACTTTTGCTTTAAATGAAGCAGGGATCCAGTGTATAACTCTGCCTAAAATAATTTTATGCCAAAAAAATTATCCTATTGATTATTCATTAAGTATGATTAGTACAAATACAATATTATTCAATTTGATTCAGTTTGCCCGGTTTTGCGTGACATGCAAAACCAGGTAATTGGTCATAACAAGAATTTCATTGGTTAATAATAATGTATTCCTCCGCCGGTCATTTATAAGGCTTTTGTGCACGAGTTTTTGCACAGTTTGTTAGAATACAAGTCAGACCACGAGCGTGCACTCAGTGATAGGAATTGAAATTAAAAAAAAAAAAAAAAAAAAAGATTCAGTTGTGAGGAAATTTACGTATGCATCTGCCTTAAGAAAATTTCAATTGAATTATGATTTATCAAAGAATCACACATATTCAAACACTGAATAGATTTTATTTTATCTAAAACAAAAAATACTATTTTTAGAATAATTAAGATAAAAATTGTAAGGTATAACTGCATCATTTGTACAAAACTTATACATATTTCATGCACTATAGTTCATGCTACTATAGGCTATATATTGGGGCTGAGTTGACTGATAACCAATCATTTTGGGTAAGATCTTGAGATATTCTCCAATTTTCCTGTCAGAAATCTCAAGGAAAAATGTAATTGATTCAGTGAAGGATTTGGTAACATGTAATCGCCAACAATTCTTAATTTCTCATTACATTTTGCTAAATGAAAATTTTTTGCACATGATATTCTGAGAATTAGGCAGAATTATCCCTGATGGAGTAAACAGTATACATGGCATGTGCTAGCTTTTTAAATTTGGGAGTCATTGCCCCCTTGGCTATAAAATTCTAGGGGTCAAAACTGGTTTTGTATGGGGTCAAAAAACAGCAAAACATTAGATCTTGTCAGCCTTTAAAATAATCTATATAACTGAAACAACATAAACAATAAAGTAGCCTAGTTGATATTTTAAAAGAGAAAGTCTACTCAAGGAGGGTCTCTCAAACTTTAAGCAAAGACCCCTATCATACCAAAGTTAGAGTCCTTAGGACCACCTAATGAAGATGCTAATCTAAACCTCTGCTTATTAATGACACTTTCTGTTTAAGGCTGTTAAGAATTTCTACTGCAACGCAGAATTACAACAAGAGGTCCACCAGTGGCTCACTGCTGCCCAGGTATCACCCGAGGCTTGGTCCTTTTGTTGGCAGCTCCTGGCGTCAGACAAGGTGAGTAAATTTCAATACACCGGGTATCAGTGCTTAAAGGTTATAAGTGAACATACTGGGTATCAGGGTCCTGTTTTACTAAACATCTTATGATAATTTTTTGCGTTAATCAAAAATCAAAGTTGCTTCCACAGTAGTAACTAAATAAGGAATTCTGTCATGCACCATCTCATTGGAATCGTCTTCCAAAGACGATTTAAAGCAGATATTGCAAGGCAGGAGCTAACAATGAATGAAACACCAGTGGCCTGTATTACTAAACATCTTACAATCATTTTTTGCGTAAGTCAAAAATTTAAGTTGCTTCTACAGTAGTTACTACATATGGAATTCTGTCATGCATTATCTCATTTGAAACTTCTTCCAAAGACAATTCAAATGAGATATTGCAAGGCAGAATCTAACAATGAATGAAATCACCAGGTATGTTTTGTGATTTTGTCTTACGATTAATTTTTACGTAAGAAGTTTTGTAAAACTGGCCTCAGGTATGTTTTGTGATTTAAGCTTATGATTAATTTTTCATAAGAAGTTTAGTAAAACGGGCCCCTGGTTCTTCTTGCGGGCCGCCAACATAGTGCAGTTAGCAGAACATAGGTCTTTCATTTTAGTGGTCCCTTGGTTTAATCCCTGATGGTGGCCCACACTCATCCTCAGTGTCTAATCAAGGAGGCAGGATTGCGCAATTTAGCACATACTTTTTAAAAATCCACCCTGTTTTGGAAGGTAATGAGGGATATTTTTACATAGAGAAGCAGTAAACATTAACACCTTTTTAGAGTTTTTACGATTTTCAACAAAATTCCCCCCTACTTTTTCGAATCCTAGAATAGACACTGCATCCTTGCAGACTATTTGTCTCTCACCAACTGCGTAACTGTCTATAAATACTTTAAGGCCTTATCTATCTACTAAACGCATAGTGCAGACTCTGGTCAGACGGTGCAGATGCACAGGCTGGCCTGAGTCATTGCTTTGTGCACATTTCAAGTGATTGGAAATTACACACACAGGCTCATATGTCTATTTCTAATTGTAGGATGTGCAGGTACAATTCTATGGAGCCAGCTGTTTACATGTAAAGATAAGTAAATTCCTGTAAGTATTCCTAAAACTATCTAGAACTCAAATAAGTCTTACTCTACTCCAAATTACATTGCATTAGATTTTGTTGAAAATATTGACAACTTCAGATGTCTGACAGTTTGACAGCAGGGGTGTAGAAATATTAATTGAGCCTGTGCATGACATTTCCAACAATTTGACACCTGAATGAGATGCAAACATTTAGTAGCCCTGACGGTTGCATAAAGTAATTAGAAGATTGCCTTACTGTCTACAGATAATTTAATACCTTATCTATACAAATTGCCTTGTGAAGACTCTGGACTCAGGCTGTGCGGATGAACAGACTGGACAGAGTCTTTCCTTTGCATACAATTGAAATCACTGGAAATGTCACACACAGGCTCAATTTTTTTCACTTGTCCCTCCACAAGTAAGAGATAATTTTGTAATTGTCCAGGGTCGAACTTGATTGATGATAAAAAGTAAATACCAGATAGATTCATTTTGAGAAAACATTGTTGTTTATGAAAAAAATGCTGGAACCCAGCATTTTCTTTTTAACAGCAATATTTTGTACCAAAAAAAATATTGGGATAAATCAAATCATCATTTTGTATCATTTCTAGATACCCAATTATTCCCTTTTCCCCGGACAAATGTCCTTGAAAAATGATCTTGTCTGTAAGTAGAAATGCCAATGCTAGAGATAAGTTGGGCATGGGAATTCCAAGCCCCTTGACAGCATCTTCAACAATCCACTCTTAACAAGCTTTCTTCATGAAAACATTAAGACAGTTCAATATTCTAAAGTTCAAAGCTCGTAGAGCATCCCAGGTCTTAATTATCTTCTTGTCTAATTGCAGGAATGAATTGCCACCAGACCAGTATGAATCTTTGAAGAGTAAAACTATAGAGCAAGTGATCAAATTTGCCCAAGGTCCAAAACTCATTCTCACCAGGCTCTGTCTAGCTGTAAGGATGAAATCATTTTAACCTTGTCTGATTACTTGATAGTTTACCAAGAAGGGAGAAAAATTAAAGACTTAATTTAAATTCAACACCAATTCCTTGCATCTTGTGACTAAAGTACCAAGTTTATGAAAGGGGCTAACTACATGTTTTTAGGGATTGAAGTAACTATAGCAAAAACTCTAAGCAAAGTTGAATTTTTGATGGTGGAAGCAAGGTATTAAAGCAACTAAGGCAAAAATTCTAAGCAAAGTTAGAAATTTAGATTGTATGGCAGTCCTCCCAGCTGAGTGCTACTATTGTTATGATTTATATTTGAATGAAATTTTTAATTCTGTTACAGTCTTATGTATGCTAGGCTCATTTTGTCAAAAAAATGGATATCAAATGAAAAAAATCAATAAAACTTTCACAAATCCTATATTGTGGATACTCATTGGAATAGTCTAGTCAAGACGATTCAAATGAGTACCAACAACATAAGATTTCATTGAGAAACAAATTATTTTAGCATTGCAATACCCCGGCCTCTTATCTGTACCTCTACCTGATCATGAAATACAGTCAATCTTGCTTGAGCAACCACGTCTATTAAGCGACAATTTTTTTACTAAGTGTTCTCAGTGTAACCATTCTATTGAGTTTTAGCAACATATGATTACTGAGAATTTTGCAATAATATGCATATAAAATTAAAAACTTTGTTTCTTATTTGTAAACAAGACATGTATATAGCGGCCATTTTCTTTAACAACCATTTTTTGGTGGTCCCATTAGTGGTCGATAAAAACAAGTTTTACTGTACAGCTTTTTATTTCAATTGACAGCTGTCATCATTAGCCCTCAACTCCATGCCAGATCTGTGGAAGGATCCATTAGATTCTCTCACAAAAACTTTTCAAGATGAATCCTCACCACTCAATGTAAGTAGTTTGTACAATGTTTTTTACGTCCCCTTAATTATTATATCCCCCACCTACGAAGTTTCACCATGTCTGTCTGTCCATCCATCCGTCTGTCTGTAGACCTTTTCGATTCTGGACTCTTAACTTGAGAACCAAGTGACCTAGAATCATGAAACTTCATACAAATGCTGCTTATGCCCCAAGGAAGTGCCCTAGTTTTTTGGGGTTTCAGTTATATAAATTACTGTAAAGACTGTAAAGCTTTCATGATTTTTTTTCTTTTTTTGACTCCTTCAAAATCATTTTAGCCCCCGGAATTTTATGGTCAAGGGGTCAATGACTCCCTAATTTAAAAAAGAAGGGCAAGCCCTGATTTAGGTCAAGTTCGATTTTCTGAAACTTATTCCAAAAAATTAACTTTCAAACCAAACATTTTCTGTAACTTCAAAACTGTTTAAGGTATAATTTCATAATTGGTATGAAGTTAGATTTCCTCGATATGCATAATTCAAGAAGCAAAGGTGCTATGGCTGATTTCATACCTTCTGTGAATAGCCAACGATTAAGTACTTGATAATAGGTACAGTGTTGTAAAGTCTTTGAGTGAACCTGAGATAAAAAACGGGCAATAGAATTTATAAATATATAACTTCACTTTGAAATATAAACTTGAAATTTGATGGGGGGGGTTATTGAGAAACTTGGATTTAATTTCTGCTTTTCCTGCAGTGTTCTTGAAAATTGTATTTGTTTCAATTGTGTAAATTATCACTTAAGTTTTTAGCTCACCTGAGCACAAAGTGCTCAAGGTGAGCTATTGTGATCGTATATTGTCCGTCGTCCGTCATCCACAATTTCTTAAAACATCTCCTAAACCAGTGGGCCAATCTTGATGAAACTTGGCAGGGATGTTTCTTCAAAAATTTTCTTCTCAGAAACCAGAAGGCAGACAGCTTTCATATTTGGTATGTAGCATTATCTTGTGGATCTCTACCAAGTTTGTTCATATCAAGACCCTGGGATAATATTTGGGCTCTGGCCGGGCACAACCCTTTTTACATAGAATTAAAGAGCGAAAATCTTAAAAAGTCCTCTTCTCTGAAAACAGATAGCAAACAGCTTTCATATTTGGTATGTAGCATCACCTAGTAGGCCTCTACCAAGTTTGTTCATATTAAGACCCTGGGGTCATATTTGGGCTTTGCCCGGGCACATCCCTTTTAGCTCTTCTGAGCACGAAGGGTAAAAAAATGAAAATCTTTAAAAATCTTCTTCTTTGAAACCAGAAGGCAGACAGCTTTCATATTTAGTATGTAGCATCATATAGTGGATTTTTACCAAGTTTGTTCGTATCAAGATCCTAGGATCGTATTTGGGCTCCACCTTGGCGCAACCCTTTTTACATAGAATCAAAGAGCAAAAATCTTTAAAAATCTTCTTTTCCAAAACCAGAGGGCACACAGCTTTCATATTTGGTATGTAGCATCATCTAGTGGACCTCTACCAAGTTTGTTCATATCAAGACCCTGGGGTTATATTTGGACTTCATCAAGGCGCATCCCTTTTAGTTCATCTGAGCACACTGGGTGAAAATAGGAAAACCTATAAAAATCTTCTTCTCTGAAACTAGAAGGCAGACAGCTTTCATTTTAAGTATGTAGCATAATCTAGAGGACCTCAACAAAATTTGTTCATATCAAGACCCTAGGATCACCTTTGGGCTCCTACCGGGTGCATCCCTTTTTACATAGAATCAAAGAGCAAAAAGACATATCTGTCTTGCTCTTGGCTGAAAATTTCCATGGTGTTTATCTTATATAGAAGGTATCTCCTTTTTGACCCCTGCCTATTTAATTAATGTGATGTCTCAGGGGTCAAAGAGACGCAGGTGAGCGATCTAGGACAATCATGGTCCTCTTGTTTCACAAATACTTTTCATTTTTTCCAGTCCACCCAGAGATGTAATGTTTTGCTAGAGGTATTTACTGTTTTACCTGAAGAGGTAAGTGTTTTTGGATTTGTAACTATTATTTATAGAATATTACTTTTTCAAAATACTTGCTTGGGATCCTACTTTGTTCAATGGTTTTGGTAGCAGCTCTAAGATATTGTAGGTTCTAGTAATAAAGATTTTGATAAATAAGGTAAGATCATGAAAAAAAAATGATAGCCAGTAGTGCCTCTCAGGTCATTTGGGACCTCTTGGTTTGTAATCTATTTTGGATTGAAAATATTTAACCAATTTCACTGACGAGTCTGGTCAGGCACATTCATGTGCCTTTTTGAAGCGCCATTGCTTATGCATGTAAGATCGCAGAGTACCAGATAGAGGGTGGGATTTCGCTTTTGAAGAGAGTAAAAATTCCTTTGTTGGTGAAAAACCCGAGATATTTCAATATCCTTGGTGTCATTGTTGTTGTTGTCTTTATTGTGTGAAAACTGACAATTTGTGATATCTGTTGTTCTACTTATGGTATTCATTTGAAACTTGGTGCACATGCTCACTATCATAAGAGCTACCCATACTATCAAGGGGCATAACTTTAGATGCGTTTTATTCAAATTTATGCCTCTTTTTCATCTTAGATCATTTATCAGCTATCCAGTATTCAACAGCTGAGAGTAGGCATCAGTTTTACTTATTGAACCAGTTATTTGAATTGTCTCACATTTGATTTCTATGTTTACCCACACCATATGCTTGGATGAGAAACATCAAATTTAAATTGTCATTACTAGCTTAATCGGAAGCCCTGTTGGTTAATACTTTCATAACTATTTTGTCTCATTTTATTTCAGTTCTTCAATGCTAATTTATCCAATGAAAGAAGGTCTATATTACGATTTGAGCTAGGAAAGAATTTAACCAAGAGTAAGTATGAAAAACAGCAAAGAGTTCACAATTCAATACTTAACCCTGTCCTGTATAGTTCCAGGACTTTAAGTCTCTGTGATTTTAAAGTTGAGAAAATTAGTTTGGAAATGAAGAAATTGCTTTGCTTATGACAAGCAATTTCTCTTTTTTCCAGTAATATGTAGTACTCCTTACAATGGTTTTGTTTTAACCCTTTGCTGTTTAATCCCTGCTTTTTAAGTGTCTGCGATTTTACAATCTCATTAAAATCAGATCCACCATATTGCCTACCGCTACGCCCCTGCCTGTGGATCTGAGGACGAACTGCATTTTTGGGTTTCTGCGCATCATCCTCTTAGCCAATCAGATTGCTACTTCCATTTTTTTGGAAGTGACGTCAGTGTGTAAATATAGTAATTCTTTCCGTAGACGGATAAAAATAGAACAAGCGGACCGGGAAGAGCGTATGTAAAATGTCAATACCGCGTTTACTTTGGAAATAATAAGTTTTCGATATTTTCTAAAACATAAAGGCATATTTACCTGTCCGAGTTTTATTTTCACGTAAAATGTTGACCAATATTTGGCGAAATTACAGGTCTCAAAGACCCAATACTTCACTAATTCCTTTTTCCCCAGGACAGTGAAACAGTGGAACACTCTACCAACTAGTGTCAAGTCCAGCCCTAGTCTCGGCATATTCTTCGAAAGACTAGCGGCAGTCAATCTTGTATAAACTACTATCTGCTTTTACTTTTTAACTGTAGCATACTATCTTCTTTTATAGAATTTTAACAATGTAAAATATCTTCTCTCTCCTTAACAGCTCTTTTACCGGTTATTAGCACACCCGCACCCAGTTATAATCGGCAATCGATTGTTGGGTTAAACAGTAGATGTAGATGTAGATAGATTTTGAAATATTCGTTTGTATACGAAAGTTCGGCCTACGACGACTTCGCTCTAGTTTGATTCATTTCACGAACAGCTTATTTTAAAGTAAATTTACTTGCCACGAAAAGATAAAAAGACACGTAAAGATTTGTTTATCTTCTAAATTTTCTTTCTAGATTTGGATTAGTCAATTTATTGGATAGGAAGGCTGTGGACGAAGACGTACGTGGGATTTTCTGATGAAATTCTAAAACTAGAAAGTAACACTTACCGAGACCTTACATGTGATTTTTTGATAAATTTCAAAAGCATGAAACTTTAATCATATTCGTAAACATGACAATAAAACTAAATTCCTTCATTTACGCATGTATGATAAATTACTCCCAGTAAGATGCTCGTATATTTGTGATGTAAGACTGTGTGATGTCACTAGGTAAATGCCACCATAACTGCCACCTATCCAAGGGAGATAATAAACGCTGTAAGCTTACAACAAGAGGACCACAAAATGTGATAGTCCTATAAAGCTCACCTGAGTATGCAATATCAAAAAGTGAAGAATGACCTCTTTGTCTTTTACCTTTTTAAGGGGATAATAATCACCTCTTCATTTATTAATAAGAAATCAAACTCAGATTTCCTACATGATGATCATCATTATTGATTTACTGTATTTACTCTAATAATAGCGCCCTTCCTTATAGTAGCATCACTACATTTTTTACTCAGAAAACCAACTTAAAATGACTATTTTTTTTAACTTGTATAGACTGCTTCTCTGACTGAAGGTGAATTTCCTCTTTAAAACAAGAGCTGTCACTGTAAGATGACAATGCCCCCGACACCGCTTTGATTTTAAATTATGGCCAATCTATGTTGAAGGTCAAGGTCATCCAGGGGTTAAGGTCACCAAAGTATGTGCCTACAGAAAGGTAATGTACCAAGGAATGTTGTGGTAAAGTATGATGCGAATATGTTAAGTAATAAGGAAGTTATGGCCAATGTTAAAGTTTTTGGACGGAATGACGGACGGACGGACAGACGGACGGACGGACAAGTCAAATTTATGATGCCTCCCTATCGGGGGCATAAAAAGGAAATTCGCCTCAAATTTAAGGAAAAAGTCATAAAAGACATAAATTTAATGATTTTTTTTTTCAATCAGTATATGCATACTAAATAAATGCTCCCTGATCATGTTATGTATAGCTCCAAGTTGCGTTGAAGGTAATATTAAGACCCCTTTTTCCTGTGATATGGCACAGATCCTTTCCATTTTTAAAGAGTTCATCCTCATGACCTAACAAACATTCTAACTAAGTTTCATGATGATTGGATCATGTTTGTGGCTTCTAGAGTGTAAACAAAAAAATTGTCATTAAGGCCCCTTTTCCTATGATATGGCACGGGTCCTTTCCATTTTCAATAGGGTTCATCCTTGAGGCCTGACAAATATTCTGACCAAGTTTCATGAATTCATGAAGATTGGACCGTATTGGTGGCCACTACACTGAAACAGGAAAATTGTCATTAAGGCCCCTTTTCCAGTGATATGGCACAGATCCTTTCCATTTTCAATAGAGTGCATCCTTATGACCTAACAAACATTCTGACAAAGTTTCATGAAGATTGGACCATATTTGTGGCGTCTGGAGCTCTTACAAGAAAATTGTCATTAAGACCCCTTTCCCATGATATGGCACAGATCCTTCCCATTTTTAAAAGAGTTCATCCTCATGACCTAACAAACATTCTGACCACGTTTCCTGAAGTTCGGACCGTATTGGTGGCCACTACACTGAAACAGGAAAATTGTCATTAAGGCCCCTTTTCCAGTGATATGGCACAGATCCTTTCCATTTTCAATAGAGTGTATCCTTATGACCTAACAAACATTCTGACCAAGTTTCGTGAAGATTGGACCATATTTGTGGCCACTAGAGTGTAAACAAGAAAATTGTCTTTAAGGCCCCTTTTCCCGTGATATGGCAGGGATCCTTTCCATTTTAGCGATTTTAAGTAGGGACAAGTCACCACCCAAGTAATATTTCTGCCAAGTTTGGTTGATTTTTACTCATAAGTTAAGGAGGAGATGTTGTTTAAAGAAATTATTGACGCCATGATGGACAGATGAACGCCGGACATTGATAGATCACAATAGCTCGAGCACTTCGTGCTCAGGTGAGCTAAAAAAAGATGGTCAGAGGCATCACAGTCCCCTGTAACTAGATTTTAGAAGAGGTTCCAGATATAACAGATATTCCATCTTAAACTTGATCATTGATCAAGGTCATTAAAAACATAGCTTAATGTATATCTATGGTCTCATAAAGATTCAAAACTATGTGATATACATGCAAAAATCAAGATGATTTAGTTATTTGGCATTAAAACCTATTGCTTTAATGAAGAAGACCTGATTTTCACTCTGCACACAGCCTCACCAAGTTAAAGAAGAATATCAATTTAATTTTGACTCATGTTCATATCATAAAGACATACATTCAGACCAAGTTGCAAGATGGATTGGCCAAAATTATGGTTTCTAGAGTACACAAAAGGTTATTCTAAGCTTTGATTCAATAACCTTGTTTTTGACCCCACTTGACCTCATCTCAATATCTGCCAAGACATTATGTGGATAAACATTCTGACCAAGTTTCAAGACATTTGAGCAAAATTTATTGCCTCTAAAATACACACAAGATTTTTTTTTAATTTTGACCAATGACCTATTTGTTGACCTGACTTGACCCAATTTGAACCCATTCGAGATATAATGTAGACAAATATTCTGACCAAGTTTTAAATCATTTAGGCCAAAAATATTGCCTCTACAGTGCACACAAGGTTTTTCTAAGATTTATCCCTATGACCTAATTTTTACCCTTCTTGACCCTTATTCAAACATATCCAAGATATCATGTAGACAAACATTCTGTCCATGTTTGGAGACATTTCGGCCCAAAATAATTTTGACCTCTAGAATGTACAAAACTGTCATTGACCGCATGACCTTGTTTTTGAATCCACTTCATCCAACTTGTACCAAAGACAAACATTCTGACCAAGTTCAAGACATTTTGTTCATAAATATGACCTCTAGAGTGCACACAAGATTTTGACAGACGACCAGATGCCGAACATAGCTTGATCACAATGGCTCACCATGAACAGTTCAAGCTCAGGTGAGCTAAATAGGGGCATAACATTTATAAAAATATGTTCAGAGTTATCTGATTGATACTCTGGGTAGCTCTTGTGGTGGTGAACATACATGCCATGTTTCATAAAGATGTCTTTAATAACAACAGAGATATCAACAAGGTTAAAGTTTGTTACACCAACATCTAGGACAACAAAGCCAGGGTGATGACATTACTTTATGTTTACTCTGCAAATATCCAAGCTAAAAAAAGGGAAGACATGAACAAAAAGGGATTTTGGTATTTTGTGCTTGAAATCTGACCTTAGTCTTAAAGATCAGTCACCAAATCTTGCATCATGAAAACCTCTCACCAAGTTGCAAAATCATTTGAAAATATTTTGAAATCAATCCAAAAATATTTAAGATATGCACCGGATAATAAGATTTTCTTTAATTAAAATTGATGAGTGATCCTGACTTGAATTGAGAGTCACAATTTTTTTCAATATGCACACAACTTAAACAAGTTGCACAAGCATGTAAATGATTTATAAATAAGACCACAAATATAAGAGATATATACTCCAGACAAAGTATACCTGTTCATTTGACCTTGAACTGTGACCTTGAATGAAGGTCAACAAATATTGGGCTATACTCCCCACCTACTCAAGATACACCATTATGCAAAAATATCAAACTCCTACAGGATATCTTTAAGATATCCTTCTTTATTTTTCTGTATTTTTTGAGTATCCATGACAAAGGCCAATTTTAAAGTAATCTTAGGTATTTAGATCCACAATGAAGCCTGTTTAACATATCAAGGCTCTAAGCCTCATGGCTTGGAAGAAAAATTTTTTTTAAAAAAAAATCCCTCTTTGTTTCTTTGTAAAATCCAAGATCAAACAGCATAGGGCTAATTTCCAATATAAAGTCATATTTGAAGTATTTTAGTAGAGGCCCATCAGGCAATGTCACATGCCAAAAATCAAGGCTCTATGCCTTATGGTTTAGGAGAAGAATGTTCACTTTGTTGTCATGGCAACCAGCATTCTTCATTGATTCCAGAGATGTTTATATGAAAAGTTGTCGCATGGACTATTGACTGAAAACCTGCCACATCATAAGCTAAACTAGACTTAGGCCAGTGGAGCTTAAAATGGTCCAATAGATAAGCCCTAATTATTTCAGCAGATATAATTCAGGATTTCTTTTTATGAATGGTACTGAATTTATTAAACAAGTCATTCATAAACAGATAAAAACGTTGAGTTTAATAAATTCGGTATTTTATGAGCACAAATTTGATATTCTATTTATAATATGACTGGAATTTGCTTTAAAGCTTCAAAATTCTTGTAATTCAACTTTTCAAATTTCCTCAAAAACAATAACGCTGTTTGAAACTGACGTCACAATACATTACTTATATATACATTATGATGACACTTTTGCAGTTACAAAATAGTGTTGCTATTCGCGCTGAGCTCATTTGCATAGTTATTCAACTAGTGTAATAACACCCGTGTAATATCAAAAAATATTCAACAGAGTTATTTCACTCCCTAAAGGTAGGAGGTCATATTATAATGGAGTGTAATGCATAATGTTTTAACTGCAGACAGCATGTAATTGACATCCATACATTTCCATGTTTCCATGACCCCTTAAAACTGTCTATCTTTGGGTCATTTTATCCCTTACAATTCTCAGTATTACATCTTGATACAAGCTCCTATGTGAGATAGAAGCTGGAGGCTAGGAAAGGATGTGATGGTTGTATTGGTGAGAGAAATACCAGGAATCCATTGCTAGGTGATCAAGCTACCGTGATATAACTGAAACAAGAGGGCCATGGTGGCCCTAAATCGCTCAACTGAATGAACTGTCTAAAAAGTTCAAACGTAGGTTTAGAAAGAAAAAATTAATGATGAATGAATGTCACTAGGCTAAACAATGCTGTTGCTTATATACAACTTGAGAATCCTTCTTTACAAATTACAGGTTGACAAACAAGGTTTTTCTATGAATTGACTCCATGACCTAGTTTTGGACCCAATTGACCCTATTTCCTACTTGTTATAGATTTCATCAACACAGACCCCGAACTCATAAAAAATTGCATTTATCCATTCATTCTGACTATATTTCAGGTTGATCGGGCAAAAAAAATTGGCCTCCAGAGTGCATACTAGGTTTTTCTAAGATTTGACCCAGTGACCTAGTTTTTTTTACCCCAGTTGACCTTATTCTAAACGCACCTGAGTTTTCAAAAAGACAATCATTCTGATCACATTTCAGGTTGATCCGGCAAAAAAAGCGGCCTCCAGGAAGCAAACAAGGTTTTTCTAAGATTTGACCCAATGACGTAGTTTTTGACCCCAGTTGACCCAATTTCATACATGTGAAAGATTTAATCAACACAAATATTCTGACCAAATTTCAGGTTGATCGAACAAAAAATGTGGCCTCTAGAGTGCATACAAGGTTTTTCTAAGATTTGACCCCATGACCTAGTTTATGACCCCAGTTGACCAAATTTCAAACTCTTCTGAGATTTCATCAAGACAATTATTCTGACCAAATTTCAGGTTGATGGGACAAAAAATGTGGTCATTAGAGTGCATACATGATTTTTCTAAGATTAGACCCTGTGACCTAGTTTTGACCCAATTTCGAACTCATCTGAGAAATACTTTTCATGCCTAAACAAATAAGATTTTGAGCATGATTGTCTTCAAAGTATTTCCTGGAAAATCTATTTCAAAATACCATAAATCTACATTTTAGGGGTATGAAGCTAGAAACCTTATCACACTTAAGATATGAATCTGAAATCAGTGTGATAAGGTCTTAGTTTTATACCTCCATGAATGTAAAAGCATTCTTTTCATATTCTAATTTCTTAATTTATTTTGAAAGTTAATTTTATTTTGTTAAACTGTAATATTTGAAACATGTGTTACGTTTATTTGAATTGATTGTAACACCTCTTTCAACAACACTGCAGTTATATTGTGGTGGGGGTCAACCTATGGCCCATGGTGGTACAAGTCCAACCACAATATTTCATTAGAGCCAGTAGATTCCCATCCACTGGTTGGGGACAACAAATGATGCATGCCACAATATCGGGTGAGTTTAGCTGAGCTACTAAACTAACAAGGTTATGTTGTAAACCTACAACACAGGGCTATAAGTTCTATTCATTGAAGACATTAACTCACTTTAAATATTGTATATAATTAAAATGGTAGACATCATTGGAAGTCAATGTTAAAGATTTCAGAACTATTATAAAGCTCAAAAGGTTAAGAGAAAGAACAATTTTTAACCTTCTCTTCTTTCATCTATTTGTTAGAATGAGGCCAAACATCATACCCTTATCTTAAATTGTAAGTAAGGATTATAATTTGTTCATTTTAGTAACAAACACAGAAGACAATGCTCTTGCATGATATAAAACAATGTATGGGAGGAAAGGCTTTTTCAAGATTTCTCTCTTGATCTTTATCTGAAAGGAATCCCAGAAATTTAAGGAATAATACAACACAGGGCAGATTTTGATCTCTAAATGTTTTATCAGGAGTCAAATTGCAGTTTAAATGCACATTTTGAAAGCTCCATGTCTTTTTGTTTGGAAAGCTAGATTGAAAAATATGTAGATGGTTGTTGGTGCTTCTTTCTTCCTACTTTGTAAAATCTTGGTAGAAACAATACAGGGCCAGTTTTCGGGTTGGAGTAGTAAGTGAGTTTTTTTTTTGGTTTTTTATTGTGTAAAAGGTCTTTTGATAATTTTTTTTATGCTAAATATCAAAAGACATGGGCTCTAGAGTTTTCCAGATGAAGATTTCTAAACATTTCCCTTGTAAAGGCTAGGATCCTACAGGGCTTATTTTCCAGCGATAGTAATACATGTAATTTGAGTAATTTTACTACAGGACCAATAGGTGATATCAGACTAAATATCAAACTCTAGGATTTATGATTAGGATGATTTTTAAAACATGTTTCACTATTCATCATGGACTTCATTGCTTTGCTCTAAGGCTAATTTCTGTGAAGTTTGGTTGAGATACAACAATCAGAATGGGGAAGACATTTTTCTGATATTTTCCCTAGTGACCTACTATTTGACAGAAGCTGAACTATTTTTGAAAATTACCTAGAGAACAGTGAGATAAACATTTGGGTAAAATTTGAAAATTTTTGGACCTTACTGTGACCTCAAAAGCAGAAATAGTTTTTTGTCTAAGAATTACAATATGAACTGGTATCTTCCATTTTTGATCTCAAACTATAATGAGCAAGACTGAAATTTTGGTTTGTTTTGATAATGATTAAACCAATATTGTGACCCCTTCAGTGAAAATTATATTTTTCTAAGATTTGACCTTATGACTTACTTCATTACCCATAATGATCTGGTCTAAATATCACACAAATTTTGACAAAGCTTGGGCTAAAATTGTGACCTCTAAAGTGAAGATTAGACTTGACCTTTTGACCTACTTTTATATACCATATTTGCCCTGATTCAAATCTTGTGAGTATTTTAAAGAGTCATACTTTTGAACTTTGGTTGATTTGAAAAAAAGAAAAAAAAAATTTTTTATGAATGTTGACAGATGGATGGACAGACAGATGTCAGACAATGATCTATCACAATAGCTCACCTGGGTCACTTTCATGCTCAGCTTAAGTCTTATAGACTTATTATATTCCTATCTCTAATTAGAGGTCTCTGATTAAATTGGTAAAGCACATAATTTCACCCGTTTCTTTGTATTTGAATCCAAATTCTATAAAATCCTTTCCGTTGTATGCAGTGTTTATTCTAGGATTTCAAAAATGTTGGAGATTTCAGTGCAACAATCGATGCAACTAAGAAATGTGATAATTCATGCTCTTTGGATAAAAGTAAAAAATCCCCCACAAATCCAGAAAATATGAAAAATGTGGGTGAATCCCCCACCCCCTGCCTAGAACACTGTGAATGAGTGTTCACTTTCACAGGAGCAATCCATACTTTCAAGATGGATAACTCTAAATGTAACTTTGTAAGAATTGTTCATATTTTTCTTTGTTTCAACTTCACTATAAAGCACTTGTAGCTGTGGACATCCTCTTGTGTTGCTCCTAGCAGATATATTGTTAAATAATAAAGCCATATATACACCACAATCATGTGCTTTCTGTGCTTGTCTAAAATTTATTTTTATCATCTCCATTTATTCCCTGAAAATAAAAACAATATTTTTTTCAGGACTAGGCAAAAGCTACATTTTAAAGAGAACTGAATAAGTTTGAAAAAATAAAAAATGCATGTTTGTTCTTATGCTTGTTATTATGTACTTTCTACATGCCAAGTGCAGTTACAAACAAATACATATACATGTGTGTGGCTTTTGTTTCTTTAATATCAACCATCTTGAAAAATTCTGAAGTTGATACATGTACTTCTGGAATTCATGAGGCATTTGACTAGAAATCATTTACTGCTTGTGAAAACCTGAGCATAAGACCAGCAATTTTGTAATCTTGAGCACAAGACGGTCTCCCTGCTGCCCATCACAAAAGAGTACATATTTATATGTACATTTAGACATAACAATTCAATTTGCAGGATTCACCAGATGAAGGCGGCTGTGCCGCAAAAAACTAGTGTAACAATTTATCAATATCATTGAAAGTACTTATCTCAAGAAGAGAACTTTTTATTCATGTACATTTAAACACAAACTCAAACTTTATTAAATCACTTTGCATAATTCCCCACTCTAGGTGCATACTTTATTTGATTTTTATGCATGTATATTGTTGTTGTTGTTTAACACATTCAATATAGATCTAATAAACCCTTTTCTCTACAACTTAAGAAATATACAATTCACCAAATAAGGTCAGAATACAGATCTCTCAGGCCAGTTACACCATTCCTTCATTAAAAGAATTTTCAAAATTTCAAGAGAATAACAGAAGAGAGTCAAATCATAGCAAATTTCTAAAATTATGATTGACAACAATGTCAGAGCTTTGTACAGAAATTTAAGATTTCTGAGTACAACTGTTTGTCTGTTTGAATGAGGTTTATATTGCTTTTAAAAATCTTACAGTCGTATCATAGTGACTTTAGCATCTAATAATCTGGCACAAGTGCATGTTCTACCATTACATCATTTCACTTAGGTTTAGACTTAATTAAATGGATACTAAAACAAACACATTTTTCAATGAGCACCATTCTGCACATTTAGCAATGTAGAAGAAAAATTTTAAGACAAAATATAGCATACCAATGGCAGATTCAGAGGGAGCTCAGGGGGTTGAAACCCACCCCCGCTGAAGCCTTATAATTTAATTTTCATGCAGAATTTAGAATAACCCTGCTGATGTTCATTACATATTTTTGTTGTGAACAAATTCTTGGCAGATAGTAAAGAAAGATTAGTCTGCACTGTGCTGATCATATCATACACTGTATGTCTTCTTGATTTTTTTGGAAACAGATCGGAAGGCAGTCTGTTTAATATGTCTAAAAAGGAAATTTATTTAAGCAAAATTTTTCATGTTTACATGATATGGGTTTGTCAAAGTCAGAAGGCCAGCGACAGATTCAAATTGTGTACTACTAGGAAAACAAACCCTTTTCGTATGTTCGAACCCCCTTCATGGAAATCCTGGGGTGTGGGTACAACAGAAAACATTCCAGTTTCATGATAGATCTTTAGGTTCATAAGCTTGAAAAATGTAATTATATTTTATTTGCCCAGGTGATGTTTTGATTTCCACATTCTCTGAGCAAGATAACTTTTAGGGGTGGGGTTTTGAGTTCGGGGTGAGGGGGTCGGCAATCTCACTTCCAAACTGAAACTGCTTTTGATGGGTATTTAAATATGATTTTTTTTTTATAAAAAAAAACAATAAAGGTGGCCAACAGCCTTATTAGTTTTACTCAATCTGAAAGTGTAACTCAATCTATTGTCAATGGACTGCATAGACATTGCAGCTACAGCTTGAATTCAGTTGTAGCTGAGATGTTTTAAGTCGCCTACCGACTAACTTCAAGAATCTCTGACAAAAAATTATTGTGATTCTTGATGCCATGCCCTATCACCTCTGGATCTGCCTATGTAGAATGGGAATTCCCTGGTTAAAAAATAGAACCACCCTTATTGGTTGAAAGGAAAGTATCGACCCTGTTTGATTTTGAAACCAGCAATATATTTATTTCTGACAGTTAACCCGGAGCTGGCCGAGGCTTGATCAGCCAGTCCAGGAATAATCGATCATCTTAGTCTTACCTGGAAGAAAACCTTTGTCGAACTGTAGTCAAATATCCTAATTTTCTCAAATTATTGACATTTTTAGAGCTCTACTTGTGACTTTTCATTTTCGAAGTGACAGAAATCGAGTGTCGCCATTTGCTTTTATCGATGTCAAAGTTATTTTTATAACGCCTACGTTGATTGGACGGGTTTTTGATACGCTCTTTTGTAGTGGCATGGAAATTCCGGGGTCATTGAAGATGACCTCATGGGGTTCGTCCTCAGATCTACGTAACGGAGAGATAGCGTAGTGGTTTCGTAGAGATGATTTTAATGAGATTGGCGATTTTATGATTGAGAAAACATTGTGAAAAAAGAAGAAATTGCTTCTGACAAGCAATTTCTTCTTTTTCCACACTATTTTCTACCCTACTGAATTGTTAAATTTCAAATAAAATCCATGTTTAATTTTTGTCTGCAAAACCTTTGGATTAGGACAGGTCCAAAATTTTGTAAAACAGGAAAGGGTTAAACCACACCCACTTTTAGGCATCATCTGCATCCCCTATCAATTTTGACTTGGGTAGAATTTCAAAAGAAGGATAAATGTATACTGATGCAAATGCATGTGTTGGGCTGTGCAGTGAGGAGTTAGACATTTGAAAATGGTTTTCATGCATTTACATAGAAGGCTATAATACAAACTTCCATCAATAGGGGTAAGCATAGAATTTTCTTATTGAGGAAAGTTCCATTGATAAATATTCTATGAATAGCATAAGGTCAAAAGATATGGTTATTCTGTTGTGCCACATATTTTGTCCCTGTTTGCCCAATATATGCCTCAGGTAGAAGGGCATATCAGTAACGAGATTCTTTTGTGTATAGATTTTCGTACCTTGTTTTGCAGAAAAAAAGCATGAGAATATTAATGTGATGGCTAACTATGTAACATATTTGTAACATACCTACATTGATTAAATCTGAACAGAGTGCCTGTCTTATTTTCCAGTTTTACTGTACTGTACTGTATGTAGCTTAACCCTTTCCTGTTTTACAAAATTTTGGACATGTCAAAATTCTAAGGTTTTGCACACAAAAATTTAAAGTGGATTTATTTTGAAAAATAACATTCCAGTAGGGTAGAAAATAGTGTGGAAAAAGAAGAAATTGCTTGTCAGGAGCAATTTCTTCTTTTTCACAATGTTTTCTCAATCATAAAATCACAGGCACGTAAAAAAGCAGGGAGTAAACAGCAAAGGGTTAATAACATCCAGTCCACCTGCTAAAAGTGACATGAACCTATTTCTTGGAAAGCAGTTTTCCATATTTGTTAACCAATCAACAGTGACATAAGTTGCAGACAGTGCCTATCTTATTTTCCAGTAATACCACTGTTAACTAGTTTGATGACATCTAGTTCACCCGCTGATGTATACCAGCAGGCCCTGAAGTGTTTCTCTAGCTGGGTAGAGTTTGGTATACCCATGAACGAGGCTGAAGACATCATCGTCCAGGTGTTCCAGTGTTTAAACAATCCACTACTGTTTGACTCCGCTGTAGATACTCTTGTTAACGTCTTCTCTCATGCTGATTCTCATAGGTAATTTATACATTTGACATTTCTGTGAACATTTATAAAGATTGCAGATTTATAAAATGACCCATACTGTTGGAGTGAAATAACACCCTTGAACAAGTATATGGGTGTTTTAACACTGGTTAGAAATAACTTTAAACAAGAGCCATGTCGGACATGGCAAAAGTCCCCTACCGGCTTTGTTTGTCTCAATGTTTTCCCAAGCCAATTCTATCAGGGACGTCAAAACCAGGTCTTGTTTTGGAAAGGGTTAAACAAGACTTACATGAGTTGTTGTCTCTGCTGTGCCCACTATACAATTCATGCAAGCAATAGACAGATGCAAGAAATAGTATCAATAGCAGTTACCTTGTCTGATCCAAGATGTTTTTCTTCAGTCTTGTTGGTAAGAAATGAGAACTTTCACTTGAGGTGATAAATACTGCTGCATCACCACCCTGACTAACATGGCTTATAATTTTTTTTACATTTTAAAACAGGTTTCATCAAGTTAGCTTGCTTAGTTATTAAGTTATTGCAGGATCCATTTTTTGCCATATTTCACTATTTCCGTTACCATAGCAACCGCACTTTTTGTCAAAGAACAAAGATAAAATGATGTGCATAATCTACACATTGCCATCTAGTCATATACCAAGTCTCATCAAATTAGCTTGCTTACTTATTAACTTATGGCAGGATCCAATATTTTTTGCCATATTTTCACTATTTCCGTAACCATAGCAACAACAATTTTAGTCTAAAAACAAAAATAAAATGATGTGCATAATCTACACATTGCCATATAGTCATATACCAAGTCTCATCAAACTAGCTTGCTTAGTTATTATCTTATCGCAGGATCCCATTTTTGGCCATATTTTCACTATTTCTGTAACCATAGCAACCTCAATTTAAGTCGAAAAACAAAAATAAAATGATGTGCATAATCTACACATTGCCATCTAGTCATATACCAACTTTCATCAAAAACGCTTGCTTAGTTATTAAGTTATCGCGGGATCCAGATTTGAGCGGACAGACGGACGGACAGACGGACGGACGGACAGAGGAGGGCAAACCTATAGTCCCCTCCGGTGTGAACACCGGTAGGGGACTAATTAGCCTAGGATGTATAGTAACGCTATTTTGTTACTATGAAAATGACATCATTTTACAAACAAAGTAATATGTTACATGGAAATAAATCAGTCAATAAATTAATAGAATTTATTGCAAAGATGGTGCTATATTATTAATAGAATATCAAATGTGAGATGTGCAAGTGAAATTTTGGTTAAGATCCATTGACTTTTGACAGTCAATGAAAGTTATGGCCCTTTGATTGAAAATGGCTTTTTATTATTGATAAGCACTTGTAGGGGGTATTATTCCCATTCACCACAGTCTAGTTCTGTTTATTGATGACTGGCTTGATAAATTTGATATTCCATGGCCGCTCATTCATTATCCCCAATTTATCAGCCTAGACATCCTTGCAATGTATATGGGTTGGGTTAATCAATGAATTCTCAAATAAAGAAGACTACACTTATTTATGTTAACAAAGACATTCTCATATAAAAAATAAAGGTTGTTATTTCTATCTGAGCACTCAAACTAAAGGGTTTCAATTCCTTGATTACTAGAATTGCTACAAGTAACAATCCTTAAGTTATACTCATAAAGGACCTGTTTATATACAATTGTTTGTTGGCATGTACTACAACCATAGGTTTATTGGATTAAAATATATTTGAAACTTATGATTATTCTGAGAGACAACTGCAAAGAGTTACTTCAATGAACAGTTAATGGCAGTATTCTTGAAACATTGAATTATAAAACTAAAATCTGATTAGCCTGACTATCAGTAGCTAAAATGTTTTCTTCAGATTTCCTTACACAATCCAGAAATTACTTGGGATGGTGAACCTCCTACAGGACATGCTGACTAAAGCTGTGGATGAGCATGACCAGGTTAGATAGATTTGAAATGATTATTTGACTTATCTAATACTAATACGATGAAAAAGTGAATTTTTAGGACAAAATATCCCACACCTCATCTATTTGCAAAATCAAAGTTTAAATGCAGAATGTAGACTTACATTGTACCAATTGTTTGAATTATTCTTTTGATGAAGCAATGAGGTAATCAAAATGACATACCATCCTAAAAAGATTTTGCTTTCAACCAACTTTCAAAATTTTGTTTTGTTCCTCTGTTTTGACTCTACAATCAGAAAACATAGCCAAAATGGCGGGTGGGGCAGATTTTGAAAATTACAGTCTATCATTTTTTGTCCAGCTTTCAGCTTTGCCTTTCAATGTAAAGCAGTCTGGACTGACTAGCATTTAAGCAAGCGTTATCTTTGGTAATGTCTTTCATACCAAAACAATTTTTTGGGTGTAAACGTTTGGTTGTCGATACGTGATTGACATCTCTCAAATTTCTGAAGCTATATGTGACATGGATGATTTCGAATTGCAGTTATCATGGGGACGTTTATGAGCCACGTTTCTCGTCTTTGACACCATTGGCGTCTTAGAAAATTGATAATACAGAAATGCCTTTATGTGATCATCCTCCATTAAGAGCCCGGTCACTGTTCTCTGTAATGATTTGAGTGGCTTTCTTTGAATTGTTTTTGTACTCATCCAATGTGATGAAAAGCGAAAACTTCAGACTGACTTTAGGTTGCAAATTGGAACTATCGACGTAAAAGGCATAAAATCTCATGTAACTTTTTGAATGGCGATCTGCAATGTCATCTTACTTGATTTTGGATAGCCAATCATTAAGCTCATCGCTCAGGCACCAATTCACTAAATAAATATTAATGCAGTCTATTTTACAACTAAAACTTTTTTGACTATGTATATCAACTTATTAATATTATCTTTCATGTTCATTCATTTTGTTATAGTATTGCAACAGAATTACAGCTTTAATCTCAAGTTGAAATTTGGGAAAATTCTCAGTTGTTTATGAGCAAAGTTTTACAATCTCATGAAATTCTTAGTTACAAGTTACTCCTGAAATCCTTAATTTCAGGACACATGTCAGGCAATCATATATATCATTGTTTCTATACATCATGATTAAAAATATAAATCTCTCCTGACATTCTTAATTTCAGGATACATGTCAGGGAATCACCCAGATCATTGTTTCTATAGCTGAGAATCACACCAAATTAATATTGGAGGGTGCTTGTGGACAGGATGAGAATAGAAAAACAGATGTACTCAAACTTGTGCAGATAGCCCTGGTAAATGTTGAAGTAGTGTTTATTCTAGGGTGTTATGTATAAGCTATAAATAAACCTAATGGTATTTACCGTGTCTATTTTTAGACTGGGAATTTTCTTATCTCTTGATTCTGTTACGTAAATGTATGTAGAATTATGTAGATCTTTCTAGAAAGGCCTTTTGGAAGGTGATTCAGACTCTAGAGTATTCTTATGTTCTATACTATTCCAGATTGTTCTATAGTATTATATAAAGGGGTTCCTACAGCATTCTTGGTTCACTTGATTTAGACTTATGGTTTCATTTAGTAGTACTGTGTTAAACTAAAAGGGGATTTCTTGTTATCTTAAAAGTGTGTTTAAAAGCGTGTTTAATTTTAAATTCGGATATTATTGGACTTATTATTTGTGGACCAGGAACTTAATTAAATTGGATCTAAAATTAAAACTTTAGGATTAAACATTCAAGGTATTGTAAATTGTTTTTGTATTAATTTCATATTGTCAATAATTCTGGTATTATTGTCAATAAATATTGTTAATTGTAAAGTTTGTTGCTGGCTTCTTTGTTCGTGTTACATTGGCACGTAACAATTTGGGGGCTCGTCTCGAGATACGAATATCAGACAAACAAACAAAACAAAACAAATCAAACAAATTCTTTATTTATATCTACTGTTCAAAATTATTTAAGAAATTAATTTCATATTTCAATTTTGATAAATCTAGAGTGCACTTTCACTATTATTTATCGAAATCTTACATTCTTATTCAAATACAGCAACAAGCTACCATGTCTTTTGACTTAGAAAAATTTACGCACGAACCTTCCGTGGAGTTATTGAATTTGGGTAAAAAGCCTGATTTGCTCAATCTTGCCAAGCATTATGAATTAAAAGAAGTCAAGTCCTCATTGCGAAAGCATGAAATTAAGAATATTTTGGTTCAATATTTTGTTGATGAGGACATTTTTGATGAAAAGGCTCTGTCTCTCATTGTTGATGTTCCATCAGTTTCAAGCTCAAGAGATCTTGAACTGTTAAAACTTCAACAAAGGGAGAAGGAATTGGAAATAGAAAGAGAGAGAGAAGAGCGGAAATTTCAAGAAAAGCAATTAGAAATTGAAATTGAAAGAGAAAGAGCACAAAGAGAAATTGAAGAAAAAGAAAGAGAAAGGCAATTTCAAAGGGAAAAGGAAGAAAGGGAAAGAGAGAGAGAAAGGGAAAAGGAAGAGCGAGAAAGAGAAGAGAGAGAAATAGAAAGAGAGAGGGAAAGAGAAGAAAGAGCATTTCAATTACGATTAAAAGAATTAGAAATACAAGATAGAGCAAATCAGCCCAGAGATATGTATAATGACCATTTTGATGTAACAAAACATTTTAGGCTTGTTCCTCAATTTCAAGAAAATGAAGTTGATACATATTTCGAACATTTTGAAAAAGTTGCAAATAACTTGAAATGGCCAAAGGAGCAATGGACCTTACTTCTCCAAAGTGTCTTAGTAGGAAAAGCTCGCAATATTTATTCGCAACTTAGAACAGAACAAAGCAATGATTATGATACTGTAAAAGAACTCATTCTCAAAGGTTATGAGCTGGTTCCAGAAGCATACAGACAACAATTTAGAAGTTGTAGAAAAGAATCTGGCCAGACTCACGTTGAATTTGCAAGAAACGAAGAAAAATTATTTGACAGGTGGTGCTATTCTAAGAAAATAGACCAAAATTATGATAATCTTAGACAACTTATATTAATTGAACAATTCAAAAATTGCATTCAATCTGACATTAAGTCACATTTAGATGAAAAAACTGTTGAAACTATACATGAAGCAGCTCGTTTAGCTGATGATTACTACCTTACACACAAAAATTCTTTCGTTAATAAAGCAAAACCTGCTTCCTCACATCCCCAAAATAAATCTATGTCTGGTGATTCATCTAGCATGTCTAGTCAATCGAATTCACCTAAACCAAAGTCTACTGGTGAAACCAATGTTCAAAATCCCTTATCTCGAGTACATTGTACTTTTTGTAAAAAACCAGGTCACCTTATTTCGGAATGTTTTAGATTAAAAAGGAAGAAGGAACTGAGTGCAGCCAAACCTACAGGGCTCACCAGCCTTCAGCCTAAATCACAGCCTTCTTTTGAGTTAAATTCAATTGTTAAGGCAGAACCAAATTCTGATTCCTGTATGGAGATTTTTGAACCGTTCATTTTGGATGGTTTTGTATCACTTTCAGGTGATATGTGCCCACCTACCCCTATTAAAATTTTAAGAGACACAGGAGCTTCTCAATCTCTTATTTTAGCAGATGTTCTGCCTTTTTCTGAGAAGACTTCGTCTGGTACTAGTGTCCTTATTCAGGGTGTAGAGTGTGGTGTTATTAATGTTCCTCTTCATAAGGTTAATTTGTCCTCGGATTTGGTTACTGGTTCTGTGGTTGTTGGTGTTAAACATTCTTTACCATTTAAAGGTGTACATTTATTGCTAGGCAATGACTTAGCTGGAGATAAGGTTGTTGTTAATCCTCTTGTAACTGACACACCTAATGTAGGTCAAACAGATGATCCTATTTTGCAGGAAATACCTGATTTGTACCCTTCATGTGCAGTAACTCGGGGTATGGCTAAAAAAGCTTCCTTGAAAAATTCAAATGATATTGACTTAACTGATACTTTTGTTGGTCAATATTTCAATGACGAGATTAAAAAGTCTTTTAATCTTAGTCTGCCTGATACTCAGACAGACTCGTCAAAATTTTGTCAGTCATCTCCAAGGTCAAATGACCAAGGTCATGAAACGCATTCAAAGTCAAAGTTAATCCAGGAACAGCAAAATGATCCTGAGATTTCAAAGTTAATTGATAGGGCATTACCCGAAAAAGAAATGTCTCAGAATCCTGTTTGTTACTATAAAAAGAATGGTATTCTGATGAGAAAATGGCGACCATTTGATGTCCCAGCTGATGACGATTGGGCTGTTCATCACCAAATTGTTGTTCCAAAGTCATATCGCCATGAAATACTTAGTATAGCCCATGAAAGTCCAATGTCTGGTCATTTAGGTGTAAACAAGACTTATCACAAGATTATGACTCATTTCTTTTGGCCTGGACTTAAATCGGATGTTTCCAAATATTGTAAAAGTTGCCACACTTGTCAAATGGTAGGGAAACCTAACCAAGTTATTCCAAAAGCAAGGTTACAACCCATTCCAGCTTTTGATGAACCTTTCAGTCGAATAATAATAGACTGCGTTGGTCCTTTACCAAAAACCAAGTCAGGTTCTGAATATTTGTTGACAATTATGTGTGCTTCTACCCGCTTCCCAGAAGCAATTCCTTTAAGGAACATTAAGGCAAAGTCAATTATTAAGGCTCTTGTCAAGTTCTTTACTTTTGTTGGCCTTCCAAAATCAGTTCAGTCTGATCAAGGATCAAACTTCATGTCAGGCATATTCCAACAGGTTATGCATGAATTAGGTATCAAGCAATATCGGTCATCTGCTTATCACCCTGAAAGTCAAGGTGCTTTAGAAAGATTTCATCAGACCCTAAAGAATATGATAAGGTCATATTGTTTTGATACTGATAAAAATTGGGATGAAGGTATTCATTTGCTATTATTTGCAGTCAGAGAAACTGTTCAAGAATCTCTTGGCTTTAGCCCCTTTGAGTTAGTTTTTGGTCATTCTGTTCGTGGGCCATTAACACTCTTAAAAGAGAAATTTCTTGCTGATGATGAAACACCCTTGAACTTGTTACAGTATGTTTCTGACTTCAGAAATAAACTGTCTAGGGCATGTGAGGTTGCTAGGTCAAATCTTAAATCATCTCAGAGCAAAATGAAGGCAAGATATGACAAGCATAGTGTTGATAGGAAATTCGAACCAGGTGATAAAGTCCTTGCTCTTTTGCCAATACCTGGCCGACCCTTACAGGCAAGATATTATGGCCCGTATACTATTGATAAGAAAACAAGTGATTTGAATTATATCATCAATACTCCCGGAAGGCGTAAAAATAAACAAATGTATCATGTAAACATGTTAAAAAAGTATTTTGACAGAGATAGCTCTATTTCAAAACCAGTTACAGTTGTAAACACTGTCCCACAACAATCAAATATGATTGAATCAGAAGTTAGTTCAGACTTTAGTGAAAAATCTGTTCCTGGTCCACCTAAACTTGAGAACTCTGAAATACTTAAGAATCTTGACGACAAACTTTCACATTTGGAGCCATCTCAACGAGAAGAGCTGAAACAGTTGATTAATGAATATAAACACTTATTTCCTGACATCCCCACAAGAACTGATAAAATATATCATGATGTCATTGTGGAAGATTCTCAACCAATAAAACAACATCCTTATAGAATGAATCCAGTGAAACAAAAAGCCCTTCAAGATGAAGTGAATTACTTATTGGAGAATGACTTTATTGAACCCAGCCAAAGTAATTACAGTTCACCATGTATATTAGTTCCAAAGCCAAATGGAACATACAGAATGTGTACTGACTATCGAAAAGTGAACTCTGTGACAAAAACTGACTCTTTTCCAATTCCAAGAATTGATGACTGTATTGACAAAGTCGGTAATTCTAAATATGTCACCAAATTTGACCTTCTCAAAGGATTCTGGCAAGTTCCGCTCACTGATAGGGCTAAAGAAGTATCAGCATTTGCTACTCCAACTGGTCTGTACCAGTACAAAGTTATGCCGTTTGGGATGAAAAATTCTCCTGCGACGTTTCAGCGGCTTGTAAATATGGTTATAGCTGGCTTGGATGGCTGTGATGCATACATCGATGATGTCATCATCTATACAGATACATGGAGTGACCACCTTCAAAGAATCAAACAATTCTTCGACCGTCTCAGTGAAGCAAAATTGACTGTTAATCTGGGAAAAACAGAATTTTGTCATGCTACTGTTACTTTTTTAGGACATCTTGTGGGACAGGGTCAAGTTAAACCTTTAGAATCTAAGGTCAATGCTATCTCTGAGTTTCCAGTGCCTGCTACTAAAAAGCAACTGATGCGATTTCTTGGTATGGCTGGCTACTATAGAAAGTTTTGTAAGAATTTTTCTATAATAGCTGAACCTTTAACAAATTTATTAAAGAAAAATGTTAAGTTCAAATGGAATGATAACTGTCAAGTTGCCTTTGATCGCTTGAAAGCCATACTAAAGAGCACACCAGTTCTTTTAGCACCTGATTTTGACAAATGTTTTAAATTAGCTGTTGATGCAAGTGATGTGGGTATTGGTGCTGTTCTCTTGCAAGAAGACGATGATGGTATTGATCATCCCGTTTGTTATTTTTCTAAAAAATTAAACAAACATCAGAAAAACTACTCAACCATTGAAAAAGAATGTCTTGCTCTGATTTTGGCAATCCAACATTTTGAAGTTTATTTAACATCTGCAACTTCTCCTATAGTTGTTTTCAGTGATCACAATCCCTTAAGTTTTCTTCACAAACTTAAGAGTAAGAACCAAAGATTATTGAGGTGGAGTTTGTCACTTCAAGAATTTGATCTTGATGTAAGACACATTAAAGGAAAAGACAATATTATACCAGATGCTCTGTCAAGAGTCTAAAATTTTGAATTGTCTCATCTTTAATATAAAATTGAATTTAACAGTACCATTTCACTATATTTTTTGTTTATATGTATATATGTTTGTATATATATATATCTCTTTTTCAATTCTTTTGATGAAAATTGTTTGTATTTTCATGCTAGATGTGCTGAAATGTTTCAACAAATCATGATATTATTAATTATGTAAAGTATATTATCATTGTATATGCTAAAGATAATACAAAAAGAAAGATTTATTTCATAAACCTTTCTTTTTTCTTTCAAGGGGGAAAGTGTTATGTATAAGCTATAAATAAACCTAATGGTATTTACCGTGTCTATTTTTAGACTGGGAATTTTCTTATCTCTTGATTCTGTTACGTAAATGTATGTAGAATTATGTAGATCTTTCTAGAAAGGCCTTTTGGAAGGTGATTCAGACTCTAGAGTATTCTTATGTTCTATACTATTCCAGATTGTTCTATAGTATTATATAAAGGGGTTCCTACAGCATTCTTGGTTCACTTGATTTAGACTTATGGTTTCATTTAGTAGTACTGTGTTAAACTAAAAGGGGATTTCTTGTTATCTTAAAAGTGTGTTTAAAAGCGTGTTTAATTTTAAATTCGGATATTATTGGACTTATTATTTGTGGACCAGGAACTTAATTAAATTGGATCTAAAATTAAAACTTTAGGATTAAACATTCAAGGTATTGTAAATTGTTTTTGTATTAATTTCATATTGTCAATAATTCTGGTATTATTGTCAATAAATATTGTTAATTGTAAAGTTTGTTGCTGGCTTCTTTGTTCGTGTTACATTGGCACGTAACAAGGGTTTTAAAAATGTAAGGGAATTCAGCTTAAGATCTACATGATGTTTAAATGTTTGGTATTTCATGCTATTTGTTTGTTGTAAAAAAAAAAAAACTCCATTTAAGTTGGAAATATGGGGGATCTTTGAAAAAAGTGTGACAATCCACATGCCTAGAATACACACTGAGAATTATCTAATGCATGATAAATTTAGTTTACAAGGAAGTTATGACAAAAAAAATATGAGTGAAGACCAAGAGATTTTTTAAATTTAAAGGAAGTTATGGTTTCATAAAGAAAGCTGTTGTTTATAGTTTTAGTATGTAATTTATTGAGGGGTAACTCAATGAAAATGAACTCTTTAACCCTTTCCTGTTTTACAAAATTTTAGACTTGTCCAAATTCAAAAGTTTTGTAAATCATATTTTAGAGTGGATTTAAATTGAAAAATAACCATTCAGTAGGGCAGAAAATAGTGTGAAAAAAGAAGAAATTGCTTGACGGAAGCAATTTCTTCTTTTTATTATTATACGCCGCCGGAGGCGGACGTATATTGGCGTCATCTTCTCCGTCTGTCCGTCCGTCCATCCGTCCATCCGTCCGTCCGTCCGTCCATCCGTCCGTCCATCCGTCCGTCCGTACGTCCGTCCACTTTTCTTGTCAACGCAACTCCTCCTAAACTACTGGCTGGATCTTCTTGAAACTTGGTCAATATTATCACCTCAATTGGTAGATGTGCATGAAGGAAGGATTTTACTGTTCGTTGATTTTTGCCTGAGTTATGCCCCTTGATAACTTAGTCTCTGGGTCCACTTTTCTTGTCAACGCAACTCCTCCTAAGTTTCTGGCTGGATCTTCTTGAAACTTGGTCAATGTAATCACCTCAATTGGTAGATGTGCATGAAGGAAGGATTTTACGGTTCATTGATTTTTGCCTGAGTTATGCCCCTTGATAACTTAGTCTCTGGGTCCACTTTTCTTGTCAACGCAACTCCTCCTAAGTTTCTGGCTGGATCTTTTTGAAACTTGGTTGATGTTATCACCTCAATTGGTAGATGTGCATGAAGGAAGGATTTTATGGTTCGTTAATTTTTGCCTGAGTTATGCCCCTTGATAACTTAGTCTCTGGGTCCACTTTTCTTGTCAACGCAACGCCTCCTAAGTTTCTGGCTGGATCTTTTTGAAACTTGGTCTATGTAATCACCTCAATTGGTAGATGTTCATGAAGGAAGGATTTTACGGTTCATTGATTTTTGCCTAAGTTATGCCCCTTAAAACTTAGTCTCTGGGTCCACTTTTCTTGTCAACGCAACTCCTCCTAAGTTTCCGGCTGGATCTTCTTGAAACTTGGTCAATGTTATCACCTCAATTGGTAGATGTGCATGAAGGAAGGATTTTATGGTTTGTTGATTTTTGCCTGAGTTATGCCCCTTAAAAACTTAGTATCTAGGGCTCATTGAAATTGCAGCCTTTTGAACACAAATCCTCCTTACTTTTTGTCTTTATTTAAATGAAACTTGGTCAATGTCATCACCATAATTTGAAGATGTACATGGATCAAGGATTTTATGGCTCATTTATTTCCCTGAATTATGCCCCCTTAAAACTTAGTGCCTGGGGCTTATTGAAATTGCAGCCATGTGAAGGCAACTCCTCCTAACTTTTTGTCTTGATTTAAATGAAACTTGGTCATTTTCAATTTGGTTCTGTCAAAATAAGTAGTGTCTACAATTATTTCTGTGAAACAGCAGCAATGTGGCGGCGTATTTTGTGACGATGGCACTCTTGTTTCACATTGTTTTCTTAATCATGAAATCACTGGCACGTAAAAAGCAGGGATTAAACAGCAAAGGGTTAAACAATGTGAACAAATGATAAGATTCAAGAAGCTCACTTGCCATTCTCTTATCTGGTGATGTCTAAACTAAATAATCTCAAATCTACTGTATATTGACTATTACGCCATTAAAGGCATATGTTACTTTGTTTCAGGCTTGTTCTTGTATACCAGGACATTATCCAATAGATGAGTTGTGTAGCGGTATGACCTTCACCTTCTGGTATATACTTCAAGTAGGTGGAGTTAGTTTCTATTTATAGATCATTGGATTAAATAGGTCAGCCTGTATACCAGGACATTATCCAATAGATGAGTTGTGTAGTGGTATGACCTTCACCTTCTGGTATATACTTCAAGTAGGTCAAGTTAGCCATTACTGTGATATTCTCAGATCAAAAATCTTAGTCTAAAACACACTGATCCTATATACCAGGGGCCGGTTTTACCAAACTTCTTAGGCAAAAATTAATTGAAAGTCAAAATCTCAAACTGTACCAGGGTTTTTCATTCATTATTTGATTATGTCTTGCGATATCTCATTGGAATCGTCTTCTAAAGACGATTACAATGAGATAATGCATGACAGAATTCCTTATTTAGTTACTACTGTAGAAGCAATTTTGATTTTTGACTTACACAAAAAATCACCACAAGATGTCTAGTAAAACAGGCCCCAGGACATTATCCAATAGATAATATGTGTAGTGTTATGACCCTCACCTTCTGGTATACAAGGGATGTTCAATATTTATCCGAATTAGGTCAGTTAATCATCACTGATTTATCGCTATGTGAAAAAAAATACCCATATCAATGGGACACTTTATATGAACAAACTTGCCGAAGCTTGAAGCAGTTGAACGATGTATATTCATTTCACACGCAAACAAAAGTACATGGGTATTAGGAGGCGGCGCACAGTACATGACGCTTGTGACGTTGTCGAGAATTGAGACATTTGGTGATGTGTAATTTAGCTTGTCACGACTCGTTATTCATAGAAGGGTGAATTCAGTGTTCCTGTAATTTGGCTGTGCTTTTATGGTTTGTATAAAGGTAAGATCGAATGGTACTACATCAAAGTTCTCAGAAAGGTATCCCTTAGTTAATCGCCTATATCTTCTAGAGACTCAGCAATTGACGTCCCCACAGCTGCTTTGACAAATTTCTCTCTGTCCGTTCTTCCTCTTATCTAAAGGGCCACAGAAGCATCTTCACCGATGAAAATAAAGCATTTGGAAGAATGAACCATTGCCTTTCAGTGTGACAAGTGTTTGATTTATGTCTAACGTTATTTTGGTGGATAACGAATAGAATAATTAATGATCAAAATTCCGAGCATTCAAGTGACGTCGTCTAAAACGTTTCAAAAAACTTACCCCGCCATATTTTATACGAACCTTATCGAAAAACTCTACGGTTAAACGACATCAAATCTAGACAAGGCATTTGTAATACTTATTCAAGCAACGCAATTAATTTTTAAATGTTTCAATAGTTAGAAAAGAAATAATATTTACAAACGAAGACCACATATCTGAATTATTTTATCTGCTGCGCCGGGTACTCATTTCCATGACATTTTATATGGTAGATGCACGCGCGCTATGTTCGATAACTATATCAATTTTACATAACGATATGTGGATTAAATTCCGACAGCGAATGATACCAAATTTATTTTGATTGCTTCAAAAATAAAATTTTATGCGGAAAAATCCGATTAATTTTTGAACAACCCTCGTATACTTCAAGTAGGTGTAATAAGCCTTGTTATGCTGAGATTGGAATATTCCTAATTGTGTTCAGTATCAACATATATCCAGTCTTATCTATGTCTTTACCATCTGATTTTATTTTTTAAACCAGAAAAGTTAAAACATTATATTTTCAAGGTTAATTATGACTCACAGTTCTTGCATCAAGTTCTCTCAGCACTTCAATTTAGTGGAATTTTTAGCCAAGGGTATGAGAAAAGTTACGATATATATATACATTTCCTTCAATATTCCATTTCAGGACACCCTGTTTGATATGGAGCCCGCCCAGACCCACATTTTACTGCCAAATTTCCAGCCTATTTATTTTAGCTTGATAGAAAATCTTCTCGTCAAGGTCCAGTTTCCATTGGATGAGGTGTATGACACCTGGACTGCAGGTAACTTTTCAGACTCTCAATCTTCAAATCATGGGCTATGGGTTTGATCCCTGGCGGTTGTATGTACCCTTGCCAACATTTGTCTCCTAACCAATGGGTTGATAATAGTAAACCCATGTGGGATAGCAGCTGAAGGCTAAAAAGGCTATTATGGTAGTACTGGTGTTAGAAATACCAGGAATCAATTGTTGGGTGCTCAAGGCAACATGATTATACTTAAAAATTGTTGAAACTGGCATTAATTCCCAATAAATGTTAAAGAAAAAAGATAAGTGCTTAGTCACTTGCAGTTTGAAATTTTAATAAATGCCAAAAAACACCAATCTTTACAACTATTTTAAAAATTTGGCCACTTTTCAACTTCTTACTGGTCTTGAAGATCAGAAATTGGTCTAGACTGGAAATTCTACTGTTACCTATATAACATTGCTGATCTGAGCAGTGTCTTTTCAAGGATTTGAAAAGAAGGGGGAAATTTTCTTGAAAATCTTCAATATTCCTAAAAAGATGTAAACTTTTGCTCTTTCTCTATGTAAAAAAATCCCCCATCACCTTAAAAAAAGGAGGTAATTTTCAAAAGTAAGTGCTAAAGTGCACAATCCCCCTCCTAGAATAGACACTGTTTGAGCTTTATATACAGGAATCTATTGTTAGTTGCCAGGGATATATGACTGAAAAACTGTTAAAAGCAGCGTTAAACCTAATAAATCCACTGCAATCCAAAATTGAGTTTCATTCTGGCACCTTTTGTCTTTTATAGAGGAGAAGGAACAGTTTAGATGTTACAGACAAGATATAGGAGATACTATGGTAAATATATTTGACTATTCTTGCAAAAAGTGGCCATCTTGAAAGTGTAAATCAGAGGTATAGATAAGAGGGGGTAACGCCAATCTAAAATCTTTATTTCTCAATGAAAATATATGTTGTGGGTACTTATTTGAACCATCTTCTGAAGACGATTCTAATGGGTACCCACAACATAGAATTTATGCAAGCATTTTCAAATAATTTTATTTTAAAATCCAAATGAACACCCCCCCTATCTGTAGCTCAGGTCAATCGAGTTATCCCTGGTTCAGACTTTGCAGGCTGATCATGCTCAAAATTCATAACTTTGGACCATTTTTTCTGAATCTAGATTGACACTTTATACACCAAAGGAAGTACAGGACATATTATGTGATCACCAGTGGCTTACAGTGAACAGGCAGTGTCCACTTCTATGTTCTATGCATATTTCTCACATTTTGTCCAATTGATTTAAAAATTGCCAGTTATGTTCCTCTCATCATTATCCAGTGTAGTGTACAAGAACCATAACTCTAGCTTGCTTAATCTTTGAGTTATTTCCCTTTGTAGTTATTCATACTTAGACATCCAACAGTGTTACAGGCATATCTTGTGAAAGTAACCACTTTGTCTGAATCTAGAATAACACTTTTGCCTTAGAAATGTTTGAAATTAGAGCTTAAGTTAACCTGCGCTAGGTCCAATTTCTTTTTCAAATATTAATATTACAATTTCTAAAAATGAGCCAGTGTGTGATATTTCCAACAATTTCATAGGTGATGGTCATACACTATGCATTATAGACAACCAAACATTTAAAATACTAACTGTCTGCCAGAAGATGGTTCAAGACCTTATCTACTATATAGCACACAGTGAAGACTGTGGTCAGACTGTGCGACTACACAGGCTGGCCAGAGGTTTTGCTTTGCGCTCATGTGAAATTGTTGGAAATGTCACACTCATGCATAGGCTCCAATGTATATTTTTGTGTGACAGGTAACATATATGTGTTATCACAAAATCTTAAATCCTTTCTTAGCTGAATAGAATAGAATGAAAAGTAAATGTATGGATGAAAAGACCTGAAGATTTTTTCTCTTAAATAGCTTTCTTTTTTACATTACTGGAATTTCTGTCTATTCTTAAAAAGGTAATTAGATTTTTTTTAACATGATAGATAAAAAAGGACAAAGGAATAGGAGTTATTATCTATTTTAGGTTTCATGACAGATTCAGTATATCTTTTGTTTTCTTCAAATACCTTGTAACTGCAGTTTGTATAAAGCTGTATTTACAAGATTTGGGAAGAAAATCAACAAAAGATTATTTCTCAAACTGAATAATTAACATTGAATTTCATTTCAGATGTATGCCTTCCATATTCTACGAGAGCCACTTTTAGGACATTTGTGCAATGCTTTATCAACAATACTAGAAACAAATAAAGAACTAGACGTCAGATGGCAGGTCAGTAGGAAATTAAATGTTGCTTTTGATTAATAACATAATTTACACTTCAACCTCATATATTGTACCTCAAATAATCTTTGTTAAATATGATGTCTCAAGGTCCGAAAATTTTATATTCCCCCAGAGTTATTATCTCCCAAAGTCATTTTCAATGAGATTTTTTTCTACTTTCGTTTTACTTAATTTTGGCTATTTTTGCAGAAAACCTGAGGTATTGCTATAGCCTTGATGTTGTTGTTGTTGTTGTCTTGGTTGTTGAGCAAAAACTTAACATTTTGTGATATCTCTGGTTCTACTCAAGGCATTCCCTTGAAACTTTGCACGCATATTCACTATCAAAAGAGCAACCTATACTATCAAGGGGTATAACTTTAGATGTATTTTTTAAATTATGCCCCTTTAGCAATTATTTATCCACTATCCAGCATCCAACAGCTGAGCATTGGCACTCATACGTCGTGCTGTTGTCTTTTTTCAATCGATGCAATTTAGATGTAGTCTTTGGGAAATATGTTTTTTCATAGTCAATTCAGAAAAAACATAGGCATCAATGATTGAATAATAACATCTCAGAGTAAGCATATACCTAAATTTAAGGTAGTGGACCTGTAATAGTTCTGCAACATTTTGGAAGAAATGAACTATAACAGTGTTAACCGAGGTTTCCTAATGAAAATCATTAGGAAACCTCGGATGACACTGTTAAAGTTAATGACTCCAGAAACATTGCTGATCTTTTACAGGTCCACTACCTCAACATAGATCTACATACTTATCATATCTTTTATCATATTGGAAAGTGAAAAGAAAAAATTTTGCTTCCTGTTAAATCTTTTGTTGGATGAACAACAAATCACATGCAATCACATGCACAGTGATGGGTTTTAAAAGAATGGGTTATAATTTTTTTTATATTATGTCGCTTTTTTGCTTTGCCACTCATAATAATATAGCTTTTGTTGTTCACTCAGAGAAAAATACACAGAAAAACATGTAAGTGTCTTTAAATATCAATGTTATCTGGTCGAGGTCGTGAGAATTTATCATGACGAGGCTTTGCTGAGTCATGATAATTTCTTGCAGCTGAGACCAGATAATGTTGATATTTTAAGACACTAACATGTTATACTATTTATCATGCAATCATTTTTTTCAGTGCTTAATTATAATAAACCATTATAAATTAAAGAAATTCATGTTAAAGTGTATGCAATTTGTTTCTAAAAATACACTGCCTGATATCATGTTTTTTTTATCAGTCAGGTGATATCAGGTCAATACAGGCTTCAATGCATGATAAAGAACGATCTTACTCTGAAACAAACAATAATCCTCTATATTTCTATTCCACAGTTGATGGAGGCCATATTTTATTTATTTACATCAGTTGCGGAGAGCGTAGATTTAGAAGAATCTCTTTACTTGCCGTCTCTACTAGAACTTTTGCCAAAAATACCGTTCAACAATATCAAATTTATATCAACAGCTTTATCTATGATAGGTAAGATGTTACATTATTCTTCTTATCCTATTTTTATGCCCCCAAATTGATAAGAATGGGGCATATTGTTTCACTGGTGTTGGTCTTTCTGTCTGTCTGTCCATCTTTTTGTTAGTTTGCAAAAGCATAACATGAAAACAAACCATTTTTCCTACAACTTATTCACTTTTCCAATGACAATGCTCAATGCTCAGGTTGGATCCCGTCAGCAGCACTCATTCTTTCCCACTATTTGTCTCCCAGATCTTCATAATCATAAACCTATGAGGGATAGCAGCTGAAGGCTAAGAAAGGATATAATGGTGATATTGGTGTAAGAAATACCAGATATCCATTTTTAGGTGCGCCAGTTACAGTGATATGACTAACAGATTGTTAAAGTAGTGTAGAACCCCATTCAATCAAACAAAGAAAGCTCATATTTGGCATGAAGGTTCCTCTTAAGAAAACACGTCATTCAAGGTTATCCATCAAGGTCAAGGTTAAACTTAAAAAGAAATTGCTGTTTGGGGTGAGGGGGGCTTTTGTTGTTTTAAGAACATGTCTTGTTATTTGGCTGTTGATTTTGTGAAAACCCAAGTTATTGATAGTATTGAACTTGTCATTGTTTTGCAAAATTTTGACATTTTGTAATATGGACTGGTGCGTGACATTTCCAACAATTTGACATGTGCCTGAAGTAGAAACATCGAATAGCCTAGACAGTCACATGGTGTAATGAGAGGATTATCTGACTGTCTATAAAGACACTTTGGGACCCTATCTATCTAGAAAGAGCACAGTGAAGACTATGGTCAGACTGTGCGGATGCACAGACTGGCCAGAGTCTTTGCTTGGTGCACTTTTGAATTTGTTGGAAATGTCATGTACAGGCTCATATTTCTTTTGTTACTAAAGGCAATGGCTTGAAACTTTGAACACATGTTCACTGTCAAAAGAGTAAACTATTTAATCTAATGGAATAACTCTACATGCATTTTGTGGGAACTGTATTCCCTTTTTTGACTATCGAGATTTTATGTAATATCCTAATACCTAACAGCCTATTGGTGGCACCTGTTAAAACTTCTCTGTCCTTTATGGATTGTTTTGTATGAAACTTACACAGAATGATCTGTATCAAACGACGATGCACATCATAATGCTAGGCCATTGAAAAATGGACCTTAATAGGGGTGTGTAAATACGCTTTCTCTCAACTTGTCTACAGACAAGTACAGTGTGATTTTTTACTTGTTGAGGATTGAAATGAACTTATCTGCTAATATTGTTTTTTAAGAGGAAAATGCTCAAACCTAGCATTTTCTACATTAAACAGTGTTTTCTACTCTTGATACAAACAATAAGCTTATTAATCTCTTTGATCTGCAATACCAAGATTTGTCCTGGTATTTACTTATCCATGGACAAGTAGCCTTTCAAAATGTACTTATCCACAGGTAGAAAATGTCGGGCAAGTCAGGCATGGGAGTTCCACACCCTTGACCTTTCCAACAATTTCAAATGTGCCAAAGCCAAGACTCTGGCCAGTCTGTGCATTCGCACAGTCTGACCAGGGTCTTTACTGTGCAATTTGTAGATAGATTTGGTCTCAAAGTGCCTAAGATAGTCAGGTAATCTTGTAAATGTATTGTTTGATTGTCCAGGCTGTTCAATGTTTCCCCTTCACAAGCATGTGAAATTGTTGGAAATGTCACACACAGGCTCAATTTCCTCATTCATTTATTTACAGGATCTTTTGGAGAGTGGATGAGTCATCATCCTGCATCTTTGGCATCTGCCATTCCTCTGTTACTACAGGGTCTAAACAACCCAGAGGTCGCCATGGCCGCTTCCATGGCGTTGAAAGATGTGACTCGAGAGAATCTGGATCATATACAGCCGTATGTGCAGGACATTCTACAAGGCTGTCAGGTATGTTTTGATTCCATTACAGTTATACAGGATCTGTTATGAAATTTTGTGTGACAAGCTGATCTTAACCAAATCTTGATTAGAAATGTTGGTAAGCCAACTTTATAACTTTAATTAAAGGTGAGGTAAAATCTCACTGGTCTCATAGAAAATCAAGAACTGTATATCGGGTAATTTTTAATGTTAGTTTATTCTGGGGTTGTTGAGGCTGACATGACAGTGTTCATATTTTAACGAAGAAGTAATTCTTGTTTCTAAGTTCTTTATAGTACTAACATTTAGCAATATTATTTATTTCTTGTGTTCATTCAATTCTTTATACTTACAAAAATATTACATAAGCCCTTGAATGGTCTAATCTTAGTTTAATTTTATTTTTACCATTATGCTCATTATGCTCTCAGAGGTACAGATAAGAGGGGGTAAAGCCATTCTAAAATCTTTGTTTCTCCAAGAAACCCTATGTTGTGGGTAAGCATTTGAATTGTCTCATCAATACAATTCCAATGAATACCCACAATATGGGATTTGTGCAAGCATTTTTTAAATAATTAAATTCGAAATACTCCCTCTATATGTAGCTTTTTTATTTTTCTTTCAGAGAGCATTGGAGAGTGGAAATCTCAAGGTAGGTATCCAGGCTGTTCTATTGCTTGTCTTTTCATCTTCTGTCAGTAAAATGATACAATGGAAATTATTTTATTAATGAGCTGAAATTTGTTAAAGCTACAGACTAGTTAAAAATAGACTCTAAAAATGAATTATACTTTGCAGTAGAACAGTACAACAGATACATTTTATGTCCCACATAGACAAGGCTCTATCTGTGTTACTATTTGATGGCATTACAAACAGTTTTCATACACTACTTTAATGCTAGTTGCTTGTATTTTTCAAAAATCTGTTCAGCAGATTCTTTCACATGCTACAATTTAACTTCTCAACAGGAGTCACTTAGACTGAATTTTACTTATTGCCTAGAATTGAAGTATTTACTATAGGAAGAATAAATCCTAAAGTCCTTTAAACATAATTATATATCATCAGATTAGCAACACAAACATTACTATTTACGAGGGTTGTCCGGAAAGTTCGTAGACAATCTGAAATTCTCATTAGCTATTTCCATTTTATACATAATTCTTATGTAAATTGTTGCCCCAATTGTCACTAACTTCATACCCGAAGAAAAATGTTCAACAAATTTATAAACATGTATATGGGAGTTGCTTTAGCAACCCCACCTAGCGGTACCCGGAGCCCGTCGAAATTATGAACATTTACCGATAAAGATTGAATACTAAAACGATTTTTGCAGGGTTTTTATGCCCCCGATAGGGAGGCATCATAAATTTGACTTGTCCGTCCGTCTGTCCGTCCGTCCGTCCGTCCGTCATTCCGTCCAAAAACTTTAACATTGGCCATAACTTCCTTATTACTTAACATATTCGCATCATACTTTACCACAACATTCCTTGGTACATTACCTTTCTGTAGGCACATACTTTGGTGACCTTGACCCCTGGATGACCTTGACCTTCAACATAGATTGGCCATAATTTAAAATCAAAGCGGTGTTCGGGGCATTGTCATCTTACAGTGACAGCTCTTGTTTTTTTTCTTTTAAGAATATCAAAATTAACATGTATTTATTGTGCCCAATTTATGAGTTTTATCTCGTAAAATTTTCAAAGTGATCGCTTTACAAAAACTCGAATGATTGAAAAAGATAATAGCAAACCGTGCACGAGATGGAGCGGAAAATGACGGCGGCAGACGTTGCGGCGGAGCAGCGTCTAATCTGCATTTTTCTTTAGCATCCGGAAAACACGAAGAAATATACCTCTGAACATTAAAAAACAAGTACAGGAACAAATTGCAAATCATTTTCAAAACATGGTATTTTTCAGTTGAAAATTTCCAATTACTAGTAATGAATAGGTTTTTTTTAGCAAAGCTACTTTATGCTAAGTCTGAGTTTTGGCTTGGAACGTCGTTATGACGAAATGCCGTTCAATTGAAAAGGGATTTGAGGACGAAGTTTGATAGTGGTTGAAGAATCGGTCTTCAATGATGAGTGAACAATTCGAATAGATGATAGCCAATAGACACTTTATTAATATTACTATTCACTAATATTTTATTCTTTAATGAAAATTCATGTAGATAATTAAACAATACAGAGTTTTGCACGTTTTGTGTATGACTTTTTAAGAAAAGACCGTTACAGGACTGACCGGCATTCGGGATACCCATGGTCTTAATTTGCCTAAGCTACCAGCAGTGGTTGAAACATTAATGGTTACTTTGTTGTATCTTGAAATTCAGTCGAATTTGTTAGATTTTTTTAATAAATGTAATAAGATTTCAAAACAAAGCGGCAATAATTTAATGTTTATCTAAATGTAATAAGATTGTAAAACAAAGCTGCAAAATTTGATTTTTATTTTTCCTGGTTATTTGCAATACACATTCCATCTGAAAGTGGACAAGGCTTGCTCTTTTATAATTATGACCAAATTCAACGCGTAGGTTGAAATATAGGCAAACCATTGATAAATAACTGTAATTGTTACTTAAATAGATTCCACTTAAAAGAAGCCGTATTTTTGCGTCGACGTCGTATTATGCCTTACAACGTCATTTTGTGCTCCGCACCCGTTAACATGCCTTTACAAAATTCAATGTAATTTCATTATTAATGAGAGAATCTCTTCGAATTTTTGCATAGTGGTTCCTTGAATAATATTGATTATTTGCGTGAAGTGTAAAAAATCTATAGACATACAGTATGTATTTACTAGACGCTGTCTACGAACTTTCCGGACAACCCTCGTATTTAGGAAATAGACTGACTATAATTTTATTTGCAGTCAAGAGAACAGATCCGTTTGATGTCGTGTATAGGCCAGGCTCTCTCTGTGTTACCGTTTGATGACATCATGAACAGTTTAAACCCCATCCTAACCCCTCATATACAGAGTCTAGAACGGTTGTCACAGCAACAGGTTGGTTTAACTGCCCTTCTTGTTTGATATATTTTGTTGACAGCATTAGTCCTTTCTGACAAGGTCACAGTCAGCCTTTGTGCAATTTTTGTTTCTGGACTCTAACTCGAGAACCAAGTGACCTACAATCATGAAACTTTATGCAAATGTTGCTTATGACCCAAGGAAGTGCTCTATTGTTTTGAGTCACATAGTTCAAAGGTCAAGGTTATCGTCAATTTTTGTTCAATTTTCCTTTCTGGACTCTAACTCAAAAACCAAGCGACCTACAATCATGCAACTTTATGCAAATATTGCTTATGACCCAGGAAGTGCCCTATTGTTTTTGGGTCACATTGGTCAAAGGTCAAGGTCATAGTCACTTTTTGTTCAATTTTTGTTAACTGGACTCTAACTCAAAAACCTAGCAAACTAGAATCATTAAGCTTTATGCAAATATTGCTTTTGACTCAAGGAAGTGCCTTATTGTTTTTTGGTCACAAAGGTAAAGGACACAGTCAATTTTTGTTTCCAGACTCTAATTCAAGAACTTAGATCTCTAGAATCATGAAACTTAATGCAAATGCTGCATATGACCTCAATATTTGTTACAAACACATCCTGCACTAATAGCACTTGCATTTTGACAAAGTGCTTTTGGGGGGTGTAAGTCTTCTCTGCCACAGTTCTAGTTTATATTTGTACAATTGAAACAACAATCCTGATTGGTTGAGAACAGATATAAGGTTTAAAGATTAACCAATGATTGTCTTTTATGCAACTGGGGGCTGATGATTATCATTCCAGCCATCTGTATCAGTAAAAGCAGAGATCCTGGTCAAAGTAAACATGCTGAGTTGGTTATTTGCCTCCCTAGACACAGAAAGAGACCCGGGGACTAAAGAGGAGCAGCCAATCAAAAAACCATCTGGTCCAAAACCGGTAAGTTGTGTAAACAATTTCTTTAGAACAACTTTTTAGAAAGACTAGTCCAAATTAAAATAAGTATCAGAAAACAATAATAAATGTAATTAATCCTGATCTTGCTAAAGTAAAATTTGTCTCGAATTGCATGCTTTCAAGGTATTTAAACTTCCTTTGTCCAAGTTTTCCCACAAAAATTAAGTGAAGACTAAAATCATCCTGCATATCTGTATCTGCTGATCTTAAGTACAAACTGTCTGCCATTTTTTGGTTTGTCATGAACAGCATGATAGGGGTTGAATTAAAAAAAAGAAGTTCAATCATAGAAAATAAAATCTGCAGTCATGAAATTGATTGAACAAGTGCACTACAAAAAATGAAAATATGGCCATGATTCTGTTGCAGACAATATAAGAAAGATATATTTTATTTACAGGTATTTGATATTCTGGTTATGTGACTTCAGACTCTCTAACAAGGTACCAACTGAAAATGAGATAATTGATGCATATTTCTATATTTGTAGGTATTTATCATCATTCAGCAAATAGCTCCCATATTAAGGACTCTTGTATCAACATGGATTACCGACTCAGGTGTTGTAGAGGTAAATATCTTTGTTTTATGTTGCCTAATAAGTAGTAATGGGCTGATTAGTCGAAAGAAACGATAATCAGTTGGATTCTGCTTCCGATGATAACTATTGATTAAGAAATCTCATTATCGATTATTAATTTGTAAATGGTAGCCATTTAATGTTTTGAAAGATTAATGTCACTTATTTAGTCTGGGTTATTTCTTATTTTATGCTAGCATCCTTTTATTTGAGAAAAACGAGTTATTTAAAGCCATCTTTGAGAATGGACTACATTTAATCATCGGTGGTCACTGACGTTTATTCCAGATATGCTTAAGGATACTACACAAATTGTTTTTCATTATCTAGATAAAAAAAAGCAAAGGTAAGAAGTTTTAAAACATACCTTGTTATGCCATTGTGTACTTTCATTGAGAATTTCATTGATTTCCAAGAAACCGCTTGTAGTATCAATCATTAGTTGATTGTACTCTTTCGACTAAAAACAGATAATCAATTTTGACTTGAAATCGATTGCCCAACACCACTAATAAGCTGTTAAGGTAAGCTTTTGTGATCACCCTGTGGCTTGTGTGCATCGGAAGACATAAATTATTAATATAGACAAACATCTTTCCTAAAAAAACAATGGGCCATTTCCAATAAAACATGGCAGGAATGTTCCTTGGGCTAAAGTAGAGACCCTTTTCCAGGGTTTTCCTTGGCCCCCTGTTTCTTTGAATTTGGACCCCCTTATTTTTAAATGACCCCCAAAATTGTCAAAAAGACATTCTTCATCTAGTTAATAGGGGGTCATAATGTGGAAAAATTACCCCCAGTTTTGAACATAGAGGGAAACCCTGCCTTTTTCCATTACATATTCTTTAAATTCTGATTGGCCCTTGAATATGAGTGTGACAGGACATAGCGTATTTCACACTTACGTTAGATCTCTAAACATCATCTTCCAAACCTCTTGGCAAATGTCAACTAGACTTGCATTGGTTGGAATGTTCCTTGTGTGACCTTTTGAATAAAATGTAGAGCTACAGATAGAGGAGATATTTTGGATTTTAGATCAAAATATTTAAAAATTATTAGCACTAATTCTATGTTGTTGATACTCATTGGAATTGTCTTGTGAAGACGATTCCAATGAGTACCCACAACATATGATTTCATTGAGAAATAAAGATTTGAGACTGGTTTTACTCTCTCTTATCTGTACCTCTGCATTTGTGAAATTTTCATTGGTTTCCTAAAAGTTGGTTTCAGGGCAGGGTCAAATGGTTTATATTGTGCTCAAAACTTTTGGAAAACTTGTACACATGGACAGTTGTATACTTAAAAAATTTGTATCAACATATGAACTTTTGTCATTCCAAATAAAAATATTGGCGAAACAGTATCAAAATCAAAGTACTGAAAGCACTGGATACACTAATTGTGAGTCAGTATTTATTTAAGAAAAAAATATTTTAATAACTTTTCTGGTAAAAATGAAAAAATCATATGGTAAAGGCTAAGATCAGAATACACATGAGTGCAAACTGATCCTTCTAACAAAGCAGATACATTTAGTGCTCAGCATGTCAAGGATTAAGGGTATTGCATTGAACTGTCAATTTAGAAGTCCCGGGTTTGATCCCGAGGACAGCATTCATCCTGTCCAACTATTTGTCTCCCACCAATGGGTTGATAATCATAGACAAATTCAGGATAGCAGCTGGAGGCTAGGAAAGGATGTGATGGTTGTACTGGTGTGTGAAATACCAGGGGTCAATTGTAGGTGCTCCATCTGCCGCAAGATAAATGAAAGATTGTTGAAAGCAAACAAACAAACAAAGACAAGAATTAAGATTAGATTTTGCTCCACAGGCTATATGTGAATTGCTGAAGCGAGCCTTACAGACATTGATGGATGATTTTGCTCCGTTATCGAAGGATGTAGCGGACCTTTTATCTCAGATGTATCAAACCGTGCCACATGTTGCAATACTTGATCTCACAAAACAGGTATGTTGATACTTTATTTTTGTCAACAAAAATTTTTGTTATCAAGTCAAATTGTTCATTTCAATGGGTCAGTGAAAACTATTGTAAATGCCTATAGCTAAATAGAGAATAATATGTTAGTGTCTTAAAATATCCATGTAATCTTGTTGAGGTTGGGAGAAATTATCATGATGAGGCTTTGCTGAGTCAAGATGATTTCTCACTGCCAAGAACAGATAACATGATATATTAAGACACTTGCATGTAATTCTATTTATCAGGCAATCATTTTTAACGCTAATTTACAATTATCCCTTTAAAACCAAAGATATTTAGGTGAAGGTGTATGCAAATTGTTTCTAAAAAAAGACTGTCTGATATAATGTTAAGTTATCAGACGGGTGATATCAGGTCAATACAGGCTTCATTGCATGATTATATATAAATCCATAGGCACTTACAATACTGTCAAACAAGTACTTGCCTTGAGTAGTTGCTTGCTTAACAAAAGCAGGGGTGTTGAAGTACTGATTTTCTCCACTTGTTCCTGGACAAGTAAAATCTTATTTCTTACTTGGCCAGGATCAAAATGAACATGTCCACAAAAAAGAAGGTAGATGAATATTAAGAAAATATTGTTTTTAATGAAGAAAATGCTGTAACCTAGCATTTTCTTCACTAAACACAATGTTTTCTTCCTTTTGATGCAAACAAAAGGATGACTTTTCTCCTAGAACTTTTAAGTCCTGTATCAAAATTTGCTTTGGTATTTACTTGTCCATGGACAAGTGGCCTAGAAAAATGTTCTTGCCTGCAAGTAGAAAAGCGTGTGTCAGAAAAGTCGAGCATGGGAATTCCACACCCCTGATACAAGTTAATTTCTGTGCAAGGACAACATTTAGGAAATGAGTGGTTCTTACTTGATACAGACTGCTTGCTAAATGCAGGTGGTCACTAAGACAGGTTTAGCTGAAGTTCTGAAGTGACCCCTGGAATTATACTTGTATTGTGGTATTGACTACCATAATTTCATTCATTTATGTTAAAATTGTTTGTATTTGGTTAATATCTTTGATGCTTTTCGATGGTTTATCGATAAATAACGGTAGATTATCACTTGATAAACTCACCGCAAAAGCAGTGAAATTATTAAAACTTATACCCTGTTTTTGTGCATTTCATCCTATCTGACGTCATCTATGCGGGGCGAAATAAGTGACGTCACAATGAACGTTGCATAGCAATCACATGCAAAATGACGCGCTTTACGAAAATATGTCCTAGAAGTTTCACATTTTGTCTCATTTTTGCATTAAAGAAATAGAATAATCGTTTGTTTTTCGAGTAAGATCGATTAATATTTCATTTCGTGAACAACAAAAGCTATATGTTCACTCGTGGCTCTGCCACTCGTGAAAATATACAGTAAAACCCCTCCTTCCGACCACCCCGGAAAAACGGGCACCCCGCTATTACGAACGATTTTCGACAGAACGGAATTATTTGTTCTTTATTTTAATGGTCGCGAACCCCTCTAATGCGAGCACCCCGCTATTCCGAATTACGACAACTAATTTCAGTACAAACGCCGTATATTACACTAGTACGAACCTCGCTAAAAAGACCAGTAACTTCACACCTCCGGATCGACCATCCGAATTTCACGCTTTGTAAGTACGACACTAATTGGGTACGAATTGATCAACAATGGATTATCGAATTTTTCGATATCGTGATTAAAACTCTATTGTGTTTTGGTGTTATTTTCAACCAAACAACTTTAAGTGGTCATTTGTTTTGATACACTGCATACGTCTATCAATTAAAGATGTTACCTGGTTAAATGGAGTAAAGAAACCGAAAGTAATGCTAATTATGGAAACATACAGGAAATCGTTTTCGGCGATATGCTGACGGATTGTAAATTTGCTTATGATTGATAGACTTCGTTTTTAGGATTTTACTGAATGTATGCGCTTCATTTATAGTTCGACAATAATTGCCCTTATTTAAATATAAATAATCCGTGGTAGGTTTTCAAACCAGATCAAATAAACAAACGTAAAGGAGAAAAGAGCTGTATTGAAAGAAAAAATAACTGCAAAGAAAGCGAGTTCACTACGCCTACTCACCGAGAGTTTTTGGGAAGGGAAAAAGAGGTCCTAAGTTATGAATTGAAAGCAAAACAAACAATTTAAGACAATTTTTTGCAGCAGAAAAATCTCTTCTATAATAGGGCCTTTGTCCTAGTTTTTGCATAAGCAATAAGAATTTAACTTAGTTTATACTCTCGAGTTGAAGAAGATTTTTATCATTGAAATGAGCAGCTTCAAAGAATCACTTTCTCCCTTTTGGAAATCAACAATTTGGATTGGCTTGAAACAACAACAGCAACAACAAAAGTTTAACATGTAATTGCTATTTTATAGATTTAATTATGTAATGTAAAATACATAATAAAGTTTAAATCATTATAAAATAAACTGAATTACATAGTCTCTTCTATTAGCAATAATTAGTCTAGGAAGTTTGAACGCATCCGACCAAACCTCAGAATTAAGACCACCCCGCTATTAAGACCACTTTCAAAAAGTACCCAAAGTGGTCTTAATAGAGGGGTTTTACTGTAGTTTTTGTTGTTCACTCAATGAAATATAAATCTATCTTACACTGAAACAAACGATTATCCTCTATTTAATCATCTTGACTAAAGCTTTTAAGGAATGTTTAGGTCACCCACTGTGACATAATGTCATGCTGCCAATGCTTCCGGAGTTAAAGTAATAATGAGATATCACCTGTCTGTCTGGATTCTGAGGAAACACCCCAATCATCAGTCAATATTATTTCATGTTTTTGATGACCTGGACACTTGGTCTAGCTTATTGCCAGCTTGTGAGTTGGTAGGGTAAGCATAACATATAGATGGAAGTCTGTAACTTGGTAACCTTGGTCAAATGACCTTTACCAAGTTCTGGTATACAATCAGGTGAAACCGCCAAGCACAGAGAGTGAGAGTATAAGGTTAGATCAGTTTGGGCTTTCTTTGTTAGTCAGTCGATCAGAAAGCAAAATGGAAGCTGATGTGAATTTAGACTTTGTACTTCTATTATAGATTCGAAGTTGTGGAATTGATGTTTTTTAAACTTCAAAACAAACCATTTGGCTTTTTAATCACACAACACAACCGTGTCACACCACTAACTATTAGCTCTTATTGTTATGTCCTTGACTATCTAAGTACTTCCTAAATGAATGTTGTACAATATGTGAGGCATAAGTGTGGAATTCTCATATGCCCTACTTGTCTGACTAGGATTTTTAATAGATTTTCCTTGCAAATTTATCAAAGGTAGATCATGATTCAAAAGCTTAATTGCAGACTAAACCAAGTGAGATAAAAAGAATTTCTACATGTCTGTCTTTTTGAGGCCATTTGTATTTGTAAGAGGTCAGGTTGTGTGGCAAAGGATCTGTTCATTTGACATTGTGTAATTGCTTTACAAACATTATTTCGAAACTATATTCTTATGCTTAATGCTTGTTTTTATAGAGAAAACTTTAAGTTAAGTTATTTGATTCTTAATTATTAAAATATTGTCCTTTATTTCAGCTTATACTGATGTTCCATGCCGATGCTGAGTTTTCAGGGTTTGTCAAACTACTGCTAGAATCAATATGTAACAAAACCCTAGAAATATTTCAAGGAATGAGTAAGTATTCTCTGTACAATTAAACTTTCATTAACTTACAACTGAAGGAAAAACCAACATGCACTGTTTACAGATTTGTTACTTTACCCTTGTCATGCCGAATAAAAACCTTCTCAAACTAGTTGTAAAATCAATTTACTGAAAGCACTAGAATCCAAAGGTGTCTGGTAATCTTTCTTTTAATATTCAATTTCGTAAAAACTGCCTTGAAAGGGGATAAATAGGTGGTGTAGACTAAGATCAGACTGCAGTCTGATCTTTGTCTGTTCACCTTTTTATTCAGGAATATTCTGGGTTCAGCATGACAAGGAATAATGAATTGTTTTATGCAAGAAAAGAGGATTCATTTGGATTGCATATACATGTATCAACTATTACCAAATTCTACCGGAATCCAATAATGGATTAACTTATACTGTAAGAAATGTTGTGAAATTGACATTCACCTCAATCAAAACCATTCTAAATTGTTAACTCAGTGCTCGATTAATTTATTCCAAACACTCGCTCAAATATATCAAAAACGCTTCCAAATCAATAAAAACAAATCAAAATAGATCAAAACAAACATCTCATTGAAATTAATCAAATTATTCCACGATTATTTTGGCTGGTGTGGATTTTACAGCATCTGATTGGTTTGTGAACCACACAAATTGGAAAAAAAAATAAGATTTTTTTAAAGGGAGGTTTTAAATATTGCTTATTTCATCCAAGTGAGACAAAATTAGCAATTTTGGATTACCTCCTTAAATTTCATTCAAATCTTGCTCCACACACTCATTCAATATCATTCTGATTTCATTCAAAATCATTTAACTTATTGATTTCACAATGTTCTTAACTGTATGAATGATTTCAATAGGACTATACAGTATCATAAGAGCCTGGAATTACTATCTCAAACATTTATAGATACTGTCGATATTGCTTGATTGACCACTTACAATTAGGGACCAATTCTATTGAGTGACCATCATAAAAATGCCCTGAATTATAAGCAAAATCTGAAAAAATGGACATTCTTATTGAAAATTTGTTTATTATTGAATATTATGTTGTTGGAACCGATTAGGATCCTCTCAATGAGACGATTCTGATGGGTTTGAACATCATATAATTCAGTTAAAATAATGCAACAATCTATATATGCTATTGAAGTGACCAGTCTAATTTATTACAAAATATTGTATCAAGCGACCATTCCCAATTTTTGTGGTCCCATAAGTTGTTGCTTAAGACAAGCTTTACTGTACTGGTAATCACTTGGATTGAAGGATTGTGTGCTTGTTCAAGCTGCTCAATGTGTGGGGTTGAAAACTTAATTCGAAAGTCTTTCACATGCTCTCATGCTTTTGCTATTTAGAATGCAATGTCTTGATTGCAAGATTTGGTTTTCTTTTAATATTTATTTAGCCAATCTGGACATTTTCTGATCACTTTATCCCTATTTAAGATACAGAGCTCATATTTGTAGGCTAAAAATGTATTGTCTGTAAATGGGTATACTCTTTAACAACAGATCTGAGTTTAAGATAAAGTTTGTACTTGCAGGCAAAGCATGTACCATTTTAAAACATTCACAACGTTTTTGATACTGGTCTTCTTTTTCTTCAGATGTTCAACAAAGTACAGATGTAGTTGAAGGGTTCATGGCCTTATTGAGTCAGGTATATATTGTCCATTTCACATACATTGAGTGACATTTTGACAATTTTTATGCCTATGCAAATATAGATCAGGGGCATATTGTTTTACAGTCATCTTGATACACATTGACAAAAACGAAGGTGACTGCCTTCTGACAAGGTCATGGCCACCATCAAGACCATTCCTTTTGAAAATCAACCTATTGTCATGGGGCATGTCTGTTTTAGTGTCCATCATCTGTGAGTGTGTAAACTTCTTAAAACATCTTCTCCTCCCTAAACCAATGGGTGGATTTTAACGAAACTTGATAGAAAGGTTCCTTTGAGGTCCCCTTACTAAAATTTTTGCTCAAATTTTGATTGACCCCCAAATATGGGCGTTGTAGGGTGGGGCTTATTTTCTCTTTAAAATCTTTAAAATTGTTCTCCTCCGAAAACATTGGGCCAATTCCAATGAAACTTTTCATGGATGATCCTTGTGACCATTTACTGGAATTTTTGAAATAATTTTTGATTAAGGTTTTAGTTTTATAGTTCCATGAAGTCAACAAATGCTCTCTTCATATCAAATGATTTAATATAGTGAAGCAATAGTGTAAATATTTCTCCAACACTTTTACTTTAGGGATAACTTAGTGCAGAAGCTTACATAATAGCTCTGTTCTCAAAATTGATTTCATTGAGTAATGAAACTAAGTTTTCATCCAATCAGAATGCATGAAAATTGATCGGATCACCCAAAATTAAATCATATTAGAATAAATGATTTGTATTATTTCAGATTCTGAAGAAAACCAAAGACATTTTATTAGATAGTTACAGCAATTTGGGAGGACTGTTTCAAGCAGGTTGGTTTTCAAATAACAGGGTGATACATGTATATTCAGGGTATTGAAAAAGAAATTACACGATACCAAATATATCATTATTGAGAAAATGCTGCTGCATATTTGCTTTATGATATAAATGGATGAAAATAAGGCTTGATAACAACGGGTTGATATCTTAAATGTGACCCATCACTTGAAATGAGTCCATCATGGTAACATGTTAAGTGTCGACCCCAGTCAGACTGCGCTGATTGCGCAGACTGACTAGGGTCGAAACTTTTGCAATGTGCTTTTCTGAATCAAGAATGTTCAATCTTCCTTCAAGTGAAAGAATTTTTGAAATGCGACATCTGGTTTACCCATGCTTGACCCTATCTCTTTTTCAAATATTCATTTTACAGAGTTCCAAGATGATCCCTTTTTGCTTGACGGGTCACAAATATTCAGCAGGATTATTGAACTCCTGAGCCAGAGGTCATATTTTAAGACCAATTAAGATATCTCCAGCAATGTGTACTTTGTAAAGACTCTGATCAGCCTGTGGTTCCATCCAGGGTGATCAGGAACTTCACAATGTATTCTGTAGGTAGCTAATACCTCAGCACAGTTGGTAGAATGTTTGACTCCCAACCTTGTTGTCCAAGGTTTGATTATAATACAAGATACAAGATTTTATTAAGAAATCTCACGTAACAAAGTGGGTGTCCTCCAATGAAAAGGTCATAACATAGTGAAATTAAAAAACAATGAGAAAAATTGTAATAAGATTTTCTTAACATAATATATATTGTAATGAAGTCACAGATATATTAAGTTTCAACAGTGTTTAATAGGTTCATTAGACAAGCAAATTATTGTCATGAAATCTTTGTGTCTGGTTTAAAGTTTCGGTATTCAGTAGTAATAAAGAAATATTTTTAAGTGTTTAAGCCCCCCACAAAAAAAACAGGAATCCAAAAAACCAAATCTTTAAAATGAACATCAGACAGTTAGCAAGACTGAGAATTTCCTAGTCTTCCTGCAGATTAATTAAGATCTTGATATAGGACACTTTGCATAAAGTAAACTGTCTAAGGCCTTTATTGAACTGCTCAGAACACATTCCTATTTGTAGACAAGGCTTTGGCAGGTAAGATAGACTAAGATAAGCCTGTATATACATGCAGCCTGATCATAGCCAAGATAAGCTGCTTTCTACTTCTAAAATTAATGCAGGAATACTTGAACTAGACAATTCAAAATGTCCCCAGAATGGTAGTTTATTTGAAATATAATTTGAATTTGGCAGAATCGGGGTTAGATGACAATATTCTGGTGTGTTGATTGTGCTTTACTGTGTGGATTATGGAATTACTTATATTTCTTATTGTAGGTATTATCGGTCTTTCTCTACCAGAAAATCATACAGTTAAAGCTGCTTGTATATTCTTGGTAAGTACAGACACACTTTTTCACTTTCACATAATATGCAATCTGATCTTGGTCTTCACCATCTACTTGTCCTTTGTATGCCTTAGTTATACCCCCAAAACTATGTTTGGGGTATATAGGAGTCAGCTTATCAGTTGGTCCATCTGTAGCTTTTTCATATCCCCTCAATTTCTCAGTAACTAATGGGCGGATTTTATTCAAACTTAATAGATGTGATCAGTATCAAGCAGAAATTGACAAGTCTTATTTTGGCTATCATCCATTGACTTTTAACAAAGTTATGGCCCTTTGATGGAAAATGGCTTTTCATTATTGACAAGAACTTGTAAAGAAATGGCTTTTCATTTTTGACAAGCACTTGTAGGGGGTATAATTCAACTTTGCAACAGTCTAGTTGTTTATAAAGTTGATTTTTGTCAAGCCCTCATGAGTTACGGAGACTTACTTGTCACTTTGACAAATGGGCGCATGTGAATTATTGCTAATCAATCAAACTTCGACCGGACCATTAACCCTAGGTTTACACAATTATTTTTAAAAAATTGTCACAGTTATTCTCTATCATGATTAGCTGTGCCATTTTAAGAGTTTTTCAAATAGCTCCAGGGTCAAGGTCACAGCTCAAGGTCAAATGTTAATTTGTGGGTTTGATACCAGAAACAACCACCTTGTTAAAGAAAGAAAATAACCAAAAATCAGCTCTTTGTGCTGTTGTTCCAATTGGTTATTACTAATGCAATATGAAAAGTTTGTCCAGTTTTTGTCCAGTTTTGCCTTATGTCAAGGTCACAGCTGATGGTCATGATAAAAATCAAGTGTTTGTGGGGGCATCCATGTCTGTGACACATTTTCAGTGTTGTTTTTTTCTTGTCTGTCTCTCAATCTGTAATTCTGTCTATTTGTCTGCAAAATTTACAAATAGCATTATATTGCCAATCACTGAAAGACTTTTAAAGATACAGGACTTATATTTGGCTTTATGATAGATCTTTTAAACAACACTCTTTTGCTGATACAAAATCAATGTCATTTGACAAAGTAAAGGTTATTTATAAATCTATTAAGGTCAAGCTTTGGAAAAATATTGAGATTTTTGGGTAATTAGCTTGTCACTTACACTTCTTGTTTCCATTGAGGTATGAAACACAAAAAATCTAAGTACACTTATTGACTTTGCTAAACTAAACAGACTGATAAAGGTTTTAGGTTTAAAATCTCAATGAAAAGACAAATATTCCCTTCAAATCTAAAAAACCACAACAGATACAGAGGAATAAGGATAATCCTTGTTTCAGTGTAAGATCAATTTATCTTTCATTTAGAGAACAACTAAAGCTATATTTTCACAAGTGGCAATCTGCCACGAGTAAAAATATAGCTTGTGTTGTTAACAAAATGAAATAGCAATCAATCATCCTCTAAAAACTAGCAATTATTCTATTTCTTTAATGCAAAAACGAGAAAAATGTGAAAGGCTGAAATTTCTTACAGCGTGCCATTTCGCATGTGATTGCTATGTAATGTTCATGATAACATCACTTATTGAGCTGAAATCAAATAGGGTAAATGAACGAAAGCAGGGTATAAGTTTTGGTAATTTTACTCGTTAGGCAGTGAGTTATCAAAAGTGTTACTCCCCTTATATCTCGATAATCCACCAAAAACGATGAAAGATATTTTTTGTTTATTTCAGACTGAGTTTATAAGTTTAACCAATGTGCCATCTATACAGGAGGTTGTTATACAACAAGGACAGATTTTATTGGACAGAATTATGAGGGTAAATATATAGAGAATGATATGTTAGTTTATAAGTTTAACCAATGTGCCAGCTATACAGGAGGTTGTAATACAACAAGGACAGATTTTATTGGACAGAATTATGAGGGTAAATACAGGAGTTTGGAAATACGAATTTTATCCACTTACCCATGGACAAGTAAAAGTTGATATCCTACTTGTCTAGGATCAAAATGAACTTGCTCTCAAAACAATAGACTGAATTGTTTTGACATGAATATACTAATTACACAAAATATTTGATGCAGTTTAGTTGTCAAGCACAATGTCTCTCAATCATGCAAACATGAGATTGTTTAAAATGTCACACACAGACTCATTTGACCGTTTTCTTTAATATCTCTATATGCAATATGTAGGTGGGGAGTCACCCTGAACGACAATGGAGTGTAGTGGAGACATTGACCTAATCCTTATCAAGATGTATTATAATTGATCCTGTTTGTGAGATTTCCAACAATTTCAAATAAGCGCAGAGCAAAGACTCTGACCAGCCTGTGCATCTGCACAGTCTGACCAGAGTCTTCACTATGCGTTTAGCAGATAGATAAGATCTTAAAGTATCTGTATATAATCAGGTAACTCTATATTTACTGTATGTGGCTGTCTACGCTACTCAATGTCCGTCCCTCACGCACATTTCAAATTGTTCGAAATGTCATGCACGGGCTGAATTTTATTTAAAAAGAATTGACAATCTTTTAAACATTTTAAACAGTCTAGCTAAAGTATTCCCCACAATAAATCATTAGAAAGCAGGAAGTGTGGGTAACAAATGGAATTATGCTCTATACAGAACCTTAATGGTTAATCTTTTATTATTTACTTCCAATTTTATATGCAGTCTATAGGTGGGGAGTCACCAAGAATGATAATGGAGTATATTGGAGATGTCCTGTTTGCTCTGTCCAAGAATTACCCGAGTTACACCCGCGCCTGGTCCCTAGAGATGATCATACAAGATGGATATCCGTGTACACGCTCCACACACGAAGATAAACGAAAATTCTTTGAATCCATACTCAGGTATGTGTAGTAGGGTTTTATAATTGAGATCTATTGGGTCCTGTCTTAAGGTTTCGGTGTCCCTACTTTTAAAAATGTAGACTATTTCTTTTAAGCAAAACTCAGGTATGCTTAGCAGGGTTTTAGTCCAACATCAACAAAAAGGGATCCAAAGGACTCTATAATTTGGATCTTGAGGGTCTTGTCTAAAGATTGGGGAGACACTTCTTTAAATGTAGACTAATTCTTTTTAGCAATAATAGTGATTTATGCAAATTAACACATTTTCCCTAATAAGATTTAAAGAAAGTATAGGGTAAATATGAACATTTGGGGCATATCTTCAGAAAAAAAATAGAAGACTGTTTCAGACAGTCTTCAATTCTTTACTGAAGCTGATCCCCAGAAAGTCCTTTGGAATGGCATCTGATAGTTTTGAGAGTCCTAGCTGCTGTGTCCTGTAAACCTCGGTTTAGCCTGTGTGGATAGCTCACTGGTGAAGAGGCTGGGCTTGTGCCTTTAGGTTTTGAGTTAACAACATTGTGAAATTGACAATGTGAATGATTTTGGAATGATTTTGGAATGAAATTGAATGAGTGTGTGAAGGTAGTTTTGAGCGAATTTAATGGGAGGTAATCTTATAATAGTAATGACTCCTGACTTGGCATGTAGACTATCTTGGTGTACATATGAAAATTGATTGTAGTACTAGTTAAAAGTTAGACAGTTGGGTTTATACCTTTTCATTTTACATCAATTTTGAAATAAGTTCTATCAACTTTATTTACTCCCTAGCAATTCTGCTTTCTGGAAAATTCACCAGTACTCCTGCTGAATGTGTAGGTCATTGAAAGAATCATGTGAGTCAGTGACCTTAAGGTAGTAGACCCATAATAGTTCCACAACGTTTCAGATGTAATGTACTTTAACAGTGTTAACCTAGGTTTCCTAATGATTTTCATGATGATTGCAGATGAAAGTTTAATGATTCTCTAGATAAATTCCTTAATCAAAAAATTTCTTTTCATTTCTAAAATTAATTCCAGAATATCCACAACAAAGAGAAAGGTCCGTACAGATGTGAAGGAGTTTACGTTGCTATGTCGAGGTTTACTTGGGACAGAATACGCAGCACAAATGGCGGAGCTGATGTAATGACAATCAAACCTTGTTTTACATATGTGACTCTCCATGCCGAGCAGGAATATCTTGGAAATCTGACAAATGAATACTTTGAAAGGAGTTTGTTTCAAGTACAGGTTTACTGTGGTCCCAGATTAAAAAATCAGGAAGGTAGAATGATCAATCAATTTTCAGAAAATTATCAAAGTGAAAAAATGTTGAATCCTAGGCAGCCTGCACAATCCATGCAGTCAGGCTAGATTCAACACATTAAACTTTACCCAGGTGGGCCTTTTTTGCATAACTAATCATATATCAAGAAAACTATCACATAATGATTCATCTTAGCACTAAAAAAAAATTCCAAAATATTTTCAGGGGTTAAAACAATGTTATTGTAAGGTACTTACAATAGTTTTCCACCTACCCCAATTTGGTCTGTTATCCTTTACATAAAATTTATATTTGTGACCTATCATGGGATAAGGGGCCATTTGGGAACTCCATAAATACATTTCTAAAAAAGATTGGTTATAGTGCAGGTCAACCAGAGATCACATTTTAAAACTTCTTTCACAGAAAATGAGTAAAGTACTAAAAGGTTTGACCCTAGAAAGCCTGCTCTATCCATGTCGTCAAACTAGGATTGACACTTTTACAAACTATCAAGATAATTCCTTTTTGCATGATCTTATTCATGTGATGTAGAAATCTTACTGGGATATCATTTTTTTTATAGAGTTATATCTTTATAAAAGTAATATTTAGATATATCTTTCCAAAAGTAATTTTCTCCTTTATTAAAATTGTTCAGCTTTAAGTAGAAGATCAGAGGTCCCAGTAAATGAAGTACATTTACTTTGTCATAAATTTTAAGAGATGATTTTGATCGTCAAAACTAAAACTTAAATCATTTTGTAAGGTATACTTGTTCTATTTTTGAGAAATCTTTACTTATATCTTTCTTTTATATCATATGATAAAGGCTAGAGCATTATTCATTTATATTAAAACTAATTGGCTTTTTGTGTCTGAATTTATATAAAAAACTTTTATATACCCAAATACTGTTGTGTGTCTTAAAACATGTTCTTGTTTTCTCACATTACCCTCCATAAGCTATAGGCCAGTTAGGCTGCCCTACATTTAGGGTGAAAATATTTGCAGAAGTACAGATAAGAGGGGGGTAAAGCCAGTCTAAAGTCCTTATTTCTCAATGAAACCCTATGATGTTGGTACTCATTTGAATTGTCTCAACGAGACAATTCAAATGAGTATAACCAACATGGGTTTTGTGCAAATATAAGTGAAATACTTGGATCTAAAATCCAAAATACGCTCTCTATCTGTACTTACTTACTTCATCTGCTTTGCCCATGGTTGGGCATAGGCCTCTGTCTTCCACCTTCGTTTTTACCTAACTCCATGAGAGTCTGATCTTTCAGAGCTCAGAGTAAAGGCTCCAGGTCAGGGCAGGTCTGCCTCTCTTTCTCTTTCCCTGGGGGTTCCAATCAAGACTTGTCGTGCTGGGCCTTCTCTGGGGGTCGCAATTTTCGCCAAATGCAAAAATGAAATCAATTTCGCGATAAAAAAATGAAATTGGCGAAATGACTGACGCCAAAAAGCTCGGAACTTTGACCCATCAGTGATTATTGATTTTGACATTGGCTGTGAGGATATTGTGTAGATACACTCATTAGTGACTGGCAATTAATTAATTGAGGCAAAAGGCCGGCATGTGTGTCAATTAGTCATCTCTTGGCTACCCATATTACTTTGTTCTGTGATTGTTTACAAAATTAACTGTCAATTAAATTATAATTAACATTTAAAAACAATGAGCCATATGAAAGAAAGATTAGAGTTACCAAGCACAATTTTTAGAAGAAAAATGGCACCAAATTTGGCTCCTAAAATCCAAATTTGGCTCCATTTTTTCTCGATTTGGTGAAAAGAAATTTAAGTCCAGAGAAGGCCCCCGTTGACTCACGTATTGTTGGTTCTGTCCCTCTCTATCTGTAGCTCTGCTTTAACGTGCAAAGTAGGCTACTATTGTAGTAAAGTCTCCAGAGGTCTCGGGTTCGATCCCCTACGACGACACTCAATCTTTCTGACTATTTGTCTTCCACCAATGGGTTGATAATCATAGACCTATGTGGAATAACAGTTGGAGGCTAGGAAAGGATGTAGTGGTAGTACTGGTGTGAGAAATACCAGGGATTCTTTTTTGGTGCTCCAGCTGCCGTGGTATAACTGAAGTAAAGTTAAAAGCAGCACTAAACCCCAATCAAACAAACAAAACTTAGTTGTCATCATAACAAGTTTGAGAATGTGAGTTAGTGCATTAGTAAGTCCAAATTTATCCCGACCGTTCTACTCCTACATTTTAGATGGATTGTCAAATAACTTGATACAGTTATTCTCTATCGTTTCGTATTTGCATATTCATACAGTGTGATTAGGTTTTTATTAGTTTCATACCTCAATGAAATCAACAAATATTCTCTTCATCTTTAGATAAACCTTCTTTTTAATATCAGAAATTTCAGAAAATAGGGTTAATTGATAACTTCAGATTGGAGGTCGGAATTTGCTTTAATGTACTTAACAAAGTACATTTATTGGATGTGTATTTTTTGACATTTTACAGCATTATATGGTTGTACTAATATAAAGATTTGCCTCTTATTAAATCCATTATTTTACTAATATTACCATTTTTACCAAACAATTACCAATGTTTTTTTTTTTTACAAATTTGAGCTTTTGAGTTCAATATTATATACAATGGGGTAAAAATAATTGAAATATTTAATAATTAAAATTTCTCCTTCTCTCACAATTTTTCTGTGTCATATCAATATCTCAGTCCAAAACAGCTATAACTGATTATAACCATATAGGTAGTAACGAGTGTTTTTCACTTGGTCATGGATGTTATCTAAAGCAACTCTTAATACTGGTTAATAGGAAAACAGGTTAATAAGAGACAAATTTTGATAGTTTTGTTTTATTGATACAATTTAATGTTTATAATTGAATAATGGCTTAAAAGTGCTTTACTGTTCTATTACTAATATATAATACATATATAAGATTAATTGTTTGTGAAAAATGAAATAAATATACATGACGTGCTATTACTTGTGAGTTTTAGTCTTTACCAACCCAAACCAGTGCAAATCAGTAGTTATCAAAGAGATATCTCAAAATGATTATGGTTACAAAAAGGATTGTGAGGACAAAAAAATGCTGTATGCCATTTTTTATGACCTTGCATGGGAAGATGGGGGCATATTGTTTTACTGTTGTCCGTCTGTCTGTCTGTCTCCAAATTTTAACCAAAAAAAACATAGCATTGCCAATTACTTCAAGGCTATTCAAGAAACAATGATCATATGCGGTATGATGATGGATCTCAGTAGTGCCCATCTGCAATTCCAAAGCCAAGGTCATGTGACAAGGTCAAAGTCGTCTGTCTAGGTCAAAGTTTAACAAAAAAAGCCAATTACGGTGGTTTTCTTGTTTCACAAAAACAACTTATTTCCATTGAGAATTTATCATTCTCTCTATTGATCGCTCCTTAAGTTCCAAGAGAATTCACTACTCACCTTAAATAACATATTTCTAATAATAAACGCTCCCGTGAGCTATAAATAACACGGTCAGGGAGCTTTTATTAAGTATGCATTTTCTGATTTCAAAAACCATTAAAAATGATGTCTTTTATGCCCTTTTCTCTTTAATTCGAGGTGAATTTCCTCTAAAAAATCATGTAAATGAATAAATACAATGATTAGAGGAAATTCATCTCAATTTAGAGCAGAAGTTTCCAAAAGTACCTTAAATTTAGGCATTGAGGTGGGTTTTCTTAGTAAAAAAATATAGGGGTGCTACTATAAGGGAGGCTACTATAATTAGAGGAAATACGGTATGTGTGCTAGTCAAGCAAATAACAAGGTAATGAATTGCATCCTGCACTGATAGTATTTCAGGAGTTGACACTAACTCCTGAGATTAAGGAGTCAACTGGACTCCTGACACATGAAATCAAGAAGTCCAAGCTTAAAGCAAGGAGTCCGAATTTTCAAAATAAAACATCGTGAAAAGAAAAAAAGTATTTATCATAAGCAATTTCTTTTTTTCCACAATGTTCTTCCAAAGAAGAGTGTTTTCCCTTAAAACACTACAGGATGCAAGCAAATGTTTTCTTTAACTTTTGTAGTAAACAGATCTACAGCTTTGGAAAGTGTTAGAAAGGACATTGTTCTGTGAATTATTTTTTTTTTTCAAAATATTCTCATATAATCTTTGGAGTCTGTCAGACTCTTTATTTGCAAATGGAAGGAGTCCCAACTGGTAAACGAGAAATCCCGGACTTGCCTTAGTTTCGAACCCTGTATTTCTACAAGGAGTTTCGAACCCTGTATTTCTACAAGGAGTTTCGAACCCTGTATTTCTACAAGGAGTTTCGAACCCTGTATTTCTACAAGGATAAAGAGCTGGTAGGGGTTATTTGAAAATGTTGTGTTGGCTTGTTTCAACACCCGTGGTAATCTATCAAATATAAAACGAGCCGCCATCATAATGCAGTTGGAAGCGCGTCGGACTGTCAATTACAAGGTCCAAGGTTTGATCCCCGACAGTGGCACCCAACCTTTACATCAATTTTGTACAGTTTATACATGTACATGTATAGTCTTTATGGTAAAGCAGCTTGAGGCCAGGTACGGATGCAGCGCGTGTACTGGAGCGAGAAATACCAGGAATTCATTTTAAGGTGCTCCATCCACCGCAATTTAACTGAAACAATTTTAAAAGTGAAGTTAAACCCCATTCAAACATTGTCATTGTCCATGAAAATATTTAGCTGTGCTGAAGCCTTGGTGTCGACGTGCAAAAGCTAATGTTTTTTTTATATATACCTTGTATTGCTAAATATATTAACTTGAAACTATGCACACATGTTCGAAAAGAGAAACCTTTATTATCAAGGGGCATTACTTGATGACTTTTGTGTGAATTATGTCCTTTTTAGCTCGGCTGTTTTCAGAGAAAACCCGAGGCATTATGGCCCTCTTGTGAGAGTTATACCCCTCTTTTACTAAGATTTTTTTGTATTATCCAGCGCCTGAATGCTCTTGTTTTTACTTGAGATTTTTTTATCCACCATCCAACAGCCGAGGAGTACCATTTCTTAGAATTTTAGATGGCCTTTTCACGTCACCGTTTGTACAATGTTTAAATGTCGCAAGTGCACTTTTCATATTCAAGCACCAACAAAGTTCTATAATTGAGATATTCAACCCTGCTTTTAGAATGACAAAACGGTGCAAACAGTTTGCCAATTATACCCCGCTTTGCACGCAAATGCACGAGCAAAGCGGGATATAATTGGAAACTGTTTGCGCCGTTTTGTCATTCTGAACGCAGGGCTGATTCCATCATCTTCCGATGGCAATTACGAATCCGTCAACACATAATGAGTGATTTGATCTAATATTTATTTTTATTTTTCAACTATTGTTAAAGAATTTGCATTCTTAACGCAGGACAAATTACCATTTTGCACAGGATTTTGCTCGTTTATGCAGAACTCCTTATTTTGATCGTGTCGAGGGTAGAACTGGTGCCTCCGAATTCGTAATCTAGCGGATTACCAACTGATGTTCGCCGCTGTCTCATTCAAGGTGAACAAAACTGTAACAACCAAAATTCGGTTGTCTCTTTCCAATATCAAAGTTCACGTCACGAATTTGTTTTCCACATTTTGAATTAATACAAAAGGTGAAAGGTCATTTGTACTTGGTCTTGTGATATCATGGATTACTTTTTTTCCAAAATTTCAATAGGTTTTTACATCTAAGTAGAATTCACGCGTCCATGGATTTGTATAGCTTTTGATTTTGAATAAGTCAAATTTATTCTCGATCGATTTTTGACTTATGAGAAACATATATAAAATGAACATCAATTCTTTCAATCTAAAACAAGTCGGTTTATAAGAAAATAAATAAGAACGGCGTAAGTCTTTATGGCAAGTGTTCTTGTCCTGTAGCTCCAATAGTTGTGTGCGTCCATTAGTGCGTATGTCCGCCCGGAACTTTTTACTGTAAAATCTTTTCAGAAACTACTGGATGGATTTAAAAAATTTACAAATTTCAAACGAATGATCCTTGTTTGTGCTTGAAAGGACTTTATTGCCATTTTAATAGCATTTCATTTATATCTCTGCGGCTGCAGCACCTAACTATGTATTCTTCGTATTTATCACACCGTTACCGTACAAAACCTTCCCGAGTATCAAGCTACTTATATTAATTGGATTTACGAGTTTTTAAAGATGAATGTCGGATAGGGTTTTTGCCACAGCCGGGGATAATATCGGAACTTTAATAGACCGATGCACTCACAATTGGCTGCGCTACGATGGTTCTTTGCTAGTACCTTTCAACTAGATTTACACCATGTCTGTTTGCGAACTTCATTGAATAATTTTTGGGAAAAAAAATGAATTCCTGAAGTTGTTCAAACACATTTTATCATTATTCGCATTTTCAACTTTCAAACAAACTTTGGACCAATCCAAATTTGTATTATAGTACAGAAATCTGCCTGGGTTCAGGATTACAAAACGGCGCAAACTGTTAGCAAATTTTTCCTCGCCTTGCACTTTCAATCTTTGGATTGCACGTGTATAAAAGAGCACTTTTGCCAATTATTGGCGGTTATGCTTAAAAGAATAGCGGTTTCTTCACAAATTGCGATTTAAACCATGAAAAATCTGTCCATCAAAAAATTCACTCCAAGTCATCATAGCCCCATGAACTTTCATTGGGCCGCCCTATTCACTATTTCAGAGATTAAGAGAGTATTTATATTAATTCACTAACGCATGAAACTTGAAACCTAATTACATTGTATAAATACGCAAAGCAGGTTCATACATAGATTTAACTAGAGTTTTAGTTTTATACCCCAACGAACTAAACATTTACTCCTCATATTTTGTAATTTTATATCATTAAGGGAGAATGTAAAGATTTCTTCGTAATGAGACAGATTCCATATGGGACTACCTTACAAAATAGCTGCCTACTCAGATTGTTTTCATGGAAATATGAAGCCATATTTTCAGCCAACCAGAGAGTATAAAATTTGTCATTTTAATGTTTCCGTCATACCTCTGCATTTGATTTATATGTGTGTGAAACAAATTAAACTAGATCTATATCATATCATTGTGAGAAAATGATATACGAGTCCGTGATTCATATTTCCAACAATTTCAAACGTTTAGACTTGGCCGGGTCAGCCCGTGTGACCTGGCAGTCTATTCAGGGTCTTCACTACTCCTTCAATTAATAGCTTCTCACGCAAAGATCCTATTCATAACCAGAGAATTTTTTTGTTAGGTTGTGTAGCTGTCAAGGATGCCCAGTCTTCAAGATGACAAGACGATGCAAACTGTTTTCAAATTATACCCCGCTTTGCACGTGCACTTGCGTGCAAAGCGGGGTATAATTTGCAAATAGTCTGCACCATTTTGTCATCCTGAAGACCGGGCTGGCCAATGTATGTCCATCACGCACTTGTGAAATTGTTGGAATTGCTGGACAGTTATTTTCTTTTTTCCAATTGGCATATCCTAAGTGTTTTGCCCAATAGAATACTTTTGTTTCTCTGGCTTGAATAAATCAGAGACATAAATACATATGAATTCGTGTCTCTGAATATATCAAAAGGTGCCGATTTTCTTTAAAAAAAATAAATGAAAATGAAAAAAAATCATAGAATTAGAGTTAATAGGCCTCTGGTTACTTTCAACATTATGATATCTTTCGTTTGCTTGATGTCATAGCCTTCATTTGATTAACCTTTATTTGGGCAAGTCTATAATCTATCATCATCTTGTATTGGGTTGAAATCCACCGATTTCTAATGCCGTTCTTCAATTTTTTAAGACAAGCCTTTGGAAGACGACCAAAATGTCGTAATTACAACTTTATTAAAGCTGAACTTACGACGCTCATTTAGTCAACCAGCTATATGGATTATGATCTTACATTTAAAAACGTCCATTGAATTTACAATGCCCTACATTTTAACTTTTGATTCCTTGCTATTGTGGTCTTGGTGTCGCCCAGCTCTTTAAGCCTATTTATAGTCATAAATACATTCAGTCCTCAACGCATTTCCTTTTTAATGAAATGAATATATATACCGTAAAAATGAACGATTCAGAGCGATTAAATTATCATTCTTACACTTCGATTTTTGCACTTTTTGCATATCCTCTATCCGAAGTTTGACTCCGATACTATTTTTTTTTTTTTTTTTTTTTCAAACTAAGAGAAAATTTATATGAAAAAAGCCCTTATCACTTAGTATGAATGCGTGAAGCGGATTCATACCTAAGTGTGATTAGGTTTTTAGTTTTATAACTCCATGTAAATCGTAAATCAAGTAGCAAAAAAAGGAAAGATTAAAACACTTTAGGAATATTCTGAAATGGGTCTGCTTTTTCGGAAGCTTACAAAACAGCTGCGCACATAAATTCATTCATTTTTGAAACCCATTTTCAACCAACTTAAATGTACGAATCTTGATTGACACAACTAGAACTGAATTATTAACTTTCTTCGACAAAAGTTGACCGAGAAAAGGATTGTTATATTGTTATTGGAAGAGCTTTGAAAGATTCCGAGGGGAAATTCTACCATATTAGTCGTTGAATTGTAAAATACGTGTAATGATATATATATATTTTAAGATTCTTGCAATCTAATTGACTGAAGGGTTGCTTTCATACTTCAGTGAAAAAATGAGTACGCAGCTATTTTGCAATCTTTCACAAAAAAGTATCAAAAATTAATGTGTCTCATTATGGAGAAATCTTTACATATGACTTATATAAATCAAAGAGTTTAATTACTATTATCATTGTTATTATTATTGTAATTATGATTATGATTATGATTATTATGATTATGATTATTATTATTATTATTATTATTATTATTATTATTATTATTATTATTATTATTATTATTATTATTATTATTATTATTATTATTATTATTATCATTATCATTATTATTATTATTATTATTATTATTATTATTATTATTATTATTATTATTATTATTATTATTATTATTATTATTATTATTATTATTGTTGTTGTTGTTGTTATTATTATTATTATTATTATTATTATTATTATTATTATTATTATTATTATTATTATTATTATTATTATTATTATTATTATTATTATTATTATTATTATTATTATTATTATTATTATTATTATTATTATTATTATTATTGGTAGTGGTGTTATTGTTGTTATCATTATTATTGTTGTTGTTATTATTATTATTAAAAGGAGTTATGAAACACTCATCCTTTCCGACAACTGATTTGTCTTCCACAAATGGATTGATAACCGCAGACATTTGTAAGAGAGCGCCTGGAGGCTGCGAAAGGTTGCATCAGTAGTACAGGAGTCAGAAATACCAGAATCAATTATGAGGTATCCCAGCCGCCGCGATATAACAAATTGTTGACAGCGGCGAAAAAACGCCATTCAAATGAGGAAAAATAATTCAAAAAATAAGAAATAAGATTGAAAGATTAAGCATCACTAGGGCATGCCAATAAATGTAAAAACATGACGAACTCGCTATCGCTTCACTAAACAAGCTGTCCCAAATTTTAACTCATCGTACCACCATTCAAACCATATTCTAAAACTTCAAAAATACCTTTGATGATCATTATACTTTACAATTCTGTCATGAATTTTTAAAACCACCAGAAAAAGAGATTTAATTATTTATTTACCTATTTATTTGTGTTTTATTCATTTATTATGATATATGCATTTCAAACATGTGTAATTCTGAAGACCCATTTTAATTAAATGATTATGTTCATGAAATTTCCTCTAATTTCACATATGCGCATAGCAACCCTCTTCTTGGCTTGCGTTTCCGCACAGTCCGACGGAGTCTTCTCTAAGAGTTCTCTGGATAGATTAAGTCTTAACCCCTCTTCATGTGATCATCGAATGTTTTCATTGCATTCTGTGATTGTCTAGGCGCTCAATTAATTGTGCTTCACGCGCACATGGAAAAATAGAAATGTCACGCACATGCTCATATTATTTGAGCCTGTGCGTGACATTTCCAACAATTTCACGCGTGTGTTTATAATGAAGACCCAGATCAGCCTGTACAGCTGCACAGTCTGATCTGAGTCTTCACTACGTGCTGAATGCTTAGCTAGGGGCGCATTCTCACTACTCATTATTGCAGAATATTTTCATTGCACAGTTCGTTCGTCCAGGAAGCTCACATTCGAAACAACGCTCGGACGTTTCCGTCAACTGGAAAGTCTATTCCGTAGAATCGCCGAAGGTTCGCGATTCGGAAGCCTAATGTCTCCCCATCACGCACTCATGAAAGTGTTGGAAATGTCACGCACGTGGTCATCTATTTTTGAAGCACATGTCTATTCTATGTTCACCGAAACTTCAACGCAATAGGACCATACCGTTTCTGGTGCGCTTGTGAGCGCTTCGTTGGCATGAACGAGATCACGGCTAGGTCTACTTTTTGCCACCCCGGTTAATGCGATGTTCCGATTTTAAATATAAACCCTGTCCCAACCTTCTCACGATTTGTGTAATGGTTGATTGGCTCGCTCTACCCGAAAAGATATAAAAAGCCTTGGAGAGCCCCAGATCTATACAGAACGAATCAGACGTCTTGAATATTCATACATAATAAGGTAACACATTTTTAAATTGTTTTTTTTTTTTTTTTTATCGATATTGGATGGGAAAGCTTTTATACGGAACTTCGGTCCTCTAATAACAATATTTATTCATATAATTTGATTTTTTAATTATTGATTCGGTCAATTTTCGTGTTTTCTGATTGGTTAAAAAATTAGTTTTATAACTCAATGAAAAGAATTTTGAGAACGCATCTAATTTGTTTACTTGCACACGAAAAAAGTCTGCTCATAATGGTGAAAAATTACCACTTAGCTTGATAGGTTTAAATCAAGAGATATGAAGAGAATAACTGTTTTTAATTCTCAGAGATATGAAACCAAAAGCCTAATCACTCTAACATTGTATGAATCCACGTTTTGCATGAAAATAAAATTTGAATGAATTCATACTTCGCAGATTTATACAAATGAATGTTTAAGTTTTCAGAGTCACACTGCATTGAATAAAAAATTGAGAAATAGTAAATATATTTCGATTGCAAGATTTCGATTGCAAGAGAATTTTCTTCAAGGACTACTTTCCTCACGAGAATAAGACGTTTGTCTCTCACCAATGGGTAGATAATCGTAAACCTATGTGAGATAGCAGTCGGAGGCTAGGAAAGGGTGTAATGGTAGTACAGGTGAAAGAAATACCAGGAATCCATTGTTAGGTGCTCCGGCCGCCGCGATATAACTGCGAATTTGTTGAAAGCGGCGTAAAACCCATTCAAACAAACAAAACAAAACCTCACAAGAATACAAAATAGCTGCGTGCTCATATTCTTTTTTCTTGCATGTATGAGAAATACGTTTAAGTTTTTAATATACACGAAATTAACAAACATTCTCAAAACAGAAATCTCCAGTACAATACCTTTACAATGAAAGAAACATTCAGATTCGTATTTTTGCAAAACATTCAAAATGAATATACCGACTTGCAAAAGAAAAAAAGCATATTTGAGCCTGTGCGTGACATTTCCAACAATTTGACATGTTCGTGAGAGGCATACATTGAGCAGCATAGCCAGTCACATACGACAATTATAAGATTACCCTACTGCCTAAAGATACTTTGTGACATCGGCTATCTATCAAGTGCATAGTGAAGACTTTGGTCAGACTGTGCGGATGCAAAGGCTGGCAAGTCTTCGCTTTTGCTCATTTGAAATTGTTGGAAATGTAACTCACATGCTTATTTTCATGTAAGAGAGTTAAAATGACAATGATAAACAGTAATGTTTTATTGGACCTTTGACTAATTGAACTTCCTTTTTTCAAGTTTTCAGAAATTTCTGTAATTTGAAGTTAATTTCAAGATAATTTGAGAAATTGATGAATCGAAATGATGTGGTCATTTAAACCTTTTTTGAAAATACGCTAAATATATGCGAGCCTTCATTAAAAATATAAAAAAACATCATTTAAACGATATGCGTTTTGTTGTAAGTCAGAATAAAAAGTATATATTTAATAAATTAAATAAATAAATAAAAATAAAAGAAAAAAGAAAATAAATAAATAAAATAAAATAAAACACGTGTATGAACAATCATACAAAAAAGGTCAACTGCGTACTTCGTAAAACAAAAAAAGGAGATTTGATGCGGTAGAGGTCAGTAAGAGCTGGTGTATGAATTTCGAAAATGATATATTTTGCTAGGTACTATTATTGATCTACAATTTATAAAACCAGAAGAAAAAAAGACTATTTCTCGAAAAAAGGTCATCCTATGAACTTTGCGCAAACTGATCAGCTCAACGTTTTTCGCAGTTCCAAAATAGTAACTTATATATAGAGAATAATGTTTAAGTTTCTAAAAATATCAATGTTATCTGGTCAAGGTTGGGAGAATTTATCATGGCGAGGCTTTGCCGAGTCGTGATAATTTCTCACAGACGAGACCTGATAACATTGACATTTTAAGACACTAACATCTTATTCTATCTATCATGCAATCATTTTTCAGTTCTTGAGTATGATAAACCCTTAGAAGGCGTTTACACTGTATGTTTAAGCAGATGTGAAAAAGCACATGTGTAAAAGCGTATCTGTCTTTTTGCGTTTACACTGTATGCTTTTACATATCTGCTTCAGCTGACCTCGGTCATGACTGTCAGTCATTATCAAGATCAAATAGTGTATTGTATTACTGGAATGATGAGGGAATACTTTATCGCTAACCGAAACCAAATGTATATTTGAATTATTTAATTTTATTAGTGTCCATCAATATTCGTATGCTCTGATTAGCTTTTAGCAATGAAAGCAATTTTGAGTATGCAGCTATTTTGTAAACTTCCGCGAAAAGAAGTTCAATTAAAAATAAATATTATTATTGACTAATTTTAACAATTGTTGCTTCACGATATTAAGATATGAAGAAAATATATCTTAATTTCATGAAGGTATGAAACAAAAAATTATATCACACTCATACATGAATCCGCTTTGCGTATTTAAACAGTGTGATTATGTTTCTAGTTTTCTAGTTCACACCCCAATGAAATCAACAAATAGTCTCTTCATCACTTGAATGATAATAAAGACATTGAAATATAGCTCAATTAATTTATTTGCATCCTTTTCTCCAGCTTAAGTTGTTTTTAACCTGGAAAATGGTCACAGAATTTTCTATTTCTGTAATTAATCATTCGATCTATTTTCTGAACATTTGTTTCACAAAATATTTTATTTCTAATTTAATTCGAGACTGAATGGAGAGGGAGTTATAAGAAATTGATCTAACTAAACTGAACTAATTGAAAGGTATAGAATCATTTTAAAGGTGATGAGATACAATTAATTACAGTAGAAAGACAATTCTTAATTAAGTTGCGCCACAAATATTCCTGACATATAGACTGACTATGGTCAATATGTTCTGCAATATCCTGATAGGTCAGTAAATTGCAATGGGTATTTAAACATTTTTTTCAGTTTTATTATTATAATTATTTTTCAATATACTAAGTACCACTGAAAGAACTTATCTATTATATGGTAATAGGTTAAATTTACTCCCTGGTCATTGATGGAATCATATTTCACAAAATGTGGGTATTTGACAGGCTTTCTGAGAGAGCCGTCCAGTAATTGTTTATTTTATCAGCTTATCAGCAGGTCATCAGAGGTATCAATGGTCATTTCGGTATTGAAAAGCAGACGGAAATAGAACATGTTCTATTTCGTATGTTTTGCAGATCTGTTAACAGAACGCTCATTATCTGGGGGTTTACACTGCATGTTTTGACATATATGAAAAAGCAGATGTGAAAAAACATACAGTCTAAACCCCCTTAAAAATCAAAGAAATTCAGGTGAAAATGTATGCAGATTGTTTCTAAAAATAGACTGCCTGATATCATGTTATGTTATCAGATAGGAGATATCAGGTCAATACAGGCTTCATTGCATGATAAAATGTTTTTTATTGTTGGGCAACCAAAACATCGTATCTACAGCTTTATTCAAGCTGTAGACACGATGTTTTAGTCGACTAACAATGATATAAAGTCAAACCTGTCTTAACGGCCACCTGTATTCAGCAACCAACCTGTCTTAAGCAAGCGGACACTGAGTTCCAAAATAAACCAATTGCACTCAAATTTACCTTTATTAAGAAATCACCTGTCTTACACAAGCACTCAATCAGTGTCCCTTGGCTGCTTTCTTGAGACAGGTTTGACTGTAAACTTTAAAGACTTCTCCGTTACAGTATTAACGCCTGCTCACGATGAAGTATCTTGTCGCCATTTCGTGCCTCGTGGCCGCTGTCGCCGCCATGGGTCATTCGGGTATGGGTACAAACATGCTCAATAGCATAATGGGTAACAATGGTATGAGCTGGAACGGCAATATGATGGGACAGTACAACAACATGTTTGGACAGAATGGTCATAATGGTGGCTCCATGACGAACCAGGTAACGTTTATTCTTAAGCTATATATGCGTTACAGTTCTGCAACCTTTCGGATGTCATGAACTTCAACAGATCTCATTAGGAAACCTCGGTCAACATTGTGAAAGATCATGAATTCCGAAATGTTACGGTGCTATTACGGGTCACCTACTTTAAGTTTTTGTGGACGTAGGCTAACGTCCATAAGTATTACTAAGTATGTAAAAACGGATAGGCTCACTAGGAAATAATACTTATACACAGGGTGTTTTTTCGTGGGGGAAGGTTTGTGAATTATCTCTTCCAGATAATTGTACATTTTCAAAATGGAGTAATACAAGGATTCTATACTATTTGTAGACAAGACTCCTTACAAAATGAAAATAGAGTCTTATATCAGACCAGACGTACGTATGGTAATTGCTGCTGGACATATGGTCATTCCTTTTTTTTATTTCATTCAATTCGACAGTATGTCCAATAAAGGCGATGCGATAATCAATAAAATGTCGGGGGGGGGGGGGTATTTCCAAGGGGGGGGGATTCCAACTGAAATCATAGTTAATCTTTTTATAAATACATGTTTAATGCCCTCTGTGTAAGAGAAATGGTCCGATATCTGGGTAACTCTCTAACGATGTGATTCGTTCGTTTTTGCTGGGAGTCTAGCTCTGCGCTCAGGATGACAAAACGGTGTAAACTGTTTGCAAATTATACCCTGCTTTGCACGTGCACACACGTGCAAAGCAGGGTGTAGATTGCAAACAGTTTGCACGGTTTTGTTATCCTGAACGCAGGGCTGATTATCCAGTACCTTATGACGATGTAGCTCATAGGCATACTCATTTTTTGATTGAATGGGGTTTTACGCTGCTTTCAACATTTTTTCAGTTATATCGCGGCGGCTGGAGCACCTAACAATGGGTTCCTGGTATTTCTCACGCCAGTACTACCATTACATCCTTTCCTAGCCTCCAGCTGCTATCTCACATAGGTCTACGATTATCGACCAATTACTCATTATTTAGTGCATTACTTTTATTTTCATTCTATTTTTTCAAGTATCAAATAATGCAAATGATACAATCTCTGGCACAAGCCATCCACGGTATGGCTGAACATAGACGAGACGATAGTGACGATAGTGACGATAGTGATGATGACGACCACAGGGGCGAACAGGGCCGAATGGGCGCTTTTCTCGGTGGTAACAACAACGATCCAGTTCTCAGTTTAATTACTGGTCTTTTATTGTAAGTAGTCGGTCTATACCCAGAATGACTTGTAAATACCTTATCTTTTGTTTAAAGTGAATGACATACTGAGAGGTTAATTCATATCATGGCATTGTAAAAATTTTCGCAAACCCTTGAAAAATTACTCTTTTTTCAAAGTACGACCGTTCGAAAATATGATCTAGGTAAATGACATATATGTACTTCAAGGTCATTGATTTCTCGAAAAAAAAACTTGGGGGGGGGGGGGGGTAGAGGTTTTATCCTCCATTTAATTGATTGATTATGGTACCAATTTCAATGCCAGTCAAGATCTATACCGTTTTTCAATGTCAATTTGTGTAGAATTTGTTATTGTTTTTACTTTGAAACGGTAAATGATATAGTTTTCGCGTTTAGCGCATGTACTGCTTGTGATCAGAATTTTCAGTACATGCTTAAGTCAAGGTTACCATTCAAGACCAAGGTTACTTTGTTTCAACATTAAAACTTTAACATTTGCCGTAAATTTCTATTGGTAACTGATAATCGTCGCCATATTTCTCAGGTTTATTGCTTGAGTAAGACTTTTCTATATGTACCAATTCAATGTTATCGGTCGAGGTCAAATCAATTGCCCAGGGTCAAATTTGTTTAATATGTCTGTGAATCTAAATTTCTTTTGATAATGCCAGTTGCTGGGGAATTTGTGTTAAAGAAACACATCTTGTTTGTTTTTCATTAACCGAGTTCGCGGGTTTTTATACGACGGTTTTAAAATACATGCTCTTTATTAAGTACTGCTTTTCTAAATTTTTCTAACATCTTAATTATTTCATTGGATACATTCTGAACAGAATCATTTGTTTATTTACCATGTTTATGATTTACTCAAACAAACAAAAATGTCCGGCAGATAATACATCACTAATTTTTCCAGGGGAACAATGGACCAGCAACACGGGGGACGCCAAGGTCAAGGTCAGAGTCAAGGTCGCGACCAGGGGCTAGGTCAACTGATGGAACTTCTCGGCAACGGACGTGGCGATGGAGAAATGCATGATATGGTGTCATACCAAATGAGAGATTGGCTGACGAAAATGGTGATGGGACACATGGAGTACTTGGTATACAAATTTTTAAAACTGTGACCTGTCACGCAAACAAATACCATCTGGGTAGTGTTTAAGCGTCGTCCCTAGTCAGACTGCGCGCATTGCACAGGGTGACTAGGGTCGAAACTTTCCTCATTTTTATTCTATCTATATATACTGCCTCACTCCCCTTTCGGGTATTACTGGCAGGTCTAATTATATAAATTATAATCTAATTCTAGAACGAACAAGCTACTTCCCTCAAAATAAATAAGAAATTCAACTTTTGGTTGACATGAACTGGAACCAATCTCTTTTAATGTATCGATTAGGCTATACTGCCTTCCCATGTGGTCGCTTTTCACGTAATGGATCACATGATTTATTTATTGAGCTCATTTTTAGCAGTCGTGTAGATGACCACGCCCCTTGTGGATGTAAACATTAAATATCTTATCGATATTACATTATTTGGTTGGTAAAATAGATTTTATTTATCATTGACGGTCTTGGTCGAAAGAATTATCATTTCCCGACAAGACTAGCCATTCTTTAATGCCTTTCAGTGGTTTATCGAGAAATAACGGTAGATTATCACTTGATCATCTCACCGCAAAAGTAGAGAAATAATCAAAAACTTTTACTCTGCTTTTGTGCATTTCATCCTTTCTGACGTCATCTATGCGGGGCGAAATAAGTGACGTCATAATGAACACTGCATAGCAATCACGCGCAAAATGACGCGCTTTACGAAAATGTCCTAGAAATTCCACATTTTGTCTCATTTTTGCAATAAAGAAATAGAATAATCGTTTGTTTTTCGAGTAAGATCGATTAATATTTCATTTCGTGAACAACAAAAGCTATATTTCCACTCCGCAAAAATATAGCTTTTGTTGTTCTCTCAATGAATAGGCCTATAAATCGATCTTACACTGAAACAAACGATTTTCCTCTATTTCTTCGCGGTTGATAAATTTCTAGTGAATTACCAGTCTATTTCTAAACACACACACCCCGTTTCCGTTTCTCATCAGTTTACCCGTTTCTCTGTCATTCTTCATTAATTGACAGATCGATCTTTGACAGCCAAATAAGTAAATTTTCAATGTGAAAAAGGTTGTAAATCCGTCATTTTAGTCACCTATGGATGACAAATAGATCATTAAACTCCTTAAATAATTAAAAAAAATATATGATTAAATAAAGAAAACAAAATTATGTTCCAGGAGACCAAGAAATATTTCCGAGCCTCGACAATGTCCCTGTGTTTGATGGTCAGAGCTAAAGCTCACATGGAAATGAACAACACCGAGTCAATGATCAAGGAACTGTCGGACTCTGTAGGTAGTAGCGCATGCCAAAATAAAATGAAAGCAAATAACAACAACAACAACAACGGATAATTAAAATTGTAGATCAAGAATCCGTCTGTTGCAAAAAATTAGAATATATGAAAAATAGATTTAACATTTCGAATGAACCTTTTGCCAAAAACTAAACACCGGAGATAAAACTTTTGAGGTAACACTTTCAAAGTTTTTGAAAAATAAAAGCAGTCATAATTGAGCCTGTTTGTGACATTTCTAACAATTTGAAACATAAATGAGGGGAAATCATTCAGAAATGAAGACAGTAACACAGTGCAATGGAAAGGTAAACCGATTCTCAGAAGTTATATCTAAACCTAATCTACCTACAAAGTGCAAAGCGAAGACTCGGGTCAGACTGTGCGGATGCACAGACTGACCAGAGTCCTTGCTTGGCGCACATTTGAAATTGTTGGAAATGTCCTGCACATGCTCAATTGTTAGTCGTACTATCACTGTTATCATTTCTTTATTTAATGATTATTCATAATAATAATAATATGACATCGTTAATCCACGAACAGACTAATCTAAATGATCTTTAATTATCAAAATAATTACGTCATCCTCACTTTTCTGACTTCAAATCATTTTTGAAATTTCTCATAAGGGTCCTTAACCCATTTCTAAACGACAAAATTTAAGACTGGTTAAAAATTGCAGACAACAAGTTTAAGTTGATGAAATTTTAAAAGTCTTGACTTTTCTGAAGGAAATGTTATGGACAATGAAGAAATGGATCAACGGTCACAAGCAATCTCTTCATTTTTCACAAAGTTTTTTAAGCCTTCTTGAAAACGTCAAATAACGGAATAGTTTATTATCATTTTTATTCAATAATCGTAGTTGAATAGTTAAAATAGTAAATTATACAATACATTCATATCACAGGACCTGATGGAGCTCGCAGAAAAGAAGAAAAACATGTTTGAAATGCTGTCGGAAGAAAATCTGGCTGAAAAGATCAAGGAAATGGCTGAGGTCACTGATATGACATTCGAAAAGTATTTCTATGAGTAAGTTGGATAATAATATCTGTAATGTTTGACTTCACAGATCAGAAAAAGAATAACGGGCAAATGCATGCATAAGGTGGGAGAAAAGCTCTTTAGAATATCATCAGAAATTGACTTTTTCGAAGATGTCTCACGAGATTTCACCCAAAAAATATTTTTGATATAACCTTGGATGAATAATGTAAGTTGAACTTTTCAAATTAGGTTTTAAGAAATGCCTGAAAGTAAACGTAATCTTTATTGAAATATAATGGTGTAATTTGCTAATAACAGAGATTTTGAATAATCTCTCTCTCTAATGAAATTTGGTCTGTCATACAATCTGTCATTTTCACACTTCGGTGGGGCCTTTCGAGTCAGAGCTTTCAAGTAAAATTAACACACACAAAATCATTCCTGAAAAAATGCTGATAATACGATATCAGATATGATTCGAGATTGTGACAAGAGACCACAATCTTAAGCTAGTTTACCCTTAATGTTCCGCAGCATTTCGGAATGCATGATATTTAACAATGTTAACCGAGGTTTACAAATGAAACCATTAGGAAACCTTGTTTTTCAGGATTTCCGAAAGGCTGCGAAACTAGATCTATTACGGGTCAAATACCTTAGCTTCAAATTGTGTTTCTCTCGATTTCAGAGCCGCTGCCTTATCCTGCAAGTCAAGCTGGAAGTACATGCAGATGAGGAGAAAGGTCGATGGAAAAGACGATGATGATGATGATGACATGGACTGGAAGAAATTAATGATGCTTATGCACAAGTTGAAGGACATGAAAGAACACAGCATGATGGACGATGACGAAAGCGGAAATGGTGGAGAGTACGGGGACCAGTCCGGAACTGAATCTGGAGACCAGTCCGGAACTGAATCCGGGGACCAGTCTGGCTCAGGAACCGGTGACGCAAGCGGGAGCCCATAAATCTGATTTAAAATAAGGGACCAGTTAAATGCGCTGAAATTTATTTTCTAGAATCATAACCGGACACAAATTGGATAGAAATTTTTATTACAAGCAAACTGGTATACTGTAGTTCGGTATGTGAAAAAAAAACTGATTTGAATGTTTCGAAAATTACTCTAAATACGGTCCCTTTTTATTTTCGAATTTTTTTAGCTTTGCATGACAGAATACGTTATTTTTCTAATGATTTGTATTTACATCTTTAAAATCACTTTTTTTATTTCCTTTGAATTTATAAGACCATTAATAAAAGGATTATATTTCAACTATGTTTATCTTAATTTCTTTAAGACCCCTAGTTACAAAGAAACCAATAACATTATATGAGCCTGTGCGTGACATTTCCAACAATTTCAAATGCATGCCAAGCAAAGACGCTGAAAATATCAAAATGGTAAACTCACTTGTCAGAAAGACTTTACCCTGCCTTCATTTATTGCATGCTCTAGGGGCGTTATCGAAGCACTTCGTATATACCAATGATGTTCATGTGCCTGCGAAATGACGCATTTTTAGAAACTTCTCACAATTAAATTGTTCTCAATATAGCATTATAGGAATAGAACGGATAGGGAGTATTTTTTTATAACTGATTTCTTTTAGTCGGTTTGAGTGTTTGTTCCCTAAAAACTTTAGCATTGGCCGTAATTTCTGGTTGGCACGGAATAGAGCCTTCAAATTTCACCCATTTTATCGAGAAGAATTTGCATCGATACCCTTTTGAAGATGAATGAGTTGAGGATGGAGCTGCGGCTTTTTGACCAAGAGGTCCCGAGTTCGATTCCCCGATATCGATCTTAGTTCTTTCCTTAGCTCACATATTCGGGACGAGTGCTGATTCATTTTCAGGAAGTAGATTTGAGAGGGGTGATTCTAAGTTGTAAGAACTTGTATCCCAATCGATATAAAATGAAAAGGTTTAAATATCTACACCGAAAGCTACAGTTACGATATTTTGCTCACTCAATGAGGTCCAGGAACATTAGTCGGTTTGAACCCTAAGCCTCTTCGAAATAAATTATGACCTGAGCATGCACATGGTGATTTTTAACGCCTCTCTATTGTGTATTCATTTAGGATAAAGTTTCGCAATCAAACGCCACGTTCGGCTGCAGATACTTTCAAGTGAAAAATACTCACTTGAAAAATGGACACAACTCACGAAAATACACATGTACTTAGAGCTATCCCTTAGATAGTAAATAACACTCTTTTGGTGGAGAAAGCACATGTCAAGTTGCAAGAAAATGAGCCTGTGCGTGACATTTCCAACAATTTGACACCTGAGTGAGGTGCAAACATTTAGCAGCCTTAAAAGTAAAATAGTGTAGGTTGAAGATTGTCTCAGACTGCCTGTGTGTTTTGAGACCTAATTCATCTACAAAACGCTAGGTGAAGACTACAGACTGTGCGGATGCACAGGCTGGCCACAGTCTTTGCTTAGCGCACATTTTAAATTGTTGTAAATGTAACCCGCTGATAAAATATTCGACTCCATCGGGAGTCCCGGGACCTCTACATCCCAAAGCGAGTGCTCTACCATGTCACTATAAAGGCTAGCTTGTACGGCAAGGCAGTACAAACACACCTTAAAGTCAACCCGGCTACATACACCCCCTCGACAATTAAGATTCTTCGACGAATCTTCTCAATTCAACATCATCAACTACCTAATCACATAACCACCACCTCATGTGGGTAATTTACGGTGGGCACCAAACGTAACCCGCTGATAAGATATTCGACTCCATCTGGATTCGAACCCGGGACCTCTACATAACAAAGCGAGTGCTCTACCACGTCACTATAAAAGCTAGCTTGTACGGCAAGGCAGTACAAACACCCCTTATAGTCAACCCGGCTACATAAATGCCATGCACAGGCACTAATAAGTTTATCAAATAAATGGGATATCGCACAGACCTTGTCACGCAGCAAACTCAACGCTTATGATGACAAGCTCATGACAATAATTGGACCTTTTTTACCCGAAATAGCAGATATAAGGATTTCTTTGTCTGAAGGTGGTTTTTACGCCACTTTTAACAATCTTTCAGTTTTATCGCGAGGGATTGAACACCTAATAATGGATCCCTGGTATTTCTCGCACCTGTACCACCATTACACCCTTTCCTAGCCTCCAGCTGCTATCCCTCTTGGTTTTACGATTATCAACCCATTGATGAAGGACGAATAGTCGGGAAGTGAGATATAAAAGGAGTACGATTGCAACTTTTCATACAATACGCATCGTCTTTCTGTCATGCAAAAGATAGTAATGTCCTAAATCCTAATAAGAATTTTGATTCGGGGATCAATTTATTTTATGGAACTTTCGATGCCTTGATATCATCAAATTGAAAGCCGTTATGGTCTATGTTTCATATTTTTGGATAGAGAAACAGGCCAACATGAATGCAAAGTAGATAGCAAAATCCCAGCTCCTGTTTTGTTTGTTAGTTGGTATTGAATTGTGGGTGTTTTTCTGTTTATTTATCGTCGCTACCATAGTATATGCCCACCATATCCATAATGACGTCATTTGAACGGTAACAAAACAGTTGCTACTGTTAATAGCATTGTGAAATTAACATTCATCTCAATCAAAACCATTCTAAATCGCTTACTCAGCGCCCCATACATTCGTTCCAAACAATCACTCAAACCAGTCAAAACTGTCAAAAGCAGCCACCCACGGGACATGACAAAATCGACCGCATACGGAGTTGGCCATGTAAATCGTGAAATTTACATGGCAAACGGTTGAACATGATTTAGTGTGATAAGGGAGTAGAATTAAAGCGGGGTAATCCAATATCGCTAGTTTTGTTCAGAATGAACAAAATTAGCTATATTTATTTCCTCCCTTTAATCAAATATGGACACAAGTTCTATATATAGCATTCTATTCCTCCGAGAACCAACCGCACGCTTATAATTTCAATAATGTTAGTGATGAAATCGCGATTTTTCCAAGCTAGCGATATTGGATTACCCCGCTTTAATTCTACTCCCTTATCACACTCAATCATGTTCAACCGTTTGCCATGTAAATTTCACGATTTTGTTAACTGTATATGCACTCTGCTTATTTGCATTGTTATTTCACCAGTGTTAACGTTTTAAGACCTGTGCTATATGAAAATATTTTACGGGGTTATTAAGATCCCAAAATAAAGGACATATTATTAAGGGTTTTAAATTAATGAGTAATAAACCACAATGCATTATCAAACAATTCATTTTATTAAACATTTTACAAAATTATTAGTACAATTTTCATTTTTTAACGAAGTTAAACAATATCACCTGAACACAGCAAAAGACATGGACAAACGAATCCCTGACATACAATTAAAACTCAAAAAATATACATGCATTATTGATTAGTTTGTAAAATAAATATTTGAAAGAGATTGGTTACAGTAAATTCAAACAAAAGTTGAAATTTGAAAATCCTTACACAGGAAAGTATTTGTTTGTTTCTTTGAATGGGTTTTATGCCGTTTTCAACAATATCACAGTTATATCGCGACGGCTGGAGCACCTAACAATTGATTTCTGGTATTTCTTTCACCTGTACTACCATTACACCCTTTTCTAGCCTCTAACTGCTATCTCACATAGGTTTACGATTATCTACCCATTGGTGAGAGAAAAACGTCGGAGAGGATATTTGCCACCACTGGGGATTGAACACACGCAGGAAAGTATAACAATAGTTCTATATCTTGAAAATCATCCTAGTGTATAAAGTTTTAACCAAAGTCAGCCTGCACAAACTGTGCAGTCTGACAAGGGTCGACACTTTATGCACTACACAGATGGTCCCTTTTCCTGAAGGGTGACATGTATAAAGTCAATATCAATTAACTGGGAGTTGTTTTATCCTCATTCAATACGTAGTAAAAGCTCACTAGGATGGCAAGATAAGGTTGCAGTGACCTTTAACAATGTGCCTGCTGAACTTACACTTTTGTTTCAAACAAATAGTCATTTTTTTGTTTTACATTTCAACTGGTCTTGTGATAATTAAGTACAAAGCAGACAGTGTAGATTATGATCAGACTGCACATGTGTGCAGGCTGATCTTAGCTTATACTGTCAACCAAAAATTTATTAACAGCAGGAATATATCACAAACGGCAGATGTCTTGAGTTTATTCGCAAAATTCACAGGTTAATCTCAGATTTATTGATTGAATGTAGTTAAAAGCCACTTTCAACATTTTTTTAGTTATAACGCAGCAGCTGGAGCAGCTAACAATGGATTCCTGGTATTTCTCTCACCAGTACAATCATCATATCCTTTCCTAGCCTCTAGCCTCACATAGGTCTATAATTATCAAGCAATTGGTGGGAGACAAATAGTCAGAAAGAATGAGTGCCGCTGTCTGGGATTGAACCCAGGACCTCTAGATAGACAGTCGGACGCACTGCTAACTGCGCTATGACGGCAGCCAGGTTAAACACAGAACTAATTTAAAAAGTATTTAAATATACAGACACTTGCATAAATTTTGCACTTACCCCACCGTATTATCACATGGAAATACATAATTATTCAATATTGTTTTTGTCAGTGAACAACTAAGACATTGTTAATCTAAAATTAGCTGAAGCTCTTAAGTTTTAGTTGGCATTACACACTAAAGCCATGCATGTACTTTATACATTAACACTTTTCCAATCATCAAATACATTGCCCAATTTCACAAATCAATCATAATGACAAAATCTCGACAAAACACAACAACAAATGAACAAAGAACACAATTCATTACTCAAATCTGTGCATAATAGTTTTATAGAAAATAGCTATTTGATATACACAAATAGCACAACAAAAATATAAAGAGATCTTTGACATAAAGCAGTACCATTCAAAGGGCCAAATGACCCAAGCACTCAGGAGTATAAAATAGAAATGTCACAAATTGGACAGATAATTATCACCATAGCTTCGTGTCTGTATGAAAGGGCAGATTCTTCTCAAGTAAAACTAGAACTGTCCCAAAGCAGACCTATACCCTCCATCAGCACTTTGTCGAAATATTAAAACTTAAGTTAGAGTCTGGAAAGGCAACGGTCTAACAATAATTGACTGTGACCTTGACCTTTTACCATTGTGAACCAAAAAGGAAATGGTACTTCCTTGGGTCATAAACAGCATTTGCATGATTTTCATGATTCTAGGTCACTTGGTCTGGAGTCTGGAAACCAAAATTGAACAAAGGCTGACTGTGACCTTGACCCTTGACCTATGTAACCCAAAAACGTTAGGGCACTTCCTTGGGTCATAAGCAGTATTTGCATGAAGTTTCACGATTCTAGGTCACTTGGTTCTCGAGTAAGAGTCCGGAAACAATACGGTCTACATACGGACAGATTGACAGACACGGTGAAACCAATTTACCCCCCTCTATTTCGTGGGGGGGGGGGGGTATAATTATAATATGCAAAGGAGAAACAACAGGCACCTTAGGAATAGATATGGCTGGAATGTTATATAATGCATACACATTTTTATCACAGGACAAATTAAATACAAGTTAAACAAGTAGTGTCTATGACAGATTCTGCCAGATTTATATTGTTTAAACAAACTTGATGAGAGACTTTGACCTTGATTAATTGCATTGAAATTGACCAAAAAATTTCAGTTAACATTTGCAGACAGGCAGATAGAGACAGAAACACACTACAGTGAAACAATATGCCCAAAACTGATTGAAAGGGTGGGACGGAAACACTAAAAGCTGACTGCTCAGAGTACAATTACACACGTTACAATCAATGACTTAGCGCAAAACAGTTGTAACTGCCAATATGTTCATAGGCAGTTACAACTGTTTCGCACTGAGCCATTGATGTATCAGCAGCTTTTGCATATCAAACTACCATGATTTCTTTTATTCCATTTCACATTAAAGTAATGAAGTCTAGTCACACTGTTAGAGACTTTCAAAATGATTCACTTGAAAATATAAAATGATTGAGCCGATTTGCTCTGTCAATAGAGCACCTGACTTCAATTCACTTTAAGTTTGATATCATAGGTTTGATTCCCTAGCTGTCACACTAACAAACTATGTATTACAGCAGACACATTAGACTGAGGCACTGTGTATTCGAATTTTACATTAAGAAGTTTGTATACCTGAACCATCCCTCATTAAATCTAACCTTCTTATAGAAAAAAGGTTTAGGAGAGAATTGCATGATCATAATAGATACCCGTTACACAGGTTTTGTAACTATTATTGAAACTATTGAATTTCATATCCAAAATAACCCCTACTTCTGTAGAACAATACTACCGACCATCTAAACTAGACTGGCTGCCTGTACTATCTGAACTCGATCGAGTTTTATGTCGAAGTGATGAAATATCGTCAAACTGTCCCAGCTCTTCAAAGGTCAATAGTTTACTAGTTGTTGTAGAGTGTGTGAGATCACTTGGCGCGGAATGTGCAGAATGAGCGGACATGCACATGCTCACTAAAGAGTCATGGCTGTTGGATTTATTCAAACTTCTTCTCGAGCTGGATCTATCAGACCTGTAAATGATAATCAAATTAAGTGTTAAATTTCTAACAAATGTAAATTCGTAATCTTAAACTTTTATCACGCTGAATTAAATCCATGCAAAAATATTGCATCAAAATCAAAGTTCTGAAAGCACTGCATTATTTGTTTGTCAGTATTTATTTTGAAAATAAATATTTGCTGTTTAGCTGTACTACTAACATAACAGCTTCAATTATAGCTCAGCTTTTAAAATACTTAGTAATGCATTTAATTTTATGAGAAGATTGGAAAAATTATTTCCTCGATCACACCATACAGAAAACATAAGAAATTCATCAACAAGGATATTTTTTCAGAGTCTTTTAAGCAATATTTTTGTCAATAAATAGTAGAAGTCTTTCTCCATAGCTTTACAGTAAAATGTATATTTCTCATCCTAACATCAGTAAAAGCTATAAAGTCTTACCCAGAAAGTTGCTGTTTTCCATTTTGAATCATTTTCAGTAGATCAGCAGGCGAAGAGTTTTTAGATTTACTGGGAGCTGGTGAGAACATTGGAGTGGAAGGTAACAGTCTTGTTTTCTCTGCTGAAAATAGAGAAAATGTATCACATGCAACAGCATGAGTTGCTGAGTATACTTTTAACACAATTAATGGCCCTACCACTTGACCTCCATTGTGGCAGATCGCTTCAGATAATAAATTATTATTTCTCAAAAAATATTACATGATTGACATTGAACAAAGTACAAATAATAAACAGAGCAACCTGGATGTCGTTTCTACAGTTAATTCAAGCTTTAGTTATGACATGTTTAGGTCGCCCATGGATGAACTGTTTTAAACAAAATGGCAGAAAATAACAGAGGTCAACAGTTAAATCCCTAATTGAATTCATTGATTGATCAATCAATGAATTATTTAGATTAGGGATCTATTGAGTGCACTTCAGCTTGAAAGTTTTTGAATAAATTTCACATGTCTGTGAAGATTGAACAGGCTACACACAGTGAAACAAGAATATTTACTGAGAGCAACAAAAACTCCGAATTATTAGCAAATAGACAATAAATAGATTATATCAATGATAAATCTTAAATAGATTATTAAAGTCTGTAACATTCTGTTTCCACTTTAGTTTCGGAAAAGAAGAGTATCAGTGTGTTATTAAATGTGACCTTTCAAGCAAACAAAAAAACCCAAAAAATATGGGCAGTGTGTATAGTGTTGACCCCAGTCTTACAGCAAAAATATCTGGATCTAGAATGACCTTTCTACTTCCAGTATAAAAAGTCTTATAGATTCCTGTTGACCTCAGCTCTTAACGGTGCCTGATTGTTCTTTTTGGTCAAATGTTAAGCTTCATGCAATACATTTTTGTGTCTATAAACATAAGAAATACTACAATTGTCTTCCTTTACACATCTTAAGGTTGGTTGGATTAAAAGTTGTGGTGGTACTGGTGCGAGAAATAATGGGAAATCTTGATGTCATGGGTAGGTTTTCAACTTGATGTTATATGACAGAAATACTTTTAAAAGCATCATTTAAACCCAAACAAATAAATTCAAATTAACTAACAAAGAATTCAACATATATCTTAACCCTTGTCTTGCTGAACCAGGAATATTCCTGCTTTAAAAGGAGGTATAGAAAAAGATCAGAATGCACATATGTGCAGTCTAATATTTGTCTTTACATTCTGATTTTCTTGTTTAAGCCATAAATGTTCTACAATTGTAATTCCAAAATAAATACTGACTCACAATTAGTGCATCTAGTACTTTCAGCACTTTGATTTTAGTTGAATTTTACCATGGTTTGTATTCAGCATGTAAATGATTAACACCTCAATGACTTAAAATCAGATCCGTGCTCATATGGATGTTAATTTCCATTTATTTATCGTAGCTACTGTAGCATAAGCGTGTATGAGCGACTTCCCCAGAAGACGGTTAGTTGTAACACTGGATAGTGCAAGGATACGTGATGAAACTACTACTGAGATCCGCCATGGTTCTTTAACATGCTCAGTGTAAAGCAACGTCTCACAGGACCGCATTTTAACATCTCATCCAAAACACAACTAGTTTGTTTGTGTGCCAGCCCAGGAATCAAACCTATGCCATAGACCTTCAATTGTTTTGAACTTTTGGTGCTGAGCTATTCAGGCTGACTTTTGTCAGCACAAAACAGTGAAATTGCCTATAAATCTATAGGCATTTACAATAGTTTTGGCTGACCTCCTGATATGTAGTAAAAATTTTCTCACCTGATTTGTTGGGTGTTGGTGGTTTGGACTTACTCGGGGAAATCTGTAGAAACTGCGACTTGAAAAACTCATTTCTTTGGTTTTCTATTTGCTTTTTCTAAAAAAAGAATAAATTTTAATACTGAAGAGACGAGAAACTATCTTTGAAATAAATCTTGGAAAATGAATCATTGTAAACTTTAATACGTAGTTCTAAAATTTGAAAACAACAACATACTTGAAACCAGTTGTAGCGAAAGGTTCACAGTCAAATATACAGGTTGCAAAGAATCAAGTAACAAGATGTGTTTGTGAAACACAAATGCCCTCGAAATGGCAATTTTTTTGTAGAAAATTTGACTTGACAGATGACCTTGGCCTTGTCAAATGACCTTGATCTTGGTACCAGTAGATGGGTATCATTGAGATCTATCATCATACAAAATATGAGCATATAATCACATAAATGATTGTTTAGAGGAAATTCATCTCAAATTAGAGAAGAAGTCTTAAAAAGTTCCCAAAATTTAGGCATTTGAAGTGGGTTTTCTTGGTAAAAAATGTAGGGGTGCTACTTTTAGGGAGGGCACTTTTATAAGAGGAAATACGGTACCTCTTGTTGTAACTGAAGAGCTAGCTCTGTAAACTTCCTTCTCTCGTCCTCAAAGTTTGCCTTTTCTTGATAAAACTTGCGTCTTTGTTCAGACAAACTCTCTTTTTCCTGCAGTATTTGAGATTCTTGTAGAAAGGAGTTCTCCATTGACTTGGATTGAGTATGTAATGACTTCTGAAGTTAAAGAAATTATTGATGAAAATAGATAGGATCTGTAACGTGATTTTGTTTGAGACAAGCTGATATTTAACCAAGTCTAGAATAGAAATATTATTAAGAAAATATAAATTTGCATTTCTTTTGATATTATTGATTGTCCTTATAATGAACATGCATGTCAAGTCTCTAAAAATAGATTACAGCTTTTTCCTAAACTGTCAAGTTAAAAACATGCAATACATTTGTGCATGGTATAATGGGAAAGTTATGTTTGCTTAACAGATATAAGACCCCTCATGCAATAAGGGACCATCCTTGAAGTGCAAAAAGGGTCAACCCTGTTCAGAATACAGGATCTGCGCAGACTGACCAGGGTCAAACTTTTCCACAAATAACACATTTTCTGAATAAAGAATGATTATTATACCTTACTATGTTACTATTTCTGAAACAGTTCTCTGGTTAGCCTATGCTGGATCTAATGTCTTTCCAAATGTTTATTTTTACTGGTTTCCACTTTGGTCCATTTCCACTTATTAAGGTATACATATGGAATATTGCAAAATTTTGCAAGTTCAAATTTTCAAACATAAATGGGCAAGTCTAAATACAAACCTGTATTAATTCTTCTTGTTGTTTCACTATTTCTTTATATTTCTCGATCTGTTGAGCAAGTTTTTGGACCTCCTCCGACTTTCTCTCCGAATCTTTATTATCAACGTAATGTTTGGACGGAGATTTGTTCGGACTGATTGATCTAGCTGAGGACTTTTTACCTGTTAAGTATTCAAAATAATCATGGTGACAGTTTTTTGCAACATTTTTTTTAAATGCAGTATCTTTTTATCCTTTACCTTTGCTCCTTTTTATGCTGATCAGGGTATATTCCTATTGTTTTCTTTGCTTTGGCAGACAGTTAAGACAAAGATCAGCCTGCACAGACATGCAGTCTAATCTTAGTCTTTACTGTCTGCTCTTTATTTGACTATCTTGGGAAAAAACTCAAGCCCTACTGGATAAAATGTCTAAATACATGCCAATTCATTTGACCAAGAGCATTTTCTGCAGATGCCTACTCTCAATGGTGAGGTGCAAGATAGTGGATAAACAAGTCCTCCACACTAAGGCTATAGAAATATCTTTGGTTTCCTTGACTGAATTTATTCAAGATGTACCATGTGTCTGCTTTATCCAGCAATTTTAAATCTGAGTGTATTCTGTCTTTGTTCAAAAACCCTTTGACCAGATAATTGATAATAGTTTTTTCCATTCTGAGATAAATGCCATATTCCCTTATTAAGACCAATCAAAATGATTATTTAATGAAGTTGTTGTGATTTTCACGAGGAAAACTAGATAAGCAGGTGAGTATAAGGGTACAAATCACATGATATTTAAGTTTAAGATGTCCTGACTGTCTATATGCTAATAAGCATGTCAAAATAAGGAATAATGGAAATTTCTTCTATCAAATGCTTAGTATAAAAAAACATGTTTTTACTATTTGTTTACATATTCTTGTATTTTGTTGAATGGTATTAAGCTAAAATTAAGAATTTACCACATACAAATATTTCATTCAAACACCTATTTTATATAATTGATGAGAGGGTTGGTCCATATAGAAGTCAAACTGACTATACCCAAAGTTTTTGTCCCACTCAAAATTGATAAATTTTACACTTTCTAGGACTGTTGGTACATTTTTGTACAAGGTGTAAATCATTACTTACTGGAATGTGATGAGTTTGAACACTTTTTGATGCTGTCTTTTATCTTTTTACAAGTTTCCTGAAAGTTTTTCTGGAGATTTTCTCTTAAAATATCATAAGGCATCTGAAAATAATCTGAAATAACAAAGATTTATTTTCATATGATGCATTTTTGTGTAAAAGCATACATAGAAGAAATTGTATTGAATTTTTTCATAGTAAAATTTATATGTCATTAGTTTTTACCCTATGCAGAGAAAGCTCCACCCAATGAACCCGTATTAACCTTGGTCTTGCTTTACCAGGAATACTCCTACTTTGACTAGAGGTATAGACAAAGATCAGTCTGCACATATGTGCAGTCTGATTTTAGTCTTTACCTCATGATTTTTCTTTTAATACCAGAAAAGGTTATCTACAATATTTTCAGAATGAATACTGAGATCATGTTCTTTTGGTACTTTAATTCAACTGCAATTTCAAAAGGCTTTTTTAATTCAACAAAATAAAGGTTTATCAGACAATACAAAAAAACACATTCTGCCAAAAAATATAATCACAATGGCAAAATTCTTTTAAGCTTATTGCTCATCAGTCATATACCACATACAGTGCCTACACTCATCTATTGTTTGCTGGTCACTGAATAAAATACTGAGTGCAACAAGAGGCACAATCGTCCTCTATCACCCGATAGAGTCTGCTTCAACCCTGACACATCCTAGCAATAAGTACAGGTTCACTTGGTGATAATTTGTATCAAAAATTAATGTCTTGTACTATTTTTTCGAAGAAAATTATTGTTGAAAGAGGTCCGATTTTGTTTCTATGTAAACTGATACACACAGGCTAAGCCCCAATATATGACCCTAGGAGCAATATTTGAACAAACTGTTTTTAGAAAAGAAGAAATTATGATTTCATTCATAATATCTATTTAAAATTGAAAGCAAGTAGATGGAGCTCTAAGAAATGACCCCAGGGTTAAGATATTAACAAACTTGTTTCAAAGTCCATGGACAATGATACATACTAATGTATATAAACATATAGACAGTTTCAATTGTTTTGCTCTGAGCCATCAATGTATAAATGAAACCTACCATCAGTAATATCATTTGACAAACAAGAGGAAGTCGAGAGATCAGTTTCACTGCTACTGGCTGATAAACCACCATTCTGTAATATAAAATATAGGTCAAAATGCTAAATGGTCTTGAGTGCTAAAATTTTCCAACATGAAAAGTATCATTATTTCAAAGAAAGCATAACAGAAAGTTCAGACAACTAAATGATTATTTTATTTCTTAAATGCAAAAATGAGACAAAATGTGAAATATTTCTAACTAATTTTCTTAAAGCACATCATTTTGCGTGTGGTTGCTATGCATGATGGCATCATTCATTATTCACTAAAATAATGTCAACAAGATGAAATGAACGAAAGCGGGGTATTAGTCTTTGATGATTTCACTGGTAAGGTGGTGATCATCCACTGAAATTTCTCAATAATCCATAAGAGAAACACAATAGAAATTTCATCTCTGAATTACAAGATGTGTCTGAAAACACTTATTCTCTCAATATGGCAATTTCAAAAGTTTGACCTTGATATTGAATGCTGTGTATTGATGACAGAGACAATCATTCCAAATTATGAGCTTTGTCACTCAAAAAGGGTTGATGTTACAACAAAATGTTTTGTTTGCAGGTTTAGTTTTTGCAGCCAGAAATAGAGCGAAACCAGTAAAACAATAGGGCCATAGTGGCCCTTAATTGCTTAAACTTGTCTCAAGATAATCATTCTGACGAATTTTCAGGTTGATTTGGCTAAAAATATGGCCTCAAGAGTATTCACAAGGTTTTTCTAAGATTTGACCGGGTGACCTAGATTTGACCCAACTTGACCCAATTTTGAACTTGTCCAAGATTTCATTCAGATAATCATTCTGACAAATATTCAGGTTGATTGGGCTAAAATTATGGCCTCTAGACTGTCGACCAGGTTTTTCTAAGATTTGATCCTGTGACCTACATTTTGACCCGACTTGACCAAAATTTGACCTTGTCGAGATTTCATCAAGATTATCATTCTGACAAATTTTCAGGTTGATTGGGCTAAAAATATGGCCTCTAGAGCGTCCACAAGGTTTTTCGTAGATTTGACCAGGTGACCTAGATTTTGACCCAACTAGACCCGATTTTAAACTTGTCCAAGATTTCATTAAGATAATTATTCTGACAAATATTCAGGTTGATTGGGCTAAAAATATGGCCTCTAGACTGTCTACCAGGTTTCTCAAGATTAGATCCTGTGACCTAGATTTTGACTCGACTTGACCCAAATTTGACCTTGTCCAAAATTACATCAAGAAAATCATTTTGACCAATTTTAAGGTTGATTGGGCTAAAAATATGGCCTTTAGAGTGTCCACAAGGTTATTCCAAGATTTTTACCCCGTAACCTTGTTTTTGACCCCATTTGACCCAGTTTCTATCTTGTACGAGATTTAATCAAGAGAAACATTCTGACAAATTTTAAGGTTGATTAGGCTAAAAATATGGCCTCTAGAGTGTCCACAAGGTAAATGCTGACTAGGCAGGACGGATAACAGACATCAAGTAACCCTAAAAGCTCACCTTGAGCAATTTGTGAGCCAACAATATGCTCCCAATCTATCCATGCTAGGACATAAAAGGTCCATTAGATATAATTACCTTAGATATATTTTCATTGATGACATCACCAGACATTTCTAACAATCCAGACAGTTCTCTCTGCATATCCATAAGACAATCACGTAAGTTACTGTTCTCTACACGTAATTCCTGCTGTTTTTCTTCGTAATTGTGAATCAAAATCTGGTACATCTCCTCATGTCTACAAGCACGAACAAAACTTAATGTCAGTGAAACTTGATAAATGCTTAATTCAGGGGTGTGGAATTCCCATGCCCGACGTGTCCGACTCGGGCTTTTGTACTTGCGGACAAGTAAATTTTTCTAAGCCACTTGTCCAAGGACAAGTAAACACAAGGGCAAATCTTTGAATGTTACTTAAAAGAATTAAGAGAGAAATCATCCCAATGTTCATATCATAGGGTAGAAAACATTGTTTTTAATGATGAAAATGCCAGCATTTTCTTCATCAAAAAGCAAAGTTTTTTTTCAATTGTTTCTATTTACTCTGTAGCGGACAAGTTCATTTTGATCCTGGACAAGTAGAAAATCCGCTTTTACTTGTCCCTGCTTAATGGTCTCGTACAGTCCTTGGAATTTCAGTCCCTGTGATTTTTCTTGAGAAAAACAAGAGATTACAGGTGCATACACTCAGCTGTTGGTTACTGAATAAAATATTTCATCAAAAAAAGGACATAATTCCCACAAAATTCATCTAGCTATCCCCTTTGATAGCATAGGTTGCTTTTTCGATGGTGAACATGTGTGCCGAATTTCAAGCAAATGCCTTGAGTAATACCAAAGATATCTCAAAATCTCGTCAAAAACAGGAATCTTTTGTGAAACTAAAATATTATGATGTCTTCCTACAGCATTTAACTTTCAAGCTTAAAATGTCATAACTACCCCATTAAATACATCATTTTTTCATCCCAATATTATTCTCTCTTTCTCTTTCTATTCTTTAGATACAGTTGAATTATGATAAAACTAAGGTTTATACTTTTTTCCTGTATACTCACTTATTACTACTAGATGTATTTTTCCATTTACTTCTCTTACCATCACCTCTTTGTAACAAACCAACCATTTCCATTCCTAAAATACGGAAGAATAATTTTTTAAAATGCTTAGTTTATATACTTTCATGATTCCATGAATAGCAATACAAATATCAAAATGTGTAATGAAATTATTAGTAAAAGCTGGTTAATTCAAAAACATAGTTTTCTTTCATTGATCAAACTAACTGATGAAGAAACTTGAAAATCCTCACAATTTCATTCATACAGTTCTCGCTTATTATTTTTTCTTATTTACTACTTTTACAAGTTTCATCAGCAATAGATGCTTCGTTTAAGAATGTCTTCTTTTTCATAGATGTAAAATGTTGCAAATATTATGTACAGATTTAGGGGATTTATTCCCAAAACTTTTTTCTTAACAGAATTTTTTATAATGAACAGGTTAAATGATTATGGTAAATTAAAATCAAACCAGTCAAAACTAATATCACAGATTTTCTGCTAAAACCTCTTAACTACAGCTGTAGTTGTGAGGTTTAGTAGAACACTGCAGGGTTCCACACTATGGTGAGTCCGGGAGTCCAAGACTCCTTATTCTACAGTTGGGACTCCCTTGTTTTGTAAGTCAGGAGTCAAATGGACTTTGTCATAGAAGAAAAATTCAACAAACAAATTAGCTTTCAATTTTTTTGTCTGTTCACAAAAACAGATGTGGCAGATCATATTTCAGAAGGAACATGTAGAAAAGAAGAAATTGCTTTTAGCAAGCAATTTCTTCTTTTTCACAATACTCTTCCAAATATGAAAATTCGGACTGCTTACTTTGAGTTTGGACTTCATTATTTCTTATGGTGGTAGTCCACTGGTACTCCACAATAGTTAGTGTCAAACCCTGCACTAAAATATATTTTTACACTTATCTACCTATTTTTCTGTCAGGAGTTTTATCCATCAATAAATGATTTAATCTATCCATCAATTTGTTTATTTCTCTTTCTTTCTTCTTCATTTCATGTATATAGTGAGTATCCCTAGTTTTGACAATGGATTGAAGTTTCTTCAACTGAAAGAATTGAAAAATAGCCTGTGAGGAAGATGTACATGTATTTGTAATTGAAGGATTGCTGAGCTCACACTTTAATACAATTCTAACACAACACCCTTCCTGAAAATTTTAGACTTCATTTATGTCCAAAAAATATTGATGGATATAAAACAAATGGATGGTGGGCAACCTTAACATGATAACTACGGCTCATTCATTGTAGAAATGAAATTGGAAATGAGCTATACTCCTCTGAATCCTTATTTTTCATTTATTCAAAATAAGTTAATAATGAGAAAAACAAACACAACCACCCCCAATATATATATTTGAACCTCCTTTACAGAAATCTTGGATCTACCATTACAAATGATTCAAAAATAAAATCTAGGGATCAGTGCAAAACTATTGTAAGTATATTTATAGACAATTACGATAGATTTAAGCTCACCCTGCAAAAAACATATGATGCAATTCAGGTGCTGTTACATAATTTCTTTCAAGCTTTTAACTACTCACTATCTTACATTTCATACCTCTTCTTTTTCTTTCTTCAGTTTAGAACTCAGTGACCTCAGTTTAGTGTCCGTCTGTCTGTGTTTCTCTCTCTCCTTGGCAACCTCTCGACCAAGTCTCTCGTTGTCAGATTTCAGATGTTTTGTGATGGAGTAGTTCTGAGTCAAGTCACTGTTCATTCTGTGTAGCCTGAAATAGATCAAACAAAGCTAGAAATAGGAGCTAAAATTGTCTTCATATTTGTGAACCATCACACAAAAATATGAGCATTGTCACTCAATGAATGTTGAAGCAACAAAATGTTTTGTTTGCAGGTTTAGTTTTTGCAGGCAAAAAGACAGACAGTTGCACATACAGACAGAAGGATGGAAGGACATACACTAGTAAAGCAACATGCCTCTGATCTAATGATGCAGGGCAATAAAAATGGACCCTCTTGGAAGTACAAAAAGGACTGTCCCTAGTCAGACAGTGCATACATTTTTTCTGTCTTGTAATTTGACATTAAATTACAGAAGACTAATTGCTCTGTGGATTTTGGTTAAATACTGATTTGTAGTTTGGGAGTAGAAGGTTTTTTGTATTGTGAAAAGATAAATGGATAAAGAAATTATATATTTAATCACAACAGCTCACACAAGTTGTGTACAAGAAATGCAAACTAAGATTTTTTCTTTATAATATTTTGCCACCTTTTATCTTTATGTCTGCTTTTTACCCGAAGAAAATCAAAATGTTTTCCCCTAGACATACCTGTTTTCCAACTCCTCCTTGACTCTCCCCGTTTTCTGATACATTCTCAGTACATCATTCAGATTATTCAGGGCTGAGGTTGTCAGACTGGCTCCATCCCTATACAAGGGAGACAATCCCAAACCAAGTAACTCCTGAAAACAAATTCAAATTGGTTTAACTAATTGGTGGGATACACATATAAATAATGATATTTGTTGGGGTTGGGGATCAAACCAACTAGACTTAAAAATGAAAAGAAACAAGAAATGTTTGTAAAACATTCATGCCCCCATAAAAGCAGATCAACAGCCTATTCTTTGTCAATAAACAAAGGGCAATAACTCACAAAATACGATGAGTAGAGTTAAAGGTCTTGAGCACTACTCTTCTCCTCAATGAGATATATCCACCTGTGAAGTTTCTGGCTTGCATACTTTATGAGATATGCTCCTGACAAAGTTAAAGTATGAAAATAAACAAAGGGCAATTACTCATAGAATAAACAAGGTAGAGTTACAGTTCTTATGCACTGCACTTCTCTGTGATGTGATCTATCCACCTCTAACCATAGCTATTTTACTTTCTGAGATATGCTCCAGACAAAGTTCAAGTATGAAAATTAACAGAGGGCAATTACTCAAAAATTAAGCAAGGTAGAATTATGGTTCTTATGCACTGCACTTCTCCTTGATGTGATCTATCAACCCATAAAAGTTTCATGACCATAGCTATTATACTTATTGAGATATGCTCCGGACAAACTTTAAGTATGAAAACCAACAAAGGACAATAACTCAAAGATAAGCAAGGTAGAGTTACAGTTCTTATGAGCTGCACTTCTCTGTGATGTGATCTATCCCCCCATGAAGTTTCATGACCATAGCTATTTTACTTTCTGAGATATGTTACGGACAAACTTCAAGTATGAAAATCATCATAGGGCAATAACCTAAACAAGAGGCCCATGAGGGCCTGTATTGCTCCACTGGCTTTAACACTGTATGGAAACACTAAACAGAAATTTTGCATCGGTATATTAAAAATGGCGGATAGGCGTTCGCGAAAAAGTAAGTGTTCTTTATTTTTGTTTGATATTACTTAAATCTGCTGCCACATTTGATTTTGCTGGTGCAGTCATTTTAGGGAAAATATGGCCATTTCCACTTTCGTTTTGCGCTTCAATTTTAAATGTCATCAAAACACAATGTTTGAAGCTGTATTACACACAGACGGTGCTATAGGACGTTTAATCATTAGGTACGATGGCTAATGTATTCAAAGCTGATTCTGTAAATGTTGTCATTATTTTACAGGATGATTGATTAAATCAATATGGAACAAAAATAAAGAACACTTACTTATTCATGAACGCCTATCCGCCATTTTGAATATACTGTTGCAAACTACGCTGTACAGTGTTTTCAAACAGTGTTTAACATCTTTAGACTTTCATTAAATGAAGCTTTCTTTAAATGAAAACAACACTTTGAAATCTCTCAAGACCTATATTATAATAATTAACTGGATATGGCCCACATTGCACCAAAATTCTCAAGTTTCATTGATTTGGCCCATCGGTTCATCAGGCGATGTAGTTCAAAGATTTTAAGCTCAAAATTAGTCCCACCCTGCCACACCCATATTTATTGGCCAATCAAAATTTTTGAGCAAATTTTGGAAAGAGACTCCCGAGGAACATTCTGGTAAAGTTTCATTGAAATAGGCTTAATGGTTCAGGAGGAGATGTTGTCAAGATTTGGGGCTCAAAATAAGCCACCCCTGCCACGCCCATATTTGGGGCCAATCAAAATTTCTGGAACAATTTTTAAAAAGGGTCCACTAAGGAATATTCTGGTAAAGTTTGGTTGGAAACCGGCCTAAGGGTTCAGGAGGTGTCGTTCAAAGATTTCGGGCTCAAATAAGCCCCGCCCTGCCACGCCCATATTTAGGGGTCAATCTAAATTTCTTGAACAATTTAAGTATAGGGTCATCCAAGGAACATCCGTGTCAAGTTTCATTGAAATTGGCCCAATGGTTTTGGAGGAGAAGATTTTTAAAGGTTTCAAAGTGAAAAATGCCACGCCCTTATTTGGGGGGGGCCAATCAAAATTTCTTTAACAAAATAAGAAGAGGGTCAACTTAGGAACATTTTTACCAAGTTTCATGAAAATTGCCCATCTGTTTGGGAGGAGGAGATGTTTAAATGACAGAAGAAGCAAAAAATGCTTCAAATATAAAGATAACTCTTAGATTTGAGACCTCTAAATTGCGTCTTGCAAAACTAACACATGTGATAAATGTTTTCAAGCTATTGAAGGAAAACTGAAGGAGGAGTTGGGAAACAAAATTACAAGTATATGTGTTCAAAAAGAAAAATTGTCTTAAGTTCAAGGGGAGGTAATTTATAAACCTGTGGGAGTTTACACTTGAAATTTGTGTCTTGCAAAACTTCAACATGTGATAAATGTCTGTATACTGTTTCATTACTATTGAATGGAAATTGCAGAAGGAGTTTGCGACACAAAATTATAAGTACATGGTAACAAATAGGAAAAAATGTCAAAGTTCAAGGGGAGATAACACATGAACCTGGGGGAGTTGACACTTGAAATTTGTGTCTTGCAAAACTTCAACATGTGATAATTGTTTGTATAATGTTTCATAACTATTGAATGAAAATTGAAGGAGGAGTTTGCATCACAAAATGATAAGTACATTGTAACAAATAGAAAAAAAATGTCTTAAGATCAAGGGGACACTATTCATGAACCTGGTGGAGTTGACACTTGAAATTAGCCTCTTGCAAAACTTCAACTTGTGATCAATATTTGCATAATGTTTCATTACAATTGAATGAAAATTGAAGGAGGAGTTTGCATCACAAAATGATAAGTACATGGTAACAAATAGAAAAAAATGTCTAAGTTCAAGGGGAAATAATTCATGAACCAGGGGGAATTGAGACTTGCAATTTGTGTCTTGCAAAACTTCAACTTGTGATGAATGTTTGTATAATATTTCATAACTTTTGAATGAAAATTGAAGGAGGAGTTTGCGACACAAAATTATAAGTAAATGGTAACAAATAGAAAAAAATGTCTTAAGTTCAAGGGGAGATAATTAGTGAACCTGGGAGAGTTGACACTTGAAATTTGCGTCTTGCAAAACTTCATTATGTGATGTATTGTTGTATAATATTTTATAACTATTGAATGAAAATTGAAGTAGGAGTTTGCGACACAAAATGATAAGTACATGGTAACAAATAGGAAAAAATGTCTAAGTTCAAGGGGAGATAATTCATGAACCAGGGGAAGTTGGGACCTGAAAATTGCGTCTTGCAAAACTTCAACATGTGATGAATGTTTCTATAAAGTTTCAAGGCTTTTGAAGGAAAACTGAAGGAGGAGTTCACGACACAAATTTACTACTATTTGTGTCCACAGACGGACGGACAGACGGACGGACGGACAGACAGGCTGATTCCAGTATACCCCCGAAAACATTCGTTTTGCGGGGGTATAAAAAAAAAGTTTACCCACTGACTGACACAAGATGGACACACTGCCATGACAATAGCTCGCCGTCCTTGGCTAAAAATAAGCAATGAAGAGATACGGTTCTTATGCACAGCACTTCTCCTTGATGTGATCTATCCACCCATAGTTTCAAGACCATAGCTATTATACTTTCTGAGATATGCTTTGGACAAACTTCAAGTATGAAACTCAACAAAGGGCAATTACTCAAAAAAAGCAAGGTAGAGTTACAGTTCTAATGTGCTGCACTTCTCCTGGATGTGATCTATCTTCCCAAGAAGTTTCATGACCATAGCTATTATGTTTTCTGAGATATGCTCCGGACAAAAACAGTCTACGGACAGACCGACCGACAAGTGCAAAACAATATACTTCTTCGAAAGGGAGCATAATTAACATGTCTAGGGCTCTTTGAAGAATAATTTTTATTTAAAGACTTAATTTTCAAAGGTGTTCATGGAAATAAAGAGACAAGAATGTTTTACTTACTGAGTTTAAGTGTTTGACACAATCATCAATGTTGAAGCTGGTACAAAATGTGGAATCATCATGGTTACTGATGGATAATGATGATAGATAATTACCAGCAGTCATCATACTCCAGTCAGCCATACTGAAACTAAATTCAAAGTACTGAAGTTACTGTTAGTTGGTACAAAATGTGGCATCATCATGGTTACTGATGGATAATGATGATAGATAATTACCAGCAGTCATCATACTCCAGTCAGCCATACTGAAACAAAATTCAAAGTAGTGAAGTAACTGAAAGCTGGTACAAAATGTGGTATCATGGTTACTGATGAAAGATGACCTTGTCCTTGTTAGATAACCTTGACCTATAATTCAGAAGGGTGTAGACAAGATCTATCATCATGTCAAATACAATCATTGTACCTTGAATAGACTTTGGGGATGAATGGACAGACAAACTGAAAACAATAAAACGATATGCCCCTGATCTTTCCACGAGGGGGGGGGGGGGAAACATTAAAACTATCTCATGCTTTTGTATATATATTGGCTATATGTATTCTATAATGTGTTATTAGGTTTTTAGAATCATTGAAAAACAAAATGAATATTCTCTTCAGCTATATGATATAACCCACCGATTTAACCAAGGGGATTTGCATATTCAGTGACCCCAGTTTGGTGATGTTTTCTTCAACTGCTAACCAAATGGGGATTGGCAACAACAAAAAATATGACCTGAGTTAAGTTAGATGTACTTTACCTGATATAATACTGAATCAAACTCCCATCAACAGTGTTACAAACATTATGGAGTAATGGCTCCTCTAAGCATTCAGCGAGCACCAACTGACTTCATTTAAACATCATGGCTACCATATAAAACCCTGAAATAGATAGATAGATTCTTTATTGAATTAACGTAAACTATACAGTTTCTTGTTACACCACAATGATATACAATGAATTAACAAGGTCAAACAAACATATGTACAAAAAAACAAATTGACAAATTAGATTTCAAACATTTGGGTGAATCAAAGAAGCATGTTGAGGGGTCAGTGCAACACTATTGTAAGTGCCTATGAATATATAGGCACTTACAATAGTGTTGCGCTGATCCCTCGTATGATAAACATAATTTGTTAATTTGACCAGTGATTGTAAACCAATGCACTGTTATTACTGCTCATAAGAACGGAATTTCAGAATACATCTTTTTTTTAGATTTAGGCTGTATAACTCATTGATTGGCCCTGCCACTCAGAAAATCATTAGACATATCATTATTCATTAATTTCATACTAATGCAATGTGGTTTTTGAAAAATCCTTTTTTGGAGGACACTAAATTGTTGTAACTAGGGTTTATTTGAAATCAAAATGAGATTTACCAATGATGCTTGTAAAATTTGCCCTGCTTTCAGAATGACAAAAAGTTGCATTATGTCAGCAAATATTGCACTTATAAGCAAACTTGGGTATAACTTTGAAACAATTTTCACTGTCTCGTCATCCTGAACGAAGCCCATGGTTTCTAATGAAGTATTTTTGTAACTTGATAAAAGGGTCATTAAGAATCAAGTTACCATAATGGGTGTAAATCTGCTGAATAACTTGTATCAATATTATTCCATCAAAATATTGCTAATTGTTCAAAATTAATCCACCTTGAATCTTTTGAAGACATTATTTAAGACTTTAGAAATTTTAGCATACAATGACCAAATGTCAGTTTGAGAAACATAAATGACAAAGGTTCACGAACATTAGAAATTGGCCCTGTAAAATCAGCATTTATCTATGTATTCAAATGTACACAATTAAACCTATCTTTTTCTATTAACCTATACACAATCTCTCAAATAATATATAGAATACTTTAACAAGAGGCCCAAGAGGGCCTGTATCGCTCCACTGGCTTTAACATCATTAGACTTGCATTAAATGAATCTTTCTTTGAATGAAAACAGCACTTTGAAATCTCTTAAGACCTATTTTATATTAATTAACTGGGTATGGCTCACATTGCATCCAAATTCTCAAGTTTCATTGAAATTGGCCAAACCTTCATCAGGAGATGTAGTTCAAAGATTTCGGGCTCAAAATAAGCCCCGCCCTGCCATGCCAATATTTAAGGGCCAATCAAAATTTCAGGAACAATTTTTGAAAAGGGTTACCCCAGGAACATTTTGGTAAAGTTTGGTTGAAATCAGCCCAGTGGTTCAGGAGGAGATGTCATTCAAAGATTTCGGGCTCAAAATAAGCCCCGCCCTGCCACGCCCCATCTTCACGAGTCAAGGGTTATCGAATCGATAAGATCTTCTCGAATACCCCTTGACTGAATGAATAGGTATTTTCTGTACGATTTATTTTTAGCCGGCCAATCAAAAGGTCAAACGCGATTTCTGTGACTGCCAATCAGAGAGCTTCTTACAAACGAAATCGGTACCTTTTAATCTCTATGGCAACCTGTTGTATTCCGACGACTGTGTAGATAACCCTTCATTCTTGGATAAAGAAAATGCGTCGCATCGAAGACGCTAACTTTTTAGTACGTTTTTATTCGAAGACAGATAGATTTATAAAATCAAAAAAAAAATATAAATCAGTTCCTTTTTATCAGAATGATAGGAATAGTAAGCCGAAAGTTTCCTCTTTGTCCACCGTGAATGTTTTCGAATCTCTCTCCCCCCCCCTCTCTTAAATTACATCAAAAATGTGAGTTGGAAATTCAGACATTATCTTTCACACGTTTTGTATTTTTGCAGACTAACAAAAATAACATGAAATGATTTTGAGTTAATCTATCCCCCATATTGTTCTATAGAAGAACATTTTGGATAGCATTCTCTCTTTCCCCTCCCCCAAACCCCAAAAGAAAATGTATGAAATGAAAATAAATAAAATTAATGGCCAGTTTTGGTGTTTTTTTTTATTGAAAGCAAATATATTTCTATACTACATAGAATATAGTCAACGGGCGGCAAAACTACTTAATCGTAACTTGAGTAAGCTGTAGCCACGAGATTTTGGACTACCCCACATTAAAACACGTATATATCATATATATTAGAGATAAAAATCAAATAATCCCTTTTTAATTACAAATACATGTGTAATTCGATTTAGATTGGACATTGCGCGTAATTGCTTTGTTTTAAACGTCGTGAATAAGTTGCTTCATAGCAAATCTAAGTTTTAAATTTATCGTAACATTGTGACTACAGGCAATATGGGTACTTTTCAAATTAAAATTAATTCAAATAAATAAACAAATAAATAAATAATGAAGACAAATTATAACAATAAACAAATAAATTGATTAATTCTTCGGCTCCTACAATATTCTCACTCGAGATTTATTTTACACAGATAGAGGATTTTTACTAAAAAATTGTTCTATTATTTTCTTTCTTTCTTTATTTATTTTCATATTTTTTTCTCTTTATTTCTCTTGCCATTTAATGTGTTTAAAGAAAAGTCTGCTGGAAAAGAAGGAGAAAAACTCCCGAATAAAAGAATTCATATGAAAATTCAAGTAAATTATCATTTCTAAATTATTTCTATTTATAAGACGGTTTAATTATTGAATTTATTCCAAATTTTAAATTTCGCGTACTTCAATATAGATGCATTCTACAATATTGGAGTATGCCATCGATAAGGTCTAAAACATTGAAAACTTAAACAGGTATTGATTGATTAAATAACTTGAAAATTCAAATTAACATGGAAAAATCGTAGTACACTGTCATCGAGGGTAGAAAAAGAAGAATTTGAGAACCTTTCAATGTACCATCAAATTATTAAAAAGATATGTTGTCATTTGAACAGATATAGGAATTTCGATCAGTTTTTGTGATTGTGTATTTCAGTCTTGCTAAGTGTCACAATTACCTGAACTGAAGGGGTTAAGCGCAATTCTAAGGGTTAATTTCACATCTGGAAAGTAGCCGCGGGGTATATTGATCTAACATACCTCCCGCTGTCGGACCTTTTTGTAAGAAGGTTACTGATTGGTCCGCCTCGTTTTCGTTCTGTGACGTCACGCGTACAGAAATTACCCATTCAATCAGCCAAGGGTAAGATAAGTAAAACGTTCGTAACCCTTGGTTCGACAAGATGGCCACGCCCATATTTGGGGCTAATCAAAATTTCAGGAACAATTTATAAAAAGGGTTACCCCAGGAACATTTTGGTAAAGTTTGGTTGAAATCGGCCCAGTGGTTCAGGAGGAGATGTCATTCAAAGATTTCGGGCTCAAAATAAGCCCCGCCCTGCCACGCCCATATTTGAGGGTCAATCAAAATTTCTTGAACAATTTAGGTAAAGGGTTACCCCAGGAACATTTTGGTAAAGTTTGGTTGAAATCGGCCCAGTGGTTCAGGAGGAGATGTCATTCAAAGATTTCGGGCTCAAAATAAGCCCCGCCCTGCCACGCCCATATTTGGGGGTCAATCAAAATTTCTTGAAAAATTTAGGTAAAGGGTCACCCAAGGAACATCCATGCCAAGTTTCATTGAAATTGGCCCAACGGTTTGGGAGGAGAAGATTTTTAAAGATTTCAAAGTGAAAAAATGCCACGCCCTGCCACGCCCATATTCGGGGGTCAATCAAAATTTCTTTAACAATTTTAGAAGAGGGTCACCCAAGGAACACTTCTACCAAGTTTCATTAAAATCCGCCCATAGGTTTTGGAGGAGAAGATGTTTAAAGAAAAAGTTTACGCACGGACGCATGGACGGACGCACGACAGACATACCACCATGACAATAGCTCGCTGGCCTTCGGCCAGTGGAGCTAAAAACCACACAGTTTCCTTTAATAAACCAATAAAGTAGCCAAAATCCACAGAAATGCTTATTTTCCCCCAAAACAGTTGTTTGAAGTTACAAAAAATATGATGCCCCTTTTGCCACACCTCCATATTTTCATCTTGCAAAAGTTTTGATTTCAAGGTTTTAGTGAAATATTGTGTTGCTGCAATTGAGGCTTCGTATTTTTTAATTGCAAAAATTTCATGCAATTAATTTCATATTTTCCTGAAAAATAAACAATTTTGGGACTATTTGAAAGGCATTTTTTCAATTAATGGCAAAGTTATAGGAAATATTCCTTGTACAATTTGAGAGATGGGAATAAAGTTTACCATGAAAACTTGGTATCATTGAGATCATTAGAAATCAGAATAAGTTGATTTTTCAAGGCCAAAATCTACAGTTTGTGAACCACGTCCTTTGAGCCTAATCTTTATGAAGAGGGCCCTAGTGGCCCTAAATCGCTCACCTAAATGAACTGTCTAAAATTATTAAAAGTAGGCTGAGAAAAGGATAATGAATGAATGTCACTAAGCTAAACAATACTGATGCTTCTATACAACTAGAGAATCCTTTTTTGTCAATTTTCAAGTTGACTTAAAAGGTTTTCTATGATATGACCTAGTTTTTGACCCAAGATGACCAAATTTCAAATTCATCCAAGATTTCATCTAGACAATCATTCTGACCAATTTTCAGGTTGATTGGGCAAAAAAGTGGCCTCTAGTGTGAGTAGAAGGTTTTTCTAAGATTTGACCCTGTGACCTGGTTTTTGATCACAATTGACCCAATTTTCAACTCATTCGAGATTTTATCAAAACAGTTATTCTGACCAAATTTCAGGTTGATTGGGCAAAAAATTAGGCCTCTAGTGTGCATACAAGGATAATAAGATTTGACCCTGTGACCTAGTTTTTTGACACAGTTGACCCAATTTCAAACTCATCCAAGATTTTATCAAGACAATCATTCTGACCAAATTTCAGGTTGATCAGGCAAAAAATGTGGCCACTAGAGTGCATACAAACTTTTTCTTAGATTTGACCAAGTGACCTAGTTTTTAACCCCAGTTGACCCAATTTCGAACTTGTCGGAGATTTCATCAAGACATTTATCATTCTGACCAAATTTCAGGATGATTGGGAAAAAATTGTGGCCTCTAAGGTAAATGTTGATGGTGGGCCAGGTGGATGACACACGCCAGACATCAACCTACACACAAAAGCTCACCTTTAGCACTTCGTGCTCAGGGGAGCTAAAAAGGATAAAGCCTTTGACCTTGTCAGATGTACGGCAAAATTGAAAGTTTGCATGATTATTACAAAGAAACTATGACACAAAATCAATGGCTCAGCAGGAGGCAGTTGTAACGAATGTAGGACGTTTTGGTCAGGACGTTTTGGCAAGGACGTTTTGGCCACAATGTTTTTCATAGTAGGACCTTTTGGCCAAATTCTATTAAATGGGTATTAAAAAGTTTGTATAATAGCAATTAATTGTTATGCTTTATTTTTTTCTTCTCATTTAACTATTTGTCCACTAATGAAGTGTATTTACAAGGTAAAAATATCATACCATTAACAAAATTGTGTTAGAAAAGGAGTTTATTTCCTCAAAGAATTATACATTTTTGGCAAAATATTTTATTGGGGAAAATCTCTTAAATCCCTATTAAATTGTTTATAATGATCAATTAAATGTTGATGATTGAATTTTGCAAACTTGCTTTGATCTACATGTAGCAATTTCTGTTTTATCTTTTGTCCATTTATTGGGTAAAAATAGTTGATAGTTAATTTGATTTAATAAATATAGTCAAATTCTTTTGGCCAAAAGAAATGATCTATGGTAATTGTGTTTTCTAAGAAAAATCCATATTGTTTTATCTTATATTTTCATAAAATATTTGAAAGAAATATATGCAGATATTGCATTTTGTAAACTTTATATTGTTAATATTTCATATTATTTTCAGTTAATTTATTATCATGGTAAAGTATTGTAGGGGAGTCCCAAATAAGGGACTTTTTTTTCTTCTTCAGATGTGCTATCAAGTGATTAAACACATCAAAATGGTAAAAAATGTCAACATTATTATCTAAATGACTAAAATAACAACTTTAAAGTGATTAAAATTTCTTAAAATGACTTATTCTTCCAACAAATATTTTTTGGCCTAAAGGTCCTATTTTGAAAAATATTGTGGCCAAAATGTCCTGGCCAAAACGCCCTGGCAAAACGTCCGTGGCCAAAACGTCCGTCCACCAGTTGTAACATATAGGCAGTTACACCTGTATCAGGCAGAATCATTGAAATAATTATGAGCTCTGTCAGCCTTTGCAATCTGACAGTCATTCTTATTGCAGGTCTGATATGGATGAACACTTCTTAGCTGCTAAAAATGGTCCTTTTTGATTGATAAGTCATACATATTTTCAGGTCATAAACATTATCTTGATCTACATACACATTTACATCTCCTCAAGAACACATGTCCATCTTTAAACTTATCAATAAATTAAATGCTAATTATAACCTGTAAACGACCATAGATACCCATAGAAAATGATAATGAACTATGTTTTAACCACTAATTAAAAGTGTTATTAAACCTTTAATCCACTAACATCCTTCTGTCAGAATTATCAAATTCACTCTACCGCTTTATCTTTCTCTTTTTTACCTCTTCAACTTTATTTGACACAGGTAAATTAACCCTTTCCTGTTTCACAAAATTTTGGACCTGTCCAAATTCAAAGATTTTGCAGACGAAAATTTAAAGTGGATTTAAAATGAAAAATAACCATTCAGTAGGGTAGAAAATACTGTGGAAAAAGAAGAAATTGCTTGTGGGAAGCAATTTCTTCTTTTTTCACAATGTTTTCTAAATTATAAAATCACAGGCACGTAAAAAGCAGGGATTAAACAGCAAAGGGTTAAATACATCTAAAGGTAGAAATCTGACCTTAATATTATCCTTGTCATGCTGAAATCTTGCTGAAAACATTGAAAGCAAGCTTATTTTTATTTCAAAATGCGAGTTTGTAATTCTTTAAAAAAGGATTAAGAGGTGGTGTGGACTAAGCTGCAACAGCAATGTTTGTCTTTTTGTTTGAGTCTGATCTTTGTCTATACATGTATCCCCTGCCAAAGGGCAAAATATTCTAAGTATACCATGGCATAGGTTTACACTGTGTCACATTTAAATCCAATCACTATAAGCCCTAAACTGAAACAAAAATGCTAGGCTGACAATCTGATATGTTACCCGTCACACAAAAAGGGACCATCTGCAAAAGAGATTTGTTCTTATACAGCTAACCAAAGGTCACATTTGAAAAACTCTTTCACTGGAAGGTAGATTGATGATTCTAGATTCAGAAAATTAGTAAAGAGTGAAAAGTATCGACCCTTGTCAGTCTGCGCAGTCTGACTAGGGTCAATACTTCATGCACTACCCAGATGCCTGGTCCCTTTTTGTTTCACTGATCACATATTACAATTAAATCAGCCTGTGTGTGACATTTCCAACAATTTCAAATGCACGCCAAGTAAAGACTGGCCAGCCTGTGCATCTGCACAGCCTGACCAGGGTCTTCACGTTTGCACTTTGTAGAAAGGTAGGATCCAAAGGTATCTTTAGAAAGTCAGGCAAATTTCTAATTATACTAAGTAGCAGTCAAGTTCGGTGAATGATGGCCTTTCATGCACATGTCAAATTGTTGGAAACGTTATGCACATACTCAAATTTGAATGGGTACAGATAGCTTTTTGAATTAATAACCAACAGTGGACCTATATGTCACAATTAAATGACAATTTTTTAAATTTTTGAGCATTAAGGATAAATCGGATAAGGATACAATGGATGGCCTAGATCTATATGACCTTGTTAGGATATAGTTGAAATCTTCCTTAATCTTTAATTCGGCCATCCAACAGTTTTATTAAAAACAATCTAAGCACCCTACTGAGAACATATCAGATAATACCAGTATAATAAGTACATTCCCCTCAAAAGATATCAGACCATGAAGACTACCATGATATTATTCTTTTAGTTTTTGTTTAATCGAGAAGAGTTTAACTTTAAATCAGAATTCTGCTTTTCCTTTTTGCTTTCATTTTTTGATAAAAGCAAGCTGACAAAAGGGACTCAAGGGACTAGTCTAACACCGATGTCCCTGAAAACACCTTTTTTCAAAAGTTAGACTTTGGCCTTTAAAGTTGTTGATCAATGAAAAGAACTTTTATGCCAAAATAAAAGCATTATTTTTTTAATTGTGTTGAAGTTATGGAAAAATGTTTAGTTTGCAGGTTAAGATTCTGCAGAAAGACAGATGGACAGATAGACAGAGGTATAACAATCCCCCATCTATCAATGTAGCTAGGGGCATTACAAAAGTTTGTATTATCGTCTAACTGCCTTTATTACCTTCCATTATAGACACCCAATATTGCATGCTCTATCATTGATATCATTAACGCTAATGCACCAGTACAATACAATAGTGTTAATTGTATTACCTATTGTAATTAACTTAGCCACATTGTTTTTCCCATAGGTATCAGATTATAGACTGTTAATGGTCTGTTGCACTGTATTGACAGCTTCTAGCTATACTCTATGCGTAAGTGGTATACTTCAAGCTTTTCACTGGCCATGTGGGGCCTGGAATATTCCTGCTTTGGCAAGAGACATAGGCTTAAATCAGCCTGCATGTATGTGCAGTCTGATTTTAGTCTTTACCACCTGATTTTTTCTTCTTAATCAGAAAAGTTTTAAATTCAATATCAGTTTAAATTCTAAATCAGATAGCGACTCCAGTGTTTTCAATGAAATTTTAGAATATGTGGCAATTTTTCTGAACTCTACTACAGTATTTGATAACAGTAAAACCACTGCTTACAACCTTCCAGGAAATACAGACGCTAACATTACAAACAATACTTTTATGCTTTTTGGTGGTTTATCAAGAAATAACGGTGGATTATCTCTTGATTATCTCACCGCAAAAGCAGTGAAATTATGGAAAACTTATACCCTGCTATTGTGCATTTCACCCTATCTTACGTTATCTATGCGGAGCAAATTAAGTGATGTCACAATGAACTTTTCATAGCAAACCCATGCAAAATGACGTGCTTTATGAAAATATGTCCTAGAAACTTCACAGTTTGTCTCATTTTTGCATAAAAGAAATAGAATAATTGTTTGTTTTCAAGTAATTTTGATTAATATTTCATTTGTGAACAACAAAATCTAGGGTAGTTTTAGCTCTAATTTACCAACTATTCTAATTAAATGATCAATGAAGATGCAAGAAAGGAATTAAAAATTGAAATTTGGATAACATAACCCAACCCTTTCCCATATTCTTTCTCCAATAGTTTTTACCTGTCTAAATTTCAAGAGGTTGGAAATGACAATTATCATGAGCAGTATCTCCTTTTCCACAATATTTTCTCAAGTTTAAAATCATGAGGGAGAAAATAAGAGTGTATAGGATGGACAGAGTTCTACATAATAACAAACAGTTCTAATAGGGAACCTGACAGGACAATCAATCCTAATCAATAACTACTGGTAATGAATATTTTTTGTCAGCTAGTGCAAAACTTTTGTAAGTGATTTTATATCAATACGTTCTTATGATCATTTGTTTTGACCCTCTTAAAATATTGAGCACAGTGTCAAAGAAACTTTGTAATCTCATTTGCAAGACTTTAATGAATTAATGAGACCCATGGTATCCAATTACTAATCATTATTTTTTTACTTTTCATTACGGTAGTGGACCCGTAATAGTTACGCAATGTTTCGGGGGTAATGAACTTTAACAGTGTTAACCTAGGTTTCCTTATGATTTTCATTAGGATACCTCAGTCAACAGTATGAAAGACCATGAGTTACGTAATGTTGTGTAACTATTACCGTACAGGTCTACTACCTTAAGAATGTTGACAGAGCATCACTAAAGGAGGCAAATTTGATATAAATACATTTATATGAAAAGCTATACTTCAATACTATAGGTTCAATTTCTTCACAATTTCTGCCATAGATTTTGAATTTTTGAATATACGGTATATATGCCGGCAGCGGGCTAAATACCGCCGGCATGAGCCTTGATTTTCATGAAATCAAATTTATATAATATAGTATAATAAAATAGGGGCTATGAAACAAAAGGAATCTTATTTGAATTGTTGTCAAAAAATGTTATGAGAAATGTGGTTAAAATTGATCTACTTATAGCTGAATAAAGAAGAAAAGCTCCATTATGTCCTCAAAAATTGAACATAATATATATAGTGTCTTAAGGTAGTTTCAAGTAATTCTATGAAGTACTAATTTATAAATGTGCTAATTTAGGCCCAACACCATGAGCAATTAATAACAACTAATGAGTGATCTTTCCTTGTTTCCTCCTTTTGTTTCTTTAATTATTTGAAAACCTTAATAAGCATAACATAGAATATTGCTGCTTTACCAGGAATCTAATCCCTGACCTTTGGATCAGGAGACCGCCCTACCTATTATATAGGGGATCATAATGAATGAGTGGTCATTGAATACCAAATTAATTAAATGAGTCATCTAAAAACAGATAAAAAAGAGGATGTGCAGAGTTTTTGTCTTTATAAGTCTTTATCTTTGGTATTGAATGAACACAAATTTGATATTTTATTTATATGACCTTAAATTTGTGTGTTAAAATCAGGAAATAATCCACATTACATTTAACGCTGTTTGCAGAAGGACTTCAATTATAATTAATTAATTATAACGTTGTTATCATTTGCATTGTTATTCCACTGGGGTAATAGCACCAGTGCAATATCAAAAATATTCAACAGCATTATTTCACTCTTGTGGCACAGGACTGGTGTTTTATAACATCTTAAAATGATTTCTCTAGTCAGAGGATGAAGTGTAATATTATGTTTGAAATTGGATCAAATTTACGATACCAAAAGATTGTACCATACCTAAAATAAAATTCAGCTCTGCTCAGTTAAATCCACATCTAAGACAAATCCAATATAAGCAGACTTTAAACAGGTAATGTATCCTTATGGATCAATACATTAGTAACATCTTGCGGCCCATTACAGGTGAGATACATGACTGTATTAATCAATAATGAAATATCCAAATGGTCGTGCATGTGTCACTGTTCTTCTTAATGCTAAATTGATCTTATACAGGTATTTGCAATGCTTGATAAAATACTTTATCAATGTTGTGCATTTTTATCAAAGGACTAAAGGCATGGTTTGAAACACATTATTGTAGCCTCTTTGCATGAAGTCAGTATCATTACAGTGGTTCTGAAATAAGCTGCCTGAGTTGTCTGACTTGTCCATTGACATAAGCTGCAAAGACAAGCAGATTTTCATGGCTAGGTTGTCTGTATACAAGTAAAAAAATCTCAAGAGAAAAATATTTTTTTTAAAAAAAAATAACTGTTTTCTGATATTCCATGTCATCCCATATTGAAGAGTGAACATGGCCAAAATTCTGTTTACTGCTACACCAGCAAACAAGTTACCTGAGGACTATATAAATGAAATAACTTGCAAATAAGATTGAGCTCTGAAGTTATATTGTCAATGTGCAATGTTCCTGCAGGCCTTATTCCCTTGTGCAGATGGAAACAGGTTGGTTGGGACTCATTGCCTCAAAATATGCGAGTCCTAAGGACCGCCTACGGGTGCCTATGCTTGGCTGGTGAGTGCTGGAAGGTGGAAAAAGTCAAAAAAGGGGCATAATTTGCACAAAATGCATGTAGAGTTGCCCCCCTTGATAGTATAGGTTGCTCTTTTGATGGTGAACATATGTGCCAAGTTTCAAGTGAATGCCTTCAGTAAAACCAGAGATATCACAAAATGTCAAAGTTTTTGCAGGGCAACAACAAGGACAATGACAAAACCAAGGCTAAAGCAATGCCTTAGGGTTTTTCTGAAAACAGCCGAGGTAATGAATCACTTAAACTGGTATCCCGCTGTCTGTGAGAGACAACGGGTAGCGTATAAATTTTACGGCAATCTGATTGGCTTTTTGAATTATCGATGTAGTTTTCACGACAAGTAGTTATTACAAAACCATTAGAATTTTCCCAACATGCACATCCATTTCCATTGAATTTTGAAAATGGAATTACTGAAATTCTCTTGCTTATAATAAATGTGCGCTTTACCAGATAAACATATATCAGACGACCAAAAAATAAACTCATTATTTGTTGTCATCTGCTGCGTTTGACCGTGATTTTTGAACATCTGCATGGCGCATCTTCGCTAGCCAAACGATTTATGATTTTCTAGCTTCTGTTTAACTTTGATCAAATGACTTCACTACCGGGTCACATGACCTAACCAAAATTTATAGAATACCTGTCTCTAGTATCGATAGATCTAAGGGCAGTAATCCAGTCAATGAATCACTGCAACTGATACTGACTGGTTATGATCTATTAAATTGTCTCTCCCATATTTAGAAACTTTCCTGGTGCATCATGATGCAACTATCTGTTGAGGCTGCAATTTTAACCAGGATATCATAGTTGTTCCAAGAGTTTCAACAAATTTATTACAGAAAAGTTTTCAAATTAACATTTCCCAATAATCAAAGGCCTCTTTTGTCTAGTTAGAATAACGAATTTTAAAGTTGTCATATTCACTTTTCAATCGGTTGTTTTTGCCTTACTAATCATACAAAAAATAACATGATTTGTGACTTGAGGTTTCCAAATTTATATTAACCCTTGTCATGCTGAACTCGGAATATTCCTGCTTTGGCAGGAGCTATAGACCAACATCAGCCTGCACATATGCGCAGTCTGATGTTAGTCTACACCACCTGTTTCTCACTTCTAAACCAGAATTGTCAATAGATTTAATAATAATAATACATGTAATAAAGTCTTTATTTAACGAGGCAACACAGTTGGGTAAACCCAGTCTTCCCTGTGGGCCTCTTCAAATATTTACAAAATCATTTACACAAACAACATAAATTAACAAGTATCAGTGAATTAATGAAAAATGTATCATATAAAAGCTTCATTATGTTTTGTCTTGTACATGTATTAAATAGTACCAATACATTATTATTATTATGGTACTTACTTATACTTTCCTGAACCTGAATTCTGTCACATTTTGATATTAATGAATTACCATTGATATTATCATTTTTAACCATTTAGCTTTGGATCAGTCTAAATGTTTAAAACTGACAATAACAATAATAATAAAATGCACTACACAATGAATAAAAATCTTAACAAAACAACATTAAGTATTTATTTACAGACTGATTATATAAATCAAGTGCAGAAAAACTATTGTTCACAACAAATTTGATTTTGTATATAATGTTTGGGAATCAGAAACTCTTCAACACTATGAAGGAACAAAATTGAATAGGCTAGTTTTCACCTTTGGTTTCTAGGTGAATAAATGGGTTTGTGCATTAGACTTCCACCAAATCAAGAAGGTAGATTTAAACTTATTTAGACTGTCAGCATTTTTTATATATCATGATATTTGGTTCCAAATTTTTGGACCAGAGTAAGCAATTGATTTCCTGAAAAACTCGATCCTTGGCTTTGGAATTCTAAGAACTTCATAAGAATTTGACCTTAGATTTGTGTTAGCTGATTGAGTAAAGAGGCTTGATATGTAGTTTGGATGTTTACCAGTTAAGGATTTATACATAAAAACAGACTTTTTGAACACAATACGATCATGAATGCTGAGCCAATTAAGTTCTTTGAATAGATCATTACTAGGAGTATCAGTATTTTTATCAAGAATTACTCTTGCAGCTCTCTTTTGAAATTTATAAAGCTTATCTAAAAGTTTAGAATTACAATTTCCCCAGATAACACAACAATAATCAATGTGTGGGAGAATATAAGCATTAAAGAACATTTTTCTAACATGAATACTAAGATAAATCTTAATTCTAGTAAGAAGGTAAAGTAAAGAATTGCACTTTTTTAACAAGTTTTCAATTTGGACTGTCCAAGACAGTTTATGGTCAACTTGTACTCCAAGCAATTTCTCTACTTCAGAGAATTCTATTTGTTGATCATGGAGAAATAATGGAAACGTTTCTTTGCCTGAAACACTGTTTGCTGGTGAGATAATCATTGCTTTTGTTTTGTTTGGATTGGGCAGCATGGCATTTCTTCCACACCATTCATCTATAGCATTTAGACTATTTTGGAGCAATTTACATACTGCTATGGTTGATTGACCTGTGACACTAATTGTTGTATCGTCTGCAAATAAATCTGTTGATGATGATGTTAGATGTAAAGGCAAGTCATTTATGTACAATAGAAAAAGAATAGGACCTAGAACAGAGCCTTGGGGTATTATATGTTGCTGCTATACCATTCCGCTGAAGATCTTTGAAATAAAAACCATGTGTCTTCGGGTTAGATTTTTTTGTATAAACTCGTTTCCGCAAAGATATCGCAAATCAAAGGATATTTCAACTTCGCGTCAAATGTTCACAAAAGCTGTCTTTTTGAACGTTTGAAAAATTAAGTGAATTTTTGTATTTCTTAGAATAAAATTAAGATTTAAAACTTCTAAAGCCTATATTTTACAATAAACCTGAATTTCAAATATTTTAGAATACGTTATTGCATGAAGATTGGCTCCAAATAAGAATAATACCGTTGGTTTTGGTGTGACGTCGAATTCGACGAAAAATGTTCCAACAGCTTCACAAAATCGAATTTAATAAAAAATCTAACCTGAAGACATATCATTTTTATGTGATTAAAGCAATGCATATTATTTTCCGCTTAAAAATAACAAAATATTAGCATAGGTCACCGGAAAAAATTTGAGAAATTTCTATTTATTTACAAAAAAATAAAATGAAACAAGAGCTTCGCAGAGCGTAGCATATACGCCCGAAGGGGCTTGTCAGTGAGCTTGAATGATAGCTAAAAATATTGCAAACAGACAGACAGGCAACTGGTGCCAAAACATTTAAATATGAAAATATATTTAGTCCTAAGCACAAAAAGACAACCTACAGAGTCATTATGGCAAGTTTCCTTTCATTCCCATCCATAATGTAGGAGAAAATGAGCCTACAAGAAATTTTGTTTTTCATCAACTCAAGGGCAGATAATCTAAGATAACTCTAGAATAACTGGAGCATTTTGAATTGAAAAGTCTTTGCAAAACAAGACATCATAGAGAGTAATTGTGTCTAGTTTCAGCTCATTTCAATTGATAGTTAAGGAGGAGTTGCACAAAAATTACAGTGATTTTCGTTTAATTTAAGGGCAGATAATTCAAGATTTCTCAGGATTGACAACAGCGATTTGAATTTCAAAGGTCTTATGCACAACTAGACATCATAGGGAGTAAATGTGTCTAGTTTCAGCTAATTCCCATTGACAGTTTAGGAGGAGTTGCGCACACAAAAAATAGTGATTTTCGTTAAATTCAAGGGAAGATCATTCAAAATTTCTCAGGAATAATGGGAGCAATTTGAATTTTAAAGGTCTTATGCACAACTAGACATCATAGGGAGTAATTGTGTGTAGTTTCAGCTTATTCCCATTGATAGTTTAGGAGGAGTTGCGCACACCAAAAACAGTGATTTTGGTTATATTAAAGGGCAGATAATTCAAGATTTCTCAGGAATGACTGGAGCGATTTGAATTTCAAAGGTCTTATGCACAACTAGACATCATAGGGAGTAATTGTGTGTAGTTTCAGCTTATTCCCATTGATAGTTTGGGATGAGTTGCGCAAACAAAAAATTGCTAACGGACGGACAGACGGACGTACAGATGACCGAGGCCATAACATAATACGACCCTTCGGGCGTATAAAAAACCAAAGGACAATAACTCAAAAATTAGGCCAGTTAGAGGGATGGTTCCTTTGCACTGCACTTCCCCTTGATCAGATCTTTCTGCCCTTCAAGTTTCATGATTGTAACTTCTTTACTTTGAGAGATATGCTCTGGACAAGATCCAGGTATGAAAAACAACAAAGGGCAATAACTCAAAAAACAAGCCAGGTAGAGTTATGGTTCTTTTGCACTGTACTTCCCCTTGATGAGATCTATCTACCCGTCAAGTTTCATGATCGTAGCTTCTATACTTTAAGAGATATGCTCTAGACAAGATCCAAGTATGAAAAACAACAAAGGGCAATAACTCATAAAACAAGCCAGGTAGAGTTATGGTTCTTTTGCACTGCACTCTTTTATGAGGAGAAGAATATACCTGCTAAGTTTCAAGAAAATCGGATATAGGGTTACAGAGTTTTGCTCCAAACAAAGAAGTGCATGCTGTTAGGACGCCCGACATCACAGGTGATCCCATAATACCTCCTGTCTTCAACAGGCGTATAAAAAGCATCCCAGATTCAAGGAAAACATCCTGTAATTTGACCCTGGACATTTCACAAATTCAGATAATAAAGTTTTTTAAGTTAGTCCACAAGTGCAAAAAAATCAATAATTAAAGCGGGCATACACAAAACAAGCCATGTGGGATATGCGGCATAATAGACTGTCGCTAAAATAACCAGTCTTTGGTTACGCAATCTTGTAGGTTTAGCGACGCGCCATTACCACTTCTGTCATTTCCTTTCTTTGTTGGATATAGATCAGGAGGGTCCTTTGATAGCTCTTTTGAAACACACAAAATTCAAATCAGGGAAATATTTGTTAGATCAAACGTAATTTATACAGCTCTGACCAATAAATTTTAAAAATATTGATTTCTAAAAGTCTGAGAATAGAGCTACGGATGAATAATCCAAAGTGTAAAAAGATGCTCCCAGAAAAAATTTCCAAAAGGCCAATCAACTGCTCATTTATAAGCAGCATCTTTGGAGAACACAGGAAAATCCAAATGACGTAATTTAAGCTTTTTGCAACCATATGTCTGATGAGAAATTTGAAATGACGAAGCTTCTCGTGTTCTGTTATTCAGATAATTCTGTGTAAATTTAAATAAGTTTACATATAACTGCCAGTACATTTAATTGCACACTTCCTAGAATGTTTGCCACCTTTGGAACGACTGCGAAAAAATAAAGCTGCATTAATTTCCGTAATTAATATTGACGGATACCAAAACATCATAATCAAAATTTGAGTAAGCTGAATTCCGTAGGCACACCGCGCAAGATACATCTAAGGACAGTTTCTAATATCAGTTTCCATAGTTTATTTAGATTTAATGAAAGTAGTAAATGGTGATAGTGCAACCAAAGCTTGTACCTACGGCTTCAAGTTAAAGCTAGAAAGCCTACTGCTTGGAGGTAGTTAATTCTAATAGGACTAGCGAGAATGATGGACTTTGGGATAAAAAAAAATAACTTATTTTGAACAAGAAAATAAGCATTTACAAAGTGTGCAAGTAAAGGAAGATGGGGTAGTGTTAAAAAAAAAATCCTGAAATTCCTGATTTTGGCCCTTATTGAGAGCACTGATAGGCTAAACAAAAAAGGTAATTTCTTTAAAGTTTGCATTAACATTGCAACTTGCCCAAATTCGGGTTAAACATTTTACTTTTATCTTATATATTTACATGGATATTTTTTTCTTCTCCAAAATGCCACCTAAAAAGTTCACATGTAGTACTTTCAGTGCTTTGACTACTTATTTATAAATGGGACAAACAAACAGACTGACCTGACCAATCAGACTGATGACTCGAGTCAAAGCAGTCATACAGTCAGATATTAAGATATAGATAGGTTACATTTTGAATTTGCTGATCAATTGACAATTGGCATTTCAAAGAAACTAAAAAAACAATGGCCTTAAAATCATTCAGATTAAAACTTCCTTAGTATATACGGACAAGCAATAAATTAGCCTGTTGTCTCCCATATTAGAGCACCATAAGTTATGACATTTTGCATGCACACTCGAAAAATGCATGTTTCCCCGCAGTTTAAACTGGCCCAAAAATAGCCTCCTATATTCAAGCACCTTGGCAATTTTTATTCCGGGATCATAATCACATACCACACACACTATATAAACAGACTTACAAAATCAAACCTTTAACCTAGAAATAATTTCTTATGTCATTTACAGACACAGGTTTAGCAACAACAATTTCAATTTCAGGGCCAGAAACTTTCTAAAAATGGAAGTGTAGAAAAAAGAAGGGCAGATAAAATTGTTATTTTAAGAAAGATTAGCACCTTTTCATCATCTGAGCTAGGCACAAAAGATTTTGACAACAACTCCTGACAATTTGAAAATTGTAAATGTGGTTGGCCTAAAATACGAAATGGACCAGTTATCACGAAATGGACTTTTATATATGTTATAAACTCAAAATATAGACAATAATTGGGTGATTTTTTCTTAAAATTATTCATTTGATCATTTTATAGATTGATTTATTAATTATTGAAAAAAAGATTATAGAAATTCCGTCAAATGTTGGGAGCCCAATTCGTCCCATTATATCCATTTCGCTGTTATCCTTTGGCTAACAACTTTGGCATTAAAGAAAATAAAACTTTTTTATGAATAAATTATTAAATGCAACTGTTGTTTAATTAGGCTACCTTCCTTCAAGATAAAGTAAGTTAACCTAACATTTTAAGTCCAGATTGAACTCCATTTCGACACCCAAAATGTCCATTTTGCGCTCGGCGCTATTCTATGGCCATTATCATTGAGGAAACTATCATGAATTTGTCTTCTATTTTTGTCAGAAAATTATCTTAGAGTGAATGTATTGTAATATTGTGATATTATAAAACCAAACTATATGAGGTTGATAAGATTGTTTGAAGAAATCTAGATAGTTTAATCAGTGCTAATAAAGAAGTCTGTTTCTTCGATGAGTTATTTAATCCGGGACAAATCAATGTCAGTCTGCCAATGATATCAAAATGCATCTTTTTTGCTTATTTCTTACTGTAATAAGTGAAATCATTCAATTGCCTCATAAAAAATAGAAATTTAATCATTAAATGACATATATTATAAAAGTCCATTTAGCCATCAGAAGGTCCATTTCACCCCATTTCATGCAAGGTAGTTCATTTCGTATTTTAGGCCAACCCATGTAAATGTGATATCAGAATATCACCAAATATAAGAATGATCAAATACTGGAGCCTGCTCTAATAGGGGAGTTTCAAGGCTATATCTTACATATTTTGTTCAAAGTCGCAAGACTAGACGTCTTCTTTAACATCCTCATGGTTCTGATCAGACAGGACAGGTGGTGTATACAGTCCACAATCTGACGCCAGTTTGGCCAAAACTCCCCAAAATTTGCTGGACAGTTTTATGGTTCCATGATTATCTGATAATTACTGCAATGGGACCATTACATGTATCACGTAGTCTGTAAGAAATGAGTTATGAAGTGAACTGTTCTTGTATTAAACACAGACTGACCAGGCAAGATGGGTCAAGTGAAAGCAGAGTTATTGTGTGAATTTAACTTTTCAACTAAATGTTTAAATAGTAACACAACAATCTAACATTAGAAAAGGAAAAAGTTCACACCTTGCTATTTCTAAGTAATATATTCATCAGTGTAAGATCATTTAGATTTAAATTTAACCATTTCTGAGAACTGGCCAGTGATACAGTTGTTTAGGCAGTAGCGGATTTTGGGGTATAGCGGATAGGTTGTTTCTAAATCGATCTCTATATTATTTAACTGATTATTTCAATAAAATAAATTTTACCATGACATAATTTGATATCCAAGGGATTTATTCGCAAAATTCTCCTTTGTTTACATTTGATTTTGTACTTTCAATTCGCTGCAACCAAAACGAGGTAACCGGAAGCTGCATTTTTCAGGTCCAGAGTAAATGCAATAGCAGGCGCTCGGACGTGTAATGTTCATGTAAATCAAAACCAATCAACAAGTTTTTGGTATCATTTTGTAGATTACCCTATTTCCCGCTATATCAACACATCTGGATAGAAAATTGTCCAAAATTAACTAAAATATCGCCTGATAGAAACATCTCCCGATTCGGGTAGTAACGGATAGTTCTTGCGAGTGGAAATGGTTTTACGGGGGCTGTCTCAAAGTGAACATCAACTGCCAAAAAACTAAAAATCATGATTCAGATTTTCTCAATGCATTGAAAAAGACAAATATAAAGCATGAAACAGTCAGTTCATGTTAAAAGGGTTATTCTAACTTTTATCACAAATAAAGCTATTCATCAATACACGGCTTGGGGTATGCCTATTTTTTAAGCCACTAAAATTAAACAAATTATTGTGAGCACTAAAACATTTACTGTGATCAATTATTTTTTATGACAATGGAATTCACAAACGACTTCTTCTCTTTAAATATTACAGCTATTTAAGACTAAGACAAACTTAAAATGAATGCTCTGGCTAATCTTTGTCTAAACCCAATAAAATCTTGAATATTCCCGATTTATTACAGTATGACACATTTCATTCTTGTGACATCAATGTATAACTCTGTCATTTTGACCAGTCAAAATTAAGAAACGGATAGATGGATATTTATAGTGCTAGTCAATCATATTTAAGTATATTCATAACTGATGGGGAAATTTAATTAGCTGACGTAAAGAGTTGTCCATTGATTGCATAATTACAAACGATATTTCATAAACATATTTCTTTAAAGTGATGATATTAAGAATAAACTTTTAAGGTTCATTTCATCAATCAGCAATTTTGAAGGTCATTGACAATTGTTAAGCCTTAGAAATCCGTTTCGGAGTGAAGTTATTTGAATACAATTATGGTACTTTTGACTACATCTTCATTTTATTAATATATTATCTTTTGCATATCTATTTCTTTTGCATATATACCGGTCTTAAATGACCGTTTGGTTATTATGGTTTGATTTTGCCATTTTTGATTTTATGAAAACGAACATGAAAAGAAGGCAATCCGATCGGCTCTCGAAGCAGTGTTTTGCTCCCAGACCCACGAATTTGCCCCGCATCTCTATCGGTCGCTGGGCAGTGAATGGGTCCGTCGAGCCGTTATTTTGGACGGCTCAACGGCCGTAGCTAACCGGAGATCTCGCTCCCAGACCATAGAATTTACCCCGCAATTCTATCGATCGCTGGGCAGATTACCAGCTCGCGAGCGGCGATTTTGGACGGCTCAGTGGCCGTCGCTAGGCGGCGGCAGTGGGCCGATCCTTCGGAGACGAATTGTTCTCGCGAGTGAGACACTCGATGCAGGGCTGCGGTGGATAGCAGCGGAGCAAGAGCGATTCGCACTGAAGTCGCTCCTTGACGTGGTCGAGCCGCGATAAAAGCGGCTCAACGAATGCAGGTCAGCCCTCGAAGCAGTGTTTTGCCCCAAAGACCCCGGAATTTGCCCCGAATCTCTATCGATCGCAAAGCAGGTAACCAGCCCTCGAGTGGCGATTTTGGATAGCTCATACGCCGTCGATAGGTCGGCAGAGGGTCGATCGCGACGAGGCGAAATTTTCATGCGACTTAAACACTCGATGCAGGGTTCGAACCAATGGACCGATCCCTATGTTGTATGTACCCTCGTGTTGCTCTGTTCAAGCCCTACAATCGTGGCGAGTTTGGTGAGACTGTGGCTGATAGCAGCGGAGCAAGCGCGATTCGCATTGGAGTCGCGTCTCGACGCGATCGAGCTGCAATTTTAGCGGCGCAGCGAATGCAGCTCGGCTCTTGAAGCAGTGTTTTGCTCCCTGCCCCCGGAATTCGCCCCGCATTTCTATCGATCGCTAGGCAGGTTACCAGCCCTCTAGCGGCGATTTTGGACGGCTCAGTGGCCGTCGCTAGGCCTGCAGTGGCCCGCAATTGCGCCTAGGGTCTGGGAGCAAAACACTGCTTCGAGTGCCTCGTCAAGGATAAATTGTTGATCACTGTACTAATCACCAAGCCAGGCAGGATACTGTATATGTTTGCTTAAGAGAATACTTGAACACGAGCTACACAGTATGACCGAAGCCGAATCTTTTTGGGGGAATCTGTACGAATGCCGGCATCTTGGGGCAAATATTTCTTGAAGAAGTTATAGGCTGGGGAACATATAAACTTGTTTTTCGGAATTTCTTGTTATCCATTTTCGTGTGAGAAATGCATCAAAAGTACGATCGTTAAAGAAGTATGTTGTCGTTCTAATTCTAAAATTTTAGAGCTAAATAAAAATTGCAGCTACGAGGTTGTAGGATCAAACCAATGATTATTTTTCTGCATAACCAAAATGTTTTCATAGTCTGTTAATCTGCCCATTTTTTCAATAATATAAATTTGCTTAATTTCTGTCTGAGTTCGATCTGAGAGCTTTTGTGGATCAAAATCGCTTAAATACAGCTCTTTCAGCACCTAAAAACGGTGAAATAGTGTCTTTGTCACGTTTGAGACATTCCCTCAACTACCTATCCGTTATTACCCGAACCTATCCGCTATTGACCTAATTAGTGCTGTGTGCAGAAAGCGTTTATCTGACGTATAAACAATATTACTATCCCGAAATTGGTTTCAATTAAAAGAATACAAATTTTCCTACAAATTGGTACCACACAATATAGATTTTGTTTTGTAATAGTAACATACACTTCGATAATTTCGTTAACTATCCGCTACTGCCTGAACAACTGTATCTCCTCGTTCCAGCTGAGTAAACAAATGCCATGGTCAAAACTGCTTGGGTAACAGAATCCCTGGGGTTAATCACCTATCATTTTCTGGTAAATCAAGTTAATGGTCAATTGAGCAGTGGTCCAAAATGTTACAATTTCGTGGGTCAGATGGAGCAGTGTATATAGCGTTTCCCATGTATTCATCCAGGCGTTTCTTTAAACAGTTCAAACACTCCGAGAATATCAAATTACTGAAACCATGCACAACAATGGCATTCTTTCAAATATTAATGACGACATTAATACATTCTATATCTACAGTAAGGTTATCGTGTTAAGGGGAAAAATAGACCACAAACCTGAAATTTGGCAGTTAACTTCAAAAAGCGTCATTAGTAACTATGCCTGACCGTATTTTCGAAGTTTCAAAGTTCTTCACTATTGTGTTTTTTGGCCAATATCAAGTATTTTTCATTTTATACATATATTCCAAAATGAGGAAAAATCAAGGTACGATCTCAAATTAGATATAATTCCACAAATTCTTAAGTTAAAAGAATACGAAAATTACGATAATAATTTGGCGCCAAAATCAAATTTAGACTGGCACCCTCCGTTAAATGTTATCAAAGGCTTCACTCCCATCTGCTTTTTTATCTTATAAAAATGAGCAAAAATGGTTAAATTTCATAGTGTACAGTTTGTTTTTACAAATTTGTATTAGGATATCAAAAATTACGCAGTCAGAAGGCAGTCACCGAAGAATGTATCATATAGGATAAAGGGAATGTCGGACAAAATCCCCTTAGGACAAAATCCCCTCGGTGGAATTGATAAGGCGGACAAAATCCCCTCGATAGAATTACTAGGGCGGACAAAATCCCCTCAATGAAATGTCTAGGGCGGACAAAATCCCCTCGGTAGAATTATTAGGGCGGACAAAATCCCCTCAGTAGAATTACTAGGGCGGACAAAATCCCCTCGGTAGGTAGGTAGAGTCGCCGAGAGAATCAATTTATTGATACACGGCAATTAAACTAATCAACTTCGGTTATGAAATATTGTAACAAAGTATTCTACGGCCTGAATGACTAAGTTAAAATATTGGATAATCAAAATTGTTTGTTTTTCTCTGGGCGTACAGGTACAACACATACAGTTTGATAACTCAACTAACTTTTAATTTATATTTCAGTAGGGTGCCGCTAATTAAGTGCATATTTGAGTGCACAAACAACAAATTTAAATGGTATTAATTTCATTATACCCTCCATAATTAGTCGTGTGCCACCAATCAAATAAATATTTGTGTGCTTTAATAACCAATTACTTTAATTAGTTGAACGGTCTTTAATTGCGGTAAGCTTCAGATTTCTAGAGGTGTAAAAAACAAACGAAGACAAAAATGAATATGTGTTTATTGTGTCTTATTCTACACACATGAAACAGCATAATACAATACATTGGACATTCAAACTGGACCGAGGGGATTTTGTCCGCCCTAGTAATTTTATCGAAAGGGTTTTTGTCCGCCCTAATAATTCTACCGAGGGGATTTTGTCCGCCCTAGACATTTCATTGAGGGGATTTTGTCCGCCCTAGTAATTCTATGGAGGGGATTTTGTCCGCCCTATCAATTCCACCGAGGGGATTTTGTCCGCCTATGCAAAAAATGACCGAGGGGATTTTGTCCTAAGGGGATTTTGTCCGGTTACCGATAAAGGCAATATGTGGACTGTTGAGAAGAGATAAATGTCCTCCATCCGCTCCCTTTTTAAGATTTAAGTGTTGGTGAATAATCGAAACATCGTAACTACGGCTTGAACTCTGACCATCAAATGATGTAATACATACTTAGTGTTTTGTACGAGAAAAAATATCAAACGAGGTTGGGAGAATTGATCATTGTCGAGGCTCTGCTGCGACAATTATCAATTCCCACAACAGAATTAGATATCTTTTCATAGAATTCACTAAGTATGTATTATATTTATCTTATAACCTGTATTTGCCTTATTTTCATCAATGCTTCTAACTGAAATGCAAGTTTCTAAAAATAACCGCATATTATCATTGTTCTAAAACAAAACTATGTGATAACATAAAAAATATCATATGGGATGTTATCATACAGATATTTGTATAGTTATAAGATAAAAAATGAACTTGAAGCCGTTCCCCATCACCCAGTGATCTGGGTTTATATTTCTCTTTGTGAATTTTTCTGACCAATATTTCTCAAATGGCCCTGTTTTCTTTCATTTTTTTCTGTGTGCCAAAATTCCCTTGACCATTCACAAAAGCATGGACGTATCTTGGATTTTGAAATTTATAGGCACTCAGAATGTGTCCATCAGAGAATAAATATGATAAGGGTGATGTGTGGATTATGACAAAAGATAAATGCCTTCCAACCACTACCTGGCTTTTCCATGATTTGAGCGTTCTGGTGAATGAACAAAACATCAACTACATCTTGAATAAGCTGTAGTTATGATGTATCAATGATATATTTCGAAAGAGGATTTGTTTGTATTACGCACTATTGCTTAATGACACTTGCATCCTTGAAAGCAGACTGGTTCCAGATTTTCCTACAATAATTAGATCTAGGTACAAAGCAGGCACAGATTAGACTGCACATTTGCAGGCTGATTCAAGTCTGTAATCTCTGACACATGATTTTTGAACATCTGTGAACTGCAGATGATTTTAATTCCTTCAAATGGCTGATATACTCTTTTTGATAGAGAATTAGATTTAAAATAACAGATTCATGTTTATATGGCAATTTGTTATTCATCTGGGGATCGTTTTACTAAACAACTTACAAAAAAATTAAAAGAAAGTCAAAATCACAAATCATAATTAACTCATTTTTAGATTCAACATTGCAATATCTCATAGCAATCTTCTTAAGGAGATGATTCAAATGAGATGAAGTATGGCAGAATTCCATTTTAGTTACAACTATAGACGCAACCTTTATTTTTGACTTGCGCAAAAAGTGATTGCATGATATTTAGTAAACCAGGCCCCAGATGTGTTTTTGAGTTTGAAGAAATTGTAATACTAATTTATTTAGTGGGTTGAACATCATAGGCCCATGCTTTAGATCAACAATAGCATGGCAGTCCTCTGGCTGGAGACCTTAGGGAGGACCGGTAGACACTACACTTTTGAAGGATTTTTAGGCCTGCAGTTAATGGCCATATCATTGCCAAAGATTCAAGTTTTGGAAGATTGTTGCCTTTCCAACCCTAAATTTGTTTCATTACTTACAGAAATCATTGTGATAAAAGAAGAAATTACTTGCCACAAGCAATTTCTTCTTTTCCAACGAAGTTTACACTTCAATTTACTCCTTAAAATATTAAAGAATATATGTTTTTTTCATCCAGGACCTGTTATTATCAGGGAGGACATGAAATATTTATGACTTACAGGTCCTTTAGCTTTAATCTAGGATAGGTATTAAGGATTCTTTTTCCTTTTTCCTAACGGCCCATCAATTTTGCAGATGGCCCATCATAATCTTAAGATTTTACATGTAAATGTATGGGGCATGGGCCATTGGCCTATTTCAATGGCCTATCATGAAATTGATCCAAAAATATCCCTGGTTACTCTTTTACTAACAAAGATGTGAGCCAAGTTTCAAGTGAATGCATTTAGTAATACCAGATATATCACGAAATGACAAAGTTTTTGCATGAAGACAAAGATGGCTATGAAGACTACACTGAGGCTATTGCAATACATCTGGGGCCTGTTTTACCAAACATCTTAAAATCACTTTCTGCGTAAGTCAACAACTAAAGCTGTTTCTACAGAAGTAACTGAATATGAAATTCTGCTGTGCATCATCTCATTGGGATCTAACAAGTGAAAATACTAGTTACAATTTTTGTTTTTGACTTACGATTAATATTTTCGTAAGATACTTAGAAAAACAGGCCCCTGGTTTTCTACCAAAACAGCCAGGCTTAAAAAGAATAGAGGAAGAAACAATATATACATATTTTCATTCTTTTATTCTCATAAATTCTTAGAATACATGTACATGTATTTTGTTAATTTATAAAAGGATTTCATAAATATTATTTTTTTGATAATTTAACTAAGATCTGTATAATGAAATTCAAAATTCAACCTAACTTTACAAATAAATATTATCACATGAAATTGTTAGTCGTTAACCAAAATGTGAACTCTTCTTGTGCTCTTTTTGGTAATTTTGTAAAGAGGGCTTTTTTAGACAAGAGCACCGCCTACGAGTGCCTACGCTCGGCTGTTGAGTGCTGAATGGTGGGAAAAAATCTAAGTCGAAAAAGGAGCATAATTTGTATAAAATGCATCTAGAGTTATCCCCCTTGATAGTATAGGTTACTCTTTTGATGGTGAACTTGTGTGCCAAGTTTCAAGTGAATGCCTTCAGTAAAACCAGAGATATAACCAAATGTAAATGTTTTTTCGCACGACGACGACAACAACGACGACAACGATGACGACACGAAGGCTATAGCAATACCTCAGGTTTTCTCCGAAAACAGCTGAGCTAAAAATATATACTAAGATGAGCAGTCTCATCTTAGCCTACACTGCCTGCTTCCAACTTCATTGTTTAAGGAAAACTTGGGCCAGACAGAGTGAAATGTCATGCAAAATTGAAGTTTATTTAGAAAAATAAGGTAAGGATAAGGGTTAAAACTACAGCTCTATTCAAGTTATATTCATGGCATGTTGGTCAACCCCACAACAAAATATTGGTTTCATTTCTCATCAACATTTTCTTTACCAATAATGATATTCATAAGCAACAGACATCTGTTAACCCAAACAACACATTCTACCCTTATGTTGCATAATCTTAATTTGTTTCAAACAAATTGATAATGTTTTGACACTTCAATTTTTTCCAACAGTAATCAAATCAGAAAGCAGGCAGCAAAGGCTATGGTCAAGCTGTATGACAATGCAGCCTGATCATAGTCTTTTCTGTCTGCAAAAGCTTTATGATCAGTAGGAAAAAGTTGTCAGAAGAGTTTGTACCGTAAAATATTTACAATGTTTGTATGAAGAAACATACCAGATTGCTAGCCTTTTTGCACACTTTTACAGAATTGATTTCACAAATCTCTAGATGTGGGATGAACATTTCTCCAGTTTTACAGACTATAACATAATTTCATCAAAAGATCTAGAATCTTATTGCATATGTATGTACTGGCACTATATACATATAATTCTTTTATGATGTGAAAAATTTATCCCTTCAAAATGACTAGGTTTTCAGAAGACTAATAATTGACCTTGACCTTATCAAATGGCCTTGAAATCTATATATCAATGAGATCTATCATCATACCAAATATCCCCTTGGAATCTTGAATAGGCTCAAAATACCATTCCATATATTCCTGTGATTTGACATCAGAGAAAATATTGTGGAAAAAGGTGAAATTGTTTGTAAAAAACAATTTCTCAATTTCCAACAATGTTCTACCATAAGGTTATTTCATTTCAAAAACTCCCACATTCTTATCTGCATCCTTGTTACCTTTGGCCAGTCTTAAGTTTTATAGAATAGGAAATGTGTAAAGTAATGGGTATTTACGTTAAGAGTTTAATTGAGTTTGCAGAGGGACACCATGTAGTAACAAAAAATACCCCTAGTATTATTGATGGTTGGGATAAATGCATTATATCAATATTATGCAAATAAATAAAGCACCTGGCAAACATGTTGTTTCATTTTGTCATATTGAACACAAAGCTGAAGTAAGTTGCATATCCCTAAAAAATTACCTCCCTTTAAACCATGGCAATGTACAAAATGAACACATTGCAATGGCAATAGGCTAAAGATATGCCAGTTAAGCAATATTTGTTCTTTCCTATAATTTTCAGGGCATCAAAATGTGAAATACAGTAGTAAAGTCTATTCACTGTCAACTGCAAAACTTCTGATGATGTCCATGACAAATACAATATAGATGTTGTGATCCTGAATTAAGGTCAATGTCACTGAGTAGCCTCTGAATTTCTATTTGTGCTCTCCTAAGAGTACAAATAGAGCACGGCTTATCACACATTTCACACCTATCACACCCTGATTCCATGGTACCAGAATGTCTACTAGTGGATGGTTCTTGATTTATGTCATATGACAGGTGTTCTAACAGAAAGTGTCTACGGTTGCCAAGGAGACTGTCATTTAAGTTGTCATGGCAACTATCTTGGTTACTAGATGAAAGTTGTCCAATATGTTCACAGTACTGTTTCTGGGGCACTTTCAAACTTTGCAAACGAGAATTCATACAGGATTGCTTTGTGTAAAGTCTGAAATAAATTAGTGAATAAAATTCATAATTTTTTCTGGGGTGAGAGCAGCATCTTTGTAAAAGCCTATTTTTGTATAGGTACTTACTACCATGTTGCTCTTAGAATCCCCTTGAACTGGTAGATACCATATTTCTTCTAATAAATGCTCCTGGGAGCTATACATAATATGGTTGGGGAGCTTTTATTTAGTATGCATTTACTGATTAGATAAAATCTATGTCTTTTATGCCATTTTCCCTTTGATTTGAGGTGAATTTCCTATTTCATATAAATGATTGTTTACAGGAAAATCACATTAAACTAGAGAAGAAGTCTCAAAAGTTTCTTAAAATTTAGGCATTTGAAGATGGTTTTTTTAGTGAAAAATGTAGCGGTGCTACTTTTAGGGAAGACACTTTTATTAGGGGAAATATGGTATTGACTAACCTTCAAATGGATTGGTAAGAGGAATCTTTGATTAATTTAAATTAGGAAACATAGTTTATATTTTTTAATTCTAAATGCTGAAACATTCAATATAATCAATTACAGCACTTCTGTCAATAAGTATTAATCCTTAGTGACTGATTTGCTCTACCTACACCTTGAATGAACTTGTAGATGCGACATTTTCCTCACATACAAAAAATGAAAAATGTTTGAATTGGACAAAAACTCATTTATAATGTCTTATAAAGTTTTTTTTTTTCAAAAGTGTTTCATTTTATTTATTACACAGGGATGGATTATCAAGCTTGGATGAAAGGCAAGTGTAATCTTATCTGCATGGTTTAGGATAAGGATTCTGGGCAAGGTAGAATTGGAGGCTTTGATTTATTCAGGAAGGATGAGGTGTTTTTTCATTAGTGAAATGTCACACAAAAAGGGACTAAACAAGGAAACGTTAAAGAGTTTAATGTGCAGACTAACAATGATTGAAGCCTCTTGCTCTTACTCGAGCAGTTACTCTTCATTGCTGCATATGGCACCAAAAATTATAATTAACAAAACCTTGTCCATATTTCAATAACATTTATTATGAAAAATATTTACTTGAAACTTGGCATGTATCTTCAGCTTGAAATTGAGGGGTTAGTGCAACACTATTGTCGGTGCCTATAAGTATATAGGCTCTTACAATAGTGTTGCAACAACCCCTCGATCAATTTAATTCATACTATTAAGGGGAATTACTATGCATTCTTAAAGAGTTATGCCCCTTCATTCAATTTGTTCACAATTAAGGTAGTAGAACCGTAATAGTTCTGCAATATTTCAGACCACATAATCTTTCACAATGTTAACCCAGGTTTCCTAATGAAAATCATTAGGAAACCTTGTTTAACATTGTTAAAGTTCATTACTGCTGAAAAGTTGCGGAACTTTTACAGGTCCACTACCTTAAGATGGTCCCCTTTTCTAAGGCTCACTGATCTCATTACTGCATTGGAGTGCAACTCTGGTAAAGCTTACACAGAAGAGAAATGTTGTGATTTAAGGTAGTGGACCCGTAATAGTTCCACAACATTTCAGAACTCATGATCTTTCACAATGTTGACCATGGTTTCCTAATAAAATCAATCCAAAGGAAACCTCAGTAACCACTGTTAAAGTTCATTACTTCCAAAACACTGCAGAACTATAACAGGTCCACTACCTTAAGATATAGACATAAGCTTGACAAAGGATCTATACATACCAAATTCAATTTTCCTACAAATTCAATTGAAAAATATCATAGGGATAATTATTGAGGTTGTTAACATTTGCAGACCCAAAAAATGGTTAAATCATTTTGAGGGTCTCTGCAAATGTTAACACCTGAAAAAATGTAAATTGACGCTATTATTGCATAAAAAAGATAGATTAGAGCATAAATTCAAACAGAAATTGCAAAACAATTTCATAGAAACAATATAAAACCAGTTACAAACTTAGGAATACGCTGGAAGAATTATGACATTCATTACACCTTCCATTTTGTGTATACTGACATGGCTTGATAAGTTTATGACATCACACGATTTAACGGGTGTAGGACAAAAGCCCCCTGGGACAAAAGCCCCCTAGGACAAAAGCCCCCTGATCAAAAGCCCCTTGGGACAAAAGCCCCCTAGGATAAAAGCCCCCTAGGACAAAAGCCCCACAATATAATAAATACTGGTATATAAATTACCATTTCTTTAACTTTAAACTGAATAATTTCAATAAAATGAATCCTTTTTTGTTTGTTTGTTTGTTTTGCCATTATACAAGGTGATTTTTAGCTCACCTGAGCACGAAGTGCTCATGTGAGCTATTGTGATCACCTTTCATCCGGCGTCCGTCCGTCGGTCGTCCGGTCGTCGTCCGGCGTCCGTCAACAATTTCTTTAAACGACATCTCCTCCTAAACTACTGGGCCGATTTACACCAAATTTTACAGAAATGTTGCTAAGGTGGTCCCCTTCATAAATAGCTAAAAGAATTGAAATCCATGAAAAACTCTGGTTGCTATGGCAACAAACAGTGAAATTTTAAGAAAATCTTTAAAATTCTTCTTCTTCTCAACCAGTAGTCCTACAGACTTAAAACTTGGCATGGATGATCAGTTCATAGACCTGAATTGAAATAGCTAAAATCATATCTTTTGGGCCACCAGGTGCGGAGCACCAGGGGGGAGGGGGTAGTACTTTGGGTAAATTTTGTAATCTTCAAGCTGCTTCTTCTTCGGAACCATGAGCCCTATAGACTTGAAAATTGGCATGGATGATCAGCTCATAGACCTGAATTGAAATAGCTAAAATCATGACTGTAGATTCACCAGGTGCGGAGCACCAGGGGGGAGAGGGTAATAATTTTGTGAAAATTTTGTAATCTTTAACCTTCTTCTTCTGATGAATCAGGAGCCTGACAGATTTGAAAATTGGCATGGATGATCAGTATATGGACCTTTATAAAAATAGCTAAAATCATGACTGTAGATTCACCAGGTGCGGAGCACCAGGGGGGAGAGGGTAGTACTTTTGTGAAAATTTTGTAATCTTTAACCTTCTTCTTCTGATGAATCAGGAGCCTGACAGATTTGAATATTGGCATGGATGATCAGTATATTGACCTTTATAAAAATAGCTAAAACCATGACTGTAGATTCACCAGGTGCGGAGCACCATGGGGGAGAGGGTAGTACTTTTGTGAAAATTTTCTAATCTTTAACCTTCTTCTTCTTCTGAACCACAAGCTCTACAGACTTGAAAATTGGCATGGAGGATCAGCTCAAATAGCTAAAATCATGACTGTAATGCCACCAGGTGCGGAGCACCAGGGGGGAAGGGGTAGTACTTTTGTGAAAATTTTGTAACTTTAACCTTTATCTTCTAAAATAACCAGGAGCCCTTCAGACTCCAATATTGGCATGGATGATAAGCATATGGAGCTTAAATATAATAGCTAAAAGCATGAATGTAGGGCCACCAGATGCGGAGCATTAGGGGGGAGGGGGTAGTACTTTGGATCAATTTTGAAATCTTTAACCTTATTCTTTTCCTGGATCAGGAACCCTACAGACTTGAAAATTGTAATGGGTGATCAATATATTGACATTAATAAAAATAGCTAAAATCATGAGGGTCACCAGGTGCTGAGTGTCTTGGGGAGGGGGTAGTACTTTGGATCATTTTTGAAATCTTTAAACTTCTAATGAACCAGGAGTCCTACAGACTTGAAAATTGATATGAATGATCAGCATATGGACATCAATTGAATTAGCTAAAATCATGACTGTAGATTCACCTGGTGCAGAGCATCTTGGGGGAGGGGGAGTGCTTTGTTGAGAATTTTGAATCCCTACAGCCTTTATATTTGACATGGATTGATCAACTCATTAAAGAAAACTTTAAAAGTCTCAGACTCAGCCTGTATATCTGGCATTGATTAGCTGATCACAGACCTTTTATGAAAAAAGCTTAAATAAATAATGACCAGGTGAGGAGCAGAGAGGGGGGGGGGGGTTATTTCAAATGTTATCTGATTAAATAAGTGAAAATCTCTTTTTCTTTGGTTGCATGGACATACCTAGGTAATGAAGCTTTTTTCTCAGGTGAGCAACCCAGGCCCAACGGCCCTCTTGTTTATAATTCTTAGCAATAAAAACCATCATTTGAGTCCTCTTCCTAACAACTCATAATCAGTTTTGTTTGAATTCCATTATAAGAAAATTTATATTCCAGCAAGCAAAGAAATGTACATTGAAAAGGAGAACCCTAATTTAATTCCTTTATTGATGTATTTTTCTTTTATTCACATGTTTTATATTCTTGACATCATTGAAACATAATCCTTATTTTTTATTGACTTATTTCACACCTTTTAGAGCACATGTATAACTATACATGTAGTTAACCATAATTATGGAAGGTGTTGATTATGAAAACATTATTTTTTGTCTTTTCTCGCCTGTCATGCCTTTTTTTTTATTGATAATTATTTTTTATAACAAGTCCATAATGAAATATCAAACCAAATGGAAGATATATAAGTTACATTTTCACAATTATTTAGACACAAGGGATTACTTTATCCCCCCCCCACCTAAAATGTCTATTTTCATTCCATTTAAAAAGACTAAAATATTAATTTCTATAAAGAACTAACATATTAATATTCACAAATTTATATAAAAATCATAACTTTTTAAGACTTTTTTCAAAAATTCACAAAATACACATTTTTGATAACCATGGGGCTTTTGTCCACTTTTCAGTTAAGGGCATGGGGCTTTTGTCCCATGGGGCTTTTGTCCATGGGGCTTTTGTCCCAGGGGGCTTTTGTCCTAGGGGGCTTTTGTCCGTACCCCGATTTAACACAGGATTAAGAGCAACACCTTAAGTAATGCTCTATGATAATAATGGAAATGAATAATTTTCACACAATTTTCTAATCAATGCATACATTTGTTTGGATCTAACCTTTATAGTATGTTTAACAGAATGCATAAAATATCCTTTAACGACCTGAAAACATACATTTTATGCAATAATGTTTATTATCTTTGCATTATTCAAAACTATACACTTACCCTTTGCAGTGTGAAATGTTAAAACAATCGTACTAAAGCATATATCAAATTTACATTGTATTATCCTCTTTTCTAAATCATTAAAATGGCTCATCAATTTATCTAAATAATAAAAGTGAAATTCCTTAAGACACTCAAATCCTCTTTTCTATATCATTAAAAGGCTTATCAATTTATCTTAATAAGTTTTGCATTTTAGTCATTGTTTCTTACCTTTGCAAAAATCAACAGATATTACACAGTTATAGATAAGTGAAATTCAGACTTTATAAAAGTAAATGTTTATACCTTCATAAATAATTTGTTCTTATTTCTAACTTTTTTTACATGCATTAAGCCCCATCTAAAACTAATTCAGTATCAAATTCATGCACCATTACACAATTTTATATAGTTTAAATGAAACTACAATGCGATTAAGAACCTGACTTAAGAAACCATGATTTCTATAACAGATATTTCAGTGGCAGATCCAGAAACGAAACCCCCTCTGAAGCTCAATTAATTAATTATCATATATAATTTCAATTAACCCTTCTCCTTCCTGTTCACGAAATATTCCTGTTGGAGACAAAGCTTTGGAAGACAGTATAGACTAAGATCAGTCCTCACAGTTGTGCAGTCTGGGATATGTAATAAAAATGAAATCATAATATTTAAATTCAGCAGGATAAGGGTTAAAATTGTGTATGACAGGGGAAACGAACCCCCTCTATGTATATTTGAACCACCTTCATAGAAATCCTGGATCCACCACTGAATTTATGTCTACATTTATCAGGATTCTAAAATTACAGAAACATATAATCGTAGATAGTCAACATTCAAATAATTCCCATACAGAGGTAATTAAGAGGGGGTAACACCTAAAGGTCTAAAATTATTTTTTTCTCAATGAAACTCTATGTTGTTGGTCTTCATTGGAATCATCTTGATGAGATGATTCCAATGAATACCCACAACATATCTGTAATGCAAGAACTATTGAAATAGTAAAATTTAAAATCCAAATACCCTTTCCAACTGGCTTAAGCTACACATGCCCGTGGTAGAATTGATAAGATCATGCAGCTATTGTTAGTAAACTAATGAACTCTTGCACACCAAACACCATCATAAATTTGATAAACAACATCAAAAGGAAGTATTGTCTATGATTTTTAGACATGGCAAGATGAAAACTTAGAAATAATTTATTGTTTTAAAGGTAGTAGTAAAGTATATCTTCGGTAAGTATCGACAATTTTTTTCACCCTTAGAATTGTTTTATAGATAGTTAACAAATCATTCAAGAGTAGAAAAAATCTTGTAACTAAAGCTCATTAAGCTGTAAGTGACAAGGTTTTGATTGCCAAGTTATCTTAAGTATAAGTATTTTCTTTAGCTTTTTGTCTTTGATTTGACTGTGTACTTTGATACACAGTGCAATGGAAATTTTTAACATTTTTTTCCTAATAGGGACCATAAATAAACTTCTTCTATCATATCATATCTAAGCCCCACCCTGCCAGGTCAAAAATGACAAAGAATAACAACAGGGGAATAATAAACAATATTGTGTTTACCTATCTGAGGAGCATTTGCACATCATTTGTGAAATCTGTGATTTGAAAATGGTATCTTGATTAATTTTAACCCTTTTCAAGATGAGGAAATACAGATAAAGTTTAAAAATCTAGTCATTTTTGTCAAAAGTATGACTTGTCACTGTGGCAATGTCACCTGAAATAACCTGCCCTGTGTTCAGGATGTAAAAAAATTTCGCGAGTGCTTTAAGATGATACCCTGCTTTGCACATGCACATACATGCAAAGCGAGGTATCATTTCGAAACCGCTTCACAAATGTTTTCATCATGAACGCAGGGCTGATAATGACCTTCAATCCAAGGTTCATTAAAAGACAAGCATGGTAGTTTGAGTCAAATTTTATTTTTTGACCTTGGGAAATCTGTGAAATCCTTGAATACATACATACATAATTATTATTTTTTTAAGTATTGACTCAAGCTTTCGATATGATAATTTGGGATGATATCAAAATTTCTGGATAAGTTTTCAAGAGAAAGACATATAAGTACATCAAAATATTTTGGCTTCTAGTTTTGCTCTAAGCCTCTGAAAGATGGACAAACAGATAGATACAGGTAAAACAAAATGCCCAAAATCTTTGGAATCAAGGGAAAAATACATTTTTTCTGTAAAGTAATATTGATCTATTGATCAAAGCAAATGTTAAGAAAAGCAAATGTAGAGAAAAGCAAATGTCAAAGAGTAAAGTCATGTGCAAAGTTAATCACTATCAAAGTTCTAGTAAGCAGAAAATAAGAGAGACATTGGTATTCACATAGTGCAATTCAGTTTTAAGGTTCTTATATAATAGAAAAAGAGATGTTTTTAAAACATTTATGCCCCCCCATAAAAGCAGGTGAATGGCCTATTCTTTGTCAATCAATAAAGGGCAATAACTCAAAAAATATTATGAGTAGAGTTATGGTTCTTTGCACTGCACTTCTCCTCAACCATATCTACCCAACTGTGAAGTTTCATGATTCTAGCTTGTATACTTTTTGAGATATGCTGCTGGCAAAAAAAGTTCTACGGACGAACTGACCGAAGGACTGACCAACCAACAAGTGCAAAGCAATATACGCCCTCTACTTCGAGAGGGGGCATAAGAAAAACTATTCATCACTAAAAGTATTTTTTTACAAAAGGAGTGTGAGTCTGTGCGAGCAATTCCCAACAATTTCATATATGCACAAAGCAAAGACTCTGAACAGCCTGTGCATCAGCACAGTCTGTCCAGAGTATTCATTATGCATTTAGTAGATAGATAAACTCTAAAAGTACTTGTACACCATCAGGTAAAATTACATTTACAGTAGGTGTCTGTCTACGCTGCTCAATGTTTTCACCTCACGCACATTTCAAGTTGTTGGAAATGTCACACACAGGCTCAGTGTGATACTTACAGGTATATTTCCATTACCATGAGGTTCTTTAGCATCTTTATGAGGTAGCATTTCTATGGATTCAGGTTCAGGTGATTCACTCTTGATGGTCGTGTCATACGGAGGTGGCCCAACCAGACTCAGTACTACAGGTAAATAGACTAGTCCATGGAACAGTCCAAATAACACAACGCTCATAAACACCTAAAATATATAAAAGTAAAGAGTGTTTCTAATTTTTCAAAACTATCAAGCAACCATGCATTCAATGGACAGTACTAGTAAAAATAGCTACTACACAGAAAAGAGTTTTTAAATCTGAACATGCTGTTCACAGCTCATTCCTGTTGCATATGCAACTTGGTTTACAGTTTAAACCAAGGTGTCAGTGCAAAACAGTTGTCACTCCCTATATGTTTATAGGGAGTTACATCCGTTTTGCGCCAAGTCATCAAAACCTAGCCTTTATAGACATGCAGTCTGATCTTACTTCACCCAACCCACTTTCTACTCCATTATTATGGGCAAAACCCAAGCCATACTGTTTTAAACATCATACATTTGGAAAGGTCAAGGTCAAAATGTAAAGGAGCTTGGTCTCTGGTGAAAGCCTATCACCTAGTGAGTGTGTATATTAAGTAATGAAGTCCCTATGTAAAACAATCAGAAAATATAAGCAAGGTTTAAGTTTTTTGGTTAAAGATATTGGTTAAAGTTTAACTAAGTCCATAAAAGGTCAAGGTCAAAATGTCAAGGACCTTGGTAACCAGTGAAAGCCTATCACCTATTGACTGTGTATATGAAGTTATGATCTACCTAGGTAAAACAATCAGAAAATATAAGCAAAGTAAAAGATTTTTGGTTAAAGTTTTTTCAGTTAAAGTTTTTTTAAAAGGGTCAAGGTCACTGTCTCAAGGTCATTTTGACATGGATGCTTGTCTTAAATGAAAGCCTATACCCTAATGAGTGTTTATGTAAAATATAAAGCCTCTAGGATTTATATTGATAGAATAAAACTAGAGGCGCTTGAGTGCCTGATTCGCTCCACAGCCCTGAATATCCTGATAATGATTATTAGAGGATGATAAGGCGGTTTTAATCAAGGATCAATCCAGTGTAGTTTGTTTGAAATCCAAGAACAAAAATTTCAACACTAATATCATACTACTGCACAATATAAGGGTCATCTATCTACAAAATTTTGATTGTAGATCTTTCAGCTTTTCAATAAACACCACTATAAGGGTGTTACTTCACAATAATTGTTTGTCATCAAAACAAAATTCTAACTAATGGTAATAAGAAGTAAAATATTAAATCCAATACATTTATTCTGTTCAATGCCTTAGAGTGCAGTCAACTCAGCTCTTTTTTCCCCACTCTGAACCGCAGTGGGCCACTTTACACCACTTGTATGTCCTCTTTGTGCAGTCACCCTTCGTTCAACTGAACTGACCAATTTTCAGGGGGTATTCTCAGGCTTATTCAACAAATGTTTCTACACATTTGGATTCCAACAAAGCTTATGTTCCTTCTAACCTACAATCTTTACAACTGTTAAATCTAATGAGTCTAAAAAAAATATCATTTAGGTGATACCAAAAGTGATCAAATATTCACTTTATATGTTGAAATTTTCTCTGCCAATAAAAAGCATGCTGTTCATCTAATCAAATAATTTTGCAGCATGATACAACTTCACAGATTTAAAATTACCATGATTTTTGGTTGAAATCCGTCTGCTTAAACTTTGAAAAAAAGTTTGTTTTACCCTATAATGAATATTGCACCATATAACATATCAAAAGAAATGACCTCTGAAAATGAAATACATATTTTGCATCTGATCACAATATTTTTTTGCAGACTGATAAATGATCACTATAGAATCATTCCAGTGAAATTCGGTTGATATCCATCAATTAGATTCTAAGAAAATGATTTTCAATGTTTACACTATATAACATATAGAGAAATGACCTCCGCCCATAAAACACTTATTTTTTATCTGATCACAATATATATTTTACAAATTTGTAAAGGATCACTAAAGAATCATTCAAATGAAATTTGGTTGTTATCCATCAGTTAGGTTCTGAGAAAATGATTTTCAAAGTTTCCACTATATAACATATAGAGAAATGACCTCCGCCTATAAAATACACATTTTGCATCTGATCACAATAATTTTTTGCAGACTGATAGAGGGTCACTCAAGGATAATTCATGTGAAGTTTGCTTTTTATCCATCAATTAGTTTCTGAGAAAAGCCACCTATCACCATATATGGAAATTAGCCTTGCCCACTACAGCCATGATTTTCAACGAATTAAAATTCTTTGAATGAATCTGATAGAGGGTCACCTAAGGAACATTCCTGTTAAATTTGGTTGAAATCCATCAAGTACTTTATCAGGAGAAGATTTTTAAAGTAAAAGTTTACGGACGGACAGATGGAAGCACTGACACCCCGCCATGAAAATAGCCCGCTGGCCTTTCAGCCAGTGGAGCTAAAAACTTTAACCTAATATGGACGCCGACACCGACGCTAACACCAACTCTAACACCGACGCCAACATCCAAGGGTATGACAATAGCTCTCCAAGACTTTCGTCTGGGAGAGCTAAAAATAAAATTATTTCATATTTCAAGACTAAGATTTCAATCCAACAGTATTGCACCTACCCTGAAGAACATGACAAATCCCAGACTTTTACTGTCTGCCAACAACACAAAAGCTAGGAATGTACTAAAACCACCATTCAACACTGCAGGGCCTATCGTAGATAATGTCTTTTTTGCTCTATCTGAAAAACAAAACATAAAATGAAATTTTCTTCGACAAGTTGGCAGTAAAAATGCTTGACAAATATAAAGAATAAGTTCTTTAAATATTTATAATCATATTTTCTTTATCTCTTTTTAAATGATTGAGCACTGTGTTTCCTAAGGAAAAGTTGTGTCCATACCCACAATTTTTTTCAAGATACACCTGTTCTTAGGTAAGCCCCAGGAAAAATCTATCTGCTTCCAGCAAAAAATCTCTATAGGAATGCCAAAACTTATCTGCAACAGTCAAATATTTGTTCAAATATACAAAGTCAATTTGAGAAATTTACCTTCTCTTTTCCCAGCTAAAGTCATAAATGTATGACCCACATGAGCAGAATAATCCACAGCTAGACCAACACAGAGTATAATTAATATACTGCTAGCCGTGTCCACACTTGTACCCCAAAACTGGAGGGTCCCTACAACATCTACCTACAAAATAAACAGATATGATTATAGCAGCTAGACCGACACACAGTATGATTAATATACCCCTAGCTGAGTCCACACTTGTACCCCAAAACTGGAGCGTTCCTACAACATCTACCTACAAAATAAACAGATATGATTATAGCAGCTAGACCGACCAAGAGACTTAATTAGTATATTACTGGCAGTGTCCACATTTGTACCCCAAAACTGGAGGGTACCTTCAACACCTACCTTCAAAATAAAGATATTACACTATTAAAATGTTATCCCCTGCCAAATTGGAGTTGTTAACAGAAAAACACTTAAATGTTTGCATAAATTTGCTTAAAATGACAGTGAAAAATTAACTTGAAATCCATAGAAAATGCAGAGGCATTATGTAACAAGCTCAATTTATAACACCATTTCAATAATTATACCTTTTTTGTGACCTTAAAATTCAGGCATTTTTCTAAAAGAAATCACAAGTATCAAATCTATCTATATAGCTTTGATTTAACAAGGAGGCAAATTGTCCACACATACACCTGTTCACTGCTGAATCTCCAAAACAAAGAAAGGGAAATAACTAAAAAATTAAGCAAGGTAGAGTTATTGTTCTTATGCATTGCATTCCATAATCATGAAAGGAACATAAATTCCAAGTTTCAGTCAATTGGACATATGGTGACAGAGGTATGATCCAGTCAAAAAGTGGATACCCCCTGCCTGGACGCCATGGATGATAACTAGTCAGTTTTAAGTTGTAAATGAACAACTCATGATTGATTATACAATCATTTTCTACGAAATTGATACAACACTCCTAGAACCAACCTCTGAAGAATAGAATGTGAAAGTTTAGTTAAAACTCATAACCTAAGACTTGTCCTGCATAATTTGTACCAAATTCATAGTGCAGTGTGAAACAGTTGTAACTGCCTATAAACATATAGGCAGTTTCAACTGTTTCATACTGAGCTATCAAACTGATGTCAGTTTGGAAAACGGTAATAAATATTGGCTTTCATTAATGTGTTAGAAACTGATTAATCCATTATGAAATTTCTTAGTCGATTATCACAATTGGAAGCCCAAACTAACTGATTACCAATTATAATCGATTAATCTGCCCATCAACATAATACATCCTGTCTTTTGATGGGCGAATAAGATTGCTCTTGACATGTCTGTCTTTCATCATGTGCATATTCTACATTTGTCAACAAACAATAAATGTTTCAACTCATGAATTTTTCATACTTTATGTACATACATAAGCAGTTGGTTTGAAAAACGACAAAACCATACTTACCACAGTAAAGACAACACATGTAAACACTATAATACTGGTCCATATATTGGCAATTAATATAAGGGTCACAAAAAATACACAGGCAGCAGCTAGGGCAAGATTACGGTATAACTCATCTACTAAAACCTGAAAATTAACACAAAAAAGTTTGATTTTAATTAGGCTCCCATTCCCATGACACTTGAAAGATCTGACCTTTTTTCAAAAGGAACCATCCTTGGGATTGTCCAATCATTCTGACCAAGGTTTAAGACAATCAGATAATTACTGTGGACCTAAGAGTGTTAAAGAGGTTTTTCTTATTAAAATTTTCAATAATTTTCATTTTGCCCTTTTTCCTGTGACACTTGAGGGAATCGGCCCATTTTCAAAAGAACCATCCTTGTGATAGTACAATCATTCTGAGCAAGTTTGAAGACAATTGGATGAAAACTGTGTAAAGAACAGTTGGCAAATATGTGCAGTCTGATCTTAGTCTATAAAACATGATTTTCCAGTTAAACCAGAAAAGTTTAACCCTTGTCATGCTGATCCCGAAATATTCCATCTTGTCGAGCCAAGGGTTACGAACGTTTTACTTATCTTACCCTTGGCTGATTGAATAGGTAATTTCTGTACGCGTGACGTCACAGAACGGAAAACGCAGTGGACCAATAAGTAACCTTCTTACAAAAAAGTCCAAAAGCGGGAGGTATGTTAGGTCAATATGCCCCGCGGCTACTTGCCAGATGTGAATTTAACCCTAAGAATTGCGCTTAACCCCTTCAGTTTTAAGTGACTCTTAGTAAGACTGCAATACACAATCAAAAAGCTGTGTGAAATTCCTCTATCTATTCCAATGACAACTAGTGTGACAATATATCTTTTTAATAATTTGATGGTACATTGAAAGATTCTCAAATTCAGCTTTTTTGCCCTCGATGTATTACGGTTTTTCAATGTTTATTTGAATTATTAAGTTATTTAATCCATCAATACCTTAAGTTTGCACTGTATTTTAACCTCATCGAAGGAAAACTCCAATAAAGTAGAATGTTTCTTGATTGAAGTGAGCAAAATTTGGAAATTGGAATGAATTCAATAATTATGCCGTCTTAAAGAAATAATTTATAGAAATGATAATTAAGTTGAACTTTCAAATTAATTCTTTATTTCAGAAATTTTCCGCGTCTTTTCCATCAGGTTTTTCTTAAAGTACATAAGATGACCTAAGAGAAATAAATAGAATTTATTATATATGTATTTATTTCAATTTGAAAGATACCTGTGTTGTAGGTAGTCACAAGGTTTTGATAAATTTAAACTTGCTATGAAACAAATTATTCGCGACGTTTTAAACGAAGCAATGCCGTGCAATGTTCAATAAAAATCGAATTACAAATGTATTCCTATAAAAAAGGGATTATTTGATTTTCATCAAATATTCGTGTATAGTGATTGGGCATTCAAAAATCTCGTGGCTACAGCTTATTCAAGTTATGATTAAGTAGTTTTGTTCGCCCGTTGACTATATTCTATATATTATGGAAATTTATTTGCTTTCAATATAAAACAAAAAATAATAACCTGGCCAATTTTTCCTCATATTTTTATGTTATTATTTTTTTTTTTTTCATAAGGGAGGGGGGACTTTTCCTCTGTTGAACAATTTTAAGATTTAATTTTTATTGCAAAAAATTGTTACTTGTTACTTATTCAAAATTACTTCTTCAAATGTCTTAAGTTTTTTTTCGTTTTCTTACTCCCAAATATATTACGGAATTTGCTTTATGATGAGGCGGGATGTTGGTATATGTGATGTGGTGGTGGTGGAAATAGATAAACTCAAAACCATTTCATGTTATTTCTAAGTCGGCAAAAATAGTATAGAGATTAATAAAACCTGACCTAAAATCTCTTGTCTTGTTTATTTGAAATTAGAATGTGTTTAAAGTTGAAACAGTTTAAGATTTTGTAATGTAGTAGTGTCTTAACTTGACCGTTGGGTAGCGCACATTCTTTATTTAAGTTTTGATAATAATGCACGACATTGAGGTGTAATTTGATACCAATAATTTCTTTTTTCATATAATGCAAACAGAGTAATTTTAGTTTGAAAAAGAATAAAGACAATGTTCAATGATAATGAAATTAAAAGCTTAGCATTCAAATTAATTATGATAAAAGGAATTGAATTATATTTTGTTGATTTTACAAATCAAACAGTCACCAAAATAAAAACATGCAGAAAAAAGCAACGCATTTTCTTTAAACCAGGAATGAAGGGTTTATCTACACAGTCGTCGGTATACAAAAGGTTGCCATAGAGATTAAATGGTACAGATGCTGTTTGTAAGAAGCTCTCTGATTGGCAGTTACAGAAATCGCGTTTGACCTTTTGATTGGTCGGTTAAAAATAAATCGTACAGAATTTACCTATTCATTCAGTCAAGGGGTATTCGAGAAGAAGCTATCGATTCGATACCTCTTGACTCGTGAAGATGGAAATATTCCTGCTATGACAAGAGGTATGAACAAAGATTAGTCTACAAATATGTGCAGTCTGATCTTAGTTTATAACTACATTGATTCCTTATTACACCAGAAAAGTTTCAAAATTATCCAAATATGATTTCAATAAATTAGTCCTTTTCAGCAAGACAAAGGCTAATAGTAGCTGAACAGCATTTTTTTTGCTTTTTTTACAATTTTGGTAATTCTGACAAAATTTGATATTCAAACTCACCAAATTTGTTTCATTGTTGATATACTTGAACCCATAAGAAAAGCAATGCCCTCTTCTAAATGAGATATGATCTAACAGGTCTCGTATACTTTCCATGGCTTTGATATCACCGGCAGAGTTTGGCTGTCTAACATGGTAAAATGGAATGTAAGAAGCCTGCAAATAATGAAAATGCTTAAATCTTTCTGTTTGTTTGAATGGGGTTTTACTCTGCTTTCAAAAACCTTTCAGTTATATTGTGGCGGCTGGAGAACCTAGCAATGAATTCCTGGTATTTCTTACACAATTGCTACCATCACATCCTTTCCTAGCCTACAGCTGCTATTCCACATAGGTCTATGATTATCAATTTAATCTGTTTAGACCAATGAATAAAGAATGAAATTCTACATTACTCTAAATCTCTTTTGTGTTCTTGATTGTAACCTTTTCTGATTCCCATCTCTTTGCAGTTTCTACTGAATGTTATATTCCCAAAATAATCCATTTCTACTTGATAGTTTGCATATCGAAGGTTCAGAGCAAGTCTGTACTAAGTGTCTATACAATGTATATACACTTAATACAGTCTTGCACTAAAGCTTATACAGATTGAGATTGTTAAATGGGTTCTGTGTGACTCACGTTTGAGACAGTATTATAACAATTGATTGTAGACATTGCTGGAGTGAATTTGATGACCTGCTTAATAAGAGGCCCACAATGACCTTTGACACACTACTGACCGTACAGATTTTCTCAAGCTTATCAGGGCTAGAGATTATAAAACTTTTCCTTTGCTTAACTGAAAATGTTCTCAAATTTCAACTTGAGAATAAAGCTTAATATCTATTTTAATACTATTATATACTTAATGCATGGGCATAAAAGATAAAATTAATTTGATGTTAAAAATAACAAATTATTAATATTATCTTTTATGTTTATACATTTATTTCAATTCTTATTTTGAGAAAATTCTGAGACTAAGAAAAGTCCTATATATCATGCCGGTCCCTTACTCTATGAAATACCAAGTTTCTTCTGTATGGGCACTTATACTAGGTTTGTACTATCTACTCTAGTTATAAGATCCATATGTTGACAAAGAATACTGAAAATGTGCAAATCAACCCACCTTAATCCTATATGGCAGAGTATCTGTAAACTTGATATATTTCCCATAAAACATTCCCTCTCTTTGTTTGAGAAAGTACAATAACATTTGGTAGTAGACCTTGCTGGAGTGGATTTGGCGATCTGGGAAAAATATGAATGGAATTTGACATCAAGGTTGTGGACCCATAATAGTTCTACAACGTTTCATAAGTCATGACCTTCACAAGTGTTAACCAAGGTTTCCTAATGATTTCATTAGGAAACTTCGGTTAACATTGTGAAAGATCATGTTGTGGAACTATTATGGGTCCACTACCTTAATGTTACTTTTACCATTTTCAGCTATTTTTCTCTTAAACCCTCAAAACTGTTGACTTTATCATAAGTTGGAAATTTTTAGTATTCATTAAGAACCTATTGGATCAGAATAGTTTACTCATTTTTTATCGGTCCATAATAGTCATAGAAAATAGCAAATTAGTTTTACAAATAAACGTTTTCAAAATTTCATTTAATTTTTTATACAAAACAGCACAAACAACAACATCAATAAATGATCATGGAAAGTAGCAAGTGGATTGGACAGATTATTTCTATTTTACATTTTACATAAATTTACATAATTTATAAATGGCTGTAGAGAATGACCTTTTGTTAAGGTCTGGTTGAGTGAACATTTTTTTTCTTCTCAAGTGTGTCTTTAATTAACTTGCGTAAATGAGAAATTCGGAGCTATATTATCATAATGATTGATACAATGATTGTATAGGGTTGAAAGCGACTTTTAACATTATTGCAGTTACATCCTGGCAGAGACCAGTGCACCAACCCATGGCTTCTGTTGTTTGTCACACCAGTTAAACCACAACATTTCATCTGAGCCACCAGCTGCTCATCCATCTTATACATACAACTTATCACACATGATTTTGTTGGAGACAAATGACTATTGTCACAATGACTTTAATCAGATATTGGATGAAAGTTGGCAGAGCTGGGCCCCATTTTACTTAACTTCTTACGAAAAAAATTATCCTAGGTCAAAATCATAAATCGTACCTGGTGTTTTCATTCATTTTTTGTTTCTGCCTTACAACATCTCATTGGAATCATCTTTAGAAGACGATTCAAATGAGATAATGCATGACAGAATTACATATTTAATATAGTTACTACTGTAGGAGCAACTTTTGATTTTGACTTACACAAAAATTAATCGTAAGATGTTTAATTAGTAAAACGGGCTCCTGGAAATCAAACTCACAACCCCAAGATTGACAGCCTAAAGAACTTTGCTAGCTGGGAATGGCATCACCATAATGAAAATCTACATTTAAGGTAGTAGACCCATAATAGTTCTGCAATGTCTCAGAAGTAATGAACTTTAACAGTGTTAACCAAGGTTTCCTAATGATTTTCATTAGGAAACCACTGTCAACATTGTGAAAGATCATGCATTCCGAAATGTTGCACAACTATTACGGGTCTACTACCTTAACTTACCAGGTCCTTTTTGATATCATCATAATGAAAATCTACATTTAAGGTAGTAGACCAGTAATAGTTCTTCAAAGTCTCAGGAGCAATGAACTTTAACAGTGTTAACCTAGGTTTCCTAATGATTTTCATTAGAAAACTTCGGTCAACATTGTGAAAGATCATGCTTTCCAAAATGTTGCACAACTATTACAGGGCGACTACCTTAACTTACCAGGTCCTATTTGATATATCACAGTAGTGCTGTTAGTAGTTTTTAAATAATGTTCAAAGGCCAGGAACCAGTTCTTTGGTGAACCTTTTTCTATATATGGATTTCTGTTCATTTCTGTGGCCATCAACTGAAGCTGGTCCCTGTTCTCAAAATAGTCCATACCATCTACAAAATATTAGAATGATCAAGACTTTAAACTTTACTCAATCAATAAACAGGCCTTTTTTAGTGCTTCTCCATGGATAATCAAGAAATAATGATAATATATCATGTGATAAACTTACAGTCTAACCAGTGGAATTATCAAAAACTTTAACCTCACTTTCATTCACTTTCATTCATTTCACTCTAATGTAAGCAGAGTCAAAAAGTAGCATTATGAACATTGCACATCAATCACATGAAAAATAACACGCTTCAGAAAATTTGTTCTGAAATTTTCGCATTTTGTCTCTTTTTTGCATTAAGTATATAAAATAACTGTTTCTGTCTTAAGTAAGATTATTTTTCATTTCGTTAACAATAATAGCTATATTTCCATTTGAGTATTCAACAAAGGATTATCCTTTATGTCATCAAGGTTGACCAAGGAATTTGGCAAGATCATTTAAGGCAAGAGTGTAAAATTTATTGTTTAATGTTTATTTCATTGAAATACTAAATTTAAGCATTTTTTTTTATTTCATTTGTACAATAAGACCCTTTACAGTGGTACAGATAACAAACAGGGGGTAAAGCCAGTCGAAAATCTTTTTTTTCCAATCAAACTCTATGTTGTGGGTGCTAATTAGAATTATTTTGACAAAACAATTCAAATGAGTACACACAACATATGATTTGTGAAAGTATTGTTGAAATATTTTAATTTGAAATCCAAAATATCCCCTCTGTCTGTATCTCTGGTATTAGAGAATTAACCTACCACAGTATACAGATGCATCATAACCTCTATTTGAGTAAAGCCGTTTTTGTGCCTCGATATAATCTGTTGCATATGAGTCAGAGGGCAGGTACGCATAAAGATCAAAGTCTTGACGTAACTGCGTAAAACTCCAAATGTTTATACCAGCAACTGCCAGTGTAATTAATATCACAGTAACCTGGAAATAGAAACAGACATCATACACTCTATCGTGTTAGAGTAATTAATATCACAGTGAAATGAAGTTTTAACATAGCACTGGTATGTGTTTTCTTTTTGAAAAAACAATAATGTACAAATATACTGTAAACGGCTCTGTTTTGGAGGTGTTCACATTTGGCAGTTTTTCAGTTACAATTATTCGTGGTTTTATTTTGGCAAATCCTACATGTTATGCTGAAATGAAACGCCTTATCTATATTTCACTTTTCCTCATTCAAAACAATGAAAGTACAGGAAAGGCAATTTTCTAGAGTAATGTCAACTTTCTACAAACTAAACAATAGTTTTGTTTTCACACATTTTGTTAGTCTTATATCCTGTGTACAATTTTTTTCACACATTTCACAAACTTGGATCTGGAATCTTGAAATTGGTTTTTAGGCATTTCAAAATCGAGGGGTAAGTGCAATACTATTGTAAATGCCTATAACAAATAGGCACTTACAATAGTATTGCGCGGACACCTGGAAATGTAATCGATGTAAAAAGATTTTCTAATTCCAATTTGAATAAGTATGGCCTGCATTTCTTTTATATAAAGTTAATTAACATTGACTAAAATGTACGTCAAGAAAAACAAGAGCCATGTTGGACATGGGCATAAGTCCCCTAAGGGCTTTGTTTGTCTCAATGTTTTCCCACGCCAATTCTATCAGGGACGTCAAAACCAGGTCTTGTTAAAGGGTTAAACAAGACTTACATGAGTTGTTGTCTCTGCTGTGCCCACTATACAATTCATGGAAGCAATAGACAGATGCAAGAAATAGTATCAATAACAGTTACCTTGTCTGATCCAAGATGTTTTTCTTCAGTCTTGTTGGTAAGAAATGAGAACTTTCACTGGAGGTGATTAATACTGCTGCATCACCACCCTGACTAACATGGCTTATAAATTTTTTTACATTTTAAAACAGGTTTCATCAAGTTAGCTTGCTTAGTTATTAAGTTATTGCAGGATCCATTTTTTGCCATATTTTCACTATTTCCGTTACCATAGCAACCACACTTTTTGTCAAAGAACAAAGATAAAATGATGTGCATAATCTACACATTGCCATCTAGTCATATACCAAGTCTCATCAAATAAGCTTGCTTACTTATTAACTTATCGCAGGATCCAATATTTTTTGCCATATTTTCACTATTTCCGTAACCATAGCAACAACAATTTTAGTCTAAAAACAAAAATAAAATGATGTGCATAATCTACACATTGCCATATAGTCATATACCAAGTCTCATCAAACTAGCTTGCTTAGTTATTATCTTATCGCAGGATCCCATTTTTGGCCATATTTTCACTATTTCTGAAACCATAGCAACCTCAATTTAAGTCGAAAAACAAAAATAAAATGATGTGCATAATCTACACATTGCCATCTAGTCATATACCAACTTTCATCAAAAACGCTTGCTTAGTTATTAAGTTATCGCGGGATCCAGATTTGAGCGGACAGACGGACGGACGGACGGACAGACGGACAGACAGACGGACGGACAGACGGAGGGCAAACCTATAGTCCCCTCCGGTGTGAACACCGGTAGGGGACTAATTACATTTCCATCATGATAAATGAATTTCTCATTTAATCATGACAAAAATTGGCAGTGGATTAATTTTGGAGCATCTTAGCTTGACCGCCCAATAAACACCTGTTTACAGTATTTGATATTTCTAACAAAGGTGAACATTGTGAAAACAATATGAAATAAGTATTATTACTTGATCTGCTATATAAATGTAAATTAACCAATTTGAACTGTTTCATAGTGTAATGTGCAACCAATCATGTGACCGGGCATCAGTATGAACTTTTTAATCCATGGGCAGTAAGCACCGAACTGTTACCCACTTGCTAAAACAACGTCATTATGTTGCATATGTAATAAACATGCAAAAAAGATGCGCTTTAAGTGAATTTATCCAAAAATCAACCTTTCTTCTCTCTTTATATTTTTTGTAACACATATTTGAATGAAAATCATAACAACTTAGTTTTAACCAGGTAATAATTCATTTCATTTCATGTGAAAAACTATTGGCCTACGTGTCAGTGATGACATTATGAATTGTTGCCCTCTGCCTTTGGCATCGAGAAACAGTTCAAAACATCATCCCCTTAACCTCTGGACAACAGTTTTTACTGTTACACAAAAAAAACATGAAATAACAGTATACCATCTCATTTTAGTCATTTTTGTTCCTTTAATTAACTGTGAATAAATATTCCAACTTTCAATCAAATACTTATATCAGTAAAAGTAAATTAGAGAAGGATAACTGTTTCTTTTAGTGTAAGAAAGATGTTGATTGAACCACAAAAGATTTATATTTACTAGTGCCAAAGAATAAAGATTTTGTTGTTAACAGTTTGAAAGAAATTCACGGAAAGCACGTCATTTTGCATGTGATTGCTTAGCGACATCATCATGATGTCACTAAAACTTTGTTAGTTTGTCTCCTCTTAGATAATGTTATATAGGATGAAATGAGCAAAAGCAGGGTATCATTTTTTGATAATTTCACTGGTTGGGCTGTGAGATTATCAAATGGCTATCTACAGTTTTTTTAGGAAACAACCATCAGAAATATTGAAGTTATAGAAACATACTTCGATTTTTCTCTTATAACATCAAAATCTAGAACAAAGATTAAACAACAGTTTACCTTGCAACCAACTTTCATTAAAAATGGTGCATAAATTTTCTCTATAACAGTTGCTACAATATTCTTTTGGCTGCAAGAGTTTGGCTTATAGTTTCTATAAATAACACAACATAGAAAGGCATCTCTAGACTGCTCTATCCTTCGATTGTCAAGTGTTATCACGGCAACAAAGAATGTGGAAACAAGAAGGTAGAGTCCCAGAATTCCTAAAGCTGCATAGACACAAAATGCTCTTAGAGCTGGAATCACCTGAAAGATAAATCAAAGTTTAATTAGGCACACACTTACTAACAGTATTAGAGGGTAATTGAACAAGATATTTTTTCATAGTTACAAATATATCTTAGCAAACATTTTTCATAGAGAATCATACACAATATGAATAAAGGGATTGTTCATTTTCAATCTAGGATGGCTTTATTTTGTCAATGGAAAATTTTGACAATTTACATATTAAAATAATTTTCACCTACTAAAGAGGAAATGAAACTACCGGTAGTCTGACGTCATAGGACAACTGATGTCATTTAACCTTTGACCTTGAGCTGTGACCTTGACCCTGAAGCTATCTGAACATTTCTTGCAGATAAACCTTTGACCTTGACCTTGGAGTATTCAGAAAATTGAAAATTTCAAACAGCACATTTTCCATGATTGAGAACAATTGCACCAAGCTATTTCAAAATCCTTCCAAACAAAGAAGGAAGGACAGATGGATGGACAAACAGACTCACTTACTTGAAAGGTTAAATCATACTAAAAGGATTCATTTTGCATGGATATTTTGATTTGTATGATGTTTTACACTTCTTTGAAAACAATGCCTTAGATCTTTCAGACAATATGGTAAAACATGTTTGTTTTAGGGTTTAGATAAATTATCCCCTTTGAAGTGATTATTTTCACACAAACTTGATACAGCCTAACTAAAGGGGTCAGTGCAAAGCTATTTTAATGGACTTTATGTGAATACATAGGCACTTATAACAGTTTTGTACTGATCCATCAAACTCTCTTTACCCCAAAACCACCTGAGCCTGTGCATGACATTTCCAAGAATTTGAAATGTTCATTATGAGCAAATACTGTATAGCGTAGACAGCCACATACTGTAAATATAGTTACCTGATGGGATACAGATACTTTGATACCTTATCTATCTACACACGCATAGTGAGGACTCTGGTCAGACTGTGCGTATGCACAGGCTGGTCAGAGTCTATACTTTGCGCAAATTAGAAATTGTTTGAAATCTCACACACAAAAAAACTTATCAACTTACAGTACTGCCTCCAATCCCGAAAGCTACAATATCCGTAATTGAAGTGACCGTGATTGACACACCAGCGTGTCTTAATGAAAGGGCAATCTTCTCCTCAAGGGGGCGCTGTTTTTCTTCAGCAGTCAAGTTTCTCCATGATTCGACGATAACAAACATGTCATCTACACCAATACCTGTTATATTTGTACAAATAATTTCGCAATTTTTCCACAGAATTGGCATACGCAGCTGTCATCTAAAGTAAGATTGACAAAGCAAATTATTCATATACATAGATTTAGTCATGTGATTTTCATTTCATTGAGCCAACCCGAGCAAGATGAAAAATCCATCTAAATGAGATTTTTAAGACGTTGTAAAGAAAGATTTTCGATATCTTGAGTGAAAATGTTCAAAGTCATCATGACTGCTAGTTTTAAGCCAATGCAAATCCATCTTAGTTTCCTCATTGAGAAATCTTAAGATTCTTATTGAGTGGCTTAAAAATCTTGCTCTACCGAACACTTTATCTTAAAAATCTTAATAAGAATCTATAGAATCTTGCTCTAACAAATGCACCTCTGATCTAAACCCTTGTCATGCTGAATAAAATTAACCTTAACCTTTCAGCCAGCGTGTGCGGAACGTGTTGGATTTTTTATAACATGCTGCGAACACGTTGGGTACGCTATGGACAGGTTACGCACATGCTATCGACACACTGTAACACATTGGCACACGTTGCGATACGCTGAGTATCTCATAAAATTTTTGTGTATGCACAAAATTTCTCAGCGCATGCCGAACGTGTTGAAACATGCTCCGCACATGTTCTGAACACGCTCAGCACGCTAAAGACACACTAGGAGCTCGTTCACTTACGCTACGGACACGCTTGAAACACGTTCATCCAAAGTTTAACGTGCTTCTGGCGTGTCTCCAGCCTAATGGGAACGTGTGCATAGCGTGTCTTCAGCGTACTGAACGTGTGTCTAGCGCGTTGCAAGCAAGTTCACAGTGTGTTTCTGGCGTATGATAGCGTTTCAGTTTTCAATGAAAATATAAAAGTTCCGCTGCATATTTGTCTTGAATATCTACCATCAGCTTGTCGTTAATAAATAAATTTGTGCATGTATGTGTGACATGTTCATATCTGCATGTTTCCTCATGACCAGTCTAAGAATAACTTGAAAACTCGATTATAAGTAGCATTCTCTATATTTGACGATGAACAATTTCGTTCAAATCATATAAATAAAATTGATGTTATGTTAGGTTAGGTTATGTTATAAACTGCTTGTCTTTTCTTCCATATAAATCCTTTACAGATTTTCTTAATTCCTTAGATTGTCGAGGTGGAGAATGTAGCCTAAATGTGTATTAAACATTGCGTTTATAGCTTTACAAGTGCGTCTGCTCTTTGGTCAGAATAACAATTGTTCGCGAAAATACAAACATTTGTTCATCTCATTTGATCATTATCAATATACCAAATAGACAAGTACATCGTTGTACCTAGTGGACATAATACAAGACGTGTTTTACTCTACTCTGTTCTGTTCAGAATATTTGATTCTATCACATGTACTACAAGTTTGATATTTGATACACCTTTTCCCCTTAATATAAGACTAGCTATTCAAGATTAAGAGAGGTTGTAGAAAGTCATCCTACATGGTAGAGCATATGGAGGAAGAAAGGGGTGCATTATGACAAGTAGTTCCTTACCCTTTCGCAATTATTTTTCGAGAGAAAAGTGCCAGAAGCTTTAATCAGCCTGTAACCTTATAAGTATGGTATGTGCATGTTTTCATTTGTAACAGATACCAGTGTATTTTTCTTTTCGTCTTTTCCTATTTTTCTTTTACATGAACCAACATACTTTGAATTTGAATATATGTAGTGGCCTTTTATATATTAAAAGAATGAATTTAGTGTTAATTTCTTGCAGAATTTATATTTACATCCAAAACACGCTGCAAACACGTTATAACACTCTAGCAGCGCGTTACAAACACGCTAAACACGTTCTGAGGATGTTACGAGAATGTTGGACACACTCTCAAGAATGTTGGTATATGCTGACATACGCTATCAACACGTTCTGGACACGTTACTCACGCGTTACTCACACGTTCAAACTTGCTATGAACACGCTTCAAGCTCGTCGTGAATTGACAAAAAGAAAATGTAGGTCAGCGTATGCCGAAGTTTTGCGGACTTAGTCGTTTTCTCAAAGGCGTTAGGCACACGCTGGCTAAAACGTTGAGGTGTGACAGGGCCATAAAGCAGGAATATTCCAGGTTGAGCAAGACAAGAGTTAATTAAAAAAGCCTAGAATAAACCTGATTTCATTTTTTGACAAGTGAACAGTTTTATTCCAGCATTTTTCAGTTTCTTTCTTAGATAACAAGTAATTATTCTACAAGTCAATATCTACATAGCCATTCCCCAACTGGCTTGCAAATCAAAATTTCTCAGGTACAATTTGAAAAGGGCTACTAAGGAAATCTTCCTTCCAAGTTTTGTCCAAAACTTGTTGAGGAGGATAAGATTTTCTAGCAATCATTTCTATATTTTTCCAATTCAGGATCACCAAAACAGGGTTAAACAAACATATTAAGAGAACTGCCATGGCCCTAGGTAGCTCAGCTGACTCATAGAAATTAGTATTACATATACACTAAAAATGTCTTCTTAAATGTAACAGAAATTAAGGATGAGTATAGTCAAAAATTAGATGTTGTTTTTAAATACAATCTTGATGGCATAGTGATAATCTTTATGTCCAAATTATTTTCTTGACAAAATGACATATAATTTCAAATTTTAATTTTTTTTCTTAATTTTTTTTGAAATTTGACCATATTTTTGTCTTTATTTATGCTTATTTTGCCAACACATGTATACAAAGTTACACTCACCCAGTAGAAGAAACGGCATGAGAGAGTGTATAGGACCATATATAAATCCAAAAGACAGAGCAATCCCATAGGAGAAGACTATTGCCAGACCAATACACAGTATACCAGCCAAGGATACATAAAACTGTACAAAGAGAAATTACAATTGAATAGTATTGCCGTGGCCAATACACAGTATACCAGCCAAGGATACATAAAACTGTACAAAGAGAAATTACAATTGAGAATATTACGAGGTTTATATACAGTATACCAGCCAAGGATACATAAAACTGTACAAAGAGAAATTACAATTGAGTAGTATTGCATGGTCAATACACAGTATACCAGCCAGGGATACATAAAACTGTACAAAGAGAAATTATAATTGAATAGTATTGCATGGTCAATACACAGTATACCAGCCAAGGATACATAAAACTGTACAAAGAGAAATACAATTGAATAGTATTGCATGGTCAATACACAGTATACCAGCCAAGGATACATAAAACTGTACAAAGAGAAATTACAATTGAGTAGTATTGCATGGTCAATACACAGTATACCAGCCAGGGATACATAAAACTGTACAAAGAGAAAATACAATTGAGTAGTATTGCATGGTCAATACACAGTATACCAGCCAAGGATACATAAAACTGTACAAAGAGAAAATATAATTGAATAGTATTGCATGGTCAATACACAGTATACCAGCCAAGGATACATAAAACTGTACAAAGAGAAATTACATATGAGTAGTATTGCATGGTCAATACACAGTATACCAGCCAAGGATACATAAAACTGTACAAAGAGAAATTACAATTGAATAGTATTGCCAGGCCAATACACAGTATACCAGCCAAGGATACATAAAACTGTACAAAGAGAAATTACAATTGAGAATATTACGAGGTTTATATACAGTATACCAGCCAAGGATACATAAAACTGTACAAAGAGAAATTACAATTGAGTAGTATTGCATGGTCAATACACAGTATACCAGCCAGGGATACATAAAACTGTACAAAGAGAAATTATAATTGAATAGTATTGCATGGTCAATACACAGTATACCAGCCAAGGATACATAAAACTGTACAAAGAGAAATACAATTGAATAGTATTGCATGGTCAATACACAGTATACCAGCCAAGGATACATAAAACTGTACAAAGAGAAATTACAATTGAGTAGTATTGCATGGTCAATACACAGTATACCAGCCAGGGATACATAAAACTGTACAAAGAGAAAATACAATTGAGTAGTATTGCATGGTCAATACACAGTATACCAGCCAAGGATACATAAAACTGTACAAAGAGAAAATATAATTGAATAGTATTGCATGGTCAATACACAGTATACCAGCCAAGGATACATAAAACTGTACAAAGAGAAATTACATATGAGTAGTATTGCATGGTCAATACACAGTATACCAGCCAGGGATACATAAAACTGTACAAAGAGAAATTATAATTGAATAGTATTGCTAGGCTAATACACAGTTTACCAGCCAAGGATACATAAAACTGTACAAAGAGAAATTACAATTGAATAGTATTGCTAGGCTTATACACAGTATACCAGCCAAGGATACATAAAACTGTACAAAGAGAAAATATAATTGAATAGTATTGCTAGGCTAATACACAGTATATCAGCCATAAATACATTAAACCTTACAAAGAGAAATTACAATTGAGAAGAATTGTGAGGCTTATATAAAGTATACTGTATATGAGACAAGTATACATAAAACTGTACAAAGAGAATATAAAATTGAAGTGTATTGCGAGGCTAACATACAGTATATCAGCCAAGCTTCCTGTATTCAAACAGTGTGATTAGGTTTTTAGTTTCATACCCCAATGAAATCAACAAATACTCTCTTCATCTCTGAAGAGAAACTATACAAAGAGAAGTTATGATTTCAGTCATTCAACATATTTCTTACATTTACCCGTGCATACATAGAAAAGATTACATGATTTTTTCCCCCATTTTATTCTTATTTCCAAAAGACAAGTTTCCTTCATGTCCAAAATGAAGCTTCATGCAATTCTTAAAAGTTGCAGTAAATAGAACAAGATGTATATGTGACCCTTCATGCAATAAGGAACCATCTTGGTAGTGTGTAAAGTGTTGACCCTTGTCAGACTGATAGGATTGCCTAGACTGACTAGGGTCCAAACTTTTTGCAATATGGTTCTGAATCTAGAATGATCAAACTACCTTCCAGTGAAAGATTTTTTGAAATGTGACCTCTGGTTGACCTATGCTGGACCCAATCTCTTTTTCAAATATTTATTTTACAGAGATCCTAAATGGTCCCTTTTCACCTGAGGTCTCATATGTAAAACATAGATAATCCAAGAGATAGGAAATTTACCTAAATTTGACCTTGATAAATGACCTTGAATTTGCCATTTTAACAACTCCAATTTACAAAAGTTACCATCAGAAGTAACAGAGAATTTATTTTGAGATAAATATTTGAAAGACAAATGAGCCTGTGCGTGACATTTCCAACAATTTGAAATGTTAGTGATGTGTAAACATTGAGCAGCAAAAACTTTACAATGTAAATATAAAGGTACACGGTTGTCTAAAGATACTTTGAGACCTTATCTATCTACAAAGCGCATAGTGAAGACTCTGGTCAGACTGTGCAGATACACAGGCTTGTCAGAGTCTTTGCATTGCGCGTATTTAAAATTGTTGAAAATGACATACACAGGTTCAAATAGAATGAAACACAAGAGAAAACAAGATGTGTTTGTGAAACACGAATGCCCCCGTAACGGCATTTTTTTTCAAAGTTTGACCTTGACAGATGACCTTGACCTTGTCACATGACCTTAACTTTGGTACCAGTGGATGGGGATCATTGAGATCTATCATCATGCCAAATATTAGCTTTGTATCTTGAATAGGCTTGAAGATATTGGCAAGGCTAAGTTTTCGGGTTAAGTTTTCGGACGTTTGACCTTGACAGATGACCTTGACCTTGTCACATGACCTTGACTTCGGTACCAGCGGATGCGGATCATTGAGATCTATCATCATGCCAAATATTAGCTTTGTATCTTGAATAGGCTTGAAGATATTGGCAAGGTTAAGTTTTCGGACAGACGGACGGACAGACGGACGGACGGACAGATGGACGGACAGACAGACGGACAGACAGACAGACATGAGTAAAACAATATTCCCCCGATCTATCGATGCGGGGGCATAAAAAGTATACCAAGATCTTATCAATGTATTGAAAAGAGATACTTTATACGGTGATAGGTTATGTTGGTTATAACAAAGCTAGTAGCATGGTTCCAATGACCTTATACCTGTTGTTTAATGTTTTCTGGATAAAAGATATATTCTTACTTAGAGTTCTTTATTGTAAATGAAGTCCACAGGTCTATATAATAGGTGCTTAAATCAGTCTAGAACTATTATTTCTCAACAAATCCCTATGTTGTATGTACTCACTTGCCGGAATGGTCTCTCTTTGAGACCATTCAAATGGTTATTAACAAACCAGGGTTTTAGGTATTATAATGTAAATATTTAATCTGTAAGTCAATTGAACCCTTATATACGTTTTCCAATCATAATTCAGTAAAAAACAGACAGTGAAGGCTCAGATCAGACTGTACATCAAGACAGGTGGATCTAAGTGGTGTATTGGGGATTTCAATTTTAAATATCTCACTTGTCCTTGCTCAAACCCTTTTTTGTGGGTGCTCATTGAAATTGTCTTGACGAGACAATTCCAATGAGTACCCACAACATAGGTTTTCATTGAGAAATAAATATTTTAGACTGGAGTTACCCCCTCTTATCTGTACCTCTGTAAGTCTAAATTGTTGGTGAAAGCTTTGTGTACAGCAGGAATATGTCTTAAACAGTTGATTGATTGAATGGAGTTTAACTCCATTTCAACATTTTTTCAGTCATATCGCGGCGGCTGGAGCACCTAACAATGGTTTCCTGGTATTTCTCTCACCAGTACAACCACCACATCCTTTCCTAGCCTCCAGCTGCTATCTCACATAGGTCTACGATTATCAACCTATTGGTGAGACACTAATAGTCGGAAAGGATTCGTGCCGCCGTCAGAGATCGAACCTGGGACCTCTAGATTGACAGTCTGATGCGCTTCTAACTGCGCTATGATGGCGGCCATCATGAACAGTATGAGAAGGGTTAACTTACTTCCATTTCACAACTTTCCCTTTTTACACATGTAAAAATACCTTATTTATCTAAATAGCTGTTTATTTTCAGAAATATGTCTCACCTTATGTTCAACTAGGTTGAATCGTCCCAAAACAACAATAATAAATATAAATACAATAATAAATCCAGCTGTTAATAAAGATACATCGGCATTTACCGCTCCGTAACCTTCGTCATCAAACCTGTAATATAAATGAGTGCAGTAGGTTTTACACACAATGTGCATTGACTTAATGAAAAGAATGTTTCAAAAGTTAACATATTTGTTGCTTGATAACCCAAATATTGTGACTACCTGCATTTTAGCAAATGTCCGTAGAAATATCATACATGTAGTTTCACAAAATTTCAAATTTTTGCAAAGTGACAATAACAGCAGGGGTGTGGAATTCCCATGCCCAACTTGTCCAACACAGGCTTTCCTACCTGTGGACAAGTACATTTTTCAAGGCTACATGTCCGAGGACAAGTTAACACCAGTGTAGATCTAGAAATGGTACTAAATAGATAGAGGCGATTAATTATCCAATCTTTGTATCATAGGGTAGAAAAAAATATTTTTTTATGAAGAAAATGCTAGATCACAGCAATTTCTTCCTTAAAAACACTGATTTCTCAAAATTTATTTTTTTCTTTTTTTTATTGACAAGTTCATTTAGATCCTGGATAAGCAGAAAATTGAATTTTAACTTGTCCAGGGACAAGAGGTAAAAATCAGCATTTAAACATCCATCAACGGTTATGACACTGCCAAGACTCTGACAATGCCTTGGGTTGTGTACAAAACCAACTACACTTATCTTTTAAGTTTTAAAGTTAAAAGTTAAAGTTGGGTTTATAGTCTGTTTCTATGCCAGGCATATTCAACTGACTTCACACTTTAACCCACGATCATCAAATTGCAAGTCGGCTGTTCACACTGGGCGCACATCGGCAGCCAAAGCAATTAGACTTACATTCTCAAAGGTACCCATTTATACACCTGGGTGGAGAGGAGCAACGGGGAGTTAATTTTTTGCTCAGAAAAATGTCTGTGGTCTGGCCAGGATTCAATCCCAGGACCTTTAGATCCCAAAGCCACCCTCCTAACCACTAGACCAAGGACTCCACTAGTTTTCATTGATACAAAGGTACAGATAAGAGGGGGTAATGCCAGCCTAAAATATTTGTTTCTCAATGAAACCCTATGTTGTAGGTACTCATTGGAATTGTTTTGACAAGACAATTCCAATGAGTGTCCACAACATTGGATTGATGAAAGTATTTTTGAAATATTTCAATTTGAAATCCAAAATACGCCGTCTATCTGTAGCTCTGTTGATGTATGAACTTAAAGCCTTATAACATTTATGTATGAATCATCTTCTTCCGAATAGTGTACTTTTTAGTTTCTTACCTAAATGATTACAAAATATTCACTTCCTCTCCAAAATGTAGAAGCAATTACTTACGATCTGGTAGCATACACATAAGTTCTGTAAAGATAGGGTCTAGGGGTATTTGCCAAGTCTATCATGTATTTCTCCCAAGCCAAAGCTGCCTTCTCAGTCTATAAATGTATAATATAAATGTACAAGAGTATTACATATTGATGCTAATGAAACATGTTTGGAGAAGGATAAAAAACCTAGTTGAACAACTGGCAAAATCCATTTATAGTTTTATCTATATAGAATAACTTGCATTTACCTTATATTTTCAAAGCATTTGTTTTGTACACAGACTTCAAAAATATTGTAATTAAATGGAAGATCAAACCAAGAAAAAAGTTATGAACAAAAATTTACAAATTATTTTTCATTAATGTTGCCATAATTAAAACTAAGGTTTAAATTGTTCACAACTATTTAGACAGATTATATGGCCAAACATTAAAATTAACTGACAGCAAAGTAAATTCATTTATTTATTTTCTTTATATTTCACATCTCATGAAATAAAGCCTACAATGGATAACAGATACCTCTGCTCTCTTTTCCAGTACCCACAACATAGTTACAGAGTCAGCCCCATGTATTCTGCCTTTCTCATCATATCTAATACCTCCAAGAATATACTCAATGTTGAATTCTGTACCATATATAGGGCTGAAAATTAAAATATAAACTAAATGAGTTTGAATACTTTTAACACTTAACTTTGGTCAAATCTTCATGAAACTTGGTAAAGTTGGCATACAATAAAAGATGAAATTACCATGTTATTTGTGAACAAAATGAAACAATAACACAGAATTTGTGGTATTTTTTCACATTTTATCTGCTATTGTAAAGAAATATCAACCTTTCTTTATGTCACATACCAAAAATTTGTTCATATGGTGAAAAATGAAACTGTTGCTTTACAGACCATGAACATATTATTTGTTTTGCTGTTCATTCAAAGGAACAGACATGTATCCTCCCTTTCAATTTTAAGGGGCAAGCACAAAACCATTTCAAGTGCCTATCTATAAGCACTTACAAGAAATTTGTGCTGACCTCTTGATTTGTCTATCAAGGAACATTTAACTAACCTACATGAATAGTTTGACTATATCAGTTACAGGATGTTGATGGCTCGGTGCCAAACAGTTGTAACTGCCTATATGTTTATAGGCAGTTACAACTGTTTGGCACTGAGCCATTAATGTAATGGCACCAGTGATATCAAATTTCTGAAAAAATAATAGGAATTAAATCCAATTTAATGGTCCTTATTCATGTCAGCTTTAATGGTTTTCAGTAAGTAGATTTTATTGGATTTTTCATGGTTGAAATAATGGCAGATCATTGGCCATTGTTAAAGTGTCCTTTTTCATATCACCTTTAATGGTTTTGAGTGATTGGATTTTTCATGGTTGAAATAATGGCAGATTAATGGCAATTGGTGCAGTGTCCAATATGCTGTTAAACAAGATAATAACCTACCTATAAGTTATATTGGACTGTATAAGCTTCAAGACTTCAATAAATGACAGATTCTTTATCACAGTTTCATTGAATCTCCATAACTCTAATATACTGTTGACAAGACAATGGTTTCCAATTCTGAAATACATATATTTATATGTACATGAATCTTGATATTTCAAACATGAAGATTATATTTTGTCATTGAAGTATGAAATCCATGAAATTTTAAATAAATTAGTTACAAATATGCATGGAATAAAATAGTTACAACTACAGTCCATCTTGCTCCAGCTACCATGTCTATTAAACGACCAATTTCATTTTGCCACTGTTTTCATAATCCCCTTCTTTGAATCAAAGCATCTGTAAAAGTAGATATCATTGACCTAAATAATGATAATTGTAAACGAATCCTATGTTGTTTAAACCGATTAGAATCGTCTCAATGAGACTGTTCTATTGAGTTTTAAAACATAGGATTATTGAAAAATTTGCAACAACATACATTGTACATATTCAATCAAAATATGGTTTCTTATTTGTAAACACTGTATGTAATAAGTAACCATTTTTTTTAACAACCACTTTTTGGTGGTCCTGAAAGCAGTCACTTAAAACATGTTTTACTGTATGCACCAAATAATCTAAGCCAATGTTTTAAACAAGCTTACTTTACACAAAGGCTGTCTAAATCTCTCCCTAGTCCACCAAACTCCTTGGATTCCTTGTATAATTTGTACGTCTGAAAAACAAGAGGACCATGATGGTCCTATATCGCTCACCTTCGTCTCTTTGACTTCTCCCTTAGCAAAATTAAATGCTTGAAAGATCATTATATGACCAATAAATTTTTCAAAGAAAGACATTACTCTATTCCTATGATCCCTTCATGAATTACTAGCCTTTTCTAAACAAGTTTCATGTGACCTAGCCAACATTCTGACCAAGTTTCATAAAATTTGGGCAATGTTAGTGGCCTCTAGAGTGTAAACAAGAAAATTGTCATTAAGGCCCCTTTTCCCGTGATATGGCATGGATCTTTCCAATTTTAAAAAGGATTCATCCTTGCTACCTAGCCATTATTCTAGCCAAGTTTCATGAAAATTGAATTATATTTGTGGCCTCTAGAGTGTAAACAAGAAAAATGTGATTAAGGCCCCTTTTCTCTTGATACTGCATGAATCTTTCCCATTTTCAATAGGGACCATCCTTGTGACGTGTCCAACATTCTGACCAAATTTCATTAAGATTGGGCCATTTTTGTGGCCTCTAGAGGGTAAACAAGAAAATCGTCATTAAGGCCCCTTTTCCCATGATAAGGCATGGATCCTTCCAATTTACAAAAGGGTTCATCCTTGTGACCTAGCCTTCATTCTGACAAAGTTTCATGAAGATTTGGCCATATTTGTGGCTTCTAGAGTGGAAACAAGAAAATTGTCTTTAAGGCCCCTTTTCCCGTTATATGGCATGGATCCTTCCAATTTTCAATAGTGTGAACTAGCCATTATTCTGACAAATTTTCATGAAGATTTGGCCATATTTGTGGCCTCTAGAGTGTAAACAAGAAAATTGTCTTTAAGGACCCTTTTCCCGTGATATCACACAAATCCTTTCCATTTTTAATAGGGTTCATCCTTGTGACCTGGCCAACATCCTGACTAAGTTTCATGAAGATTGGGCCATATTTGTGGCCTCTAGAGTGTAAACACTAAGATTGTTGACACCGGACGACGGACGACAAACGACGCACGACGGATATTCAACGATCACAAAAGCTCACCTTGAGCACGATGTGCTCAGGTGAGCTAAAAAAACATACCCAAAATTGCTTATTTTAAAACAATAGATGAAACGGCTCTAGAGTCCAGAAAAGTGGGAGGAACGACAATCTACATCAGTGTTAGGGTTTTTCAGTCCAAACCATGTATTGATGAAACGATTCCATCTAAACATAAGGTAAGAGCAACCACAATCATATATTTTGTTTTGAAGGCCAAATAACTCACTTTATCTAGGGTCCTGTAAATCACAAGCTTGCCCTGTGTTCAGGATGTAAAAACATTTTGTGATCACTTTGAGATGATACCCCGCTTTTCACATGCACACACATACAAAGTGAGGTATCATTTCAAAAGCGCTTTGCTAACGTTTTCATCCTGAACGCAGGGTTGGTTTTGAATATAATCATGAATCTGATATATTTTGTTCCATTTGTATCAAACATACAAATAAAGTGAATATTTTATTAGTATGAATATCCTTATGAACTATTTAAGTACAGAATGATTGCTACACTATACAGCTCAAGGTATTTGTTGCAGACCAGACTGTTGAACCCAAGTGGCATAGAAACAAATGATCCAATCTCCACCGTCCTTACTGAGTAGCCATGAGTAATCATGCCCTAAATGAAGTGCTTAAGGAAAATTCAAAATATTTTATATCTTATATTTTGATGGTTCATACTCAGAGGTGTGGAAATATGAATTTTCTCCACTTGTCCACGAACAAGAGAAAGTTGATTTCTTTTAAAATGAATTTGTCCGCAAAAAATGGAATGGTAAATATTGAGAAAATATATTTTTCAAATGAAGAAAAATTGCTGTTATCCAGCATTTTCTTAATCAAAGACAATTATTTTTACCCCTTGATACAATCATTAGGATGATTTTTCTCATAGATCTTTTTTCGTACTGTTCCCAGATTTGCTCTGGTATTTACTTGTCCACTGACAAGTAGACTTGAAAATTTGTACCTGCCCGCAAGTGGAAAAGCTTGTATTGGAAAAGTCGGGCATGGGAATTCAACACCCCTGATACCTCCATGAAAACTATTGTGTTATGTGCCATTAATGAAGCACTTTAAGAAAATTCAAATTATTCTACCTCATAAATCACTGAGGGTGAAAGAACATTTGGAGCTGTAACTATGTATGACACAAATCTTGTTTCTTCTGGAAAATTCTCATTCACCCATTTCTTCTCAGGCAGAACTCGTGCAGACTTTGGTACCCAGAGTTTAGCGTCGTCAGTCGTTTGTTGGAATTTATTCAGTCCAATCCCACATATACCACAGACAAACAGACAGATGGCTATTGTAGTGTACGGATGCCTAGCTACTGTCAGACCAAGTCTGAAATATAACATTGAAGATGTGAAGAGGTTTTTTTCATGGAGGTATGAAACAAATAGCTGTACAAAAATGTATGAATCTTCTTTTTTTCATATGCATGATTTTGATGGACAATTGATTGATTGATTGAATGGAGTTTTATGCCATTTTCAACATTATTTCAGTTAAATCACGCGGCTGGAGCACCTAACAATGGTTTCCTGGTATTTATCTTACCAGTATAACCACCACATCCTTTCCTAGCCTCCAGCTGCTATCTCACATAGGTCTACAATTATCAACCCATTGGTGAGAGACAAATAGTCGGAAAGAATGAGTGCTGCCGTTGGGAATCGAACCCGTGACCACTTTTGGTAACATAATCAGTTAAATAAAACTGGCATTAAATTAGGTTAGTTAAAAAGTCAGGGGTATAGCTAACTAAAATTAACCTTTGTCATGCTAAAAAAGGTATGCTAATTTGTTGTAAAATCTAAGAGGCAAACGTAATGAATGAACTTATAAGGTAGTGGAACCGTAATTGTTCGGCAACATTTTGGAACTTATGATCTTTCACAATGTTGACCGAGGTTTCCTAATGAAAATCATTAGGAAACCTCCTTTAACACTGTTAAGGTTCATCACTTCTGAAATGTTGCAAAACAATTACAGGTCCACTACCTCATAGAGGAAACAGTTGACAAAGACTTAGATTATACTACACCTATGTGCAGCCCGATCTATGTTTATACCTCCTGCCAAGCATTAAAATTCCGGGCTCAGAATGACAACTAAACTAATAAGCGAGACAGATTATCTCCATCAGCATATCAGAAAGAGGAAAAAGTCCTAGCACCTATGGATATCATGTCCTGCTCATGAGATCTAGGGTTCTCTCTCTTTTTTATATATGTGACCCATCACCAAAAAATGGACAATCTGTGAACTCCGTACAATAAGTATTTTGAACACTAATTGGATCAAGCATAGGCCAATCAGACGGAGTATTTGGAAATTAATTTGATAGACTGTAGAATAATCATTCTAGATCCAGAAAGTTTATTATTAGTGAAAAGTTTTGACCCTGGTCAGTCTGGGCAGATCCTGCAGTCTGACCAGGGTTGATACTTTTGCACTTCCCAAATAGTCCGTTTTTGCATGACAGGTCACATTTAAAATTTACTAGTCTCAACATTAAACATGTATAACATTTTCTCTAGCGCTCTAGCTTTTTCTCTCTGACACTCTAAGTGGCCAATTTGATATGACGATGTGTACACAATAGCATTTTTTTTCACAAATGTTAATTTGCTAATGACTGTTTCAAGTTCTTTCATATAGACACTTCCTTAAATATGACACTCCAAATGGACCATTCTAAAACTTAATTAACCTTTTTCCTAATAAATGCAAAGCAAGCTTTGGCAGATCAAACAGACCAAGATCAACAAATGTGCAGTCTGATCTGAGTCTACTTTGCCTGCTTTATACTTAATTATCAGTTTTTTACCAAACTGGTTGATTGCCCCAAAAACAGCAATTTGTAACGAAATTTAAATTCAACGGGATTAGTGTTAAAATAGTATTTTGATAGTATAAGATTCTTTAGGATATTCAAGTTTGAAATTACCAATTTTATTTATACGATATATTGGTTATCTGATGTTTCACAAAATTATGCTGATTATACTCAAATCAGAAAAAAATTAATATGACAATTTATTAACTATAATTGCGATCAATGTACCATAAAATTCACCCACCTGTAAAATATACCCTCCAAACTACCGATTATTTTTCTACTTATTTTCTGCAAGCATGTTGGATATTCGACGACAATGTTGGATTCATTTTTCTCTATCCCCTCTTCCAAAGCATTATTGTCGGAGACATCATAATTTTCCGTTGCTGAAGAATCTTTCCGCAGTTCATCTGCACACCTATCTGACATCTTGCAGTGTGTCACCTACATGTTTATCCATCTAAAATATGGAAATTTCCACATGGCTACCTTTAATTGATAAACAGAAATACTTGCATTTTAAACGTCATGATTATATCTCATATAATATCAAGCAGTTAAAGTGCAAAACTTTTATAAGTGCATATGATAGGCACTTGTAAAGGTTTTGCAAAAACCACTCAATTAATTCAATAATTACTAATGTAAATAAATCATTTTTCAATATAACAAAAAAAAAAAACAGCAAAAAAAACCCTTATAAACCAGATAACTAGCATGTCAAACATATTTTAGCATTTTTGGTTGGCAATTTCACATTTTAATGAGAAAATGCAAATTATTTTTTATATCCATTTCTAGAAAACATAAAGTTAAATCAGCTGCAAATACATGTATCATCAAGTACATTATTAACAGGATTTATTATTGATTGAAAAGATGAAATGTTTTAATGAAATATCTGTATTTGACAGCTAGGCTGGGTTCATAACCCTTGTCATGCTGAATAAAAAACCTCGACAAAATTATACATAAATCAAAGTGTTCCTACTTGTGAGTCAGCATTTGATTTTGAAAATATAATTTCTGAAACTTTTCTGGTTTAAAAAGGAAAACATGTGGTATAGACAAAGATCAGACTGCACATATGTGCAGGCTGATGTTTGTCTTTAGCTCCTGCCAAGGCAGGAATATTCTGGGTTCAGCATGACAAGGCTTAGAATGTACTCAAATTTTGTATTTACACTTACAGGCCAAATTTTAAGATGTGTTTGTGAAAGAAACATTACCCCGAAAAGCAACTTTTTCAGGACTTCCAACTTGAAGGATAACCTTGACCCTTTTCATTTGACCTTGACCTTGGTATTAGCAAATGTGTATTAATGACACAGTTATGCTGAATATGGAAAAAAAATTGTTTTCAATAGGCATGGAAAAATTGAAAATATCATTTTTATTATTATTTTTTGTTAAGCTATACCAAAGTTTAATGTTAATTAGAAAACAACCTTTGTCATATGACCATGACCTTGGTATTTGTAGATGTGTATCAATGAGACCTGTCAATTTGCCACTGCAATAACTCTAGAATATGCTGTTATTTATATATAAGCCTGTGTGTGACATTTCCAACCATTTGAAATGTGCATCAAGCAAGTACTATGGCCAGCCTGTGCATCTGCACAGTCTGACCAGAGTTTTTGATTTGTGCTTTGTAGATAGATCAGGCCTAGAAAGGTCTTCAGACAGACAGCCAATCTTCCTGTAGGACTGTGGAACTGTTTAGGCTGCTCACTGTTTGCAACTCATGCATGTTTCAATTTGTTGAAAATGAAACACGGGCTCATATATAACTGGCAATGTTAAGTTTTTGGCAAATTTTGCAATAATTTGACCTTGATCAGTGACTTTGGCCTTTTTACGTGACCTTTAGCTTGTTTAATGCAGATGTGAATCAAAGAAATCTATCATCATGGGATTTATGATCATTGTATCCAGAATAGTCTTTGAGTTATTGGTAATCTTGAGTTTTTTTTGATAACTTTTGCAGACAAACAGGCAGTAGGAAAACAGTTTAACATTTTACATGTATGTTCCTAATTTTTCAATATAAAAAATCAAATCTACCAGTACATAAAAAGAAAGAAACTACTTCCTAAGGGGTTCAAAATCCAAGAGTTTTAAATCATTTTAAAACACTTAATATACTTATACAAGAGAACTGTATTTCTTCAAAAAAATGCTCCCTTAAACTATTTAAAATTATAATAAAGCAGTAATGTGCTCCAGCCGTTGTGATATAACTGAAAGATTGTTGAAAGTGATGTTAAACCCAATTCAAACAAACAAACAAATAAATCCTCTTATTAGCAAGCCTGATGGTTGCAATTCATAGCTTAATAGCTACTAAATATATGCCAAAGCAATAGAGATACAAAGGGCAAATTGATGGCTCAGCGTGAAACAGTTGTAACTGTCTATGAATAGATAGGCAGTTACAACTGTTTCGCGCCGAGTCACCGATTAATAGTGACTGGATAATAGCAACAAAATTGTAGACAAAGTATAGTTTGGGGAAATTCACAAGATCTCACTGTACAAAATAGAAATTCTGACTTGTGCCAGTTTATTTTTGAAATCCATTTATAAATTGAGGAAAAATTAAATAGGTGCAACTGTATTACAGTTAGCTGCAATAATGTACCCCTCTCTCTGATATGCTGCCGGTCGAGGCATCCCACATCAGACTATCAAAAGGGATGGGGTTACGTTATCGCAACTACATTACAGTATATAAATTGATAACAATTACAGTTTACTAACATAGGAATTTCTTTTTGCTAATTTTATATGCTTTTAGCTTTAGATGAGTAACCTATCAAATTTACCTAGATGGCACTCTGTTAGGAGATAATGGCATACATTTTTATCAATGTTAGATAATAAATACATAAAACAAAGGTCAAGTGGAGACAAAAAGATAAATCCTGAGATAAAACTTTGATGATTTGAGAAACTTCGGTGAGAAAATACATATAAGTCAATAGGCAAAAATATACTCTTAAGACTTTTCATGCTGTTAACGGAATATTGACGTTGAACAAAGATTTAGCAGACAGTGTAGACCAAAATCAGGGCCCCAGGTTATAAATCTTTTCTCATTCTCAATTCAAAATTTTCTCAAATTTCAATTTGAGATTAAAGCCGTAATTCTGTTTTAATACTTATTTTAATTTATGAACATAAAAGATAATATTAATAAGTTGTCATGAATAAAAACTCCTTAATATTATCTTTTATTTTCTTACATTCTTACATTCATTTGAATTTAAAACTTGAGAGAATTCTCAGTTGAGCCTGAGAAAAGTTTTATAACTTCTGGCCCAGATTGTACAGATGAGCAGTCTGAACTAAGCCTACATTGTCTTCTTTCTACTCAATTATTGTGGCGAAAATTTGAGCAACGCAGGTAAAATTTCACAAAAACCAGCAATTTGAAACAAAAATTAAATTCAGCATGATAAGGGTTAAATTTTCTATCTAGGGATAGACCTCTGGCTCTCATCTTGACAGAGTGACAGACCAATTCAAGCAAAAGGGGACCGTCTTGAGTATACACAAAGTGTTGATCCTAGTCAAACTGCGCATACTGACTAGGATAAAAACTTTTCACACTTTGTCCGTCCTTATTTTCAAATCTAGAATGATCATTCTACCTTCCTACAAGTACAAGAAATATTGAAACCCGTCCGCTAGTAGACCTCTACAGGAGCCTTTCTCATTTTCAAATATTTATTTGACAGAGTTTCAAGGTGGTTCCTTTTTCAAATTGCAGGTCACCTTCGGTAAAAGCTACAATACAATCTGGGGGTTTAAATAGAATCATCATGTGTCTATTAGAAGGGGTTGGGGGTTTATTAGAGGTTACAGTAGTTAAGATGTGGAAAATAGCCAAAAATGCTACTGCATTTTAAGCCGTTCTTCCACGTCTTCACAACTGTGAATCTCCATTATTGCATGTAGGCACAATTAAATAATCTAGGGTACAGTACACTCAGAAAATTGAAAGAAAAAAAAATAAGCATTGAATAAACGAAAAAAGCCTAATGTTTGTTTGGAAATGTTACATTTACCCTTCGTTAAAATCATTGTGTCATTGTGATTTAATTGGGATTGGGTTCAAGGCTTCAAGTTTTCCAAATATCATATAAAAAATCAATCTTGACGTCTAAAGAAGGGTTTGGGGTATACTAAAGTATGGGGCTCTATAAGATCTTTTACATAAATATGGAGTCCATGCTTAAAGCAGGGGCACAGATGCAAAACCTTTGTCACCTAGGAACATTTAACGGCAAAGCACTAAGTCTTTAAAAAATCCAGCCATTGCCAATCTTGCAGTAAACTTAAATTGCAGTCAGTTTTATTTACTCAGACACTCCCTCAGCTCTCTTCTCTAACTCTTAGCCTTTAAAGCGTAAACGAAAAAAAAGTAATAAGATCAGTAATTTGTTCTCAGGTAAAAAAATCTCTTTTCCTCGCAGAAATTTGTTATACAAAGGTAGATAAGAAAATAAATAAGTCAATTACATTTGATTATTCAAGTTATTTAGAAGGACAAAAAATTATAGGTTTACAGTATGAAGTCCAAATTTCATGTTGAATGAACCTGAAATGGTGTCTTGATCTCAAAAGTCCAAAATGCATGATGTCATTGAATGCTTATGATTTTCAGGCAAAAAACCCTCATTTCCAAGTAAAATTTTGTAAATGCCAGGGAATATTGCAAACATTAAAGATCAGACAGGAATGCTCTTAAATTAAAATGTTCAGTCTAGTTTTTGCATTTGGCTTATGGAGTCCATACAGCGCCTCTAACACGCCGTAACCCCAAAATCATGTGGTGCCCATGGGGCGTCAAAATTGGTGTCTGTGTGATCATTGCACTATTTTACTGATGCTGTGGACCCTTGCAATTTTGAATAAAAAATAGTTATATAATTATAAGTTTTTAAAAACCCTAAGACAACACATAGACCGTAGCTTGTAGACAAGTCATAAAGGCATCATGCAATTGCTGCACTGACATCGCACACACACAGTGCAATGTTTTGCCTATAAGTCTTAAACGGATCATCCTATTGTCCCCGCAAGAGGTACCGCACAATGTTCGTACAGTGGCTGCGCAGATTACAGTATTAAAAGTGGACAAATCACATTATCTCCATGCAGAGATCACACAATTACCTTGGGATAGCTGCATGGGCATCTCAATGATTCTTATGACAGTTTTATGAAAACCTGTGCGGACACTGCATCAATTTGTGAACACATAGAAAATAAAATCGTAACATATCAAAAAGATCATTCAAGAAATTGCCAAATGAGAATTTGGAATTAAAATGTTTTGTAATTATCATATAATCATTTCTATCTATCTATATATACTGCCTAACTCCCCTTTTGGGTATTACTGGCATTACTGGTAATACATAATTCACGAGAAAAATAGCCTCATTGAACAACAACTGTCTTTTAGAATTTAAATACGAAAAGGTATTTTTCTTTGAGGCAAGAAGTTCTTGGTAAAGTATAGACAGATTTATTGATTTCATGTATTTGACCTGTTACACGAAAAAGGGACCATTTTGATCAAAATGTCTAGGAAGGACATTTGCCATTATTAAAACACAAGACGAAGACAGCAAAATGTTGGACATGAAAATAATGAAATGGGCAAATAAAAAAATCTTATTAATAACTTTAGTAAGAAATGACAAATTTCGGTCTATGTAATAAGTTTATTACACATTTTAATGTCCATTTCGCCGTGCGAAGGTCAATTTCGCTCAATTTTGTGGCAAATGGTCCAAATTCATAGTTTAGGCTAATTGCCAAAGCAGTGTTACGTTTAACATTCTTTTGTATTATCTGAATTCTTTGTCATTAAGCGTTTGCTAGATTTTCGTTGTTCAAAGTAATTCAGTATTTGCAAGTAAAATGGAAGAGACAACTTGTATCCGAATTCCAAAGTATCCGCGTACTGGTCTCCTACGGTACCGGCTCCAGTATCACAGTTCTGACGTTTAAATGAGGTTGATAAGTAATATCTGAGAAGTATAACAAGCATTTGTTACCTGATAAGCATAAATTGTCCTGTCACTAAATCCTATTACCTATTTTACACTGATTATTCCCGATTACTTTTTGACATTTCTGAGACTGTGAGAATCAATTTTGAGTGACTTTTACCCACTTGAAAAAGGTCAAAAATTAGGATGCTTTAGATCTACCGTAAGCCTCTTTTGTCTTAATTTTTAGAGAAATCATTTGAAGAAAACTTAAATAATAATTTTAGGAAGTAAAATTAGTTCAAATTAGAGGGGTGGGGGCTTGTTTTATTGTAATAAATGATTTTTCTTGAGAGATCGATCTAGATCAAGATTGGCGTATATTTCTCGTTCTATTCTTACCTGTACTGAAACGCTTTGGGGTTATTTTCTTACTGGTTCAGCGTACCTAAACGTTTCACTTATCAATGTCACGTGTGCCTTATCGCATTGTAGATCATTTTGAACACTTGCTCAATGTCCCTCTACTGTTTGGAGTTAAAGTCCAGTTCCATTCTCGCCTGTACCTAAACGCTTTGGGGTTATTTGCAATACAGGTTGAGTGTCCCTAAACTCTTTGGGGTCTTAACCACTCATCCATCTGGCCTGTACCAAATCGCCTTTGAATCATACATCACATATGTGTGTTCAATGTCCAACTAATTGGAGTCTTATTCAGGCGTCACTTATTCAGCGTCCCTTTAAACTTTTGGGTTAATTGATAACATTTGCTCAGTATCCCTCCTCTCTTTGAAGTCTTATCCAATCTTCATTCTCACATGTACTGAAAGCTTCGGGTGGTTTGTAACATTTCTTACATGTACCTGTACTATTTGGAGTATATTTCTCTCTTGTTCTGAAACGCTTTGGGGTTATTTTTTTCTGGTTCAGTGTCCCTAAACGCTTTGGGGTTATTGATTACATTTGCTCAATGTCCACCCACTCTTTGCAGTCTTGAACCACCCCCACCCCTTTTGAATCCGCTACTGTCGATAATCTATAATTATTTATTAGAATTTCAATATCCCTGAACTATTAGCAGTCTATTATCATCCTATCTTCTATCTTAACATACTTTCTAACAGTCCCTGAATTATTTGGAGCCGACTACAGTCAGTTGGTTCATGTGAAGGGACACAAAGGACCATCAATTCACATGTAATTTCTTATAAACTTCGATTTTTCGTGCGTTTTTTATTTCGAATTCGCTGCAAGCTGTATCTTATACATTTTATTAGTAATATTTCACCATGGGTTCTTGCACTGTCAGGTTTATTTCGTTTTACGGAATGTCCCGGTCTTTAGCGGAATAATATGTGTAATTGTTTAAAGTAGTTCTTAATTAAATCATGTTTTTTGGTATAAAATCGTAACGATATCTTACAAAGAATAACATTCTTTCATTTGCCGATAAGTAAAAAATGCAATAAATTTGATAAGTAAATGCATGGATATATTTCAACAAAACATCCCGAAACGATATTCAGTACATTTTAGTGAACGTCCCAAAACTCTTTGCATTTTTATGCTAACCGAACCAGTAAGAAAATAACCCCAAAGCGTTTCAGTACAGGTAAGAATAGAACGAGAAATATACGCCAAATAGTACAGGTATATGCAATTAATGTTATAAACTACCCCAAGACATTTCAGCACATGTGAGAATGATGACCTGATAAGACTGCAAAACTTTGTGGGACATTGGGCAAGTGCAATAAATAACCCGAAAGCGTTTATGAACACGGAACAAGCAAACTATTTACCTCAAAAGTTTACAATTCAGGAGAGAATGGCGACAGAAATGGACTCCAAATAGTACAGGTACATGCAAGAAATACTATAAATCCCTCAAAAGCGTTAGACTACATGTGAGAATGAAGATTTGATCAGACTTCAAAGAGAGGAGGAACATTGAGAAAATGTCATCAATAACCCAAACGCGTTTAGGAACAGTGAACAAGCTAAACATCAACTCAAAGTGTTTGTAGTACAGAAGAGAATGGCGACAGATATGGACTCCAAATAGTACAGATATTTGCAAGAAATATGAAATATGACTCCAAAGCGATTTGGTACAGGCGGGATTGACGAGCGGATAAGACCCCAAAGAGTTGAGGGACACTCAACAAATATTGCAAATAATCCAAAAGCGTTTAGGTACAGTCGAGAATGGAACTGGACCTTGACCCAAAACAGTAGAGGGACACTGAGCAAGTGTTTTAAATTAACTCCAATGCGATAAGGCTCACGTGATATTGATAAGTGAAGCGTTTAGGAACGCCGATCCAGTAGGAAATTAACCCTAAAGCGTTTTAGTACATGTGTGAATGGTGCGAGAAATATACGCCAAATAATACAGGTACATTCAAGAAATGGTATAAACCACCCAAAGGCGTTCTGTATATTTGAGAATTAAGACCCAATAAGACTACAAAGCGGGGAGGGTCATTGGGCAAGTGCAATCGATAACCACAAAGCGTTAAGGAACACGGAACAAGCAAAACATTTACCTCAAAGCGTTTCAGTACAGGAGACAGTTGCGACAGAAATAGACTTCAAATAGTGCAGGTACATGCAAAAATGTTATAACCCACCAAAAAGCGTTTTCAGTACATATATCAATGAAGATTTGATGGAACTGCAAAGAGTGGAGGGACATTGAGAAAATATAATTAATAACCCGAAGGCGTTTAGGGACACTGGAACATGCAAAAAATTAACCCAATAGCGTTTCAATACAGGAGTTAATGGCGACAGAAATAGACTCCGAATCGTTCAGGTGCATGCAAGAAATGTTATCAACAACCCAAAAAGATGTAAATTTGATAATGAAGACTGGATAAGCCGCTGCAGAGAGTGGAAGGACATTGAGCAAATGTAATCAATTAACCCTAAAGCGTTTAGGGACAAAGAACAAGCAAAAAATCAACCCTAAAGCGTTTCAGTACAGGAGAGGATGGCAACTCTATATAGTACAGGTATATTCAAGAAATGTTATAAACCACCCCAAAGCGTGTTAGGACATGTGAGGATAAAGACTGGGTATGACTTCAAAGAGTGGGGGGGGGATAATTTAGGAAATGGTATTCAATAAACCAAAGCGTTTAAGGAAAATGAACAAGCAAAACATTAACCCCAAAGCGTTTTAGTACAAGAGAGAATGGCGACAAAAATTGTCTCCAACATTTTAGGGACATGCAAGAAATGGTATATACCAATCCAAAGCGCCTTAGTACATGTGAAAACGAAGACTTTATAAGACTGCAAAGTGTGAAAAGGCATTGAGAAAGTACAATAAAAAATCCCAAAGATTTTAGGTACAGATCCAAGTGATCTCAGAATAAGACTCCAAATAGTAGAGGGACTTTGAACGATTTTGATATATGACTCCAAAGCGATTAGGTACAGGCCAGATGGATTAGCGGATAAGACCCCAAAAAGTTGAGGGACACTAAACAAAAATTGCAAATAAGCCCAAAGCGTTTAGGTACAGGTGAGAAAGGAACTGGACTTTGGCCTAAACAGTAGAGAGACAGTGAGCAAGGGTTTTAAATTAACTCCCAAGGCGATAAGGCACACATGACATTTATCAGTGGAGCGTTTAGAAACCCCGAACCTGTATAAAATTAACCCCAAAGCGTTTCAGTACATGTGAGAATGGCACGAGAAATAAACGCCAAATAGTTCGGTATACCTTGGTTAATTTGACCCGACATTGACCCCTGTGGAAAAAAAAGCTTAGATAACAATAACCGACATGTTTCATCATTTAACGAAATAATTTACATTCAACACCGTTTGATATTCGTTCCTATGAAAGCATGTGCGAATCTCATAAAGGAATAATTAGATTCTTATTCATCTAAATAGCCGGGGTCAGATTCGGGTCAATAAAAACGCTAAACATGCAAGAAATGTTATAAACTTCCCCAAGGCATTTCAGTGTATGTGAGAATGAAGACTGCAAAGCGTGAAAGGACATTGAGCAAGTACAATCAATAACCCAAAAGCGTTTAGGGAGAGTGAGCAAGCAAAACATTAACCTCAAAGCGTTTCAGTACAGGAAAGAATAGCGACAGAAATGGACTCCAAATAGTACAGGGACATGCAAGAAATATTATAAACCATCCCAAAGCGTTTCAGTACATGTGAGAATGAAGATTGGATAAGACTGCAAAGCGTAAAAGGACATTAATGAAAAATTTTCAATAACCCCAACGCGTTAAGGGAAATTGAACTAGCAAAACATAAACACCAAAGCGTTTCAGGACAGGAGAAAATTGCGACAAAAATAGACTCCAAATAGTACAGGTTCATGCAAGAAATGTAATAAACCACCCGAAGCCTTTCCAAATGTGTGAGAATAAAGATTGGATAACACTGCACATAGTAAACGACATTGAGCAAGTGCAATCAAAAACCCCAAAGCGTTTAGGGAAAATGAACAAGCAAAAAATTAACCCCAAAGCGTTTAAGTACTGGAGAGAATGGCGACAGAAATGGACTCCAAATAGTACAGGTACATGTCGCAAATGTTATAAACCAACCATAAGCGCTTCAGTGCATGTGAGAATGAAGTCTACATCAAACTGCGAAGAGTTGAAGGGCATTGAGCAAGTGTAATCAATAACCCCAAAGCGTTTAAGGACATTGAACGAGCAAAACATTAACCCAAAAGCGTTTCAGTACAGGGGAGAATGTCAACAAAAATAGAGTTAAAATAGTACAGATACATTCAAGAAATGTAAAAAATCTCCAAAAAGCGTGTCAGTTAATGTGAGAATAAAGATTGGATAAGACTGCAAAAAGTAGAAGGGCATTGAGCAACTGCAATCAATAACCCCAAAGCGCTTAGGGGCATTGAACTTGCAAGACATTTACCCCAAAGCGTTTTAGTACAGGAAAGAATGGAAATAGAAATAGACTTAAAAGTACAGATACATTCAAGAAATGTTATAAACCAACCAAAAGCGTTTCAGTACATGTGAAAATTACAATTTGATAAGAGTGCAAAGACTGGAAGGACGTTGGGGAAATGTAATCAAAAAAACCCAAAGCGTTTAGGGACAATGAACAAGTAAAACATTTATCCCAAAGCGTTTAAATATACGAGAGAATGGCGACAGAAATATACTCCGTATACAACAGGTACATGCAAGAAATGTTAAAAAAAAAACAAAAAAAACCCAAAACGTTTTCAAACATGTGAGAATAAAGATTGGATAACACTGCAAAGAGTTGAAGGACATTAAGCAAGTGCTATCAATGACCCCAAAGCGTTTAGGGAGTATGAGCGAGCAAACCATTAATACCAATCGTTTTTGTACAGGAAAGAATTGCGATAGAAATAGACTCCAAATAGTACAGGTACATTCATGAAATGTTATAAACCACCAAAAAGCGTTTCAGTCTATGTGAGAATGAAGATTGAATAAGACTGCAAAGAGTGGAAGGACATTGATGATAAATTGCAATAAACCCAAAGCGTTAAGGAACATTGAACTAGCAAAACATAAACACCAAAGCGTTTCAGGACAGGAGAAAATTGCGACAAAAATAGACTCCAAATAGTAAAGGTTCATGCAAGAAATGTAATAAACCACCCCGAAGCCCTTCCAAACGTGTGAGAATAAAAAAATGGATAACACTGCACAGAGTAAAAGGTCATTGAGCAAGTGCAATAAAAACCCCCAAAGCGTTTAGGGAAAATGAACAACCGAAAAATTAACCCCAAAGCGTTTTAGTACTGGAGAGAATGGCGACAGAAATATAGTTCAAATAAATGTGGTACGGATACATTCAAAGAAGGTAATAAACCACCAAAAAGCGTTTCAGTTATAGTGAGAATAAAGATTGGATAAGACTGCAAAAAGTAGAAGGGCATCGAGCAAGTGCAATCAATAACCCCATAGCGTTTAGGGAGTATGAGCGAGCAAACCATTAATACCAAAGCGTTTTTGTACAGGAAAGAATTGCGATAGAAATAGACTCCAAATAGTACAGGTACATTCATGAAATGTTATAAACCACCAAAAAGCGTTTTTGTATATTTGAGAATGAAGATTGAATAAGACTGCAGAGAGTGGAAGGACATTAATGATAAATTGCAATAAACCCAAAGCGTCAAAGAACATTGAACTAGCAAAAGATAAACACCAAAGCGTTTCAGGACAGGAGAAAATTGCGACAAAAATAGACTCCAAATAGTATAGGTTCATGCAAGAAATGTACTAAACCACTCCGAAGCCTTTCCAAACGTGTGAGAATAAAGATTGGATAACACAGCACATAGTAAACGACATTGAGCAAGTGCAATCAAAAACCCCAAAGCGTTTAGGGAAAATGAACAAGCAAAAAATTAACCCCAAAGCGTTTTAGTACTGGAGAGAATGGCGACAGAAATAGAGTTCAAATAAATGTGGTACAGATACATTCAAAGAATGTAATAAACAACCAAAAAGCGTTTCAGTTAATGTGAGAATAAAGATTAGATAAGACTGCAAAAAGTAGAAGGGCATCGAGCAAGTGCAATCAATAACCCCAAAGCGTTAAGGGGCAATGAACGAGCAAGACATTTACCCCAAAGCGTTTTAGTACAGGAAAGAATGGAAATAGAAATAGACTTAAAAGTAAGAGATACATTAAAGAAATGTTATAAACCAACCAAAAGCGTTTCAGTTCATGTGACAATTACAATTTGATAAGAGTGCAAAGACTGGAAGGACATTGGGGAAATGTATTAAAAAAAAAAACCCAAAGCGTTTAGGGACAATGAACAAGCAAAACATTTATCCCAAAGCGTTTTAGTACAGGAAAGAATAGAAGTAGAAATAGACATAAAAGTAAAGATACATTCAAGAAATGTTATAAACCACGAAAAGGCGTTTCAGTACATATGAGAATGAAGATTGGATAAGACTGCAAAGAGTGGAAGGACATTGAGGAAATATTATCATTAACCCCAAAGCGTTTCAGTACAGGAGGGAATGGCGACAGTAATTGACTCCAAATAGTACAGGTAGATGCAAACAAGAGCTGTCGGAGGACAGCGAAGCTCGACTTTTCCTAGTGCTGGATAGTAACAGCAAATCAATATCGACATTGGAAATTCAATAAAATGAACGTCGAGAGAAAAGAATCTTTGTCTAGAGGCTGATATTATGGTCACAGGAGCATGTGCAAAGTTTCAAAGCAATAACTTTAGTAGGAACAGAGATACAACTAACAAAGAACTGTGCACATAAAAACATTATCAAGATTTTACAGGCCAAAAAGGGTTAAAATTCCACTAAATTAAATATCAGAGTAATAGATCTTTTTCTGTGGGCTAATATTATGGTAAAAGAAGCATGTGTAAAGATTCCAAGCAATAGCTTAAGTAGATACAGAAATATTACAGATGTACATCAGTTGCACGTAAACCTGACCAAGATTTCTAAGTCTGAAAAGGGTTAAAAATCCACTAAATTCAATATCAGGGAATTGCTTCTTTGTCAAGAGGCTATTATTATGATCACAGAAGCATGTGCAAAGTTTCCAAGCATTACCTTTAGTAGAAATAGACATATTACAGATATACAACATTTGCACGTAAAAACTTTACCATACATTTTGAGTCTGAAAAAGGTTAAAATTAGATGAAATTCAATATCAGAGTAATTAAACTTTGTCTAGACGCTGATAGTATGGTAACAGAAGCAAGAGTAAAGTTTCTAAGCAAAAGCCTTGGTAGAAATAGAGCTATAACTGATATACAACATTTGCACGTAAAAAAATAACCAGGAATTTCTAGGTCCGAAAAGGGTTAAAAAACCACTAAATTCAATATCAGAGTAAAGAATCTTTGTCTAGATGCTGATATGGTCACAGAAGCATGTATAAAGTTTCAAAGCAATAGCTTTTATAGAAACAGAAATATTACAGATAAACAACATTTGCACGTAAAAACTTTACGAATATTTCTAAGTCCAAAAAGGGTTAAAAATCCACTAAATTCAATATCAGGGAATTGATTCTTTGTCTACATGCTGATATTATGGTCACAGAAGCATGTGCAAAGTTTCAAAGCAATAGCTTTTATAGAAACAGAAATATTACAGATAAACAACATTTGCACGTAAAAGCTTAACGAATATTTCTACGTCCGAAAAGGGTTAAAAATCCATTAAGTCCAATATCAGAGTAATGAATCTTTGTCTAGATGCTGATATTATGGTCACAGAAGCATGTGCAAAGTTTCAAAGCAATAACTTTAATAGAAACAGAGATTTTAAACACTTGCACGTAAAAACTTAACTTAAAACTTAAAAGGATTACGCCGACGCTGACGCCGACGCCCGGGTGACCGGAATAGCTCCCCTATTCTTCGAATAATAGAGCTAAAAATCTTAAAACCACCCCAAAGCGTTTCCATACATGTGAGAATGAAGATTCGATAAGACTGCAAAGAGTGAAAGGACATTGAGCAAGTGCAATCAATAACCCCAAAGCGTTTAGGGACAATTAACGAGCAAAACATTATCACCAAAGCGTTTCAGCATAGGAGAGAATAGCGACAGAAATGGACTCTAAATAGAACAGGTACATGCCATAAATGTTTTAAACGAACCCAAAGTGCTTCGGTACATTTAAGAATAAAGACTGGATGAGACTGCAAAGAGTCGGGGTGCTTTGAGCAAGCGCAATCAATAACCCCAAAGCGTTTAGGGACAATGAACAAGAAAAAATAACCCATAAGCGTTTTAGTACAGGAGAGAATGGCGACAGAAATGGACTCCAAACAGTACAGGTACATGCAAAAATGTTATAAACCACCCAAAGCGCTTAGTAAATGTGAGAATGAAGACTAGATAAGACTGCAAAAAGTGGAGGGACATTGAGCAAGTGCAATCAATAACCCAAAGCGTTTAAGCACATGTCCAAGTGACCTCTGAATTAGACTCCAAATAGTAGAGGGACAATAAACACATGTGATATATGACTCCAAAGCATCTAGGTGCAGGCAAGACTGATGAGCGGATAAGACCATAAAGGGTCGAGGGACACTTAACAATTATTGCAAATAACCCCAAAGCGTTTAGGTACAGGCGAAAATTCGAACTGGACTTTGACTCCAAACAGTCGAGAGACACTGATCAAGTGTTTAAGATTAACACGTAGGCGATAAGGCACACGTGATATTGATGAGCGAAGCGTCTAGGGACGTCGAACCAGTAAAGAATTTACCTCGAGGTATTTAAGTACAGGTGAGAATGACTCCGTAGAGTACAGGTACATGTAAGATATGTTATAAACCAACCCAAAGCGGTTCAGTACATTTGAGAATGGAGACTGGATAAGACTGCAGAGAGTGGCGGGACATTGAGCAAGTGCAATCAATAACCCTAAAGCGTTAAGGGGCAAAGGACAAGCAAAAAATCAACCCTAAATCGTTTCAATACAGGAGAGAATGGTGACAGAAATTGACTCCAAATAATACAGGTACATGCAAGAAATGTTAAAAACCACCCAAAAGCATACCATTACATGTGCGAATGAGGACTCTATAAGACTTCAAAGATTGTTGGGACATTGAGCAAATGTAATCAATAACCCCAACGCGTTTGAGGACACTAAACCAGTAAGAAAATAACCTCAAAGCGATTTAGGACAGGAGAAAATTGCGACAGAAATAGACTCCAAATAGTACAGGTACACGCAAGAAATGTTATTAACCACCCCAACGCGTTTCAGTACATGTAAGAATGAAGACTTGAAAAGATTGCAAAGAGTGGAGGGACATTGAGCAAGTGCAAGGGAACTCTATACTTGTCACAATGAGGTGTAAAGAAATTTTAAATTATATGATTACTTCAAAATTTTACTCTTTTGTTAAATAAGATGAATATGTGTTTGAACATGTTTAATATGTTAAGCATTTGGCAAACGTTTTGTGGTTCTGACAACAGAGCAGATGCATAAGCTAGAAATGCGCTGGTTAGAGAACATTAGTGCATAAAATGTACGTAACGAGGCATTATAGTCATCAATTAACGGACAAAAACCGGGCGTTAACGGGAGAAAACGTAGATTTATCGGAAATTTCACATGTCGTTAACGCTCGGCTTCTTTCACTTACATATCCTGGGTCTGGGTCCTTTACAGTTTGATCAATTTCAGAGATACTAAACTTTTTAGTAATATTTGTTCGTCCCAAAATATAAATTAAGGCATTCTGGTTCGCTTTTGAAGAGTGCACACATTGATAAGTAAAATGCGTAAAACTTATTCATGTACAACATTCATATTACGCATAATTAAAGACGTCGATCTTATCCCAGCGTTAAATTTTGCGACGTCATGAATTGACGGTGCAATGCATAACGACATTTCCGTTATTTTTTTTAGGGTTTGAACTATTTACAAAAGCGTGTCTATGAATTATTTCGCAATCTATGTTTGACAAAATACTCAAGGCTTTCGTTCTAAGCAATAAAAGCTTCATTTCACGTTTTTGAGGGTGTAAATATTTGCAGAGACCCTCAAAATGCTATAACCCATTTTTGGTCTCTGCAAATGTTAACGCCCTCAAAAAACGTGAATTAATCCGATATCAAGGCCATTTTTTCACTTACCTCGACAATTCACTGAATTAAGAAAATCCTTTAAAGAAGAATATACATAATTTTTTCTAAAAGTAAGACTCATTTTTATGGAAAACAAGCACCTTAAAGAGAATGCTAGTTATAATCGAGTTTTCGAGTCGTTCTTAGACCGGTCATGAATTATATAGAACACATATTCACATGTACAAGGGACATATACACATACATACACATACATTTACGACTAATTGATGGTAGAACTTCGAGATGAATGCATTGAATCGTTTGTATTTTTTGTTTATTCCTGACACGCTATGCGCACTTTGGGCAAACGTGCATCTAGCGTGCCAAAGGCGTATATTAGCATGCATACGATAGCGCGTCTCTAGCGTACTTGGCGTTTTCAGAACGCGTGTGGAACGTGTTTCAACTCGTTAGAGACACTCATGGTATCGCAATGTGTGCCAACGTGTTACGGCGTGCCGATAGCGTATGCGGAACCTGTCCATAGCGTTACCGACGTGCCCTTACCGTTTTATAAAAAATCTGAAGCGTTCCGCACACGCTGCCTGAAACGTTAAGGTGTCACAGCCCTATAATAATCCGCCAACTTTTACGGAAAATGCAGGTCCATTACGACTCGTAAGAAATTTCCTTAGGTTTGAACCTATCTTTATTCAACCATCACTCTGGCCTATGACTCTACGCTTTTGGGTGATCTATAACCCTTGTTTAAAGTTTTTCTACTGTTTGATGACTAATTAAATTACCATTCTGACCTGTACCTAAATGATTTGGAATGAAATAAAATGATTTTTCAGTGTCCTTCTACTAATTAGAGGATAATTCATTCATATTTCACATTTTCACCCAAACGCAAATGGAGTGAAATATAATACTTGATCAATGTCCCTCTACTATTTGAAGGCTATATAGTCATTATTCACACATGTACCTGAACGATTTGGAGGGATTGATAATAATTATTCAGTGTACCTACAGCTTTGAAGTGAATTGTATAGCGTTAAATTACGGTTTTAGGGCGTTAAGATTTGCAGGGGCCCGAAAAATGGTTTAACGCCCGAGTGCGCAGCAATGGGTTTACGCTATTATTGCAATAAAAGAAAGTTTGTAGTATCAATTCAGAAATTGCAAAATGGTTTATAGGAACGCTTAAAAGCTAGCTCCAAATCCACTAATATGCCGTTTGATTTGTGTTGCAAATTTATTTCACCGTCACGTTTGTTTATACTGACCTTGCTTGGTCAAGTTATGACGTCTAAAATTCAACGCGGGAATAGGATCAACGTCTTTAATTATGCTCTTTATTAATGTAAGACATAGAAACTGATAAATTGTAAAGGCCCATACCGAGGATACTTAAGTAAAAAAAACCGAGCGTTAACGGTACGTGAATTTATTTATTAATCCACGTTTTCTCCCATAAACGTCTAGGGTATGTCCGTTAATGTGTGCATACGAGGGTTGCTCCTGTCCTGTCCTTAAAGTGTGCTTTTATGGTTTGTATAGTATAAGAATCGACCGGTAGGTGTACGAAATCAAATTTCTTGGAATGGAATCCCTTTGTAAATCGCCATAGACTCGGCAATTAACGTCGCTACAGTTGCCCGAATGAGCTTCATTCTGCCATTCCTCTCCTAACTTTTCTATTAAATTGCGGAGCTTCGAAGCATCTGCATGTTTGAAAAGAAGGTATTTGGAAGAATGAATCCTTTTTTTTAAGCGTGACCAGTTTTTAATCAATGTTTTTCAGGTATTTCTTCTAAATTTTAGAAAATAATACCCAACGATCAGGTTACGTTGTTTAGAACGTTCCGAACGTTAATTTTTTTCTAGTTTACAGCTGAGAGAGAAGAACAATTATTCACGAAAGAAGACCAAACCAGTGAGGTATTTCATCTACTGTGCCGGGTACTCGTTACCATGACATTATATTTGACAAACGTGCGTTGTATTCGTGAATTTTATCGAGTTTACATAGTCATACGTGGACTGAATTCCGACATCAAATGATACCAGATCTATTAAAATTGTTTAAGAAAGAAAACTTTGCGTAGCGAAATCCGGATAATATTTTAACAACCCTCATATAACGACCCGAAAACATACATTTTATGCAATAATAACGGTCCCATAATTGATAATACTAGCTCAATGTCCCTCTGCTGTTTTGAATCTTAAGTTTAAGTCATCAGTCTCTCGTGTACATAAACCCTTTGGGTGATTTATAACATTTGTTTATGTTTCTCTACTATTTAGAGACTAATTCAGTCATTGGTTATTCTCGCATGTACCTATTTGCTTTAGAGTAATGGCTATTACGTTTTCCGGTGTCCCTGTACTGTTTGGGATCTCTTTATGTAATTTTGCTAGCATGTACCTTAAAGATTTGGAGTGATTTTTAACACTTGAATGTCACCCTTCATCTTGGATCTAAACCGGACATCATTCTCATTCGTACCTAACCGCTTTGGGGTTACACATAAATACTTGTTCATTGTCCCTCTACTATTTGGAGTCTAATTCAGTTATCATTCTCATCTGTACCTAAGCGCTTTTAAATGACTTATTATGCTAGTTCAATGACCCTCTACTAGTTTTGAGGTTTTCTAATTCATCGTTTGCACTTGTACATAATTTACGCTTGGAAATTTTACATTTCTTGTACAATGTCCCGCTATTGTTTGGAGGTTAATTAAGTTATCATTCTGACTTGTACCTAAACGTTTTGAAGTGATTAATATACTCTTCAACAAAAAAAAACATATTTGATACTGATTAAACATTCGATTTTTCTGAATTAATGTAAAAACTTCGATAAAATCTTATTTGATTGTGAATAGTAATTGTAATTTAAGAATACTGCATGTATTGCGATGAACTACCCAATAGCGTTTCTGGATAGAGACGTCAACGTCAAAATCACGCAAAACCCGACCGTTTCCAATTCAGCACATACGTAAATGGTCACAAAAGAAACATCCATGCCAAGTTTCACTGAAATCGGTCCCATGGATTGGGAGGAGAAGAATTCTAATGATTTTAAAGTAAAAAATGCCTCGTCCTACAACGCCCATATTTGGGGGTCAATCTGCCGAAGATGCTTAAAGAAAAAGTTCACGCTTAGACGCACGGTCGCACGACGGACATTCCGCTCTCTAGATAGCCTTCTGCCCGAGTGGAGCTAAAAATCAGACCTCTCTCCATCAGCAAAATGCCGGGATGCAGACGCTCCCTTTATTAAGTAACCCTACTTTTCCCGTCAAAAGGTTATTAAACCTATTATTGCATTATTATGAAAATTCATATAATATCCCGGAACGATTTGTAGTAAATTTTCGTGAGCGTCCCTACACTCTTTGTATTTTCGTCCCAGGATCCACTCCTAACCGCTAACCACTTAGTGTGGGTTTACGGGTAAATCCGGTACATTTTCTACCGGAACTACTTTGTCCTAAAACGATTTGGGGTGATTTCGACGGTAACGCTTTGCATTTTTATTTTTACGATCAAGATTTCTGAAATTAATTTTCTCATGAAACTTGTGCATAATCTCAAGTAGCTGAAAGATTGGAAAGGGGTCCAAAGAGTTGAAGCCCGTACATTTCTTGTTAGGGCCGCGCCCGGGTTTCTAGGTATCCTGGATACCTGTATACCTGGATCGTAGGGTCAATATAGTAGATATAATCTGTCGTGACCCCTCTGATATGCTGTTTTGGTAAACTTCTCCAACGTGTAAAGTGACCTTGTTCGTCTCAGAGTGCATAACAAGACGGTTTAAATTTCTTAATGTTCCAAATCTCAGCGTTTAACCTTGATTTAAACTGATTGACACTATCAGCAGATATGGTTTCGTCACTTAAATTGTTCCAAAAAGAAACCGATCGGAATGTAAAACTATTCAGTCTAATGTTGAGATAACACTTCTTGGTTTTGAACTTTAAATAATGACCTCTCAGATCATCCTGAGCCAAGGAAAACATATTGTCCCACTTCAATTGGTCCAAGTTGTGTAATGATTTGTAAATCTGCACCATATCAGCTCTGTCTCTCCTGTAGGCCCCTACTCCAAACTAACTAATCCTAATTTCAACAATCTTTCCTCGTATGTCAAATGGGCTACTTCTGGCACTAGTTTGGTAGCTCTCCTTTGAATGTCTTCTATCATCTTGATGTGTCTTTTCTGGTAAGGGGACCATACACATGAACCGTATTCTAGGATGGGTCTGATTAGATACTTGTAAAGTGGCAGGAACATATCCTTATCCAGACACTCAAAAGATCTGCGTATCAATCCAAGTGTTCTCTGTGCCTTGTTTGTAATTGTTGTAATATGTTGGTCAAAATCTAGATGTTGGTCGAAGGTGATCCCAAGATCTTTCTCACACTGAACAGAGTCAATGACAGCATAATTCCCATTAGATTCTTTCATTGTGTAACGATAGTTGACGTTCTTGGCACCGATGTGAAGCACCTTACACTTTTTTGCATTAAAAGCCAGTTTCCATTTGTTACTCCACTCGTTCAAATTATCCAGATCTGATTGAAGTTTTTCATGGTCTTCTATGGATGATACTTTTGAATATAGTTTTGTATCGTCAGCAAACACCTTAACAATGCCATCTACAATCTCTGGCAAGTCATTTATGACCCAATAACCAAAAAATGCAGTCATCTTAAGTCATTATCTGTAGTTACATTTCTTGGGTCACATTTTAGTAGAGTCGGTTAAGTAAAAAATCGTGACAAGTCGGACGAAAGTGTAATTTTTTGTTCGTTAATAGAGGGTTCGATTAGCAATATTTTGCACTAGGGGTGCCCGGATTTAAATGCCTATAAGACTGGAAATCGTTGCTTAAATATTCGGATATTGTGCTATCCGAATACTGTTCCTTTTAAACGAGAAATGTTCAATTTTGTCTAACTCCGACCTAAATTTTGCCTTAAAAGGACATTTACATATATTTTACATTAAATTTCAAATCTTGAAGTATCATTCTTTGGAAATTTAACGTTACATCCAATAGTTAAGACAAATGTATTATTTTTGTATTTTCGGCATTTCGACATTTTATTAATTAGAAATGCAAGAGATCCTGGCATGCAAAGAAACAGAAAAGTAGCCTAAATCCTGGAGAATAATGTCAGCTTGAATTCTCACTGGAAGTGCCCGATTTCAAAAGCCTCTGGACCTAAACATTGATTATTAAATATTCGGATAACGTGCTATCCGAATACTCTTCCTTTTGAACATTAACAATTTAACATCGGACTACATTTTGAATTCAATTGGGTAACCGATTGACGGAAAATAAATCTGAGCTTACCTGAGACTTATGTAAATGTCTGAATTTAATTCTCTCTTTTTTTAGCTCACCTGAGCACGAAGTGCTCAAGGTGAGCTATTGTGATCGTAGAATGTCCGTCGTCCGTCGTCAGTCGTGCGTCGTCCGTCGTCCACAATTTCTTTAAACATCTTCTCCTTAACCAGTGGGCCAATCTTGATGAAACTTGGCAGGGATGTTCCTTGTGTCAAGCTCTACCAAAGTTGTTCATATAAATGAAATCCACCCTTAACTTTCCCTTTACTCTTAACGAAAAGGGTGAAAATATGAAAATCTTTCAAAATCTTCTTCTCTGAAACCAGAAGGCAGACAGCTTTCATTTTTGGTATGTAGCATCATCTAGTGGACCTCTACTACGTTTGTTCATATCAAGACCCTAGGATCATATTTGGGCTCCACCCGGGCGCAACCCTTTTTACATAGAATCAAAGAGCGAAAATCCTTTAAAATCTTTTTTAATCGAAACCAGAGGGCACACTGCTTTCATTTTTGGTATGTAGTATCATCTAGTGGGCCCCTACCAAGTTTGTTCATATCAAGACCCTTGGGTCATATTTGGGCTCCACCCGGGCGCATCCCTTTCAGCTCATCTGAGCACGAAGGGTGAAAATAGGAAAACCTTCAAAAATCTTCTTTTTTGAAACCAGTAGGCAGACAGCTTTCATATTTAGTATGTAGCATCATCTTATGGACCTCTTCCAAGTTTGTTCATATCAAGACCCTGGGATCACATTTGGGGTCCACCCGGGTGCATCCCTTTTTACATAGAATCAAAGAGCAAAAAAGCACATCTGTCTTGCTCTTCGCTGAAAACGTTCCATGGTATTGATCTTAGGCAATTATCTTCTTTTTGACAACTGCCTATCTAATTAATGTGATGTCCCAGGGGTCAAAGAGACTCAGGTGAGCGATCTAGGACCATCTTGGTCCTCTTGTTTTCGGTTGTTTTTTTTTTAACCTATATCTGCAGTGAATCAAGGATTTCTATAAGGGGGTTCAAACATTTAAATGATAAGCGGAATTCGTTTTCGTTTCACCTGAAATAATTTATTTCTACAATGAAATTGAAATATTATAACTACAGAGGACTGTTCGTTTAAACCCCCTAACACCTGACGGGATCCGCTACTGCTCGTGCTATATGATAAATAACTAATGGTTTCAATAATCTCGCTCCGTGAAGTCAGTGATTCATATCTGCACATTACCAAACTGACACATTTTATCACATGTATCGCGTATTACGCAGCTTGAAACTGTGATGCGACTGGTCGTCAATATTCCCATGACTAAATAATTCGTTTATTTTGAATTCTGACCGTGTTTCTAGTCTCAATAAAGTTGCAACACTTGGCATAGCTCATTACATATCGATTACCGATGAATTTTTGAAGATTCGGTTATTGTTTTTGTCTTAGTCTAGCAGACTTATTTTGGCTTTTCGACAAATTGCCGAAGATGTCGGCGAATAATATCAATTTGTCGTTGATTAGGTCGGTTCATAATCGCTGTAAATGACCGACTTGTAGTGGAAAAAATATGTCTTTATTGTAGAATGATCGCCGACAGACCAGACGTAGCTATCAACTTTCCATCACTGTAGCTAACAGAAGTTTACTATGGTACTATTAAATAAAGGATATCACTTCCCGAGACCTGCGGTTTCAGTGAGATATATATAGGGCACCTTAATTCATGAAATAGTCTCAATGTTCGTTCTTTTGGGCGATTTTTCAAAAGGTTTCTTACCGAGATATCTCCAGCAACTCAACAAATATTCATCGGTGTTACCCAAAATTAACAATCTTACAGGTTTTATAAAGCCTAAATAAAAAAACAGAACTGTTGCCGGATACAATCATGTATAGGGTGGTTTCGTGAAAATGCACCGCTTTAATCGAAAACGGTCGTTAATTAGTTCATGAGAAATATAGAATATATGTACATACATCTACTCCTGACCATTAATAAAGGCAAATACTCTTGTCAAACAATAAAGAAAGACAGCCAGACAGTTTTGCGTTTCGACATATATAATAAGCCCACAATCTTTTGACTTAAAATGATGCTGGTAATATATAGATATGACTATTCAAACAGATGAAATCCCTTTTGTCTGATCGAGAATTAGTTACCTGCGAACATTTGTCAAATGTTTTGTCTGTTGTGGTCTTTTGGGGGCTTTTATGAAGATCACCAAGTACGAGGCATTTACATTCTAAATTTTAATTGGCATAGCAATAGATAAATTCTATTTAACCTCGTCAACACATGAACATATTTATGCATTTCCCGAATGTCTGTCGTATGATCCTATTGTTTTTGGGTTTTTTTTGCAAAGGTAAAACGAAACAGAACTTCTTTCCAAATATGCGTATCAAGCAGTTAACAGATAAAAAATAGATAATAATACATGTAAATGAAATCATCATCAAAAATCGGAGAAGCCCATGATATGAATATAACCACCGCGTCTTAATAGTGGTCATCGTGATACTGGCGTCGTGCGATAATTTTGTTGTTGTTCCTGTGTGTGTTTTATTTCGGCCCTGCGTTTACGATAAAGAGCGTCTAATACGCTTTTCTTGGTAATGTAGGGTGTCATGACTTCCCAAACCAAAATGCATGCTTGTCACAAGCTTGCGACAAGCTTGCAGCAAGCTTGCGCAAGCTAGTTTCTTCCAGAATAAGATTGTCTATGGTAGCCAAATAGCTTGCGCAAGCATGCGCAAGCCTTTTCAAAAACTTTGCAAGCTTGTGCAAGCTAGTGAGATTGTTGCATGCATGCGCAAGCTTGCTATTTTTGCAAGCATATACACAGATCCACACTAGGAACTTTATTGAATGGAAAAAGTCTAAGTCAAAAACATGGAAAAAGTTATAAAAAATTGTATTTTTTTTATTATTTTATCAAATAATGGTGTTCAAGGATTCAAAATTATCACCTTATGACAAAGAAGTAATATATAACACCAAAGTCAATGATTTCAGAAAATTATATGTTTGAGAAAATCAAAGTGTTTGCTTTTTATGAATAGGATATAAATGTCAGAAGCATTCATACAGTAAAAACCCTCTATAAATTAAGATCACCTGCACATTGTACATTATATTTCATGCTACTGACATTAAAATCCAGCAGTTTGCTGTGGTTTGGAAAGGGCAACATGCACTTTCATTTTCTCAATTAAATATTTTTCTTTAAATTAAACACAAACACAATTGAGAGAATAACCATAGAAAAGATTTCATGATCATCTACATGAAAGAATGTTGCAGACCCAGGCAGGTATCAAAGCTGTTTCCTCCTGATCACCAGTCATTTCAAGATCTGGAACAGGTTAGGACAATTATAAAAGTCTCTTGACTCTATAATGTGTTATCATTGAGTAATCATAGAGCCAAAAAAAATCAAATTTCTTATTCTAAAAATTATTTTACCTACATTGGAGCAAAAACAGAAGTCATTTATAGATAAAATAAAGTGGGGCCTGGTATATAACCTTAGGGAATGCCCATACCTGTCTATAGATTCTTTCCATAGTTTTCATAAGCTTAAAAGAATAAATATTTTAAAATAAATGCATCAGTTCTTCCCTCTAATGAAGCTTTATCTTCCTAAAATTGCTTAAAAATTTCAATTTATATATATCAATAAAGAAAAAAAATACAGAAAAAAAGTAAATAAGAATACATATATTTACACTTTAAATGAATATTTTGTTAACACAATAAGAATATGTTTTTATTTATATAAGGAATCCTGTCATAGCATAGATAAATTAGAAGACTCTATTTATTAGACATATTAGAAGACTATGAATTATCTTAAAGTGGTTGGGAGAATTTTCAAGTCAAAAGAATATCTTATAAGATATTAAATCAAAATAATTGATTATAAATAACTCTTTAACATGTAAGTAACCATTTTAATATTCAGTTTTCTATCAGTATTATTTTGTTAAATCGCATATATTAAGATTGCAAAATAAAAAATTTCTTGGTGCCGTGGAGTTAACAGAAATTTCCAGTCTACAATTTCTAGACTAGATTAAGTCATGTGATCGATAAGAACCAATGAAAATGTTACCCGTCTAATACTTCCACGCGCCTGGATGCAAACAACCACAGTCAGATTGTCGGTTCATTTGGTTTAGAAAATAAAAAAGTCTATACGAGATGGTTACGTCATGCTGTTGATATGCTGAAAATATCATGATTCAACCAAGAGACGAGTTACAACCCGGAACGTAAAGAAACACGTAAGGTTTAAAGTGAAAATAAACAACTTCCGTTTTCAACTTGACCTCGAGTAACCTTGCGATTTCGCCGATTCGTGCAATGTCAGGCCACAAATTTAATTCTTCTTCAGTCACGAAAAAAATAAAATTAATGATTTTGAATAAATAAATTTTCTTTACTTATCTTTTTAACAATGATAAAATCCACAACAGTGTCATTTAATCGCATTTTATTATGAAATTCTCTGTTTGGAATGATCATCAAAATGGTGGTCAGGAATTCTCGTTGAACAACAAGTTAACTTATTCTATTTTTAGAATACATGGAATTCCCAAATTCATATCAACTTTTGGATGTCCCACGAAAAAAGGAAGATCTTTTTTAAAACCTCACAATCTCTACAAACAAATAAATAGAGTTTTTAAATGCAGCAGATATCAAGGTATTTATGAATTGTCAGTATGTTAAAGGTCATTCGTAGTGATTTTGTGCCAGAAATACTTTCATCTGCACCATTTTTGTATCAAAATTTTCATCAAAATGGTACCATTTTGATTGGAATAAGATAGTGTAAAATGTCTTCCTCCTTTAGAAATATATATATACCTCCATACTATTTCAAAAATCACCTCATTACTATCTGAACATGACTTAAATAATTCGTAGCTGACAGGTAAACTGTAATAGTAATCGGACAAGCGACTTTTCGGATATTTATAAACAAAGACAATGAATAACTTAACCAAGCAAATCTATTTATACCCATCAGAATTTAAGATTAATAAACTAAACTGATATAGAATTATCAAACAAGTTATGATTTACACAAATAGCATATAGATATTTTCATATTAGATCTATTTAAAGAAAAGTTTAATCTTCTGACAAAAATGACATAAAATGTCAATATAGCATTTTTCATGAGCAAAGACTTTTTCCTCTTTAAATAGTTTTACCGGAAAACTTTTTTGAATTTTTGCTGATTGGGGTGCTTTTAATGTAGTCTCTCAAAACTGAGTAGAATTTACAATAAATTTTCTCTTGTTAGTATCTATAAGAATAGATAGATAATAATCAATGAAATTTGATAATTTCAACTTGACATTTTACAATTTTGAAAAAATTAAAACAACTATCTTTTCAGAAAAATGTCAGACATGTAAGAGCATCACTGGTATACATACAAGATTGTCACTGTGAAAACAGATATATTCAAGAAATACGTAAGTAGAATAAGATGACACTGTTTTCATTTGTTGATCTTCATGTCCACACCACAGGGAAATGTCCCGCTCAATTTTGGAGCGAAAATCACCCAGCACAAAATCGAGAGTCGATTTCTAAGTCAGTTTTTACCCAATCTGAATGCCCAATACATCATTTTATAGCTAAATGGATTAACTACCAACAAGTACTTAATTTAATGACCAAACAAACTTCGTTTACGAAAGCCAAACTAAAATGTTGTGCGATTCGACGTCAATTTCTCATCTAAGACAAATACCTCCTATAAATGGAGTTTGACCCCTTGTCTATATTATTATACATGTTCCAAAAAAAAAAATTCCCCTGTGGTCCACATATCAAGGAGTCAAGGGTGTTATGTTTTAGGGTATCGATCTGCCTTTGAAAATTTGATGTGCATTTTTAGCTTACCTGAGCAAAAAGTGCTCAAGGTGAGCTTTTGGGGTTGTGTGACGTACGTCAACAACATTTACCTTGTGTACACTCTAAAGGCCATGATTTTGGCCCACTCAACCTGAAAATTAGTCAGAAATGCTGTCTTGATGAAATATGACAAGTACGAAATTGGGTCAATGGGGTTAAAAAACTAGATCATGGGGTCAAATCTTAGAAAAACCTTGTGGATACTCTAGAGGCTATATTTTCAGTGTCACAAAAAACCTCAAATGGGGGTGATTTACCCCAAATTTAAGCTTGTACCCCCTATTTTTGCAAGCAGCCTTCTTTAATTGTCTCATATAGAGGGGGTACATGCATGCTGTAAAATACCCATTTTCACCCCCAGATTGAAGCAGCAGTGGGCCGCCGTCATAGCACAGTTGGTAGCGCGTCGGACTGTCAATCTAGAGGTCCCGGGTTCGATCCCCGACGGCGGCACTCAATCTTTCCGACTATTTGTCTCACCAATGGGTTGATAATCGTAGACCTATGTGAGATAGTAGCTGGAGGCTAGGAAAGAATGTGGTGGTTGTACTGGTGAGAGAAATACCAGGAAACCATTGTTAGGTGCTCCAGCCGCCGCGATATAACTGAAATAATGTTGAAAGCGGCGTTAAACTCCATTCAATCAATCAATGAAGCAGCAGTGGGAACACTGATTTTTAGCCTTATCAACCTGAAAGTTGGTCAGAATGATTATCTACTGACTAGGGAAAGAACCATAGCTCTGCTTTCAATATGTTGCACTTTGTCTTTATAACCCTTGTCATGCAGAATAAAACCTCAAAAGATTGATTTGGAATCAAAGTGCTGAAAGCACTGAAAACACAAACCATGAGTCAGACTTTTATTCACAAATATTATTTTTAGACTTTTCTCATTTAAAAAGAAAAATCACATGGTTTTGAATAGAATCTTACTGCACATCTGTTCCTTTGCAAGATTGCATGGATATCAAAGTGCTGAAAGCACTGAATGCACTAAATGTCATTCAGGTTCTATTTCATAATTATTATTCTTATTTTTCTGGTTTGTAAGTTAATATCAGAAATAGACTTCAGAATGAACACTTGAGCAGACAAATCACAAATATTATTTTTAGACTTTTCTCATTTAAAAAGAAAAATCACATGGTTTTGAATAGAATCTAACTGCACATATGTTCCTTTGCAAGATTGCATTGAAATCAAAGTTCTGAAAGCACTGAATGCACTAAATGTCATTCAGGTTCTATTTCATAATTATTATTCTTATTTTTCTTGTTTGTAAGTTAATATCAGAAATAGACTTCAGAATGAACACTTGAGCAGACAAATCTTTGTCTATCTTTTTTGAATAGCATGAAAATCCTATTTAAGTATGACAAGGGTTAAACATATTTGTTTTGTTTTTGATATTGGACGGACAAGGTTTGTTCTCAAGATCATTCTTAGCAGAAAATTGATATTATATGGGAACCCCTGCCCATTTTTATTTTATATTGGCATTATTTTTTAGCTCACTGAGCATATGCTCTAGGGGTAATATGTACAGCAACTAAGGGTCTGTCATGCGTTGATGTAGTGTGTAGTCAATGATTTCTTTGTATGTTGTAATCATACCAAACTTGGGTTGCCCTTCACAATATTGTGAAATTTAGACTGACCCCTGAATATGTGCACTTTCTAAAAAAATGTTACAAAATTTAAGCATATATATTTTTTTTGCCATGAAACAGATACCAAAGAAACTATCCTGTGTGTCAACAACTGTTTGGATAATCTGGCAGTAGCCCACAGTCTTGCAGAAGCCCATCTCAAATGTAATGCAGCTACCAGTACTCCACTAAGAAATCCTTTAGGCTGAGTTCTACTTCATAGAGCATTTCAGCAAACAATGATTCACCATGCAGTCCTGTATTTAAGAGACAGAATGATACTACTGAACAGCCTGTTGCAGTTCAAAAACAGTACCACTGGGAAGAAAGTGTGACAGTAATTCATTTACTATTCTTGTAAGTTGTGCTTAATTTTGCATAAATTTGGTACTAGAGGATGGTCAAAGTAACAATCAGACTTTTTCTATGTAAGTTGCTCAGGTATCTATATAACATCACTTCTACTTAGGCAATAATGCCTTGTCATAAAAATCGTATGACCACACATGTAAAAATATGTTAACTTGGGCATAACATCAGGAGGAAGCCCACAACAGCCTTGATTTCTGTGAAATTCTTCGGCAGTAAAACAAACTTAAGACCATTTTGATATACAGACTCTTAGTCTCTCATGACCCTGAGGTAATAAAAATTTTTTATGCTCGAATCAGCTGATTTTGAAATTTTAACTTCTCATAAATAATAAATAACCAGAATCAGTGGTAATTTAATCCTTAAATCATCAAAACCAGTTATTTATCTTGCTCATAAATGGTAAAATGTCAACAATTGTTAGCATTTTACCATTTATGAGCAATATTAATTTTATACTCAGTTGAGTTGAGCACAAATAAAGTTTTATAACTTTATTTTTAACTCACCTGAGCACATCGTGCTCAAGGTGAGCTTTTGTGATCATTGAATGTCCGTCGTCCATCGTCCTCCTTCAACAATTTAAGTGTTTACACTCTAGAGGCCACAAATATGGCCCAATCTTCATGAAACTTGGTCAGAATGTTGGCCAGGTCACAAGGATGAATCCTATTGAAATTGGGAAAGATCCATGCCATATCACAGGAAAAGGGGCCTTAATGACAATTTTCTTGTTTACACTCTAGAGGTCACAAATATGGCCCAATCTCCATGAAACTTGGTCAGAATGTTAGCCAGGTCACAAGGAAGAAGCCTTTTGAAATTGGGAAGGATCCATGCCTTATCAAGGGAAAAGGGGCCTTAATGACAATTATCTTGTTTACACTCTAGAGTCCACAAATACGGCCCAATTTTCATGAAACTTGGTCAGAATGTTGGCCAGGTCACAAAGATGAACTCTATTGAAAATTGGAAGGATCCATGCAATATCACAGGAAAAGGGGCCTTTATGACAATTATCTTGTTTATACTCTAGAAGCCACAAATATGGCCCAATCTTCATAAAACCTTGTCAGATTGGTTGCCAAGTCAGAAGGATGAACCCTATTGCAAATGGAAAGGATCCATGCCATATCACGGGGAGGGGCCTTAAAGACACTCTTCTTGTTTACACTCTAGAGGCCACAAATATGGCCCAATCTTCAAGAAACTTGGTCAGAATGTTGGCCAGGTCACAAGGATGAACCCTATTGAAATTGAGAATGATCCATGCCATATCGCAGGAGAAGGGGTCTTAATGAAATTTTTTTGTTTGAACTCTCAAAGCCACAATTTTGGCCAAAACTTCATTAAACAAATGGTTATTGTGTAGAAATTATATCCTTTATGACATCTGCCTATTAAATGGTGTGATGTCCCAGGGGTCGAAGAAACTCAGGTGAGCGATCTAGGACCATCTTGGTCCTCTTGTTTTATTCCCCTGCATCCATAAGATGAGGGGCATATTGTTTTACTGTTGTCTGTCTGTCTGTCTGTCCATCTGTGTGCAAAACTTAACCAAAAAACTTAACATAGCCAATTACTTTAAGGCTATTTAAGATACAATGATCATATTTGGCATGATGATAGATCTCAATGATATGCATCTGATGATTCCAAAGTCAAGGTCAACTTTAAAAAAAAACTTAACTAAGAACTTAACATTGCCACAAAAAACTTGACATAGCCAAAATCTTCAAGCTTGTATTTAAGGTACAAGCCTTACAATTGGCATGATGATACACCTCAATGATACACATCAGCTGATAGCAAGGTGAAGGTCATATAACAAGGTCAAGGTCATTTGTCAAGAACAAACTTCTCAAAAACTTTGTTAATATCTTGGAGCCTTTTTAAGGTACCAGCCTCATATTTGGCATGATTTTTGATCTCAATAATGTGCATCTTGAGGTACCAAGGTTGCGCGTTATGGTCACCTGTCAAGGTCAAAGTTTTGAGAAAAAAATGCTGTTTCAGGGCATTTGTGTTTCACAAACACTTCATCTATGTTTCAGAATGATGGACAGAAGAACATTCAGCTTGTGGGCAACATATCATGTCATATTACCCAATCACAACTGCCGTCAACCAAGGAAGCAGGTCATGGCCCTGCTTGGTGTTCTTTTTACAAGAGAGGAGCTGTCTATTGGGGCAAGGACAGCTGTCAATGCTGTAAAAAATAAAATAATCCATTGCCGAGCAATGCAGTGAAGGCCATTAAAGTGTTGTTTTGAAACATTTCAGAAATGAAAGAGGTGATCCTTGTATGACTGATTCACTATTTAATTGCATAATTAACAGTAAATGTGTGACAGCTCGAAGAGCTTTGAAACCTTTACCCATGTCATGCCGAATAAAATCTTTAGCAAAGTTTCTGTAAAATCATAGTGCTGGATGCAATGATTGGGAATCACAAATGATGAAATTTTCAAAATATTCTTGTTAAAAAAGGAAAATCAGGTGGTATAAACTAAGATCAGATTGCACATATGTGCAGGCTTGTCTTTGTCTATAACTCCTGTCAAGGTAGGAATATTCCAGGTGCAGCATGACAAGGGTTAGAGAGTGCTTATAATATAGTGTGACCAAGAAAATAGCCTTATTGTCGGCCCACTTGTGGTGAGGAAGACATTGTTGTAACAACAATAGTTGAAGTGGTTCTGTTAATCAGTAAGTCAGTTGTAACAACAAAAGTTTGGTGTGGTTCTGTTAATCTGTAAGTCTGTCAGATTTTGTCCAGGCAATAACTCCTTCATTTTTTGATAGATTTCAAATTTACTTGGCACAATTGTTCTCTTTCATGAGTAAATGTAATATTTGAAAGAAATATTCAGAAAGCGTGAAGGTCACACCGCAAGGTCAAGGTAACAAGAGCCTATGCTCAGCAGTTGTGTACTGTATAGTGGACAAAACATCTTAGGTTGAAAAAGGGGCTTAATTCCCATAAAATACAGCTAGAGTTATCTCTCTTGATAGTAAAGGTTGCTCTTTTTATAGTGTACAATGTGCGCCAAGTTTCAAGTGAATGCCTTTAGTAGAACCAGAGATATCACAAAATGTAAAAGTTATGAATGACTACACCGACCACAACAATGAGGCCTTAGACAACACCAAGGTTATATACCTCTGGTTTTCTCTGAAAATAGCTGAGCTTAAAATGCAGGCTCAACATCAATTGTCCTTCACAACAATGACAAATGCATAAAAAATGAAAGTGTTTCAAAAGTTATGAATTGATGTAGCAAAATTATATAAATTTTTAAAACTAGGAAAAACTTGGTGTTACTGTGTATACATGCCAGCTTTCTATCTCTAGTTTGCACTAGCTTGTACTAGCTTGCACAAGCTTGCAAGTGTTTGACAGAAACATGCTTGGTTAACAAGATTCCATTAGCTTGTACTAGCTTGCGCAAGCTAGTGCAAAGGTTCCAAATCTAAGCTAGCGCAAATGCAAGCTTGCGACAATCTAAATTAGCTTGCGATTTAAAAAAATTCCATTAGCTTGTACTAGCTTGCGCAAGCATGCGCGAAGGTTCCAAATCTAAGCTAGCGCAACCTTAAATCGCAAGCTAGCGACAAGCTTGCGACGATCTTAAAAATAAGCTTGCAATTTTGGTTTGGGTTTAGCCCTCACTTATTATTTTTCTCTCCGGAACGCAGAGCTGGTATGACTAAAATATTCGCTTTTTAGTTTGAATATTTGTTCAGTATGCTTAAAGAGCAACCTATGCTTTCAAGGGGGTACTGTAACTAAACGCATCATTAAATTTGTCATGCCCTTTTATTATGAATTTCATTTTTCAAACACTATTGCACCGAACAGCTGAGCATTGGCTGTCACATGCACTGCTCATGTAGTATTTTTAATGTTATCATCAGAATATATAGTGTTATTAATATTATTACATGTATCATTTTCATATGCTGTAATCTGTAACCCTTGAACAGCAGTGCAAGTCTTTTGCAGTTCTTCGATAGATGCTCTATCTTTGAAAAAAATAAAGTGTATAACAGTTGTATTACGAATACATAACTTTCAAGAAGAAAGCTCCTAATGGCAATCAATATTTCCTTTGTTTATCACATAACTTAGCAAAAATATAAAGTTTTGACTAGAAATATGAACAGTGTCCGATTAAATAACGTCAAATCACGGCTGCTGGAACACCAAACCCTTCTGTGTTTATATCATTCACAAAAGTATTACCATCATTTGTTGAGTGGAAGATTGATAAAGGTTTTAAAAGCTTTTCAGTTACATCGCGGATTTGAAAGCTACAAACCATTGATTTCCGGCTTTTTTCTCACCAAAATCCTTTCCTAGTCTCTAGCTGTCGATTCCTAATAGAAATGTTAAAATCCTACGATTAATGGGAAATTAAATCGGAAAGGACATGCGGCACCGTCGAAGATCGAATTTGGGACCCCATAATTGGGAGATAGGCGCGCTACCAACTGCGATAAGTCGGCATCAGTACCACTATTCAAGCCTCGAGCAGTTAATTGTTGAGAAACAATTCTGAGAACGACTCTTACTGCGGCGGAGGATCAAATCCGAGACCGGCCTCGAATCCGTCCGAGACCGGTCTCGTGATTGAGAGAGCTCAGTGCGCAACCCGGCAACATCGCAATGGCTGATATGCCAGATAATTTTAACTTCGTTATCAAGTGATACTTATCAAAAGGAAATGACTAAGATCCAGTTATACGCAATCTGCCGCAACTACGGTTGTCAGATTACATATTGAATGCAGTTCAATTATTTAAGAACACACAGATGGATCGTCAAACACACGGACACCTGTTGAAATTACAATTATAATTATTGTGAGGCATCAAACTATTGAAGTTGAGACAAAAACGGCACCTTTGTGTCATGTTTAAGCGTTTAAGGAAGATAATTTCGAATTTGAAAATAAAAAGGAAGAGTATCCGGATAGACATCTATCCGAAATTTGAAATCGCTCTTATGTCGCTTCTAGACACGTCAAGTCGGGCACCCCTAGTGCAAAAGTTATCTTATGATAGTAGCTTACTATAAACAAAAACTGGCACTTTCGTCCGACGTGTCACGATCGACCCAATATTTTTACATAACAGCCTAGACTATTTATGTGACCTCAAGACAAGGAAGTATCATCAGCTTATATCAGAAAGAGCCTAGAGGGGAACATTATTGCGGCTTTTGTTAAGGAGCTCCATAGCTTTCCCCAATTAAATAATGCTGTCATGTTACTGTGCTAGCTGTAGTTACCATTTTTTGTCACACAAGAACAGATTAGAGCTGGGATGAGCAGAAATTTTATACCCGAGTATATTTGACCAGCAGGTACTCGAGTACCCAATGATTACTGTCCATATATTTATTTTATCATCTAAATACAAAGGGGGAATCCAAATTTCTGTCTAGGGGGTTTGAATTCTGAATGATTTTAAGGGGACAGGTGTAGTCAGTCTGTATTTTGCAAAAAAAGTAGCCAGAACTCTCAAAAATATTTGACATAAGTCCGTAGGACTATCTCACAACAATTCAACTTAAGAAAATAATTGAGGACAGTTTTAAACAGTTTTCAATTCTCTTCTGAAGTTGATCCCAAAATTTAAAGGTGACTTAAAAATTTAACCAGATTTGAAATTGACTTTCTTCTAGAAAATTGCTTAGAAAATGACATTGGTGTGCTCTGTTTGAAAAATGGTACAAACACAAGCAACATAGTGATTATACAATGATTGGGTAACAGCAGGGACACTAAATATACATGTATATTTAGGATTCATAGTAACAGATAATAATTTATTTTAGGACCCCAGTAGGATCATTTCCCTACCCCATACCCAGGTACTTGAATACTCATCCCAGCTCTGGAACAGATATTAGTGAGTTACATACTGGCATGCTATTTTTTTAATGTTTAATGAATAATTGAACTTTTTCTTCAGATACCAAAATGTGTTCATCATAGATCTACGCTATGGCTGAAAAATTAGAAGAGGGCATTTCTTCTGTAAATGTGCAGGCTAGTTTTATGGTTAAAAAGGTTCCTTACACAGCCTGTCTCACCAGTACAACTCTGTCATGGAAAAAGACTGATGGAAAAGGAGGTATAGTCTGCTTTATTTGACCTGTCTGAGATTGATGAACTTTAAAGAAAAGAATGTTGATGCATCAATAACAGAAACATTTTATCAATTAACCAAAAATAATATGAAATTTGTATTTGCAGAGCTACAGATAGAGGGGTATTTTGGATTTCAAATTAAAAATTTCAACAATACTTTCAGAAATCCTATGTTGAAGGTACTCATTGGAATTATCTTGTTAAGAGTTCCCATAACATAGAGTTTAATTGAGAAACAAAAGATTTTACAATGGTTTTACCCCCTTTTATTTGTACCTCTGCATTTAATCTGCACAGTCTCAAAAAGTAGCTTTCTCTTTGTACACTATTTACAAAGAAAATCCATTAATTTTCAGCTTATTGAAATTTCCAAAATTTGAAGATTTGTGTAACTTTTTTCTCTAATTTGAGGTTAACTTCCTATATGCAAGCATTTAAATGGACTGCCATCCACCCTGGATTCAGGATAACTAAACAGTGCAATCTGTTTTCAAATTATAACACTCTTTACACGCAAGTGCACATGCAAAGCAGGGTATAATTTGAAAACAATTTGCCAGGGCTTGTGCTAGCTTTTCAATTGCAGGAGTCATTGACCCCTGAACCATAAAATTTTGAGGGTCAAAACTAGATTTTAAGGGGTCAAAAAGCATGCAGACAAATATATTAATCAGTTTTACAGTTTAAAATGATCTACTGTACATAAATGAATCTACATTATCAAGTGTACTAAGACACTTTATTGTTTATGTTGTTTAGATAGATTGTTTATATAGATCCCTTAAATAATATGAAGAAATAAATGATTTTACAGTTTAAAATCATCTACTGTACATAAATGATATGAAGAAATAAATGATTTATATTATCTTGCATAGGTTGGATCAACAGTATTCTGACTAGGCCAAAATGACCCCCTATAGAAAATTTTTGAGGGTCGAATGGAAATTATTGGGGGTCAATTTCAAAACTCTGGTTTAAGGGTCAAACAGGAGCTCTTGTTTGCACCGTTTCATCATCCTAAACGCAGGGCTGATCATTGAGTTTCTTATAATTTACAGCGGAAACCAAGATACCCATAGAAGACATAGTGTCGGTCAAAACTGCGACATCAAAATCCTCAAAGACTGGAGATGTTGATAGTTTGGTGGTGTGTTACGCTCAGAGGAAAGCCAAGAACATCTTGAGGAAGACGTTTGTCACTTTTAATGGAGAACAATCTGAGTGTCAACAGTGGACTGACAATATACAACAGCTACTGGATAAATGTAAGTTCAAGGGGTCAGCGCAAAAGTATTGTAAGTGCTTGTAAACATACAGAACAATATTACACTTATACACAGTTATACACCTACAATATTTTTGAACTGAGTTCTGTAAGTGAAGAAGAAGAAGAAGAATGTTTATTCAATATTAATTAAATATAGGCCCACGGCCCAAAATACAACATGTCAGTATAAGGAATACCAATGAATTTGTTGTGTCCCAAGATAGGACTCAATATAGAATTGATTGTTTAAACCTATTTATTTTACATCGATTGGGAAACAAGTTTTCACAACTTAGATTAATACCTCTTGATTCTGCTTCCTGGAAAATTCATAAGTACTCACACCTAATGTGTGAGCCAATGAAAGAACCAAGATCGATAGCCGCTCCTGGGAATCGAACTCAGGACCTTTAGGTGAAGAGGCCGCCATTCTACCTCTAGACCACGGACACCACACATATAGAATTGATAAGTAGTCTGAAATGCTTATTGGTATGAGCAAACAAAATGCTGTTGGCTCCTCCCAGTACATGATACCAAATAATATATTGATTGTATATAGATAATTAGGTCAGGGTTTTAGTCTGACATCAACAAAGAAGGGTCCAAAGAACTCAATCAATGGGATTTTAAGTGTCCTTTCTCAAATCTTGTGAGGCCCTTCTTTAGGTATAGACTTATTTTTTAGGCTATAGTCTTGTATTCTGAGATTAAGAGCTATTCCCTGATTAAAGGTAAAGAAATTGACAGAAGTATATTAGCATTTGGGTCTCAACTTCAGGAAAGAATTGAAGACTGTTTAAAACAGTCTTCAATTCTTTTCTGAAGTTGATCTCAAGAGGGTCTATGGGACTTGCATCACATAGTTTTGAAGGTCCTGGCTACTTATTTTTGCATCTCAGATATGCAAAATTTGCGTCCCTTTAAACGCTGATTAGATATACATGTATTGTATTCATTATAGTTTATTGACATTATAGTGGTTACCAGGTGTATCTAAATGGAGTTACAGATAGTGAAAATGTTTTGGATTTTAAATTCAAAAATTAAAAAAAAATAAAATAAACCTGTTGCATGCAACTTATGTTTTGCATACTCACTTTCATCATCTTGTCAAGATGACTCAAATGAGTACCACCAACATGCAGAATTTTGCCCCATTTCAAGAAAAGGGGCAATTCTGGAGCTTGGTAAATATCATAAATGTGTTAAGATTTTGTCATAAAAAAGATGAGATTTAGTAAGAGTTAGCCAGATGTCGCTTAACAAAATTAATTATATAGAGTAGAATGATCATTTTAGATTCAGAAAATATGTCAAATGTGAAACACTTTTTAGCCAGCACATTTCATGCAGTCTGTCAAGGGTAGGTACTTTTGAATATCCCATAACTTTCTTCTTTCTATTCTTAAAGTCACTGATAAATTATCTTACATGAAATATGATTTAACCCTTGTCATCCTGAACCTGTAATATTCCTGCTTTGGCAGGAGTTAAAGACAAAGATCAAGCTGCACATATGTGCACCTGATTTTCGTAAAGCAACCAGGAAAGTTTAAAATACAGTTTTCCAGAACACTAACCAACAATACTTTGATAATAGTGACATTTTACTAAGGTCTTTATTCGGCATGACAAGTGTTCAAAATCATTTCTCACCAAATACACTACTGGTTTACACCTGACAGAATCATGCCTTCATATTCATTTTAGTATCACAAAGGCCCAAGAAAACCCTTGTGTTGATAAACCCTGTCAGTGGACGCAGTAAGGGTCTGAAGGAATACAAAAATAAAGTTGCCCCACATTTTGCTGAGGCCAATATTCAAACAGATGTTAAAGGTAAGACTTGCCATGCAAATAAGATTATTAAGGGACTTTTCAGATTTTCACATCAAAAAAGAATTGCCCAACATGTTGCCAAGTCCAATATTCAAATAGATGTTAAAAGTTAGAACTGGCCTGGTAATAGAAGTTTACTGCTGTAATAGCTAACTGTCTGTCCATTTTGAGCATTAAGACTGTGGAGAAATCGATGGCTCAGCGTGAAACAGTTGTAACTGCCTATAAACATATAGGCAGTAACAACTGTTTCACGCTGAGCAAGTGAAATGATCTATAATGTAAAAAAAAATGCCATTTTGCTGAGGCCAACATTCAGACTGATGATAGAAGTAGGAACCTTTTATATTTCATGAAGTTAGTTTAACAAAGATATATCCTGAATATTAAAATAAAGTTGACCAAATTTGCTCAATTCAAACTGATTTAATAGATAAGAATTCAACCATGGATTTAGTAAGGTTTTTAAGAAATTATCAGGGTTTGACACTAACTTTTGTTGATAAGGAGCCCAGTGGGCTCCCACCATAAGAAATCATGGAGTCCAAACTCAAAGTACCGCGGAACTCATTCTTTCAGACAATTTGTCTTTCACCAATGGGTTGATAATCGTAGACCTATGTGAGATAGTAGCTGGAGGCTAGGAAAGAATGTAATGGTTGTACTGGTGAGAGAAATACCAGGAATCCATTGTTAGGTGCTCCAGCTGCGCGATATAACTGAAATAATGTTGAAAGCGGCGTTAAACTCCATTCAATCATTCAATCAACCAAACTCAAAGTAAGGAGTCAGAATTTTCATATTTGGAAGAACATTGTGAAAAAGAAGGAATTATAAAATAAGGAGTCTCAGACTCCCGAACTCCCCTTAGTGTCGAACTCTGATTATCCAGCATTGAATTACAGCAACAAATTAAGTATAATTCAGTTACAAATTCATATTGACTTTAGGTATATGGTTTAAACCTTTTTAGCTCACCTGAGCACATCATGCTCAATGTGAGCTTTTGTGATCATTGAATGTCCGTCGTGCGTCGTCTGTCGTCAGACGTCAACAGTTTAAGTGTTTACACTTTAGAGGCCACAAATATGGTCCAGTCTTCATGAAACTTGGTCAGAATGTTCTTCAGGTCACAAGGATGAACCCTATTGAAAATGGGAAGGATCCGTGCCATATCACGGAAAAGGGGCCTAAATGATAATTTTCTTGTTTAAACTCTAGAAGCCACAAATATGACCCAATCTTCATGAAACCTGTTCAAAATATTGTCCAGGTTGCAAGGATGATTCCTATTGAAAATGGGAAGGATCCGTGCCATATCACAGAAAAGGGGCCTTAATGACAATTTTCTTGTTTATAATAATAATAATAAAGACTTTATTTTACGAGGCAACACAGTTGGGTTAACCCAGTCTTCCCTGTGAGCCTCTTCAATTATGTACATACATGTTGTTACAAAAGAATTAAACATCTAAATTGTCAAAAACAAAGAATTAAAGAAATTAATACATATGTACAAAACACACAGTTGACTTTTGATTTTGCGCTGCTTTTGATTGCTTATAGCACTACTGCAAGATCAACCATGAATCAGCCATGAAAAATTCATGGCTTGAGCCATTAACCTCACCCATTAAAAGCGACATTGTGCTGGGCATTAATAAACCATCAAGATGCCATGAATTTAACATTAAATTATTTTAATGGGAGAGTTATGGCCATTAAAGAAGTCATTGATGGCCATAAATGGAGAAAGGACACCATTAGAATTTCAGGAGTAATTACTGGGGAAATAATGACCATTACAAAAATGAATTATTGATGGGCATTGATTTTTTAATGGTAGCCATTATTAATATTAATGGTAGCCATGAATTTGTATAATTGCTAAATTCATGACCCATTAACATTTTTCATGGCACATTTTAATGGGCAGTGGCCATTAAAAGCGACATTGTGCTGGGCATGAATTTAGATTAATGGGCAAGAATTTTATTTTCACTGCTATACCATGCCCATTATCCATAAACCCTGAAATTATGGTAATGGGCATTAGAAATGAAATGAAAAATTAATGGTAAAAATATCTGCCAAGTAATGGCCATGAAAAAGTACTTAATTTTTTTAATAGACAAATAATGACCATTAAAGTTTACCCATTAAATGTTGTAAATGGGCATTAATTTTCTAATGGCCAAACAATGGGGAGAAAATACCAGTCATTGACCAAAAATGATGGCCATGGAAATTTTTTATGCTTATTACTTTAATGCCCATCATAACAAATCATGCCCATTATTGTTTCCCCTGCAATGTTGGTTATCTTTAGTTTCCTAGGGTTGAAAATTCATAAGTAAGAATCTACAAACATTTAACAACTTGACAGGTCTTATTCATACAAGTCTTCTATAAAATTGATGCAATAATGTTTAATTGGGGTTTGAGTATATTTGCGCAAATTAATGATTTATTGCTAAAATCTTAAAAAAATATATCTTATTTTCTTCAATTTTTGCAAATTCAAAGGCTTCATTTAAAATTGGTCTTATATTTTGTTAATCAATCGTTTTAAGTCCAACAGTACAAGATTCTATTTAAAATAATCAAATTTCAGCTTTTTACATACCTTCTGCTTGCTAGTCTTCCCAATGTACAAGAGAATAAGGCAAAAAACATTTTAACTGGAAATTTTGTTTGAAAACAGCAGCCATGTTGGATTTCTATAGACTGGATTCACGTTCACTTTTAGACTGGTACTCTTGGCCATGACTTTGTATAACGACTTATTCATGGTTTGTGTCATGGGCATGAAACAAAATGAAAGTAGTTAAAGCTTTAATTCTGTATTTAATTTCTCATTGATTAATACCCATTTCAAATAATGTAAAGGGCCATGAATAAACTGATTTAGAATTCAACAGCATATGAATGGCCAGAATTAATTTTCAGAATTTTTTCAACGCCAATTAATGACTTGATTTTTTTATTATGGCTATTATTTATCATATTTGGTATTTAATTATCGTCATTTATATGGGTGATAACCTTAAATAAATGTTCATGATAGTAACTGGGCATGAATCAAAATGAAAAAAAAAGTTTAAACTTTTCTGTATTCCTTTCATCCCAATTAAATAAAGTTAATGATCATGGATTATCTGATTCATAATTGTATGATATATTAATGGCCATAAGTGATAGTCAAGATTTTTGTCATGCCAATGAGTTTTTTTATAATGGCCATTATTTGTTACTGTTTTGTATTTAATTGTCATCTTCAATAGTTGATTGATGGGCATGAATAAATGTGCATGGTAGTTAATGGCATGATTCAAAATTAAAATTGCAAATGGTTTTTAGGAATTTTTATAATGGCCATTATTTGTTACTGTTTGGTATTTAATGGCCATCTTCAGTGGATAATGATGGGCATGAATTAATGTTCATGGTAGTTAATGGGCATGAATCAAAATAAAAGAACTTTAAAAAATTTCAGTATTTCTTTGATCTTATTACAATCAAAGTTAACGCCCATGAATGGTCTGAATTCAGATTCAATGATATATTAATGGCCATGATTTGCTACTGTTTTGTATTTAATTGTCATCTTCAATGGTTGATTGATGGGCATGAATAAATGTGCATGGTAGTTAATGGCATGATTTAAAATTAAAAGAGCAAATGGTTTTTAGGAATTTTTATAATGGCCATTATTTGTTACTGTTTGGTATTTAATTGTCATCTTCAATAGTTGATTGATGGGCATGAATAAATGTGCATGGTAGTTAATGGCATGATTCAAAATTAAAATTGCAAATGGTTTTTAGGAATTTTTATAATGGCCATTATTTGTTACTGTTTGGTATTTAATGGCCATCTTCAGTGGATAATGATGGGCATGAATTAATGTTCATGGTAGTTAATGGGCATGAATCAAAATAAAAGAACTTTAAAAAATTTCAGTATTTCTTTGATCTTATTACAATCAAAGTTAACGCCCATGAATGGTCTGAATTCAGATTCAATGATATATTAATGGCCATGATTTGCTACTGTTTTGTATTTAATTGTCATCTTCAATGGTTGATTGATGGGCATGAATAAATGTGCATGGTAGTTAATGGCATGATTTAAAATTAAAAGAGCAAATGGTTTTTAGGAATTTTTATAATGGCCATTATTTGTTACTGTTTGGTATTTAATGGCCATCTTCAGTGGATAATGATGGGCATGAATTAATGTTCATGGTAGTTAATGGGCATGAATCAAAATAAAAGAACTTTAAAAAATTTCAGTATTTCTTTGATCTTATTACAATCAAAGTTAACGCCCATGAATGGTCTGAATTCAGATTCAATGATATATTAATAGCCATGATTAATTGTCATAATTTATTTTAATGCCAGTGACTTTTAGCAATCTTTATTATGGCCATTATTTGTCCTTTTTTTATTTAATGGCCATCATTCATGGGTGATTGTTGGGCATGAAAAAAATATTCATGGTAGTTGATGGGCATGAATAAAGCTAAAACAAGAAGTAATGGTCCATTACTTTTTTAATGCCAATACTTTTATGCCGGCCTATTATATTAATCTGCATTTCATAGTTTTTTAATGGTCAAATCATGAATTAATGGCCATTAGTTAGCATTTTAATGGCTAAAAGTGTTACCCATTATTATTTTTTTACAAGGACTAATGGCTCATTTTAATGGTTTTCCATGTTTTCATGGACCATTAATGGTCTTTTAATGTAATTTTAATGGGACCCTTTTGCAGTAGTGTAGTGAGATTCCTTGTAACTGCTATCTAATGGTAAAGAAGTTGAAGTAAAGTGGAACCGCTTTAGATCCGCAACACTTGGGCACCTATGAACCCCCACAATGCTGACCGATGTTTCCCATTGAAAATCATTAGGAACCTCAGCCAACACCGCTTAAGTCCACCTACCTCCTAGATGCCGCGGATCCACTACAGGTCCACCACCTCAAGACCATGAAGGAAAGTTGAATTATAGTATTGATATCACTCAGCTCTACAGGCCACAAATAAAGTCGAATTTTCATGTTACTTGGTCAGAATTTTTGTCAGGTCACAATGATGAACCCAATCTTGGAAAGGATATGTGCCATATCACGGGAAAAGGGACCTTTATGACAATTTTCTTGTTTACGCTCTAGAAGCCGCAAATATGGTCCAATCTTCATGAAACTTGGTCAGAATGTTTGTCAGACCACATGGACAAACCCAAATGAAAATTGGAACGATCCATGCCATATAACGGGAAAAAGGGCCTTAATGACAATTTTCTTGTTTACACTCTAGGGGACTCAAATATGGCACTGTCTTCATGAAACTTGGTCAGAATGTTTGTCAGGTCACAAGGATGAAGCCTATTGAAAATGAGAAGGATCCATGCCATAGCATGGAAAAAGGGACTTTTATGACAATTTTCTCATTAACAGTCTCAGAGGCCTCAAATCGTAAAAGTACAACTTTGCTAGAAAATTTTATTTATTAAATGAGACAAAGATACGAAGATGAGCGATATAGGACCATCATGGTCCTCTTGTTAGTTTACATAGATTTGGAAACAAGTTCTCACAAGTTAGATTAATCCCTATTGATTCTGCTGATGGATAAAGATGTTAATGAAAGACCCAAAATCCATATTCACAGTAATTTAAAACTGGGGGGGGGGGGGACTTGTTGGTAAAGAGGCTAATTCTCTACTTCTACACTTCAGATAAATGAAGATGTGAGGAATCATATGTGACCAATCACACAAAAAGGGACCATCTTGGGGATTGATTATTCAAGAGTCAGAAAATAAGAAAAATGCGAAATGTTTTGATCCTGTCAGTCTGTGCATTCTGCATTCTGCGCAGCATGATGAGGGTCAACAATTGACACACTTCCCAGATGGCCCCTTTTCGTGTGGCAGGTCACATATTTTAAAATGTACATCTTTTTCGCTGGTATTCATAAATTAGAAACAAGGCTGTGAAGGGCAGAAAAGATTTTGAGATTTATATGGAATTGTTATGAGGAATTATAAGACAAACTGATATTAATCATATCTCGAAAATAAATGTTATTTATCAAGCCATGTGTTTTACCTTGTTTATGTCCATTTCAGTCACAGAGAGAGCGGGGCACAGTTTAGACATAATAGAGACATATGATCTGGATTCAATAGACAGGTTAGCTGATTTATTGTCAAAAAATTATCACATGCATGTAGAGCTGGGACGAGTACACTAGTACCCAGGTAGAGAAATGTTCTTACCCAGGTCCTGAATCATTACCCTATATCCAACTATTGCATAAGTACTAAGTACCTTTCAGGTTCAACTTCAGAAAATATCTGAAGTCTGTTTCAAACAGTCTACAATAAACGTTCTTTTCTTAAGTTGACTCCCAGATGGCCCTAAGGAATTACATCACAAAGTTTTAAGAGTCCTGGCTACTTATTTACAAGTCACAGTCTAGGTCCCTTAAAAACATGTTGGAATTTTTATGTTCAAATCCCCTGTACAGAAATTCTGATTCAGCCATTGTAGTTTTTTAATTGAAATATCGACGGTAATTATTGGGTACTCACATGCCCACATGTAAGGAGATCTCAGATACAAAGTTTCTAGCTCGTCTGAGCTCTACATGCATGGATAATATCAGTGGCCCATTTACATGGTCAAAATTATTTATAATCTGGGGGCCATATGGGAACTCTGAAAAATTGATATTTGAAAAAAATATTTCTGCTAACAGAAGGCAACCAAAGGTTGCATTTCAAATATTCTTACTCAGGGAGAAAGAATGAGATCTCTTCAGTCAAAAATCAGCCAGATATGAATACTTTTCACCTTAGTCAGTGTATTTAATCAGTTCAGTCTGAGAAGGGTCAAAACTTCCAGAAGCAAGTGGTCAGTGCAACTGTATTGTAAGTGCCTTTGAATATATAGGCACTTAATATAGTCCTATTTGCCTGACAGATCACATCTTTATCTTATTTCAGTATTGTAATAGTTGGAGGAGATGGCATGTTCCATGAAGTCTGTAACGGATTACTGAACAAGGTGTCTAAACAATCAGGTGTGGACCTGAATGATCCAAACTTGGAGGTTCCTATGATAGATATACCTATTGGAATTATTCCCTGTGGTAAGATTTGTTACAGTTCTGATACTCAATGTATAAAAGAACATTTTGATGGCTCAGCGTGAAATGGTTGTAACTCCCTATAAACATATAGGGAGTTACAACTGTCATGCGCTAAACCATTGATTTGTGATACCTGATCATTGATTTGGATGTCAAAAATATCTATCATCAATTAATTAGGAACTTTTCTGACTTTTTCTCTAATTTGAGATAAATTTCCTTTACTCATTCATTTATTTGATTGTTTAGATGAAATCCAACTCAAATGAAAGGGAAAAGGGCATTAAAGACATCAATTTTAATGATTTTTATGCCCCCCTATCGAGAGATCGGGGGCAAATTGTTTTACTCATGTCTGTCTGTCTGTCTGTCCGTCTGTTTGTCTGTCTGTCCGTCCGTCTGTCCGTCCGTCTGTCCTAAAACTTAACCAAACTTAACCTTTGCCAATATCTTCAAGCCTATTCAAGATACAAGGCTCATATTTGGCATGACGATAGATCTCAATGATCCGCATCTGCTGATACCAAAGTCAAGGTCATGTGACAAGGTCAAGGTCATCTGTCAAGGTCAAACTTTGAAAAAAAATGCTGTGACAGGGGCATTAGTGTTTCACAAACACATCTTGTTTAAATCAGAAAATGCATACTAAATAAAAGCTCCCTGACGATGTTATGTATAGCTCCCGGGAGTCTTTATCAGGAGAAGTAGGGTATTGCTTTTGAAAAGATTTGTACCTCTTCATATTCAGGCATTTTTATGCCATTAGATTATCAACAGTGTATTAGTCAAATATTGACCTGAATGATACAAATTCTGAGGTTCCTGTCGTTAACACATGGATTGGAATAAAATGGTGACTGATGCACACACTGGCAGCTTCTTGTTTCCCTTGGCAGCATGTCGGACTATCGTTCGAAAGGTCCTGGGTTTGGATGCCCAATGATGGCATCCTGTCTGAATATTTGCCTCATTTCAGTGGGTTGATAAACATATAGACCTATATGTGATAGCAGCTGGAGGCCAGGAAAGGGTGTATTGGAAGTATTAGTATGAGAAATACAAGGAATCCATTGTTAGGTGCTTCAACTGCTGTGATATAACTGAAAGATTGTTGACATCAGCGTAAATTTAATTAAACAAATTAAACAAAACATTTCAACAAATCTTGTTTCCCAAAAACCAAACACAAAGTTTTATCCGACCAAAAGCTACCTGTCCAACTTAAGTGATGAATTCATAAAGAAATGGTAAATCTTCTATGAAAATTGGCCTCTCTTTGGAAAGAACTGACAATCCAGTCCAAAGTATTACTCACATAGTTAGATATTTTCCAAAAATAGTGGCATATCAATACTGCTCTGTTATGAAATGGGTTTAAAAAAAATTCTAATATTGAAAGTTTCAAACTTGGAAGAGGACAAACTGAATTGAAATATTCCCTGTGGTAAAATTTGTAACTAAATACATGGTGGCATATTTGTGCTATAAGATAACAAAACTAAGTGCCAAGAGAGTTTAAGAAATTACTTTAGTGATCATACTTATCAGAACTAGTTCGTATGGTAAGATTTGTTTTTGAGATTATATGAATTATTCCCAATGTAAGATTTGTTACGGAGATGAAATAAAAAATTCCCTATAGTAAGATTTGTTACCGAGGTGATTTAAGTTATATCCTATAGAAATATTTGTTTCTGAGATTATCTGAATTTGCTCGCATATATATGCCACAAGAGCATCAAATAGGGTGTAAAAAAGAAAGGATTTGTTACACAACATAATTTTGGTGGCATATTTGTGTCATTAGATTATAACGGATGTAAAAATTAGTTGATCGTCCAAATGTTTACCTAAGTCTCTTTTAAAGGCTCTCAAAAGCAAGGGCTATGTAGGAATAGTGTTTACACAATTCAATTCCATGTTCTTGTTTCCCTACAGGTACAGGTAATGGTGTTGCTGATTGTAATTTTGGTTGTTTAGATGTTGAAACAGCAGCTTTGACTATTATCATAGGTAAGAGTTCAAGAAACATCGATGTTGTTTGTGTCTTAACTGTATCATGACGTATTCTTTTTTATCTTATAACTATACAAATATCTGCGTGATAACAACCCGTATGATATTTTTTATGATATCACATAGTTATTTTTAGAACAATAATATCATACAGTTATTTTTAGAAACTTGCATTTCAGTAAGAAATATCGACGAAAACAAGAGAAATAGAGATTATAAGATAAATATAATACGTACTAAGTGTATTGTATGAAAAAAATATCAAACTCGGTTGTGAGAATTGACAATTGTCTCGGCAGAGCCTCGACAATGATCAATTCTCCCAACCTCGTTAGATATTTTTTCTCATATAATACACTTAGTACGTATTATATATTTCTTAAATGCTTTTTGGTGGTTTATTGAAAAATAATGGTAGATTATCACTTGATAATCTCACCGAAAAAGCAGTGAAATGATCAAAAACTTATACCCTGCTTTTGTGCATTTCATTCTATCTGACGTCATCTATGCGGGGCGAAATAAGTGACGTCACAATGAACGTCGCATAGCAATCACATGCAAAATGATGCGCTTTACGAAAATATGTCCTAGAATTTTAACATTTTGTCTCATTTTTGCAATAAAGAAATAGAATAATCATTTGTTTTTTCGAGTAAGATTGATTGATATTTCATTTTGTGAACAACAAAAGCTATATTTTCACTAAGGGTGAAAATATAGCTTTTGTTGTTCACTCAATGAAAAAAATCGATCTTACACTGAAACAAAAGATTATCTTCTATGTATATACAGCTTTTTTAGACAATTTAGACAAAGATCATACTACAAAGTCTTGTCTAAATTGATCTAAGTCTACACTGCCTGATTTCCATTTAATTATTGTGGAAAAAAAATTGAGCCAGGCTCCGGGAAATGCCCCCCCTCCCCCTCCAAAATGGAGATAATGTTTGAAGCAAAGTTTGAATTTGTCAGGGTTAGGGTTAAATAGTTTCCAACAATATCAATCTCATGTGAATGTAGGGTAGATCAATGTGTCAGTGCAAAAGTATTTTAAGTGCCTATATATTTTGTTCGCTCAGCGTGAAACATTTGTAACTCCCTATAAACATAGGGAGTTACTTCTGTTTCCCGCTGAGCCATCCATTTATGGGCACTTACAATAGTTTTGCACTGAACACTGGAGATAGTCTAAATCTTAATCAATGGCTAAGCAAGAAACAGTTGTAACCCTTATATGTTTATTGGCAGTTACAACTGTTTCATCATTACTGATCCATCAAATTGAAATCATGTATTGATTAAGTTCTCTTACTCCTTTCACCCCCCTTCCCTCCCCCAATTAAATGCATACCTTATATATTAACTTGAAAATTTCACATGATGATCACATGGTCATTGGATGGGTTCATCTCCAAAACTGTGTTACCTATCAAAAACATAAGAAAAGGAGTCTTCTAGATTTTAAATAAAAACATTCTATCAAAAATATAGGAAAGGAGTCTTACCGATTTTCACTCAAGATATTCTTGTATACTCTAAAAAGTCCCAAAATATTATTCATTGAATTTCTTTGGAATTTTCACTGGATGATTGCCATGCATAAAGAAGGTCTTTGAAAATTGGGTAACTCCTGAAAACACTGGAAAAGACTTAAAGATTTGATTTAAGGAAAACTTGATAGTCAGTATGGCTTGACTTTCATGTGCTTCTTGTTTAAACATTTTGCTGATAGTTTTAGCTCCTCTGTTTTTTGGAGATAACCTGAGGAATTGTGATCACCTTGGCATCAATCCTGTTGGTATTGTTATTTGCATTGGCGTTAGCATGGGCTTAGTGTGACAAACTTAAACCTTGGTCATATCCCTGTTGTTATTGAAGATATACTCAGGAAACTTGGCATATTGAGGGTTTGGTGCAAGACTGTAGCAAGTGTATATCGTCGGCTACGTTCTATAAGGACGAACCCGGGAAAAGCCTACTTTTCAGGAGAAGGAAAAAACTTAATATCTTTTTACCTATAAACAATAGTACAACCATTTTGGTCGAAAACATTTTAAATCGAATCACTATATATATTATCTGCCGTCATAAATATTAAATTTTGTCTCAATAATGAGTTATTTAAGAAAAACAAAAAAAAAATCGTCAAGTACGTCATTTTTTCACTTAATTTTTACGGAACAAAATGCCGTATAGACAAAAAAAGGCATAAAAGATAAATGCATGAAAAAAACTAATTAAATTTGATGTTATATAAGATATAGGACAAATCGCCTGTAAAAAAAATTCTTTTCGGGTGCATACGAGACCCCAAAATCTGTTGAGTGAGACGTTTCTCAAAAAAAGTGAAAAACGCATATAACAATTTTTATGTATGTAACTGAGACACACGAATTATATGGCCTTGGTAAAGGTTGTGTTCTTTTTCAAACTGATCTTTAAAAATAAACTTTTATCATAAGGAAACATGAACAATTATCGTATTTGTCAATACGTCATTTTCGAACTTCACTTTCCGACCACTTCCGGTGCGAAAATGACGTATCTTACAAGTTCAAGAAGCTTTTTTGGGGGGATACGATAAGCTATCAGGTCCAGCATCTTCGCAAAAGACGCAGGAATATTATATGTGTGCGAAAACCCAATAAAAGAAAAAATGGAATTTTGCATATACGTCCTTATAGAACGGAGCCGACGATATACATTGTATATACACTTACTACAGTCTTGCACTGAACCCTTGATATGTTTTTACTATCATGAGAGCTATTCAGACAATTAAGGGGGATATCTCTGAATGCATTTTTGTAAGAGTAATGCCCCTCTTTTAGAACAGAATATTATTTTTTTTTTCAGGAAAGAGAAATAATTCAAATGTCGAGACCATACATTGTGGTGGAAAGTTTGTCATATTTTCTGTTCTACTTGTCGGAGCCGGACTGTGGTCTAAACTGATCTCCAAAACAGAAAAAAACAGACAACTTGGTGTTCTAAGATACCCATGTTAGTAAAGTATCAAATTATCTCTTGCTGTAAGTTACAGTCAAATATCTATATGTCGAACTTTGGGGGATTTATGTGAAAACTTCGACGTATAGAAAGTTCTTCGGGACAAATAAATATGTGGCCATCATTACACAAAGGTTCGACCATTAGTAGTGGCGAAATCATGTACGCATTTGATTTTGCATGATAAATTAATCGAATATAATATAAAATATTAGTAATTATTCATAAACATTAGATCTATGAAAATACATACATTTTAATCACTATCCCATGGGTATACTTGAGGTGTTTACTTTAGAAAAAGACGAAAAATACCGCTTTATAAGATTATATTAATGTCATGATCAAATTTCGCTAAATTGAGTGAAAATATTCGATGTCATCCAGAATACAAGTCAATGCCAATCAAACTTGGTTTCCACTTTCAAAAAAGTATTGCTCCATTGAACGCTATATTATAAAACTCTTAAGATGAATTTTAAGAATCTAGCCCTTACGATCCCACCCCAAGTCTTTCGCCAAACAAGTCCTGTGTTGTATTGGCTTACGATACCTCCATTGTCATTGTGAATATGCATTTTCCCGACTCTTTATATTCTAAAACAATAAATCACCCAAAATTGATATTCTCACTCAGTTACAAACAATTAAACCCGATCAGGTAATAATCAATATCCAATATTGAGATCGCGTATGACATTTACTGTAGTTGACAGGTCGAAGGTGTGAATAACTGACGCAATTGCAATTTTCATCATTCAAGTCTGTGGTTCGTGGTATAGAAGTGTGACAGCGCACAATTAATGGTGGTTGGATCTTGAAATTGGTTCGACGTACAGAAAATTTCAACAATAGATAACGACGTATGGAGGTTGAAATACATAGAACTAAAGAGTAAATAGATCGGGACTTGAAAAATACTTTGACGTAGAGATAACTTTGTCTTATGGACATTCGACGTAAAGATATTTGACTGTACATAATTATTTGTGCTGTGCAAAAAGCTTTTTGCAGATAGTATAGACCCAGATCAGCCTGCACAGATGTGCAGTCTGATCTTAGCCTACACTGTCTGCTCTCCATTTAATCATAATCAGGTAATAAAGCATCAACCACACTAGTTAAAATGTAAAAAAAAAATCAATCTATCTGAAATAGACTTAGAAGTCAGCAGGATAAAGTTTAAAAATTACTGAGCTACACAGGGTGATCAATAAATTCATGTTATTTTCATGTTAAAATTGAAGTATTACAGTTAAGAGTGCCTAGAAATGAAGTAAGTTCCTTCATACAATAGGACTCAGTCGATAGAAGATAAACTTTACTTGTTCATATTACACGCTGATGACTGTCATGTGACATCATTTGAGGCACCTCTGTATTTGTTATATAAAGTTACACAATTCAGCCATACCTTGACACATTGTGATTGATTTCTCCTTTTGAATTTGAATACGAATTTTAGATAGGTCAGTCTAAGCATTAAAGTAGAACTTTATGCTTTTCTGTATAAAAAAGGGAAATCAAAAGTGTTAAGATTTTTAGAACAGTTAACAAAATGATATGAAAGGTTTAATCCTTCACACCTTTGGTTGACCTATTGACAGTTAAAAGATAGTTGGTCACTAAGCTGTGAGACGGTGCTTTACTCCGAGCACAAAAAAGAACCATGGTGGATCTTAGCAGTAGTTTCGTCATGTATTCTTGCACTATCCCCTGTAACAACTAACCTTCTTCTGGGGAAGTCACTCATATGGGTATGTGCTACGGTAGCGACGATAAATAAACAGAAAATTTACACACGCAGCCATTAGACAATGCATTCTTTTAATTGATGCTCTTTAAAGGCTGTTATATCCATATCCAATGCATGAAAGTCTGAAAATGTCGATATTGTACTGATATTCTACTACCAAATCATAGTTTTGAAATGAACACAGATAAAATTTGAAACTGCAAAATAATTGGCTTTAGTTGTTGTTGTCTAAATAGGTATGAAGACACTCCTGTCTTTTTTTTATGCCACGTGAAAACAGCCCATTCTGACAAATTTTTTTTAACTGCCCAAAGCTTCTCCTTTTTTACGCCCAAAGGGTTGTATTATGCTATGGCCCCGTTCATACATCTGTCTATCTGTCCGTCTGTCCATCCGTCTGTCAGCAATTTTTTGTGTGTGCAACTCCTCCTTTACTATAAATGGGAATGGGCTGAAACTTTGTACAATTACTCCCTATGATGTCTAGTTGTGTATAAGAGCTTTGAAATTCAAATTGCTCTTGTCATTTCTGAGAAAACTTGAATTATATGTCCTTGAATTGAACTAAAACCACATTTTTTTGTGTGTGCAACTTCTTGTAAACTATCAATGGAAATGAAATGAAATTTGGCCCTAAGAAACTTGCAAAAGTTTAGATTTCTTTCTTTTTAGCTCACCTAAGCATGAAGTGCTCAAGGTGAGCTATTGTGATCGTACAATGTTCGGCGTCAGTCGTCCGTTGTCTGTCATTCTTCGTCCTTCATGTGTCTTCCACAATTTCTTTCAACATCTTCTCCTCCTAAACCAGTGGGCCAATCTTTATGAAACTTGGCAGAGATGTTCCTTGGGTCATGCTCTACCAAAGTTGTTCAAAAAAAGGAAATCCTTCCTTTACTTTCCTTTGACCCTGAACAAAAAGGGTTAAAGTATGAAAATCTTCAAAAATCTTCTTCTCTGAAAGCAGAAGGCAGTAAGCTTTCATATTTGGTATGTTACATCATCTAGTGGACCTCTACCAAGTTTGTTCATATCAAGACCCTGGGGTCATATTTGGGCTTTGCCTGGGCGCAACTCTTTTTACATAGAATCAAAGAGCGAAAATCTTAAAAAATCTTCTTCTCTAAAACCAGATGGCAGACAGCTTTCATATTTTGTATGTAGCATCACCTAGTAGGCCTCTACCAAGTTTGTTCATATTAAAACCCTGGGGTTATATTTGGGCTGAACCCAGGCGCATCCCTTTTAGCATATCTGAGCATTATGGGTGAAAATAGGAAATCCTTCAAAATTCTTTCTGAAACCAGAAGGCAGACAGCTTTCATATTTAGTTTGTAGCATCATCTAACGGACCGCTACCAAGTTTTTTCATATCAAGACCCTTGGGTCATATTTGGGCTCCACCTGGGTGCATCCCGTTTTACATAGAATCAAAGAGTGAAAATGCATATCTGTCTTGCTCTAAGCTGAAGACATTCCATGGTATTGATCTTATGTAGAAATAATCTCCTTTTTGACATCTGCCTATTCAATTAACGTGATGTCCCAGGGGTCAAAGAGACACAGGTGAGCGATCTAGGACCATCATGGTCCTTTTGTTTTAATTAGCAATTTGACATCAGATATAATATTCATACCCTTGGTAAAATGACTTTGACTGCCATTGCTTGACCATGAGGGTTTACTGTGACGTCATAAATATGATGCCATTTGATCAATTCTGACATCACAGTTACATAACTTTATGAAAATGATGTTAAATGATTATTCAATCTATATCCAAAGTTTCATTACTGTACACCTTACATAAAATGAGAAATGATCAATTACCACAATTTTTTTGATCACTCCTCGTACACCATGATGGTTTTCTATTTGTCCATCTTTTTATGCATTCATGAATTATTGTTGTTTACAAATATCATATGATTCTCATGAAACTTTCGCTAGATGATGGCATGTCATCAGAAAAATATTGTGGATCTGTTTGACATAATGGAAAAGGGCTTAAATGGGGATGGATAATTCACCATTTGTTGTGCACGATATTTTCCTTCTTTGTCGATATTAGCATGGCAAGTGGAATTCTAGATATTTTTTGCCCCAGCATTTATAAGATTTGGGGCATATATTATTTTACTGTTGTCCCTCTGTCTGTCAGTCATTCTGTCCATCTACAAAACTTAACAAAAAGACTTAACCATGCCAATTACTTTGATCCTATTATTTATTTTAGACTGTACTAAGGCCTTTTGCTATTTGTTCTAGGTCAACCGTATAAATCAAGGTCATATTTCTTGAAATAGGGAAGTTAAGGGTTTATTTGTTAAAACAAAACATATGCCCTTTCAGAACCACAGGTATAGTGTTTTTTTTAATTCAAATTAATTTATTTCAACAATACATGCACAAATTCTATATTGTTGGTACTAATTTGAATTGTCTCTTTGAGACAATTCAAATAAGTACCCACAACATAGAAATTTAATGAGAAATAAAGATAGTAGTTTGAAATACCCCCTCTTATCTGTACCTCTGCTCTTTTATGTTTGAATAATCTTCTTTAATGCTTTTCGGTGGTTCATCGAGAAATAACCGTAGATTATCCCTTGATAATCTCACCACAAATGCAGTGAAATTATCAAAAACTTATACCCTGCTTTCGTGCATTTCATCCTATCAGACGTCATCTATGGGGGGTGAAATAAGTGACGTCACAGTGAACGTTGCATAGCAATCACATGCAAAATGACGCGCTTTACGAAAATATGTTTCATTTTGTTTCATTTTTATACGCCCGAAGGGTCGTATTATGTTATGGCCTTGGTCGTCCGTCCGTCTGTCCGTCCGTCTGTCTGTCCGTCCGTCTGTCCGTCTGTTAGCAATTTTTTGTGTGCGCGACTCCTCCTAAACTATCAGGGGCATTAAGCTGAAACTACACACAATTACTCCCTATGATCTCTAGTTGTGCATAAGACCTTTGAAATTCAAATCACTCCAGTAATTCCTGAGAATTCTTGAATTATCTGCCCTTTAATATAACCAAAATCACTGTTTTTTGTGTGGGCAACTCCTCCTAAACTATCAATAGGAATAAGCTGAAACTACACACAATTACTCCCTATGATCTCTAGTTGTGCATAAGACCTTTGAAATTCAAATCGCTCCAGTCATTCCTGAGAAATCTTGAATTATCTGCCCTTGAATTTAACGAAAATCACTATTTTTTGTGTGCGCAACTCCTAAACTATCAATGGGAATGAGCTGAAACTAGACACAATTACTCCCTATGATGTCTTGTTGTGCATAAGACCTTTGAAATTCAAATTGCTCCAGTCATTCCTGAGAAATCTTGAATTATCTGCCCTTGAATTAAACGAAAATCACTGTATTTTCTGTGCAACTCCTCCTTAACTATCAATTGAAATTAGCTGAAACTAGACAAAATTACTCTCTATAATGTCTAGTTTTACATAAGACTTTTCAATTCAAAATGCTCCAGTTATTCTAGAGTTATCTTGGATTATCAGCCCTTGAGTTGATGGAAAAAACAAAATTTCTTGTCAGCTCATTTTCTCCTACATCATGGATGGGAATGAAAGGAAACTTGCCATAATGACTCTGTAGGTTGTCTTTTTGTGCTTAGGACTTGATATATTTTCATATTTAAATGTTATGGTACCATTTGTCTGTCTGTCTGTTTGCAATATCTTTAGCTATCATTCAAGCTCACGTTAATGACAAGCCCAGGTTACTGACAAGCCCCTTCGGGCGTATATGCGCCGCTCTGCGAAGCTCTTGTTACATTAAAGAAATAGAATAATTGTTTGCTTTTCGTGTAAGATTGATTAATATTTCATTTCATGAACAACAAAAGCTATATTTTCCGTGAAAATATAGCTTTTGTTGTTCACTCAATGAAAATTAAATCGATCTTACTCTGAAACAAACGATTATCCTCTATATACTGAACACATGTATTTGTTCACAGTAATCATGTTTCAAGAGCTTCTGATACACACCTGTAGTCCAATCAACTACAGAGTACAGTTTAAAAAAGTACAAGAATCATCAGACAAAACAGCTGGTATAACTGATGGAATAGCCACAGCTTCTGGAAACCCAGCAGAGGTCAACCAGGAGAATGATCTGAAAGCTGCTGTTGATGACAAAACAACTGAAGTAGCTGGTGCAAGTAAAGAAATAATAAATGGGTGAGGGTTACTCATTATTTGATTCATTTCTTGGGATACTGATAACAAGGGATAATCCTAGACTAAAATCTACATTTCTTAAGAAAATTGTATGTTTTTGGTACTCATTTGACATTTCCCTATAACAGAAAAGTTTGAATTATATTGCGGAAGTAGAAAATCATAGATGGATGAGGTTTATCACTCTTTATTTCATACCCAGAGGTATTGATGATTAATAACAGCTTATTAATATTATCTTTTATATTCATACATTTATTCCAGTGTTTTTATAGAATAACATCTTGAATTGAAGTTTTAAATTGACGTAATTTCTGATTTGAGAATGAGAAAGTATTATAACTTCGGGCCCTGATCAAGATATACCAATGAGAACTTGCAATGGAGGGTTTGTGATAGTATTTTCCAAACATTGCAATCTTCAACAACAACAAAATCAGAATAAGATGGAGGTTGTAAAGAAACCGTAGATGGGTGAGGATTATTCATTCCGTGGCTCTTTTCTGGAGGTATGGATTATGGGATGCCAAGGCAAAATTTTTATTTCTCAATTTAACCCTATATATGTGTGTACTCATTGAAACTGTCTTGACAAGACAATTCAAATGAGTATCTGCAATAAAGGATTTGTGCAAGTTTTATTGAAATATTTTGATGTAAAATTGATGAATATCACTTCCCTTTTTTTTGATGCTCTGGTTTTGAGATATTTTTTGGCCCAATGTGCAGATAGCTCCAAGGTCAAGGTCACAAGTCAAGGTCTCACATTATAATAAAGCTTGTGCATAGCTCCTATATATATAGATTGATTTTAAAATATCTCGACACAATTGCTTTCTTTTATAAGTAAATGTGCTATTTGACAGAAATTTTACATAGATCAAGTTTCAAGGTTACAGCTCAAGGTCAAACCTTGAAATTAATATTGTTCTTATTACAGAGAAGAATGGTTGACAGTAGAGAAGCCTTATACTGGATTGATAACGTTTAGTATCAATATATTTGGTGGTGGTGCCACAAGTGTTGATGAACTGTTCAATGTGTTTACAATACTTGGAACAAAGAGCAGTACACGCATGCAGATGTTGACGTTTTTTAAACGCATGATGACAAAAGATGTCATGGTATGTCATAAAGAATAATTTGAATTAAGTAACCTATTCAATTTTGTGCCATTTGCAAATCAGAATAGTTAGCAGTATAGAAGCCTTATACCAGCTTGACAGGTCTCTTGTTAGTGATTGATATTTGGAAAAGAAATTCTTGGGGTCAAATCTGAAAATAAAGGGGTCAAAACAACAGACAAGGCAAATCATTAGTAGAATTTTGAATATTTAAGAGTCACTTTAACTGTTTCTTGTAATGATATGAAACAAGTAAATGATTTGTAGAACTTTAGATAGTAATTTGTGAAAATCTTAGGTATAAAACCATGTTTTGACAAGGAGTTATTCCTCTCGAGGGGGTTAAAATGACCCCCATGGGAGAAATTTCTAGGGGTCAAATTAAGATATTTCAGATTTTTAGGGGTCAAAACTCTGGTTTAAGGGTCAAACACAAGCCCTGAGTTGATATCATTTTGGCCTGCATCACAGTCGTATACCTGGTACAGTGCAGTAAAAAAGTGCCCAGTGTAGAAGCATGCAAGATGGCAGACGTAAACAACGATAAAAAGTAGGTACATTTTCAACCGCAAAAATACAGACTAATTTTACTAATGCCGTTTAATGATAGGCATTGTGACCAACATGAAATGTCCGATTTTCTTATTTTCCCATTGAATTCTCGTGATGCCTACTACACAACTAGGATTCAATCGATAAAGTTGGGTAAATAGCAAAAACCGAAATTGAAGCGGTGATTGCAAGATTCATTCCAGAATATTTGATTCATTACTAATAAAATCACCTGTGTCAAACAACCGTAAGCCCAAACCCCCACAAACCATCCCTATTTTGACAGCCCTGAAAAAGCATTGTGGAAAGTGACATTTTTAGTTTTTGTAATTGGACAACGGTCCAGTGCAGCAACAGGCCTATTTTTCCATTGGTACAGTGGAGATACAAGGTTTTGAGGCGATTTTGAACCAGTGGAGAAACATTTTTGGAAACTGTGTAGACAGATGGTTTGGAACTGTGTAGAACAAGCACGAAATTGGTAAATAATGACTTTGTCGTCGTGAATTGAAAGTAGCCGAATTATTATTTCGAATAGTGACATAAGGGAAATATTCAAAACATTTATCCATTCTTTAAATTTAGAACTATATAATTTTGCTTATAAAGCTAGAAAGTTGATCGTACTTGATTCTGACATTGTGTGTAAACTTGACGGTGACCTTTGACCTTCTTTCTTAAATTTGGAATTTGTTGTCTACGATAATATGTATTTATACAATGCTTGGAGTTGTATCCGTGATACACAATTTTGCAATGCTGCGTTTTGATTGGCCAATATAATGCAAGCGTAATCTAATAAGGTACGGTCATCCTCTGACATATAAGTACGTTAGCATATTTTTTTTGTTAAGAAAGTAGACAAGTTTGTTCCCAACACTACCTGTTACACTCGATAATATGATTTAAAAAATAATATAACAAATATTTTCACCTTACTACCGAAATCATGCTGTCCATTTTAATCTCATTAGTAATGGTCAATTCTGGATTGCAATTGATTTTGTGAACTCATTTTGTTCCTAGACTCTTGTCTTAGTCTGGTCATTTTGCGGAGGAAGTCTCACGATAAGGTCTGTGTCAAAGGTAAAAAATGATACGAGAATTAAAGACAATCTTCTACCAATCCTTATTTTTTTAAATTCTGTGTTTTTAGACCTGACAATTCAGCATTTAAGAAATATAGGACAAGGTCGATCAGAGAAAACGGTCCAGAATGATGTCAGTGTCATGGACAAAATTTTTTTATTACTCACCTTATATTATCGAAGACAAAATGATTCAACATTGAAGAAAAAAGGTCATGTCAGGGTCAGTCTCAAAGGCTCAACATAATGCCAGAATCAAAGACGACCCTTTGCCAACCTTAACCAGTATTATCAATTTGTTCTAGACCTAATCTGTCATTACTTTGAAGGTCGGACAAATGTCAGTGCCAAATCTCTAGAATTGAGCTTGGCGCGTAAACAATTATCTATCAATCTTAACTTAATCAAATATTGAGGACAAAAGTCAAGGTCAGTGCCAATGTTCAAATATGGTGCAAGATGCAATGGTGATCTTTCACCAAACTTTACTTTCTACTTCATATTATCGAAGACATAACATTCCAAATCTAAGAAAAAACGTCAAAGGTCACCAACAAATTTACATGCCCACACAATGCCAGAATCAAGTACTATCAACTTTCAAGCTTTATAAGCAAAATTAAATAGTTCTGAATTTATTATGTCACTATTCGAAATAATAATTCGGCTACTTTCAATTCTCGACGACAAAGTCATTATTTATCAACGTCATGCTTGTTCTACACGGTTCCAAACCATGTGTCTACACAGTTTCCAAAAATGTTTCTCCACTGGTTCAAAATCGCCTCAAAACCCTGTATCTCCACTGTACCAATGGAAAAATAGGCCTGTTGCTGCACTGGACCGTTGTCCATTTACAAAAACTAAAAATGTCACTTTCCACAATGCTTTTTCAGGGCTGTCAAAATAGGGATGGTTTGTGGGGGTTTGGGCTTACGATAGGTCGTTTGACATAGGTGATTTTATTAGTAATGAATCAAATATTCTGGAATGAATCTTGCGATCACCGCTTCAATTTCGGTTTTTGCTATTTACCCAACTTTATTGATTGAATCCTAGTTGTGTAGTAGGCATCACGAGAAATCAATGGGAAAATAAGAAAACCGGACATTTCATGTTGGTCACAATGCCTATCATTAAACACCATTAGTAAAATTAGTCTGTATTTTTGCGGTTGAAAATGTACCTACTCTTTATCGTTGTTTACGTCCCCCTTCTTGCATGCTTCTACATTGGGCACTTTTTTTCTGCACTGGACCAGGTATACGGCTGTGTGCATGTGACATTTCCAACAATTACATATTAACGGCATGGACACAAATTGTTCCTTCTAGACCACCACATTGTACAATAAGGTTAATTGTTGATCACCAATAGAGGGATTAAGGCTCTCTATATCTACAGAGTGCAAATTGAAGACTCTGGACAGACTGTGCAGATGCACAAACTGACCAGAGGCTTCACTTTGCACACTTGAAAAATTGTTGGAAATGTCACACTGGAGCTTATTTAGTATTAATGTATTTTGTGGCAGTGCCAAGAGTGTCATTGAACAATTTAATGTGTTTATGATACTTGCAAAAAAGAGCAGTACACTTATGCAGATGTTGACGTTTTTAAAGCGTATGATGACAAAGGATGTCATTGTATGTCTTTATCGATATCCTACTGCATTTAATTTTTGTTGCAAACAAATCGCAAAATTATGAGCTGTTTTAAACAGTCCGACTCAAAATTTTCTATCTGTAGAAAGCAGGCAGTGTAGGCAAAAACCAAACTGCATGTCTGTGTAGGTTGATCGTTGTGAATACTGTCTGGCACAGCTATGTAAACAGCAAGAAAAAGTCATGAACTTCATGATAAGGGTTGTTTTTAGCTCCACTGGCTGAAAGCCACTGGGGCTATTGTCATGGCGTTGTGTCCGTCGTGCGTCCGTCCGTCCGTCCGTGCGTCCGGTCGTAAACTTTTCTTTAAAAATCTTCTCCTCAGAAACTACTGGATGGATTTCAACCAAACTTCACAGGAATGATCCTTGGGTGACTCTTTTTCAAAGTTGTTCAAGAAATTTTGATCCAATGAAAAACATGGATTTTATGGGCGTGGCTAATTTCCAAATATGGTAAAAAGTGAGTTTTCTCAGATTCTAATCAATGGATACCAATTAAATTTTACATGAATGATCCTTGGGTGACCCTATATCAGTCTACAAAACATCATTGTGATTGGATGAAAAATATGCATTTTATGGGCGGAGGTCCTTTCTCTATATGTTATATAGTGGAAAATTTGAAAATCATTTTCTCAGAATCTGATTTTTGGGTATCAAGTTAATTTCACTGGAATGATCCTTGAGTGACCCTTTATCAGTGTACCAAAAATTATTTTGATTGGATGAAAAATATACATTTTATAGGTGGAGGTCAATTCTCAATATGTTAAATAGTGGAAACTGTGAAAAACATTTTCTCAGAATGTAACCGATGGATATCAATCAAACATTTTTGGTATGATCTTTGGGTGACCCATTATCATGCAGCCAAAAAATATTTTGATTTGATGAAAAATATGTCTTTTAATAGCAGAGGTCATTTCTGTTATCTGTTATATAGTTGAAACTTTGAAAATCATTTTCAACATCAGTAGAACCCCAAATATCTAAAAATCTAGTCAAAACATTTATTTGCTTTTACAAGAATTTCAAGCCTGTGGAGCGACTCAAGCCATTCATGGCTTTCTAGTTTGCCAATAAAACGGACTGATTCAAGATCACTGAATCTTCTGCTATACAGTATTAAGAGGTCATACATTGTTTATCTTTATTTTACAGAGGCCCCTAGATTTTGTTGACTATATGAAGACAACAGAATACACAATTAAAGTTGTAAATCCCAGTGACCCCTCCACAGAACAGGGTATCGTGGAAAGACTGTTAGATATAGATGGGGAGGCAGTTCAGATTGAACATCCAGAGTTTACAGTTAGGTAGGGTATTAACTAGTTTGGCTTTATTTTGTGTATTAATCCCCCTTCCCCTATAATGAAAAGAGTGTATATTGCTTCGCAATTGTTTGTTTGTTTATCGATTGTTCCATTGAGCATTTTTGTCCAGAGCATATCTCAAAAAGTATGCAAGCTAGAATTATGAAACGTCGCAAGTGGATGGATCTCATTAAGGAGAAGTTAAGTGCATAAGAACCATAACTCTACTCATCATAATTTTTTAGTTATTGCCCTTTGATAAATTACTAAATTGTTACTTTAGATTTTTGCACTCATAGTAATGAATATACAGAACAAAGAGCTGCTGTGAATTAATTTTTACCTTTTTTCTACTGAATTTGAATGTTCTTTTAAACAAATTGCTAATTTTGGCAAAATTTCAACCAGACTGGCTGACTCAGTTTTCCCACAATAATAAAGTATATGCCCAGGCTTATTTAAGTCTGACACTCTATACTGTCTACTTGCATAGTTATTCCACTAGTGTAATAACACCAGTGTAATATCAAAAATATTCAACGGGTTTATATTACTCCCGCAACGTAAGTCATATTTTAATTTCAGTTATGATGTACAGTCAAACCTGTCTTAAGCAAGTATCCAACAGACATTCAAAAAGTGCTTGCTTAAGACAGGTGCTTGCTTAATACAGGTGCAAATGGTTAATTTGGGAATTCAGTGGCCGCTTGCTTAAGACAGGTTGCTTGCTGAATACAGGTGGCCGCTTACACAGGTTTGACTGTACATTTATTGACATATGACCATGGGCACATTATAGCTACTTTGAAATCTTTTTCCATGTCACTGAAAAAGGGACTTAGCGCCAGTGGAGCGATACAGGGCCTATTGTTAGGATGGCCATTCTTCCACTTTATCATAACTGTAAATCTCTAGTAGCAAATGCAGGCATTTTGAATAATCTAGGGTACAGTAAACTTGGAACATCAAAGAAAACTTAAAGCAAATCATTGATGTAAGCATTGAATTAACACAAAGCTTAACATTTGAGCCTGTGCGTGACATTTCCAACAATTTGAAATGTTGGTGAGGTGCAAACATTGAGAAGCATATACATTCATTAACTGTAAACATTAAGTTACCTGATTGTCTAGAGAAACTTTGAGACCTTATCTATCTACTAAGCGCATATTGAAGACTCTGGTCAGAGTTTTTGCTTTGCGCACATTTGAAATTGTTGGAAATCCCACACACTGGCTTATTTGGTAGTCAAAAGTTACATTTTAAACTTCGTGGAAATTATCGTGACATCAATGGGGGCTTATTGAAGGCTTTAAGTTTTTGAAAATTGTACAAAAAAATTGTCAATCTTGATGTCCGAAGAAGGGGATGGGGTTATATTAGAGCATTGCTATCTATTAGAACTTTTATTGTATTAAAGTTTCTCAATACCTGTTATTTTTCAGACATTTTCCTCGCAAGCTGTGGCTGTTTGCCAATGTACCTGAAGAATATTGTCTGACTTACACAGGCAAGACTGATACAGAAATTACTAAATAAGGAGCCGGTAACAGTTAAGCCAATACTAGATTACAAAATTATAGACTGATCCAATTTCAAAGAATTTGAAGACAATAATCCTTAATTCATAAAAAATTTGAAAAATATTGTCCTATGAAGAAAAATACATTGTGGAAAGTAAAGAAATTGCTTGTTGTTACAAGCAATTTCTTTATTTTCTACAACGTATTTTTAACTTTTTTTTCAGGGGCATCAAAAGAGGTATTGTGGTGAGAATTGGTTAAGGGGTCAATAAATGACTGTAGTAATGTATACACAATGAAATCCATTCACTTCTCAAACTATGAATTGAAAGGGTGTTTCTGGAGGTAGAAAGACCTCCATTCTGAACCAGTTTTGAAACGACAACCAATAACACAGTCAATTGTTAATTTCTGACTGTGTCATGAACCAAATACACAGTGAAAAGTTAATTTCTGACTGTGCAGTGAACCAAATACACAGTCAAAAGTTAATTCTGACTGTGCAGTAAAGCAAATACACAGTCAAAAGTTAATTTCTAACTGTGCAGTCTGTAAAGAATGGATACTTTTTACCACAGGAACTTGAAATTTCATTACTGCATTCAAATAAAACAACTTATAATGTGCATAGTTACAACATTTAGCATATAGGTTGATATAAATGAAGGGTTCAGCACAAGAATATGCTTAGTGTATATACAATGTATATACACTTATCATAGTCTTGTGCTAAACTCTTGAAATGTTTTTTATTGTATAGATGGAGAACAAATTGGGGTGCCTTGCTCAGGTTGTGTACATCAAATTTCTTTAATTGATAAGATTTCAAGTATCTGTGAATTTTACTTCTCCCATAAGTATGGTCTTCTTTACTCATTATTGCTTTTCTATTCCCCATTATAAATGTAATTTTAGGTTACATGAGCTTACAGTGCGCAAAAGTGCTTCTTTTTCTGATCCTTGAAAGTCTGTTATGTTGGTAAGTTTTCTGCAAAACATTGGGAAAACGTCCTAATTGGCATTTCCTTTGTCCATACACCCAAAATTTAGATTGAATTAAAAAAAAAAAAACTTTGAAGGATAAAAAAACAAAGAAATGGTCTTTGATGACAGCCTTTTTGTTTGTTCTTGGGTCACAGATATGAGTTTTTCTCGCTTAAATTTGTCATGAATAGACAATTTATTTTGTATACGTGTGTTTGTAGTTCTAAAAGGTCCCTCTCTGCTTGAAGCATATATGGTATGGACACAAGATGCAACCCTTCAACTTGTTAAAGGATTAATTTTTTTATTCCAAATGAGATGAATTTGTGATAAGAAATAATGTTATGAGTTCAGATCATCCAAAGTAGGAATCTAGAGGCCCAAAGTAATTGTAACTAAGTGCCAATTTAGCCGATGCTAGTACATGTACCAAAATTAACTGTTGTTACACGAGTGTTGTAATGTTTTTTAAGGTCATATTGTTTTCTATTGTTTAAAATTTGTTGGTAAAGACTCTAGAAAGATAACCTATATTATTTTTTTTTTGTAATGGACTGAAGTTTTACTAAATTTTGAGAGAGCTTGGCCAGGTTTGACAAGTAATTATTCAGAAAAAACTGAAATAGTTCTTTAATCAAGATTTCTTGTTTATTAGAAGGAAACAAGACTTTGGCATAGATTTTACAAAACTTATTGAGAAATGGCATGTCATTATATACATGTTTAGTCTTATGACCTGCCAACTTTTGAATAAGTTTCGTCAAATTTGTGCCAAAATCTTATTTCCTTCTAATAAGGATGAATTGAACGAGCACTGGAATAGGAATAGGAATAGAATCTCATTCATTATTTCTATTTCAGAATATTTGTCAACCAAAGTGAACATTATAGAAAAGCTAACATTTATTTGAAAAAAAAAATAATAATTGAATTCAAAGTGATCTTTCTATACTCAGGTGAGCAATTCAGGGCCAATTGGTCCCCTTGTTTTATATGGTGCTTGTTGGTGCATAATTGGATTTTTATTTTAATGAAATATGTATTAGAATTTTGATACTTTGACCTTTTTCATACCAATATATACCTGGCATGTTGAACATGCATACCTTATTTTTTGTGAAATATGTCTATGTAGATTTACGCATGTAGTTAATAATAGGAAAAATAATCTGGATTTGATGAGAAATGATTTCTATTCTTTTGAGCCTGTGTTGCTTAGAGTTTACACAAAAGGAAAGCAACTGGGGCCCGTTTTACCAAACTTCTTCATAAATTTAAGTATTAAGTAAACATCACAAATGGTACCTGGTGTTTTCATTCATTGTAAGATTCTGCCTTGCAATATCTCATTAGAATCGTCTTAAGAAAAGGATTCCAATGAGATGATGCATTGCAGGATTACATATTTTATTTCTACATTAGAAGCAACTTTGAATTTTTACTTACACAAAAAAGGACAGATGTCTAGTAGAACAGGCCCTAATTACCTAAGGTTATTTAAAGATATTTTTTGATTGTAGGTTAAATGATGACAAAGATAATAATGGTGTGCTTCAGTGAAAGATCAATAAGTTTTTTATAGAGAAAAGAACAAAACTGTATTTTCAGGAATGACAATGCCATATGTGAAAATAATTCATGAGTGGCGAAGCCATGAATGAAAATACATGTAAAGTTTTGGAAATAAAAGATTTATCTATCTTAAATGAAAATTAAATGATCATTCTATTTATTATGAAAAACTTGTATTTTGAAGCGTGCTGTGACACCACTTGTTTATATGGTACTGCTAAGATAATCTCAAATGAGGGAAATAAACGAAAGCAGGTAAAACTTATCTTGTATCTTCACTTGTTTTGCAGTGAGATTATAAAGTGATTATCTACCATTATTTCCCAATAATCTGCTGAAAAGAATTATGTAAATCAGGTTGGTTATTAAGCATACCAACCATGTAATTGCATGAAAGCTATCTTCTTATCTGAACTTGAAGTCTTGAAGACTTCAAGTCTCGACTAATTTTCAAATTCTATGTCAATCAAACCATGTGTTTCTTAGGTTTCAATAAATTTTTAAAGTCTTGCATCCACCAATTATAGAGAGGACACTCGTTTGTTTCAATTTATGTCTCATTCAGTGAGAAAAAGCTATATTTCACAAGTGGCGGAGAATTGACATTTACCTCCCTGTTTGCTGACCAAAGCAAGAGGCAAACAAATCAATTTTGATTCTACTAAACCTATCCTATCCTCCATTGCCTCTTACTCTGTCATGGGTTCTTAACCTCTGTGCTAGGGGTCCTTCAAAACCCAGCTCTAACTGCCTGTCTGGAGAACTATCTTTAAGTCCCCATAACAGCCCTGTTTGTTTCCGCTATTCCAAAGCCTTCTTTTAAACGATGGCTTACTATCTAACATCACCTCTATTTGTCCCTTTATTTGCAATCTTTGCATCTGGGTCTTTGTTCTAAGAAAGGTGACATAGAGCTAGTCTCCCTTTCCAACATCCCTCTGGTGTTTCTTTTCTTGTTCAAGCGGGTACCTACCGGTCATAAGATTCTTTGGCTTCTTTAAAGCCTAGTGTTATTCCTTACTTTTAAAGCATTATCTTAGTATCTCTTTGTTTGAGATGGTTCATTTTCAAAGCTAAATGTCTTCAGGTTATGAGAACAGCTGGAGTATTAATCGGAGTCAGGGTGAAATGATATGGAATGTCAAAAACCACATGCTTACACAGTTTTCACATTGCCGTCCAAGCCTCAAGAGTTATGACTGACATCTGGTCTTGGATATTCTTTGGGTTCATCATATTAGATGAGCCTGTGCATGGCATAAATTTCTAGCAATTTGACATGTGGGTTTGGCAATCATTGAACAGCCTAGACAGCCACAAAGTGCTATTTGAAGACTAACTTGCTGTTTAGTGGTACTTGAGACCTTATCTATCAAAAGTGTGTAGTGAAGATTATGGTAAGACTGTGTTAACACACAGGCCGGCCAGAGTCTTTGCTTGGAAAACGTTGGAAATATCACACACAAGCTCAGATAAGAGATCTTACAGGTTGCAAGTAGTTAGAGACGGGAAACTGCAAGAGCAAAATTTCAATTTCTTACTATCATTATCAGAGATGTCTGTCCATGTGTGTTTTATATCCCCTCCTTAAAACATAAACGAAATTATAAAACATGCTCGATTTCATCTTTTTCATTAATAATCCAGTGAAAATTAGTTGGCATTATCGCACAATCTTTCAGATTGTTCTTGTGAATCAGTATCATCACAGGCCATACACAACGTTGGCTTTAAAGCACTGGTACAATTGATACGGTTGTAAATCTTGGAATCTGGAATCTTTGCCTTCAGTAAGTTTCCTTGTCTAGAAGCGTCTCTTATGCACTTTGCCTGACGGTTTCCATTCTTGTAAAAAACTCTTCAGCTGCCATTCCTTTTTAATGAATTTTATTAGTTTAGATTAAAGTGTTACGGGAGATTCTAGTGTTCATTATTTGTGTGTAGAAAGCCGAATGCTGGAGTGGGCAGAATGTTTGGAATGTTACCCTGTTACGTATGTTGGTAATATATAACGTTTGTAGGGTTCTGCGATATATGGGTTGTTTCGGCGCGCAGAGGGCATACAGACAACAAAAATATCACTGCGATGCAATCAAATGAATATCAGTTATACAAATATATATTTCAGTTATCAGAATTTGTGTATACACATTCATGTCACAGAAATTTGAGGCAGTAGAAAGTAAAAAACTTAAATGCTCAGTCTTACATTCTCCTGCGTCCAAGGTTTGAATATAACTATCAAAGCACATATTTGTATCCGCAAAACAGTCCATTAACAGCCAATATACTTGGTTGTTTGATAAAAATACTATACACATGATAATTTTTATTATGGAATGTTAACAGACACTTTTATCTTTCACCAAACAGAAATCACGTTTAACATGTGAGTAGAGAGTATCAAAGTTCAAAATGCCCCTCATTATGTTTGGAATACTTCAATCTGGTCCACAACTCACTATGATATATGCTTTGCTGTTAGGTCCACCAGAGGATTCTTATCCCATATGACAAAAATCCCTGAAATAAAAAGAATGAAATGAGGTGCTTAATATTGATTTATTGATATGGTCTTTTAAAGAGATTAACAATTATCAAAATCTTGTATTATTTGCTTATCTAGTTATTTTTCTTCATGTTGTGCATGATATGTTTATAGATGAATCCAAATGATAGTTGATAAACATGCGTGTGAATGAAATTGGTGAAAATATAGTGTAACCAATTTATCACAGATTAAAAACAATAGTCACATGATTTGTTGTAGTTTAGACTCTTCGTCAATGAGAACCTGACTCTCCAGTCTCAATCATATGTGAGTTCGTCAATGGTCAACGAGGTCTCTATGTGTTGGTCTTGATATTGCCAGTCTGCACCGGTGTTAAATTTCTCCTTTGAGGTTATCATTTCCTCATGTTGAATCTTTGTTTTGTGACCTTAAGCTGTAATTTCAAATGGTATTGATAATCTGCAGTGAAAATCGTGTCCATCTGGCTGTGCAAGGAAATTGAGAAGCCTTTTCTTGTGCTTCATTATTTGTGTGAAAGTCGGTTAGAAATTGTTGGTTTTTCAAAATTATTGATGCTAAGGCCATATAACACAAAACAGTTATGTATGAAACTCCTAGCTTACCCATCTCAATGATCATATGCATCGACAATAAATGACTTTGCATATGGACACTGGGACTAGCAATTACTAACCCTTGCATACTAGCACGAGCTGGGGTGACAATACTTCCAAACATAAAAAGTAAATTCATTGACACATGAAATAAAAAAATGACTGTTCGAAGAATTTGTTCAATTAAATGAATTTGGACACTGCATGAAAATTACATGTCCATGTTAGTTGAAAGAATGACAGTCAAAATTTTCCTTCATATAAAAACGTATAACATTTTAAAAAAAAAAATATGAATGACGTTGACTAGTTGAAGACAATAACTGATTTACAAATACTGGAAAGTTAATGAACATTTAAAGTGAGGTAGAATGAACCACATAATAAAGGCCTTGGAAAGATCTGTTTTCATCTCTCTAAATACAACATAGGAATGAAAAAAATACACTCCAAGTGTTATTATGTTGCCATATTAAAAAATTAAGAGAAAAGCACTTGTTGTTTATTTTATCTTTTGAACAAGAATTATTTTAAACAAATAACTAAAATACATCGGAAAGCAAGAAATTACTTTGAATTAAGATAAAATGAAAAAGATTTACATGATTTTCGCTCTCTATACAACACTAGTTCCCCTCTCAATTGCTCTTAGATCCTTTCACACTAAGGAAAAACTACATTCTCACTCTAAGCTCACACCTTTCAAACGTGTCTCCACATTTCAACTCACTTTCTCTTCTTCCTGTTACTGTGACTGTCCTTCTTGTCTCTATTATCATGTCTTTCTTGCTCGTCCTCCTGTTATCATGGCTACCCTTCCGACTCACTTCGGTCCTGGGTCTGTCATTACGGTGGTCGTCATCTCTCCTGTCCTCACGTTCGTCTGTTCGTCTGCTATCACTGCTCTGTGGGTCTACATTCCTCAGCCTGTCCTCCCTTGCCCTAGCTTCTGACAACGCACTGATTGACCTTGCAAGTTTGTTGAGTGTCTGGAATGGGCATCGCATTCCTCCTCTGTCAGTTTCTGGCTTGAAGTCACTGCCTCCTAAACTGCCTTTCTCATCTCGGCACCTTCCTCCCGAATTTTTGCAGCAATGAATTTACTGCTTTTGGTGTAGCATGTAGAGACAGGGGAAACTGGTCTAGCCTCCTTGGGTAGTGCTTCTTGGGAAACTGGTCTAGCTCCCTTGCGTAGTGCCTCCTGTGGTCTCGGTGTCTGTGGCTGAGGTTCAGCTCGCTGTTCTTCGATTACCATCCTTTCTCTCTGCCCCAGTATCAATGGGAGTATGTTTTCAATCTGGCCTATCCGTGTTTTGATCTTTCCAACCCACTCATCAACTGTAATTGGTAAAGGTCTTGTTGGAGTGCGGGTGGCAGCAAATGTTTTCTGTTCAGTCAAGCATTTGTTCACGGTTTGTATCGACAGCACAGCCTGAATACTAGTCATCACAGACTGACTACGGGATCGGTTGGATCCACAAGAACGAACTGAGGCAGAAGCATCTATATTTTTAGTCAACTAGCGGTCAGGAAAAATTGCATCTACAGCCACCCAGAGCGGATCCGTCCTTGGACGCATAACGTGCATCCAATGCTGCCTGCTGTCTTTCTGAATCAGCATCCGATAGTCAGTTTCTCTGATCATGTGTGGGTCTGCGGTCCTCATAAGACAAGCATCATTGTCGAGCTGTGGGCTGTCTACTGCCATATGCCTGTGTTTCCTGTATGTGGTTATGTGCGCCATCAGGTAGGTCTCCTCCATGCACTTGAACAAGAACAGATTGCAGTAGAAAGGCACCTCATCTAAGTTCAGTTGGAACTTCAGGATGTGGTCTCCTATGCGGTACTTGACGTCTGTCGTCTCCTTTCCTCTCTTCTCATAACACCTGACACACTGGTAGGCTCTCAATTTCCTCCTGGCTCTGTCCTATACACAAACGAAGTCGGTTGCCATGTTGACTTTTCTTCAATGGTAAGTGATTGCCACATTTTAATTGCTGTCTGTCATGCGCTTGAAGCGCTTGAGACTTGTCCACATTTTGCGTACTGACCTTTACTTTTGCAAAGGACGTTTTTTGGCTCCACTAGCCAAAGGCAAGCGAGCAATTGACATGGCATCCCTCCGTCTATATGTACATTACCTTAATCTTTAAACATCTTCTCCTTCAAAACCAATGAGTGGATTTTAACGAAACTTGGTATAATGATCCTTGTGTGACCCTCTTCTTAAATTGTGATTGACACCCAAATTATGGGCGTGGCAGGGCGTGCCATTTTTTCAAAAAATCTTTAAAAATATTCGCCTCCCAAACCATTGGGCAGATTCCAATGAAACTTTGCATGGATGTACCTTGATTGACCTTTTAATAGATTTTTTTTTAAAACAAGAGCTGTCGGAGGACAGCGAAGCTCGACTATTCCTAGTGCTGGATAGTAACAGCAAATCAATATCAACATTGGAAATTCGATAAAATGAAAGTCAAGAGAAAAGAATCTTTGTCTAGAGGCTGATATTATGGTCACAGAAGCATGTGCAGAGTTTCAAAGCAATAGCTTCAGTAGGAACAGAGATACAACTAACATAAAACAGTTGCAAATAAAAACATAACCAAGATTTTTAAGGCCAAAAAGGGTTAAAATTCCACTAAAATTAAATATCAGAGTAATGAATCTTTTTCTGCAGGCTAATATTATGGTCAGAGAAGCATGCATAAAGTTTCAAAGCAACAGCTATAGTAGAAATAGAGATATTACAGAAATACAACATTTGCACGTAAAAACTTAACCAAAAATTTCTAAGTCCAAAAAGGGTTAAAAATCCACTAGATTCTATACCAGAGAGTTGAATCGTTATCAAGAGGCTGTTGTTATGATCATTGAAGCAAATGCAAAGTTTGAAAGCAATAGCTTTAATACAATTAGAGATATACTTGATGTACAACATTTGCACGTAAAAACTTAACCAAGAATTTCTGAGTCTGAAAAAGGTTAAAATTCCACTAAATTCAATATCAGAGTAATAAATGTTTGTCAATAGGCTAATATCATAGTAACAGAAGCATGTGTAGAGTTTCCAAGCAAAAGCCTAGGTAGAAATAGAGCTATAACTGACATACAACATTTGCACGTAAAAACTTAACCAAGATTTCTAAGTCCGAAAAGGATTAAAATTCCACTAAATTCAAAATCAGAGTATTGATTATTTGTCAAGAAGCTGATATTATGGTCACAGAAGCATGTGCAAAGTTTCAAAGCAATAGCTTTAGTAGAAATAGAGATATTACAGAAATACAACATTTGCACGTAAAAACTTAACCAAGATTTTCTAAGTCCGAAAAGGGTTAAAATTCCACTAAATTCAATATCAGAGTAATGAATCTTTGTCAAGAGGCTGATATTATGGTCACAGAAGCATGTGCAAAGTCTCAAAGTAATAGCTTAAGAAGAAATAGAGATATTACAGAAATACAACATTTGCACGTAAAAACTTAACCAAGAATTACTAAGTCCGAAAAGGGTTAAAATTCCACTAAATTCAATATCAGAGTAATGAATCTTTGTCAAGATGCTGATTTTATGGCCACAGAAGCATGTGTAAAGTTTCAAAGCAATTGCTTTTATAGAAACAGAAATATTACAGATAAACAACATTTGCACGTAAAAACTTAACCAAGATTTCTAAGTCCGTAGAGGGTTAAAATTCCACTAAATTCAATTTCAGAGTAATGAATCTTTGTCTAGATGCTGATATTATGGTCACAGAAGCATGTGCAAAGTTTCAAAGCAATAGCTTTCATAGAAACAGAGATTTTAAACACTTGCACGTAAAAACTTAACCAAAGCATTACGCCGACGCCCGGGTGACTGGAATAGCCCCCCTATTCTTCGAATAGTCGAGCTCAAAATGAGTGACACCCAAAAGGCTGATTTTAACGAAACTTGGTATAATGATCCTTGGGTGACCCTCTTCTTAAATTGTGATTGATTTCCAAATTATGGGTGTGGCAGGATAGGGCTTATTTTCACTATAAAATCTTTAAAAAAATCTTAACCCAAACCATGGGCCGATCCGATTGCTATGAATTTTTGCATAGATGGTACCTTTACTACATTTGTTAAAGATATTTTGATTGACCCCCCCCCCCCAATATGGGCATTGCAGGGCGAGGCTTCTTTTCACATTTAAATCTTTAAAATTCTCCTCCCCTCTCTTTGGGTAAATTCAAATTAAACTAGGCATGAATTTTCCTTTTGGAACACTTTTGTTTTGACAAGCCAATAAATGTGGGTGTGGCAGGGCCGGACCAATTTTCACTGTAAAATCTCAAAAAATCTTCTAATCCAAATCATTTGGACTTATGCAATGATTCTTGGTTTACATGTTCCTTGGATGACCCTTTACTATAATTGTTCTTATGAATGAATCTACTAATTGCAATCTTCTGAATGATTGTAATAAGATTGGTAAAGGGTTTGCAGATTAATGGTGATTGGGTATTTTGGTGCTATGTGGGTCGGACAAAGTAAATCATTCTAAAATAGTTCTAATGAGATTTCAAAATGTTGTTTTCAGTCAAAGTTACCTTTGTTCGATGAAAGTCCAGAGATGTTCAAGCCAATGGAGTGATACAGGCCCTTTTTGGCCTATTGTTTCAACTTGCGCTGTAAGCTCTAACCCTTAAATGAAAATCAGTCCTTTCTTTACTTTTAAGCCTCAATCATACATACAGTCTGTATTTTCATTATTAAATGAAGCTGACTTTTGCTCTACACTCTATAATTCTTTACCCTTGACTAGTATGTTTGTATAATCGATTTCACTTTCGCCGCATCTCATTCTTCAACAAATGCACCTTACCCAAAAACCTTACTAATTACCACTCCCTTTGACCTCCCAGATCACCAATGGTCACTCAAAAGCACCTGGCTGGCTGATGGCACAACAGCAATACCTTTGAACAGTCAGCTCACCTGCCCAAGGGTCCCACTCCAAGTATCACCTCCTCTTGACCCCTTGGTCACCATGGTAACTTACCTTGACACTTGCAGATTGACTTCGCCTTTTTTCTCTTACCAAACCAAACAAATATCTCCATCAGCAGGTATCAGAATCTGTAATTCTTACCTCATAACGGTATACTAAGCATGGTTTAGTTGGTTCATCTAATCAGTTTTCAATCACAGACTCTATTACTACAAAACAATTACAAGTTCACAGCATAGAAAGACATCATAAACATATAGTTTCACGGTGTAACAACAATATAAACTGAATCTAATGACTCTCGACTGTTTGAATCACTGGTTTATCATACAACAAGTTGTCTGTGGAAAACTTGCCCCTAAACTTCTTAATCAAATTTGGAATTGTGCGCCCCTTGAATGGCTTCAACTTGTCATGATGCATCACTTTCTCCGATCTGGATTGGTCAAGTTTAATCAGGAAGTTTACGACGTTAATTCTCTTAAATAAGTCGGCAGACAGCTTTTATATTTGGTATATAGCAACCTCCTAGTTGTCTTCTAAAAAGTTTGTTCATAACGTTGTAGCGCTCCGGGCGTAATTTGGTAGAGTGGTAGTGAACTTGGGTGATTCTCCTTTACCCGCAACGTAGACCAACGACGACAAGGCTATAAGACTGTCGGCGCTTCCAATAGATAATGATAATTAAACTAAAATGATCTCCCGGGGAATTAATTTGGCAACTAAATAAAACGAGGAAAAATGCCTAAAATTTCCAATATTCTAATTTCACCCTTTTGTTACAATGTTATTATATCATAATGTAATAAGTGTTTCTTGATTAAAAAAAATCTAACCTAATAGCGAAAATATGTTACGTAGGTTTACTTTCAAATTTCTACTTTCGGGAGATGGTAACTGGTCTGTACACTGCCTTTATATAGGTAAAGTCACTGCACTAAACCGCACACAAAAAGTTGTGCGAAAATAATAGTAAAATGCGCATCATCGACATGCGCAGTAATAACGCACAAAAAACATTGTGCAGTGCACAACCGCTGCACAACAAATCTTGTGAATTCTTACGTCGTCACCCGACACTCAGAAAACTCGTCAAAACCACTATTTCTTTAATGTAAGTTAATCCAAAAGCTATGAAAAGAACATCCTAAAAGCCTAAAATTGCCGATTCGTACATTGATTAATAAAAAGACTGGCTTTAAAATGAAGAATTTAAAGAAAATGACTAGGCCTGTTGATTTTTATAAGAAACGAGCGCGGACTGACAACTTTGTCAACTCCCGTCATGCACCGGTATATAAACACACAAAATGGCCGACAGTGAAGTAAACATGTGGCCACGAAAGAAAACAATCGGTTTATACTTGGACTTAAGAGAATGACAAGAGGTAAATACTGTATGATTAAACAGTCAATACGTTAGAAATACGAACCAGAACCCTCTTGTTTCATATCTCTAAGGCACTACTGCAATATTCCCGGGGTCGTATTCACCAACCTATTAGCACGATAGGTATTAGACTTGGAAAAACGACTTTATTCTTAAGAATTAAGTCCATTCCGTAATTTAGAATGGGTTAGTGAATACGTACTAAATTCTAAATTCTTTATTCTTGGGATTTAGTGTGCTAAATTGATGCAAAATGTGTTGGTGAATACGGCCCCTGATCGTATATAAAGTGGGTCAGACTGAAAAACAAGGTCAATGCAAAATAACTGTGTCAGACTAAAAACCTATTTAAATGACTGCTTGTACATTAGTATTCATGCATGATAAGTCATAACATGAGATACTGAGGTACAAACATTGACTGACACATAAAAAATGAGAAATATTGTGAAAAAGGAAAAATCCAAATCTTGTATTTAGGTCTATGATAACCAAAGTTGACAGACCGACGATCGGCACCCTACATTACCCCCCTCTTAAAGTGATAAAGCTCCCGCTAACACGAGTGTATAAATTAACACAATACACTTGAAAATAGCACTAGTGTCCACAACACTGTGTTAGCTAAGGAGAACGTCTCTTATATTTCACTGTTAGAACTCGAAAATTCAAATTGACACTATCCTAAACTCTTAAATGTCACACAGTCTGATTCACAGATATGCTTAAGGCTTAAAATTCGCGAGATTATAACACGTATTGAAGAAAATGGCTGTCATCAGTCGATTGTCTAGCTTCGTTAGGAGCATCGTTAGTTTTGAGACATCTGTACCCACAAATTGCTCATCGGGATAGTGGTTTAAAGCAAAATGTGGACTCACCCTGGTCCGTCTGAGGAGAGCGGCTTTTCCGCACAAGGGCTGGGAACGTTTTGTAAGGACCTATCATATAGACAGGCGAAGCAATTTTTAGATAATAAAAGTTTAATCCTCTGGGAAGTGAAATAAAGTTGAATCATTCTGCTTGTACCCACAATATGCTTGTTAAGTAATTAAGGGATTGCAAATTATGGGCTTACTTTAGCTCTATGTAGCGAGGGAATGCTGGTCAAATGTCATATAAGTAGATCCTCTGTTTGGTAACTAAAGGTATTATTAGAAATAAAGTTGGTAAAATTAATAATTCATCGTCTGCGATAATTATTATCTTTATGTCTCTTGTTATCTTTGTGTCTTTCCTCGTAGACTCTGTCCTTCCTCTTTTTATCTGGGGTACTTCTCTCATACTTCTCCTTTCCTCTTCTTTCTTCTGACTTCTTCTCCTCTCTTCTTCTTTCTTCTGACTTCTTCTCCTCTCTTCTTCTTCTTATGACTTTTTCTCCTGTCTTTCTCCAGACTTCTCTCCACTATCCTCTTGCTTCTTCTCTCCACTTTCCTCTGATTTTTTGTCTTGCCTTTCTGCTGTTTCCTTGGTCACTACCTGGGATAGGTCATGGACAGCGTGGAACATCTGCAGCATCTTCTGACCGTACTGTTTTATTGCCTCTGTGTTTGCTTCCACTGCTGCTTTCACTTCATTTAAAGCGGTGACAATGTTCTTATTGGTAGGAGCAGTCTTCAATTCAGTGATCTGTGCTGGCTCAGGGGCTTTCTTTTGGGTAGAAGCAATAGAGGCTGTCCCGGATGTGGGTGGGAGTATTTTGTTCAAGATATTCTCCTCTACCTCAGGGTCGTCCTCATAATCAAGCTCATTATTTACCAGCACTCCTGGATCTGAATCAATCCCTGATGTTGAAGCAATGGGGGTAGAGGAGGCTGTGCTAGCTGCTTCTCTTGGTAGGATTGTAGCTGCAGTTTGTTCTGATAAGCCTGCCATTGTAGCTGTGTGTTCAGGTACTTTTGCTGGCGAAGGAGTCCCCATCACTGGACTGCGTTCAGGGGTAACTGATATCACAGGGCTGGTTACACAGGTCTTACTAGATCCTTATATCAACAGTATGGGCTGTTGCACTGGAGTTGTGGATGCTCCCAGTAGTTGTTGTAGCTGCAAAATCACTGGAGAGGGAAGTTGCTTGATGGTTGAAGGGGTTGTTCTCAAAGGTGACCCAGCTATTCCTTCTGGAAAAACGACATCTATGGCCTTTGACATCAAATCTACCCGTTCTTTCTTCATTGATATCCAGTGATTGGCGGACTCCTCTGCTGATAGGGCTACCATGTCCCTTTCCCCTATTTTATAGTGATTCACGTTTGACGTTTGATCCTCCCTATCTGGAATGCCCTTCTCCTTTAGCATTAAGGCGTGCCTTGGAAAAGTTTTAACATGGGCTTCAAGGTCAGCACGCTTAAATGAGCGAAAGAGGCATAGTTTAAAGTAATATGGTACATCATCAAGTGCCAGATGTTGGTTCAGGATGTGTGCCTCTACCCTGAATTTAGCCTCTACATAAACTGTACTCCTCTTGTGAAAGCATGAAAGACACTGGTAGGCTCTTCTTTTGCTGTCAGCCATATTTCTGAAAATAGACAGTTTTGGATTCTGAAACCAACCATTTGAAAAGAACAAATAGGCGACAACTAAATGTTTAGACTGCTTTAGTTTTAATCGGTGCAGATGCTTATTATATGTGCAGACTATCTCATTTTGACAGACACCTTGGTACTTTCTCACTGATCTTGCTATTTCCGTTCACGGTACTCAAATTGGACTCCACTGTCCGACTAATAATGCACTCTACCCAAAACTTCTCATGTTACACCCTCAAATTCCGTCTCTTAACTTCATCAAACAGCTCATTATCTTTACCTTTTACCATCAATAATGCCCACACCTTTCCCTTCTTCTGCTCTCTGACCTTGTATTCTAATGTACTCTCAGTGAACCCTGTAACATGACCTTGATCATACTTTATTACCTTCAATTTCTCTGCACATTACCCCTTTTGTCTGCACTAAGTGCCCTTTTTCTTAGTCATCCATAAGAAGTTGAATTACAACTTACTGTAGTCTTTCATTACCTTAGTACATGAAATGAGACCTATAACAAAAAAAACCCACATTTTGCGAAAATAATTTCTCTATTTCCACTGCTTTTTAACAATCAATTGGCGAATTTTCACTGATTGAATTTCACTGGTTCTACCAATTTTTCGGTAGTTTCTTTCTGGCCTTGAGTTTCCAAGATGGTGTATTCACACCTTCATACATCTTCAGCTTATCATGGTGTACGACTTTCTCCTTGCCAGATTTCTCTTACTGTACTTCAAAATCGATGTTGTTGATATTGCTGATGATAAGGTAGGGCCCGTGGTAAGTCTTCAGTTTGTGAGCTGTTCCAACAGTGCAACTCTCAGAAAGGATCCACACTGCGTCACCTGGCTTGTAATTGTGATGAACCATCTTCACATCATACATGGACTTGTTTCTCTTAGCGGCAGACTTCAGATGCTCCAGGGCTACTTTATGGGCATGCTGCATCCTTCTTCGAAGTGTATCAACATTTTCGCCATAACTTGTTACGTCTTTTCCGCACTTCCAAAGTGCTGGTAGTCCGGTTTCACAACCCATGGCTAACAAATTTGGCGTAAGTCCCGTGCACAAAGGTGTTGATCTGTAGGCACTGGCTACGCATCCTAGATTTAGGTTCCAATCGTCTTGTTCATCACAGAGGTAGGCCTTGATCATCCTCTTGAGGGTACTGTTGAATCTTTCAACTTGGCCATTACACTTTGGGTTGCGTGGACTGGTTCTAGTCTTGCGTATCTGCAGCATGCGGCACATCTCTCGGAATACTCTACTTTCTAGCTCCGGCCTTGATCACTCAGAATGGACTGTGGACAACCCAATCTCGCGACAGACTCATTTAATATCTTGGAAGCACATGTCTCAGCAGTCTGATCAGGGACAGCAACTATTTCCTCATACTTTGTGAAGTAGTCAGTCAGCACTAGGATGTATTTGTTTCCTCTTGGTGTCACGGGAAATGGTCCCATATAGTCTGTGGCTACTACATCCCATGGTGCACCTACCTTTATTGTCCCAAGCAGAGCTTTTGCGGTCTTGACTGTTTTTTTCAAGGCTGCATAGGTATCGCACTGTTTGATGTGAAGTCTGGCGTCTAGCTTCATCCCAAACCAGAAAAAATGATGCCGGAGTTTTTCATAGGTCTTCTTTCATCCTAGATGACAAGAAATAATGGAGTCATGGTACTTGAACATATGCTCATTCTTCTTGACAGCTGGTACGAGGTACTGATGATTTTCACCACATCCATTTTTCTTCACCGCTTTCTTGTACAAGACTTCACCCTGCATTTGAAGTGTCTCCCAAATGATCCAGTAGTGTCGGGTGGCTGGGCTCTTTGACAACATGCTACCGTATCAGGTTTGATACCTTGGACTCTGGCTTGGTAAATCAGCCCTATGTCAGGATCTTCTGCTTGCATGGATGCTAGGTCTGACAGAGTTCTTCCTCCTGCCCATGTAGGTTGGGAATTACTGTTTACCACTGCATCCTCAATACCCAATGGACCTGGCTGGGGTTCAACAACAGCTCTCAGTGAATCCGTCTCGGTCGTCTGGCACAGCTCTGAATGGCACATGTCCTGCGCTCTCTTGGTATACTTACTACAGGGGCCACTGGTTCACTCATATCTTCCCAAGGACAATTACAGTCTTTAGGGTTTTCACACCTTGACAACGCATCACAGTGGCCCTGCTTCTTGCCTGGTCTGTACTCAATTGAAAAGTTGTAGTGGGATCAAATCTCACTTTATCTGCTAGATAAAAGACTCTGTCTGAAATTTCTTACATAGGGCTTACCATAGCCTTCACCAGATTGTCTTGATTGTTGTTTACGAAACAAACTGGATCCGTGACGCCTTCGACATTACTGCAAATGGATACACTGTCTGAAATGTCCGTGTCAGCTTGACTGATTCTGATGAACAATCCTCCACCTTTTGCATATGAGTCTCGAAATCATAGCACAAGAACTTACGTGAAAGTGAAATCTTCCTTTCGAACGTAGACGTCTTTCTGCATGAGGTTCTCAATAATACTTTCTATGGTTTCGTAGAAGCCGTCAGAGAATACAAATCTGGTTCATTTTTCCGTAGACCATTGGGGCTATTGTCATTGCATTGTGACTGTTTTAAGCTTTTGTGATTGGTTCCGTTAATATAAACTTTGACCTTCTATCATATTTGTTTAAGAGATTTTGATCTGACGAAAAGATGGGTTTAATGGGCGGGGGTCACTTCCCTATATATATTTTATTGAAAACTCTAAAATCAAAATGATTTCCTCAAAAAGTTATGATTTTTGTCGCAATATTCTAAAAGCTGAATAACCTTATCCCGTCCGTCAATTTTCGTGGGATTGACATAGTCCTTGCCATCTTGCCCTGAATTGATTCCCATTCACGGGTACCAGCTGCTGTTATGACTGGTCGTCTGAACCTTATTTTGGCTGTTGAACCAGATGTATGCCAAAGTGAGTGTGTTAATAGAAGGGCAGCAACAATAGCACTCTCCATGTCCTCTGTCTGATAATCACATCCAGGGAGGGCGCACTTAACCACTGGCATCGTCGTTGGTTTTCATGGAATATGCTGTTTATGAATAAGAACCTGGTCTCTTTGTTTGAAGTAATTACCTTTAAAGGGTCAAAGGAAATTACCTGTTATATCTTCGTTACACGTGGTTAAACAGTAAAATATCTATTCTTTGTTTTGCAGAAGGCTACGGGGTACAATGGGGTCCTCACTTTCGTCTCCACGGGCCGAGAGTCATCCCGGGCATAGACTGGAAACCCTAAACCACTATACCCCCCCCCCCCCCAACTTTATTTGATTGAAAGAAGCTAACATCTACTTGACAGATCTTCCTGGCTTGCTAATACCAGAAAAAACTGATGACCCCGTCTTCTATTCTGGGTGAGTGAAAGTGCCTTTCGTGCACCACCCACTATGTTCCTTTCGTGCACACCCATTTGGTATCCGCTACCTCCAATCCCCCTCCCCTAAGAATTTCTTCAAGCGGAGGAAGTACCGTGCTCGCTTGTCTGTAGCTGGTACAACCTCTATGCATTCTTGGAGGATATCTCTAGAACATCCTCCCACCTGTCACCTCTGATGGCTGCCACTAACCGAGCCGTTGTGCCCAGTAGTGTAGGGGTTGAAACCTGGCGTCCAAATCTGAAATATGGGGCGTCGGTCTAGAGAAGCAGTCTGTGAGGCTCAAGAGTTTTGAGAGTCTGCTTCTGGGTTGCGTTGAAATCTGCAACGAGCCCCGTAAACCCAAAACGGATATTTGGGAACTCTGACACCCATCTGTCTCTGGCACTTGCACTACCACTATAGCAATGCAAGTGGATTTTCTGCTCCTTTGACACTAGTCCCTTCAGGTGGTACAGTAGTTGCAGCATGTCGTTGCCATCCCCCTATTATGAATTACCAAAAACCTTGTCAGGGATGAGATGGCCAAGAGAACGGTCCAACATTACGTGCTGGTGGTCCCACAACGCAGGATCAATCCTGAAATGGTCCAGACCAACCTCTGCCAGGGCACACACTCCGTTGATTTGAAGACATTCCTCGAAGTTCTCCTCAGTGACCTCTTTAGTCTTTGGATGTAATCCAATCGCCACGCCTATGCCCTGTGAGCTAAGATAGTAGATCTCCTCCTGACTGGGGTAAGTCGACGGGTCACAATAAACCGCAAGGCCTCCAACCACGTGGACTTCATCAACGGCATTGGGTTCTTCAACCTTCAGCATTTCTTTGAAGGAACACCGCCTCGTCAACTTATTTCTGACACGGTCCAGGTGGAAGTGACTGTCCACGGCATTGGGCCTCTGTGAGAGGGGAGGAACAAAGGCAGGATACTCTGCACGAAGATCTCCCCTTGTCTGCTTGTCAAGGACTCCTAGCACGACCAGGAACACTCGCCAGTGCATTAAGAGGGCTGGTGAGTTAATTTGCGCAATGCTGTAGGAATCCTTCTTTTCGTACCCCATCTCTTCACATAAGCTGTCAAGGGAGCTTTTCATACACTTTGACAGCACGGCACACCCAACCGTCAACAACTCGAGATTTCTATATATATTTTGCAAGAATCTCTACATCTAAACACCTCACGATCCTGCTGGAGCACTTGATCAGAAGGTTCACCCTGCTGCGAGTGACCTGAGAGAGCCCATTTTTCTCATCAAGGATCCCTGGTTCTTGCGCATTGAATGCATGCACTCGGGATACCTTCTCTAAACAACCCGGGAAAGGACAAACATCTGTATCTTTTGTCTTTGGACTCCTTTCGTGAGTCCTGTTGAGGCTCCTTTCGTGAGCATTTGGTGGTCCCCTTCGGACGACACTCAGGCTCCTTCTGTGATCCTTTCTGGCTCTCGCCCTCCCTAGTTGAGGTTATTGGCTTTTGCGGAGAGAGGTTCCTAGGGAAGCGTCTCACAGGCAAGGTAGAGATTTTCCTAATCTCCTTAGGTCTAGCTCCCTTGTCTTCCAAGGCAATTGTTCCCAGCACTGCATCTATTTCAGATGTCAGGCTGTCTATCTCCATCGCCACTCCCTTCTGTCCCTCGTCTGAGGTTACCCTCTCCAGGTCAGGGTTGTCCAGCAAGCGAATATCCTTGCTGGGGCCCGCTTGCATGGTGCTAGGTGCCTTCTTTGGCATGTTCAACTTGAAAATGTTGCTACAGATCCAGCTTGCGTCATGGAACTGCAGCGCTTGTGCATCAGACGCCTCTTTGGCCAACCAGTTGATTCTCTTCTTCGTCTTGGCCAGCTTTATTTGTCCTAGCAGGATATTATCTTGATCCTGGAGTGGCATGGCCGACAGCATGATGGTGCTGACCAAGTCCTTTGGAGGCAACAGGCTTTCGTCCGTGTTTGCCTTGATGACCTCTCTTGCAGTGAACATGTCTGAAAGAGAAAGAAAGAACGATTAAGAAATTGAACAGTTTCCCAATAATTCCCTCGCTCACCCTAGTTTAACTTTCCTGGGAGTTTACTGGCTGCAATCCTTGCAACAGAATTTTTTTTATCTATATCCAGTGCATCTGAAGCAGTGACATTGACACAGGATCAATGGAACCACTCGTCGCACCCATCACATTGTATCATGAAACGACCTTGCCATGGCCTGTGACAAACACAGTATACGGTATCATCATCCTCATCATCATCTGGTTCTGGGTCAGGGTTAGCTAACCACTTTCTGATCCAGTCTGGGATCACTCTGTCCCTACACCTCTTCAAACGATCATGGCTCACTACGAAAAACGATTTCCGCAGTTTCACACGGTAAAGTGAAGCAAAGATCCTTTTTACGACGACAGCTGGGCCTTTCTACGGCGGACTAAGTGTCTTACACTGGCCCTTTTTTACTGCTGTGTCTAACAAGTAACAAGGTCCTTTTCCTGGTATTCATGTTCCGGTACTCGGACATCATAATCCCTCTTCATGTTCTTTAATGAAGTGTTGAGGCTATCCCTCGCTGCATTATGCACAGCTTGAATGTTCTTCATGAAAGTTGTCACATACTCGTCTGCCGCAACCGGATTAGCCGGTTAATGCCCACATTAACTGGCCTTCGAGTTCTTGTTGCAGAGAGCACATGTAGCCATACAGTTAGCTACATCCAAAAAACTTTTCTCTGACCCTGGCCTTAGTTCTCGCAACCCCCTGATGACCTGCAGATGGCAGATCATGATTTAGCCTGATAGCCTCAGTTTTCAAGCTATCAGGGATAACCAAATTTCTCTCAGAGGATGCTCCGACTGCGTGGAATAGCAAATCCCCCAAAAAATCAAAGGACTCTTTATCCAGCCAATAAGCCTTAGCACATGGATTTGACAAAAACAACTCCTTTTCTGTTGGCTGGACTCTGTCTTCCAACGAATTCAGAACCAGCAAAAGGTCTTTGTCTGTGGCCTGGGCGTTTTTTACATCTGACACGCTGAAGCCCCAGCATTCCAACTGTTCATGATCTGTTTTTCGACTGATCCCGCAGACACTCACAGAATATTCGCCTTTGCGACAACAATATCTATAAATATGTCTGCCTGGTTCTTCCCTGTCTGCTATATGATTTCAGTCTCGCTGTCCACCAGCTTGCAACTGCCAATTGCTACTTGGTTTACTGTTGAGTGTTTTGAGCAAAACACATGGCCTGCATAACTACGTGACCCGGTTAAAACACCAACCCTGGTCCTTTCGACCTCCGCTGCCGGTTTTGGTTCGTCACCCTGTGTCTTGCTACCACCTTGCCGTTGGGCCACCAGTTACCGCTCATGACATCTAACCCCAGTGGCAAGGCCTTAGGGGGAATCATCTCCCACCTCCGCCATTATCCTCAATGTCAACGTAACTGCGTCGTCTACTTCCCGGGTGAAAGCCCCACAACGACTGTCTGCTCTCATGCAGTAAATGCATCTCCCACAAGGTAGTTTGCCTAGCTGGACCCCGAAGAGATATTCGTCACACCCATCATCTGGTTCAGGCTTTCTTGAAAGCGCATCAGCATTGCCATGCTTATTGCCAGGACGATGCACGAGTTTCATGTCATACTGTGACAATTCCTCAATCCATCTCGCCAGTTGACCTTGGGGCTCCTTAAAATTCAACAATCAAATTAAGCTCGAGTGGTCGGTACGAACAGTGAACTGTCTTCCAAGCAGATAGTGCCTATACTGTCTGGTAAATCGCACTACCGCAACACGTCTTCCTGAATTTGAATCAGTTCCGCTCCAATTGCGAAATCTGATGCATCTGTATCTAGGATAAATGGCCTCTCCTGTCTTTGTAGTGCCAGGACAGGAGGGTTTGTCAGGGCCTGTTTAAGAGTGTCAAAAGACTCCTGTTTCTCCTCGTCCCATTTGTAGTTGTGTTTCCCCACTACATCAAAAAGTGGTTTGGCTAAAGCCGAGAAATCTTTTATAAAATTACGATGGTAATTAGCAAGACCTACAAACTGTTCAACATCTTTTGAACATGTAGGTATTGGCCAATCTACAATTGGTTCAACGTCAGACTTTGACATAGTCAAAGAATCGCTGCTGACCACCCGTCCGAGAAACTCAACTTGTTTCTGGAAAAATAAGCACTCCTTAGGCTTAAGTTTCAACCCATGTAGGCGGAAACGCTTCAGAGCCTCACTTAAGTGATCTCTGTAATCCTTCCCCATGACTAGGATATCGTCAAGAAAAGCTAGCACTGTTTTCCAGCTTAAGCCTCTCATGACGAGGTTCATCACCCTGGCATAGGTGGCTGGCGCATTATCAAGACCAAATCCCATTTTGGCATGTTCATACAACCCATACTTTGTATGAAAGGCTGTCTTCCGTCTGTCCACTGGTTTCACATTCACTTGCCAATACGCCGAATTTGCATCCAATTTGGAAAACCAAACGTTGCCTGACAAGGTGTGTATGCAATTATCTACCAGTGGTAATGGGAAAACGTCTTTGACCGTCACATTTTTTAATGCACGGTAGTCAATGCACCATCGTACATTTCCATCCCTCTTACGGATTAGTACATGGGTCGATGCCCATTCAGATGACGACTCTTGGATCATCCCCGCATCTAACATCTTCTTGAGATGTGCCTCTTCTTCCCCCAAAAAGCATTCTGATGTACGTCTTAGCCGTTGTTTGATTGGCTTAGCGTCCCCTGTGTCAATGGAGTGCTTGATCTCTGTGAAAGTACCGAGATCGCACTCATCTTTTGCAAACACATCCTGAAAAGAGCTTAGCAAATTTACCAAGCCTGCTTGTTCAGCAGTGGAGATATGTCCTTTGGAGTTCTCAAATGTCTCCCTTAAGTGTTCTGGTAATGATGAAGCATCACCGGAATCATAACCTGCGCTGGTCACCTCCTGCACATTAATATGCTCGAGATCAGGACAGCTTGGGTCACAATCCGAATCAAATGACTCGATAGGGTATGCCCTACCTACTTCCTGGCCCTTCTTGATGGTCAGGTATCTGTCAGAGGCATTTACAACACACCTATGTTCATTGTTATTTCATGGCCTTCATATGTCAATGTCCCCTTTCCCATGTACAAAACAGCTGACCCACGCGTAAGTAGATCAACCCAAAACAGCATGTCTTGTTCTATTGGTGCGACATACACAGGGCCCTTGTAGTTTGATATGCCTATTCTCAGTTTAAATGGAGCATAAGACTTCCAATCTGGAAGTCGTGGGTTCGATCCCTGGTGGCGGCAAATATCCTTTCCGACGTTTGTCTCTCACCAATGGGTATATAATCGTAAACCTATGTGAGATAGCAGTCGGAGGCTAGGAAAGGGTGTAATGGTAGTACAGGTGAAAGAAATACCAGGAATCCATTGTTAGGTGCTCCGGCCGGCGCGATATAACTGCGAAATTGTTGAAAGCAGCGTAAAACCCATTCAAACAAACAAACAAACAAACAGTTTAAATGGAACAGCCACAAAGCTGATCATAGACATCTGACGTCCTGCTGTGTCAAGTTTCACCTCCCTCAGTTAGGGTGGAGGATGTCTCAGTGTAGAGTACAGTCTGTCAGAGATTATTGTCACCTCTGCAGCTGAATCCACCACTGCCGTCACTTGACGCTCTCCAACATTTACCGGAATTGTAAAAGAGGAGGCTGATCTTAGGACACACACTTTAACTGGTAACTCTATGGCTATCGCGGTTGGATGCCCCCAAGCATTGTGTTGAGGCTTCCCATTCAATTCTAAATCGGCTGCACCCTTTCGTGGTGCAGCAGGATTTAGTGTACTAGCTGACCCCCCTTTACTACTACTTGAAATTTTCGATTTTTTTGAAAAATCCCAATCTTCACATGGTGATCAAACTCAGCTATTGGAGCTTTCAAACCTATAGAGCTTATTATTGGTTGTTGGGATGAGCTTTTGCTCCCTCGGCTGACCCTTGCTTGTTTAAACCCTTCTTCACTCTTTGAAAAAAATGTCCCACTTCATCACATACGTAGCAAGCTCCAGTAAATTTTCTCTTCCCTCTGCCAGCCGGCCTAGGTCGGAATCTGACTAGCTTCTCCTTGACCTCTTTGGGCTCAAGTTGAAGCTGGTCCATCATCTTCTGCATGCTGTGCTGTGTATCGTCTTGAGCAGCAGACACATGGACTGTTTCATAGTCAGTGGCTACATTTGTTGGAACCGACTGACGTTTTTGTCTGCTTCCCATAGCTTGTTTCGAATATTGAAACAAGCGGACCTCATTCATAGCATCCTCAATTGTGTTGAAGGACCTAAAAAAGCACTTTGGCCTACGTCTACATCATACAGACCTTGGCAGAAACGTGCAATCGCCTGCTGGTTAGAGTAAGTTTCCGGGAGTTAGAGTAAGTTTCCGGGAGTTCATTGAAAGCTTCTGTTGCCATCGACTGCACTCGATCAGCCCATTCCTCCATGGTTTCACCCTTTGTTCGCACAGCTTGGTAAAACTTGGCCTGTGCAGCTGCTGGAAGCTCTGCCGCTCCAAATCGGCGCTCAAATTTGCGCATCGTTTTGCGCATCGTCTGGCTCTCTCTTAAGTAGCATGGCAGCATAAACCAAGGCCTTGTCTGTCGAAGTGTATAACAAACAATCCCTGCGTTGTTGCTCGGTCCACCCACTGGCCTCAGCAAAGCGGCTGAATTTCAGCTGGAACGCTGACCAACTGCTCTTGTCTTCGTAGACTAGCGCCTTTGGAAGGTTCATCAGCACGGACATATCACTACGTCCTGAGGGAGGCCTTTTTGCGGACCTCTCCAGGGCGTCGTCTTCCCCTTCACTGTCTGAACTGGCCTATGCTAGGGCATGTCCCCTTTGTGGGACATTGTCCCTGTGTTGTACCTCACCTTCAATGCGTAATATCTCCAATCGTATCTGGAGATCAGCATCTATTCTTTCATCGGAGGACAACTTACCTTTTTGAGCCATTTTTTTCTTGGTCACGGTTCTTAAGTGGTTAAGCTCTCCCATCATTGCATCTACCTCTCTCTCCCATATAGAGAGATTTGGCATTAGAGTGCGGGGTGCTGTGTGGGGGTTGTCTAGCAACCCAGAAATGCCCGGATGCGTAGACCTGGACCCAATAGTAGCCCCCTCCATACGTCTGTCTGCAGTTGGTTCATGTTTGGGCCCCCTAAATGCAGAGGGTCCAGACAAATTTGAATGATTTAATGAACCCTGACAATGAACAGCATCTGAAATGACAATGAAAGAAATGCTCAGTATTGCTCAATGGACCTATATCATTATCTTGTACAGTAAAATAGGAGCATAACTTACATTTGAAATAACGAATGAGGGTGGCATAAATTGGGTTAATAAAGAAGGGACGTAACTCTGAACTGGCTGGAATTGACTCCTATAACCCAGAAGATATATCCCGGTAACCATAACCAAGAACATCTCACATAATTCTGTAAAATTTCAATGAAATTTCACGGGATTCTTGTTTGACCCTTTTTCAAACTACAAAAAGTTATTGTGATAAGGTGAAAACATAACTTTAAACGACGAGGGCCATTTCCTGAATTGAAAATAAAAGTTCCCATTGCAATTTAATAATCTTGACTGTCAAATTTGGATTATGTCGATCGATAAAAATATTGAAGCCTATGTAGTATTTGAAAGGCAGCAATTATTAAAGGGCTGAGTATATAGAGTGCAATTGCCTAAGCACATGGCAAATAACGACCCTGGCGTTCTGTGGGCACCTGTGTCCTGACTCAATTCGTCCGCGAGAGGGAATGTACTTAATTTCTCTCTACACACACACATCTGATACATCACCCCTCCAGACCTGACCGATTCTAACTATCCCGTTCCTGCCTTGGTTTTTATCTCTACTGTTGTTAAAGGCGCTCTTCATTTGCCTAGGTTGCAGCAATCACTGAGTTAACGGGTTCTTGTCGAACCAGGGCAACCAAGCTTGCAACATCCCCTTTGTATGCAGGAGTATTGTTGGTGAGTCCTTCCAGCATTGGCAAATATAGAAGACAACTTTCTCAGGGTCACTGAGCTATAGGATTTCTGCAAGCATTCCTTTCTGAGTTTCAACTGAAGGTGCTCCTTTGCTTAGATCAATACCGACCTCCCCTAGAGCTACTTCTCTTGGTTGGCCAGCAACTACTTCCGCTGCTGTTCTGTCTTTTGACCTAGAGTTCCCGCTTTTCTTGGGTTGAGTCTCACCGTAATCTTCCATTTTGTATCTGCTTTCTAGTGCACCCGAGATTAATGTTCCGGATCACAGTACATCATGAATTCCCCAATAAGAGGAACAGCATTATTTGGTGGTACCTTAGTGATCCTTGTCGTCAATATTGAAGAGGTTGAGACCACCTAAACGAACACCAAGGCGGTCTTGATAAAAATGGCTGTCAAATGCCCCCTGACAAGTAGTTCCCTTCTGTATGTTCTTTGGACCTGCTCTAGGCTGTACTATTCCTGCTGTTTGCTTTCTTTTGTAGATATCAGCTTGAGTTTGTTATGTCAACTTCTTTAGGGAAGATGGTGATTTCGGATCGGATCGGAGCAAAGCTTCTTCCTCTTCTACTGTCACTGGATGAGAGTTTGTTGAGCTTTGTGTGCCTTCATAGTTTGACTCTGTACTCCTGTCTGGCGAATCCAAGATAAGTTTGAAGGATCGATCCGTTTGATTCTGCTTCCGACCGTCTACATAGACATAATGGCTACTTTCTGACCTTTGTCATCTTTTGCCGGGCCTTGGGTTGCCCTGAGAGGTTGGGCACTGACTTTAGTTGGACTTGATGTCATCGGTGAAGCAGTGCCAACTTGGAAAGAGCTAGATTCCCTTTCCACTGGTCATGGTCTCTTGTCCTGTTTTTTTTTTTTTTTTAGCTTACCTGAGCACATTTTCTCAATGTGAGCTTTTGTGATCATTGAATGTCCGTCGTCTGTCGTCCGGCGTCATCAATCTTAGTGTTTACACTCTAGAGGCTACAAATATGGCCCAAGCCTCATGAAACTTAGTCAGAATGTTGGCCAGGTCACAAGGATGATCCCTATTGAAAACGGGAGGGGTCCGTGTCATATCACAGGAAAAAGGGCCTTAAAAGATTTTTCTTATTTTCACTCTAAAGGGAAAAAATATAGTCCAATCTTCATGAAACTTGGTCTGAATGTTGGCCAGGTCACAAAAAATTGAGAAGGGAAGGATTCATGCCTTATCACGAAAAAAGGGGCCTTAATGACGATTTTCTTGTTTAAAATCCAGAGGTTACAAATATGGCCCAATCTTAATAAAATTTGGTCTGAATGTTGGCCAAATCACAAGGATTAACCCTATTGAAAATGGGATGGATCCGTGCAATATCAGGGAAAGGGGCCTTCATGACAATTTTCTTGTTTACACTCTAGAGGACACAAATATGGCCCAATCTTCGTGAAACTTGATCAGAATGTAAGCAAGGTCATAAGGATTAACCCTTTTGAAAATGGGAAGGATCCGTGCCATATCAAGGGAAATGGGGCATTAATGGAAATTTTCTTGTTCACACTCTAGTGGCCATAAATATGGTCCAATCTTCATTAAATTCGGTCAGAATATTAGCCAATTCATGAGGATGAACCTTATCGAAAATTGGAAAGATCTATGCCATATCACGGGAAAAAGGGCCTTATTGACAGTTTTCTTGTTTATACTCTAGAGGCCAAAAATAGAGCCCAATCTGTATGAAATCTGGTCAGAATGTAAGCCAGGTCATATGAAAAGGTTAGAAATTTATGCAGGGATCATAGGAAAAGAGAAATGTCTTTCTTTGGAAAAAATTAATGGTCATTTTATGATCTTTCAAGCATTTAATTTTGCAATGGGAGAAGTCAAAGAGACAAAGGTGAGCGATATAGGACCATCATGGTCCTCTTGTTTTTTTAAATGGTCCATAATAAAAGCCATTAATCTCAAATGAATTAGGCCAGCTGGGGAAATAACTGGGATGGGGTTAATTCTTCTGGAACTTTACATCCGGCGAATAAACACAGCTGCTGCATTGCTTCACTCATTTCTGGGGCGATGATGGAAAGATTGGTCTATCACAATATTCTTATCCACCATAGCCCTATGATTTCCAGGATTAGGATTGTCACACTGCTTTAAAGCACCTGCAAGCCTTTGAGTTGCTTGGCCTGGAAGCCTTACTAGTACTATGCAACTCTGACTTGTCTCCCGATCATTGCAAATTACAGGGATGTACTGAGAGAACACGTTCCGCTTTTGCTTCCTAGCTTCTGCTTGACACGCATAGAAAGGACACTTATTTCTTTTTACTTTCTTTTCCCTCGGCCTATCCCCTGCCTTCCTTTCTATGGTGCGATTGTCCTCCTCTAGTGAAACCACTCTGTTAAACCTGTGCACTTTAATCCTCAAATTGTCAGCTTGTAGATCTATTGACAGGCAACAGTTTTTTTTCTCATTCTTTCCTGGTTTTATCTCAGCGATAAAAAACCTTTCTTCCCCACAAGATCTCCTTTCTCTCTGCAAAATAATCCCTGCTCCTAGTCTTGGAACCCCCAGGCCTGGAGTCATGCCTTGAGGTGTCATCTCTTTTAAGCACTCGTTTTTTTGTATGGCACCTAGACCTAAACTCTTGTCTTGGTACCCTGATGTCTATTTCATGAGCAGCACTTCTAAAGCTCACATTCTCAAATGTTTGGCTCTCTAGGGTTTGACCCATATCCTTCCCATTTTTAGTTCTCTACCGGCCAAAGCTGAAGGAGACTATAGGTTTGCGCTCCGACCGTCTGTCCGTCCGTCTGTCCATCCGTCTGTCAGTCCAGATATCAGTTTTCCGAACTTTTTTTCTTAACCATGGGAGATATTGAGCAATGTCTCATTTTCACTTCCATGTTTTTTCCATGAACAAGTCAAGGATAGATATTATTGAACACATTTGTGCTTTTTCTTAATATTTCATGAACAATACAAAACATTATAAAAGGGCTTTTTTGCCTTAAATCATATTTTCAGTTCCTAAAAACTACCTGTATACATTATCCATGTACTCCTCACATGTATGAAGAGCTGAGATAAACATGACCAATTTAGACTATATATATAGAGCAATAAGTAGTTTTGTTTTTGCATGGATCGGTGCATTTCTTCTTAAACCTGACTGACAATTGCAAGGCTGACAGTAAACTACTTTTATATCAAAAGACCAAGATAAATAAATAGGGAATAATTGTTTGTTTCAGTGTAAGATCGATTAATCTTTCATTGAGTGCACAATAAAAACTATATTTTCACGAGTGGCAGATCCATAAGTAATAGTTATAGTTCATTTCTGACAATTTACGCGATATAACCTAAGCGGAGCGTTAGCGGAGCGCAAGGTTATACGCGTAAATTGTCAGAATATGAACTATAACTGTTTTACCGATCGACTTATTTTTTCACCGAATAAGGCTGTGTCAAACGAGTTGCACGTCAATCAATGATGTCATTCATTTTTGTTGCGTCATACATTCTTCAATCAAATCGAGGTAAACAAAAAGTGTGGGAGGAGCGAATTAAATCACAATCGGGTTACTGTAGATAATTAATCATTTGGTGAGACAAATTCATTTGAGAACGTTCGGTGAACAAAACCTCGTGATTGCAACTGTTGGATTTTGTATTCTATTTTGTAAGCATTTCGCGGAAATCTTGTCTCTCTTAATGGGGTTTTTGCAATTATGGATAAACACTTATCTATCATGGCATATTTAGTCGCGCAACTGGTAGCGCGGCTGTGATCATTCAAAAGGTCCTGGATTCGATCCCCGACGGCGGCACTCATCCTTTGCGACTATTTTTCTCCCACCAATGGGTCGATAGTCATAGATAGTGGATAGCAACTGGAGGAAAAGAAAAAGAGTATTGGTAGTACTGGTGTTAGAAATACCAGGAATTCATTGTTAGGTGACACAGCCGCTGCGATATAACTGAAAGATTGTTGAAAGTGGCGTCGAACCCCGTGTAAACAAACGAAACAATCGCAAATTCATGGTCAATACTATTTTGTTTGCAACGAGCAATACTAATAACGCATTGAAAACATATAGTTACCAGGTTTTGGTTCCACTACGGTATCAGGTCAAAGTTAAACAGATCACACTGGCTTTCGATACTGGTATCGAAAGACTAATATGTTTCGAATCGCTTTGTTTTGAAAACGTTTATATCCGTAGAATCATTTAAGTAGGCCTATTACAAGTTGTTCTACAATCGTTTGCCTACATGTACCTTTCCAAGTGCCAAGCAAACTGGTCGATCTTTTTTACTGCTGTGCTATACATGGGTATAGATTAATATCTTATAATCAAAATCAGTTATATATAAGCCTAATCTTATCTTGATTAACATGCAGACAAATTATTCAAGAATTTCTCCCCTTTTTAATTAACAATATTGTATCAGCATAACTTCAAAAACATCTTAAGTAAACGTTTTTATTAAAATACTCGATTCGGGATAAAGGTCTCTCGAGACATGTTATCAGACTAGATTATGACGTCACTGTCTGGTTTTGAGTGTAGTCCCCGCCAATAATGACCGAAATTCACGTAGCTCACTTATTCGAGCAGATCGGTCGGGTTATGGGATATATTTTTTGAATTTCAAACGAAATAGCGGCCTCTCATTGGCGGAAAAAATAGGGCGATCGGTAAGTGAAAATATAGCTTTTACTGTTCTTGAAAAGAAACATAAATTGATCTTACACACAATTTTCTTTAATGTAGAAGGAGACAAAATGTAATTTAATGTACAAAGTTTCGAAAAGCCCGTCATTTCGCATGTGAAGTTATGGCATCATTTGGCTCTGCTTAGATGACGTCATAATGATGTTATGTACAAAATCAGCGGGATTTTTTTTTTTTTTTTTTTTTTTTTGATAATTTCACTGTTTGAACGCCGCTTATTTCTGGAGCATGCTATCAGAAACGTCATCGTTGGTAGCAGCCTTATAATGATGCATCCAATCTGGGTCTGTGTTGAATTTCACTTTAAGGATCATTGGTATATTTTTCTGCTCAACTGTTAATTTTTTATCCTCCCCGAAGGGAGAGCATATAGCCGCCGCTTTGTCTGTCCGTCCGTCCGTCCATCCGTCCGTCCCCACCTATTTCTCCATAACCCTTGGGCCAAATCAAATGAAACTTACCATGTGAACTCCCTATGATATAGTGATGATGCATATGTGACGGTTTTTGGATTTGAGGCCTCGTCACGGGAAAAGGGGACTTAGGGTAAAAAACAGTTTTTCCCAAATTTCTCCTAGTCTAACAGTCAGAATTTAGTGAAATTTCATATTTGAGTAGCAAATCAGATGCCCTTTACTATAAATAATTTGAAATTAACGTAAAAAATATATTATGGAAAAAGGGGGCTAAATGTTTGTTACCTTACGTTAGCATGTAAAATAGTAATTCCGTCCGTCCGTCCCCACCTATTTCTTCATAACCCTTGGGCCAAATCAAATGAAACTTACCATGTGAACTTCCTATGATAAAGTGTTGATGCATCTGTGACGGTTTTTGGATTTGGGGCCTCGTCACGGGAAAAGGGGACTTAGGGTAAAAAACAGTTTTTCCCAAATTTCTCCTAGTCTAACAGTCAAAATTTAGTGAAATTTCATATTTGAGTAGCAAATCAGATGCCCTTTACTATAAACAATTTGAAATGAACGTTAAAAAAATATATCATGGAAAAAGGGGGCTAAATATTTGTTACCTTTACACTAGCGCGTAAAATACAGTTATTCTTTCATTTCTCCTAGTCTCATGCTTAGAATTTGATGAAATTTCAAATTTCAGTAGCAAATCAGATTCCCTTTACCATAAAGTATTTGAAATTTGTGTCTCAAAATATGTCATGCAAAAAGAGGTTTAATGTTTGTTACCTTAATGTTTGCTGTATAAGATAACACCTTTTTTGAGTCCTTGCAATCTGACCACAGAGCATATCTCCTAAAGTATAATAGCTATCAACTTGAAACCTTATGGGTGGATAGATCTCATTGAGGAGAAGTACAGTGTACAAGAACTGCAACTCTTGCTTGCATAATTTTGGAGTTATTGCCCTTTGTTATTTTTGATACTTAGATTTTGTCTGGAGCATATCTCCTAAAGTATAATAGCTATCAACTTGAATCTTTATGGGTGGATAGATCTCATGGAGGAGAAGTGCAATACACCTGAACTACAACTCTTGCTTGCATAATTTTGGAGTTATTGCCTTTTGTTATTTTTATTACTTAGATTTTATAGGAGGCAAATCTTTGACAGTACATAGAATCTTTTATCTATTAGGCTTCAGTTTACTATCAAGCTTTCTTGGCGGGGGATGTCCATGTCCAACGTGGCTCTTGTTTTTGTGACAATGCCTTATTCGGGGAGCATAATCCGTCTCTGACGGCTCTTGTTACCCTGAGCTATGACTTCTATAGATGAAGTAAGACTATCTCGAATGCCATACCCTTCCTTACTTTTTAGTATTACATTAACCTTTCTTTGTGCTTTATAGTCTGTGAAAATGATAAATTGCACAACAGAAGCCTTGGAAAATTACATTTGAAAACGCTATGTACCTAAGAACTTTTCTTTATCAAACGTCAAGTTCCTCTTCAACTTTTTGCTTGAAAGATTTTTCTCCTATTTCACATTGGAGATTATACTACAAATTTGCAGTATAATGTCCAACGTCTAGACGGGGCAAAAAGGGTTAAACCTTGCAAATTGCTTTCCAATTTGAGGAGTTGTACATGTTTCTCCTTTATCTTTTTATGCCCCCGCATCGATAGATCGGGGGCATATTGTTTTACTCATGTCCGTCTGTCTGTCTGTCTGTCCGTCCGTCCGTCTGTCCGAAAACTTAACCTTGCCAATATCTTCAAGCCTATTCAAGATACAAAGCTAATATTTGGCATGATGATAGATCTCAATGATCCGCATCCGCTGGTGCCAAAGTCAAGGTCATGTGACAAGGTCAAGGTCAAATGTCAAGGTCAAACGTCCCAAAACTTAACCCGAAAACTTAACCTTGCCAATATCTTCAAGCCTATTTAAGATGCAAAGCTAATATTTGGCATGATGATAGATCTCAATGATCCGCATCCGCTGGTACCAAAGTCAAGGTCATGTGACAAGGTCAAGGTCATCTGTCAAGGTCAAACGTCCGAAAACTTAACCCAAAAACTTAACCTTGCCAATATCTTCAAGCCTATTCAAGATACAAAGCTAATATTTGGCATGATGATAGATCTCAATGATCCGCATCCGCTAGTACCAAAGTCAAGGTCATGTGACAAGGTCAAGGTCATCTGTTAAGGTCAAACTTTAACCCGAAAACTTAACCTTGCCAATATCTTCAAGCCTAATCAAGATACAAAGCTAATATTTGGCATGATGATAGACCCAATGATCCGCATCCGCTGGTACCAAAGTCAAGGTCATGTGACAAGGTCAAGGTCATCTGTCAAGGTCAACTTTTGAAAAAAAATGCCGTTACGGGGGCTTTCATGTTTCACAAACACATCTTGTTTATATTAAATTTTTCATGCGTTTTGAAGTAGTCGCACAGTGGATTTTTCAACCAGTTTTAGTTCGTTAGACTCAACTGTTGTATCATCCTCAGCCAGTTGAGCTTTTTTAGCTCGGCTGTTTTCGGAGAAAACCCGAGGTATTGCTATAGCCTCCGTGTCGTCGTCGTTGGCGTCGTTGTCGTCGTCGTTGTCGTCGTCGTCGTTGTCGTCGTCGTGCGAAAGCTTTGACATTTTGTTATATCTCTGGTTCTACTGAAGGCATTCACTTGAAACTTGGCACACATGTTCACCATCAAAAGAGCAAGCTATACTATCAAGGGGGATAACTCTAGATGCATTTTGTGCAAATTATGCCCCTTTTTCGACTTAGATTTTTTCCCACCATCCAGCACTAGACAGCCGAGCGTAGGCACCCGTAGGCGGTGCTCTTGTTCTTTTCTCTACGTCTCCTCCTTTCATTTTCTATCGCTTTAGACGACTCAGGTTTTTTTCTCTGGTTCGTCCAAATCAATTAAAGCTTTATTCAAAGCCGTATCATCAATTCTCCCTCCACTATGTAATTTTAATAGTTTCTCTACATTAGAACTCATTGTTTTATTTTTTCGCTCACCTAAGCACGAAGTGCTCAAGGGAGCTATTGGGATCTATCAATGCCCGCTGTCCGTCTGTCCGTCACGGCGTCAACAATTTCTTTAAATGACATCTCCTCCTTAACTTCTAAGTCAAAATCAACCGAACTTAGCAGAAACTTTCCTTGGGTGGTTCCTTGTAAAAATTGCTAAAATGGAAAGGATCCGTGTCATATCACGAAAAAGGGGCCTTAATGATAATTTTCTTGTTTACCCTCTAGAAGCCACAAATATGGTCCAATCGTCATGAAACTTTGTCAGAATGTTTGTTAGGTCATGTGGATGAACTCTATTGAAAATAGGAAGGATTCGTGCCATATCACGGGAAAAGGGGCCTTAATGACAATTTTCTTGTTTACACTCTAGTGGCCATAAATTGGTCAGAATATTTGTCAGGTCTCAAGGATGAAGCCTATTGAAAATGAAAAGGATCCGCGCCATAACACGGGAAAAGTGGCCTTAATAACAATTTTCTTGTTTACACTCTAGAAGCCACAAATATGGCCCAATCGTCATGAAACTTTGTCAGAATGATTTTAGGGTCATGAGGATGAACTCTTGAAAATGGGAAGGATCCGTGCCATATCAGGGGAAGAGGTGGTTTTATGACAATTTTTTTGTAAGAGCTCCAGAAAAGGAGTCTCAATGATAATTTACTTGAAAGAACTCTAATGGCCACAAATATGGCCCAAACTTTGTGAAACTTTGTTTTATGTAGAAATTATCTTCTTTATGACATCTGCCTTTTTAATTGATGTGATTTCCTAGTGACCAAAGAGACTCAGGTGAGCGCTCTAGGACCATCATGGTCCTCTTGTATATACATTTTAATGAAATAAAAAATGATATCTAAAACATTAAAAATGGGATTCCGACGTGCTATTCTACCTAGAGGTTCGAATAAACCATGTAAAAATAAGCCAGTAAAATTCTACTTACTGTAAAGATTAAACCCTGGAGGCAAGAGATTGCAAGACTGAATAGGATAATCATATAAAAGTTATTTTTTTCTTCTTTATATGTGTTTAAAAAATAACCCTGATACTACGACATACTTGAGTCGCAGTTTTGTCGGGGGATATTGTTATTTTTTAGGTCGTTACCCCCATTTGGGCTTGAAAAATAGATTTTAATGTCGAAAAAAATCCATTTCCTATATATATAATAACCAAGAACAAAAATTTGAATCAATTCTTCTCGCAGAATACGCAAAAATGAATGGCCATTATATAAGATTAAAGGATATTATAATTAGTATGAAGTATCTTTTGGCAGTAATGAATTTTCTAGTGAGTGAATCTTTGTTTAAATTCAAATAATTTGATTTCTACTAGAAACCCAAGAAACACATGGTTTGTAGAATTTTGTCTGTCTGTCTTTTCAGACTTTCGAATTTTCAATTCATTTTATGCCCCCTGCGGGGACGCATTTATTTACTAATGTTCGTCTGTCGGTCGGTCGGTCCTTCTGTCTGCAAGATACATATCTTGCATTTCTTGATTAATTGAATGACCTTGGTATCTGCACGTGCGATTCGCACCTCCAGATGTCAAGGTCATTATATAAATCAAGACGGTCTGTAAATGTCAGAAGTTTGAAAATTTGCTGTTTCTGGCATTTGATGTTGGTTTATAAACACATGTTATAAACTTGACAGTAGATGCCTCGTCAATTCTTTTGAAAAATTTCATATTCTCATGGATGATTCAGATGCCTGATGATATTGAGCAATTGAAAATATCTCTTAAATGACACAAAAATCCTACCTTTACGTTAAGGTGGCGGAACCGTTAGAGTTCCGCAACATTTCGGAACTCATGATCTTTCACAATGTTGACCGAGGTTTCCTGATGAAATCATCAGGCAAGCTTGGTTTACATTGTTAAAGTTCATTACTGTCGAAACGTTGCGGAACTACTACGGGTCCACTACATTAAGTCATTTTAGGCTTGATGTTTGGAAGCTTCATGACCATGCTATGTAAAGTAATTATAGGACAGCTTTCATTTCGACTTTTTCAAAGGGTGCACAAGAAATCCTTGCACTTTTATCTCAAAATCCTTACATCAGCACAGTAAAGAATACGCAAAAAGATGGTTTGATTTTTATTTTCATTCAATTAACAGTCTTTGTGCAGATCAGTACACAAACTTCTAGAACACTCCTTGTAAGCAAAACAGCAACAAAAACATTGGAATCTCAACCAATAAAAGCTATAATTATGCATCTTGTCATCAATGGCAACATATGGAATTTTTTACATGCATATGTATTAAGATTTTTTTTATTCTAGTTACTTTTCTTTATATGTTGTAAATGAAATGTAATAATTGTACAGTACTTAGATTAAAGTGCCATTTCCATGTAGTTATCATAATGCTTCTGTTTCTGTTTGTTGTTTTGCTGATCCCAACATCAGGCTAGAACCATCTCCCAAATCACTGTTCAATTTTCGACCCAACTGGGAAATATCTCTCTCAAAACCTACCCTTCGTCCAGGATACGAAACACCCACAAACTTCCGAATAGTTTGGTGATTGCTAAGTTGAACTGTGTTCTTGCGAGCAAGTAATGATAATCCGCGAGCAAACCGGCGTCGTCCATCGTTCGATGGAAGTTGTAAACAATTCTCTTAACTTCATCAGCATCTGCTCCCTCAGTAACGACCTCGCCAAATTTTGCCAAACCAAGTAGTTATATTCCTTCGAAAATGACAGAAAAAAATCGCTGTGGAAGGTATTTGCTTTTCGAGAGAAGCAGTGGGATAATTGCTTAAAAATCCTTTCGTAAACAAGTGGGCCATTCTCGGAACTTAGTCAGAATGTTGGTCTTTATAAAATCTCGTTCGAGTTCAAAATTAGGTCAAGTGGGTTCATAAACTTGGCCACAGGGTCGATTTTAACTCAAACTGAAAAAAATTGTGTAAACTTAAGGTAACACTTTTGACATTTACAACAATTTGACGTGTGCGTGAGGGGCACTATTGAGCAGCACAGATAGCAAAACAGTTTAATTAGAAGATTGCTTGAATGTCTCCAGATACTGTGATACCTTACCTATCTACAAAACGTAAAGTAAAGACTCTGGCCAGATTGTGTGCATGCACAGACTTGCCAGAGTCTTTGCTTGGCGCACATTTGAAATTATTGAAAATGTCATTTGTTTAATTTTGAAGTAAAATTCAAATTAAGTCTAGTAAGTTTAAAAAAAACTTGGCCATGGAGTCAAATCTTTATAAACCATTGAGATTGAGCGTCTTCATAAAATTTGGTGACAAGTTCAAAATAGTAGTGTTGGCATTTTGCAACCTTTGCAAACAATGTCTAAAGTGAGAGCTTTATGGACAATGTCCTCTTGTTTCCCGGGAAAATGGATAAAAATCAACAGGAATAGTTTAAGAATTCATCAGTATTTATTTCGTTTGTATGAACATGGATTCACCCAAACAATCAGCGAAAATATATATATAATTGTATATAACAGTATTTATAATAATACAATTGTTAAAATTGTTTACAGTGTGCTATAATAATAATAATACATTTGTTAAAATATCCTTTAAGAAGAAAGAAAAATTCCAGAGTTCATACATATGTATCCGAGTTTATCGAACGGTGCAGCTTTGCGTTCAAGACGAAAATGATCTCGAAGCAAACATTTCTTACGTGGAAAGCGGGCTACAATTTTGAAATATTCACAAACGTTTTTGAATCTGGAAGTCAGGGCTTGAAAATTGAAAAAAAAAATGAATAAACAGATAAACTCGTTAAATAATGGTGCGCTTATTTGATACATGTACATATGTCGAAATTCGTGAATGTTAAAAATGGTATCCTGGTTTGAACAAAATTACACGTTCAAAGCGGGACACATTTTTTAACGTTTTGGAATATTTTGCCAAGTTGAAATCAATGAATCTCTGTTTGTAAGGCGAAATTACATGTAGGAAAGTAACGACGAACTTCTAAGACAAAAAAATACGAATTTATTCCGAGCATATCACTATCTAAACTTAATTTAATGTTATATAAGGGAGTGGACCTGTAATACATCCGCAACGATTCAGAAGAGATGAACCATCACAATGTAGACAGAATTTCCAAATGATTTTCAAAAGGAAATCTCGGCCCACATTTAGAAAGATTGTGTGTTCTGAAATGTTGTGGAAGTATTACGGTTCCTTTACCTTAAAACTGCCTCATAGATGTTATTTTCAATACTATAAACATTTAGAATACGGACAGATGGACAAAATTTTAAGTAAAAGTTAATTAGTGTTTTCTGTGGTCTAGAGGTAAAGCGTCGGCCTTTTGGTCCAGAGGTCCTCAGTTCGATTCCCGGGAGCTGCTATCGATCTTGAATCGATCTTTCAGTGTCCTTCACTTTCGGCGCGAGCACTGGGGGATTTTCAAGAAAGCAGTGGAAAGAACCTGTTTTCTAAATCGATGTAAAATAAATAGGTTGAAACCTGGTTTGTGAAAAAACTGTGTGGTGCACCTCAACCATGTATTTCTTCTGTATTAAAAATTTTCACCGAAAGAATCCAGGAACACTTTCACCGGAAAAAAATCTATAGAAGACGAATCCAATGAGACGATGCATGGCAGAATTCCATATTTAGTTACATCTTTAGAAGCATCTTTATCTTTTGACTTACACAAAGAATGATCGTAAGATATTTGGTAAAACAGGCCCATGTGTTCTTGAGACAAATGCCTTAGAAACTGAAGTATTTCTATGTTGACGTCATTGTGATCGTAGAGGGAAATCTTTGACATTTTGGAATACATGTTCACTTTTAACTTACGAACCTAGACAATCAAGGGGAATATCTCTGAATGTTTTGTTCAAGTTATGCTCCTTTTATGCTACGATTTTAACGAGTGCAAAGCATTCAACAATCGAGCATAGGAATCTGTGAACGATGATGTTGTTTGTAAGTGTAAGTGTTTTAATTGTACTTTTATGTTGTAAAGTTAAGAGATAAATGAAAACCCCTCAAATTAAAAAAAAAACATAAATATTAAATAAGTTATTGAGTTTATAGGAAAATTTAAGGCATCAAAATTTTGTATGACTTGAACACTTTAACAATATCATATGGAATATATCGATGGATGGCGAAAAAACACCATACCTATAGCTAGTTAAAGCTGTAGTTGCGATTCTTTGGTAGGCTATCAGTGCAATAAAATCATGCGTGTGCCTGCAACGGATCTGTGTTCCATGGAATAAATGGTAAATATTGTATGGGCATTTATCACAGATAATACTAGTTTAGAAGTACATGTTTAAGTGAGTCTCGAGGTACATTATCTTGTCCTTCAAACGTAAATTTGATCTTTGGCATCGCACTCAAACTTGTTTAATAATATAGAGTATACAGTTAACAGCATCATGAAATTGATAAGGTGAATGATTTTGGAATGATTTTACAATGTCATTGGATGATTTAGTTTTGAGTGAAATTATAGGAAGGTTATCCAATATCGCTAATTTTGTTCAATATGAACAAAATTAGCGATATTTATTACCCCCCTTAAATAACATACGCATATTCGTTCAATAAATAGCTTTAGATATGTCTTCACAAACCAGTAAGACGCTTACGAAATTCAATTATGACGAAATTCAATTATGACGGTAAAATCGTGGATTTTTACTACCGATTTTTGTTTTGAATGTGGTTGTTTATCCCATTATTTTTAGTAATTTTGGAGCGTTTTGGAATGGTTTGAGTGAGTGTTTGGAATGAATGAATTGGGCGCTGAGTGAGCGAATGACTTTGACCGGATTGACAGTCAATTACATGATGTAATTAAATGATGCGTGAACATAGAACCTACATATTACAATAAGAAATCTGTATTTATAATATTTTGATCGTCTACCTAACATTTTTAACCATGTAGTGAAAAAGGCCTGAGTGTAATAAAACAATTTGTTCAATTTCAGAACTGGTCTCTTACATAAAGGATTAGAACAATACTATAGTAAGAGCCAACATATTAATACGCACTTACAATAGGTTTTTTTACCCCTTGATGTGAAATTATTACTTAATATGGTAGACGTTCTTTGATTGATAATTACAGTCGATATTGCCCGAGCGACCAAGTCTATTAAGCGACCAATTTCTAATAGTGACCATCATAAAAAGTCTCTTCTCCGTAAGTAAAATCTCTGAAAAAATGGACATTCTTAACGAAAAATTGGTAATTAATGATTAATATATTCTCGGAGCCCATTAGAATCTTCTCAACGAGGCGATTCTGATGGGTTCCAACATCATAGGATTCATAACGACTTATCCGACAATCTATAAATGCTACCAAAATGACCTGACAATTTTATAATGAAATATTGTACTAAGCAACTATTCCTATAAGCGACCGCTTTTTGGTAGTCCCTTGTGTGGTCGCTTAACACAAGTTTTACTGTAATTTAACTTTTACTTATTTTATATTAGCCAACTTTACAATTTGTAGTCTAGTAAATCATACATTTTATATCAAGTAAAGTTTTTGTAAAATATTCAACGAAATCACAGATATTTTCCGGGACACTTCAATAATCTCAAGTCCGTGTAATAAAAGCCTATAGTCGTTTTCCATCAATGTTTTCGGGATACGAACTTCAGCTGTAGTGGTCGGTCAGGTGTCATCACAGTATTGAGGGTGGCTTCGATTGGCTCGTGGTGATACTCTAGTCGGAAATTCTGGATAATCTAGGAGAAAGTAGAATTAATTATAATATGACCTAAGTCGCGGGAGTGAAATAACCCTGTTGAACATTTTTGATATTACACAGGTGTTATTACACTAGTGGAATAACTATGCAAATAAGATTAGAGCGGATAGCAACGCTATTTTGTAACCGCGAAAATGACGTCATAATGTATGTATTGTGACGTCAGTTTCAATCGACGTTATTAGTTTCGCGGAAAATTGAAATGTTGGATTTTAAGAATTTTGGCGATTTTTCGCAAAAATTTGGGTCATATTATAAATAGAATACAAAATTTGTGGTCATGGAATACAGAATTTATTAACTCGTCTTCTAAAACAGATAAATCTCGGCGCAGCCTCGTTTATATCTGTTTCTAGATGACTCGTTTAATAAATTCAGTATTCCATGACCACTCATTCAATATCCTCTATATATCGAATTAAGCTCCGCGTTCCGTGGTCGTCGTCGGCATACGAAAACTTAGACATTTTGTGACATTTCTAGCAGGCCTATTATTTAAGGTATTCGCATGCTTAAATGTTCCCTATAAAAATAGCAACATGTACTATTAATGGGGATAACTCTAGATGCATTTTATGCGAATGATACCTCATTTTTCGGTGTAGCTTTTTTATCTACTACCAGCAACCAAACAGCCAAGGGTAGGCAACCGTAGGCGGTTTTAGAATACATTATAGATAATCAAGGATCGAAACAGAGATCGAGCGTTCATGGTTAAAACTGTTAAAGTTCATAACTTCCAAAACGTTGCGGGACTATTTGGTGCCCACTACCTTGAATGCATGTTGAAAAAGACCTACCTTTGTGAGTAAAATGTAGATTTCTTGTTCAGCAAATCGTCGTCCTGAATTTAGAGTACACAAAACAACTGTTCAATCGTTAAATCATTATTTTATCACATTTAAAGGATGATAATTATTGCAAAATATTGGTTGGGTGAATTGATAGAAGCGTTCAAATTTATTTTCCATTTAAAAGTAAAAACAGCAAAAATGATATGAATTTAAATTCACGAACATCGTAATAGCCTCAAAGAAAGTAAAAAGCTATACACATTATTTCCTTAAGGTAGTGAACCCCGTAATAGTTCCGTAGCATTTCGGAACTCATGATCTTTCACAATGTTAACGAAGGTTTCCTAATGGAATCATTAGGAAACCTCGATTAACACTGTTAAAATTCATGATATTAGAAACTTGTACGGCCCACTACCCCAAAGTTCGTTGGATTGGCGTCTACAATACAATATTTTAATCAAGTATAAAGGCCTATGGCCCATAAACATTTACATAATAACAAACAAGAAAAGTAACATTGAGTGACATCAATCGGTTGACACAATCACGTCATATACAGCAGACATTTTGAATTATTCTATATTCTTAGCTTAAAAATTTCAATTAAATACTTTGCACTTACATTAACAGTGTATCTATCATTTAATTCCATTATACGATGGAAGTTTAGTCTATTCCTATTCCGTAGCCAATAGCGAGGAAAAAGTTCATGTCTTATATCCTCGTATAAAGAACATCCAAAGAAGGCATGGTATTCATCTTCGATAATTTCAATATTTGAACGTTTACAAAAAGAGCAAAATCGTTTATCTCTATCCAACCCTATATGCCTACCACGTTCGATCATAAGATCGTGATTAGAGCATCGAAAGATAGAAAGAATACATCTGTAAACGAACGGTATGTCGATAGTAAGATTTCTATCAATGGTTCGAACAGAAAAGTGCCAACATCCCTACCTATACACATTCTAGCTCCGTGTCCCCAGACCAGATTGCTCAAGCTTTTAGCATGTGTGTCCATCTGGTTCTCTCTCAACCATCGTTCAGGCTGGAATGTGCTGTTGTTAGGAAAGATCTTCTCGTCTCTGTACATACCGTATAAGTTGGCTTGGATGTGAGTCTGTAAGGAAAAGAGAGATTTACTGTTGAGTTTGATTACAGTTAACAACATCATGGAATTTACTCTCGGTCCTAAATCAATTGCTCAGTGCTCTTTTAAAAATGCCCACAAATCATCAAAAACGCAACCAACTCTTTGAATTATATCAAATCATTCCATTATTTTATATGCTGATTTGAATTCAAAGCACCAGATTGGTTCAGGAAAACTAAGTAGAATTTGCGTGATAGAGCCTCCTAATTTCGCTCGAAATGAATAAATAATCTTTATTAACATTCCATATAATTTCATTCGAATTTCGGTAATCTCACTCATTCAATTTCCTTCCGAATATATTCTAAAAGCATTCGCATTGTGAAAAACACGATATTGTAACTTGTAATAAACTGCAACTTAGATATAACACTATCTTTTTGAGCGCTTACTTTTTATACTGATGTTACGTGTTTGAATCAGATATGCCTCCAAGAGAAAAAAAAATCGATAAATATTTAGCAAATTCTTAATCTCTCATTGATTTTTTTATTTTGCATAGGGACCCGTATGAGTGGTTGAATTTAAGCAAACGTTGTTAAGAAGTTTAATTATGAGTTTTTGTTGATTTCATCGACGTATGAACCTAAAAACCATATCACACTGTAAGTATACGCAAAGGGGATTCATACATGAGTGTGATAAGGTTTTTAGTTTCACACCACCATGAAATCAACAAATATTCTCTTTATGTCTTATAATTTAATATCGTGAAGCAAAAACGTTTTGTCGATAATGAAAGAGATATCCCACGGGACTACTTTTTGCGGAAGCTTGCAAAAGCTGCGTACTCAAAATAGTTTTCATTGAGAAATAAAAACCTATTTTTCAGCCAATCAAAAACGCACGAAAATTGATGGAATCATCTAAAATTAAATTATTATTAGTCTATAAATTATACCTACCCCAGAGGGTATTTTATACCCAGCAACTTCGATCTCTTCTTGCGTTATTCTGCTTGTGGCCCACGTTATAGGATACATTCTGAATGATTCCTTTAACACAGCCTTTACATAGGTTAGTTTAGAAATGTTGTGTTCGTTGATCTGTCCGTCCTCTCCGAGAACGGCTTGTGTTTCCGCTAACATTTTCTCTTGTACATGGGGGTTTTCTGCTAAGCAATACAATGTCCATAACATTGCATTTGATGTCTGAAATTGTAAACATTAACAATGAATCTTAGTCCTTTTAATAAAAAACGTTTGATATCACAAAAACGTGACCAAAATTTAAAGTTTCATGGACTTAAATTTTGTAATTTTTCGAAGGATCATTGCTTTTTAGCTCACCTGAGCACAAAGTGCTCAAGGTGAGCTATTGTGATCACTCACTGTCCGTCGTCCGTCCGTCGTCCGTCCGTCCGTCTGTCCGTCCGTCCGTCAACAATTTCTTTAAGCTGCTTCTCCTCCTAAACCACTGGGCCAATCAAGCTGAAACTTGGCAGGGATGTTCCTTGGGTGAAGCTCTTTAAAAGTTGTTAAAACAATTAAATTTCATAAAAAACTCTGGTTGCCATGGTTACATAATAGCCCAAAATGGCCGAAAATCTTAGAAAAAATTCTTCTCCTCCTAAACCACTGGGCCAATCAAGCTAAAACTTGGCAGGGATGTTCCTTGGGTGAAGGTCTTCAAAAGTTGTAAAAAGAATTTAATTTCATCAAAAACTCTAGTTTCCATGGTAACGGAAAATCTGAGAAATGGCCGAAAATGGCTGAAAATATTAGAAAAAATTCTTCTCCTCCTAAACCACTGGGCCCATCAAGGTGAAACTTGGCAGGTATGTTCCTTGGTGAAGGTCTTTAAAAGTTATTAAAAGAATTAAATTTCATCAAAAACTCTAGTTTCCATGGTAACGGAAAATCTGAAAATTGGCCGAAAAAGGCTGAAATATTAGAAAAAATTCTTCTCCTCCTAAACCACTTGGCTAATCAAGCTGAAACTTGGCAGGGATGTTCCTTGGGTGAAGCTCTTCAAAAGTTGTTAAAAGAATTTAATTTCATCTAAAACTCTAGTTTCCATGGTAACGGAAAATCTGAAAAATGGCCGAAAATGGCTGAAAATATTAGAAAAAATTCTTCTCCTCCTAAACCACTGGGCCAATCAAGCTGAAACTTGGCAGGGATGTTTCTTGGGTGAAGGTCTTCAAAAGTTGTAAAAAGAATTCAATTTCATCAAAAACTCTAGTTTCCATGGTAATGGAAAATCTGAAAAATGGCCGAAAATGGCTGAAAATATTAGAAAAAATTTTCTCCTCCTAAACCACTTGGCCAATCAAGGTGAAACTTGGCAGGGATGTTCCTTGGGTGAAGCTCTTCAAAGGTTGTTAAAAGAATACGCTCTGATAAGAGAAAAGTTGAAAATTTACGAAACTTAAAAAAATCAAGTTGCAATAGGACGAATTTTAACCAACCTTTATGTACATCAAACAAATTCTGGTTTTCATAACATGGTTGACAAGTTATGAGTGACATACTCAGGTGAGCGATATAGGACCATCATGGTCCTCTTGTTTTTTTTTAACTTTCGATAGTTTCTTAGGTGCATTTTTTCTTAGTTAGAAAGATTTTTCATTTAAAAAAATCAAACCCATTGTTCAAAATGAAACGCAAATTACTAGCATTAAGCACATTAGAAATCTTTTGGTAGGTTCATTTAAGTTAAGATTCATGGCTCTCTAATCTTAAAAGCGCAAAGATCGTCAGGAATGTTTTTTCTGTGCCTCTATATAATAGTGACAATAATGAAAATAAAAAAGATACATACAAGTAAAGAAAACGGGGAAAACACATTGAATTAAAATGACCGATTAAAGAAATCACCCAGAAGACATTTTATAGATCTACCTAATTTTGGAGAACGTTAATATCAGCAAAGATTGTTATTGGATCATCGCCCATGGTATTCCGCCTTATTATTCACCTGGTAGTGCGCGGCTTAACAGTGACGTGATTTGGCTAGTTTACTTTCCAATAGTTTTATTCTTTTAGGAGTTAGTCGACAATTGTGTATTAAAACGTGTGTAAATAACTGTATTTAAAAACCAACATTATAGGCAAAAGTGAACACATTTCATTGTTGGGTTACCAAATCCTCGTAACTTCAGCTTTTACAAGGTGGAGTTACGGTGGTTAGGTTACGGTCCTACGATTTAGAGTATGTCGACCAACTATAAAACTTAGTTATAATCAAAAGTTTATTTACCTTTACCTTCAATGCACCAACCCGACTTTTTATGCTTAGCCCTTCCAGGGCAATAATTTTTGATAATAACTTAACTTAAATGAAACGATAACTTTTGACGCCACGTCGAGAAACTTTTATTGATATCTATCAAATTATTAATTTATTTATTATTGCCACTGCCTGTGTAGCTTATACATGAAATCGACAATTGAACATTGCCTACCGTTTCTGTGGCAGCCTGAAGTAGGTCTACGGCTGTAGATAGAGCCTCATCTGTGGTTAGTGATTTCTGGGACAACATATATGTTAAAAACGCTACTTTTTCTTGTTCTGCTGGAGTTACAGTTGAGTCCTGGGTCCTCGCCTCGATTTCTGCTACTTTCTGAATGTTAAAATAGTGACAATGAATGATTAAATGTTAAGAAAGTTTATAAGCAAAAAAATATTTTCGTACTTTTTTTTGTTGTTGTTCGATATCAATAGTTTAGGATTATAAATCGAATTTGATACGACGATACACGCGATATTAAATTCTTCAATAAGATTACGAAATTTGCACAATTAAAAAAGAAAAAGCTACCACCAAAACATTCTATTAGATGTAAAAACGATTCTTTTGTTTTTATTTACACGTACATACGTGTTTAAAAATCGGACGTACATTTTTGTTTAAGAAATAGTATATACAGTGAAAGGATTTGAGCATGTGCGTGACATTTCCAACAATTTTAGATATGCGCAAAGCAAAGACTCTGACCAGCATGTGCACCCGCACAGTCTAACCAGAGTCTTTATTATGCGTTTAGAAGATAGGTAATGTCCGTAGACCATCAGGTGACTCTATATTTACAGTATGTGTCTGTCTACGCTGCTCAATGTTTGCACCTCACGAACGTTTCAAATTTTTGGAATGTCACGCACAGGCTCATTTTGTTTTGTACACGTACATTCGACGTTCAAAAAGTATTTCCCCTTTCTTTTCCGGCAAAGGAACATACCTTTTCAATAAAATATCTCCCAAGTTCGAACACTTTATCTGCGTGATATTCAAATTTTCTCCATAATTTGGTTTTATAAAGTTTGTATGTTGGGACGTTGTACATAAGGGGTTGCAAATATCGGAAGTATTCTTGTAAATGTTCGATGAAATCTTGAGCTTTTTCTGGCATCGGGTTGGCAAAACATCCTATTCGTTCTTCGAATAAAAACGTTCCAATAGCTGAAAATAATAAAATTATTATTTTTCAAAACGAAATTAAAATTATATTAATGTTAGTGATACACAATTAAGAAAATGCTGATTTTAATAATGTTTGAATTTGAGAGAGTGTTTTATGGATGATGAAAAAATATACAAGTTTCTCGAGATTCGATCTTATAGAATAGGAACCCAGTATTATTAACGATAGATATATTTGTAATAAAATAAATAACTCCTTTTCTTTAATGCTTTTGTTGGTTCATCGAGAAATAACGGTGGATTAACACTTGTTTATCTCACCACAAAAGCAGTGAAATTATCAAAATTTTATACCCTGTTTTTGTACATTTCACCCTATCTGACGTCATCTATGCGGGGCGAAATAAGTGACGTCACAATGAACGTTGCATAGCAATCACGTGCAAAATGACGCGCTTTACGAAAATATGTCTTAGAAATTTCACATTTTGTCTCATTTTTGCATTTAAGAAATAGAATAATCGTTTTCTTTTCGAGTAAGATCGATTAATATTTCACCTCGTGAACAACAAAAGCTATATTTTCTCGTGGAAAATAGCTTTTGTTGTTCACTCAATGAAATATAAATCGATCTTACACTGAAACAAACGATTATCCTCTATTCATTTTAGTGAAACCAAAAAACAATCCATTAAAATTATTCAAAATAAATACCGTATTGTCAGTTTAGATTTTCTTTTCTGAATAAAATACACATATATGTATTTGAAATATACATAGATTTGCATTTTTAAGATACATGTACTTGATTCTAGATATATGCTTATGGTAGAATTTCAAAAGAAAGCAGATGTCGTAATTTGAAAAGAAATAGATATAGAGGATAATTGTTTGTTTCAGTGTAAGATCGATTTATATTTCATTGAGTAAACAACAAAAGCTATATTTTCACGAGTGGCAGATCCATAAGTGAAAATATAGCTTTTGTTGTTCGCGAAATGAAATATCAATCGATCTTACTCGAAAAACAAACGATTATTCAATTTCTTTAATGCAAAAATGAGACAAAATGTGAAATTTCTAGGACATATTTTCGTTTAGCGCGTCATTTTGCACGTGATTGCTATGCAACGTTCATTGTGACGTCACTTATTTCGCCCCGCATAGATGACGTCAGATAGGGTGAAATGCACAAAAGCAGGGTGTTAATTTTTAATTTCACTGCTTTTGCGGTGAGATTATCAAGTGACAATCTACCGTTATTTCTCGATAAACCACCGAAAAGCATTAAAGAAAAATAAATATTTTTCCAAAATACGACAATTCTTTCTGAAACTACAAGAATTACATTTCAGAAACCCCACTTAAAATAACCCAAAAAACTTACATTCAAAAGCCCATTTAAACAATTCTTTCTCTAATCCGTGTATTTCTTGGTTGGGTAGTTTACAGTCTCTAAGGTGATCTACAAAGTCGTTCGCTACATCGTTCATGGGTGTACAAAAGTCGAGAGCTTCTTTCATTTTCAACATTTTGGGTGCTGTAACTGTCCGTAGTTTGTGCCAGTTTTCACCTTGACTGAAACGGGAAAAACAGGCATATTATTTTACAGCTAAAAACATCGTGAAATTGCGGACATGTTGAATGATTTTGGAATTATTTTGGAATTATATTGAATGAGTGTGATGCGAGTTTTGACTTAAGTCCCCATTCTGTGATTTTATTCGCTATCGTGGATTTTAAAGCGTCCGATTGTCTGTGAAGTCACAGATATCTATTTCCAGAACCGTAAAGTTCAAACGAAATATGCGATACTATATTATCTCCCCTTAATTTCATTCAAAACTCCGCTCACCACACTCCAGCAATTCCATTCAAAAACATTCCAAAATCATTCACGTTGTCAATCTCAGGATGTTCTAATCTGTATTTGCGGATAGCGAATCTAAGTGATGGAAAATTGCAAAATCAAATTTATTACAGCAAAATTGTCACTTATTGGGTAAAAAAGCCACTTTGACTTTGATATGTTTCGATTTCAATAAGCCTCATTGACTTTGATATGTTTCGATTTCAATAATTTTCACGGCCTGACAGATTTTCGACGTTGGAATAAATTTTGTTCTGTAACTGCGATCGTTTTCTTGTCGTCAGATAGAAAGTACGTAGGAACTCGGAAGATATTTAGGTCACATCCAAATAAAACTTCGAAAGTGACTTTCTGCCTTCAAACTATCAACGGGGAGTTCATAAGACAAAGAGAATTATTCTCATTCACAAACGATGCCTGTCGTGATCCGCTTAAAACAGTGTGATCAATCTGATTCATTGGTGAAAATCAGCTGTAGCAAAACAAAGTTTTTCCTTATTTAGTAATCTTTTTTTCCCCAATTTTCGTCATGAAATTAGAAGATATCTCATTCTTAAATATTGACTTTAACTAATTGATAAAGATTCTCAATAATATTAACTAAAGAGTACATAATGCTTTTGGTTCGGTACCCCGTTAAGGTCAAACGGCCACTTTAAATCGTTCGCAAAAATGAGGTTAGCTTACACGCGTATGTAATAAAGAGGGTTGTTTTTTAAGATTAAGATTTTTATGACTTGTACAAAATCTCAAAATTCTCTATTTTACAACCGTGATCCAGGTGCATCATAAGTTGTAAGTGCATGTGCGTGTGCACAAAAATGAGTCGAAACGATTTAGAAATACGAGAGAACAAAAATTTAAGTTTAGACTTGTAGACATCTTTTAAAAGTGGTTTATCATAACAAAAATATAATGTGAGCCTGTGCGTGACATTTCCAACAATTTGAAACGTTCGTGAGGTGCAAATATTGAGTAGCATCGACAGCCACATACTGTAAATATAAAGTCACCTGATGGTCTGCAGATACTTTGAGACCTTATCTATCTACTAAACGCAAAGTGAAGATGCTGGCCAGTCTGTGCGGATGCACGGGCTGGTCAGAGTCTTTGAATTGCGCATATTTGAAATTGTTGGAAATCTCACTCACAGGCTCAAATAAAGTCGATTAGTATTTTCTAAAAGGCTAATTTAAGAAAGACAGTTAACACATCGTCGATGTCAGTCAATAAATCAATTGACCAATTAAATCACCCATGATGAGATTATTGTTGAATCTAATTTTCCACCATTTTCGTTTCAGCCGTTTCGTATGTAGGCGACTTTAAACATTGTCCCTACAGCTTGAACTAGACTGTCGCAAAGAGAACTTATACCCCCCCCCCCTTTCAAGAGCTTGTCAATAATAAAAAGCCATTTTCCTCCAAATGACCATAACTCTGTCAAATATCGATGGATCGTAACCAAAAAATTGATCGCACAACTCTGCCTAATTCTGATCACATTTGTAAATTTTCATTGAAATCCACCCATTAGTTTCTGAGAAATTGAGAGAAAATGCTGCAGAAAAATGGACCGACCGACCGACAAGCTGGCTCCTATGAACCCCCCGTACATAGTTTAGGGGGTAAAACAAGCTGTAGTTATTAGGCTTATGTCACACCGCCGATTTCCTGTTTGTTTCATGTCTATGATCAGATGTTTCCCCCGACGGCGGCACTCATTCTTTCCGACAATTTGTCTCTCACCAATGGGTTGATAATCGTAGACCTATGTGAGATAGCAGCTGGAGGCTAGGAAAGAATGTGGTGGTTGTACTGGTGAGAGAAATACCAGGAAACCATTGTTAGGTGCTCCAGCCGCCGCGATATAACTGAAATATTGTTGAAAGCGGCGTTAAACTCCATTCAATCAAACAATGATCAGATGTTTCGCAGATTAATAAATGAATTTTTAATATCCGAGCGATGTGTCATGTCGTAATTTAGCCATGCGTTTACAATGACAAAATGGTGAAAACAGTTTGCTAATTAAACCCCGCTTTGCACGCAAATACGCGTGCAAAGCGGAGTATAATTGCAAAACTGTTTGCACCGTTTTGTCATCCTGAATGCAGGGCAAGACTGGGGACCAGTTATTCACCAATTCAACACTCAACTTACTCATTGAGAAGCCTTTCCAGCGTTCAGAATGACAAAACGGTGAAAATAGTTTGCAAATTATACCCCGCTTTGTACGCAAGTTCACGTGCAAAGCGGGGTATAATTGGAAAAATCCACCAATTCAACTTTCAACTTACTCATTCACAAGACCCAGATCGATTCCTGTCTGTCGCCTGTAATAAGCCATTGGCTCCATTTCCCTGCGTATTGGGTACTTGCTCTCTGACCGGATCACCTTGCTGTATTCGACTGGGTCACTGATTACGACAGAGTTAATGGTGGCAATTTTCTCCTTGTAGATTGGTCCGAATTCGATTCCTCTTTTCTGGTAGGCCTGCAAAATATAAGTTCATACATACAGCAAACCTTTTGTTAAGCAACTACCAAAGAGACTACTTATAAAGACAATCGGTTAATACATTGCTTCATGATAATTTCAATAACGTATCCCTATCTCTAACACACTATTGGAGAGAATCTAGGTTGTAGAAACTAGGATTCCCCTAGCCCTTGTCGGAGCTTTGAGCCCCCCCCCCTCACCCCCACCCCTGAAGTTCCGCATGTCTTTAAACAGCTTGAATAAGCTGGTGTCACAAGTTTTGGTCTCGATTACAGCAGGAGTAAACTGGTGTCACGAGGTTTTGGTTGCCATTACACCTTGCTATTTTAACGAGATTTTGTTGGGCATTGGTAGCCATTCAGCTTTGAAAAGCTGGTGTCACGAGGTTTTGGTCGCCATATCAGCTACAATAAGTTAGTGTTACCAGGTTTGATCGCCCATCGACGACTTGCTGCTTTCTGAATTTAAGGAAGTGGACCCGTAATAGTTCCGCAACATTTCAGAAAAAATGAACTATAACAGTGTTTACCGAGGTTTCCTAATGTTTTCCATTAGGAAACCTTCGTCAACATTGTGAAAGTTCAAGAGCTCTGAAATGTTGCGGAACTATTACGGGTCCACTACCTTAAATTGTAATCTGATCTGAAGAAAGAATATTTCAAGTTATCTAGTTTGTTGATTGGAATTCTGAAAAATCCCAAAGGATTTGACATTCAATATAGTTAAGCATTATTTTAAAATATTTTGTTTTAAAGTGTGAAAGTATCACCAAAATGAACGACGATTTAATAAGGAAGCTATTTAATAAAGCTTATGTGTGGCATTTCCAATAATTTATTTGTGTTTGATGGACAGACATACAGAAGCCTTGGCAAGCACACGGTGTGTTTAAATCTTCTGTGATTGAGAACAAAACTATGGGTACTTACCCCTATAAAATAGTTCAAGAACTGGGGCCAGTTCTATCACATGTATTAACCATTTGCTGTTTAATCCCTGCTTTTTACGTGCCTGTGATTTTATGATTGAGAAAACATTGTGAAAAAAGAAGAAATTGCTTCTGACAAGCAATTTCTTCTTTTTCCACACTATTTTCTACCCTACAGAATGGTTATTTTTCAAATGAAAGCCACTTTGAATTTTCGTCTGCAAAACCTTTGAATTTGGACAGGTCCAAAATTTTGTAAAACAGGAAAGGGTTAAGACATATCGCACGAAATACATTCAAATCAATCGTGCGATGCTTTATAGAACGGGGTCTCTTGTTCTTGAACGTTCTAGAACGTTAAATGGCAGTTATAGAACCAGTTCTTGAACTAAAATTCAAAAACGTTGAATGGGAGTTGAAGAACTTAAATTCAAAACCTGGTTCAAAAACTAGTTCTACAAAATCAAAAACTAGTTCTTCAAATTCAAAAACTAGTTCCAGAGGTTCAAGAAATTATTGAACTGCCATCGAACGTTCTAGAACGTTCAAGAATCAGTTCTCGAACTTTTTGCAGGGGTAGCTACCTATTACGTGCGTAGTAAAAACTCAGATCCGACTGTGCGGATGCATAGTCTGATCAAAGGCTTCACATAGCGAATAAGCGAAAGTACTGGAAATGTCACACAGGCTCAATCTTAATTTTATCATTAGTTGTTGTTTTTTGTGTCAAAAACGAGCCTTCTCATTCGCTGAAAAATGATTTCATAACACAATGAAATTAATTTCATGAATTTCATAAATTAAAAGGTGAATGATTTCGGCTTTTAATTTCAGGTTGAACAATCAGGCAACTATTTTTTCAATTTTCACCAACCTATTCAAAGCTTTCGAAGTAGTCACTTCATTCTTTCAAAGCGACATTGTCCGAACGCACAACTACTTAGTTCGAGTCCATTTATTAAGTCCCCGATTTATTTAAGGTTGATTTTTGCCTCGTCATTCGAGTGTTTATCCTTCGTGACAAAGCAAAGTGAGTTTGTTTGAAGAATTGACATACTAAAGGCCAAAACCGTTAAAGAATGATCATTTTGTACAATCACAGAATGTTGACGGACGGAAAGCTGGATAGAAATACATCTTAAGTCAGATGAATGGAATTAATATAAGAAAAGAAAAAAAATCAAACACACTGCGCATAAGTTGCGTATTATGATTTCATGTTTACAGAACTGCATACATATAAATTCAAATCAAGTTCTATCACAATATAATTCTAAGTTTCGTATATCAACAACAAGCGATCTGATAGCCCAACATTTGATTCATGCCTCCATTCTAACTCCCATGAATGAAATTTTCAGCACGCATCAAGTTCGTGCATTTGCGACTCAAAATAATTCCAATATAATGTCTCAAAGATTAACCTCAAATGTTTCGATTTTGTTCGATGCATGTCATCATATAATAAATCAAAGACATTACTTCTTTGGTTTTAACGGAGGTATGAAATGAAAAAAAAAAAAAAAAAAAAAAAACAAGAAAAAAGGCTATATCAAAACACATGCGTTAACCAGCACATTACATAAGAAAGGTCAGATCTCAGTATGAGTTCACTAAAAGCGAGATCAAATTTATCTAAGCGTCATTTCTGAGAAGGTGAGAGAATGGAAGGTGCCTTCGTCTCTTTTCATCTTCCATTCTGTCCAGCTAATTTTGGGTTTTCTACTTTCCCCAACACCATCGGCATGATACTGACCATTCAGATGAGAACTGTAACAATTGCTAAACCACCAAGCTCCTTTGTACCTTTTGGCACAATTCTCCTTGAATAAGTCGTTGTCTGAATCCTTTGTAGTGAATTTCTTGTTATTGTGAGTCTTTAAGGAATCCCCCGCCATTCCACTATAATTTCCTACATTCAGTTCGTACAAGAAACTTTCGTTCAGTACTTTAAATGAATCATTCTTAGCATAACTAGTATTCCCATCAACATCTCCAAGATCAACTCGCAGCTCGTGGCAACAGCCCTCTGTCAGATCGGCAAGATTATCGTTTCCCAACCAAAATTCGCCACTAATGTCCCCAAAACCATGCTTATATTCGTCCCAGGTGCGATAAAAGTCGACTGAACCATCCTTCCGTCTTTGGAAAACTATCCACCCTCCCCCGTCTGTCGTCTGGTCACAATATACATTGAGCTGACGATCCTTCAGTTGTATCCTATATTCTCCACTCGTTATAAACCCCGCGCTCTTCAGCTCAAGGCATGACTTAAATTCTCTTGTGTATAACATTCGATTTCTCTCTAATTTCTCATTAGATTTTTTGCAAGTATCTTTGGTTTCAGATATCTGCTGTTGTGTTGTTCTGAAATTACTGGAATAATTTGAAAGTTCAGAGTTCATCTCCTTGACCCACATGTTTATGCTGGTTAATCGTTCATCAATTACTGAAATGTCCTGTTTCGCTGCAACATTGTCTAGTATTTTATCACGAACATCGTCCAGTGATTTTTGAATCGCATCCAAAGTCTGTTTGGACGGTTGTTTATTCTGTCTTCTCGAAAGCTCTGCACTCTTAATTTGTTCTATTGAGATATCTTCAAGCCGTGTTTCAATGGAGACAAATCTATGCATAATGTTTTGCGTCTGTTCTTGTATTTTATCCTGCACTTCTCGTCTCAGCCTTCGATTTAACTGCTTCTCTGAATTAAATGCACGTTTGACCTGAGTCAGAACCGATCTCATTTGTTCGATATGGAGTTTACTCCTAGTGTCCTGCTTATTTCCGTAATTTCCGGTAAATGTGTTTTGTAATTCGGAGAGTTTATTCATAACAGTCTGTACATCCTCCCATCGCTGCATTCTTTCCTCTGCAATAAAATCTTCAACCATTCTTAGGCGTCGTTCCATCCGATTAAAGCCCTTTAGCATTTTCTCATATTCACCATCCATGGCAGAAACAAACGATATCAACAGCAAGAAAACGTAAAAAATCATTTTTTTCTTTTGATCCGGCTGCGAATGAGTGAAATATCCTTCTACTTTGAGCTGAACAAACAGATTGAGTTAGAATATGCATCACCAGTGAATATACAAAAGTACTACCCACAGCATTATTCAATCAGTAAATACGACAATTCGATCGCCCTGTAACGGCGCATATTTTCAAGGGCCTTTTAAGTTGCATATTAAGTTAATTAGTTTTTTCTTCATAAAACTCTTGTGAAAACACTTTACAATACTTCCTGTGAATGAATGCCTTAACGAAATCTTGAGATAATATTATGTAACCCGTCACGCGAAAAGGGTCCATCTGTGTGGTGCGTTAAGTGTCGACCCTAGTCAGTCTGCGCATATTGCGGTCACCCGACGTCGACGCAATGCTTTGGTAAAGGTTTTACGTGCAAGTGTGTCAAATCTCTGTGTCCTACTAATGCTACTTTGCACATGCTTCTGTGACCATAATACCATCCTCTCGACAAAGATTCATTACTCTGATATTGAATTTAAAGGAATTTTAACCCTTTTCGGACCTGGTAATCTTGGTTAAGGTTTTACGTGCAACTTATGTTTATCTGTAATATCTCTGTTTCTTCTAAAACTATTACTTTGAAACTTTGCCAATGTTTCTGTGACCATAATACCAGCCTCTAGACAAAGATTCATCACTCCGATTATGATTTCAGTGGAATTTTAATCCTTTTCTGACTAAGAAATCTTGGTTGATATTTGATATATATCTGTAACATTTCTGTTTCTACTTTAGCTATTGCTTGAAAACTTGGCACAGGCTTTTATGACCATAATAACAGCCTATAGACAAAGATTCATTACTCTGCTATTGAATTGACTTACCAATTCATGGTTAATTTTTCACGTGCAACTGCTTATTTCAGTTTTATCTCTGTTTCTACATTACCAATTGCTTTGAAACTATGCACATGCTTCTTTGTTCAAAATATCGTCATCTAGACAAGCATTTAATACTTTGATATCTTATTTAGTTGAATACTAACTTTTTCTCAGACTTGGTTAATTTTTGGTTAAGTTTTTACGTGCAACTGGTGTATATTTATAGTACCTCTGCCTTGTTTGGAAACTTTGCACATGATTCTGTGATCGTGATATCATATCCTAGACAAAGATTCATTACTCTAATATTGATTTTATTTGAATTTTAACCTTTTTTTTGACGTAGAAAATCTCGGTTAAGTCTTTACGTGCAACTGATGTGTATCAGTTATGTAATAGTTATAGTTCATTTCTGACAATTTACGCGATATAACCTAAGCGGAGCGTTAGCGGAGCGCAAGGTTATACGCGTAAATTGTCAGAATATGAACTATAATTGTTTTACCGATCGACTTATTTTTTCGTCGAATAATGCAAGTTTATATGAGTTACGTGTCAATCAATGATGTCATTCATTTTTGTTGCGTCATACATTCTTCAATCAAATCGAGGTAAACAAAAAGTGGGAGGAGCGAATTAAATCAACATCGGGTTTCTGTAAATATTTTATCATTTGGCAAGAAAAAATCAGTTGAGAACGTTCGATGAACAAATACTCGTGGTTACAACTAATGGATTTTGTATTCTGTTTAGTAAGTTTTTCGCGGAAATGATGCCTCTTTTATAGGGATTTTGTATTTGCAGAAAAAAAATTATCTATCTAAGTATATTCTGCCGCGCAGTTGGTAGCGCGGCGGACTTTCATTCAAAAGGTCCTGGATTTGATTCCCCGACTGCGGCAGTCATTTTTTGCGACTATTTTTCTCACAGCGATGGGTCGATTATCGTAGATGTGAGACAGCAGGATTGTGTGTGTGTGTGGGGGGGGGGGAGGGGGGGGGGGGGGTAGGAAAAAGAGTATTGGTAGTACTAGTGTTGGAAATACCAGGAATCCATTGCTAGGTGCCACAGCCGCTGCGATATAACTGAAAGATTGTTGAAAGCGGCTTCGAACCACATAATGTTTGATCTCATTCTAACTGCTATATACATATAGATTATTATTTTATAATCAGGTTCAGTTATATTATCATCCTAATCTTCTAATGACTAACATGCAGACAAATTATTCAAGAATTTTCTCCTCCTTTTAGTGAACAAATTTGTATAAGCATTACTTCAAAAGAACGTTTTTATAAATACATGATTCAACTTAAGGGTCTTTCGAGACATTGTATCAGACAGGATTATGACGTCACTGTCTGGTTTTGAATGTAGTCCCCGCCCATAATGACCTACAGTCACGTAGCTCATTTATTCGAGCAGATCGTCAGGTTATGGGATATATTTTTTGAATTTCAAACGAAATAGGTACCTTTCATTGGCGGAAAAAATAGGGCGATCGGTAAATCTCTGTATCTACATAAGATGCATCTTCACGAGTCAAGGGGTATGGAATCGATAGCTTCTTCTCGAATACCGTAAGATAAGTAAAACGTTCGTAACCCTTAGTCCGATAAGATGCATAAGATGTTGCTTTGTAACTTTGTACATGCTTTTATGACCATAATATCATCCTCTAGACAAAGATTCATTACTATGGCTTTTATTTAATGGAAATTTCCAATGTCGATATTGATTTGCTTTTACTATCCAGCACTAGGAAAAGTCAAGCTTTGCTGTCCTCCGACAGCTCGTAATTCCAATGTGTTCCCTTTTCGCGTGACGGGTCACATATTAAAATATGTGTCCAGATGGTATCTTCCGAATTCGGATCACGAATATAAAGCTTATATTGTTTAACGTCCAAAGTATAGATTTTTTTTTATAATATGACCTACGTCGCCGGAGTGAAATAACCCCGTTGAATATTTTTGATATTACACGGGTGTTATTACACTAGTGGAATAACTATGCAAATGAGCTCAGAGCGAATAGCAACGCTATTTTGTAGCCGCCAAACTGACGTCATAATCTATGTTTTGTGACGTCATTTTTAAACGGCGTTATAAGTTTCGCGGATAATTGAAACGTTGAATTTCAAGAATTTTTACGATTTTTCGCTAAAATTCGGGTCATATTATAAACAGAATATAAAAATTGTGCTCATGAAATACAGAATTTATTAAACGAGTCATCTAAAACAGATAAAAACGAGGCTGCGCATTCGATGACCACTCATTCAATATCCTCTATATCTTTATCTTGACCTAATTAGTCCCCCACCGGTTACCGGTTGGGGGACTATAGGTTTGCTCGATTCCGTCTGTCCGTCCGTCTGTCCGTCCGTCCGTCTGTCTGTCCGTCCGTCCGTCCGTCCGTCCGTCTGTCCGTCACGCTTTTGTCCAGGCTATATCTTCTAAATCATATGTGCTAGCAACTTCAAACTTGGTACACTTATAGATCTTATTAAGGAGAAGTGTCATGTTCAAGAACCGTTACTCTGCCACGCCCACTTTTTGAGTTATTGCCCTTTGTTGTTTTTACCCTTACATTCTTGTCCGGAACATATCTCCTAAACTATGTGTGCTAGCAACTTCAAACTTGGTACACTTATAGATCTCATTGAGGACAATTGTCATGTACAAGAACCGTTACTCTGCCACGCCCACTTTTTGAGTTATTGCCCTTTGTTGTTTTTACCCTTACATTCTTGTCCGGAACATATCTCCTAAACTATGTGTGCTAGCAACTTCAAACTTGGTACACTTATAGATCTCATTGAGGAGAAGTGTCATGTTCAAGAATTGTTACTCTGCCACACCCACTTTTTGAGTTATTGCCCTTTGTTGTTTTTACCCTTACATTCTTGTCCGGAACATATCTCCTAAACTATGTGTGCTAGCAACTTCAAACTTGGTACACTTATAGATCTCATTGAGGAGAAGTGTCATGTTCAAGAACCGTTACTCTGCCACGCCCACTTTTTGAGTTATTGCCCATTGTTGTTTTTACCTTACATTCTTGTCTGGAACATATCTCCTAAACTATGTGTGCTAGCAACTTCAAACTTAGTACACTTATAGATCTCATTAAGGACAATTGTCATGTACAAGAACAGTTACTCTGCCACACCCACTTTTTGAGTTATTGCCCTTTGTTGTTTTTACCTTTACATTTTCGTCCGGAACATATCTTCTAAACCATAAGTGCTAGAAACTTCAAACTTGCTACACTTATAGATATCATTGAGGACAATTGTCATACACAAGAACTGTTACTCTGCCATGTCCACTTTTTGAGTTATTGCCCTTTGTTGTTTCTATCCTAACATTTTTGTCCCGTACTTATCTCCTAAACCATAAGCCCTAGCAACTTCAAACTTTGTACACTGGTAGATCTCATTGAGAAGAAGTGTAATGCACAAGAACTGTTACTCTGCCACATCCACTTTTTTAGTTATTGTCCGTTGTTGTTTTTTATCCTGACATTTTTGTCAGGACCATATCTCCTGAGCCATCAGTGCTAGCAGCTTTAAACTTGGTACACTTATAGATCTCATTGAGGACAAGTGGCATGTACAAGAATCATTCTTCTCCGCCCACTTTTGGAGTTTTTGCCATTGGTTGTTTTTACTCTTATATTTTTGTTTGGGACATTTTGTTCAAAACCTAATGTGCTAGCAACTTCAAATTTTGTATACAGTTATAGATCTAGTTAGTAGGAGATATATTATAAGAAAGGATTTTTTGTTATCCGGTGGGGGACTCCTGTATTGCATCGCAATACGACATGCACTTGTTTTCTATAAAATATGACACTGCATCCTCAATATGTTAGTAATAGAGATATATTGAACGGACGGGCGACGAAAACATCGTAACTGCTGACTGAGTATAGGGTTTTAATTACGGTATTCGTTTCTTGCAGATATCTGCTGTTGTATTGTTACCGAAATCATTACTTGGTTAAGTTTTTACACGCAAACGTTTGATATCTGTACTATGTATTTGTTGCACATAGACATTGTTTGGAAATTTTCCATATGTGACCCGTCATGCGAAAATAGACCATCTGGGAAGTGCGTAAAGTGTATTCGATCCTTGTCAGACTGCGCGGATTGCGCAGGCTGACCAGGGTCAAAACTTTTCTCACTTTGCTTATTTTCTTAATCTAGAATCATCAATTTACCCTCTAGAGAAATAATTTTTGAAATGCGACCTCTGGTTGGCCAGTTCTAGAACGAATTTCTTTTTCAAATATTTATTTAACAAACTTCCCAGATGTTTCCTTTGCGTGACGGGTCACATCTACTTCGATGACTATAGTATCAACCTCTAGGCAAACATTTATTAATTTGACACATTATTTAGGTAAATTTTAATTCTTTTCAGACACAAGAAGTTCTTTAGTCTGAGAAGGATTAAACAATTTCTCTAAAGATTTTACTCGTAATTGCCATAGCTTCGATTCTAATTATGCTATTGACCTTAAAGTCTTGCAATGGTTCTGTAACTACTATATAAGTCGTTAGGCAAAGATTCATTACTGTAACACTTATTTGGGTGGACTTTTTTACCCTTAATCGACTTAGAAATTCTTGGTTTAGTTTTTATAGCCAAATGTCACATGATTGTCATAACTCCTTTGCTACTTTAGCTTTTGCTCTGAAACTTTGCACACGTTTCGGTGACTATAATATCAGCATCTAGACAAAGATTACTATGATATTCATTAAATGAATTTTTTTCCAATGACGACATTGAATTACAGTTACTACTATCCAGCTCTCGGAATTGCCGAGCATCTCTGTCCTCTGACAGCTCTTGTTATTTACCTTGTCAACTTATCAGCGGGCTTTGGCATTTTGATTGGTTAGTCCGGTCTGAAAACGTTGACAAGAAGAAGAAGTAGAAAAAGAAGAAGAAGAAGAAGATGAAAAAGAGGAAGCGAAGAAGAAGAACAACAACAACAAAAATGTCCATTAGTCTCTTTTTTAAGATCAGCAAGACTGGCCGACTTTTTGCAAAAATAATTTTCCAATTCGAAATGTTTCCTTATTTATTTTTCATAATTAGAGCTGAAATTTGCACAGTGATAGTAGTCAAAATATAAGTCAATATTATTATGTGTATTGACTTGAACAGACGTATCTGATTAAAAAGCCTTTACTGTATTATTATGACAATTAAACTTGATTACAGTTAAGAAAATCGTCAAATTGGCACTCGATCCGATTAAAACTATAGATTCGCAATTTTGAATGAGCATCGCCTATTACTTTCAATTTAAATTGATCTTTGACACCTCACTAATATTTATTTATTATTATTATTATTCTAATTATATTTTTTTATAAGTTCTAAATTCGAAGCGTTCAAACCACTAGCTTCGGCAATTTGTTCGCAAGAGTCAATTTAAAAGTGATCTTAACTATAATCGTGTGACCCGTCACACGAAAAGGGACCATCTGGGTAGTGCGTAAAGTGTCGACCTTAGTCAGACTGCGCGAACTGCGCGGGCTGACTAGGGTCGAAACTTTTTGCACTTTGGTAAATTTCCGACTAGAGAATGATAACTCTACCTTCCTTTCCTATTTTCCGTAATATCCCTTCTAGTTGACCTGAGCCGCCGTCATAGCGCAGTTGGTAGCGCGTCGGACTGTCAATCTAGAGGTCCCGGGTTCGATCCCCGACGGCGGCACTCATTCTTTCCGACTATTTGTCTCTCACCAATGGGTTGATAATCGTAGACCTATGTGAGATAGTAGCTGGAGGCTAGGAAAGGATGTGGTGGTTGTACTGGTGAGAGAAATACCAGGAAACCATTGTTAGGTGCTCCAGCCGCCGCGATATAACTGAAATAATGTTGAAAGCGGCGTTAAACTCCATTCAATCAATCAATCAATCTAGTTGACCTATGCTGGATCCAATCCTTTTTTCCAAATATTCACTTTACTGAGTTTCCAGATGGTCCCTTTTCGTGTGACGGGTCACATACATTTATAAAATTGCCGACAGACAAAAGTAACGTAAAACAGGCCTGCGTTGAGGTTTGTGACTGTTTCAAAATGGCTCTCCGCTTTGCACTTTGGTATACATTCAAAGCCTGATAACATTTCTTCAACGTTTTATTTAATAATTTCTTGTAAAAGAAGCTAAAATGGTCCTGCTAGATTCAGAATTTAAGTCTTGTGCAAAGAGTCGAGTGTGCAGCCTGACTTAGGTCAACACTTTTGCGTTCTACTTAGATGGTCCTTTTTCGCTTTACAATTCACTTATAGATAAATAAAGGCCATCAACACTGACCGACCTGTCTATAGAAAAACCTACCTCAAACATTTTGCTAAATCGAAGTCCATCCTTTTTAAAGTAGTCGAATAGTGTTCCAACGATTGGTAGTCCTTTGGGGCCGGGTATTTCGTCGAAACTTTTTATTTCTGTGTGTGTTTGTGTTTCTGTCTGTACGGGTGTTTGTTGTTGATAGTCGTGTAAATCTTCCCTTCGTAATATCCCGTCTACCGTTTGTAGTGCATTCCTTATTGGGCACTAGATGAAATAAACATGAAAGATACACATGTTACTAACGCTGAAACGCGTTTTTAAGGCAGTGCATCCGTAATAGTTCTGCTTCGTATAGGAAGTAATGAACTTTATCAGTTAACCGAGGTTTCCATATGATATTTCTTCCACATAGGTTGGGTTCTTCTCAAATACATACCACTTTCACAGGCAAATTATTTCCTTTATGACCAGTCTAAAATTTCGAATAACTCGTAAGAGTGAAGCATCATTGAAATGTAACACAACCTTAGCGTTTCTCAGAAAAGTTTTTTTTTATTGAAGGTTATTTCCCTTTAGTTTTATCAAATGAATAAATAATCTAAGCTATAAGAAATTAACTTTAGATATAATAAGCTTATTCAAGCAGACGAAGCCAGGACTTATCTTGGGTTCAGAATGGAATCGTTCGCAAAACGTTTTAGAAATGATACCCCGCTTTGCACGTGTATAAACGTGCAAAGCGGGGTATAATTGCAAAACGTTCGTATACGCTTTTGTATTCTGAACGCGGGACAGGTTTCCGCTAACAAATGAGATAAAAACATCTTACTGTTTTTGCTCGTTCCAAAGCTATTGAAGCCGCCGCCATGTTTTGTGAATTTGTCGTGGATGTTGAAACGACTCTCTTTAAAATTTGGGAGGCTGATGATTTGATTACCATGCTTGATTTTTTGGCCGCCATCTTTAAGTCTTTTGTTTTTAGTCTGAAATAAAAGTCGGAAAGTTTTTTATTGAATCCACGTACATCCTAAAATTCTATATCTCGGAACTCTTTGTCTTATTCCCGTCTTCAAACTGCTGTATGATACGTTAATCGGTTCTATAAAATGCAACAATGGAAATAAAATAGCATTCATCAAGATTCGGAGATTTTTTATCTATTTCAGTGTATTTAAAGCGAGATCCTTAAGATTCTTTCTACGCTTTTTGATGGAGTTTAATTAACTTCAAGACAAAACAATGTTACGTTCGCAGGTTAACATAACTTTTTAATGATACTTCCGAATGATTTGAGTCAAATCGTATTCAGAGTGCAATTCAAAAGGTAAAATTCACTATAGGAGTCCGTTCGACTAAAGTTTTACGAAAACAATAATCGTAAGTCAAAATTACAAATCGTACCTGGTGTTTTCTTTAATTGTTAAATTCTACCTTGCAATATCTCATTGGATTCCAATGGGATAATACATTGCAAAATTCCATATTTAGTTAATACTGCAGAAGCAACTTTAATTTTTGACTTACGCAATAAATCATTGTAAGATGTCAAGTAAAACAGGCCCTGAAGTTTCGTGGAACGAAAAAAAAAATAATTAAAAATAAAAAAAATCATTTTTCTAATGGCGTCTTCCACTTTCAGATACTCTGAAACTTTGATAAAAGAAAAATGATACATCCTCACTTTAGGAAAATAATTATCCTTGATCTAGCATCTATAAGAATTACCACATCAAGTAAAAGTTTATGTGGTACAGTTAAAAGCATGCTTTAATTGACAATATTACGACCAAGAACATTCAAATTCACTCGTTTGATCCTTCCATTCAACACATTCAAAACGCACACTATTACCATTAAAAAGATCCGAACCCGTTCAGAACGCTTCGAAATCTTCATTCAAATTATTCCTTTGAATCTATTTGGTGACGATGGTTTGGAAGCGTCTGATTATTCAATCGGTTTTTGGGTTTATTTTTGTTTAAGGAGGGGGAGGGGAATGGGTAGAATTTCATCCATTTCGTTCATTTTGAACGAAATGAGTGATATTATATTAATTCCCTTTAAAGTCATTCAAGGCCTCATCCCACTCATTCAACTTCATTATAAAAATAAACATTGAAAACTCTTTCACCATGTCAATTTCTTAACAGTCTTTAAAAAGAACCTGAAAATGGCACCGGTTATAAAAGACTTGTTTGCAATGTCAAAAGCGTTGAATATCCTTAAGCCAAAACAGCTGATAGCATTAAGCCGCGATTCTCGGTCAGCATTGCCTATCCTTAAATGGCACTCTGAACCTTTAATTAAGCAGAACCTGTCTAGACTAATTGTATCCCTAATATCAACGTTAAGCCGTGATTAACATGGCAACAAAATCAACGTTGTCATCTACCGTTATTTCGAGTCAATAAGCCGCACTATTGTATAAGTCGCAGATGAAAAATTCAACGCGTTTTCTAATAAATTGTAGATCTACCATATCTACCATTATTTGGAATCTATAAGCCGTACCATTGTGCATAGTATTAATCGCAGGTGGAATTCTACGCGTTATCTAATGCAATCGTTAATAAGTCAATGAGCCACACGATTGTATAAGTCGAAGGTAAAAACTCAACGCGTTTCTAATTAATTATATTATATCTACCTTAATTTGGAATCAATAAGCCGTGCCATTGTACATCGTATAAATCGCAGGTGAAATGCAACGCGTAATCAAATGCAATCGTACCACGTGTTTTTCTGAGAAAATGGTCCAGTTTTTTGTGGCAATATCTGCTAAATATATTTAGCTTCTCAAGTGGACAAAACGAGGGGTCTTCGCAAAACTATGTATATGTCGATATTTCTATAGACACTTGAAACAATTTTTTATGACGGCCTTGGAAATTAAGGATTGAAAGCGAAAAAAATGTGCAATACTGACGTTACTGTCTATATGGAAGATATACGACCATTTTATTTTTGTGTATCGGATGTTGTTCAAATTTTGCAAAAAAAAAAACAAAATAACACAGACACACACATTAAAAAAATACAAACAAACAAACAACAATAACAACAAAAAACATATTCATAAGGTTAAATGTTCTAAAATATTTGATATTTTATAAAGAAATGCTCATAAAATTTTGACATCGTCAATTAAGATTTTATACGTAAATAATAACACATTAAGCCTGGGTTAAAAAGTAACACGCTCAGTTTTTAGCTCCACTGGCTGAAAGCCACTGGGGCTATTGTCATGGCGTTGTGTCCGTCGTGCGTCCGTCCGTCCGTGCGTCCGTGCGTCCGTGCGTCCGGTCGTAAACTTTTTCTTTAAAAATCTTCTCCTCAGAAACTACTAGATGGATTTCAACCAAACTTCACAGGAATGATCCTTGGGTGACCCTCTTTCAAAGTTGTTCAAGAAATTTTGATCCAATGAAAAACATGGATTTAATGGGCGTGGCTAATTTCCAAATATGGTAAAAAGTGACTTTTCTCAGGATCTAATTGATGGATATCAATAAAATTTTATATGACTGATCCTTGGATGACCCTTAATCAGTCTACCAAAAATTATTTTGATCAGATGAAAAATATGCATTTTATGGGCGGAGGTCATTTCCCTATATGTTATATAGTGGAAACTTTGAAAATCATTTTCTCTGAAACTAATTGATAGATATCAACCAAATTTTACATGATTGATCCTTGGGTGACCCTTTATCAGTCTATTAAAATTATTGTGATTGAATGAAAAATGTGTATTTTATTGGCGGAGGTCATTTCTCTATTTGTTATATAGTGGAAACTTTGAAAATCATTTTCTCAGAATGTAAGTGATGGAAATCAACCAAATTTCACTGGAATGATCCTTGAGTGACCCTTTATCAGTCTACCAAAAATTATTGTGATCGAATGAAAAATGTGTATTTTATTGGCGGAGGTCATTTCTCTATTTGTTATATAGTGGAAACTTTGAAAATCATTTTCTCAGATTGTAAGAGATGGAAATCAACCAAATTTCACAGGAATGATCCTTGAGTGATTCTTTATCAGTCTATTAAAAATTTATGTGCTCGGATGAAAAATATGTATTTTATGGGCGGAGGTCATTTCTCTCTATGTTATATATTGGAAACTTTGAAAATCATTTTCTCAGAATGTAATTGATGGATATCAATCAAACTTCATAAGTATGATCCTTGGGTGAACCATTATCATGCAGCCAAAAATTATCGTGATCGGATGAAAATTATGTCTTTTATTGGCGGAGGTCACTTCTCTATATGTTATAATAGTGGAAACTTTGAAAATCATTTCAACATAAATAGAACCCAAAATATCTAATAAATCTAGTCAAAACTTTGATTACAAGAATTTCAAGCCTGTGGAGCGACTCAAGCCATTCATGGCTTTCTAGTTTTTAAATGACATAAGTAATACTTTAAATCTTATTGATAATTCATCATATGTCCTTATTTCTTGAGTTTTGTTCAGATAAAAGCGGACGATTTGAAAAAGAAGTTTTATTAATACTTTCTAAAGCATCATTTCATTCCGGCCTGTGTTCATGTAAACGTATCGGAAACAAAATGACTGGTGAGAGAAATACCAGGAATCCATTGTTAGGTGCTCCAGCCGCGATATAACTGCAAGATTGTTGAAAACAGAGTAAAACCCCGTTCAAACAAACAAGCATACAAACTTTCCGGTGGGTGTTTAGTTGCACATCCTGTTTAGAGGTAAGATGCAGAAATAGTTGTCAAAGGACGCTGTCCTGCTTTAAACGTAAAAAAGTTGGCGATACTTTAAAGAAATGGCGATCCGCTTCGTACAGCTACCATATTAAAACGTGCGTACATTTTGTATCCGGACGCAGGAGTAGGATCCGATCCTGGGACCGTTTTACTAAACATCTTACGAAAAAAATCGTATGTTAAAGTCACAATTCGTAACTGATGTTTTCATTCATTGTTAGATTCTGCCATGCAAGTTCTCATCGGAATCGTCTTTAGAAGACGATTCCAATGAGATTATGCGTGGCAGAATTCTATGTATAGTTATTACACTAGAAATAACTTTAATTTTTGAATTACGCAACAAATGATCGTAAGATGTATAGTAAAACAAGCCCCTGCTTCCGCCATGGGACTATTCATGACAACAATGTTCCCGACGAAGGTACTGAAAACGATTTTTACAGGAAGACCATGATGGTCCTTAAACACTCATCTTATCCATGTCAAGAATATTTGAGCATCTTTGGTTAAACTTCTAGCAACATCCCTGCAAAGTTGCAGCTGGTCCAGATGGTCTAGCGGTTTAGGAGAAGATTGTTTCTCTTATTTTAAGTAGTTCCATTACCATGGTAATAGGAGCTTTTTTAATGGAATTAACCTTTTTGACAACTATGGTAGAGCTTAGCCAAAGGAATATTCCTATCATGTTTCAGTTTGATTTGCCTATGGGGCTTGGGGGAAATAATAGGTTTTTTTTTTCTTCTTTTTCTAAATTTCTACCTTTCTCTTACCACGGCAACTAGAGTTTTCTTCGGAATTAAATTCATTTTGCAATTTTGATAGAGCATTACCTAAGACATGTCCCTGCCAAGTTTCAGTTTGATTAATCTTATTGAGAAGATGTTTAAAGAATTTTTTGACGCTCGTAAGGGCGGACTGACCACGACCGATGACCGATCACAGAAGCTCGCCTCGAGCACTGTGTCAAGACCGTGACTGCAAATGCTTAATGTATTTTAAGGTAGTGGACCCGTAATAGTTCCGCAACGTTTTGAAAGCAGTGAACTTTATCAGTGTAAACCGAGGTTTCCTAATGATTTTCATTAGGAAACCTCGGTTAGCATTGTGAAAGTTCATGAGTGTCGAAATGTTGCGGAACTATTACGGTTCCACTACTTTTACAGCATTTATTACTCGATGAATGGATTTGTAATGAAAATTTGTCAAGCGTACTTCGATTAGAAATAAACATTCTATAAAATGAACTCAATGTGCATGGGTGTGTCCGTAATATTTACAATTAGGCTACGTGTTCGCATTCTGTTAATATTACACGATTTTAAATAAATAGACGTTTGACCCATTCGCGTGAAAAACAAGTGGATCTTATATGTCTGTCGTTCGTCGTTAACAACAATCTTTAAAGTGCATTTGCAGCCTAACAACATGGTACAGTCAGTCATATCGTGAAATTGAAATGCACCTCGATCATTTGTACACCTTTCAAAAATCTTTTGCTCAGCGACCCGTTCAAAACCTTTAAAACACTAACTCCTGATTCAAAAAGCTAGCGCGTCGAACTATCGTTCAAAAGGTTCCGGATTCGATTTCCGGCGGCGGCACCCATCTTTTCTTCAACCAATAGGTTGATAATCGTAAACATATGTGGAATAGCTGCGAGAGGCTAGGAATGTGTGAAATGGTAGCGCTGGTTTGAGAAATACCAGAGAACCCGTGTTAGGTGCTCTAGCCGTCGCGATTTTACTGAAAGATTTCTAAAGCGGCGAAAACCCATACAAACAAATAAAACAAATCCTTTAAAACTCTTAAAAATAATCTTAGGTAGTGGATTCGTAATAGTTCCGCAACATTTCGAAACTCATGATCTTTCACAATGTCGACCGAGGTTTCCTGATGAAAATCATTAGGAAATCTCGGTTAACACTGTTAAAGATCAATCAATCCGAAACGTTGCGATTTGTCAATGAATCCACAGAACTCTATTTACAGACCAACGGGAAAATTCTAGTGGAGAAAGGTAATAAACTATCTCTAAACTAGTTCGTTTTGAACGAAATTCGAAAAACATATCATCTCCCTTTAATTTTATTAACAACTAGTCCCCCACTCATTCAGCTCATTTCGAAAGCATCCCCAAACCAATCACCATGTAAATTCACGATGTAAGCGTGATTTTGCTTCCAAATTCTCGCATTCTCTTAATGAAATAATAATAATAATAATAATAATAATAATAATAATGATAATAAAAAAATAATAATAATAATAATATTAAAAAAATGAATCTACCGCCTGTGATACATGACTAACTTTTACCAAAAGCTGTGTTCTTTTTTTCAATTAATTTTTTTCCAATATGGTTTTGTGAAACTTTAACAGAAACAAAAAAAAAAATATTGTCGCATGATACAACTAATTTCACTTGAACTTTTATATTTAGACTAATCTAAATTTTGCCATTTTTATGGGTAAGAACGATTTACTCCTCCAAACGAAGTGACAAAACTTGAGAAGAATATTCCCCAAGTGTTGCGTAGTAAATTTTGCCGTGAAAATGTGAATTTTTTAATATTCTAAGCTCTTTACCAATCCATCAATTTTAACAGGCGTTTCAAAATTTTGATTTTGCTTGATAGGCCACTTTCAAATTAAGACTAAATTTTATACGATTGTACAATTTGGATAAAGTGTGCAGTAAATTATTCTTGCTGATTGTTTTGATTAATCGCTTACAATTGAATTTTAGTTGTGTCCATCAAGATGCGTGCATTCTGATTGGCTCAAAAACTTGATTTCATTCCCCAATGAAAATAATGTTTACTACGCAAGTAATTTGTAAGCTTCATCACTAAGTAGATCTAAAAGAAATCAGTTTCATTATTGAAAACCTTTTAAATTTTTGCTTTATGTAATTAAATTATAAGAAATGGTAAAAGAATTTATAGATTTCATGGAGTTATAATACTTAAAACATAGTCACACTTATGTATGAACCCGCTTCACGTATTCATACAGTGTGAGTAGGTTTTTAGTTTCATACCTTAATGAAATTAGCAAATACTCAACAAGTTGTCTGGTTCATGAATGATGATGTTGCGCGATGACGATACGAACCACAAAAATATGTCAAAAGGGTAAAAGCTTGTGCCCCTTTTACATGTACATCTTAATTTTGAGAGTTCATTTGAAGATATTCACGGTTTATGTTACATTGAGCATACATGCTTAGATTTTACGAGTGCACCTCTCTGAATCAATCCGTGAATTCATACACAAATCTGGTTTCATGCATCCGTAAATTAGAAAATCCTCTTAATATATTTATTAATTACGTTTAAGTGTAATTACATCAAAAACTAATAAAAGTATTTTTAAAACTAATTAACCGTCTGTGTTAATGATAATTATAATAATTTATAATATTAATAATGATGATGATAATACTGATGATGATTATAATAATAATAATAATAATAATAATAATAATAATAATAATAATAATAATAATAATAATAATAATAATAATAATAATAATAATAATAATAATAATAATAAAAATAATATTAATAAAAATAATAATTATAATAATAATAATAATAATAATAATAGTAGTAGTAATAACAATAATAATAATAATGATAAAAATAATCATAATGATAATAATAAATATTAACAACGATGAGTGATGATCGATTTGTGGAAGGCAAACTATCTGTTATATTTTATGGCGAAACTAATAGTATTTACAATTATGAATAAATAAAAAAAAAGTGACCGTGATAAAATTTAATGGAAAATAAGAAAAATAGATACCTTTAAAAAGTTTCAAAAAAGTTCCAAGTCCTATTTTTGGTTTTAATTTTGTATATGACGGCCCTGCCCTTCCCCAAGTTACGTTTGAGCGGAATGCACTGCTATTGTCATCGCTTTTCGCCATACTTATACCCTGCAGACGACATCCGCGCATGCGTATTGATGGTAATATATTTTGTCTCATTTAGAAATTGGCGATATTATGATAATAATGAAAATGCGATCTACCAAGCGTAAATGGACCATCTGGGTTGTGCGTTAAGTTTCGATCTAAGTCGGACTGCGCGCATTGCGCAGGCTGACTAGGATCGACAGTTAACGCACTACTATGATTTTCAGAATCTTAAGGTAGTGGAACCGTAATAGTTCCGCAACTTTTCGGGACTCAAGAAATTTTACAATATTAACCGAGGTTTCTTAATTGATAAACATTAGGAATCCTCGGTTAACATTTTTAAAGTTCAACACGGAACGTTGCGGAACAATTATGGGTCCACTACCTTATATGGCCATCATGCCTTCATGTACGTTTCTGTCCCTTTAGAAGAGACCTCTGATTGACCTCAATTGACACTGACAATAAGTAAATAATAACGTTTTGATTTCTGACGGATCTTCCCTGGCGGAGGTGAATGGGCGGGGCTATAAAACCATCAGTTTTGACCATTTTTGCTCCCGAAATAGCTTGTATTTTACAAAATCGTGTCAGTCTAGTCTGATTTCCAAATAAAGATAGGCAATTCTACCTCACTATATATTCAGTCTATTTGAATATATCTATCTTGAATGTACCTATCTTAATCTAAATGTTCCCAATCGGATATTTTTTCACTTATCAAAGGACCAGTCCTGCGTTCAGGATCACAAATCGATGCAAAGAGTTTTCCAATTGAACCCGCTTTGCACGTACACTTGCGCGCAAAGCGGGGTATAATTGGAAAACTGGTTGCACCGTTTTGTCATCCTGAACGCAGGGCTGGTTTCTCGAATGAGATTTTCCTTGATGATGTTGACTTCATGTATACTTCACACGATCTCTTTTTATTTAAATGAAATTTATGAAGATGACAAGGTCTTTTTATCCTTATCACAGTAGAAAAGACCAAATAAGGCAATACTTTCCGATTTGAAGCTTTCTTTCGCATTAGATCAACGATATTTTTAAAACTTGTTTTATGAACACATGTATGTTTTCAAGATGCCAAAAAAATGAACAAGTCTATGTAATATCAATTTGAATTCCATTTTGAAATTGAGATTGATTTTAATTTTATTGACAAAGATGCTATTTTTGGTAATTAATTAAAAATGAAGCATTCGTTTCATACATGTATATTCAAAATTATCTCAAACTAATTTTTCAATCCTCCTTTTTTTTTTTCATTTATTTTAATGAATTATTTTTTTTTCCGAATCCTTGATCGCTAATTTTGTTTTCGGCATCTGTAAATATACCTGACATAGAGATATATATAATGCATACTTAGTGTTTTGTATGAGAAAAAATATCTAACGAGGTTGGGAGAATTGATCATTGTCGAGGCTCTGCCGAGACAATTATCAATTCTCACAACCGAGTTAGATATTTTTTTCATACAACACATTAAGTATGTATTATATTTATCTTATAACCTCTATTTGTCTTGTTTTCGTCGATGTTTCTAGTTGAAATGCAAGTTTGTAAAAATAACCGCATTATGTCTTTGTTCTAAAAATAACTATGTGATATCATTAAAAATATCATATGGGGTGTTATCACATGGATATTTGTATAGTTATAAGATAAATATGTTTACCACCAGTTGGTGGATATTGAGATGAATGCAGGGCTCGTGTTAGTATTTGATATTGGCGAGTCGTTGACTCCTCACCTACAAAATTCTCGAGGTCAAATCTGAATTTTAAGGAGTCAAAACGACAGTAAAAGCAAATCATTTTCAGAATTTTGCTTATTTAAGAGTCACTTTAACTGTTTCTTGTAATGATATGAAACAAGTTATTCATTTGTAGAACTTTAGAAAGTAATTTGGGAAAATCTTAGGTATCAAACAATGTTTTGACCCTTAGTGATTCCTCTCAAGGGGGTCAAAATGACCCCTTGGGAGAATTTCTAGGGGTCAAATTAAGATATTTTCTGATTTTTGGGGGTCAAAACCCTGGTTTAAGGGTCAAACACGAGCCCTGGAATGGCTGGTTGTTTGGAAAGGCCGTCCTAATAGTACTGGTTTGAATTATACACGGAGTCTATGGTTAGGTACTCCAGTCGCCGCGATATTAATGTAAGGTCACTCAAATCATATCCCAATTTATTCAAGTCAAGAAAGCCAAAATAGTAAAAATTATCTTGGTTTTTATTCTTTGTTCTTTTTTTTAAAGCATTGAAATCCTACACATACATACACGTACTGTTATTCTTCACCAAAGCGAATAGTATTCCCAATGGTCAGCCTGTTCAAATTAGGCAAACTAAGCGAGCTATACTTACCATTGTCATTTGAGCCTGTGCGTGATATTTCCAGCAATTTGAAACGCTCGTGAGGCGCCAACATTGGGTAGCGTAGACAGCCACGTACTGTAAATATAAAGTTATCTGACGGTCTGAAGATACTTTAAGACCATATCTATCTACTAAACGCAAAGTGAAGACTCTGGTCAGACTGTGCGGATGTACAGGCTGGTCACTTTGCTTTCCGCATATTTAATTCTTTTTTGAAATCTCACGCACAGGCTCATTTTTTATTTGCCTTTTTTTAAAAAAAATTTCATAAAGGGTTCGTGCCGCCGTCGGGGATTGAACCTGGGACCTCATGATTGAAAATCCGGCACGCTATCAGTGCTTTTCTGATGGCTTCCTCTACTGCACCTACTCGGTATTTTTTCTACTAAATTACGCCAATTAAATTGCAAAACCTCGTAAATACAGCTTTCAACAAACGGTCGTTACGAAGTTTTACAATTATTCCAAATATTTGCTAGAAAAAAATCCTGTGAGGTCTTATTTCGCCGGGCGGATAATTTATCTTGGATTCATAGCTTCCGTTTATAATTGGTCGATCATTTTTTCCCCGTCTTTGATTAATTAGGTAAGAGGTTAAATTTCAAGGACGTTTCCACAATAAGATTTGACACGCGATACTGTTTTAATCGTTTCGTATATAAATACCTAAAAAGGCAGAGGGGTATTTAAAAACCTACGTCATAGCGTTAATGATCATAAATCTCCACTCTTCACCGATTTCAAAATACCGATTGTTGCAGGGACGCCCACGAGTGTATTTCGAACTACCGAACTGACTTGGTTCGGTTCATTATATACTTTTCAAAATTTGATACGGACCACTTGTAACTGTTATAGGATTTCGTTTAGTTTTATACTGACCTACGAAAGCAGTTGCGGATCCAGATTGGGGTTCTCGGGGGGGGGGGGGGGGGGGTCCAACGATTCCCCTCTGAAGCCCCTTCATTAAATTTTCACGTGTAGATTAAATAAACATTTATAAACCTTTCTCTGATGTTCACGGCACATTCTTGATGAAAAACAGCTTTGTCAGACAGTGTAGAATAGGATCAGTCTGCACAGTTGTGCAGTCTGATCTTAGTATGAACTGCTTTTGTGGTAAAAACCCGGAACAGTCTTGTTGAAATTTTACAAAAAATAAAAAAAAAAGTTTATTTATTTATCTTTAAGATTTATCAGGATTGAAGGTTTAACTTGTGTAATAATATTAGGAAAAAGAACCGCTTTTGTGTATGTACGAACCCCCTTTGCAAAAAAAACAAAAAAAAAAAAAAAAAAAAAAAAAAAAACCACCGAATCCGCCACTGGACAGCGCGCAATTCTTTTAATATTGTTTTGTCATTTTCTCTCTCACTTACCAAAAAGTTCTTTTATATTTAAGATTTTCAAACTTGATAATTAAAAATTGCCGAAATTCTAGGGGGCTTTGGAGGATTCGGACCCCTAAATATTAAACTCGACCAGTCCTCTTATGAGAAGAATTAACTTTAGAATGATTCAGCCCTCTCATGTGATTTTGCGAACGTGAGCAATGTTTATTTTTACATCATTTTGAATATATTTAACCTGATTTTCTTTACAATTACGCTATACAATTTCTCGATCTTTTTCGCACTTTTAACTCTGTAAAAGTAATCCAAACTTCAGCAAAACATTCTCTTATCATATTCAGAGATTTTAAGAGAGTACAGCCTTGATGAAAATCTTAAGATTGAAAGACACATGTTATCTCGAATGCTGTCGTTTTCCTTTCAGGTATATAATGACGCTCTAATTTCATCATATTTGTGTTTTGAAATAATGGAACCGTTACAGTTCCGAAATGTTTTGAATCTCATGATCTTTCACAATATTCACAAAGGTTCCGTTATGAAATCTTTCGGAAACCTCGGTTAAAATCGTTAAAGTTCATTATTTCCGAAACGTTGCGGAACAACTTCACGGTAGATTGTCACTTGATAATCTCACCGCAAAAGCAGTGAAATTATCAAAAACTTATACCCTGCGTTTTTGCATTTCATCCTATCTGACGATATCTATGCGGGACGAAATAAGTGACGCCACAATGAACGTTTCATAGCAATCACGTGCAAAATGACGCGTTTTATGAAAATATGACCTAGAAATTTCACATTTTGTCTCATTTTTGCAATAAAGAAATAGAATAATCGTTTGTTTTTTAAGTAAGATCTATTAAAATTTCATTTCGTGAACAACAATAGCTATATTTTTCATTCGTGGCTCCATCACTCGTGAAAATATAGCCTGTGTTGTTCACTCAATGAATATAAATCGATCTTACACTGAAACAAACGATTATCCTCCATAGAATATATTGAACTCTCTCAAAATGTGGAGAAAGGGAGTTCATTTTATCAAAGGTTCAATAGAAAAAATATTCACGGTGCCTTTTTATCACAATAATCTCTTAAATAAAATTATGAGTTTCTTTTGCAAGTCAGTATGAATGGTCAAGGATATGAATCAAACGGCAAACTGTCGAAGGGCTACATACTTCAGCTCATTTACGACGATAAAGACGCCCATTTTACGATAAAATTTCAAACAAAATGGTCGAAAATGTCAAATGATATTATGAATGCGTTTTTTTCCATCGGTTATTCGACTTTTTGATAGACGGCATCAATCTTTTAACTGGAAATGCAGATCTAAGTACTTCTGCTGTTAAGCTGGTAGCTCAGCTGCAATGTCAAGACAGCTCAATTGGTTGTCGTCTTGTAAGTTTTGATGTTGAGCCTCAGCAAGCTGCTTGTGCTGGAATTTCGAACATGACCGACAAGACGTATGCAAATGTTCCTTCGAGAGCTTGCGATTTTTTTTTTTGATAATCCCTAAGACGGACTTATTTGAACAACGAGTTAACAAAGGCAACGGTCGGTTGCAGATGCTGGATAATACAAAATACTTAAGCCGAATAGGGGCATAACACTTACCAAAATGCTTTCAGAGTAACACACGTCATTGATTGTCTTGATATATCTTGTGATAGTGAACACGCATGCCAAGTTTCATTGATGTTTTCAATAACAATAAGATATGACCACTGTAAAATGAACGTTTATCACACCAAAGCCAACACCTACTCCAACAGCAATACCAACGCAAACGACACCAAGGTGATCACTACACCTCGTGTTTTCTCCGAATATAGCCGTACTAAAAGTTGTAACACGACTTTATGTTCCAGAGTCCTGATTTACTAAACATCTTACGATAATTTCAAGATTTGCCTACATCAAAATTAAAGTTGCTTCTACAGTAGCAACTAAATATGGAACACTGCCATGCATCATCTCATTTGCATCGTCTTCTAGAGAGATATTTCAAGACAAAATCTAACAATGAAAGAAAACACCAGGTACGATTTGTGATATTGACTTACGATTAATTTCTTCGTAAGAAGTTAAGTAAAACGGCCCCCATGAAGACTAACGGGCTTTAAACTCAAACTTAATAAAAGGGGGGAAGTGTCTCCTATTTAAAAATGTTTAATTACACCTAGCGACAGTAAAGGGTTTCATATTCTATTTCGAAATACGACTTAATATAATTAACTCAATGACGTCATTCCTATGACCCCTGCAATAATATTTAGGAGCACGTGCCTTTTTGCTTTGTCCGCGGCATAGATCAACGAGTAGATATAAAATAAGTCAATGGATCAACGCAACACTGTTGTAAATGCCTATATAAATATAGGCATTTATAACACTGTCGTGTTGACCCCTCGATATATTAAAAAAACAAAAAAAAACCCTACTAGTATTTGTTTGTATTGGGGTAATCTCTCATGGTTGCATTTTCGTTCCCCTTAGTGATCAAGATCCTTGAAATCGAAATCGAATACCTTGAAAACATAATAAAAGAGAAACAATAATCAATTATTCCTGTCAGTTCTTACCACTACAACCGCAATACTTCACCATCTGCTCACCCTGAACATTTGGCCTTTGGTGAGCGTCGGATGACGCGTGCGTCAACGACTTTTGACAATTCATGGATGTCGGACATTTGATCGACCTAATTCATGTTCCCAGGACAGAAAAGAAACCCTGTAGCAAAGCCCATTGCGATAAACGGTCTCGGCTAAAGGGACGTATGGACAAACGTCGCGCACGGCAATGCAGAAGTACACATTTGAAAACGCGCGTCTCCAGTAATGTTCCATGTACTATTTCTCCCAAGCCTGTTAGTCAATTTCTATGTTCTTATACCAAATGAAGCACGGGAAAACATACGTTTATAGTACATTTGTTAGGCGAAGTGAGAAAAAATCAAATTCGAGTGTAATTAAGTTTCTTTGTCACCAAAAGTGTGACATTACTTCTGTAAAACGTATCAAATTATGCAGCGCTGTTAAAGATAAGAGAGAACTGAGACGAGGATAAAGAACATTTTGATGTGCCCAAAGAATCAATCCGACATATGCATGGCAGATTAAATAACAATACAACTCACTTTCAAGAAAATGCGGCAATAAGAAGGAAGATTCTGCTTTTATATACGATTTTTTTAAAAATCTTTAAATCATAATGAGCCTGCAAAAAAGGGGGAGAGGTTATTTGCATTTTCAAAATGCGTCTGAAATTCTGTTAAATTAGGTTAGTCTTACTTTTTTGTCTTGAAATAGGTTAATATGTCACTAGGACAGCCACGGTCATACAAAATATGCTTTGATGTTGGTATTTAAGTAAAATTATTGAACGATTATTCATAGAAATGTCATGAATTTATCCCAGATACGTCGTAATAGTCTATAAGTAACGAATGCCTATTAGATCTATCGTTATACAAAATAAACCGGTTAAACATTGCTGAACTTTCGGTATTATCTGTTGTTTTGATCTGATGGGGTATGACTTAATTTTGACTTATTCAGAATTTAATTTTAGATATATTTGTTTCAGTAAAACAAATAAAAAAAAAAAAAAAAAAAAAAAAAAAAACGAAAAAAAACGAAAAAAAACCCAACAACATAGGTTCTTTTGGTAAAAGGTACATGTGAAACTACATGTACATTTATTTAATTAAAACAAGTATTTTTTACATAAATATTATTGTTTTTAACTTTAACACATGAAAAACTTTTATCGGCACAGACGTACACCTGTACACTCTAATTTTGGATGAATTGATTAAATTCAAATAGATGGATCGTCTTGAATTAATAGGACTTTCTTGAAGAATGCGAATGAGTCGTTGAAAGTTAGGGTAAAAATGGTTTTTAAGATAAAAACTTTCAAATTTTCTTTCATTTTGCACAAATCTTACCTTTTTGGCTAACCTTACCAAGCCTTATTCACACGGATAACCAAAGTGTTCACACATCGCAAACAGTGCGCCGAGTTACATTAAAGGCGCTCGTGAGCAAACCTATCAGATGTTTTAACGCGCATATAACACGCTTCTGCTTCCAAATAAAATATACTATTTCCGAGACGCCTTCGCGCGCTTTTTTATCATGACTGCTGAGCTGGTGTTCTTTCTAGGACGCCGAATCTAGAAAATAACTCTATTAAGTGGTAAGAAAATGATAAGTATAAACCAGCCGCACGTTTATGATGACAAAACGGTGCAAACTGTTTGCAAATTATACCCCGCTTTGCACAAAGCGTGTATAATATGCAACAGATTTCATCGTTATGTTAACCTGAATGCATAGCAGTATTTATTTCAATTACGCACAAAGTGAGTCATGCAATCGGTCATTTCTTTTCCCTCTGTCACAAGGTATCTTTGATTTCAACTGACGCACAGAAGTATTGAAACATAATATATATTTATATTTTGAAGATGAAATAAGACTAAACAAATGTCAATTTGGTATCATAACGTAAAGAAGAATTGACATAAAATCTTTTTACAGATCGAAAAGTACCAATTGATCCAGTCAGACAGCGTATTTTGCACAGTCTATCTTGAATCTTTTAAAATCCTTGCCAAGGTGATAATTATATAACGCTCGGCTTCATAGGTACTGAAAGAAGTCGAGTGATTTTCCGGGAGAAAAAGTACGGGAATTGAGCGAAAATAGCGTTTGAGTCACGCTGGACAATTCCAACAGTTTAGATGCTTGTGCCAATTAAAGAAAGCGCAGTCTGACCAGGATCGATTTTTCCCCCAAAAAAATTCTCAACGGCTTCTGTTTCGCGTAACGAGGTCACAAAAATCCTGTTCAATTTGCATAATTCAGTTTCGAAATAATCAAAGCTTTGCTCGGGTAGCTATTGAATATATTTTTGAGTGGGTGGTTTATTAATAGATTCAAAATAATAAGGAAAATTATCATATGTTAAAAAGTGGGTTTCTATTATTAACAAAACATAGAGTAAATTACAGTCACGATTTTAGCATTGAATTTCACACCAACTTCTTTTTGCTATTTAAAAGGATAACTCGAAATAGGTTGTCATGCAAAAAGGAGTCATTTCGTTGAATAGATATGTGAGCCGTTGAATAGATATGTGAGCCGTCGGGCGAAAAGGGATCCTGTGGGCAGTGTGTAAACTGTTGACCCTAGTCAGGCTGCACGGACTTCGATGGCAGAAAAGGATTGTAACTGTTTACATTTTGCTGATTCTCTGAATCTAGTATGATCATTTAACCTTCTTGTTTAAGATTTTGAAAAATAAATAAATAAATAAATAAGATTCGCCATAGGCCATTTTGTTACAGTAAAGTTTAAGCATGCAAGAGCGACGCAAGGGGTACATACTTCCGACTGTAGAATGCTGGTTTGTGAAAAATCAGAATACAGAAGTGGACACTATTTGTACAACAATTGGTAAGTAAACATATATTCCGAGTTTCAAAACAGCTTACACGCATAATTTTACAAAATATTTGTACCACGACGTCGACTACATATATAATACGTACTTAGTGTTATGTATAAGAAAAAATATCTAACGAGGTTGGGAGAATTTATAATTGTCGAGGCTCTGCCGAGACAATTGTTAATTCTCACAACCAAGTTAGATATTTTTTCAAACACTACACTAAGTTCATATTATATTTATCTTATAACCTCTATTTGTCTTGTTTCCGTCGATGTTTCAAACAGAAATGCAAGTTTCTAAAGATAACCGCATTATATCATTGTTCTAAAAATAACTATATGAAATCATAAAAAATATCATACGGGATGTTATCACACGGATATTTGTTAAGTTATAAATTCAAATTCAAATTCAAATTCCTTTATTGGTTTAAAAAATCCAGTTATAGGATTGTCACCAAGAACATACATACAATAAACATATAAGACAGAACTTATCAAAAGGTATATATCAGATGGGTATATAATCTAAGATTAAAGAACCGATATAAAATATCAGCATACATATCGAGAGCCAGGGTCAAATCATGATGATGTAATTCAAAATCATTGCAATCAGAGCTAGAAGAATGCAGTTATTGCTATGCTTAGGAATCACACTCATAATACTTGCCCAAAGATAATCTTTCTTATATATATATTTATATATAATTAATTTCACTGTATCTTTGACCTATTATAAAGGTAACGATGACCCTAAAAATGCATATATTATAATATGTTTGCATTCAATAGGAAAGTTATAAGATAAAATGAAAATGCTAAAGGGCTTTAGGAAAAGATACGGAATTTCTCCGAAAAAAGTCGAGTTAAAAATAACCCTAGCGCGCGGTATCAAGAATCAGAAAATGTTTTGTTATCCTGAAACCCCTCTTCCATCTAATTAAAACTGTCGATTCATGATGGCTTGTCTTATTCGACCAGTTTGTTCAAGTTAAATGTCTTTCTGACTTTTCGGTTCCAAAATTTTCTAAACATTCTCTGCTACCATTCAAATAACCCAAACACGAAAAGAGAAATTGTATTCTGCTTTGTTTTGTTCGTTTGGCTTGGGATTAACGCCGCTTTCAACAATCTTTCTGTTATATCGCGGCGGCTGGAGCACCTAACAACGGTTTCCTGTTATTTTTTATACTGCTACTATCATTACATCATTTCCTAGCCCCCAGCTGCTATCCTACATAGGTCTACGATTATCGACCAAATGGCGGGAGTCAAATAGTTAGAAAGGATGAGTGTCGCTGTCGGGGATCGAACTCGGGACCTTTCGAATGATAGGCCGACGCGGTACAACTGCGCTACGACGGCGGCTTTAAATCCTACAATGTTGGACAAAATTTATTCTCAAGCATATTTAATTTAAAGGACTGGAGATGCCTAAAATTATTTTTGTGTGTGATATATTGAGAACACTTTTGTTAACAAAACTGTGTGAAATAGATTGCTGTATGAAGTAGATTTTAATGAGATATTTGTTGGAAATGAATAACTTTTCAGACTCGTCACATTTTTGGTTGATTTCTGAAGCCTATACAAGTTATATAATTATTATAAAAAAAGATGCAAATGAATTTTAATTTGAGTTGATGTATAATTTTACAACATCTTCAGTTGGTACTTATAACGTGGCATTTCCAAATGGGCATTTTGTTAACAGAATTTTCTTTAAAATAGAAATTCGAATTGAGTGAAAATAATCGTTCTTGGATCTAGGCTAGCAAAAATGATGAATGGACTTCAATTTGGCTTTATTTAGTTAACATTTAACATTTAAACTCCGGGACACAAAGGCTTATTTCCACAAAGCTCCTTAAAGACTCTGTTAGATAAGATTACGCAGTTAGAAACAAGTCGCCCATCCTTAAATAGCAAAGGCCGACCCTTAGAAATGATGTTGTTAAAGCCATTGTCACGTTGAAAACAACGCGCTTTTGATGATGTAGAATGTACAGACAAAGATCAGCTATAAACACATGAAACTCCTGATCTTAATTCACCCTAACTGTTTGTTTTTAACATAGTAGAATAATACACGAAATGGATTTCAAAATATAAAGAAAATGCCTTAAAACCAACGATTTGGAGTAATCAGCTCTTTGATATAAGTGCAGTTGCACTTATATCAAAGGGCTGATAACTCTATTAAAGTGATGGTTGCAATTCCTTCAGGCATACCAAAAATTCTTTCCCCTGTGAGAGGTCCTATATTAAGAATTCATTTTCGTCTACGAGAATCCTTTGATATTTTATATTTTCATATTTGAAAACGTCTAAAATTTTCAAGGCGAACTAAAATCTTTAGATTTAACCTAATTTCAGCCATAGACGACAAAAGCGGAACGATTTCTCCACATGGTTCCAAAGATGGGTGCGGCATAACTACGCAAAAGAACAAAAATCCATGACATTAATGCTTCTCTTATAAACATATTTATCTGTGAATGATCTGTTTCAAACGAACAACACGAATCTAAAATGATCACAAAGAGAAAAACACTTTAAAGGGTTGTTTTAATTGAATGGGATTTAACGCCGCTTTTTAGTTTAATAAAAAAATGTTCGAAAATAGAATTTTATTTTATTTTGTCTGAAATACTCCAATCAATGCAATAAGTAAAATAGTTTTCATTTTTCATCGACAGCCAAGCCTAAACAACGAACCCTGTGTAAAGTACGCGAAACTTATGTTGTTTTGAATTTATCGAAATATCTACATAATTGGTTTTCCTCGGAAAATAAAATTCATTTAATTTTGGTAAACTTCATAATTTTCTTTCCAAATATGCTTAACGTCTACGGCATGCATATTTAATGCAGAGAGCTTAAAAGAACATAAACAGCTCAAGGGCAAAAGTGATGTACAGATTTTGTTAGTCTGTTTGAAATGGATTTAACGCCTCTTTCAACATTTTTTCAGTTTTTCTCGGCGGCTGGATCATTTAACAATGGATTCTTGGTAGGCCTATTTCTTACACCAGTTCTACCATTATATCCTTTCCTAGTCTCTAGCTACTATTCCACATATGTCTACGATTATCAACCTATTGGTTGGCGACAAATTGTCGAAAAGGATGAGTGTCGCTGTCGGGTTCGAACCCGTGACCACGTGATTGGGAGGCCGACGCGCTACGAACTGTGCTGTGGCGGCGGCAATCGGGCACCCTCGGCGATACTACGAAAAAGACCTCGGGAATAATACGGGCGCAGCCATGAAAGCGTATCATTTCGTACGTGGGTTTATTTGAAGTCACAAACATCAACGATCCCTCTAAGAATGACTTTGCATAGATCAAAATAAATGAAAGAATGAAGGTGGGCATATTATAAATGGATATCAAAACGCAGTGTTACTGCGTTTTGTCATCTGATTATAATATGCCCCAAAGATGTCCACAGACGATCAGAAAGCATTAACAAAAATATGTTTTTCCTTAAGCGTATTAATCAAAGTACCACCAGAAACCGAAATACCTAATAAATTACACAAAATTACTGCACTTAACGTGCGAGGAGCCTCAAAGTTAATCGGGAACTCTCGGCGATTTTACGGAGTAGACCCCGGGAATAATTATTCGGAACACAGATCGGCCAATCTAACGTTAAAACCACGGATGTACTTGGACGAACGTTTTTTTTTTTAAATATGTGAAAACCTTGGAAAAACACGATGACGCCAGTAAAAATGTGGTAAGCCTTCCAAATTTCGAGCGAAATTATTCGAATGCGATAACGCTACTCGTTTAAGTCAAAGACGTAAGATCTTCGCTTTCTCATTCAAATATCCTTAAATAACGACTGAACAATCTTAATATTTGAGAATGCTTCGTCTTTAAAAACTCAATTATACCCTTAGAAATATTGATCTAAATATTGCGCCTCCTGTTGATGCGCTAGTTTTTTTAACAACGTTTCCGGATAAAAGTTCATAAGAACCAACAAGTTCGCAAAATAAAAATCAAAGTGCTGTCAGCACTGTAAATCGTACATCATTGAGAGGCTGGGATAGTGCAATAGTTCGCCAATCAAAAGGGCTCAAATTTGGACAATAAAAGTTGGTAAAATCTTTAAATTTGTGAGTTTTTTGTCTTAACACTCCATCTTTTCGAGGACATCGCCAGCTCATCCAACCTCGTGGGTCCGATTTTGAAAGTTTGCTGATTCGATAGCCCTCTGCTAGTCTAAATTATTTCTTAGCAGATTTTTACGTTGTTATAATGAGCACGCGCCAAGCTAAAAGCTTGTCTGTTAATATTATTCCTCTCTCTATAGTGTTTAAAAGCCTGTTTAGCAACAAACATTTTTCATTAAACTATTTACAATTTTGATTACCAACATGTTTGTATTTCAAGCATTGGGTTTCCCAAATACTGTAAATGCATTTTCCCTCAAGAAACACAATCGCCAACTATGCTAGTTATATATTTGGTTTCTGACAAATCGATTAAATCTAGCAGCACTCTATGATTATTCATGAGTTGTTCTAAAAATAGATCGCTCTTACTGCTATCCCATATCAGTTTATCGTATGTTTTTGTCGGTTTATTTGTTGTTGAATAATTTTTCTTCATACTCAAATTTGAATTTAATGAAAATAGGATTGGAGCGTGATCAGAGTGCTCATTGAAATCAAATATTTCAAAATTACAAAATTATTTCTATTTGTTAACACATGCGAAAAAAAAGTAAACTTCCCACGCTCCCTGTTTGAGTGCAGACGACTATTGACTAATGATAAACAAGTTAATTGACACATTTCGAGCAGACGATGTCCATTTGCATCTATACCACGTGGTCTGAATTTACGCGTGGGTTTTGACCGAGTGATAATCATAACAGAATTTGATTGGTTGTCAGCCCTACAACTGGTAAATGACCGTTCGAGAAAGTTCAGAGCAGTAATATTGTAAGTGCTACAAATTAATTATACAGTTAACCTATTGTACGTTTCAACTCCTTTACTCAACCGAAAATCTTGTTATAAACACTGAAAATACTAACTGGTAATTACTAAAAGCGAAAATTACATCAAATTTTGTATTAGCCTCTTCGATATTTGTCGAAAAGTAAATAAGGTATAAACAAAGTTTGTAGATTGTGACTGAAAAGGCCGTTTCTTCGGTGTTTGAAAACACATAATTTGGTTTGAACACATTGCTCAGAAGATAATGGTAAAAATGTAGTGGGTCAAACAGACTGGATTTCTGGAAAACGGTAGATATCAAAGCAGTACGATTTAAAAAACCCAAAAGGAGACAAAAAAAAAACAAAAAAAAAAAACACAACGAATCCGTCATACCGGCATCAAATGAACACGAAATAGTACCATTTGAAAAACAAAACTTCACAGAACAACAACATAAAAAGGTCAATCGCACTACCAACTGAGCAAAAGAAATTTAATAATGTCTGAGATATTTTTGCATAATTCTGCGACGAGAGACGAGGTAGCAATGTCATGATATTTTTCATTGCTTTCTCGTAGCTCGTGGCAGAAATATGCCACCATACTTTGATATGGTGGCATATTTTTGCCACGAGATACAAGGTAGCAATATCATGATAATTTTTAAAACATCATGATGAAAAGAAGTTTTCAGGAAATCATATCTTGATCATAATTCTTTGCTTGATAAAATTATTACGATATAGATATCTATTATATCACTTTTTAACGAGTTATGCCAACTAATGACTCCAAGAGATATAGAATTTGTTCCATAGAAATTCCGAGTTCTTTAAATAGAAAGTCATTCGGTTAGCTTTGTTTTCTTGAATGTAATTCTGGGAAACGCATAAGCCGAATTCTAAAAATAAAAGGAAATCCTAAAGCGATAATCAAAATTGCAAACACCGCGAATGTCAATTTTTGGTCCACGATAGTTTTATCTTAATGTTAGTAGTTTAGTCAAAATTTAGACACTTTGCAGGGAGGATCAAGTCTCTCTTAACACAATCTTCTTCACGATTTACCAAGATTATGGAGATGCATGTAATGCGTCTTTCATGGGCAGATTATGTGTTTTCGCCCAAACCGGCGAATTCTGATGGTGCTATTTTTTGTGAAAAATCCGGCTCCATGGCCAACCGGGGGAACACCCCATCTTACGGACATAAATCGGTAATTGGGCCTAGCTGAAACTACCCGTCGTGGACAGGGATAAAAACTAAACGGATTATTAGCAAATTAAACAAAGTCCAGGATGGTAACCACTGAGCCTAAGAATTTTTTTCCTGACAAAGTTGCCTGGCATTGTAATCATTAACCCTAGACTATCGAGATTGAGCAGATGGGTAGGCTACATTGCTACATTTTACTGACAAGGAATATATAGAGATACTAACCCTGCGTTCAGGATAACAAACCGGCTCAAACTACATGTTGTATTTGCAAATTATATACCGCTTTGCACACGATTTCACGTTCAAATCGGGGTACAATTTGTAAACAGATTGCACCATTTTGTCATCCCAAACGTAGGGTAATACCTATTTCTACAGATGTAGCCTACAATTAATTTTGCCTTACCAAACATGTATCACAATATTTTCTACCAAATATAGTACTCTTTTTTTCCAATTTAAGCTCGGTTCAAAGAGTCGGCAAAGAAAATCATGTAGCTAATTTTTTTTATCAAAAGATGACCATGAATAGTGAATAGCATAGTTGTATAAATACGACCTATAACGAAGCCGTATCCTTGAAAACCGGCGGGGTTTCGGGAGATTTTCGTGACCTAGCCTTGGCAGAGAGGGCAATAAGACAAAATGCGTGAACTATTCACCATTGTTCTGTATTATGAGCATGCTCTGCCTTCAAGACAAAAACGTTCGATAAACGTTTCAGAAATTGTTTGATTGTTTGTTTGTTTGAATGTGGTTTTACGCCGCTTCCAATAATCTTTCAGTTCTATCGCGGCGGCTGCAGCACCTAACAATGGATTCCTGGTATTTCTCACACTACCATTAGGTCCTTTCCTAGCCTCCGGCTGCTATCCCACATAGGATTTCGATTATCGACCTATTGGTGGGAGACAATTGGTGAAAGAATGATTGCCGCCGCCCAGGATCGAACCAGGGACCTCTAGATTGTCAGTTCGATGCGCTGCCAACTGCGCTATGACGGCGGCTTTCAGAAATTGTACCCCGCTTTGCACATGTTCTTGCGTGCAAAGTGGTGGGTTACAATTTATAAATGTTTGCAATCTGATCGTAGTGCTATTCAACGCTGGCAATTCGAATAATTCGTTTGTTGGATCTGTTTTTCAAAAACAGAGCTTTCTGATTTTCAAGAAAAAATACTCATGCCACAATGAATTAAATTAAGAACAAAAAAGTGTGACCCGTCATGCGAAAAGGGACCATCTTAGTAGGGCGCAGCGTTTTGACCAAGACTGTGCGTATTGCGCAGGCTGACTTAGGTCGAAACTTTTTGAACGTGTCAGATTTTCTGAAACTCGAATTATCATTCTACCTTTCTGTTTAACCCTTTCCTGTTTTACAAAATTTTGGAACTGTCCAAATTCAAAGATTTTGCAGACGAAAATTTAAAGTGGATTTCATTTGAAAAATAACCATTCAGTAGGGTAGAAAATAGTGTGGGAAAAGAAGAAATTGCTCTTCAGAAGCAATTTCTTCTTTTTTCTCAATGTTTTCTCAATCATAAAATTACAGGCACGTAAAAAGCAGGGATTAAACAGCAAAGGGTTAAAAATATAGGAAATATACCCTTTGGTCATCCGATGCCGGCCCAAATTCCCTTTTTTTTCAAATAATTACAGTTAGTTGCATCGTGAAATTGGCATTCATCTCAATCAAAACCATTCTAAATCGCTCATTCTGCGATCCATTAATTCGTTTCAAACACTCACTCAAACAGTTAAAAAACGCTCGAAAATCACTAAAAGAAAAGAAAAACCAACAACCTTTTTTAAAAATGAATATGGCTAGAAGAAAATCGCGATTTCACTGACATAATTGAAATTGTAAGCGTTTGACTAGTTCTTGAAAAATAGGAAGCTATGTAGGGAACTTGCAAGTATATCTTATTTACATAGCTTCCCACATAGGTCTACGATTAGCGACCCATTGGTGGAAGACATATAGTCAGAGAATAATATTTTTGTTTCATTTTTTAACAAAATTAATATTTGGTAGCAAGCATTAAGCTATTTAATCATAAAATCATATACTCGCTTCGCAAAACATATGCGCCTCTTTTGTCTTGATGTTAACGATTGTAAAGCTTTGATTTCATCTTTTTGTCTGCTTTTAGTTTGGATTGACAAACGACCGTTACTGCTAGCTCTCATCAAGAAATTGGTTTCCTGTCCTGCATTTTAGATACAGACGTCCGCCAAACGCTTATTAGTAATAAAGTGGTTGAAAATACCTACACATACAACCCAGTACGTTGATTTTTGTGATCCTTAAATTCATGACGTCGATATAAATTCTTGAATGGTGGATTAACAGAAAGGAGTTACTGTAACTGGAACGACAGTATGTAGCACACTGAGAATATACTGATGAAGCCTGTATTGACCTGATACCACCTGTCTGATAACATAACATGATATCAGGCAGTCTATTATTAGAAAACAACTTGCATACACTTTCATCTGACTTTCTTTGATTTTAGTTGTTTACTATAATTTAGCGCTGAAAAACGATTACATGATAAATAGAGAAAAACATTTAAGTCTCGTTAAATATCAGTGTTATCTTGTCTCAGCCTGCGAGAAATTATCATGACTCGGCAAAGCCTCGTCCTGATAAAGTCTCCCAATCTCGACCAGATACCATTAATATTTTAAGACACGAACATATTATTGTTTATTCCTGTAAATAGAAAAAATAGACACAACAATTATTTCATACGTACTACCTTGTATGATGACCTTTACCTTGCGCATCAACGAGATCTATCCGACCGATCAAAATCTGAGCATTGGTTCTTAAAGATATTCTTGAAGTTATAGACAATGTAAAGTTCTTGTTTGGTTAAGTTTTGCAGAAGGACGGTCTAGAAGGCTAGCTTAATTTACGACATTTTTATTCAAAACTCGGCTTATATTAGCTTGTCTCGAACAAAATCCTATGATATATCCTATATTTGTCTTTCCTGACGTGATACTGTTTTTTTTCTAGTCACATTCTAACCCTTAAAACGCCCTTTAACATTGCCATAGTTTTACAAGAAGTTAATTGGACTTACTTCTGTCAACCTTCTCGTGTCATTTCATATTACATCGATCGAATTTGAAATGGTCTAAAGATAAAATACTTTATGATTAACTCGCAGTTGGAAATCCCCGCTCAATGTATAAACGTTATGAGAAAATGCGAAATTGTTCGTGATTATCAAAACCTTCTTTTACTCAGTTCAAATATATAGTTATATAAAAGCGTAGTTATAAAAGTCGATATTGTCTGGAAAAGGATTGACCTTTCACTTGCTGTTGACAGAATATTCCTACTATACACAAAGCTTTAGCTTTAGTGTAGGCTAAAATAAGACTGCACAGACGTGCAGTCTTATCTCAGCCTATTCTGTCTGCTCCCTGCTTAATATTTGTGGGATAAACTTGAGCTAGACTCATAAAGACATCCAAAAAAATAGAAATCGGTTTGAAGAAAAAATAATAATTCCAGTTGTGTCTATCAATATTCGTGCATTCTGATTGGCTTAAAAGTTGGTTTTATTCCCCATTGAAAATAATTTTGAGAACACAGCTGTTTGTTTTGCTTCCGCAAAAAGTAGTCTCTTAAGAAAAATCTGTTTCTTAACTGATAAATCTTAACATTTTGGCTAAATGATATTGAATTATAAGAGATGAAAATTTGTTGATATCATATAGGTATGAACGAAAAACCTAACCACACTCATGTAAGAATCTGCTTCGTGGTGTGATTAGGTTTTTCATTTGCATACCTGAATAAAATCAACAAATACTCTCATTATCCCTTAAATGAATTCAGCAGGTTAAGTGTTAATGTCGTCTGCTGGTTAAAGGGTCAAGCATAAATGTGACAGACGAGATTTAGAGACTGGGGGCGGATAGAGATGGTCAATCAGAGGTCAACCTGTCTGCAATTCCACGTCAAACCAGCCTGATAGTTCACGCCAAATAAGGTCAGATGACTCCCTGCTAATTAATCCTTGCCAATAATGAATGCGAATGGATTCCATGTATGATTTTTCCTTATTGTAAGGACTCAGGGCAAGCGTACCGATAGCCAAGCCTAGTCTATTGCTCAGTACCTGCTTTTGACATCGTCCCTGAGGACCTCTGATTAAACAGAGGCAGCTAAATGAGTATAAAAGATGCTGATTTTAGAAGATTGTTACAGACAGGATTGGTACATAGAAAATGACTTTTTTGCACCCTTTCATTAAAATAGTAACCGATGGTTCATACATTATTTTGAATATTAGAAATTCGTGATTTTTTACTGTTACACTTAAAATGAAACTGAAAACGCTTGCACTAAAACTTGATATAAGCGGTTAGCAAAATCGTTAAATTGACAAGGTGAATGATCTTGGAATGAAATTAAATGAGTGCGTGGAGCGAGTTATGAGTGAAATTAAAGGGAGGTAATCCAATTTCGCTAATTTTATTCAGGGTGAATAAAATGATCGATAATTTTGTTCAGGGTGAACAAAATTAGCGATCATTATTACCTCCCTTTAATAAATTATACAAAGAGTTCTATAAATGGCGTTCATTGTCTTCATGAACCAATCAGACGCTTCCATATTCAATTAAGTCAGTGAAATCGTTGATTTTTTTCTATCAATTTTAATTTTAAATGTAGTTCTTCATCTTGCCTTTCGAGAGAATTTGGAGCAATTTTGAATGGTTTGAGTGAGTATTTGGAATGAATAATTCGGGCGCTGAGAGAATGATTTAGAATGGTTTTGGTCAGAATGGGTCAATTTCACGATGTGGTTACCTGTAAGATACTGATAATTCTTGCGCTGTAGTTTTACATAAGAAGCTGATATCTTTATATGGTAACTTTAAATAAGAAACCGATGTTCTTGCACTGTTATAGCGCGGTTTTATTGACTCGAATCTGACCCCTGCTATTTAGATGCATAAAAATCTTATTATTCCTACTCGGCTTTGCACGTGCTTTCATAGGAATGAATAACAGACGGTATTGAATGTAATATATATTTTGTTAATTGATAAAATATGTCGATAATTGTTATTTTAAGCTTTTTTTCAACAAAGGTCAAAGTCGGGTCAAATAAACCAAGGTATACTTTACATAAAAATCGGATATTTTAAAACGGTTACTTTACATAAGCAACTTCTATTTCTTGTACTGTTACTTTACACAAGAACTTGATATTGATTGCATTTTTAATTTCATAAGAAGCTGATATTTTTGCACCGTTACTTAACATAAGAAGCTGATATCTTGTAAAGTTGCTTTATACAACAAGATGTGTTTGTGAAACACGAATGCCCCCGTAACAGCATTTTTCTTTAAAGTTTGACCTTGACAGATGACCTTGACATTGTCACATGACATTGACCTTGTCACATGACCTTGACTTTGGTGTACAGCTTTGTATGTCCAATACTTTTGGAGAAGAGGCAAAGGTTAAGTTTTCGGGTTAAGTTTTCGGACAGATGGACGGACAGACAGACGGACATGAGTAAAACAATATGCCCTCGATCTCTCGATACGGGGGCATAAAAAACTGTTGTCACATAACATTTGATATTTTTTGCATTTTTTCCCAAACCAACTGCAAGTTCTTGCGCAGTTACCTTACCTATATTGTTAGAGGCTAAAGTTTTTCGTACAGTTACTTAAAGAAACTGGTGTCTTATGTGTTTTTCCCTTTTTCATTAGTCACTTTTCAAGGTACTTACAATGACACGATGTGAAATTGTTGGAAATGTCACGCACAGGCTCAATTGACAAGTTATACAGGAATGTAATGATTTAAGAACTGTCAATGCAACCCTTTCCTGTTTTGCAAAATTTTGGACCTGTCCAAATTCAAAGGTTTTGCAGACGAAAATTTAAAGTGGATTTAATTTGAAAAATAACCATTCAATAGGGTAGAAAATAGTGTGGAAAAAAGAAGAAATTGCTTGTCAGATTTAATTTGAAAAATAACCATTCAGTAGGATAGAACATAGTGTGGAAAAAGAAGAAATTGCTTGTCAGAAGCAATTTATTCTTTTTTCACAATGTTTTCTCAATCATAAAATCACAAGCACGTTAAGAGCAGGGATTAAACAGCAAAGGGTTAAAACACATCAGGGCCCATGTTTACAAAACTTTGTTATACTCCCAGGAGAATTTACCCAACCTTCAAATCTAAATAAATGATTTATCTCAACATCTTCAGTACTATAAATGGTATAAGTAGTAATTTATAGATATTATCTTTTTATTTTTTATGTATATATCATTGTATTACAGCTTGATTAAAGGTTCAAATTCAAAACGAAAATAGAGTGAATTCTTCTTGGAGTACAAAACACTTTAACCCTTTCCTGTTTTACAAAATTTTGGACCTGTCCAAATTCAAAGGTTTTTCAGACGAAAATTTAAAATGGATTTAATTTTTAGGTGTGGAAAAAGAAGAAATTGCTTGTCAGAACTTGTTCATCAGGAGATATATTTCAAAGATTTCGGGCTCAAAATAAGCCACACCCTGTCATGCCAATAGTAAAGGGCCAGTCAAAATTTCGCCAACAATTTTTGAAAGGGTCACAAAAGGAACATTCTGGTTAAGTTTCATTGAAATCAGCCCGGTGATTCAGGAGGAGATGTCATTTAAAGTTTTTCGGGCTCAGAATAAGCCTGACCCTGCCACGCCAATACTTATGGGCCAGTCAAAATTTTTTGGGCAACTTTTGGAAAGGGTCTCCTAAAGAATATTCTGGTAAAGTTTCATTGAAATCAGCCCAGTGGTTTGGGGGGAGAAGTTGTTTAAAGATTTCAGGCTCAAAACAAGCCCCACCCTAACAAGCCCATATTTGGGGGCCAATCCAAATTTCTTGAACAACTTTGAAAGAGGGTCACCCATGGAACATTCTGGTAAAGTTTCATTGAAATCGGCCCGATGGTTTAGGAGGAGATGTCGTTTAAAGATTTCGGGCTAAAAAAAAGCCCCGCCCTACCACGCCCATATTTGGGGGCCTATCAAAATTTCAGTAACAATCTTTGATAAGGGTCACCCCAGTGACATTCTGGTAAAGTTTGGTTGAAATCAGCCAAGTGGTTCAGGAGGAGAAGTCGTTCAAAGATTTCGGGTTCAAATTAAGCCCCGCCCTGCCATGCCAATATTTGGGGGTCAATCAAAATTTCTTGAACAATTTAAGTAGAGGGTCACCCAAGGAACATCCGTGCTAAGTTTCATTGAAATTGGCCCAATAGTTTGGGAGGAGAAGATTTCAAAGTGAAAAATTGCCACACCCATATTTGGGGGTCAATCAAAATTTCTTTAACAATTTTAGAAGAGGGTCACCTAAGGAACATTTCTACCAAGTTTCATGAAAATCCGCCCATTGGTTTGGGAGGAGAAGATGTTTGAAGAAAAGGTTTACGCATGCACAGACGGACGGACAGATGGACGCATGCACGCACGCCGGACACACCGCCATAATAGCTCGCCGGCATTCTTCCAGTGGAGCTAAAAAGGCAGATGTCAGAAAGAAGATATTTCTACATAAAACCAAGTTTCAAAAAGTTTGGGCCATATTTTTGGCCATTTGAGTTATTTCAAGTAAATTATAATTAAGATTCCTTTTCCTGTGATATGGCATGAATCCTTCCCATTTTCAACAGAGTTCATTCTTATGACCTGGCAAACATTTGACCAAGTTTCATGAAGATTGGACCATATTTGTGGCGTCTGGAGCTCTGAAAAGAAAATTGTCATTAAGGCCCAATTTCTCGTGATATGGCACAGATCCTTCACATTTTCAAAAGAGTTCATCCTCATGACAATACATTCTGACCAAGTTTCATGATGATTGGACCATATTTGCGGCTAGAGTGTAAACAAAAAAATTGTCATTAAGACCCTTCTTCCCGTTGTATGATGATTGGACCATATTTGCGGCTTCTAGAGTGTAAACAAAAAAATTGTCATTAAGACCCTTCTTCCCGTTGTATGGCATGGATCCTTTCCATTTTTATTAGGGTTCATCCTTAAGACCTGACAAACATTCTGACCAAGTTTAATGAAGATTGGACGATATTTGTGGCCACTAGAGTGTAAACAAGAAAATTATCATTAAGGCCCCTTTTCCCGTGATATGGCACAGATCCTTCCCATTTTCAATAGAGCTCATCCTCATGTCCTAAGAAACATTCTGACCAAGTTTCATGAAGATTGGACCATATCTGTAGCTTCTAGAGTGTAAACAAGAAAATTGTCATTAAGGCCCCTTTTCCCGTGATATGGCACAGATCCTTTCCATTTTAGCAATATTCACAAATTGGTTGATTTTGACTCAGAAGTTTAGGAGGAGATGTTGTTTGAAGAAATTGTTGACACCCTGATGGACAAAATAGATGCGGGACATTGATAGATGACAATAGCGCCCTTGAGCACTTCATGCTCAGGTGAGCTAAAACTGATTGCATGTTAAATAGAATAACGTGCAAAGCCTTGTCATCATAAATTCTCCCAACCTTGACCAGATAACATTGATATAATAAGACATTAACATGTAATTCTCTATGTTTCTCATACCAGTACAACTACAACAATTTATCTGAGCGACAAGCTGCTCAAGCAACTCAGGCATATCATCTGCTGATTAGTGGGAAATAATGTCTTTGTGGGAAATAATGTCGGATGAACAGTTGGCAGAGTTAAACTCATAACCTCAGCATTTTTAGCAAGATTTGTTACCGACTGATATAACTAGGCTCGGCAGGCGCAAAGATGTGACTTAGGTTAAGTTTAGAAATACGTAGTTCTACCAATCAAAGGCCTGAAAGGCCTGAATTGAAGACAGGACTGAATATTAACAATTGGAATGAAAATTGTGGCGTTTTGAGAAGTTCTCTTGAGTGGGAATCAAAAATTTAAAACAATCATTGACGGTTACATATGGAAACTGCACCTTTCTAACAAATGAATATGCTTTACTTTGAAGACTCATCACTTCCAGATAAACCTATCCCTCTAGCCAATTCAAGCTTAACAAGAGGGTAACTGCCTTCATAATCGCTATTCATCCCCAAGTGAAAGTTTTCAATATCCTAAATGAAAAATATTCATTTAACCAACAGAAATATGGTGGCAATTCCTGTATTCTAAAAACTCATATGAATTATTGCAACCATGTTTTATAAAATTGTATAGATTATCCCCAGCAACCCAATATGATCCAAATCCGATTGTTTTCCAGTCTTAATAAAAAAATGTTAATCCACATGACACACATTGCTTACCCCTTGATGAAGAGCTGAACATTTCATTGCCATGGTGAATATTGCCCTGAATTGGAAATTTGTTCAAATTTCTTTTACATTTATTATCTGATCCAGGATTTGACTAATTATCTCCACATAGAAGAAGCAATGAAAGTAATACCAATATTCTTATACTTTTACTAGTCAAAGTCAATACCAAGAAGAAGTATTTTCCCGTACAATAGCTGTAGCTTTTTTATGAATACCGTTTAAATTTCTTCCAGGAGTGAAACATTCTATTTCTATTTTTCCATTGACATATTTCGATCTCCATTTCAGGTTATTCTCCTTGCATATGGTCTTACTTAGAAGAAAATTATTTTTACTACAAAATAATATATAAACCTGTTAAGACAACCAACCTTTCAGGCCTTTTCAATGGGACTGCTTTTCTAGATCAAGATTCGGATTTTAACTATCCGGTAAACTATCAATTTTGACACAACTACCAAAATGACAGATCGTTAAATGAAATCCCCAGCTACAGCATTTATCACCTTGAGTAGAATTCTTTCAAAGTCCACTCCAGAATGTTACAAATAAATTCATTCCAGTTTCCAAAACAGTTTTTGTTATCGTCAGAAAATTGTCGAAAACAAAAGCGGAAACTCAAAACCGGGGTCGCGCATGCGTGGTACTACTGTATAGGCCATTCGGAACACCACTCGGCCAATCTAACGCATTCGTCACAACTCGGCCGATTCCGTAACCTACATTTAGATAGATCTGAGACTTCGGAGATCGCCCTATGATTGCCGAGTGAATATCACGATCACGATCTGTTGCCGTTTACGGAAATGACCGAGTGATGTTCCGAATGCTGTACAATATGGATAGACAAAACAAGCCTAATAATAAAGTAATTTGATAAGCCATCAAAATTTCTCCGTAAATCCAAGTAAAAATTCAAACCTAGGAAATTCCAAGGGTTTACGAGTTTATTCAAATAGCCTTGTGCTATTTTAGTTTTTATCCATTTACACTACGACAGGCCCGGGAGACGGATAAATAAAGCAACCTTAAGGACACACAAACACACAATTTTACGAGAAATAGGGAGTCTAAAATTGGGAACTGAATAGCTTGCCAATGCTATGCATAAAAACAGTTGTAGGATGCAATTGAAAATTTGGAGCAAATGCAAAAGATTGCAGCCAAAAACGCCCTAAAACAGCACCACTTACGAATGTAAAACACGTTTCTGCAGGCAACTTCTGCATAGATCACGTGTTCACTCCCCTGAGGTCCCGGCCAGAATTTAGGTCAGCACCAAAATTTTACGGTATATTGCTATACTATTGATTATTTTTGCCGCGTTTATTTTTATGAATGGGTCTGCTTTTTTGAGCGTAATGACACATGTAGGTTTGTTATCAAAATCCGATGGCGACGATCCCTATATTGAAAGACAGGTAAACCTGTCTTCAATAAAAAGCATTTTTACAATGATACTTTGCTTTGTTGAGTCATGATAATCGAAGACCAGATAACACTGATATTTAAAGACACTAATTATAATATATTAATCAGGTAATCAATTTTCAATGTTTGAATTTTATAAAACCTTTAAAATCAAGGAAACTCGGGTAAAAATGGTTCTGCTGAAGATAATGTATATGCAAATTGTTTCTAAAAATAGACTGTCTGATATCATTTTATGATATCAGGGAGGAGATATCAGGTCAATACAGGCTTCCTTGCTTTTTATAAAACAAAGTTATCTAGTTAAGAGATCGCTCAATACTCTGATAAGATTTCAAACAAAAACATGCACAATTCTTTGTATCAGTTTATTCCCAACTTTCCATAACAAATTTACAATTCATACATGTATTGTCAATGGGTAACGAAAATCTTGTAACAACAGCTTATTTCACTTTTTTTTCAAATTGATCATCAAAGTTTTTACATGGATTGTGTTGTTGTCATTGCTGTCTAACAACAGAAGATATTATATCAATGACTCCGCACGAAACAGTTCTTTAACTGCCTTTAAACTTATTAGCAGTTTATTTTTTTTCACCTTTTTTGTACCTTTTTCTATAAAAGATTGAATATCTACACCCTAAAAATGGATTCTGAATTACAATGTACGTTCCTAAAACCAATATCAGAAGATAAAACTCAAAATAATCCAAATTCAGAAAGGTTGCAACGGCAAAATTGCAACGAATTTGATGTAACAAGTTAAAAGAAAGCTTGTTGGGTTAAATACAAGAGGAGAAAAGAAATTGCTTTTTTTTCGCATTTTTTTTCATATTCCTTGTCTACCTTAACCCTTTCCTGTTTTAAAAAATTTTGGACCTGTCCAAATTCAAAGGTTTTGCAGACGAAAATTTAAAGTGGATTTAATTTGAAAAATAACCATACTTTGGGGTAGAAAATACTGTGGAAATAGAAGAAATTGCTTATCAGAAGCAATTTCTTCTTTTTTCACAATGTTTTCTCAATCATAAAATCCCAGGCACGTAAAAAGCAGGGATTGAACAGCAAAGGGTTAAGTCCAATTACAAATCCATGACTTGGCAAGAAACAGTTGTAACTTTCTATAAATTTATAGGCAGTTACAACTGGTTTGCACTGAGCCATTGAAATATAAGTATAAGTGAGTAAGTAAACATACACATAATATACAGGGATCATTTTTGGGCGAGATCTGTGCAAATTATCTCATTTTTCTGCCATAAATCTCATTCGAATTGGCTAAATGAGAGAAAAATCTCACAGCAAAACATATTTCTTGCAAAGGATTTGCCTCAATTTGCCTTTGAAATCTCAATTTTTCTCATAAGTTCCAACTGGATGAGATTTTTCCCACATGAAAGTCCGAGCCAGAATTATCCCTGCATATATGACATTTTACATGGCATGTCCTTCATATAAATTACATCATACTCTGGTATACAATTTTCTATACAAACCTATAAAACTATAAATAACAATTACATCAACCTTAATTTTAGACTGGACATCTTTTTCGAACATGCATGTAGATTGATATCAGCACGCCAATGATGATGTCAAGAATTCCCGCCAGAAATAGACTGGTTTTCAGAAATTCTATCATAAAAATCTAACATGCATTTCTCCAAAAGTACACAGTCTAAAATAGAGGTCAAATTTTGAGCAGGTTAGCACAATGTCTAAAACACAAATACTGACTATATACAAAATACTGAATAAAAGCGAATACAAAAACTACTAACAACAATCACTCAAAATAAAATAAGGACATCTAGCTAGAAATTGATCCTTGTTACTTTGGATGTGCATGTATACTCAAATTGACAGTTGAAAACATTAAACAAGTGAGAAAAGGACCAAATCCTAATATTATGAGGAGAATTAATTAAAATTTAATGGTCAAAATTAAATGAAGTTCTATCCTTTTGCTGAAAAGGCACTTTGGCAAAAATAACAGTAAAGTTCTCTGGTTTTATTTTGGAGATTAAGCGGTCTGATTTAATCAGAATAATATTTATTTCAAAATTAGCAAAATTTGCAATGTTCAAGATAATACAATCAAGCAACCTATATGCTCAAGATAAGAAATGAAAGAAAATATGAAGATAAATCCAGAAATTGCTTCTTGCAAGCAAATTCCCTCTTTCTCTTATATCTCTATTAAGTACTTAGGCCTTGTTTACATTTTGGCTACGGAGCCCGTATGGCACCCGTATCTCGCCGTAAGCAAAAAAAATCGTGCGGCGACATACGGTGCCCGTGCAATCATCGCACGATCTTACGGGCACCGCAGACACCTGCGATCTCGTTTAAAAAAATGTTATACACATCTTTAAAAATCGCAAGCCCGTAGCCTTGTGCGGACACCGCACGGTCGCCACACGGAAGCCTTGCGATGATCGCGCTGAAATCGTACAATATCTTTACTATCAAACATCCAAAATAAAACCCGTAGAATCGTGTGATGACCACACGGCATCCTCCCGATATCCATACGGAACCCGTACGATCTCCGCACGGGAATCTCACGATTACCTTGCGATATCGCACGGGGGCCCGTACGGTATGTTCCCCCTCAAATATTTTCAAAATCGCACGGTCACTGTGCGGCATTGTGAACACATACGCCGCAGACCGTAGCTGTCTGCGATGTCAAAAAAGTCATTTTAAAAATCGCAAGCTGCGATATCGTACGGCGACCATGGCAAATGTAAACTAGGCTTTATATTTGAGCCTGTGTGTGAGACTTCCAACAATTCCAAAATGTGCAAAGCAAAGACTCTGGGCAGTCTGTGCATCTGCACAGTCTGACCAGGGTCTTCACTTTTGTGCTTAGTAGAAAAATAGGGTCCAAAAGTGTCTGTAGAAAGTCAGGCAAACTTCTAATTATACTACAAGGCAGTCAAGGTTGGTTAATGTTGGCCCTTCAAGCACATGTCAAATTGTTTGAAATGTCACTCACAGACTCACTTAATTTTAACCCTTGTCATGCTGATCCCGGAATATTCCTGCTTTGACAGGAGGTATGGACAAACATCAGCCTGCACATATGTGCAGTCTGATCTCAGTCCACACCACCTGATTTTCCTTTTTAAACCAGAAAAGATTCAGAATTTATATTTTCAAAATCAAATGCTGACTCACAATTAGGAAAAACAGAGCTTTCAGCACTTTGATTTATATATTCTTTTGCCAAGGTTTTTTATTCAGCATGTTAAGGGTTAAGAAAAGGAACTAAACTTATACAGGGTTTGAATATTCTTCCATTCCAGTTGTCCTGCATAGTTTTTTTCCTTTTTTTTGTCTTTGTGAGCAAGACAAGTGAAACTTCCAGAAATTTAAATACATGTACTTATTATCATCATTATTTTTTTTATCTAGCAGGCTGCAGTAGGACAAATAAAAAATTCAAGAATTTCCAACCTTGTTAATTTGATGTCCAAAAAACAGCATTTTTTCCCTTAATTATGACCTTAGTGTTGAAACAGTACATCAATACTCTAGATGTCTTACACAGGGGTGTGGAAATACGAGGTTTCTCCACTTGTCCTTGGACAAGTAAAAGTGGATTTTCTACTCATCCAGGATAAAAAATGCACTTGTCCGCTAAAGAGTAAATAGAAAAATTTAAAAAAGACATTGCCTTTTGATGAAGAAAATGCTGGTATCCAGCATTTTCTTCATAAAAACAATGTTTTCTACCCTATGACATGAACATTTGGATGATTTCTCTCTTAATTCTTTCAAGTAACACTCCAAGATTTGCCCTGGTATTTACTTGTCCTTGGACAAGTGGCTTAGAAAAATTTACTTGTCCTCAAGTACAAAAGCCCGAGTCGGACAAGTCGGGCATGGGAATTCCACACCCCTGTCTTACAGACTTACAATCTGCAACTGAAGTAAAGCTGAAAATTAACTTATTCAGGCCAAGGCCAAACCTATGCAGATAAGTAATATTGAAATTATTAGTTTCTGAACCAAATCGATGGCTCAGCGCAAAACAATTGTAACTCCCTATATGTTTATAGGGAGTTACAATGGTTTCGTGCTGAGCCATCCAAATGCTCTAACCATTGAGCTAAAGATCTTCTTTGGCTCCGTGGTTAGCGCTTTGGTTTTGAAAACCTAACATTTCAATATAATTGATCTTACTGGGTTTGACCCCAGCCTGGGTTAATTTATTTTCAGCTATGCATCATTTGCGGGCTAAATGTTTGTTCTATTCACACTTCAATGTGGAACTAAGATGAATTTAATGGAGGGTTCAGCATAAACCAAGGACATACCTAGTTTTTTTAAAACCAATTTGATGAATGACTATGAAATGGGAAACAACTTGTTACACATAAATAGATCTTAATTAGCAAGATTATATCCTCTCATACTCGATGTATGTAAACAGGGGTGTAGACAAACAGATTTTCTTGCCAAATAAGATATAATTTTGTTCTTATCCAATATCAAAATTTACTTTACCCAAAAAATGAAGTGATGGATGTTGTTATTGAAGACAATACTGAAACAACAATATTCTCTAAACATTGAATTCAAAATCAAATTAATCTATTTTTGCAGACCTGCTTTGTTTAGTTCCAAAATTTGCCATAGCATTTACCTGTCCATAGACAAGTAACTAAACAACGTTTTTTGTCACCAGGTCGACAAGCAGATCCTGGACAAGTTTGGCAAAAAAATTCCACGCCCCTGATTAACATTTTGCCGTACAACCCGTAATTGTTACAAAAAATAAGTTTTAATTCACAAGATAAATATAGTTCCAATCAATCCAATATCTGAATGAACTGAAAGAAAAGAAAAAGGTTTTGATTATCTTATCCTTCAGATGTAATTGCTTTCAACTTTTGAATTAAGGTGTCAGCACAAAATTATTGCAAGTGCCTATAAAAAATATAATTGTGTACAATAAATTTGCACTCTTCCTCAAGATATCCATCCACTCATTAGTCGTTATTTGCAGTTTAATTTAAATTGTATAAGAGTGTAATACTGTATAGAAATTATCACAGCTTAACTTTAAGTCTATGGATCAGAGCAGAATAGTAGTAACTGCCTATATTTTATAGGCAGTTACTACTGTTTTGCACTGTTTCATCGAAATAAGGATTTGTCCTGTACATAAAGCTTTTAAATCATACAACCTTGCCTACCAATACCTTTGTTAAGGCATCTGTTAATTTGTCCTTATCCGAGAAAAAAACTTTAAGAAATAAGTTTATCAAATATGGAAATGAAGACTTAAATCCTAGTAACTTATCGATAAATAACAAATTAAAACTGGATTTGTTTGATGTTTGTTTTGTGCAGTTTTAACCCCATTCACTGCCGCCTATATGTGCACTGTATCATAAGGGGTCAATGCAATACTATTGTAAGTGCCAATATATCTATAGGCACTTACAGTAGTGTTGCACTCACCCCTCAATATGCTGGGGAACAATTAACAAATAACATCATTACCCCAAGTGACGTATGGGGTAAGGGCATATGTGAAGCAAGTTTTACTCCAAGTGATGCTCTGGATAAGGCTTCTGTTTTGTCATCTTTCGAGTACATCACTATCTCTGTTTCCTTTCTGTGTAAGTTGAGGTAATGAATTAATTATGGAATGGCATTTGTAACTGTTTGTTACAGTAAGGAAGATATGTCTTTCTCAAAGGACTGCAAAAAGAAAAACACAAGCTTGCTATCAAACTAACTTAATTTGAACATGCTCCTGTAATTACTGGGCTTACATATTTCAAAACAATTGTAAAGATCTTGACTCGAATGAAGGGCTGATTCAATTACTTTTGGTTTGTATTCTTTTAAGCAAATCACAAACTGTCCTTCCATTTTTGTGTATATTGAGGTAATGAAACTCACAGTATCACTGAATGACATCTATGGTTACAGCATAGAACACAGGGGTCCAAAATAACCCCCCACCACCATATAGACTAATAATATAAACATTTTATATTATTAGTCTATATGGTGGTGGGGGTTATTTCGGACCCCTATGGCATAGAAGACATCCATGGCTCAGGGCAATCAGTCGTAGCTGACTGTATGTTCATAGGCAGTTACAACTTTTTTCCTGTAAGCCAGCGATATATCTTTCCAAAAAGAATGACAAAAATGTAATTCATGAATGAAAGCATGTCATAAAACAAACTTAATTTTTGAATATGTTACTGACTGACCCAGCCATGGTTGACAATACTAATGATTTGAAACCATTGTCATTAACATACACAATATATGGGCACATGTTACTTACTGACCTAACCATGGTTGACAATACTAATGATTTGAAACCAATGTCATTAACATACACAGTGTATGATCACATTTATCTGTGAATTTTGCAAGAGCATTGCATTTTGACCTCTGCATTAAGCTTTTGACATATACCAGCTAGCCTTAATACTTCAACACCATTGTTGTGATAAACAATAAGGACAACTTTGACTGCATATATAAACTGTTCAATGAGACTAATTGTTTCCTATGCTGTTTAAACTTATCATAATCAATTCATTTGAGACATTTTTAATGAGAAACTCTAAACAAGAGCACCGCCTACGGGTTCCTACGCTCCGCTGTTGAGTGCTGGATAGTGGGAAAAAATCTAAGTCGAAAAAGGGGCATAATTTGCACAAAATGCATCTAGAGTTATCCGAAAACAGCCAAGCTATAAAATTGAGCCTGTGGATGACATTTCCAATAGTTTCAAATGTGTGCCAAGCAAAGACTCTGGTCAGCTGTGCATCTGCACAATCTGACCTGAATCTTCACTTTGTGCTCTCTAGATAGTTATGGTTTATAAGTGTTCTTAGATCAACAGCCAATCATAATTGCAATCTAATAAAATAAAGAATTTTGATTGGTTTAAATCGCATCAAGTGGGGAAATCCATTGCACTTTATTTCTGTATAAAATGCAATAGGTCTTTCGGGAAACCCCCGATCTTCGATCTGCATTTCCTGTGTTGCAGGAACTCGAAAACCCCTCGTTTCCCTTCCATATTGTAATGTAGCTATTTAATATATTAGAAATTAAGATATTTTCGAAAGAATTTATGATTAAACTTATGCAGCTCAGATTCTGAGTCGATGTTAACAGTGAGTCGACGAAGACCACCAAGCAACCCTCTCAGCTAAACCTGATCACGATAGTTTCTGTTTAAAATGTGGAATAACTTGTCAAAATTGTTTTTTTGATCATAAGTACCTCTATGAATATCAAATTGTCGTTTATTTGTGTACCATTGGATTAACTTTATGCCGTTTAACTTTAATAGCAAAAAAAGAAATAAACGATCTAAAAATAGATTTTGTAATACGCGCAGAAAGTAGACTCGAAACTTCAATGTTTAGCCGAGTATTTCAATAGTTTCTTAGACCAAGAGGATTGCAATTATAAGGGCCAAGTGTCTTTTTCACAGCGTTTATTGGGGTATAAAGTGCAATTGCCTTAGCACATGGCTTAAACATAACGCCCTACGGGCGTTATTTGCCATGTGCTAAGGCAATAGCACTTTATACCCCAATAAACGCAGTGAAAAAGACACTAATCCCTATATTCCTGTTGTACTGTAGAACTGTCTATGCTGCAAAATGTTTGTGCTTCAAGCATGTTTCAAATTATTGGAAATTTCATGCACAGGCTCACATAGGATTCAAGGAATGAGTGGTCATTAAATACCAAATTTATCAAACAAGTCATCTATGAACAGATAAAAAAACAAGGCTGTGCTGAGGTTTTAACTATTATGGATGTTGAGTTTAGTAAATTTGGTATTTCATGAGCACAATTATCCTATTAAGGATACGGCCTGATATTTTTGTAATAAATCGAGAAAGTTCAAGAAATTGATCCAGTCAAGTTTTTCGCCAAACATATCACACTGTGAGAAAAATGACGTTAGCAAATTCATTATGACGTCATTTTCAACATATAAAGTGTTGCTTTACATTATAAGGTCATTTGCATAGGAATTCAACTAGTGTAATAATTTTAACACCCTTGTAATATCAAAAATATCCAACGAGATCATTTCACTCCCATGACAAAGTTCATATTGTAACTACATGTATTACCAAAAAAAATCCACTTATCAACTCCCACATTCTCTCACAATGGTGTCCTGAAGAATGATGCTTTGGAAAATATTGTGAAAATTAAGAAATTTCTTTTTGTCCACAATCTCCACGAAAAGACAAAGATTTTCTTTAAATAGAAATTGACATAAGCAAAATTCTTTGAAATTGACCCAATTTGTGAAGATAAAACATTTTTGGTAACCAAGTTATTGATATTAGACTTATAAGAGAAATGATCTCTTTATCAAATAGAACTCCAAAGTAAAATTGACAATATAACAAGGACAAGAGGACCCTGAGGGCCCTAAATCACTCACCTGATAGTTCAAGTAACTATCATTAAGACTCCATTTCCTATGATATGGCATGAACCTTCCCATTTTCAACAGAGTTCATTCTTGTGACCTGGCAAACATTTTGATCAAGTTTCATGAAGATTGGACTATATTTGTGGCGTTTGGAGCTCTTACGAGAAAATTGTCATTTAGGCCCCTTTTCCCGTGATATGGCACGGATACTTCCCATTTTCAAATGAGTTCATCCTAATGACCTAGCAAACATTCTGACAAAGTTTTATGATGATTGGACCAGATTTGTGGCTTCTAGAGTGTAAACAAATAAATTGTCATTAAGGCCCCTTTTCCCGTGATATGGCACAAATCCTTCCCATTTTCTTTAGACTTTATCCTAATGACCTAACAAACATTCTGACCAAGTTTCATGAAGATTTGACCATATTTGTGGCTTCTAGAGTGTTAACAAGAAATTTATCATTAAGGCCCCTTTTCCCGTGATATGGCACAGATCTTTTTCATTTGATCAATTTTTACAAGGGACCACCCAAGGAATATTTCTGCCAAGTTTGGTTGATTTTGACTCATAAGTTTAGGAGGAGATGTCGTTTAAAGAAATGTTGACAAAATTGTCATTAAGACCCCTTTTCCCGTAATATGGCACAGATCCTTCCCATTTTCAATAGACTTCATCCTCATGATTAAACAAACATTCTGACCAAGTTTCATGAAGATTGGACAATATTTGTGGCTTCTACAGTGTAAACAAGAAATTTGTCATTAAGGCCCCTTTTCCTGTGATATGGCACAGATCCTTTTCATTTGAGCAATTTATACAAGGGACCACCCAAGGAATATTTCTGCCAAGTTTGGTTGATTTTGACCCATAAGTTTAGGAGGAGATGTCGTTTAAAGAAACTAGAAAGCCATGAATGGCTTGAGTCGCTCCACAGGCATGAAATTCTTGTAATAGCAAATAAATGTTTTGACTAGATTTTTAGATATTTGGGGTTCTACTGATGTTGAAAATGAGTCCATCAGTTACATTCTGGGAAAATGATTTTCATAGTTTCCACTACTTAACATATTGAGGAATGACCTCCGCCCATAAAATTCATATTTTTCATCCAATCAAAATAATTTTTCTTACACTGATAAAGGGTCACTCAAGGATCATACCAGTGAAATTTGGTTGATATTCAAACATTAGATTCTGAGAAAATGATTTTCAAAGTTTCCACTATATAATATATAGAGAATTGACCTCCGCCCATAAAATGCATATTTTCCATCCGATCACAATGATTTTTTGTAGACTGATAAAGGGTCACTCAAGGATCATTCCAGTAAAATTTGGTTGATATCCATCAGTAACATACTGAGAAAATGATTTTCAAAGTTTCCACTATATAACATATAGAGAATTGACCTCCGCCCATAAAATGCATATTTTCCATCCGATCACAATGATTTTTTGTAGACTGATGAAGGGTCACCAAAGGATCATTCAGGTAAAATTTAACTGGTATCCATTGATTAGAATCTGAGAAAACTCACTTTTTACCATATTTGGAAATTAGCCACGCCCATTAAATCCATGTTTTTCATTGGATCAAAATTTCTTGAACAACTTTGAAAGAGGGTCACCCAAGGATCATTCCTGTGAAGTTTGGTTGAAATCCATCCAGTAGTTTCTGAGGAGAAGATTTTTAAAGAAAAGTTTACGACCGCACGCACGCACGCACGCACGGACGGACGGACGCACGACGGACACAACGCCATGACAATAGCCCCAGTGGCTTTCAGCCAGTGGAGCTAAAAAATGACGCAGTGACGTACAGACGGATGCGGGACAATGAATGATCACAATAGCTTCCTTGAGCACTTCGTGCTCAGGTGAGCTAAAAAAAGAAAATGAGCATACCTTCGGATCATCTCTTGGACTGAAACGCTTGACAGGAATACCATTTTTATCAACAAGAAACTTGGTGAAGTTCCATTTTATAAAACTGAAAAATAAATAAAAAATATTCTTGATTGTGCACTCTCAATAAGTTAGGAATATTAATGAAATGAAACTTTAGCTAAAAAAAAACAGATATGAAATATACTAACACTGCACTAACAAGATGTGTTTGTTAAACCAATATCACTACAGCCACAACTGCCATTTTTAGAATTTTTTAGTACACTTGCCCTTGATGAATGACCTTGCCCTTGACTGATGAGTTTGAAAGCACTACCAATAGAAAGGTATTGTCACAAGCAAGACTCATGTGAAATATGAAGACTATACCTTACCACTCACAAGTATAGGCCAACATTAAAGTTTTAGGGCACCAATATAGTCAAATACAAACAGACAGGCCCAAAACAAAATGACCTCAATCTGTCAATGTGGGGACATAATAAAACGAGATCATTGCTGTTGGGTGCCTCCACTTGGCTGATACTTGTTGGTTAGTGGATTAAACAGCAAAACTAATCAAGATATGTTTATTAATCACTAGTGCCCCTGCCACTTTGGTTTTCAGAAATTTTTAACATTTTTGACCTTGAAAAATAACCTTGATAGATGACCTTAACCTTGATAAAACCATAAAGGTCTTTTCACAAGTAATACTTAATATGTGAGATATGAATGCTTTATCCTTGCCAATCAAAGTTATGGCCAATGTTAAAGCTTTTGGGGAGGGGGTGGGGGTCAAACAGATAGGTCAAAAACTCTTATAAAACATTATACTTACTCCCCTAAAGTGCCTCCCTGGTTTTTCTTGAGAAATTCCCACAAGGGATGAGCTTTACTACCATTCACATCTATTTTACTAAACAAGTCAAACTGATCACTATATTTATATACATATTCCTTGATCTTGGGCTCTGCCCAGGGCTCCTGAAAAATAGAAAGTACAGTTATTTTATATGTTACAATATAATAATTCAAGGGTTCGGAGGAAAACTATTGTAAGTGCCAATAAATGTACAGTTTTACCTTAATATATAGTAAAAGCTAAGGTTAAATACTAAGGGACATCCAAGACTCCTGTTATACATTAATGGTTTTGCTTGACCCTTATAGATTAAAATTTTCAGAGATACTCTTAACTTTATGCTATTGGTTTTATTGTAATTCTACATCTGCTTTTGTTGTGAATGACATTGAAAACAGCAAAGAATTTCCTGTCAAATCAATTTTTCTCAGTTACAAAATTGCATGACTTTGCGGCTTTTGCATATTGACTGATTCTAGAACTATCATCCTACCCCTTCCCTAAGCTCTTTTTAAATAAGAGCTATAATTGGCCTCTGATGACTCCTGTCTCTTTTTCAAATATTTATTTTACGAAGTTCCAAGACTGGTTGCATATTTTACCTGTCCTCCAAACTGGTTACAGGGAAACAGGAGAACCTTGAACCCAGCTTCAGCATATTTGGCGTGCAGTTCTGCGAGCTGGGTGTAATTCTTGACGGTCATACCTCATTTAGAGGCAACATTCACAATTAAACAAACATGGCCTCTGAAAATATAGGAACACAAAATGTGAAAGAAAGATATAGTAGTCAAAACATATTTACATCTATCTTTTACCAAACTAATAACAAGAGTGCCATAGTCATAATTTACGCCGCCACTTTAGTGCTAGCTGTTTCATGAAAGTAATTGTAGACACCATTATTTTGACAGAACCAAATTCAAAAGTTTTGCAGACATCCTTTTTAGATTGTCAATTTCAAACTGTTTGTCATGATTTTAAAAAAAAGTCAATAAATTAAGGAGGAGTTGCATTCACAAGAATTTTTACAAGAAGGCCCCTTTTCCATGATGCAGCAGTAATTCACAAAACCACGACTATTATAGGCAAGGTCAGGTGACTAGGAACATTTTGTGAAAGTTTCATCCAAAACAGTCCATAAATGAGGGAGGAGTTGCATTCACAAGATTATTTTACATGAAGGCCCCTTTCCCATGACGCAGCCACAATTCACCAAATCATGACTTTATGAACAAGGTCAGATGACTGGAAACATTCTGTTAATCTTTCATCCACATTGGACCGTAAATGATGGAGGAGTTGCATAAACAAGGTTTTTAACATGAAGGCCCCTTTTTCCATGACGCACCTGAAATTCACCAAATCCTGACTTTATGCCCTGTGAAAGTTTCATCCAAATCAAATCTGAAACTTAGGAATAGTTGTGTTTACAAGAAAAGTGGATGTATGTTCGTATGGACGGACGGACGGAGAAGATGACTCCAATATACAAGCGCCCCAGGTGGCATATAAAAACTTGTTTCTCCCTTTGAAAAAAAAGTCTTTTATAGGAAATTTGAATTTTTTCATTTTAGGCCCTCTAAAAAGCCTCTGTTAGTCACCTTAAATTGAAATGCTAAAACTAGAAAGCCATGAATGGCTTGTGACGCTCCACAGGCTTGAAATTCTTGTAAAAACAAATAAATGTTTTGATTAGATTTTTAGATATTTGGGGTTCTACTGATGTCGAAAATGATTTTCAAAGTTTCAACTATATAACAAATAGAGAAATGACTTCCACTCTTAAAAGACATATTTTTCATCAAATCAAAATAATTCGCTGCATGATAATGGGTCACCCAAAGATCATACCAAAAATGTTTGATTGATATCCATCAGTTACATTCTGAGAAAATGGTTTTCATAGTTTCCACTATTTAACATATTGAGAAATGACCTCTGCCCATAAAATACATATTTTTTATCCAATCAAAATAATTTTTGGTACACTGATAAAGGGTCACTCAAGGATCATTCATTCAAATTTCATTGAAATCTGGTCTACAGTTTTCAAGAAATAGCGCGGAAACGAATATCACTATGTATGTATATGGCTTAAACAGTCAGGGGCAGTAACTCTAAATTCGACGGTCGAAGCAGGTAACCCCGATGATATGCGCATGTCCTCATTGTAGTGAAGCTGTGTGCCAAGTTTCATTGAAATCCCATCCATAGTTTTCAAGAAATAGCGCGGAAACGCATGTCGGAGGGACGGACGGACGGACATGGCAAAAACAATAACCCCCCCGGCAGGGGATAAAAATAACAAAGGGCAATAACTTCAAAATTATGCAAGCAAGAGTTGTAGTTCTTGTGCACTGCACTTGTCCTCAATAAGATCTATCCACCCGTAAAGTTTCAAGTTGATAGCTATTATACTTTAGGAGATAATATATGCTCTGTGGTCAGATTGCAAGGACCCATATAAGGTGTTATCTTATACAGCCAACATAAAGGTAACAAACATTAAACCCCCTTTTTGCATGACATATTTTTCGACACAAATTTCAAATAGTTTATGGTAAAGAGCATCCGATTTGCTACTCAAATGTGAAATTTCATCAAATTCTGAGCATAAGACTAGGAGAAATGAAAGAATAACTGTTATTTTACACGCTAACGTAAAGGTAACAAACATTTAGCCCCCTTTTTCCATGATATTTTCTTTACATTAATTTCAAATTATTTATAGTAAAGGGCATCTGATTTGCTACTCAAATATGAAATTTCACTAAATTCTGAAAGTTAGACTAGGAGAAATTTGGGAAAAACTGTTTTTTTCCCGTGACGAGGCCTCAAATCCAAAAACCGTCACAGATGCATCAACACTATATCATAGGAAGTTCACATGGTAAGTTTCATTTGATTTGGACCAAGGGTTATGGAGAAATAGGTGGGGACGGACGGACGGAAATACGGACGGACGGACAGATGAAGTGGCAGCTATATGCTCTCCCTTTGGGGTGCGTAATAAAAATACCAAGAGGTAGTACCTTATTCAAAAACCTTTGTTATCTAATATTTTTCATCTATAAACCCCATTTGAAGTCTTAGTGTAAACAATTGTAAAACATCCTTCAAACATTTTATTATATGCAGGGTCAAAATAAATTTTAACATGGCCATAAAAGAGGTTACCTGTATTTCTCTAATGAAACATCGTTTCCATCAATGTCTTTGGCAGAAAATTCATAGATGTTTGTTGCTTTAGAAGCCTGCAACAAAAAATAAGACACAACTTGTTTGTGAAACATTCATGTCACTCACACCCATAGTGGCACTCATTCTTTCCAACTAGTTGTCTCTCACCAATGGGTTGATAATCATAGACCTATGTTAGATAGCAGCTGGAGGCTAGGAAAGGATGTGGTGGTTGTTAGGTGCTCCAGGTGCAGCGATATAACTGAAAAAGTGTTGAAAGTGGTGTTAATAGTAAATTTAAATACAGAGCTTCAGAGGACAACATTCTACTATTTAACACTTGTATTACAAATAGAGACCATCTTGGAATGGGATTTTATGATGCTTTCAACAATTTATCAGTTATATTGCGCCGGCTGGAGCATTTAACAATGGATTTCTGGTATTTCCCACATCAGTACTACCATCACATCCTTTCCTAGCCTCCAGCTGCTATCCCACATGGGTCTAGGATTTTTAACTCATTGGGAGACAAATAGGTAGAAAGGATGAGATCCGCGGTTGGGAATGAACCCGGGACCTCTAGATTGACAGTCTGTGCACCAACCATTAACAAAGATGTCAGAAGTAAAGATTTTAGGGGATATACAGGGCTTGTACTTGAAACACCAAAAAGGGCAAACCATTTTTGGAATTTTTCAGAGTTGAATTACCTTTTCTTGTAAAGATATGATGAAGGACATTAATTTAAAAAACTCCAGATAGTAAATAAGATACACCATTGAAAATTTGAGTGATAAAACTAATTTTTGAAACCTTATAAATTTCTCTCGAGGAGAGTCAAATTTCAAAAGAGTCAAATAAGGTATTTTCAGATGGGGGGTGTTAAAAACCTTTGTTTCAGGGTCAAACAAGAACTCTGACTCCTCTTAAACCCTAGGAAGCCTGTATTGTAGTTACTCATTAAAATAACTTTGTTCAAGTACTCTAAAATACACAAATTATCCTTAATCCAAAAAACCTCTCCGTCTAGATATGAAAATACATGCAGATTGAGATCAAATTCAAATTTGGACTTTGCAAACATGTCGAGCATGAAATTGACACAAGTCGTGCATGAAAAAATCCCCACAGGTGAAAACTGACCTGAACTTTACTTTACCTATCTTTTATTGCAACACTTAGGGCATGAGGTTTATTTACTGACTCTCTATGTTAGATATTAAGGCATCATTCATAGTCATATACCGGTATTAAATTTTTTTTGCAGAAATCCCCAACACATCTCCTCTACTCTTTAAGTATTTTAACTACATGTGAGGTAAGAAAAACATTTGACAAAATCCATTCCGAACAGATGGCATATTTTACCTTTTTTGGTGACTCAATGGCCTATTGAACCCATGTTTCAACAATTTGTTGAGCTCTCGTAACCAAGTGACTTCACAGAAGAAGATTTTTTAATGATTATATTTTACTAAAAAGGGTCCTTTTTCCTGACTTAACTGCCCTTCTATCCATTTTTGGTTTGAAAAATTATTTCTAAAACAATTCTGAAATGAAATGTCCAATTCTTGTGAATTCTGCCCAGTAGTTTCAAGCGTCTTTTCTAGGATTGGAAGAAAAGGGGGTGGGGTGGGAGTGGGGTCGGCTTGGGCTGGGGGTGATATTGAAAATTGATAACATTCCAAAATGTTGAAAATATTTGCTCTTTCTCAAGATGTATAAAAGTCGCCCATCATCTTCAAAACAGGGGGGATCTTTTATAAAGTACATGTATGTACTAAAATGTGCAATCCCCCTTTCTAGAATAGACACTGAGTTTCTAGGACAATCTTTAAAGAAAAAGACAAGAGCTCACCTGAATTTTATTGGTCCAGTGGATCTCATCAAAGAAGCTTTCTGGCAAAGTCTCATTCACATTTGCCTAATTATTGAAGGGAAAATGTTATTCTCAGAATTTACAGTGATAATAGACCCTGCCCACCCATTCATTACAGTGGAGACTCAAAATAAGCCCAAGAGGGTCACCCAAGAAACACTCTGGTAAAGTTTCATTTAAATCAGCCCAGTGGTTCAGGAGAAAATGTTGTTCAAAGATTTCAGGCTAAAATAAGCCCCAGCCTGCAATGCCTTCATCTGAGGGCCAATAAAAATTTTGCAAACACTTTTTAAAAAGGGTCACCCAAGGAACATACTGGCAAAGTTTCATTGAAATTGCCCCAGTGGTTCAGGAGATGTGGTTCAAAGATTTCGGGCTCAAAATAAGCCCCGCCCTGCCACACTCACCAATCATAATATCACAAATAGCTTATGAAGAGGGTTACCCAAGGAACATTCTGGTAAAGTTTTGTTGAAATTGGCCCAGTGGTTCAGGAGGGGATGTCGTCCAAAGATTTAGGGCTTAAAATAAGCCCTGCCCTGCCACGCCCACCAATCATAATGTCACAAATTGTTTTTGAAGAGGGTTACCCAAGGAACATTCTGGTAAAGTTTCTTTGAAATTTGCCCAGTGGTTCAGGAGAAGAAGTTTTTCAAGATTGTTGACGACAGAGGACGCACGACAGAGGTTGCACTATGGGCGACAGACTCGGGATCACATTGTGCTCAGGTGAGCTAAAAAAAAGAACAGTATCATTTCTACAAAGAACAATTTGGACATGCAAAAAAGTTTGGGGATGTGCAAACTTGGGTCGAGCCATTTTCCTTTCATTGTAATTTTACATACATGTACAATTCCTCATCGCAAATCACTCTGGTATGCCACTAGAAAGGTCCACCATAAGCCATACTTTAAGTACTTCGATGTTAGATTGAAGCTAATCAAATCATTTTTATAGTCATTGATAGTTATAATCTAGAATACAGATCTTAAGCTTAGAATACAGATTCAAATATTTATTTATGATACATTTCACCAAATATACAGCTAAAACAATGTTATTATGACATCATGATTTATATGGCATTTCTTTCTATGCTAGTTCTAGAATGTGCATGTCAACCAACACATCTGTATCTGTATCTGTATCTGTATCCTTATGTGTACGTTGTAGAATCCTTAAGAGGCTTTTATACAACATCATGCGCCCTAAGTTATATCCATCATGAAAACTACAAAAGAAAAGACAATAGATAAATTAACAAAACAGTTTCATCTATTCACCATTTTACTCGCTGATGCACTTGATCCCATTGACATAAATTCTGTTATCTTCGTTTTTGTGATAAATCGTAACCCTACAGTAAACATTAGAAAGGTTACTTATTTGGGTCAGGGGTAGTCTCATAAGATAGAAAAAGTCAATTATGATTTCGCATACAATGAAAATTTAATCCAAGATTTATAGCTGATTTTCCTAATTTTTGGACATTTTTTCCTGAAAAAGTATATATTTTAACACAGACAAATCATTTATGACAAAAAGGCAACTGATTTTTTCAAAATTTTTGAGATCTCCCCCATCATCGGTTTTAGATTCGAAAATCTTTTTCGCTAGGACTGACAAGTTTGCTTTTTAAAAATCCATTTAGTTAAATTAAATATAACATTATATTTGTATCAAATATAATCTATCATTTTAAAAGTTCATAATTAAATCTGAGTTCGAAAAGACGTCTCGGGTTGGTCAGGAACTTCCGGCAAAAATTGCATGTGTAAATTGTAAACAAAATAAACTTTTCAAACATAAATGGATGACGAAGCAGAAACATACAAACTATGGCGAATTCGAAAAACAATAATGCAGGTACATAAAATACCAGAAATAAACAATTTTCTGCTGAATTTAGGTACATCAAGATTAAACACTCTAGGCGGACCCTAATCAATTCGACATTAAATTTGTTTTTATGTAAATCTGAAAAAAAGTCTTTGGATGAGTTCAAAGACCACGTAGTACTCATATCAATAACAAATTATGTTTTGTTTATGTCATTTCAAACTTTGATAAAGGCATATGCCACCTGTCAAAAGGTAACAAGTTTGGTGAACAAGCAAAGAAGTGTGATCCTTTTTATATGTAGCTTATTAGGACCTTATGGAAATTAGATAAATTGACATCATTTAAAAAAAAAAAAAAAAAAAAAACTATGCTAGAAAATACAAGAAATGACTTATATTTGAAGATTTTGACACTTTTCATAACTAAATTTGGCTATTTGTTTTAAAATTGGAAGGACTTGTTCTTTTGCGATTTCACAATCGGCCAATAATCAATAGTGCATATACTTGGCTTTTTTATTTTCCGGAAAAGGGGCCGAACAGTAAGAAATGGACATCATGATATGCATAATCCTTTTAATCTCTTGTTTAGATGGCACATAGAGTATGCAGATAAATGGGAATCAAGGTAAACATGTTTCAAGGGGAACAGACTGAATACCTCAGATGACAGACTGTTTGATTTGTGATCCATTATTTAATTCCTATTATTTCTTAGTCAATTTTATATGTATTTTGCAGCTTTGTCATGATCGAGGTTACTTGGTTACTCAAGATGAATTGGACCAGACTCTTGAAGATTTCAAATCTCAATTTGGAGACAAACCAAGGTAATGCTAAGAATTCTCCCAATGCAAAATCCTTTTTAGCTCCACTGGCTGAAAGCCACTGGGGCTATTGTCATGGCGTTGTGTCCGTCGTGCGTCCGTCCGTCCGTCCGTCCGTCCGTGCGTGCGTGCGTGCGTCCCGTCGTAAACTTTTTCTTTAAAAATCTTCTCCTCAGAAACTACTGGATGAATTTCAACCAAACTTCACAGGAATGATCCCTGGGTGACCCTCTTTCAAAGTTGTTCAAGAAATTTTGATCCAATGAAAAACAAGGATTTAATGGGCGTGGCTAATTTCCAAATATGGTAAAAAGTGAGTTTTCTCAGATTCTAATGGATGGATACCAATTAAATTTTACATGAATGATTCTTGGTTGACCCTTTTTCATTCTACCAAAAATTATTGTACTCGGATGAAAATTGTGCATTTTATGGGCGGAGGTCATTTCTCTATATGTTATATAGTGGAAACTTTGAAAATCATTTTCTCAGAATGTAATTGATGGATATCAACCAAATTTCACTGGAATGATACTTGAGTGACTGTTTATCAGTCTACCAAAAATTATTGTGATCTGATGAAAAATATGTATTTTATGGGCGACGGTCATTTGTCTATATGTTATATAGTGGAAACTTTGAAAATCAATTTCTCAGAATGTAATTGATGGATATCAACCAAATTTCACTGGTATGATTCTTGAGTGACCCTTTATCAGTCTACCAAAAATTATTGTGATCGGATGAAAAATGTGTATTTCATGGGCGGAGGTCATTTCTCTATATGTTATATAGTGGAAACTTTAAAAACCATTTTCCCAGAATGTTATTGATGGATATCAACCAAATTTCACTGGAATGATCCTTGAGTGAACCTTTATCATGCAGTGAAAAATTTTTGTCATTGGATGAAAAATATGTCTTTTATGGGCAGAGGTCATTTCTCTATATGTGATATATAGGGGAAACTATGATATTATTAGCTCCACTGGCTGAAAGCCACTGGGGCTATTGTCATGGCGTTGTGTCCGTCGTGCGTCCGTCCGTCCGTCTGTCCGTCCGTGCGTGCGTGCGTCCGGTCGTAAACTTTTTCTTTAAAAATCTTCTCCTCAGAAACTACTGGATGAATTTCAACCAAACTTCACAGGAATGATCCTTGGGTAACCCTCTTTCAAAGTTGTTCAAGATATTTTGATCCAATGAAAAACATGGATTTAATGGGCGTGGCTAATTTCCAAATATGGTAAAAAGTCAGTTTTCTCAGATTCTAATTGATGGATTCCAATTAAATTTTACATGGATGATCCTTGGATGACCCTTTATCAGTCTACCAAAAATTATTGTGATCGGATGATAAATATGGATTTTATGGGCGGAGGTCATTTCTCTATATGTTATATAGTGGAAACTTTGAAAATCATTTTCTCAGATTCTAATTGATGGATATCAACCAAATTTCACTGGAATGATCCTTGAGTGAACCTTTATCGGTCTACCAAAAATTATTGTGATTGGATGAAAAATATGTATTTTATGGGCGGAGGTCATTTCTCTATATGTTATATAGTGGAAAATTTGAAAATCATTTTTTCAGAATATTATTGATGGATATCAACCAAATTTCACTTAAATGATCCTTGAGTGAACCTTTATCAGTCTACCAAAAATTATTGTGATTGGATGATAAATATGGATTTTATGGGCGGAGGTCATTTCTCTATATAATATATAGTGGAAACTTTAAAAATCATTTTCTCAGAATGTAATTGATGGATATCTACCAATTTTCACTGGAATGATCCTTGAGTGAACCTTTATCAGTCTACCAAAAATTATTGTGATCAGATGGAAAATATGTATTTTATGGGCAGAGGTCATTTCTCTTTATGTTATAAAGTGGAAAATTTGAAAATCATTTCAACATCAGTAAAACCCAAAATATCTTAAAATCTAGTCAAACCTTAGATTTGCTATTTCAAGAATTTCAAGCCTGTGGAGCGACTCAAGCCATTCATGGCTTTCTAGTTTTCAAAATTAGTAGAACCCAAAATATCTTAAAATCTAGGCAAAACTTAGATTTGCTATTTCAAGAATTTCAAGCCTGTGGAGCGACTCAAGCCATTCATGGCTTTCTAGTTTTTTCAATGCTTAAAGAGTAACAGGTAATTTTTTTGCAAGAAATATTTTTTCTTCAATGGTTTTATGGTCCATTTAGAAGGAAGAGCAACAGATAGAGGGAGTATTTTGGATTTTAGATAAAAGTATTTCAATAATAATAGCACAAACCCTATGTTGTTGGTACTCATTGGAATCATCTGATCGAGACATTTCCAATGACTACCCTTAACCTTGGGTTTCTTTGAGAATTAAAGATTTTAGACAGGCTTTATCCCCCCTCTTATCTGTACCTCTGGAGTGCATTAGCCAGTTTACAATATTCATTTATCATGCAACGAAGCTTGTATTGACCTGATATCACCTGTCTGATAACATAACATGATATTAGACTGTCTATTTTTAGAAACATTTTGCATACACTTTCACCCTAATTTCTTTGATTTTTTTATGGTTTATTATATCTCTGATTCCTCATGAAAAAGTGTCAGGTGCATTGTTTATAAATCACAAACTTCAATTTACTCTTTTACAGATTTGTACTTAAGTCTCACTGCATCATTCAAAGGTCCTTGGTTTGATTCCTGATGGCGGCACTCATTGTTTCTGACTATATGTCTTTCAACAATCGGTTGGAATCATAGAACTATAGATGTGTGATAGCAGCTGGAGGCTAGGAAAGAATGTAATGGTAGTACTGGTGTAAGAAATACCAGGAATCCATTGCTAGGTGCTCCAGCTGCTGTGATATAACTGAAAGATTGTTGAAAACAGTGTTATACCACAATCAAACAATAAAACTTCACCAATGGGTTAATAATGTTGGATAGCAGGATGGATGCTAGGATACTAAGGATAGGGTGTAATGGTATTACATGTACCAGGAGTCCATTATTAGGTGCTCCAGCTGCGGTGATATAACTGGAAGATTTTTTAAAGAGGCATAAAACTCCATTCAGTCAAACAAACTAACAAAAAAACCCCAAAAAAACTCCATACATAAAATTTAACATTTCAAGGGCTTCTCCCCAGTGTTTAACATTTCAATTACTTCAAGGACAAACATCTGGAAGATATGCTTGACTTGGGTATTACCTCTTATAAAGAGACTAAAAGGACTTTAATTCATTTCCATGATTTAAACATCCATAAAGACAGAGAGTTGTAAAACTATTATAGATGCATATAACAATCAATTATGCCGCGGCAATAGCGCAGTTGGTAGCGCGTCGGACTTCTAATCCAGGAGTCTAAATTCGCACGGGTTCGATCCCCGGCCGCGGCACTTATCCTTTCCGACATTTGTCTTCCACCAATAGGTAGATAATCGTACACCTATGTGGAATAGCAACTGGAGGCTAGGAAAGGGATGTGGTGGTAGTACTGGTGTGAGAAATACCAGGAATCCATCGTTAGGTGCTCCAGTTGTCGGGATATAACTGAGAGATTGTTGAAAGCGACGTAAAACCCCAATTCAAATCAAATCAAACAATCAATTATAGGAGAGTCCCAACAATGTTTTCTTCTCAAAATGACAAATAATATAAACTGGGTTTGGCACTAAGGGGAGTTGAATAGTCTGAAACTCCTTGTTTATCAGATGGGACTCCTTCATTTTGCAAGTAAAGAGTTCCTTAGACTCCCAGGTCAAATGTGAAATTTTTAAAAGCAAATGCACAGGACAATTTCTTTTTCAACTCTTGTCAAATATTGTTGGTCTTTTCGATACAAAAGTTGTTGAAGATAACATTTGCAGAAATTGCTTGTATCGGTTAGTATTTGAACAAATAAAGAAAAACTTATTTTGGAGGAGAAACTTCAGACTCCTTATGTAGAGCTTGGCCTCCTTAATTTCATAAGTTTGGAGTCCAATGCATTCACAGAAGTTAGTGTTGATCCATGTAAATCTCATCAGAGACTCTAAACAATTTTTATCTGCAACTCCGTACAATTTGAAACAATCATTTTGTTATGCTCCCTGAAGGGAGAGCATATAGCCGCCGCTTTGTCTGTCCGTCCGTCCCTACGTCCATAATTCCGACCGTCCGTCCGTCCGTCCCCACTATTTTTTTCCTTAACCCTTGGGCCAAATCAAATTAAACTTGCCATGTGAACTCCCTATTATATATAGTGATTTGGCGTGGCGTTTTTTGGATTTGAGGCCTTGTCAGGGGAAAAGGGGACTTAGGGTAAAAAACAGTTTTTCCCAAATTTCTCCTAGCCTAACAGTCAGAATTTAGTGAAATTTCATATTTTAGTAGCAATCAGATGCCCTTTACTATAAACAATTTGAAATTAACGTAAAAAAAAATATATCATGGAAAAAGGGGGCTTAATGTTTGTTACCTTTACATAAGCGTGTAAAATACAGTTATTCTTTCATTTCTCCTAGTCTTATGCATATCTCCTAAAGTATAATAGCTATCAACTTGAAACTTTATGGGTGGATAGATCTCATGGAGGAGAAGTGCAGTGCATAAGAACTACAACTCTTGTTGCATAATTTTGGAGTTATCGCCCTTTGTTATTTTTGATACTTAGATTATGTCTGGAGCATATCTCCTAAAGTATAATTGCTATCAACTTGAAACTTTATGGGTGGATAGATCTCATGGAGGAGAAGTTCAGTGTACAAGAACTACAACTCTTACTTGCAAAATTTTGAGTTATTGCCCTTTGTTATTTTTGATACTCAGATTTTGTCTGGAGCATATCTCCTAAAGTATAATAGCTATCAACTTGAATCTTTATGGGTGGATAGATCTCATGGAGGAGAAGTTCAGTGTACAAGAACTACAACTCTTGCTTGCATAATTTTGGAGTTATTGCCCTTTGTTATTTTTTGAAACTTAGATTTTGTCTGGAGCGTATCTCCTAAAGTGTAATTGCTATCAACTTGAAACTTTATGTATGGATAGATCTCATGGAGGAGAAGTGCAGTGCTTAAGAACTTCAACTCTTGCTTGCATAATTTTGGAGTTATTGCCCTTTGTTATTTTTAATACTTAGATTTTATAGGAGGTTAATCTCTGAAAGTACAAAAGAATTTTTAATCTTTAAGGCTCCAGTTTACTATCAAGCTTTTGTTGCTGGGGATGTCCATTTCCAACATGGCTCTTGTTTTTGTGACAATGCCTTATTCGGGGAGCATAAACCGTCTCTGATGGCTCTTGTTTTATTGTAGTGGGTTTAAAATTGAATATATGGTATGATTCTATATTTCAGTGAAAGAAAGCCTGGGAGAAGTGACTTGATTGTGCTTGTTGCTCATAATGATGATCCCACAGGTATTCAAATTTTTTTGATTTGTACTTGATCCATCTTCTACAGGGAGTGATTTTTAGCTCGGCTGTTTTCGGAGAAAACCCGAGGTATTGCTATAGCCTCTGTGTCGTCGTTGTTGTCGTCGCGCAAAAACTTTGACATTTTGTCATATCTCTAGTTCTATTGAAGGCATTCACTTGAAACTTGGCACACATGTTTACCATCAAAAGAGCAACCTATACTATCAAGGGGGATAACTCTAGATGCATTTTGTGCAAATTATGCCCCTTTTTCGACTTAGATTTTTTTCCCACTATCCAGCACCCAACAGCTGAGCGTAGGCACCCGTAGGCGGTGCTCTTGTTATGCACTTACATAGATAAAATCAGGGCATTATTGTATTGCTGAAGTCTGTCTGTTCCTCCATCTGTCTGTCTGTCAACTTTTAATATTGCCAATTGTTTCAAGGCTATTCAAGAAATAATGTATTATATTTGGCATCATGATAGATCTTAATGATATGCAACTGCAGATACCGAAACAAAAGTCAAGGTCATCTTTCAAGGTTAAACTTTTGAGGGAAATTGCTGTTATATGAGCAAGCTTGTCTCACAAACTCATCTTGTTGCTTGCAACCTTATATCACCCTCTCATAGGGTTTACTTTTGTAAGGATTCAGATTTGAAGGGACACAATTTTTGTAAGTCTGAGAACCACTTTCTACAGTAACAAAGTTTCTTACTAATGTACTATATCAAGTCCCATTTTCAACAATAAAGCTAATTACCTTGTACTACACTTATCAAAGGTGGTAACACAACCATGCAAACATGAAAATTATCTTGGGTAATAAAATACAATATCTGGATGTCTGAAAATCTTTCTTCTCTAGTCATCAGTGTATTGATATATCTGAAATTAAATGCATTTACAAATATGATGTATTTTTATAGACCAGATGTTTGTGTTTTTCCCGGAAGAGATGAAGATTGGTATTAAAACAATCAAAACTTACTGTCAGAGAATGCAAGAAGAAAATATAACAAAAGCCATCATTGTAGTTCAGGGGGGGATGACCCCCTCAGCCAAACAGGTAATACTTTATATTAGCTTGGCTGTTTCAGGAGAAAACTGATGTATTGTGATCACCTTGGCGTTGTTTGCATTAATGTTTGTGCAGTCGTTGGCATGACAATTTTTAACCTGGGTCACACCTCTCTTGTTATTGAACATATCATCATGAAACTTGGTTTGTGTGTTCAGCATCATAGGAGCTAGCCAGACTATCAAGAGGGAAGCATTTTTGAAACTTATGGTCCCTTTTCCACTGATTTTTTTAGCTTGACTATTCGAAGAAAAGGGGGGGCTATTCCAGTCACCCAGGCGTCGGCGTCAGCGTCGTTGTAATGCTTTGGTTAAGTTTTTATGTGCAAGTGTTTAAAATCTCTGTTGCTTTGAAATTTTGCACATGCTTCTGTGACCATAATATCAGCATCTAGACAAAGATTCATTTCTCTGATATTGAATTTAGTGGAATTTTAACCCTTTTCGGACTTAGAAATCATGGTTAAGGTTTTATGTGCAAATGTTGTTTGTCTGTAATATCCGTATTTCTACTAAAGCTATTGCTTTGAAACTTTGCACATACTTCTGTGACCATAATATCAGCCTCTTGTAAAAGATTCAATACTCTGATTTTGAATTTAGTGGAATTTTAACCCTTTTCAGACTTAGTATTTCTTGGTTAAGTTTTTACGTGCAAATGTTGCATTTCTGTAATATCTCTATTTCTACTAAAGCTATTGCTTTGAAACTTTGCTCATACTTCTGTGACAATAATATCAGCCTCTTGACAAAGAACCAATACTCTGATTTTGAATTTAGTGGAATTTTAACCCTTTTCGGACTTAGAAAATCTTGGTTAAGTTTTTACGTGTAAATTTTGTATATCAGTTATAGCTCTATTTCACCCTGGGCTTTTGCTTGGAAACTCTACACATGCTTCTGTTACCATGATATCAGCCTCATGACAAAGATTTATTACACTGATATAGAATTTAGTGGAATTTTAACCTTTTTCAGACCGAGAAATTCTTGGTTAAGTTTTTACGTGCAAATGTTGTACATCAGTTATATCTCTAATTATATTAAAGCTATTGCTTTCAATCTTTGCACATGCTTGAATGATCATAACAACAGCCTCTTGATAAAGATTCAATTCTCTGGTATAGAATTTAGTGGATTTTCAACCCTTTTTCAGGGTTTTCCCTGGGCCTCAGAATTTGGGGGTCATTGTGACCCCCATACCTTTAGAATTGAGGGTCGTTTCCCCAATTTCAGGGGACAACTTTAAAGAAGCTTAGGGAGCACATAAAAAACAAAATAGAGTAGACTGTAACATCATCAGAGCCATATACATTTCATATTTTTCGGGGTTTGGTTGTTCATTCCTCCTATTTTGGAACAGGTCAAAAACATTTTAACCCTCGGAGAATTCAAGCTATAAATAAAAATATTAAACAAATTCAGATTTAATGACGAATGACTCCTTTGGTAGATGGACCATAGTAATCATCATCAAACTCGCTAAAACAGCTCTATTTTGTTGTTCCTTTGAAAGAATGGCCCAAATGCAGACGATGGAAGTTAACACTTTTATTTGTTGTTGCATTATGTAAGATCCGGTGTCTGGTTTACTGTTAATTTTACGACCGGAAATTGGGTCTGAGGTGGTTTAAATCACGATAACCCGTCTGCATATTTTATCGGGTACCTAAAAATAGAATAGTGCACTGATTTTATCAATATTGGAAAACCTGGCTAGTTACAGAGGTCACGGAAATATTGTATCTGACGCTTGTTAACAAGCGAGTTATGTCATTTTTTAACCAAACTGAAAATCTATGAAAAAAGATCTCCAATCATACATGTTCATATCACAGAGCTGTATTTTGAAACTTGCGTCACAAATGTCGCACAGGTAATTTTTTTGCGGGTCATTTGAGTTTAAATTGCGACAAAGACGCGCATTTTTTGCGTCAAGGAAAACCCTGCCTTTTTGGACTTAGAAATTCTTGGTTAAGATTTTATGTGCAAATGTTGTACATCAGTTATATCTCTATTTCTACTAAAGCTATTGCTTTGAAACTTTGCACATGCTTCTCTGACCATAATATCAGCCTCTTGACAAAGATTCAATACTCTGATATTGAATTTAGTGGAATTTTAACCCTTTTTGGACTAAGAAATTCTTGGTTAAGTTTTTACGTGCAAATGTTGTATTTCTGTTATATCTGTATTTCTACTATAGCTCTTGCTTGGAAACTTTACACATGCTTCTTTGACCATAATATAAGCCAACAGAAAAAGATTCATTACTCTGATATTTAATTTAGTGGAATTTTAACCCTTTTTGGCCTTAAAAATCTTGGTTATGTTTTGAAGTTTGGTTGAATGTGCAACTGTTTTTAGCTCCATTGGCTGAAAGCCACTGGGGCTATTGTCATGGCGTTGTGTCCGTCGTGCGTCCGTCCATCTGTGCGTGCGGTCGTAAACTTTTTCTCAAAAAATCTTCTCCTAAGAAACTACTGGATGGATTTCAACCAAACTTCACAGGAATGATCCTTGGGTGACCCTCTTTCAAAGTTGTTCAAGAAATTTTGATCCAATGAAAAACATGGATTTAATGGGCGTGGCTAATTTCCAAATATGGTAAAAAGTGACTTTTCTCAGGTTCTAATTGATGGATACCAATTAAATTTTACATAAATGATCCTTGGATGACCTTTTATCAGTCTACCAAAAATTATTATGATCAGATGAAAAATATGTATTTTATGGGCGGAGGTCATTTCTCTTTATGTAATATAGTGGAAACTTTGAAAGTCATTTTCTCAGAATCTAACTGAAAGATATCAACCAAATTTTACATGAATGATCCTTGAGTGACCCTTTATCAGTCTACTAAGAATTATTGTGATCGGATGAAAAATATGTATTGTATGGGCGGAGGTCATTTCTCTATATGTTATATAGTGGAAACTTTGAAAATCATTTTCTCAGAATATTAATGATAGATATCAACCAAATTTTACATGAATGATCCTAGGGTGATCCATTATCATTCAGCCAAAAATTATTGTGATTTGAAGAAAAATATGTATTTAATGGACGGAGGTCATTTCCCTATATGTTATATAGTGGAAACTTTGAAAATCATTTTCTCAGAATGTAACCGATGGATATCAATCAAACTTCATTAGTATGATCCTTGGGTTGATCTTTAATCATGCAGCCGAAAATTATTGTGATTTGATGAAGAATATGTCTTTTATGGACGGAGGTCATTTCTCTATATGTTATAATAGTGGAAACTTTGAAAACCATTTCAACATCAGTAGAACCCAAAATATCTAAAAATCTAGTCAAAACTTAGATTTGCTATTACAAGAAATTCGAGCCTGTGGAGCGACACAAGCCATTCATGGCTTTCTAGTATGTTAGATGTATCTCTGTTCGTACTAAAGCTATTGCTCTGCACATACTTCTGTGACCATAATATCAGCCTCTAGACAAAGATTCTTTTCTCTTGACTTTCATTTTATTGAATTTCCAATGTCGATATTGATTTGCTGTTACTATCAAGCACTAGGAATAGTCGAGCTTTGCTGTCCTCCGACAGCTCTTGTTTGCATTATCAAGAACCTGCAGCCAAAAGTTCACACTACCAAAAGAAGATGGTTGTTGGTTTTCTACTACAACTAGATGTTTTCTGTAACAACTTTTGTAGTGTAAGATTTAGAGTTTAGACTAGGAATTAAAAGGAAACTGCACTGTGCAATTGTTTTTCAAAGTATTCTCCTATGATCCTGACATTCCATTTGACACTCTACTTGCAAAATGAAGGAAGCCTCTCAGACTCAAAAACTCCTGAATGTCAAACCTTGGTAACCCTGTTGAATATTTTTGATATATACTGGTGTTATTTCACTAGTGGAATATCTATGTCAATTAGCTAAGAACATATAGCAATGTTATATTTTATTGTGAAAATGACTTGTAATACATTTGATGGCGTCAATTTGCAAAGTGTGTTATATGTTTCTTTCAATAACTCAAATCCATAAATTTCTGAAAATTCATCTTTTTATTGCAGTGCCTCACTTTTGTCTGTTTATAGATAACTTGTTTAATAAATTACAAAACACTTGTATTAAATACCATTTTAGGGACCATAAAAAACAGGTAGATTCTTGTATAATTGAAATGGTTGCCTAATACAGTATTTCATGATAAATAAGATCATTTTTATACCACATACAGATTGTGGCATAAAAACGTAATAAATTGTAACTAAACCCAATAGTATCATCTTATTGAGACGATATTAGTGGATTCCAACATCATACGGTGAAGGGACTTTTTATGATGGTGGCTAAATAAAAGTGGTCGCTTAATAGAGGTGGTCACTCAAACAATATCCACTGTATGTTTTTAAATCTATGATTTAAAAGTTGAGTTTGACCCAGAGGCAAAGGTTTTAACCCACGAAAATATGAAAGTACTCTTATTTGACCTTCAAAATTTTTAAGATCAGGCTGGTTTTACCCCAAAAGTTTCTGTGATGCCTCATTTATTCTATTAGGAAACTGAATAACAAATTATCTTTTGATATCTTTAAGATCTAATTGGATAAACAAAATACAACAAAGGTACCTAAAGACCAATGGAGATGTTTATGTTGTCATTAGTGTAGAAATATCATAAACTAAAATCCAACTTTTGCTGTGCAGCTCTGATGTTATATTTTGGTATCTTTACAGGCTCTTGTAGATATGGCTCCGAAATACACGCTACAGCAGTTCCTTGAGTCAGAGTTGTTGATCAACATTACAGAGCATATGGTGAGGGTTTGACTTTTGATTACAATCATGGACATTTGAAGTCATTTGAAATTCAGATTCTTGATACCTTGCCCTGTGTGGTTTAACCCTTTCCTGGTATACAAATTCAAAGGTTTTGCAGACAAAAATTATAAGTAGGTTTAATTTGAGAAATAACCATTCAGTAGGGTAGAAAGTAGTACGGAAAAAGAAGAAATTGCTTGTCAGAGGCAATTTCCTTTTTTTTCACAATGTTTTCTCAATCACAAAATCACAGATACGTAAGAAGCAGGGATTAAACAGCAAAGGGTTAAAAGCAAATTTAATACTTAATAGGGATTAGCAATTAAATATGATTTTTTTTGTGTCATTTGAAAATTAGGTTTTGGTCATAACCCGCTATAAATGTCTGTATAAGAACTCATGTAAACTTTTTTTATTTCTCTGTTCTTTCTCTAAAATTTAGAACAATTTTGATAGCGATTTATATTCCAAAGTACTGTTTATGACTGGTAAAAATGAATATATGTGATTGGTTCCAGTTCAGGTCAACCTTACCAGAAATGGGTAGCGCGCCGGACTTCTAATCCAGGGGTCTATATTTGCACGGGTTCGATCCCCGGCCGCGGCACTTATCCTTTCCGGCAATTGTCTTCCACCAATGGGTAGATAATCGTAAACCTATGTGGAATAGCAACTGGAGGCTAGGAAAGGGATGTGGTGTGAGAAATACCAGGAATCCATCATTAGGTGCTCCAGTCGTCGCGATATAACTGAGAGATTGTTGAAAGCGACGTAAAACCCCAATTCAAATCAAATCAAATCTTACCAGAAATGGCATTTCAAAAATATCATTTACAAGAAGGTAGACTGATCTTCCTAGATTCAGAAAATGAACTTAGTGGGAAGGGTTTTGGCCCTGCACAAACTGTGCAGCCTGACTTAGGTCACTACTTTACACACTACTCAGATGGCCCTTTTAGCCTAACATGTGGCATTTGTTTAAGATGACAATGAATAAACATCTTCATTATTTTCTCATTTTTATGTCAGTAGTTGCTGGTTGTAAATGGTTAATTTTGGTCAGTGAATAAGTTGTCGTAAGATTCAGATCAGCCTGTTCATCATGTAGGAAGCTCCCAACTTCTTTTTCCTTAGACTATAATCTCAGTACTACAAATAGATGTGGTATTTTGGCTTTCAAATTGAATCATATTAATAATATTTAAACAAATCCTATACTGAGGGTGCTCATTTGAATCATCTTGCCGAGACAAAATCAAATTAGTACCCACACCATAGGGGTTCAATGAGAAATAAGATTTTATACTTGATTAACTGCTCTTATCTGTACCTCTGACTTTTATCACATTTCATTACTGTCTAGACTGCTGTAAAGCTTCACCTCATGCAAATGTGAATTTGAACTGGTACTTATTAAACAAATAAGTAATCGTTTATCCAGGTAACCTGCCTAAATGACAGTTAGTATGACTATAGTCTTAAGCTATGATTCTCAAACTGCAAAGTCTATTATTTTTCCAAAAAGAATTAAATACTTTGTACCTGTTTATGAAACCATTTTGACTCAAACTGGGTATTTATGCATTGAGGGTAATATAAAGATGAAACATTGAGGAAAAAAGAGAAATTGCTTGTTTCAAGCAATTTCTCTCTGTTTCTCAATATTTTTTTTCTATTAAATTTTAACCAAATGAAAAAATGTAGCGCCACAATTAACTTTTCTTTACTATTTGCGAAAATGGTGATTGGCAGGGTGAACATTGCAGCCTCTTTTCAATTTCAACACAAAATGAGTCTATTGTTGAAACTTTTTGAAATTGTGCCTGTCTAATACTCTTCTCTATGTTTAATCTGGGTAAGACAGTGGAAAGTCTTTTAGGCAGGTGTTCCTGGATAACTGGTAAAGTTTAAAGGTTTTGTTTAATTATTTCAGTTAGTCCCTGAACATGTAGTGATGACACCTGAAGAAAAACAAGAATTACTTGACAGATAGTATCCTTGAAAATTGGAGAATACTAAATATATAATACGTACTTAGTGTTTTGTATAAAAAAAAATATCTGACGAGGTTGGGAGAATTGATAATTGTCGAGGCTCTGCCGAGACAATCATCAATTCTCACAACCGAGTTTGATATTTTTTTCATACAATACACTAAGTATGTATTATATTTATCTTATAACCCATATTTGTCTTATTTTCGTCGGTGTTTCTAACTGAAATGCAACTTTCTAAAAATAACCACATTATATCATGTTCTAAAAATAACTATGTGATATCATAAAAAATATCATACAGCATGTTATCATACGGATAGTTGTATAGTTATAAGATAAAGATGATTTATCTTGAGAATATAACATATACTAGTTAGTAGGGATGGGAACGAATATCCGAATATTCGAATATTCATTTTTCCTGCGAATATTCGAATACAATTTTCGAATACGAATATTCGGGTTTTTTTTTAGACTGAAGTTGAACATTTACCTTTAATTTTTGGAAAGAGAAGTAAAAGAAGTGTAAAGTTATTTATAAATTTTGAAACGATTCTCACATCTATCTTCAATCGTATGTATATAAATGTCAATAAGGTACAAGGAAAATCAATAATTATGACAGGTTGCAAATCTTCAATATATAAATGGGTTTATATAACACCTTTGGAGAGTTGAAACCTATTTGCAAATTTTCGAATATGTCGGAAACAATCGACGTTACGCCTGAACGAAATTGTCCCAGATGGTCCCTTTTCGCCCGACGAGACACAAAGGAATTTTTTAAAAAAAAAACGGCCGCGCGGCGTTTGTTATAATATTTTATCTTTTGACTCGATTGAAGAGAAAAATGAAATATCTTTTCATCGGCAATAAGTCAAGTGCACAACCATCTATAAATTGCAACATTCGTCGATGGGCAACAGATTTGTCTTTTCTACTCATTATATGTTCACAAAAGTCACGTCGTAGTTATGAAGCTTTGATTGTGCATCGAGTATTTGACGTATTTTTCGGATTCAGGTTAATCTAATATTTTGGTTTCCAGTATGTCTGTTCTATCGTACAATAATTTAGAATACATCATCAAAAAGTGTAACAAAATGCAAAGTCTTGGAAAACGAATTCAAATATATATGTTCTGGTCTGTCGACACCAAAACATCGCAAACAAAGCTTGAATAACTGTGTTTCACAATCTTCTGATCGCACATTTTACACTGTACTTATTTCTATTGTTACATGAAAAGGTATTATAAAGTAAAATCAAGATAAATAATTCAAATTTTAGTGGATGTGATTGGATTCTCCAAATAAGTTCACCATTCAACAGGGTGTAAAGAACACAAGTCATCCCTACTTGAAGAGTCAATGACGTCTCGGGTCGCGCCTTCGGAATTAAGTATTCTTTTTATTTCATTTCTATAGAAAGTATTTAAGAGTAATTTTTTTCTACAAATTTAAGTCAAAGAATCCGATTTAAGTTAAATTGAATCTCTTTTCTTATTATTCATAATTTGTACATGTTAAAGTAACCACGAACAAGAAAAGGGAAAGTAATCGGATATAACCAATACTCGGATATTCAATTTTGAATGGAACCAAAACGAATATTCGAATATATTCGAATATTCAAAACGAATATTCGAATATGAATTTTGCTATTCGTTCCCATCCCTACTAGTTAGCATGTACTTTGAGTTCAATAACTAGAAATAATCTATTAATGAAAACTCAATGAAAAAGTAATAAAACAGAGTAAAAGAAAAGTAAAATTCTGTCAAATTATACATGTAATTATTTGTGACCATAGGTATGGTGGTCTATACAGGAATTGTAAACTTTTCACCTATATTTTGAAATATGATTTGGGTTAAATACATTTCATTTGAGGAAATAAAAGGGGTACTATTCTTTGAAAAAAAGGCACTAAATTGAAAGAATACTGAAATAACTATCTCTTGCACATGTCTAAATTTGTGAGATTTTCGTTAACTAAGTTACAGTAAATTAAAGGAATCACAGTTACCCAGAATCCAGCAGGGTGATCCAGTAGCACGGTACTTTGGACTGAAGAGAGGACAGGTGAGCTTTTCCTTGTTGCAATTCCAAAACATTGTAACTACAGTTTAAATCAAGATGTTTTGGTGATCAAACCCTTTTATTGGCAATGTTTAAGATATTTATTTGATATGATCGTCAATGATATTGATCTGGTATTAGCCAATTGAGTGAACACTTACCACTTTTGTTTGTTTTGATAGAGCTGAGCTTTTGATGATATTTAGGGTCCCTAAATATCATCAAAAGCTCAGCTCTAATATAACAAAAAAAATAGGCAGAAAGATAGAAAAATTAGTTAAAAAAAGAGAAACATACCTACATAATGATATCATTTTACTTTGTGTATTTTAGGTGGTAAAGATTATCCGTCCCAGTGAGACTGCAGGCCGTTATGTGTCGTACAGACTTTGTGTATGACCAAACTGTGAGATGGATCTTTCTATTAAGTGTTCAAGAAAACAGAAATGGATGTGCTTCTCATTGTACTATACCGTCATTTATTGTATAATGGGGAACTTCTGTGGAAGTGTATTATTTGTAGTTCTAAATTGTTTGACTTCAAATTCTGCTCGCAAAAACTTAAGTGAGTTGTAATTGAATTGCTTTAAAGTTTTAGAAATCATTACAAGCAATTTCTGATTTAACCTCAAATCTTTGTACAATTAACTTCCATTGTCAACCATTGTATTTTTCACAATGATCATCATTTCATCAAAAATTGCTGTGCATTCTACAGTAACGGTATATCATGATTAAATTTAAGTTATCTTTTGGGATTGTTTCTGTTTTACACATCATACATTTGAACTTTACAAGGAGGTTTATTTAGTGATTGATTGATGTCTATCAGTTATTCTGACTGCTGATTTTCACATGACAATGAATGTAGACTAATCTTAGTATCTTCTTCTCAATCTTATCGCCTGTCCATCCAAATTTCTTTTGAACACATCTACAAATATAAATTGCATGTGAAAATGCTAACATTGACAGAGTTGTATCAATATTTCCTATAGGTAGTGCAGGTAACTTGTCAAATATGTAAACTCCCTGTACACAACTTGATGTAATAAAATTAAAATACTGTGACATATGTAAATGACTGCATTGGCTTCGTGGATACACATACTAGACTATCGACTGATTGTTACTAAAACGCTCCCACTTTGTATCCTGTCAGCACCAGATTTTATTATTGTAGTTGTCTCGAGAAAATTAAGTTTTTTTACACCATAAATATACACCCTGGTGAATTTCTTTTCTGTGCATTTCTTTACTTTTGTAGATGTGTATTATCTGATTAAATATATGGGTTACAACCGTATGGAGAAAGCATATCGATTCTATTTGACAAAATATCGAATTATGAAACAATTGCCTTTGGTCATTGTTTTGGCGATGGCATCCCATTTATAAGAGTGAGATATGATGAATATTAAATCATCGATTAGTGAAATTGCAGTTTCAGCCTGTATGTAAGTCGGGCTTTATATTCACCCCAAGGGTGAAGTAAATGTAATATATATCTTACATCATAAAGTAAACAAATAGTGTAGACAATTGAAGCAAATTCAAAATTAGCACAACATTTAATATAATTAAAAAAAGAAATGCTATTAAATGTATAAATTAGAAAAAAACAACAAACTTTTATGTCGCAATTCAGAATTGAACTTGTCTGCTTACTCAATTTTTTGTCATCTTTATCCACTCGACTCAGACAAACTACTGTATGTTTTTTTCAGTATAATAATGACAATCAACTGACATGAACAGCTTTTTAATAAAATGGATTGATCCAGTGCTTATATATACTTTCACAGTTATCGCGTGAGCTTTAAGTGTATAGATTTACACAAAACTCCTGTTCTTTATCATATGTTCATGAACATATTGTCACCATGTTGTGATATGGTGTGTCACGGAAAAAGGGACATTTAAGTGAAACTCTTTACAAACTTCAATCATAGACTGATTGAACCTGTGATAACATATATTCCTCATTGTTTGACCATGCGCTTATTTTTTGTTAGGAAATAATGTCAAAAAATGGTTTTATTTTCCAAATACACTCTTGTTTGCCTGGAGTCTGTAATGCATACTAGGAGGGACCTCACTTAAATTTACTTCCAAAGATCATTCTAAAGTTGTTCCTTAAGAAGAAGTAGTGCGGCACTGAAGTGTTTTTTGGGGTGTAAAATAGACACCCTTGTGCTTATTTTTAGCTGGGTTGTTTTAGAAGAAAACCCGAGCTATTACTAAGGCCTTGGTGTTGCTGTCGATGTTGTCATTGTCTTGTGAAAGCTGACATTTTGTAATATCTCTGGTCTTGCTGAAGGCATTCACTTGAAACTTGGCACACATGTTTATTGTCAAAAGAGCAACATGTACTATCAAGGAGGGTTACTCTAGATGTATTCAATGCAATTTATTAGCTCCACTGGCCGAAGGCCACTGGGGCTATTGTCATGGCGTTCTGTCAGTCGTGCGTCCGTCCATCCATCCGTGCGTCTATTCGGTCCTAAAGTCTTTCTTTAAAAATCTTCTCAGAAACTACTGGATGAATTTCAACCAAACTTCACAGGAATAATCCAGTCTACCAAAAGCTATTGTGATCGGTTGAAAAATATGTATTTTATTGGCAGAGGTCTTTTCTCTATAAGTTATATAGTGTAAACTTAGAAAATTATTTTCTCAGAATGTAACTGATGGATATCAACCAAATTTCACTGGAATGATCCTTGAGTAACCCTTTATAAGTTCTTCCAAAAAATATTGTGATCAGATGAAAAATATGTATTTTATGGGCAGAGATCATTTCTCAATATATTATATAATGTAAACTTTGAAAGTCATTGTCTCAAAATGTAACTTATTGATATCAATCAAACGTCATTGGTATGATCCTTGGTTGACCCACTATCATGCATGAAAATTGTGTTGTTTTTTTTGAGCGGAGGTCATTATTCTATATGTTATAAAGTGGAATCTTTGAAAATCAATTATAACATCAGTAGAACCCAAAATATCCAAAAATCTAGTCAATACTTTGGTTTACTATTACAAGAATTTCAAGCATGTGGAGTTACTCAAGCCATTCATGGCTTTCTAGTTTTCTAAATACACTCTTGTTTGCCTGGAGTCTGAAATGTATACTAGCAGGGACCTTGCTGAACCCTTTCCTGTTTTACAGAATTTTAGACCTGTCCAAATTTAAAGGTTTTGCAGATGAAAATTCAAATTGGATTTTATTGGAAAAATAACCATTCTGTAGGGTAGAAAATAGTGTGGAAAAAGAAGAAATTGCTTGTCAGAAGCAATTTCTTCTTTTTTCAAAATGTTTTCTCAATCATAAAATAACAGGCACGTAAAAAGCAGGGATTAAACAGCAAAGGGTTAAATTTACTTGCAGAGATCATTCTAAAAGTAGTTGCTTGAGAAGTAGTGCGGCACTGAAGCGTTTTTTTTTGAGGATGTAAAATAGAAACCCTTGTGCTTATTTTTTAGCTTGGTTGTTTTAGGAGAAAACTCGAGGTATTGCTATAGCCTTGGTGTCGCTGTCGATGTTGTAATCGTCTTGTGAAAACTAACATTTTGTTATATCTCCGATTTACTACTGCAGGCATTCACTTGAAACTTGGCACACATATTCACCGTAAAAAGAGCAACTTGTTCTATCAAGGGGGATAACTCTAGATATATTTAATGCAATTTATGTCCCTTTTTTATGCCCCCGCATCGATAGATCGGGGGCATATTGTTTTACTCATGTCCGTCTGTCTGTCTGTCTGTCCGTCCGTCCGTCCGTCCGTCTGTCTGTCCGTCCGTCTGTCCGAAAACTTAACTTTGCCAATATCTCCAAGCCTATTCAAGATAGAAAGCTAATATTTGGCATGATGATAGATCTCAATGATCCGCATCCGCTGGTACCAAAGTCAAGGTCATGTGACAAGGTCAAGGTCATCTGTCAAGGTCAAACTTTGAAAAAAATGCCGTTACGGGGGCATTCGTGTTTCACAAACACATCTTGTTGACTTGGATTTTTATCCACTATCCAGCACTCAACAGTCGAGCGTAGACACCTGAAGGTGGTGCTCTTGTTGTTATTTTCAACTAGCCTTTTATTTCTTCTTGTATACAATGCTTGATTTGACCGTGTCTGTGCACAATTTACTTTTCAAAAGTACCCAAATTTACTGTAATCTGTAAAAGTGGAAAAAAGAAGTATAACTCTACTTAAGCTAAGATAGCCCGAAAGTAAGAGGAAATAGACCTTAAACAGTTGACTTAAAGATAAGACATTGAATGTAGATGAAGTGATCATGCGGTCAAGGGTCAAATTACATTGTAGTACCTACCACAGCACCGTTAAGGAGTTAATTATTTTTTACAGAACAAAGAAGGCCAAAAATCCGACGGGATCTAGCCACTTAAAAGCAGGCAGATAGATAAACAATACTAATCTAGAATACAGTGTAAACTGATTTACCTCCCCTAGATCTTTAGGCAGCGACAGCTGTCCAGTTCGGATAATTTATTCCGCTTAATCATTGGGGCCCAAGTCGGGCCTCTAGTTAGAACACAACTCTTCTTTAATTTGACTGAAGTCGCTACCGGCATTACACATCAATACGCAGAACTGCGTCATTTGGTTCACATAACTATAAGCATGTGTGTTAATAGACATAAGAGCTTGCTTAATCGGCTTACACAAGTATCTTTATACACCAAGTTGCTTGTTAGCTGTGGACAAGTTAGAGCCGCAAAACTTTGACAAAAAACTCTAAAAACCTTATTGGAGAGCAACTGGCCCGGACCCCTACTGGTTTATCTTCGCAAGACCAGGGTTTTAACTCGACCATGTTCCTTATGAACGTTTGTAAGGAACATAGTGGAATTAGAACACTTGGATTGCAAGGATTCCATTGGGTTGAACTAAATGTATAGCCTCGATAGATAGTTAAACCGTGGGATGACGTAATGTAGTGTTGTCTGCAGTTGAGAACATCGTGGAATTGAGTGGATGAATGAACGATTTCAGAATGATTTTAAAATGAAATTGAACGAGTGGGGAGAGTGTGCTTCAATGATACTAAAGAGAATTGATTTCATACGATATTATATTGCATTCCTTTAGAAATATACGATATTCTATTATCTTCCTTTAAAATATGCCCGCTGTTTTATAAATAGATTTGTGATACTTCATGGTCCAATCAGATGCTTCTCAGTCAACTTAGGCAAATAAAATCATGGAAAAATTTGATCAATTTGTATGAAGTTATGAATCAATTTAAAAAAAAGAACGACTTTAATCAGAGAGTGGTTTGAATGGGGAGCTGAGCGATTGGTCTAAAATAGTTTTCATCGGGATCGGTGTCATTTTGGCCAAATTACAGTTAATAACATCCTGAAATTGACACTTATTTCGATCAAAACAATTGTAAATTATTCACTCAGCGCTCCAATTATTCATTCATTTATTTATTCATTCCAAACACTCTCACGACATTCAGAAATGCTCGAATTTCACTGAAAAAGATCGATTATATTATATATATAAACGTTCTACAGTCTATATCGTAGCGATTATATTCAAATCGCTACGATATAGACTGTAGAACGTTTATATACAAACGTATATTCCTGAAAAGGAGGTCATAAATTTCACGGTGCTCTTAAGAAGCGACATGTGTAAGAATCAGGCAGATGGTGGAAAGTGACATGTCTCAGATTAACTTAATTTTTAGCTCGGCTGTTTTCGGAGAAAACCCGAGGTATTGCTAAAGCCTCCGTGTCGTTGTGGTCGTCGTCATCATGCAAAAACTTTGACATTTTGTTATATCTCTTGTTCTACTGAAGGCATTCACTTGAAACTTGGCACACATGTTCACCATCAAAAGAGCAACCTATACTATCAATGGGGATAAGTCTAGATACATTTTGTGCAAATTATGCCCCTTTTTCGACTTCGATTTTTTCCCACCATCCAGCACTCGACAGCCGAGCGTAGGCACCCGTAGGCGGTGCTCTTGTTAACTTAAAATTTATTATATCACAATTTTTTTCCGAAGGGAATAGAATAAACATGTAATAAAACACTCAGTATTCAATATTTCGGCAAAAATTTGCCTTTTTCAAGAAAACGAAAAATATTTTAACACTACTACATAATAATTCTAACTGATACAGCCATTTTAAATTCATCTCACAAAGGATATCTTTGTGAGATGAATTTAAAATGGCTGTATCAGTTAGAATTATTATGTAGTAGTGTTAAAATATTTTTCGTTTTCTTGAAAAAGGCAAATTTTTGCCGAAATATTGAATACTGAGTGTTTTATTAAATGTTAAAATTTATTATTTTTGCATAGAAATGTACCAGAAAATAAATTAAAAGTGCGATTTTGTGATATACCACTTTCCAGCATTTAACTTGCGTCTGCCTGATCCTTATACAGATTGCTACTTAAATGTATTATTTTTAAATGATTACAAATGTTGTGAGGAATAAGTCTTTTTGTATTTCATGGCATGTTTAGCTTAAGTTACCGTGAAATCGATAAGCACCCCGGTCACAACCATTCTGAATCAATCGCTCTCCATTCAAAGCAATCAAAACACGTAATTCTTGCAAAACGGTCCAAAATTGTTCACAACACTACTAAACTCATTCACCTTGTCAATTTCACAATGTTCTCAAACGTATCAAAAGTTCATGTCACCGTCAAAGCGCAGTTGGTAGCGCGTTTGACTGTCAAATAAGAGGTCCCAGATTCGATCCCTGACGGTAGAACTTATTCTTTCCGACTAGTTGTCTCTCACCTATGGGTTGATAATCGTAGACCTATGTGTGAGATAACAGCTCGAGCCTAGGAAAGGATGTGATGGTAGTATTGGTGAGAGGAATACCAGGAAACCATTGTTAGGTAATCCAGTCGTCGCAATATAACTGAAAAAATGTTCAAAGAGGCATAAAACACCACTCAAAGAAACAAACAATCATAAGTTCATGGCGACATCAGCTATTTCATGTATGCAGAGCTTCCGATAGAGGGGGGGGGGTTGGATTTAATTTAATTGCATGTACATGTATTTAAAATACACTTTAATAAACCCTATGTTGTCGGTACTTATATGAATCGTCTCGTTGAGGCGATTCATAGAGTACCAACAACATGGGGATTCAATAAGAAATACAGATTTACAGATTTACAGAACTGACATTACCCCCTTTTATAGCATGACATACGTCGCGGTAGTGAAATAAACCCGTTGAATATTTTTGATATTACATGGGTGTTTATAGCCTACACTAGTTGAATAACTATGCAAATGAGCTCAGAGCGAATAGCAACGCTATTTTATAACCGCGAAAATGACGTCATAATGTATATATTTTGACGTCAGTTTTTAACGGCGTTATAAGTGTCGCAGAAAATTGAAACTTTGAATTTTTAGATTTTTGACGTTTTTTTCGCAAAATTTGGGCCATATTATATATGGAATATCATATTTGTGCTCATGAAATACAGAATTTATTAAACTCGTCATCTATAAAACAGATAAAAACTCGGCGCAGCCTCGTTTTTATCTGTTTATAGATGACTCGCTTAATAAATTCTGTATTCCATGAGCACATTCAATATCCTCTATTTATCTGTACCTCTGTTCATGTACTTAACTTTTTCTCTGACTCATTCAATAATTTGAACTTAATATCAACTTATCAAGACCATATGTTATTAACAAATCAATGGGTATTTAATGACTATCCCATATCAAGACATTTGGAAACTTTTTAGATAGAAAGACGACGATATCTAGAAGAAACACGTAAAACAATTAAACGAAGAAATTAATGTTTACTCGAGGTAAATGACGCGTTAAGGTTTGGGATTAAAATGCAAACAAATCGAAATTCTATCCAATCGGTCACTTAGTATTGATGTGAAGCTCGTTTAAATTATGTTAATCAATGAAGACAAGTGACTAAAAATTTTATATACAGATATATAGAATCTGCAGATCGTGCGAAAATTTGAGACTCATTGATTAATTTGGCGACCACATGTAAATCTTTACTATGCAAGCAAAATTTATAGTATTAACAATGACAAAAATTGTGTCTTCAAATTGTATTAATTCATTAAAAATTGTCTTTGCTCATTATGAAAAATGATTAAAATGAATAGCAATGATAAATAGTATCGTACGTTACATGTATTCTTATACTAAACGTTCACAATTTTGGATTTTTTTTCATGATGACCTGTTTTTTGTATGACAAGATAAGATTCTTATTTAAAGCTCCACTGACGGAAGCTATTGTTATGGCGATGTGTTTGTCGTACATCCGGGCGTCCGTTAACCTTTTATTTGAAAAACTTCTGTTAAACCTTTGAGCGGATTTTTCTCAAACTTGGCATGGATGTTTCTTGGGTTACCTCTTCTTAAATTGTTAAAGAACTTTTAATTAACCCCAAAATACGGGCATGGAATATTTTCACTTTGAAAATCTTTTCCTCCGATTGAGCTTTTTTCAATCAAGCATTGTATGGATGTTCCTTTGTTGACCCTTTACTTAGTTTGTTAGAGAAATTTGGATTAACCCTTAACTATTGGCGTCGCAAAATGGGGCTTATTTTCACCCTAAATTTACTATTGGCCGAGTTAAATGAAACTTGGCATGGATGTTCCTTGGGTGACCCTGTACTTAAATTATCAAAGAAAGTTACATTGATACCCCCATCCCACCACCACCACCCACAGACAATATGGGCAAAGCAGATCTAGGCTAATTTTCTCTTACAAATATTCTCTTCCCCACTCATTTGTGTCAATATCAATGAAACTTGGCATGGATATCCCTTAAGTGCACAATTACCTTAATTTGTCATTAAATTTTGATGGCGGGCTTGGCTTGGTAGGGCAGGACCAATTTTCACTTTGCAAACTAAAAAAAAAAAAAAAAAAAAAAAAAAAAAAAAAAAATTCTCCTCCCAATCAAATGGTCTTATTTAAAAGACTCTTGGTATGGATAATCCACGAATGACCATTTACTCAGATTGTTCCTGAATATATGTTAAGAATCTATTTTGAATATCGTTTTTTAATGAATCTGAAGATGTTAAAGCCAGTGAAGCGGTGCATGTAATCTTGGGGGGGGGGGTGTAAAAGGTAAAAGTACTTTTCAGTCTATTTATGGAGGAAAAAAGTTTTTCGTTGTTTTATTTTGATACATATGTGACCCGTCACGTAAAATGAGACTACCTTGGATGTGCGTGAAGTATCGACCCTAGTCAGACTGCGCGGATTGCTCAGACTGACTAGGATCGTAACTTTTCGCAATGTGCTTATATTCTGAATTTAGAATGATCAATCTAGCTTCAAGTGAAAGAATTTTTGAAATACGACCTCTGGTTTACCTATGCTGGACCTAATCTCTTTTTCAAACATTCATTTTACAGAGTTCCCAGATGGTCCCTTTCCGCGTGATGATATTGACAGCTTTTGATTTCCAATAATTAGATACGAGTTAAAATAAGTTAAGATGATAGCGTATGGTCCTATGTAATTGTTCGAATACATCGTCGACGGGCAATCAAATTATCGTAGCTACACGTTTATTAAAGATATAGTTAGGGAGTTTTTGGTCGCCCAATGGCAAAAAGGGCTGTAGCGCCGGACAAGATTAACCACCATTAATGTTGTTGATTTATGGAAATAGAATGTAAATCTTGTTTAACATAAAACAACGCAAGAAACCTTTACAATTTCTGTTTACTAGTAACCATTAAACCAATCATACGAAAATGAAAAGCAATCTTAGTTAGCAGTCAATGTAAATATAAACTAAAATTGATGTTTAACTATTGTCCAATGGTAAGTTTCGTTTTTTCGTAACTTAGATCGTGTACCGTACATATTTGTGACCCGTCACGCAAAAGGAGGCCATCTGGGCAGTGCGTGAAGTGGCAACCCAAATCAGACTGCGCAGATTGACTAGGGTAGAAACTTTTCACACTTTAAATATTTTTACGAATCGTCAATAATCAATCTACCTACCTTCCAATGACAGAGTTTTTTAGATGCGACCTTTGGTTGACACGTACTAGAATCAATCCTTTTTATACGCCGCCGGAGGCGGACGTATATTGGCGTCATCTTCTCCGTCTGTCCGTCCGTCCATCCGTCCGTCCATCCGTCCATCCGTCCGTCCATCCGTCCGTACGTCCGTCCACTTTTCTTGTCAACGCAACTCCTCCTAAACTTCTGGCTGGATCTTCTTGAAACTTGGTCAATATTATCACCTCAATTGGTAGATGTGCATGAAGGAAGGATTTTACGGTTCATTGATTTTTGCCTGAGTTATGCCCCTTGATAACTTAGTCTCTGGGTCCACTTTTCTTGTCAACGCAACTCCTCCTAAGTTTCTGGCTGGATCTTCTTGAAACTTGGTCAATGTAATCACCTCAATTGGTAGATGTGCATGAAGGAAGGATTTTACGGTTCATTGATTTTGCCTGAGTTATGCCCCTTAAAAACTTAGTCTCTTGGTCCACTTTTCTTGTCAACGCAACTCCTCCTAAGTTTCTGGCTGGATCTTCTTGAAACTTGGTCAATGTTATCACCTCAATTGGTATATGTGCATGAAGTAAGGATTTTATGGTTTGTTGATTTTTGCCTGAGTTATGCCCCTTAAAAACTTAGTCTCTGGGGCTTATTGCCTCAGTTATGCCCCCTTAAAATTTAGTCTCTGGGGCTTATTGAAATTGCAGCCTTGTGAATGCAACTCTTCCTAAGTTTCTGGCTGGATCCAAATGAAACTTGGTGGATGTTATAACCGAAATTGGTAGATGAGCATGAAGTAAGAATTTCATGGTTCATTAATTTTACCCTAAATTGTGCCCCCTTAAAACTTAGTATCTAGGGCTTATTGAAATTGCAGCCTTTTGAACACAACTCCTCCTTACTTTTTGTCTTTATTTAAATGAAACTTGGTCAATGTCATCACCATAATTTGTAGATGTACATGGATCAAGGATTTTATGGCTCATTTATTTCCCTGAATTATGTCCCCTTAAAACTTAGTGCCTGGGGCTTATTGAAATTGCAGCCTTGTGAAGGCAATTCCTCCTAACTTTTTGTCTTGATTTAAATGAAACTTGGTCATTTTCAATTTGGTTCTGTCAAAATAAGTAGTGTCTACAATTATTTTTGTGAAACAGCAGCAAAGTGGCGGCGTATTTTGTGACGATGGCACTCTTGTTTCTAATCATAATAATAGTAAACGGAGCTCCTAGATGGTCCCTTTTGGCGTGACAGATCACATTTATTACATTTGTAAATATTTCTCGAGATGGTCCGAAATATAGGTCTACAAAAAGATAAAGAAAAAACTTTAAATGATTTAAGTAGATTTTACTACATGATGATTGTATCAATTAGTTCTTTTAATTCGGGATATCCTAAGCCCATTTTAGATTTTTGGATGGCATAACGTTGGCATACGTTTAAAAATTGTTCACTGCTTTGTAGGCAACGGTTTCATTTTTAACAAAGGGCTATATATCCCACGTCCGATAACCTGAAGTTAATCCCCTAAAAGTGAGTTAAAGTTTGAGTACTACTTTTTCGGCGGAGGGTTCTAATTTGTCACTATAATTTTGTCAACAAAATCACCTCGGAGTAGTTTATCTTCGTTTAAGGGCCTTTCACGTCAAATGTCAGTCTTGTAGTAGGGGAGATCTTGCATCAGGCAAGTATCAAACGAGATTTAAATACGGGAATTGTGTCTGTTCTAAATGAAATTGTTCTAATGATATGTTATGTGATTCGGTTGTAATCTAACATGCATGAACGTCTGATGCAATACAGAAATTAGAATTCCATTCAATGAGATGCAGAGCGACTCATACACTCCCGAAGGACTTTATCTGAAGATTTCTTCCAGGTCCTAGTTATATAAAAGTTAGCCATTGGTTATTCTAACTAATATAATTTCAGCCAATAAGGCTTGTTGTATCAATTATACCAATTGAAACAACAAGCCTTATTAGCTGAAATTAATTTCCGGTAAAAACTTTTAACCAATAGTCATCTTTTATACAACCGGGGCATTGAGAACGACAAGATTAATTCAACTGTAAAAAATCGCATACAAGCAATTATATACTAGTATCTAGTCCAGTCTGTGAGTATGTATTCACCATTACGATTAATTATGGCTTTTGTAGGAAGCGATACACGAAAAGACAAACAAACAAACAAACAGACGAGCAGGGCTTTAACAAAAACTATTTGGGCATTGAATTTTTTGCGTATAACTTCTGTAGGCTAGGATAATTTTAAAGAAAAGCCGAACAACATTTTGATAATTAATATGTTGTAGCAAATGAAAGGACTTTTCAAGCTGATAAGCCCTTCATTAGAGATGATACAATAATATCGAGCCCTCATTCTGCAATTGCACTAGCACATCGGGGTACAGTTAAAAACATCGTGAAATTGACACTCACTGCGATCAAAACCATTTAATCTCAGTCATTCAACGCTTCATTTATTCTTTCGAAACACTCAGTCAAACCATTCTCAAACGCTCAAACCCATTGAAAAATGTAGAATCAACAACGTTATTCAAAATTGATTTTGATAGAGAAAAATCGCGATTTCACTTACATTATTCAAATTGTTAGTGTTTCGTGGGTTCATGAAGAAATGGGAAGCTTTGTAAAGGACTTGTATGAATTTTTTTTTAAAAGTAGGTAATCAATATCGCTTATTTTATTCACCCTGAACAAAATATAAGGTAACCTTCCACTAAATTCACTCAAAAGCCGTTCCACACACTCATTCAATTTCATTCCCGTATCTGTATCATTTCTTGAACTTATGTGAACGTTGCAATTTTGTGAAGATAACATTAATTTTCTACATGTATTAGGTAGAACAGGACAGTAAATACAGTTAACAACATTGTGAAATTGACAAAGGTGAATGATTTTGAATGAATTAGGAATGAAATTGAATGGAGCGAATTTTGATTGAAATCAAAAGGGGAGGTAATCCAATACCGATAATTTTGTTCAGGATGAACGTAATATCCATATTTATAACCCCTCCCCTCTCCTTAAATAAAATATGCATGCAAGTTCTAAAAATAGCTTCCTTTTTCATCAAGTATCTTTCAGCTGCTAACAATTTCATAATATGTCAGTGAAATCGCGGCTTTTCTTTTTATAACGTTTTTGAATGTAGTTGTTGATTACATCTTTTTTTCGGTGATTTTTGAGCGTTTTAGAATGGTTTGGATGAGCGTTTGGAATGAATAGGGCGCTGTGCCAGTGATTTGGAATGGTTTTGATCGTTATGAATATCAATATCACGATGTTGTTAACTGTATCAACACATACAGTATTGTCAAAGCCACAGTTATAGCCTCAATTGGTTGCGCGACGGACTATCATTTAAAGGGTTCCTGGTTTGATCCCCGACGGCGATGATCATCCTGTCTGACATTTGTCTCCCACCAAAAGCTGGATAATCGTAAACCTATGTAGAATAACAAATCGAGGCCATGAAAGGAGGAAATGGTAGAACTGGTCCGAGAAATAACAGGAAACCTTTGGTAGGTGCTACAACCTCGGCGATATGACAGAAAAATTGATGAAAGCGCTGTTATGTAAGCGACGTTAAACCCTATGCAAACCAATTAAAAAATATCGCCAGTGTTGATTGTTTATTTCCGTTTATTTATCGTCGCTACCGTAGCATGTGCCTATATGAGCGACGTTCCCAGAAGACGGATATAGTTGGTTGTTGCGGGGTATAGCTGAAATCCGCCATGGTTCTCTAACAGAACAGAACAGAAAAGAACAGAATATATCTTTTATTACGTTCAGGTTCAACAATGTACATACAATAACCTATGTGAAAATAGATGAATTACATAACGTGCTCGATGTAAAGCACCGTCACACGGGACGGTTAAACATCTAATACGAAAGACAATTAGTTTGTGAGTGTGCCAAACCGGTGCTGAAGAGTCTCATATTTAAAAGTACCTAACCGAATATCTGTGTTGATCGCTTATTGAATCGGCGATAATCTTATGACTAACAATTGTAGCCCATCAAACCAAATGTCCGTCATTTTGTCGACGTCAAGTGTTTGATCTGCGAGATACAGCGGTTCGACCTGTCCATTTCACAAGTTGAAAGTGTCAAATCATAGACTTAGTCACACTGCATTCTTAGTGTTTTCCAGTTCCCACATTCCTTCTGGTTTATGAAAAAAGAGGTAGTAAAGACTAAGATCAGACTGCACTTGTCACGGTAGGCTGATATTTGTCTATACCCCCTACTAAAACAGGAATATTCTGGGTTCAACATAATAATGTTTAATTAGCGATAATCTTATGACTAACAGTTCTTACATATCTAACCGATTCCGCATCATTTTGTCCCCGTTAAGTGTTTGATCTACGAGATACAACGGTTCGAGCTTTCTGTCCATTTCACTAGTTGAAAGTGTCAAATCTTCGACTTAGTTACAGAGCATCCTTAGCTGACCGCGCTCCTGTGTCATTCCTTCAAGTAATTATATGCTATTTTTTTAACTGTTCTGTGTTCAGGGCATCAAAACATTCGCAAACATTTAAATACAAGGGCGTAGCTCCATTACGCATATTACGCAAGTGCGCAATAAATATTAATCTTCTTTCGAAAAATATTGTTGATGAATGATCCAAACATGGAAACTACAGCTTATTTTAGCTGTAGTTTCGATGTTTTGATAATTCACCAACGCTCAAATTATAGATTCAAGATTCAAGATTTCAAGATTTAAGATAGTTTATTGACTTAAACTTTACAGTTTCTCGTCAAATGAAATACAACACAAAAAGATATCAAAGAACATAAACATAGAAGAACATAGCATTCATTCATTTCACATGTAAACGAATTATCAACATTAAAGATCTATTTCCAACTTGGAAGAGAAGCTAAAGCGAAATTTTAACATCATCAAGGTTACAATAGTTATTAAGTATAAGTAAGACCAGACCTTCGTGAAAAACTTTCTTTTAAGTATTTAGCCAATTTCAAAAGATCGGTTTTATTTTCAGTATTCATTAAGGCTACGAATTTCATCATATTAGGACGAGTATAGTAATTTTTTTTTTCAGATAAGTTTTCCTTATATCAGCAAATAGTGGACATACAAGCAAAAAATGGAATTCATCTTCTATTTCATTTAGATTACATGCCAAACATACGCGTTGATTTCTATCAATTCTATTTAAACCATGCCTGCCTGTTTCAATCCTAAGAGAGTGAGACGACAATCTAAATTTCGAAATATGCAACCTCCAATTTTTTTGGTAATTTATCTAGGTATGATGGCAAGTCTAATGACTCTTTCAGATATTTATATGTGCATAGCACTGAACTGTTATTGATATAGTTATATTGACTTTGTTGGAATTCATCTATTAGCTGTAGTCTAAAAGTTTGGTAGAAATATTTATGATTTATACTATGAGGATCAGACCACACATAACCGAATCCGTGGTCATTTAATAATTGTTTAACGTTGCTACACCAATTAGGCCTATTATCACACGCCAATAGCGCTTCGTATGTAGATTTGATAATAATATTATCTGAGTTTAATACTTTACCCCAGTATTTAATTATTTTGCTTAATCTATTAATATATAGTGGGCACCTCCCTAATTCGTGATAAACTGAGGCGTTAGCTGTAGAACTTTTAACATTTAATAACTTTTTAAAATATTTGAGATGAATTCTTTCCAAACAAAATGATTTAGAAAAGCCTGTAATTTCACAAGAATATGATAAAATTGATCCTACGAAAGAATCAAATAATTGCAACAATGTTTTTGTTTCAAAGTCAAAATTTCGAATTTTGCTATTCAGAATATTCATGGCCTTCAGGCTTTGTCGGATAATATCTTATTAATTATATCGAACGATCCCGTATGACTAAATGTTTGTCCGAGGTACGGAAAGCTATTGACAATTTCAATCTTTCGTTTGTTATAATACCAAATTTCATTATCCCGAAGAGCACCCCGTTTTCTAAATACCATAATTTTTGTTTTTTCCGTGTTAACCTCTATACCCCATTTGCTACAATAACTTGACAACTGATCTAACGTTTTCTGTAAATCTTTTGGGTCTTCGCTCAAAAGGACCATATCGTCTGCAAAAAGAAGGAGCAATACTTTTATATCGTTAAGATCCAAACCGGAAGAAGAGTTTTTCTGCAAATACAATTCTATATCTTCTATAAAGAGAGAAAAAAGTAGCAGAGACATTATCTCCCCTTGTTTAAGACCCACGTGACTCTCGAAAGAAGGGGATGTTATATTATTAACTTTCACAAAAGACTTTACTTTAGAATACATGTCTCTAATAATCCTAAGCATTTTACCCTTTACCCCTAAATTGAATAATTTATACCAGAGACCTTTTCTATATATACTATCGAAAGCTTTCTTAAAATCGATGAAGGCTGCGTACAATCTGTTTTTCTAGAAAAAGGGAGCGGATCGAGGGCATTCATCTTTTGTCACAGTCCAAATATCGCCTTTTTCTTATTCATTCTTTGGTGGTCGCCTTAAGTTTCACAATCCTAGCTACGCCCATGAAATATGTTTTAAAATGTCTTATTTATTGACTCAGCTGTTTTGGAATAAAAAGTCGAGTAATTACCAGTCACCCTGTCGGTGTAGGCGCAGTTTTAAGGGTAGCTTTTGCTATATCTCAGCTATTTATTATATTATTAAAGATATTTGCTTCAAACTTGGCATGTTATTTTCACCACCACCACAACAACAGTTGTTATTGCTGTTCATCTATTATTTAATTAATATATTTGAAAAATTGTTTACAGTGGCGTTAAACTCAATTCAAACAAACAAACTAACTAAAACTTCAGAACCTCACAGGGTCAGCACAAAACTATTGTAAATCCCTATTTAGTCACAACCGAGACTATGCAAAGAGCTTAAACTGACACCATGTGATGGGTCCCCTTGAATATGACAAGATTTGATACTATAATCTCCAAAGATTGATATATAAAGTGAGTTCGTTCATGCTGTCATGACTTGATTAGTTCACTTAGACAGTGTTTTAATGGGTCTTATTGACTGGTTAGATACTGGATTGTATAACCAATGAGATTTGAGAATAATTAGCTTTTAAGATAGTAGACCCGTAATAGTTCCGCAACGTTTATGAAGTAGTGAATTATGACAGTATTAACTGAGGTTTCCTAATGATTTTCATTAGGAAACCTCGGTCAACATTGTGAAAGTTAATGAGTGCCGAAATGTTGCGGATCAAACATCATAATTCGTGAAATGGACATTCATCTCAAACAAAACCATTCTAAATGGCTCACTCAGCGTTCCATCCATTAGATCCAAATGATCACCTAAACCATTATAAAACGCTCCAAAATCATTTAAATATATAATTAATAACTGCATTCAAAAGAAATATAGCTATGAAAAATCGCGATTTCACTGAATAATTGAACTTATCAGAACTTGCATGCAAATTTTATTTAGAGTAAAGTAATATTATAATAATAAATATAGCTAATTTTGTTCATCTTGAACCAAATTTGCGATATTGGATAACCTACATTGAATTTAATTCTAAACATGTTCCACAAACTCATTCATCTTCATTCTAAAATCATTTCAAAATCACGCATCTTGTCAATTTCACGACGTTGTCAACTGTACCTTAATTCAATGCCCTTCACTGTTTTCAGAGACGTTTATTGATGAAAGATTCCCTATTCTGTTTCTCTGTAAAATAAGATGCATTTTTGCTGATGAAAAATATTTAATGCTAGAAGCATGGTATGAACAAACTTCTTTACGTTCTCTTGATAAAGCTAAATACAAAATATCAAAGACGAGCGCCTTCGTGTTCCAAAAAGAAATAATTGCACTTCAACAAAATTAAAAAAACAATGGTTTAAATGGAATCCCCCCCCCCCCCCCCACACACACACCATACAAACACCTCCGATCTGCAAGTTCAAACCCTCGTTCCCCTTCCATATTCTAACATTCATGACTGCTATTTGATAAATGTAGAATAGAGATATGATCGAGATAATTGCTTCATATAAGCAGTTCTGAATCTGAGCCTCAGTTAACAGCGGGTCGACGAGTACCATCAAGTAACCATCTCAACTAAGCCCGATTATGCCGTTTTCGTTTTAAATTGGAGAAATATTTGGCAGAAATATATTTTTTTCTGAAGGGCCGAGTGTCTATTTGAGTAAGTTAATTGAAGTATTAACTGAAGTTGCCTTAGCATTTGGATTAAAAAACGCCCTCGGGCGATATTTGTCATGTTCTAAGGACATTGCAGTAAACAGTAAATGCAGTTTATACAGCGAAACTCGCAATCAAAATTACACTAATCCCTATAATATTTTAATATCAGTAGATCGTTCTTTATTCGTATTTTAAAGTTGGATGCGCCTTGATTGAACCAAACTATATGACCCCGGGGTCATGATATGAACAAACTTGGCAGAGGTTCTCTATATGATCTTACAGCCAGTAACACCATAAAATGGACAACCATTCCGTTCGAATCACTCACTCAATAGTCTATTCATTCATTCCAAACATTCACTCAAACCATTCAGAATCGCTCCGAAATCATTCGAAAATATCAAAGAATCTCTTACAACTCATCAAAACTTCATTCTAACAAAACAATCCTCTTTTTTATTGTTGGTGTTGACTTGGAAGCGTCTGCATGACACAAAAATCATTTTTTAAAAAGGTACGTTGGTACGTTTGGACGAAAATAGAGATTCAAATTTATTTCGAAATCATTCCAAAAGCATTTCGAATTTACGATATTATTCACTGTACCAAGCCATATGGTGTATGTGCGTGAGGCGTTACCATGTTGGTCCAGATTTGTCCGAACCATATTTCCTTTATTTATGGATGGATTTCAAGATGACTTCACACAATCATTTCCCAGTGGATCTTTGCGACTCAAAGCTCAAGATGACACCCTTATCAATTTAAAAAAATATTATTAAAAAAAAAAGTTGTGTGATTATACATGCATGCATGATTTCTTTCCGGAGATCGACGGTTAAGGTCGTGTCTCAGGGTAAAGCGATTGCGCACTCGCTATGCGTTTTCCGTGGTCAAATAATCTACATTGCGTACATGTAGTTTGAATATAGGCATTATTTCCGATTTTATTTGGGAAAATTATAATTTTGAAAGGGGCTACAAATCAAATATTAATCTACCATAGTAGTTATTAAACAAGTGGAGACATTATGTCATTAGCTTAGCACTTCAGTGACAAATGACCAACACTTCACTTCCGCGTCATCAGAAAAATGGAGGATAATCGTTTGTTTCAGTGTAAGATCGATTTATATTTATTGAGTGAACAACAAAAGCTATATTTTCACGAGTCGAGTGAAAATATAGCTTTTGTTGTTCACGAAATGAAATATTAATCGATCTTACTCGAAAAACAAACGATTATTCCATTTCTTTATTGCAAAAATGAGACAAAATGTAAGATTTCTAGGACATGTTTTCGTAAAGCGAGTCATTTTGCGCGTGATTGCTATGCAACGTTCATTGTGACGTCACTTATTTCGCCGCGCATAGATGACGACAGATGATTATCTACCGTTATTTCTCGATGAACCACCGAAAAGCATTAAAGAATGTGTCCGTTTACTTTTATTTTTCGTCCCTACCGTATTCTGCGTAATTAATGAACTGGCAGGGCGGGGCTTAACCGTGACGTAATTTGGCGAGTTCACTTTTCAATAGTTTGGGTTCTTTCGAATTTTAGTCGGTAATCGTCGTTTACACGTGCAAATAACTGTATCTTAAAACCTAAAGGATTCACGTGCTTTGAGAAAGTGAACACATTTCATCGTTTGGTAACCAATGCCTCGTAACTTCAGCTTGATTAAGCTGAAGTTACGAGGATTTGGTTATCAATCTACGATTTATGGTCTTGAGTTATTTATGTCGTCTCTCTTTAGTAGTAGGTTATTTTAGATAAATGCTGATTTACCTTAACCTTAAGTGCAACGACCCGTTACTTAGGCTCCGCCCTGCCAGGGCATTAATCTTGGATAATAGCAATAACGCAAGTAACGCCTCCAGTTGCTACGGTGGAAAGTAATCTGAGCGAGTATATCAAAAGCGTGTTTATTATACAGTGACAGGATTTTAAGAAAATGCACGAAAGTGCAACTCACATGCCACGTGCAGTTTTGTCATACAACCTATGTAATATAAACAAATATACTGAGCAAAAATGAAAACTTTACACGTTTGAAATAGCAATTTTTTCCTTCTGTCGAATAAACAGGCATTGCAAAAAGTTTTATTTTAAATAAAATCGTTGTGAATTATGATGAGTTCATGAATTCTCTTTAAGGGCCAATTGCTTAACGCCATTGTGTAGCCCCCCCCCCCCCCCCCAAAAAAAAAAATAAAATAAAAAAAAAATAATAATAAAAAAAAAAAAATAAAGGGAAGACAAAAAAACAGTAACGACCATATCAATTCTAATGTCGTGATTGTTTAGAACAAGGAAGCTTGAATGACGTAAGGAACGGGGGGAAAAGGAGCTTGAAATTTACACCTATACGCTATTGTGACATTGTGAAAATAAGATTTGAGCCTGTGCGTTGCATTTCCAACAACTTTAAATATGCCCCAAGCCAAGACTCTTGCCAGCCTGTTCATATTATAAATGGGTACGATTTAAGTTGCCTACAAATCTTTGGTTTTATGCTAGAACCTCGTAACTACAACTTTAATGAAACTGTAATCATGAGGTTTTAGAATTAACTTAATAGATGTAACAGGTAATTGTAAGGTATCTTTTGGAAGGTGAAGGGCTTCTTAATTAGAAAATGTGTGAAAAGAGCATTTGGCCAGGAAAAGTTGAACAAATAAAGGCGAAATGTTAAATACAGTTTCTGTGTATAACGATACAGTAATGGGCGCCGGTAGACAAATATTCGATTCAAACCAAGTCTAAGGAGAACAAAAATTAAATCAAATAAGGACTCTGTGACCACACACGGAACGGTTGGATAAGGAGTGACCTCACTGGAATTTACTTCCGGAGGTCGTTGTATGGTAAAAGTAGATCTTAACGAAAAAATAGTGCGGCTTGAAAATGGCATTTTGAAGTGGAGAACAGTGATCCACGTGCATATTTATTTGATTTTTTGCTAGTCTTGCATCTCTTCTTTAATATAAGGCTTGGTTCGATCTTTTTTGTGCACGATTTCCTTTCCGGGAGGACGGATGAGCGACGGTGGGGGTGCCCGAACTAACTGACCTCTTCATAGATGGAAAAAAGACGGTTCCTTTACTCTGGCTTGAATAGCCCAAAAGTTAAACCTAAAAGACCCAGTTATTTTAGTCTCAAATGATAGAACAATGAATGTAGATGAAGCGCTGGTGACGTAATATATGAACGCATTGTTGTGGAATGTGCTGCAGCACCTGAAAGTTGAGCCATTTTATATAGAACAAAGAAGGCCAAAAATCGGGTGGGGTCTGACCTAGATGGTAAAAAGGTCCGACTTTGAGAAAACGAATTTTGACCTCTTCAGATAGTTGCAAATGACGTAATATTTTGTCAATAGTTTCAAAAAGTGTAAAAATTTTAATTTTAATGATTTTATCGATTTAAAATCAATTTTTTAATTTTTTAAAAAAATCAAAGGAAATTCCTTGTAAGTATTTCTTCTTGCATTTTTTAACTTTTGTTTAGGCTAAAATTATCATTAAGTCAGTTTTTGCGCTTTGGGTAGCAAGGATTAATTTAATTGGTCAAGTGGATGTAATTAATTATGTAAACAATGCGATAGAATGGACATAAAAAACCCTTACCCCATTTAAAACCTGCGATTTTGTAATATGAGGGTATCACACAAAGGTGATCGAAAAATCGTTTTCTCGCTGCAAATTTTTAAATTACTTTGCTCAGAGTATTGGAAATAGACATTTGCTGGTAGTAAACAGGAAATATGCATATTTCTTCTAATTCTAAATCCCTTTTCTGGCTTGAAATTCAAACCCTTTTCACTATATGGGTAAGTTTAATATCGAAAGGACCTCATTTCAATATTACTTTTCTGGCGTTCGTAAAACTTTAAAGCAAAAATTCCATGCTGTTAAACTTGGGAACCATTTGTTTTTCAAAAGTCATGCAATTAAAAGTGAATTTTAAGTAAGAAATGGTGAAAAAATGCTTAACCCTTGCCCCGATAACGGTTTTTTCATGACTTTGTCGCAGGGGACTGGTCCTTTTTGATAGCGTTTTTTATAGTCATTTTAACACATTTTCCAACTCGTTTTCTCAATTGAATAAGACAGTTTCAAAACACTTTTTAAAAAAAAATGCAAATTAGAGACAAAAGCATTTGAATCAAGTTAATTTGCTAGTGGAGACATAGGGTCTTACAAGTCAAAATGATCAATTATGTAAAACGTTCTCCTCTTTATCGTGTCAAGTTGTTTCTTGTAAATTGAGTGATCTTCCGTTTCTGTTACTTAAATAGTAAAGTCGTCATAGCTGAATACCTACACGTGAGTGAAATTCTCGACATGGCTCAAAATGATTCAAGAGACCCATTTTCCAACCCTTAACACCCATTTCAGAATGGATATTTATTGAAGTGGGTACCCCAAGTCCATGTTGTAAAATGGACGTTTCTCCTTCCCGCTGCGGTTTCTAATACCTTTTATTGAGTTGTAATACAACATATCTGTTGTAGAACAGAGCTTTCTAGGAGATTTTTGACATAAAACTGCATTTTAAGAAATTAAAATGAGCGGGCTCTGTCATTTTCTTTTAAATTTCACACCCAGTATGACTATTTTGACATGTTTTTTAGGATTGGTTTTTGTTATTCCTACACATTATGTAAGTTTACGATGCACAAACTCTTAAACGATGTTTTAGATCCTGAAAAATTAAGCAAAGATTGTGGAATTTTGAATTCCACCCTTTACTCTATATGAGCCCCTTTTCATTTCTGGGGAACGCTATTATACCATTTGATTCCTCAAAGTTACGATTTTTGAAGCTAAGATGTCTGTTTTATTTTTTCTTTCTACTGCCATTTTGATACCTTTGAACAGAAAACACTCTTTTTGCGCATATTTTTATGATTAAGTTCTTTTAATTGGAATTAAAACGTGAAAAATGCGATTTTTTTTGTTAAAATTACCTCGACCTTCAATGATTAACTCCCCTTTTTATTGCCTGAAAATCAAGTAATGTTTAACATTTTTGGCTTAACAAGTTTGGATGGAGTAATAGTTCAACATTATACTTTGAGAAATCATTCCAAATGGCTTCTTACCAAAAATTATTTGATTAAGTGATCATGTTACATCACAAATAACAGTGCTCTGAATTCTTGCCTTTTTTCGCTAAACAGGTCATGTCCTAAAATCGTCATATTTCAGTGACAAATGCAAATATTAAAACCTTATTGACTTAACTTTGGTCACAATACCCCCCAGCATTGACCAAAGTGTTTAGAAGTTAGAGGAATGCAAAAAGCTCTTAAATTTAGGAGTGACCTCACTGGAATTTACTTCCGGAGGTCGTTGTATGGTAAAAGTAGATCTTAACGAAAAAATAGTGCGGCTTGAAAATGGCATTTTGAAGTGGAGAACAGTGATCCACGTGCATATTTATTTGATTTTTTGCTAGTCTTGCATCTCTTCTTTAATATAAGGCTTGGTTCGATCTTTTTTGTGCACGATTTCCTTTCCGGGAGGACGGATGAGCGACGGTGGGGGTGCCCGAACTAACTGACCTCTTCATAGATGGAAAAAAGACGGTTCCTTTACTCTGGCTTGAATAGCCCAAAAGTTAAACCTAAAAGACCCAGTTATTTTAGTCTCAAATGATAGAACAATGAATGTAGATGAAGCGCTGGTGACGTAATATATGAACGCATTGTTGTGGAATGTGCTGCAGCACCTGAAAGTTGAGCCATTTTATATAGAACAAAGAAGGCCAAAAATCGGGTGGGGTCTGACCTAGATGGTAAAAAGGTCCGACTTTGAGAAAACGAATTTTGACCTCTTCAGATAGTTGCAAATGACGTAATATTTTGTCAATAGTTTCAAAAAGTGTAAAAATTTTAATTTTAATGATTTTATCGATTTAAAATCAATTTTTTAATTTTTTAAAAAAATCAAAGGAAATTCCTTGTAAGTATTTCTTCTTGCATTTTTTAACTTTTGTTTAGGCTAAAATTATCATTAAGTCAGTTTTTGCGCTTTGGGTAGCAAGGATTAATTTAATTGGTCAAGTGGATGTAATTAATTATGTAAACAATGCGATAGAATGGACATAAAAAACCCTTACCCCATTTAAAACCTGCGATTTTGTAATATGAGGGTATCACACAAAGGTGATCGAAAAATCGTTTTCTCGCTGCAAATTTTTAAATTACTTTGCTCAGAGTATTGGAAATAGACATTTGCTGGTAGTAAACAGGAAATATGCATATTTCTTCTAATTCTAAATCCCTTTTCTGGCTTGAAATTCAAACCCTTTTCACTATATGGGTAAGTTTAATATCGAAAGGACCTCATTTCAATATTACTTTTCTGGCGTTCGTAAAACTTTAAAGCAAAAATTCCATGCTGTTAAACTTGGGAACCATTTGTTTTTCAAAAGTCATGCAATTAAAAGTGAATTTTAAGTAAGAAATGGTGAAAAAATGCTTAACCCTTGCCCCGATAACGGTTTTTTCATGACTTTGTCGCAGGGGACTGGTCCTTTTTGATAGCGTTTTTTATAGTCATTTTAACACATTTTCCAACTCGTTTTCTCAATTGAATAAGACAGTTTCAAAACACTTTTTAAAAAAAAATGCAAATTAGAGACAAAAGCATTTGAATCAAGTTAATTTGCTAGTGGAGACATAGGGTCTTACAAGTCAAAATGATCAATTATGTAAAACGTTCTCCTCTTTATCGTGTCAAGTTGTTTCTTGTAAATTGAGTGATCTTCCGTTTCTGTTACTTAAATAGTAAAGTCGTCATAGCTGAATACCTACACGTGAGTGAAATTCTCGACATGGCTCAAAATGATTCAAGAGACCCATTTTCCAACCCTTAACACCCATTTCAGAATGGATATTTATTGAAGTGGGTACCCCAAGTCCATGTTGTAAAATGGACGTTTCTCCTTCCCGCTGCGGTTTCTAATACCTTTTATTGAGTTGTAATACAACATATCTGTTGTAGAACAGAGCTTTCTAGGAGATTTTTGACATAAAACTGCATTTTAAGAAATTAAAATGAGCGGGCTCTGTCATTTTCTTTTAAATTTCACACCCAGTATGACTATTTTGACATGTTTTTTAGGATTGGTTTTTGTTATTCCTACACATTATGTAAGTTTACGATGCACAAACTCTTAAACGATGTTTTAGATCCTGAAAAATTAAGCAAAGATTGTGGAATTTTGAATTCCACCCTTTACTCTATATGAGCCCCTTTTCATTTCTGGGGAACGCTATTATACCATTTGATTCCTCAAAGTTACGATTTTTGAAGCTAAGATGTCTGTTTTATTTTTTCTTTCTACTGCCATTTTGATACCTTTGAACAGAAAACACTCTTTTTGCGCATATTTTTATGATTAAGTTCTTTTAATTGGAATTAAAACGTGAAAAATGCGATTTTTTTTGTTAAAATTACCTCGACCTTCAATGATTAACTCCCCTTTTTATTGCCTGAAAATCAAGTAATGTTTAACATTTTTGGCTTAACAAGTTTGGATGGAGTAATAGTTCAACATTATACTTTGAGAAATCATTCCAAATGGCTTCTTACCAAAAATTATTTGATTAAGTGATCATGTTACATCACAAATAACAGTGCTCTGAATTCTTGCCTTTTTTCGCTAAACAGGTCATGTCCTAAAATCGTCATATTTCAGTGACAAATGCAAATATTAAAACCTTATTGACTTAACTTTGGTCACAATACCCCCCAGCATTGACCAAAGTGTTTAGAAGTTAGAGGAATGCAAAAAGCTCTTAAATTTAGGAGTGACCTCACTGGAATTTACTTCCGGAGGTCGTTGTATGGTAAAAGTAGATCTTAACGAAAAAATAGTGCGGCTTGAAAATGGCATTTTGAAGTGGAGAACAGTGATCCACGTGCATATTTATTTGATTTTTTGCTAGTCTTGCATCTCTTCTTTAATATAAGGCTTGGTTCGATCTTTTTTGTGCACGATTTCCTTTCCGGGAGGACGGATGAGCGACGGTGGGGGTGCCCGAACTAACTGACCTCTTCATAGATGGAAAAAAGACGGTTCCTTTACTCTGGCTTGAATAGCCCAAAAGTTAAACCTAAAAGACCCAGTTATTTTAGTCTCAAATGATAGAACAATGAATGTAGATGAAGCGCTGGTGACGTAATATATGAACGCATTGTTGTGGAATGTGCTGCAGCACCTGAAAGTTGAGCCATTTTATATAGAACAAAGAAGGCCAAAAATCGGGTGGGGTCTGACCTAGATGGTAAAAAGGTCCGACTTTGAGAAAACGAATTTTGACCTCTTCAGATAGTTGCAAATGACGTAATATTTTGTCAATAGTTTCAAAAAGTGTAAAAATTTTAATTTTAATGATTTTATCGATTTAAAATCAATTTTTTAATTTTTTAAAAAAATCAAAGGAAATTCCTTGTAAGTATTTCTTCTTGCATTTTTTAACTTTTGTTTAGGCTAAAATTATCATTAAGTCAGTTTTTGCGCTTTGGGTAGCAAGGATTAATTTAATTGGTCAAGTGGATGTAATTAATTATGTAAACAATGCGATAGAATGGACATAAAAAACCCTTACCCCATTTAAAACCTGCGATTTTGTAATATGAGGGTATCACACAAAGGTGATCGAAAAATCGTTTTCTCGCTGCAAATTTTTAAATTACTTTGCTCAGAGTATTGGAAATAGACATTTGCTGGTAGTAAACAGGAAATATGCATATTTCTTCTAATTCTAAATCCCTTTTCTGGCTTGAAATTCAAACCCTTTTCACTATATGGGTAAGTTTAATATCGAAAGGACCTCATTTCAATATTACTTTTCTGGCGTTCGTAAAACTTTAAAGCAAAAATTCCATGCTGTTAAACTTGGGAACCATTTGTTTTTCAAAAGTCATGCAATTAAAAGTGAATTTTAAGTAAGAAATGGTGAAAAAATGCTTAACCCTTGCCCCGATAACGGTTTTTTCATGACTTTGTCGCAGGGGACTGGTCCTTTTTGATAGCGTTTTTTATAGTCATTTTAACACATTTTCCAACTCGTTTTCTCAATTGAATAAGACAGTTTCAAAACACTTTTTAAAAAAAAATGCAAATTAGAGACAAAAGCATTTGAATCAAGTTAATTTGCTAGTGGAGACATAGGGTCTTACAAGTCAAAATGATCAATTATGTAAAACGTTCTCCTCTTTATCGTGTCAAGTTGTTTCTTGTAAATTGAGTGATCTTCCGTTTCTGTTACTTAAATAGTAAAGTCGTCATAGCTGAATACCTACACGTGAGTGAAATTCTCGACATGGCTCAAAATGATTCAAGAGACCCATTTTCCAACCCTTAACACCCATTTCAGAATGGATATTTATTGAAGTGGGTACCCCAAGTCCATGTTGTAAAATGGACGTTTCTCCTTCCCGCTGCGGTTTCTAATACCTTTTATTGAGTTGTAATACAACATATCTGTTGTAGAACAGAGCTTTCTAGGAGATTTTTGACATAAAACTGCATTTTAAGAAATTAAAATGAGCGGGCTCTGTCATTTTCTTTTAAATTTCACACCCAGTATGACTATTTTGACATGTTTTTTAGGATTGGTTTTTGTTATTCCTACACATTATGTAAGTTTACGATGCACAAACTCTTAAACGATGTTTTAGATCCTGAAAAATTAAGCAAAGATTGTGGAATTTTGAATTCCACCCTTTACTCTATATGAGCCCCTTTTCATTTCTGGGGAACGCTATTATACCATTTGATTCCTCAAAGTTACGATTTTTGAAGCTAAGATGTCTGTTTTATTTTTTCTTTCTACTGCCATTTTGATACCTTTGAACAGAAAACACTCTTTTTGCGCATATTTTTATGATTAAGTTCTTTTAATTGGAATTAAAACGTGAAAAATGCGATTTTTTTTGTTAAAATTACCTCGACCTTCAATGATTAACTCCCCTTTTTATTGCCTGAAAATCAAGTAATGTTTAACATTTTTGGCTTAACAAGTTTGGATGGAGTAATAGTTCAACATTATACTTTGAGAAATCATTCCAAATGGCTTCTTACCAAAAATTATTTGATTAAGTGATCATGTTACATCACAAATAACAGTGCTCTGAATTCTTGCCTTTTTTCGCTAAACAGGTCATGTCCTAAAATCGTCATATTTCAGTGACAAATGCAAATATTAAAACCTTATTGACTTAACTTTGGTCACAATACCCCCCAGCATTGACCAAAGTGTTTAGAAGTTAGAGGAATGCAAAAAGCTCTTAAATTTAGGAGTGACCTCACTGGAATTTACTTCCGGAGGTCGTTGTATGGTAAAAGTAGATCTTAACGAAAAAATAGTGCGGCTTGAAAATGGCATTTTGAAGTGGAGAACAGTGATCCACGTGCATATTTATTTGATTTTTTGCTAGTCTTGCATCTCTTCTTTAATATAAGGCTTGGTTCGATCTTTTTTGTGCACGATTTCCTTTCCGGGAGGACGGATGAGCGACGGTGGGGGTGCCCGAACTAACTGACCTCTTCATAGATGGAAAAAAGACGGTTCCTTTACTCTGGCTTGAATAGCCCAAAAGTTAAACCTAAAAGACCCAGTTATTTTAGTCTCAAATGATAGAACAATGAATGTAGATGAAGCGCTGGTGACGTAATATATGAACGCATTGTTGTGGAATGTGCTGCAGCACCTGAAAGTTGAGCCATTTTATATAGAACAAAGAAGGCCAAAAATCGGGTGGGGTCTGACCTAGATGGTAAAAAGGTCCGACTTTGAGAAAACGAATTTTGACCTCTTCAGATAGTTGCAAATGACGTAATATTTTGTCAATAGTTTCAAAAAGTGTAAAAATTTTAATTTTAATGATTTTATCGATTTAAAATCAATTTTTTAATTTTTTAAAAAAATCAAAGGAAATTCCTTGTAAGTATTTCTTCTTGCATTTTTTAACTTTTGTTTAGGCTAAAATTATCATTAAGTCAGTTTTTGCGCTTTGGGTAGCAAGGATTAATTTAATTGGTCAAGTGGATGTAATTAATTATGTAAACAATGCGATAGAATGGACATAAAAAACCCTTACCCCATTTAAAACCTGCGATTTTGTAATATGAGGGTATCACACAAAGGTGATCGAAAAATCGTTTTCTCGCTGCAAATTTTTAAATTACTTTGCTCAGAGTATTGGAAATAGACATTTGCTGGTAGTAAACAGGAAATATGCATATTTCTTCTAATTCTAAATCCCTTTTCTGGCTTGAAATTCAAACCCTTTTCACTATATGGGTAAGTTTAATATCGAAAGGACCTCATTTCAATATTACTTTTCTGGCGTTCGTAAAACTTTAAAGCAAAAATTCCATGCTGTTAAACTTGGGAACCATTTGTTTTTCAAAAGTCATGCAATTAAAAGTGAATTTTAAGTAAGAAATGGTGAAAAAATGCTTAACCCTTGCCCCGATAACGGTTTTTTCATGACTTTGTCGCAGGGGACTGGTCCTTTTTGATAGCGTTTTTTATAGTCATTTTAACACATTTTCCAACTCGTTTTCTCAATTGAATAAGACAGTTTCAAAACACTTTTTAAAAAAAAATGCAAATTAGAGACAAAAGCATTTGAATCAAGTTAATTTGCTAGTGGAGACATAGGGTCTTACAAGTCAAAATGATCAATTATGTAAAACGTTCTCCTCTTTATCGTGTCAAGTTGTTTCTTGTAAATTGAGTGATCTTCCGTTTCTGTTACTTAAATAGTAAAGTCGTCATAGCTGAATACCTACACGTGAGTGAAATTCTCGACATGGCTCAAAATGATTCAAGAGACCCATTTTCCAACCCTTAACACCCATTTCAGAATGGATATTTATTGAAGTGGGTACCCCAAGTCCATGTTGTAAAATGGACGTTTCTCCTTCCCGCTGCGGTTTCTAATACCTTTTATTGAGTTGTAATACAACATATCTGTTGTAGAACAGAGCTTTCTAGGAGATTTTTGACATAAAACTGCATTTTAAGAAATTAAAATGAGCGGGCTCTGTCATTTTCTTTTAAATTTCACACCCAGTATGACTATTTTGACATGTTTTTTAGGATTGGTTTTTGTTATTCCTACACATTATGTAAGTTTACGATGCACAAACTCTTAAACGATGTTTTAGATCCTGAAAAATTAAGCAAAGATTGTGGAATTTTGAATTCCACCCTTTACTCTATATGAGCCCCTTTTCATTTCTGGGGAACGCTATTATACCATTTGATTCCTCAAAGTTACGATTTTTGAAGCTAAGATGTCTGTTTTATTTTTTCTTTCTACTGCCATTTTGATACCTTTGAACAGAAAACACTCTTTTTGCGCATATTTTTATGATTAAGTTCTTTTAATTGGAATTAAAACGTGAAAAATGCGATTTTTTTTGTTAAAATTACCTCGACCTTCAATGATTAACTCCCCTTTTTATTGCCTGAAAATCAAGTAATGTTTAACATTTTTGGCTTAACAAGTTTGGATGGAGTAATAGTTCAACATTATACTTTGAGAAATCATTCCAAATGGCTTCTTACCAAAAATTATTTGATTAAGTGATCATGTTACATCACAAATAACAGTGCTCTGAATTCTTGCCTTTTTTCGCTAAACAGGTCATGTCCTAAAATCGTCATATTTCAGTGACAAATGCAAATATTAAAACCTTATTGACTTAACTTTGGTCACAATACCCCCCAGCATTGACCAAAGTGTTTAGAAGTTAGAGGAATGCAAAAAGCTCTTAAATTTAGGAGTGACCTCACTGGAATTTACTTCCGGAGGTCGTTGTATGGTAAAAGTAGATCTTAACGAAAAAATAGTGCGGCTTGAAAATGGCATTTTGAAGTGGAGAACAGTGATCCACGTGCATATTTATTTGATTTTTTGCTAGTCTTGCATCTCTTCTTTAATATAAGGCTTGGTTCGATCTTTTTTGTGCACGATTTCCTTTCCGGGAGGACGGATGAGCGACGGTGGGGGTGCCCGAACTAACTGACCTCTTCATAGATGGAAAAAAGACGGTTCCTTTACTCTGGCTTGAATAGCCCAAAAGTTAAACCTAAAAGACCCAGTTATTTTAGTCTCAAATGATAGAACAATGAATGTAGATGAAGCGCTGGTGACGTAATATATGAACGCATTGTTGTGGAATGTGCTGCAGCACCTGAAAGTTGAGCCATTTTATATAGAACAAAGAAGGCCAAAAATCGGGTGGGGTCTGACCTAGATGGTAAAAAGGTCCGATTTTGAGAAAACGAATTTTGACCTCTTCAGATAGTTGCAAATGACGTAATATTTTGTCAATAGTTTCAAAAAGTGTAAAAATTTTAATTTTAATGATTTTATCGATTTAAAATCAATTTTTTAATTTTTTAAAAAAATCAAAGGAAATTCCTTGTAAGTATTTCTTCTTGCATTTTTTAACTTTTGTTTAGGCTAAAATTATCATTAAGTCAGTTTTTGCGCTTTGGGTAGCAAGGATTAATTTAATTGGTCAAGTGGATGTAATTAATTATGTAAACAATGCGATAGAATGGACATAAAAAACCCTTACCCCATTTAAAACCTGCGATTTTGTAATATGAGGGTATCACACAAAGGTGATCGAAAAATCGTTTTCTCGCTGCAAATTTTTAAATTACTTTGCTCAGAGTATTGGAAATAGACATTTGCTGGTAGTAAACAGGAAATATGCATATTTCTTCTAATTCTAAATCCCTTTTCTGGCTTGAAATTCAAACCCTTTTCACTATATGGGTAAGTTTAATATCGAAAGGACCTCATTTCAATATTACTTTTCTGGCGTTCGTAAAACTTTAAAGCAAAAATTCCATGCTGTTAAACTTGGGAACCATTTGTTTTTCAAAAGTCATGCAATTAAAAGTGAATTTTAAGTAAGAAATGGTGAAAAAATGCTTAACCCTTGCCCCGATAACGGTTTTTTCATGACTTTGTCGCAGGGGACTGGTCCTTTTTGATAGCGTTTTTTATAGTCATTTTAACACATTTTCCAACTCGTTTTCTCAATTGAATAAGACAGTTTCAAAACACTTTTTTAAAAAAAAAATGCAAATTAGAGACAAAAGCATTTGAATCAAGTTAATTTGCTAGTGGAGACATAGGGTCTTACAAGTCAAAATGATCAATTATGTAAAACGTTCTCCTCTTTATCGTGTCAAGTTGTTTCTTGTAAATTGAGTGATCTTCCGTTTCTGTTACTTAAATAGTAAAGTCGTCATAGCTGAATACCTACACGTGAGTGAAATTCTCGACATGGCTCAAAATGATTCAAGAGACCCATTTTCCAACCCTTAACACCCATTTCAGAATGGATATTTATTGAAGTGGGTACCCCAAGTCCATGTTGTAAAATGGACGTTTCTCCTTCCCGCTGCGGTTTCTAATACCTTTTATTGAGTTGTAATACAACATATCTGTTGTAGAACAGAGCTTTCTAGGAGATTTTTGACATAAAACTGCATTTTAAGAAATTAAAATGAGCGGGCTCTGTCATTTTCTTTTAAATTTCACACCCAGTATGACTATTTTGACATGTTTTTTAGGATTGGTTTTTGTTATTCCTACACATTATGTAAGTTTACGATGCACAAACTCTTAAACGATGTTTTAGATCCTGAAAAATTAAGCAAAGATTGTGGAATTTTGAATTCCACCCTTTACTCTATATGAGCCCCTTTTCATTTCTGGGGAACGCTATTATACCATTTGATTCCTCGAAGTTACGATTTTTGAAGCTAAGATGTCTGTTTTATTTTTTCTTTCTACTGCCATTTTGATACCTTTGAACAGAAAACACTCTTTTTGCGCATATTTTTATGATTAAGTTCTTTTAATTGGAATTAAAACGTGAAAAATGCGATTTTTTTTGTTAAAATTACCTCGACCTTCAATGATTAACTCCCCTTTTTATTGCCTGAAAATCAAGTAATGTTTAACATTTTTGGCTTAACAAGTTTGGATGGAGTAATAGTTCAACATTATACTTTGAGAAATCATTCCAAATGGCTTCTTACCAAAAATTATTTGATTAAGTGATCATGTTACATCACAAATAACAGTGCTCTGAATTCTTGCCTTTTTTCGCTAAACAGGTCATGTCCTAAAATCGTCATATTTCAGTGACAAATGCAAATATTAAAACCTTATTGACTTAACTTTGGTCACAATACCCCCCAGCATTGACCAAAGTGTTTAGAAGTTAGAGGAATGCAAAAAGCTCTTAAATTTAGGAGTGACCTCACTGGAATTTACTTCCGGAGGTCGTTGTATGGTAAAAGTAGATCTTAACGAAAAAATAGTGCGGCTTGAAAATGGCATTTTGAAGTGGAGAACAGTGATCCACGTGCATATTTATTTGATTTTTTGCTAGTCTTGCATCTCTTCTTTAATATAAGGCTTGGTTCGATCTTTTTTGTGCACGATTTCCTTTCCGGGAGGACGGATGAGCGACGGTGGGGGTGCCCGAACTAACTGACCTCTTCATAGATGGAAAAAAGACGGTTCCTTTACTCTGGCTTGAATAGCCCAAAAGTTAAACCTAAAAGACCCAGTTATTTTAGTCTCAAATGATAGAACAATGAATGTAGATGAAGCGCTGGTGACGTAATATATGAACGCATTGTTGTGGAATGTGCTGCAGCACCTGAAAGTTGAGCCATTTTATATAGAACAAAGAAGGCCAAAAATCGGGTGGGGTCTGACCTAGATGGTAAAAAGGTCCGATTTTGAGAAAACGAATTTTGACCTCTTCAGATAGTTGCAAATGACGTAATATTTTGTCAATAGTTTCAAAAAGTGTAAAAATTTTAATTTTAATGATTTTATCGATTTAAAATCAATTTTTTAAATTTTCAAAAAAATCAAAGGAAATTCCTTGTAAGTATTTCTTCTTGCATTTTTTAACTTTTGTTTAGGCTAAAATTATCATTAAGTCAGTTTTTGCGCTTTGGGTAGCAAGGATTAATTTAATTGGTCAAGTGGATGTAATTAATTATGTAAACAATGCGATAGAATGGACATAAAAAACCCTTACCCCATTTAAAACCTGCGATTTTGTAATATGAGGGTATCACACAAAGGTGATCGAAAAATCGTTTTCTCGCTGCAAATTTTTAAATTACTTTGCTCAGAGTATTGGAAATAGACATTTGCTGGTAGTAAACAGGAAATATGCATATTTCTTCTAATTCTAAATCCCTTTTCTGGCTTGAAATTCAAACCCTTTTCACTATATGGGTAAGTTTAATATCGAAAGGACCTCATTTCAATATTACTTTTCTGGCGTTCGTAAAACTTTAAAGCAAAAATTCCATGCTGTTAAACTTGGGAACCATTTGTTTTTCAAAAGTCATGCAATTAAAAGTGAATTTTAAGTAAGAAATGGTGAAAAAATGCTTAACCCTTGCCCCGATAACGGTTTTTTCATGACTTTGTCGCAGGGGACTGGTCCTTTTTGATAGCGTTTTTTATAGTCATTTTAACACATTTTCCAACTCGTTTTCTCAATTGAATAAGACAGTTTCAAAACACTTTTTAAAAAAAAATGCAAATTAGAGACAAAAGCATTTGAATCAAGTTAATTTGCTAGTGGAGACATAGGGTCTTACAAGTCAAAATGATCAATTATGTAAAACGTTCTCCTCTTTATCGTGTCAAGTTGTTTCTTGTAAATTGAGTGATCTTCCGTTTCTGTTACTTAAATAGTAAAGTCGTCATAGCTGAATACCTACACGTGAGTGAAATTCTCGACATGGCTCAAAATGATTCAAGAGACCCATTTTCCAACCCTTAACACCCATTTCAGAATGGATATTTATTGAAGTGGGTACCCCAAGTCCATGTTGTAAAATGGACGTTTCTCCTTCCCGCTGCGGTTTCTAATACCTTTTATTGAGTTGTAATACAACATATCTGTTGTAGAACAGAGCTTTCTAGGAGATTTTTGACATAAAACTGCATTTTAAGAAATTAAAATGAGCGGGCTCTGTCATTTTCTTTTAAATTTCACACCCAGTATGACTATTTTGACATGTTTTTTAGGATTGGTTTTTGTTATTCCTACACATTATGTAAGTTTACGATGCACAAACTCTTAAACGATGTTTTAGATCCTGAAAAATTAAGCAAAGATTGTGGAATTTTGAATTCCACCCTTTACTCTATATGAGCCCCTTTTCATTTCTGGGGAACGCTATTATACCATTTGATTCCTCGAAGTTACGATTTTTGAAGCTAAGATGTCTGTTTTATTTTTTCTTTCTACTGCCATTTTGATACCTTTGAACAGAAAACACTCTTTTTGCGCATATTTTTATGATTAAGTTCTTTTAATTGGAATTAAAACGTGAAAAATGCGATTTTTTTTGTTAAAATTACCTCGACCTTCAATGATTAACTCCCCTTTTTATTGCCTGAAAATCAAGTAATGTTTAACATTTTTGGCTTAACAAGTTTGGATGGAGTAATAGTTCAACATTATACTTTGAGAAATCATTCCAAATGGCTTCTTACCAAAAATTATTTGATTAAGTGATCATGTTACATCACAAATAACAGTGCTCTGAATTCTTGCCTTTTTTCGCTAAACAGGTCATGTCCTAAAATCGTCATATTTCAGTGACAAATGCAAATATTAAAACCTTATTGACTTAACTTTGGTCACAATACCCCCCAGCATTGACCAAAGTGTTTAGAAGTTAGAGGAATGCAAAAAGCTCTTAAATTTAGGAGTGACCTCACTGGAATTTACTTCCGGAGGTCGTTGTATGGTAAAAGTAGATCTTAACGAAAAAATAGTGCGGCTTGAAAATGGCATTTTGAAGTGGAGAACAGTGATCCACGTGCATATTTATTTGATTTTTTGCTAGTCTTGCATCTCTTCTTTAATATAAGGCTTGGTTCGATCTTTTTTGTGCACGATTTCCTTTCCGGGAGGACGGATGAGCGACGGTGGGGGTGCCCGAACTAACTGACCTCTTCATAGATGGAAAAAAGACGGTTCCTTTACTCTGGCTTGAATAGCCCAAAAGTTAAACCTAAAAGACCCAGTTATTTTAGTCTCAAATGATAGAACAATGAATGTAGATGAAGCGCTGGTGACGTAATATATGAACGCATTGTTGTGGAATGTGCTGCAGCACCTGAAAGTTGAGCCATTTTATATAGAACAAAGAAGGCCAAAAATCGGGTGGGGTCTGACCTAGATGGTAAAAAGGTCCGATTTTGAGAAAACGAATTTTGACCTCTTCAGATAGTTGCAAATGACGTAATATTTTGTCAATAGTTTCAAAAAGTGTAAAAATTTTAATTTTAATGATTTTATCGATTTAAAATCAATTTTTTAAAATTTTAAAAAAATCAAAGGAAATTCCTTGTAAGTATTTCTTCTTGCATTTTTTAACTTTTGTTTAGGCTAAAATTATCATTAAGTCAGTTTTTGCGCTTTGGGTAGCAAGGATTAATTTAATTGGTCAAGTGGATGTAATTAATTATGTAAACAATGCGATAGAATGGACATAAAAAACCCTTACCCCATTTAAAACCTGCGATTTTGTAATATGAGGGTATCACACAAAGGTGATCGAAAAATCGTTTTCTCGCTGCAAATTTTTAAATTACTTTGCTCAGAGTATTGGAAATAGACATTTGCTGGTAGTAAACAGGAAATATGCATATTTCTTCTAATTCTAAATCCCTTTTCTGGCTTGAAATTCAAACCCTTTTCACTATATGGGTAAGTTTAATATCGAAAGGACCTCATTTCAATATTACTTTTCTGGCGTTCGTAAAACTTTAAAGCAAAAATTCCATGCTGTTAAACTTGGGAACCATTTGTTTTTCAAAAGTCATGCAATTAAAAGTGAATTTTAAGTAAGAAATGGTGAAAAAATGCTTAACCCTTGCCCCGATAACGGTTTTTTCATGACTTTGTCGCAGGGGACTGGTCCTTTTTGATAGCGTTTTTTATAGTCATTTTAACACATTTTCCAACTCGTTTTCTCAATTGAATAAGACAGTTTCAAAACACTTTTTAAAAAAAAATGCAAATTAGAGACAAAAGCATTTGAATCAAGTTAATTTGCTAGTGGAGACATAGGGTCTTACAAGTCAAAATGATCAATTATGTAAAACGTTCTCCTCTTTATCGTGTCAAGTTGTTTCTTGTAAATTGAGTGATCTTCCGTTTCTGTTACTTAAATAGTAAAGTCGTCATAGCTGAATACCTACACGTGAGTGAAATTCTCGACATGGCTCAAAATGATTCAAGAGACCCATTTTCCAACCCTTAACACCCATTTCAGAATGGATATTTATTGAAGTGGGTACCCCAAGTCCATGTTGTAAAATGGACGTTTCTCCTTCCCGCTGCGGTTTCTAATACCTTTTATTGAGTTGTAATACAACATATCTGTTGTAGAACAGAGCTTTCTAGGAGATTTTTGACATAAAACTGCATTTTAAGAAATTAAAATGAGCGGGCTCTGTCATTTTCTTTTAAATTTCACACCCAGTATGACTATTTTGACATGTTTTTTAGGATTGGTTTTTGTTATTCCTACACATTATGTAAGTTTACGATGCACAAACTCTTAAACGATGTTTTAGATCCTGAAAAATTAAGCAAAGATTGTGGAATTTTGAATTCCACCCTTTACTCTATATGAGCCCCTTTTCATTTCTGGGGAACGCTATTATACCATTTGATTCCTCAAAGTTACGATTTTTGAAGCTAAGATGTCTGTTTTATTTTTTCTTTCTACTGCCATTTTGATACCTTTGAACAGAAAACACTCTTTTTGCGCATATTTTTATGATTAAGTTCTTTTAATTGGAATTAAAACGTGAAAAATGCGATTTTTTTTGTTAAAATTACCTCGACCTTCAATGATTAACTCCCCTTTTTATTGCCTGAAAATCAAGTAATGTTTAACATTTTTGGCTTAACAAGTTTGGATGGAGTAATTGTTCAACATTATACTTTGAGAAATCATTCCAAATGGCTTCTTACCAAAAATTATTTGATTAAGTGATCATGTTACATCACAAATAACAGTGCTCTGAATTCTTGCCTTTTTTCGCTAAACAGGTCATGTCCTAAAATCGTCATATTTCAGTGACAAATGCAAATATTAAAACCTTATTGACTTAACTTTGGTCACAATACCCCCCAGCATTGACCAAAGTGTTTAGAAGTTAGAGGAATGCAAAAAGCTCTTAAATTTAGATGGTAAAAAGGTCCGATTTTGAGAAAACGAATTTTGACCTCTTCAGATAGTTGCAAATGACGTAATATTTTGTCAATAGTTTCAAAAAGTGTAAAAATTTTAATTTTAATGATTTTATCGATTTAAAATCAATTTTTTAAATTTTTAAAAAAATCAAAGGAAATTCCTTGTAAGTATTTCTTCTTGCATTTTTTAACTTTTGTTTAGGCTAAAATTATCATTAAGTCAGTTTTTGCGCTTTGGGTAGCAAGGATTAATTTAATTGGTCAAGTGGATGTAATTAATTATGTAAACAATGCGATAGAATGGACATAAAAAACCCTTACCCCATTTAAAACCTGCGATTTTGTAATATGAGGGTATCACACAAAGGTGATCGAAAAATCGTTTTCTCGCTGCAAATTTTTAAATTACTTTGCTCAGAGTATTGGAAATAGACATTTGCTGGTAGTAAACAGGAAATATGCATATTTCTTCTAATTCTAAATCCCTTTTCTGGCTTGAAATTCAAACCCTTTTCACTATATGGGTAAGTTTAATATCGAAAGGACCTCATTTCAATATTACTTTTCTGGCGTTCGTAAAACTTTAAAGCAAAAATTCCATGCTGTTAAACTTGGGAACCATTTGTTTTTCAAAAGTCATGCAATTAAAAGTGAATTTTAAGTAAGAAATGGTGAAAAAATGCTTAACCCTTGCCCCGATAACGGTTTTTTCATGACTTTGTCGCAGGGGACTGGTCCTTTTTGATAGCGTTTTTTATAGTCATTTTAACACATTTTCCAACTCGTTTTCTCAATTGAATAAGACAGTTTCAAAACACTTTTTTAAAAAAAATGCAAATTAGAGACAAAAGCATTTGAATCAAGTTAATTTGCTAGTGGAGACATAGGGTCTTACAAGTCAAAATGATCAATTATGTAAAACGTTCTCCTCTTTATCGTGTCAAGTTGTTTCTTGTAAATTGAGTGATCTTCCGTTTCTGTTACTTAAATAGTAAAGTCGTCATAGCTGAATACCTACACGTGAGTGAAATTCTCGACATGGCTCAAAATGATTCAAGAGACCCATTTTCCAACCCTTAACACCCATTTCAGAATGGATATTTATTGAAGTGGGTACCCCAAGTCCATGTTGTAAAATGGACGTTTCTCCTTCCCGCTGCGGTTTCTAATACCTTTTATTGAGTTGTAATACAACATATCTGTTGTAGAACAGAGCTTTCTAGGAGATTTTTGACATAAAACTGCATTTTAAGAAATTAAAATGAGCGGGCTCTGTCATTTTCTTTTAAATTTCACACCCAGTATGACTATTTTGACATGTTTTTTAGGATTGGTTTTTGTTATTCCTACACATTATGTAAGTTTACGATGCACAAACTCTTAAACGATGTTTTAGATCCTGAAAAATTAAGCAAAGATTGTGGAATTTTGAATTCCACCCTTTACTCTATATGAGCCCCTTTTCATTTCTGGGGAACGCTATTATACCATTTGATTCCTCAAAGTTACGATTTTTGAAGCTAAGATGTCTGTTTTATTTTTTCTTTCTACTGCCATTTTGATACCTTTGAACAGAAAACACTCTTTTTGCGCATATTTTTTATGATTAAGTTCTTTTAATTGGAATTAAAACGTGAAAAATGCGATTTTTTTTGTTAAAATTACCTCGACCTTCAATGATTAACTCCCCTTTTTATTGCCTGAAAATCAAGTAATGTTTAACATTTTTGGCTTAACAAGTTTGGATGGAGTAATAGTTCAACATTATACTTTGAGAAATCATTCCAAATGGCTTCTTACCAAAAATTATTTGATTAAGTGATCATGTTACATCACAAATAACAGTGCTCTGAATTCTTGCCTTTTTTCGCTAAACAGGTCATGTCCTAAAATCGTCATATTTCAGTGACAAATGCAAATATTAAAACCTTATTGACTTAACTTTGGTCACAATACCCCCCAGCATTGACCAAAGTGTTTAGAAGTTAGAGGAATGCAAAAAGCTCTTAAATTTAGGAGTGACCTCACTGGAATTTACTTCCGGAGGTCGTTGTATGGTAAAAGTAGATCTTAACGAAAAAATAGTGCGGCTTGAAAATGGCATTTTGAAGTGGAGAACAGTGATCCACGTGCATATTTATTTGATTTTTTGCTAGTCTTGCATCTCTTCTTTAATATAAGGCTTGGTTCGATCTTTTTTGTGCACGATTTCCTTTCCGGGAGGACGGATGAGCGACGGTGGGGGTGCCCGAACTAACTGACCTCTTCATAGATGGAAAAAAGACGGTTCCTTTACTCTGGCTTGAATAGCCCAAAAGTTAAACCTAAAAGACCCAGTTATTTTAGTCTCAAATGATAGAACAATGAATGTAGATGAAGCGCTGGTGACGTAATATATGAACGCATTGTTGTGGAATGTGCTGCAGCACCTGAAAGTTGAGCCATTTTATATAGAACAAAGAAGGCCAAAAATCGGGTGGGGTCTGACCTAGATGGTAAAAAGGTCCGATTTTGAGAAAACGAATTTTGACCTCTTCAGATAGTTGCAAATGACGTAATATTTTGTCAATAGTTTCAAAAAGTGTAAAAATTTTAATTTTAATGATTTTATCGATTTAAAATCAATTTTTTAAATTTTTAAAAAAATCAAAGGAAATGCCTTGTAAGTATTTCTTCTTGCATTTTTTAACTTTTGTTTAGGCTAAAATTATCATTAAGTCAGTTTTTGCGCTTTGGGTAGCAAGGATTAATTTAATTGGTCAAGTGGATGTAATTAATTATGTAAACAATGCGATAGAATGGACATAAAAAACCCTTACCCCATTTAAAACCTGCGATTTTGTAATATGAGGGTATCACACAAAGGTGATCGAAAAATCGTTTTCTCGCTGCAAATTTTTAAATTACTTTGCTCAGAGTATTGGAAATAGACATTTGCTGGTAGTAAACAGGAAATATGCATATTTCTTCTAATTCTAAATCCCTTTTCTGGCTTGAAATTCAAACCCTTTTCACTATATGGGTAAGTTTAATATCGAAAGGACCTCATTTCAATATTACTTTTCTGGCGTTCGTAAAACTTTAAAGCAAAAATTCCATGCTGTTAAACTTGGGAACCATTTGTTTTTCAAAAGTCATGCAATTAAAAGTGAATTTTAAGTAAGAAATGGTGAAAAAATGCTTAACCCTTGCCCCGATAACGGTTTTTTCATGACTTTGTCGCAGGGGACTGGTCCTTTTTGATAGCGTTTTTTATAGTCATTTTAACACATTTTCCAACTCGTTTTCTCAATTGAATAAGACAGTTTCAAAACACTTTTTAAAAAAAAATGCAAATTAGAGACAAAAGCATTTGAATCAAGTTAATTTGCTAGTGGAGACATAGGGTCTTACAAGTCAAAATGATCAATTATGTAAAACGTTCTCCTCTTTATCGTGTCAAGTTGTTTCTTGTAAATTGAGTGATCTTCCGTTTCTGTTACTTAAATAGTAAAGTCGTCATAGCTGAATACCTACACGTGAGTGAAATTCTCGACATGGCTCAAAATGATTCAAGAGACCCATTTTCCAACCCTTAACACCCATTTCAGAATGGATATTTATTGAAGTGGGTACCCCAAGTCCATGTTGTAAAATGGACGTTTCTCCTTCCCGCTGCGGTTTCTAATACCTTTTATTGAGTTGTAATACAACATATCTGTTGTAGAACAGAGCTTTCTAGGAGATTTTTGACATAAAACTGCATTTTAAGAAATTAAAATGAGCGGGCTCTGTCATTTTCTTTTAAATTTCACACCCAGTATGACTATTTTGACATGTTTTTTAGGATTGGTTTTTGTTATTCCTACACATTATGTAAGTTTACGATGCACAAACTCTTAAACGATGTTTTAGATCCTGAAAAATTAAGCAAAGATTGTGGAATTTTGAATTCCACCCTTTACTCTATATGAGCCCCTTTTCATTTCTGGGGAACGCTATTATACCATTTGATTCCTCAAAGTTACGATTTTTGAAGCTAAGATGTCTGTTTTATTTTTTCTTTCTACTGCCATTTTGATACCTTTGAACAGAAAACACTCTTTTTGCGCATATTTTTATGATTAAGTTCTTTTAATTGGAATTAAAACGTGAAAAATGCGATTTTTTTTGTTAAAATTACCTCGACCTTCAATGATTAACTCCCCTTTTTATTGCCTGAAAATCAAGTAATGTTTAACATTTTTGGCTTAACAAGTTTGGATGGAGTAATTGTTCAACATTATACTTTGAGAAATCATTCCAAATGGCTTCTTACCAAAAATTATTTGATTAAGTGATCATGTTACATCACAAATAACAGTGCTCTGAATTCTTGCCTTTTTTCGCTAAACAGGTCATGTCCTAAAATCGTCATATTTCAGTGACAAATGCAAATATTAAAACCTTATTGACTTAACTTTGGTCACAATACCCCCCAGCATTGACCAAAGTGTTTAGAAGTTAGAGGAATGCAAAAAGCTCTTAAATTTAGATGGTAAAAAGGTCCGATTTTGAGAAAACGAATTTTGACCTCTTCAGATAGTTGCAAATGACGTAATATTTTGTCAATAGTTTCAAAAAGTGTAAAAATTTTAATTTTAATGATTTTATCGATTTAAAATCAATTTTTTAAATTTTTAAAAAAATCAAAGGAAATTCCTTGTAAGTATTTCTTCTTGCATTTTTTAACTTTTGTTTAGGCTAAAATTATCATTAAGTCAGTTTTTGCGCTTTGGGTAGCAAGGATTAATTTAATTGGTCAAGTGGATGTAATTAATTATGTAAACAATGCGATAGAATGGACATAAAAAACCCTTACCCCATTTAAAACCTGCGATTTTGTAATATGAGGGTATCACACAAAGGTGATCGAAAAATCGTTTTCTCGCTGCAAATTTTTAAATTACTTTGCTCAGAGTATTGGAAATAGACATTTGCTGGTAGTAAACAGGAAATATGCATATTTCTTCTAATTCTAAATCCCTTTTCTGGCTTGAAATTCAAACCCTTTTCACTATATGGGTAAGTTTAATATCGAAAGGACCTCATTTCAATATTACTTTTCTGGCGTTCGTAAAACTTTAAAGCAAAAATTCCATGCTGTTAAACTTGGGAACCATTTGTTTTTCAAAAGTCATGCAATTAAAAGTGAATTTTAAGTAAGAAATGGTGAAAAAATGCTTAACCCTTGCCCCGATAACGGTTTTTTCATGACTTTGTCGCAGGGGACTGGTCCTTTTTGATAGCGTTTTTTATAGTCATTTTAACACATTTTCCAACTCGTTTTCTCAATTGAATAAGACAGTTTCAAAACACTTTTTTAAAAAAAATGCAAATTAGAGACAAAAGCATTTGAATCAAGTTAATTTGCTAGTGGAGACATAGGGTCTTACAAGTCAAAATGATCAATTATGTAAAACGTTCTCCTCTTTATCGTGTCAAGTTGTTTCTTGTAAATTGAGTGATCTTCCGTTTCTGTTACTTAAATAGTAAAGTCGTCATAGCTGAATACCTACACGTGAGTGAAATTCTCGACATGGCTCAAAATGATTCAAGAGACCCATTTTCCAACCCTTAACACCCATTTCAGAATGGATATTTATTGAAGTGGGTACCCCAAGTCCATGTTGTAAAATGGACGTTTCTCCTTCCCGCTGCGGTTTCTAATACCTTTTATTGAGTTGTAATACAACATATCTGTTGTAGAACAGAGCTTTCTAGGAGATTTTTGACATAAAACTGCATTTTAAGAAATTAAAATGAGCGGGCTCTGTCATTTTCTTTTAAATTTCACACCCAGTATGACTATTTTGACATGTTTTTTAGGATTGGTTTTTGTTATTCCTACACATTATGTAAGTTTACGATGCACAAACTCTTAAACGATGTTTTAGATCCTGAAAAATTAAGCAAAGATTGTGGAATTTTGAATTCCACCCTTTACTCTATATGAGCCCCTTTTCATTTCTGGGGAACGCTATTATACCATTTGATTCCTCAAAGTTACGATTTTTGAAGCTAAGATGTCTGTTTTATTTTTTCTTTCTACTGCCATTTTGATACCTTTGAACAGAAAACACTCTTTTTGCGCATATTTTTTATGATTAAGTTCTTTTAATTGGAATTAAAACGTGAAAAATGCGATTTTTTTTGTTAAAATTACCTCGACCTTCAATGATTAACTCCCCTTTTTATTGCCTGAAAATCAAGTAATGTTTAACATTTTTGGCTTAACAAGTTTGGATGGAGTAATAGTTCAACATTATACTTTGAGAAATCATTCCAAATGGCTTCTTACCAAAAATTATTTGATTAAGTGATCATGTTACATCACAAATAACAGTGCTCTGAATTCTTGCCTTTTTTCGCTAAACAGGTCATGTCCTAAAATCGTCATATTTCAGTGACAAATGCAAATATTAAAACCTTATTGACTTAACTTTGGTCACAATACCCCCCAGCATTGACCAAAGTGTTTAGAAGTTAGAGGAATGCAAAAAGCTCTTAAATTTAGGAGTGACCTCACTGGAATTTACTTCCGGAGGTCGTTGTATGGTAAAAGTAGATCTTAACGAAAAAATAGTGCGGCTTGAAAATGGCATTTTGAAGTGGAGAACAGTGATCCACGTGCATATTTATTTGATTTTTTGCTAGTCTTGCATCTCTTCTTTAATATAAGGCTTGGTTCGATCTTTTTTGTGCACGATTTCCTTTCCGGGAGGACGGATGAGCGACGGTGGGGGTGCCCGAACTAACTGACCTCTTCATAGATGGAAAAAAGACGGTTCCTTTACTCTGGCTTGAATAGCCCAAAAGTTAAACCTAAAAGACCCAGTTATTTTAGTCTCAAATGATAGAACAATGAATGTAGATGAAGCGCTGGTGACGTAATATATGAACGCATTGTTGTGGAATGTGCTGCAGCACCTGAAAGTTGAGCCATTTTATATAGAACAAAGAAGGCCAAAAATCGGGTGGGGTCTGACCTAGATGGTAAAAAGGTCCGATTTTGAGAAAACGAATTTTGACCTCTTCAGATAGTTGCAAATGACGTAATATTTTGTCAATAGTTTCAAAAAGTGTAAAAATTTTAATTTTAATGATTTTATCGATTTAAAATCAATTTTTTAAATTTTTAAAAAAATCAAAGGAAATTCCTTGTAAGTATTTCTTCTTGCATTTTTTAACTTTTGTTTAGGCTAAAATTATCATTAAGTCAGTTTTTGCGCTTTGGGTAGCAAGGATTAATTTAATTGGTCAAGTGGATGTAATTAATTATGTAAACAATGCGATAGAATGGACATAAAAAACCCTTACCCCATTTAAAACCTGCGATTTTGTAATATGAGGGTATCACACAAAGGTGATCGAAAAATCGTTTTCTCGCTGCAAATTTTTAAATTACTTTGCTCAGAGTATTGGAAATAGACATTTGCTGGTAGTAAACAGGAAATATGCATATTTCTTCTAATTCTAAATCCCTTTTCTGGCTTGAAATTCAAACCCTTTTCACTATATGGGTAAGTTTAATATCGAAAGGACCTCATTTCAATATTACTTTTCTGGCGTTCGTAAAACTTTAAAGCAAAAATTCCATGCTGTTAAACTTGGGAACCATTTGTTTTTCAAAAGTCATGCAATTAAAAGTGAATTTTAAGTAAGAAATGGTGAAAAAATGCTTAACCCTTGCCCCGATAACGGTTTTTTCATGACTTTGTCGCAGGGGACTGGTCCTTTTTGATAGCGTTTTTTATAGTCATTTTAACACATTTTCCAACTCGTTTTCTCAATTGAATAAGACAGTTTCAAAACACTTTTTAAAAAAAAAATGCAAATTAGAGACAAAAGCATTTGAATCAAGTTAATTTGCTAGTGGAGACATAGGGTCTTACAAGTCAAAATGATCAATTATGTAAAACGTTCTCCTCTTTATCGTGTCAAGTTGTTTCTTGTAAATTGAGTGATCTTCCGTTTCTGTTACTTAAATAGTAAAGTCGTCATAGCTGAATACCTACACGTGAGTGAAATTCTCGACATGGCTCAAAATGATTCAAGAGACCCATTTTCCAACCCTTAACACCCATTTCAGAATGGATATTTATTGAAGTGGGTACCCCAAGTCCATGTTGTAAAATGGACGTTTCTCCTTCCCGCTGCGGTTTCTAATACCTTTTATTGAGTTGTAATACAACATATCTGTTGTAGAACAGAGCTTTCTAGGAGATTTTTGACATAAAACTGCATTTTAAGAAATTAAAATGAGCGGGCTCTGTCATTTTCTTTTAAATTTCACACCCAGTATGACTATTTTGACATGTTTTTTAGGATTGGTTTTTGTTATTCCTACACATTATGTAAGTTTACGATGCACAAACTCTTAAACGATGTTTTAGATCCTGAAAAATTAAGCAAAGATTGTGGAATTTTGAATTCCACCCTTTACTCTATATGAGCCCCTTTTCATTTCTGGGGAACGCTATTATACCATTTGATTCCTCAAAGTTACGATTTTTGAAGCTAAGATGTCTGTTTTATTTTTTCTTTCTACTGCCATTTTGATACCTTTGAACAGAAAACACTCTTTTTGCGCATATTTTTATGATTAAGTTCTTTTAATTGGAATTAAAACGTGAAAAATGCGATTTTTTTTGTTAAAATTACCTCGACCTTCAATGATTAACTCCCCTTTTTATTGCCTGAAAATCAAGTAATGTTTAACATTTTTGGCTTAACAAGTTTGGATGGAGTAATAGTTCAACATTATACTTTGAGAAATCATTCCAAATGGCTTCTTACCAAAAATTATTTGATTAAGTGATCATGTTACATCACAAATAACAGTGCTCTGAATTCTTGCCTTTTTTCGCTAAACAGGTCATGTCCTAAAATCGTCATATTTCAGTGACAAATGCAAATATTAAAACCTTATTGACTTAACTTTGGTCACAATACCCCCCAGCATTGACCAAAGTGTTTAGAAGTTAGAGGAATGCAAAAAGCTCTTAAATTTAGATGGTAAAAAGGTCCGATTTTGAGAAAACGAATTTTGACCTCTTCAGATAGTTGCAAATGACGTAATATTTTGTCAATAGTTTCAAAAAGTGTAAAAATTTTAATTTTAATGATTTTATCGATTTAAAATCAATTTTTTAAATTTTTAAAAAAATCAAAGGAAATTCCTTGTAAGTATTTCTTCTTGCATTTTTTAACTTTTGTTTAGGCTAAAATTATCATTAAGTCAGTTTTTGCGCTTTGGGTAGCAAGGATTAATTTAATTGGTCAAGTGGATGTAATTAATTATGTAAACAATGCGATAGAATGGACATAAAAAACCCTTACCCCATTTAAAACCTGCGATTTTGTAATATGAGGGTATCACACAAAGGTGATCGAAAAATCGTTTTCTCGCTGCAAATTTTTAAATTACTTTGCTCAGAGTATTGGAAATAGACATTTGCTGGTAGTAAACAGGAAATATGCATATTTCTTCTAATTCTAAATCCCTTTTCTGGCTTGAAATTCAAACCCTTTTCACTATATGGGTAAGTTTAATATCGAAAGGACCTCATTTCAATATTACTTTTCTGGCGTTCGTAAAACTTTAAAGCAAAAATTCCATGCTGTTAAACTTGGGAACCATTTGTTTTTCAAAAGTCATGCAATTAAAAGTGAATTTTAAGTAAGAAATGGTGAAAAAATGCTTAACCCTTGCCCCGATAACGGTTTTTTCATGACTTTGTCGCAGGGGACTGGTCCTTTTTGATAGCGTTTTTTATAGTCATTTTAACACATTTTCCAACTCGTTTTCTCAATTGAATAAGACAGTTTCAAAACACTTTTAAAAAAAGAATGCAAATTAGAGACAAAAGCATTTGAATCAAGTTAATTTGCTAGTGGAGACATAGGGTCTTACAAGTCAAAATGATCAATTATGTAAAACGTTCTCCTCTTTATCGTGTCAAGTTGTTTCTTGTAAATTGAGTGATCTTCCGTTTCTGTTACTTAAATAGTAAAGTCGTCATAGCTGAATACCTACACGTGAGTGAAATTCTCGACATGGCTCAAAATGATTCAAGAGACCCATTTTCCAACCCTTAACACCCATTTCAGAATGGATATTTATTGAAGTGGGTACCCCAAGTCCATGTTGTAAAATGGACGTTTCTCCTTCCCGCTGCGGTTTCTAATACCTTTTATTGAGTTGTAATACAACATATCTGTTGTAGAACAGAGCTTTCTAGGAGATTTTTGACATAAAACTGCATTTTAAGAAATTAAAATGAGCGGGCTGTCATTTTCTTTTAAATTTCACACCCAGTATGACTATTTTGACATGTTTTTTAGGATTTGTTTTTGTTATTCCTACACATTATGTAAGTTTACGATGCACAAACTCTTAAACGATGTTTTAGATCCTGAAAAATTAAGCAAAGATTGTGAGATTTTGAATTCCACCCTTTACTCTATATGAGCCCCTTTTCATTTCTGGGGAACGCTATTATACCATTTGATTCCTCAAAGTTACGATTTTTGAAGCTAAGATGTCTGTTTTATTTTTTCTTTCTACTGCCATTTTGATACCTTTGAACAGAAAACACTCTTTTTGCGCATATTTTTATGATTAAGTTCTTTTAATTGGAATTAAAACGTGAAAAATGCGATTTTTTTGTTAAAATTACCTCGACCTTCAATGATTAACTCCCCTTTTTATTGCCTGAAAATCAAGTAATGTTTAACATTTTTGGCTTAACAAGTTTGGATGGAGTAATAGTTCAACATTATACTTTGAGAAATCATTCCAAATGGCTTCTTACCAAAAATTATTTGATTAAGTGATCATGTTACATCACAAATAACAGTGCTCTGAATTCTTGCCTTTTTTCGCTAAACAGGTCATGTCCTAAAATCGTCATATTTCAGTGACAAATGCAAATATTAAAACCTTATTGACTTAACTTTGGTCACAATACCCCCCAGCATTGACCAAAGTGTTTAGAAGTTAGAGGAATGCAAAAAGCTCTTAAATTTAGGAGTGACCTCACTGGAATTTACTTCCGGAGGTCGTTGTATGGTAAAAGTAGATCTTAACGAAAAAATAGTGCGGCTTGAAAATGGCATTTTGAAGTGGAGAACAGTGATCCACGTGCATATTTATTTGATTTTTTGCTAGTCTTGCATCTCTTCTTTAATATAAGGCTTGGTTCGATCTTTTTTGTGCACGATTTCCTTTCCGGGAGGACGGATGAGCGACGGTGGGGGTGCCCGAACTAACTGACCTCTTCATAGATGGAAAAAAGACGGTTCCTTTACTCTGGCTTGAATAGCCCAAAAGTTAAACCTAAAAGACCCAGTTATTTTAGTCTCAAATGATAGAACAATGAATGTAGATGAAGCGCTGGTGACGTAATATATGAACGCATTGTTGTGGAATGTGCTGCAGCACCTGAAAGTTGAGCCATTTTATATAGAACAAAGAAGGCCAAAAATCGGGTGGGGTCTGACCTAGATGGTAAAAAGGTCCGATTTTGAGAAAACGAATTTTGACCTCTTCAGATAGTTGCAAATGACGTAATATTTTGTCAATAGTTTCAAAAAGTGTAAAAATTTTAATTTTAATGATTTTATCGATTTAAAATCAATTTTTTAAATTTTTAAAAAAATCAAAGGAAATTCCTTGTAAGTATTTCTTCTTGCATTTTTTAACTTTTGTTTAGGCTAAAATTATCATTAAGTCAGTTTTTGCGCTTTGGGTAGCAAGGATTAATTTAATTGGTCAAGTGGATGTAATTAATTATGTAAACAATGCGATAGAATGGACATAAAAAACCCTTACCCCATTTAAAACCTGCGATTTTGTAATATGAGGGTATCACACAAAGGTGATCGAAAAATCGTTTTCTCGCTGCAAATTTTTAAATTACTTTGCTCAGAGTATTGGAAATAGACATTTGCTGGTAGTAAACAGGAAATATGCATATTTCTTCTAATTCTAAATCCCTTTTCTGGCTTGAAATTCAAACCCTTTTCACTATATGGGTAAGTTTAATATCGAAAGGACCTCATTTCAATATTACTTTTCTGGCGTTCGTAAAACTTTAAAGCAAAAATTCCATGCTGTTAAACTTGGGAACCATTTGTTTTTCAAAAGTCATGCAATTAAAAGTGAATTTTAAGTAAGAAATGGTGAAAAAATGCTTAACCCTTGCCCCGATAACGGTTTTTTCATGACTTCGTCGCAGGGGACTGGTCCTTTTTGATAGCGTTTTTTATAGTCATTTTAACACATTTTCCAACTCGTTTTCTCAATTGAATAAGACAGTTTCAAAACACTTTTTAAAAAAAAATGCAAATTAGAGACAAAAGCATTTGAATCAAGTTAATTTGCTAGTGGAGACATAGGGTCTTACAAGTCAAAATGATCAATTATGTAAAACGTTCTCCTCTTTATCGTGTCAAGTTGTTTCTTGTAAATTGAGTGATCTTCCGTTTCTGTTACTTAAATAGTAAAGTCGTCATAGCTGAATACCTACACGTGAGTGAAATTCTCGACATGGCTCAAAATGATTCAAGAGACCCATTTTCCAACCCTTAACACCCATTTCAGAATGGATATTTATTGAAGTGGGTACCCCAAGTCCATGTTGTAAAATGGACGTTTCTCCTTCCCGCTGCGGTTTCTAATACCTTTTATTGAGTTGTAATACAACATATCTGTTGTAGAACAGAGCTTTCTAGGAGATTTTTGACATAAAACTGCATTTTAAGAAATTAAAATGAGCGGGCTCTGTCATTTTCTTTTAAATTTCACACCCAGTATGACTATTTTGGCATGTTTTTTAGGATTGGTTTTTGTTATTCCTACACATTATGTAAGTTTACGATGCACAAACTCTTAAACGATGTTTTAGATCCTGAAAAATTAAGCAAAGATTGTGGAATTTTGAATTCCACCCTTTACTCTATATGAGCCCCTTTTCATTTCTGGGGAACGCTATTATACCATTTGATTCCTCAAAGTTACGATTTTTGAAGCTAAGATGTCTGTTTTATTTTTTCTTTCTACTGCCATTTTGATACCTTTGAACAGAAAACACTCTTTTTGCGCATATTTTTTATGATTAAGTTCTTTTAATTGGAATTAAAACGTGAAAAATGCGATTTTTTTGTTAAAATTACCTCGACCTTCAATGATTAACTCCCCTTTTTATTGCCTGAAAATCAAGTAATGTTTAACATTTTTGGCTTAACAAGTTTGGATGGAGTAATAGTTCAACATTATACTTTGAGAAATCATTCCAAATGGCTTCTTACCAAAAATTATTTGATTAAGTGATCATGTTACATCACAAATAACAGTGCTCTGAATTCTTGCCTTTTTTCGCTAAACAGGTCATGTCCTAAAATCGTCATATTTCAGTGACAAATGCAAATATTAAAACCTTATTGACTTAACTTTGGTCACAATACCCCCCAGCATTGACCAAAGTGTTTAGAAGTTAGAGGAATGCAAAAAGCTCTTAAATTTAGGAGTGACCTCACTGGAATTTACTTCCGGAGGTCGTTGTATGGTAAAAGTAGATCTTAACGAAAAAATAGTGCGGCTTGAAAATGGCATTTTGAAGTGGAGAACAGTGATCCACGTGCATATTTATTTGATTTTTTGCTAGTCTTGCATCTCTTCTTTAATATAAGGCTTGGTTCGATCTTTTTTGTGCACGATTTCCTTTCCGGGAGGACGGATGAGCGACGGTGGGGGTGCCCGAACTAACTGACCTCTTCATAGATGGAAAAAAGACGGTTCCTTTACTCTGGCTTGAATAGCCCAAAAGTTAAACCTAAAAGACCCAGTTATTTTAGTCTCAAATGATAGAACAATGAATGTAGATGAAGCGCTGGTGACGTAATATATGAACGCATTGTTGTGGAATGTGCTGCAGCACCTGAAAGTTGAGCCATTTTATATAGAACAAAGAAGGCCAAAAATCGGGTGGGGTCTGACCATAAATGAACCGGCTTGTTTGCTTTACATTTTATTCTTCCGTTACAAAATATTGTTCTAGTTTTGTATTACTGTTTCTAAGTGGCTGCGAAAATCAATATTGAAACTGATACGTTTATTTGTTTTCAATGAAATTGTAACTTAATGTAATTAGCTTGTGTTATCTGGCAAATAAAACATAGAAGGCAGGGGTTCACGAATGAAAATGTCAAGTAAATAGAGGATATTAAATAAGTGGTCATTTAATACCGAATTTAAACGAGTCATCTATATACAGATAAAAACGAGGCTGCGCCGAGTTTTTATCTGTTTAAGATGACGAATTTAATAAATTCGGTATTTTATGAGCACAAATTTGATATTCTATTCATAAAATGACCCGAAATTTTGCGAAAAATCGTCAAAATCTTCGACATTCAACATATCAATTTTCCGCGAAACTCTACGAAATTCCACTAGTGTAATAACACCCGTGAAATATCAAAAATATTCAACGAGGTTATTTCACTCCCGCGACGTAGATCATATTATAAATGGTATTACACTTTTATGATGTCGAAAAAAAGAAATGTTGAGATACGAGATAGCCGTATAATGATAATTTGATTTGAATTGTTTGAATGGGGTTTAACACAAGAACTTTCCTAACACTTTCAACACTCTTATAGGCATATCTTGGCGGCTTCAGCACATGAAATTGGAGTACTGGTAATGATCGCGCCAGAATTTCATTGACATCTTTTCCTAACCTAAAACTGCTAACACACAAACGTTTTCTATGTCCCAACCATTGGTTAGTGACAAATGTCGGAAAGGAATCTCGTTTAATGATCTAACAAAAATATCTGTAAAAATATCTCTATTTCTTGTTAATATTTCCGTTAAATAAATAAATAAATAAACAAATAAATAAATAAATTAATATATAAATAAAAATGATAAATAAAAAATGTGAAAACTTTAAATTTATGAAAAAGAAATCGATTTTTTTTATGAGGCATTTTCAAAAAAAAAAAAGAACAATGAAACAAACAAACAAACGATAATCACACACACACACACATACACACCAACACCCACACAAACGAACCAAAAACAATTTAATTCAATTCAATTCAATTTATTATAGTAATAAGTACAAAGCACTTTTTACAATAATATTTTGTAAAAAAAACGACAAATATTTAAAGAATGTCGAGATAATTCTAAATGTATTTTTATGCTAATGCTCACATTAATGTATTGCAATAGAACCATCTGATTGGTTGGCGTCATTCGTAACGAATACTTGAATCAGCTTTTGTAAGACGGATAATGTATCAACTAACGCATTTCAAAATGTATGTAGTATTTTTTTTATTTTTTGCGGAGTAGTTCAAAAATGATATTAATGCATGCTCTGAAAGGCAATTGTTTTTGTTGTTTTTTTACAAAAGCTGCACAACTGCATAAAAATACAGACAGTTTTCGAAACGATTCCTTTTTTGCTTGACTTACAATGAATAACATCGTAAAATTGACAAGGTGGGTGATATTTTAATGAAATTGAATGAGTGGGAAGGGCGCGTTCTGAAAGAAATTGCAAGCAGGTTATATAGTTTTGCCAATTTCTTTTAAATTAGTTATTATTCACTTTGTATGTCTTCAAGGGCCAATCAGAATCGGAAGAATTCCTTACAGCCAAAATAGACATGCAATGATTTGGTACCCTTCAATCAAGTTAGGGGGCGTATTCTGAATGATTTCAGAGAGTTTGGGCGGACATATTGAGTGATAGTTTAAGTGCTTTGAATGAATAGTTGAGTGACTGATACAGAATGGATTTGATCGGTGCGAGTGTCAGGTGCACGATGTTATTTCCTAAACAATGACCTCATTTATGCAATAACTTGCACTGCGTTCAGGGTCACAAAACGGTGCAGACAGTTTCCAATTATACCCCGATTTGCACGTGCAAAGCGGGGAATAATTGGAAAACTGTTTGCACCGTTTTGTGAACCTGAACGTAGGGCTGGTCTGCAAAAAGTGGAATAAACAACAAGAGCAACGATATTGAAGAAAAAATGTCGGAACGGGCTATAACTTTTACAAAAACATAATTTTCATATATTCCCATTGAAAGCGTAACTTGCTTTTGTTCCCATGCAAAATTATGCAAAGTTTCAATGAAATTGCTTTACCAATAACTGCGTTTTAGGCAGTTTTAACGCAATCGCCTTAACATGCAACTTCCCCTCAAAACGTTTACAAAATATACAATCCCAGTTTGGAGTAACAGTACACAATGCATTATATCTAATGGACAATGAGCTGTATTTGCGAGCTCTTTTCAGGATAAACCAATTATTTGACAATCTTTTTACAGTTTTAAAGAGCAATTTTATAACTCTGTGATCCGATTTTGGTCATTCTACCATAGGCCATTTTAAAGAGCATAACTATTATAGCTTACACGTGCTTCCTTCTACCTTATAGATGTTTTCTATTTCGTTTTGAGAAATCGTCTAGGCTCTGTTTAGGATACGATGGTAATACGTAACCATACTAATGTTTTTTCAGTGAGTTATTGTCGCCAATTGTATTTTTGCGGGGTTTTGCGGCCCTCGCGAAAATATACTAAAAGGCGTCTCAATGATATACATAATCATGTGTGTTTCTTTTTCCGACAGTTGAATTGGCATTCCTTGATTGATTTTGTTCCTTAAATAATCAAACTAGTAGAAGAGTATATAATACTGAATAGGCATTTTTCACGTTACTAAATAATCTTTCAACATGGTTTCGTCTATTTTGTACTGTATATCTGTGCTAATTTGCTGTATTTGTAAATATAAATCTTCATTAGTTGAGGAATTAAGTGAAAAAAAAGAGTCTACAATCTAGGTTTTATTTTAGAGATAAAGAGATTATTTGATGATACTCAAAAGCTAATCACACTGTATGAAAACGCAAAGCGGATCCATGGGTGTGATTAGATTTTGAGTTTCATACCTCTATGAAATCAACATTTTTTGTTCAAATCTTATAATTCAATATCACGAAGAAAATATGTAAAGATTTGTCAGTAAAGAAACATATTTTTCGGGGACTACTTTCTGTGGAAGCTTACAAAACAGCTGCGTACTGATTTTTTTTCATAGGGAAATAAAACCAACTTTTTAGCCAATCAGTACACACGGATATTGATGGACACAACTGATATTAAATTATTCATCAATGAAAACAATCTTGAAAGCTTCCGCGCAAGGTAGTCCCATTAGAAATTTGTTTCATTTTCGATAATTTTTTACGTACTGAAAACCTACCACAATTATATATGAATCCGTATGGCGTATTCAAATAGTGTGATTCGGTTTTTGGTTTCACACCTCCATGGAATCAACAAATGTCTCTTTATCCCTGAAATGGGTAGTAAGAAGACTACTAAATGAACTATTAAAAGAAAAAAACAACAACACCTTTTTCGTGAAAGTTCTGCATATCCGTATAAACAAGTGAAAGGTATAATTTCACAGCTGATGCAGAATATTGTATCGAAATGTTAGATAATCGTATTACCAAAAAATATTACCGATAAGAAGAGTTTTAAAGGTAATAAAATCTATACAAGTGTCATCTATGAATAAATTGCAATAGTCATAAAGATAAATGATTTTACTTTCTTTTCACGAAAATAACTTTAATTCTTCTTCTCGAATTATATTTAAAAAAAAAATGATGTGTCAAGACATCAAGGAATAGAGATAACGATAAGAAAATGTATAACGAGGTTTATTTAATACATATATTATGTATATACAAAGGCAAATGAATGTTACAAAGTATCTAAAGAATTAATTTTACAATGTAGCTTCAAGGATGGGAATATAATTTGTCGAAAAATCAACTTTTTTTTAAAGACTGATATTGTTGTTGTATTTTACATTAAGAGTCATACAGACGAGTAATTTCATTTTCAACGTGTATGTTTTTTGAACGAGTTTGTTTCAATGTTATGTGACAACTTTTTTTTAACGAAAATCCATTTTTTACTTTTCCCCTCTGTTCACGTCATATTCCTGTTAAACATAAAGTTGTGGCAGATAGTATAGCCTAGGATCAGACTGGTCGGATGTGCAGTTTGATCATAGCCTCAACTGTCTGATTTCTACTAATCAATTATGGATCTATTATGGATCAATCTTGAGCAAAACTGATTGAAAAACAACTATAACAACAACAACCACTAGTTTGGTTGAATCAGCAGGATGGGAGGAGATTAGTAAGTCTTATAGCTTTTCAAATTACGACGGTCTAAAAAAGCTCGACGCCTTTCACTGAAGTCCATGCGAGTTTTACACGTGAAAGCCACACTTTTTTCTATTGGTCCTTCATCATTTCTTTTCACTGTCCGTTTCTCGATCCTCACATTTGGAACTGTCAGTGGTCACGTGACTTCTGTAAGGAAACAGAGAAATGGAAGAACTCAACAACGGGTTAACAGAGCCGCTATATCCGGCCAGACCCGGGTACATTCCGTGGGGAAAACCCAGACTCGAACTGCTATATTGTCCACATAGTAATGGTGACGTTAGACTGGGAGTTGTGGTTAGGGGCGAATATCCGGGGAAAAACGCAGAATGCAGTCCAGAAAAGCTTGGTATACCAGTCAACGGTTTGAAAGCAGATTTATTGTCAAATGGAGGGGTCACTAAATTGTTATACTGCGAGTTAATTCTCGAACTCCAGTGAGGTGTGTTTGCGTACGGATGATATTTACCCACTTCAGATTTATGCGTGTCCGTCTTACTCTGAGCTTCGATCGTATCCTGAGCTGACAGAAATTGTTCGATTGCCTTGACTAGGTCGCCATTACACCCTTGCAGTACAAGTTCAAGGACAGATTTCCGGTGCAGAGGAAACACGCGTTGTAAAATCTCCACATTGTTTAATCGACCCGGGGTGTACACAGTGGGTTTGATGACGCTCGGTGATTTTGGAGAAACGCCCTGGTCGTCTTTTGTTGGAGATGGGAGGGTATATTTGTCATCCAGTCGAGGAGATATTCTGTCGTCAACTAATCGTGGTTCTACTGGTCGAAGTGGAGGCGAGTGATCCTCGTCCGAGCTGATATCTTCTTCTGATTCTTTGTCTGGAAATAGAAAAAGAACTTATTATATTAAAGCTGCTTTTTTTTGATTTTTGAAACTTTTGTAAAATCAATTGGAAGAAACGACCTGATCATGTTGAAGCCTTTAAAATGATAAGATTCAATCTGGTAATGCACGGAAAGAAAGACTGATATTCCTGAATTTAGCAAAAACCATTCCGAAAAATAAAGCATCTACTAACGACTTAAGAATTATTCTTCAATTTCGAGCCAACTATATATGCATCTTAATTCCACATGCTTGTCTTATTCGATCGAAAATTAAGATAAAATTATTTTACAGCTGGAAACTTCATATCAATAAAAGCAAAAACGAAAGATTATTCACGGAAAGGTAACGATTTTGTAATATATAGACTCAAAATAAAAAGACTGTGTCCCTTACTGATCTTGCCGCTTCAGAAAAATTAAGTTACAAAATTATTGAAAAATTTTGTTTTTAGTGCCAATGCCCTTGGGCCATTCTTAATCGTCTAAGAATACACACATTTCCAAATCTAAGAACAAGTTTAGTGTGTTTTTTTCTATGAAAACCTGTGCAAGAGCAGCTTTAATGAGCTCCGACACAAAAAAGACCACCTTAAAACACGCGAACGCATACTTAGAAAAGATATTCAATTTACCAAAGGGCATTTTAAGATTATATCTTAACCCGTGGGTGATATTTTCCCAAAAGATTCGTGTGCTCTTGATGGTCTTACATTGAGCAGCACTGAAAATCTCACAATGCGAGGGAATGCTCACATTACCCCTGAGGCCTGTTTTACTAACAACTTAAGATCATTCTCTTCTTAAAGTTGCCTCTTCAGTAGTAATTAAATATGATATTCTACCATGCACCATCTCATTAGAATCGTCTTCTTAAGAAGATTCTAATGAGTTATTGCAAGGTGCAATCTAACAATAAATTGAAACACTAGGTACGATTTGTGATTTTGACACTTTTTTGGATTAATTTTTTCGTAAGAAGTATAGTAAAACGGGTCCCAGTGAGCAGTTACGACTGTTAACCTTTTTTATAGAGCGCATTGTGAAGACACCGGTCAGACTGTGAGGGTGCAATCAAGGTTTATTGTAAAAATGTGCCATGCAGTCTTATTATTATTTTTTTTTTTAAATTTGAATGATGTTAGAGAAGACTATCATTTAATCTAGAATAAAGCAAGATTAAAAACTGAGACCCTTGTCAGCCGCACAAAAGGATGATATTTTCTATGATATACAAGAATTACATATCTTCACGCACTTGTTAAGTGTTTTTTCGTTGTTGTTGTTGCTGCTCGTTTCAAATATGTTTTTACGTATCTTGTTTAGTCTAGTTTTTTTTGTACATAGTGGTTTAAGATTAATGTCATCCGTTTCGGAAATGTTCACGAACATAGACGGGGGCTTTAAGGTCGAAGTTCAATTTTTGATTACGAAAAGACTTTTTGTATAATTTAAACTCTTACTTGTTTTTACCAAATTACTTTGTATTCATTTTCACACTTGATTAATGATAATAATAGATTCATGAATGTATTAGGTTATTATATATTTTATGTTTCATACCCTAGTGAAAAGAACAAACATATATTCACCATTTCTTTTATGTGTTATCACGAATAAAAACAGTTTTATCGATATTGAAACAGTTTTCTTTAAAGGACTATTTTGAGTCCAAGCATTCAAAAAGTTTGTATCCAATTTCCGTATTCGTGGAACTCTAAAACCAGTTTTCTTGTCAATCAAAATGCAATAACATTTATTAACAAAATTGAATTATAGACATGCGTAAATAATATTTTACCACAGTTTTAATACTTCCAATTCAATATTATCGTTGTTCTAATATACATTTTTTGACAACACTGAATGGTGTTAAACACATAGATTAGAAAAAAAAGGTATGGGTGTCTTTCTTTATTGGGATAAATCTTAAGTGAAACAAAAAAAATCTTATTCGAAACAAAATATAAAATGTCCAATTGATTCATTAATTTGGCTACGATATGAGCGATGAATCATAATTAAAAAAATATCGTAGAATGACAAAATACCCATTGTGTCCATGTGCCAAATCGTGTCTAAACGTTTAGAAATTGTACCCGCTTTGAAAGTGAGGCAAATACAAGTGGGTACCATTTCTCGCAAACGTTTCGCAAATCATTTATTTTGAACCCAGTTCTGTTCAAGTCGACAATGTTTAGAAACTTGTTGAATCATAAATATTTTTTGAAAGAGAATTATGCAAGCAGTGCTTTGTGAGCGCGCATAAAAAATGCAAGCATCGAACTAATTTTTTTTTTTCATTTTTAGAAAAAAGTATATGATAGATAATTCTCATAAATATTATCAAAGAAACTAGGGCTATTTTTTGCATTACTTAACATTAACAATACCATCCTTGGGTTCAGAATGATACAATTGTTTTTGCGAACTTTAATAAGCCTACTTCTCTTTGTACGCAAGATCGGGTTACACTTGTATGTGCAATGCGAAGCCCCATTTTAAATAATTATGTATGCTTTGCGAACGTTCTCTGTCTGAACGGAGGACAGCTCTATGAGTTTCTTCCTTTAAAATATGCGATTAATGTGGTGGACCCGTAATAGTTCCGAAACGTTTCGGAAGTCAAGAACTTTAACAGTGTTAACCGAGGTTTCCTTTACATTAGGAAACCTCGGTTAACATTGTGAAAGATCATGAGATCTGAAATGTTGCCGATCTATTACGGGTCCACTACCCAAGTACCCATACACGGTCAATATCTTTGACAATAACATTGACTTCCTTATTTTCAGTTTTCTATAACGTCAACAGGTGATTAATTTCATTGTCAAAGATATTAAAAGTACGGAATGAAATATGTCTATTTAAGTCGATTTTGCTCAGGCGGCTAGCTCTAATTGGTTATCGTTTGCATTGAAATTCTCCTTTCAAAAAGCAAAACCATTGAAATGAACGAACGCACAATCTAAAACCAAACATCAGTGTTATTAAAGCATTTCTAGTGAGACTAAACAAGTAAGAATTAATAGAAAAGTCGTTAAATATATGCTATCAAAATGACTTTCTTATTTTTCACGGAAAATGAACCAAACCATGTTAAGGTAGTTGACCCGTAAAAGTTCCGCAATATTTCGGAATTCATGATCTTTTACAATGTTAACCTATGTTTCCTTGTGAAATCATTAGGAAAACTCCATTAACACTTTTTTCGATTAATGTTAAAAATAGAATTACTTGACGAGAGGATGTTTTGAAATTACATATATGGACTTTTTAGGCAAAAAAAGATTACCATATAAGTTAACGATTCTACATACCGTTTAATTCGAGGTTGTGTCTATCTTCAAATGGCTGAAGATGGTTGTTCTTATCATTAGGATTTATTGGTGTCACGGTTCCCGGACCCCACAGCGGCCCCTGGGTCATGATCGGGATCCCTGCGTCACTAGAACATGCTCGAATCCCAAGAGCGATTGCATCTTCCGTAGCCTGTTGCCGTTTAAGAGCGACCTGAGCCGCCATTATGCGCTGTCGTTCTGCTATCAAGTTACACTTTGTGCACGTGCAGTCTTTAAACTCGCAATGACGTTTGTGACCCTTGAGCCAGGAGACCATACCGTGATTCCTACATCGGGCACACTTGGGCTTTCTTGTCCCCTTTTCAGTCACCGGGTATAAAGCAGATATAGTGTTCATTTTCACACAAACTCGTGGTATCAATATATCGATTAATCAAGCTATTGATTGATTGATACCAATATTAACAAAAGATATGTATACACTTGCGAAATGTACTGTAAAATAATATTCAGTTTTAATTATTTAGTACGACATCACTTTAGATCCGTTTCGAGCTTTAGTAAGTTTCAATCGTGTTTGATAAGATGAGATAAATAGTATTTGTCAAACATTTAAAAAGAAACAGGCCAGTATGCTACGCCCCCATCTTGGTTAGTTTGTTTACTTAAGGTTGTTTGAACCGTCAGGCCGACGAATAGGCTTCCAGTCTATATCACAGACTGGTTATCGATGTAGGAATATTGTTGGTTGATTTTATACCTGATAGACGGGTACCGCCCACTGATAGATACTTTGATTGTCTTTTATTTTTATTGACGGCTATTTGGTAATCAACAATCAATCGACTATCAACATATTTCGGTAACATTTCTTTTTCATTTAGATCTAAGTTATTTCTCAACATTATTTTTGTCAGCAGTCAGATTTAAACTTATTTTCTCGGCTTCATTTCGTCCTTCAAATTATAGATTTACAAAAGGATACGTTTGTGCGAAACGATTCTTTTTCACAAGAAAAAAAGGTAGATAAATGAATGGAAAAAGAATCAACGAATTTTTGAGTGAAATGAAAATAATTAAAAAAATCTATGGGAGAAAATAAAAAAAATATGAATGTGCAAATATAAACATTTCTCACAAATTGTAGTCTTCGTTTTCTCTATACATATATTGGCTCTAAAATCTTATTCCTACTAAGAAGATTGTTCATCCCAAAACAACCACAACCTTAAAATGAATCATTATATTTTTAGATGGAGATTTAGAAAATCAGTCACATTTCTCTTAATTACTTTTTTAGATTATAACTTAATTCTCAGTTTATTCTATATTGTTTAAACTCACAAGAATCGTTTTAAAGATACGATTTAATTAATTCCTACAACAAAGGATTTAGTTAGAATACATTTCGAACAGTAAACGTCCACTTATGAGGACGATAGCTACAGTTTATGTAGACGCGTTTATGTTGACAAACGACATATTACTAACAATAAACCAATTTCTTCTGCCGTAATTCTTTCAATGATTGCCCCTGATAGAATCGCACAGATGTGGGTAAACCTGTTTTGAAAAATAAATAAATAATAAATAAATGAAAATAAATGAACTTAGCTCATCAACATTTCATTAAGTTCCACCCCCTCCCCCCCCAAAATAATAATAATAATAATAATAATAATAAAATATAATAAAATAGATCTAATAAAAGTTTTGTAGAAACACACGCCCGGTGATGTATAAGTTTTAAACATTTGTCTTGAAGCTCTCTGTAAATCCTTCTCGATAGAATTAAAAAAAAGTGAATGAAACTTAGTTTATTTCTGTTCTATTAAAATCTTCCCCTCCTAAAATGAGTAATGAGTAAACAAAGACATTCAATCTTGGTGACATGTAGCTTAAAAATCTTTTCTTGAAATTTATTTCACAGACGTGTTTGAAGGCATTGGAAACTTCGAAAAGCTCGAAATAAATGAATATAAATAAATGTAAAGAAGATATAGGTTCTTTTTCTAATTTTTCATAATTTGTTGCACTTTTCTGATAATTTTCTTTAGAATTTGTTGTAATTTATTTCTAGAACTAAATTTCCTGTATTTTATTACCAGCATGAATATAGTGGCGTTATAGCTTATACTTTAAAAAAAAAAATTCTGAAACGGGACACATATTTCTAGCATAAAGTGCACTGACTACTCATATCTCTCTATATGAAACAGTGAATTTAATTAGCTGTAGTTTTGTCCTAAAATTCATTGTTATTTTGAAATGAAGAATTTTGATATTGTTTGATTGATTATCGCTAAGAAGGGCTGTCCCTTCGATTCGAAAGATATCGACTATATTGTACGGATGATTTTGGCACCTTTCATTCTAAAGGTAAACATTAGAGTTAATAAAACGGATAAAAGTTCACAATTGACAGTAGTTTATAAACAGAAGTGCGAGCCCCATTTGTAATTAATGCGGCCGATCGAGGGTAAATTTAAAACATATGTTTCCACCTCGCCATTCTATAAACACGTCAAACTGATGTGTCAATTGGGCTTGTTTCTTACAGCAGAATAGATTCCTATAGATTCTTTTTCGGAACTTTCGGGGTGGTCTGTATTTGTAAGATAGATCGATGGGTTGATTTGATTGTTTTCTTAACTAATTACTTTGAATTTAGTGAAAAAACTCGAATTATGAACAAGGCTTTGATATTTAAGTTGCTCTATCGCAGAAAATTGACCATGAAGAACCTAGAAATCTCCAAAAAGTATGTAAATTATGAGTTTCTTTAGCACTTTCCTGTTTTACAAAATTTTGGACCTGTCCAAATTCAAAGGTTTGCAGACGAAAATTTAAAGTGGATTTACTTTGAAAAATAACCATTCAGTAGGGTAGAAAATAGTGTGAAAAAAGAAGAAATTGCTTGATAGAAGCAATGTCTTCTTTTTTCACAATGTTTTCTCAATCATAAAATCACAGGCACGTAAAAATCAGGGATTAAACAGCAAAGGGTTAAATTCAGTATTTATATTTAAAACAGAAACGTCCTGTATAACCATAATAACAATAAAACAGTCAAATATCTAAGAGAGAAATGATAAAAACGAATTTTGCCTTAATCTATTATACACAAACATAAGTAAAGTTTCTAAAAATATTCATAAACGGAACGTTTTGTAGTGTCATACGTTGAGCAATAAAAAGTCAAATATCTTTGAGAAAAAATAATAAAAAAAAAGAATTTTGCCTTAATCTATATGCACAATAGACTGGGCTTCTGCCCTTAGATCTAACAATACTCAGACAGTAGGCTACTATTTCATATGCACAAGAATTAACAAGGACGTAAACATTTTATAACTATTCAAATATCCGTGTGATAACATCCCGTATGATATTTTTTATGATATCACATAGTTATTTTAAGAACAATGGTATAATGCGGTTATTTTTAGAAACTTGCATTTCTGTTAGAAACATCTACGAAAACAAGGCAAATAGAGGTTATAAGATAAATATAGTACGTACTTAGTGTATTGTTTGAAAAAATATCAAACTCGGTCGTGGGAGTTAATAATTGTCTCGGCAGAGCCTCGACAATTATCAATTCTCCCAACCTCGTTAGATATTTTTTTATTACATACAATTAAAAATACTGGATTTGAATGGAGAAAACGCCGCGGAAAAAGAAACAAGGTGTTTTTTTTGTATAAAATGTTCTTTTATTGATGATTTTTGATTGATTATCCTCTATATCTTTGTACATTCAGTAAAACTTGTGGGGGGGGGGGGGGGGGGGAGCACCAAACAAAACGGTCGCTTATGGGAATGGCCGTTTAACATTTTATGAATAATAAGATAGGTCATATCGATTGTCGCATAATTCTAACTGAATGCTATGATGTTCAATGATGTATAAACCCATCAGAATCGTCTCGTTCAAGAATAGTCTAAAGGGTCTCAGCAAAATCAGGTTCAATGATATACAATATTTCGCTAAAGAGTGTCCACCCTATACCTGCCGTGAATTGACTTTCTATAATTGCAACTTAGTAAAAGTGGTCGCTTATTAGATTTTGTCGCTCGAGCATAACAGCTAGTAACATCCTGAAATTGGCTGTCATTCCGATCAAAACCATTCTAAATCGTTACCCAGCACTCCATTTATTCATTCCAAGCACTCACTCAAACCAATCAAAAACGCTCCAAAATCACTAAAAATGATAAGATTAATAACTACATTGAGATAAAATTTGGTAGATAAAATGCATGATTTCCCCAACACAATTGACTTTTGTGCGCGTATAATTGGTTCGTGAAGGTATAGAAAGCTATTCATAGAACCCGTACGCATATTTCAATAAAGGGAGGTAATAAATATTGCCAGTTTTGTTCAGGATGAACAAAATTAGCGATACTGGATTACCTCACCCGAATTTCACTCAAAACTCAGTCCTTCCACTCATTCAGTTTAATTCCAAAACCATTCTAAAATCATTCATCTTGTAAATTTAACGCTGATGTTAACTGTATCTACTGAATATCTTAAGCGCTAATTGCTAAACATTGAAATCGAAGTTAAACGCTCCGTAGCACTTTTTCTTGAAGATTGTAGTAAATTAGCCTGCCTTTTTCGCCACACACACCGTGGCTCGAGGCAGTTTGGTTGTTTTATTTGTTTATACAGTTTCGTTTCTTCCTTGAACGTATCATCTGGTTCAGATTGGATCTAAATGATCGCCGAGAAAAACGACACACGAATCCCTACATCAGATAGAAGCTCTTTAACTCTTACATCAGATTACATAGAAATATGTTCTAGTAATTTCTCATTTTGTCTCATTTTTGCATTTAAAAAAATAGAATAATCGTTTGTTTCAGTGTAAGATCGATTTATATTTCATTGAGTGAACAACAAAAGCTATATTTAAATGAGTGGCAGGGCCACGAGTGAAAATATAGCTTTTGTTGTTCACGAGATGAAATAGTAATCGATCTTACTTTAAAACAAACGATTATTCTATTTTTTAAATGCAAAAATGAGACAAAAGAGAAATTACTAGGATATATTTCCGTAACTTGGCACGTCATTTTGCACATGATTGCTATGCAACGTACATTGTGGCGTCACTTATTTCGCACCGCATAGATAACGTCAGAATAGGTGAAATGCACAAAAGCAGGGTATACGTTTTCACTGCTTTTGCGGTGAGATTATCAAGTGATAATCTTCCGTTTTTTTTCTCGATAAACCACCAAAAAGCATTAAAGAAAAAAAAATAACTTGTCGAGTTCAATGAAATACAGACGGAAAAATTGTATTGAAAATAAAGTCCAAAATGTAATTTAACACAATAACAACGACAAAAATGCACTGTAGAAAAGTCCTATGATCATTACAGGGAAAATATATTGTAGCCTAACTCTAAAAGAATACTTGAATGAGTAGTCATTGAATACTGAATTTATTGAACGAGTCATCTATAAACAAATAAAAACGAGGTCACCAACTTGCATGGAATTGGACAAGTAAAAACATTATTTCGTCTGTATCTGTCATTAATGGAAATACTTTCTTGAAAATTGGTTTGTACAGTTGTTTAGGCAGTAGCGGATTTTGGGGTATAGCGGATAGGTTGTTTCTAAATCGATCTCTTTATTTTGTACCGAAATATTTCAATAAAATTAATTTTACCATGTCATAACTTTATATTCAAGGGATTTCTTAGCCAAAATCTCTTTTGTTTACATTTGATTTTGTACTTTCAATTCGCTGCTACCAAAACGAGGTAACCGGAAGCTGCATTTTTCAGATCCAGAGAAAATGCAATAGCAGGCGCTCCGACGTGTAATGTTCATGTAAATCAAAACAAATCAACAAGTTCTTGGTACCATTTTGTAGATTACCCTATTTTCCACTATATCAACACATCTGGAAAGAAAATTGTCCGAAATTAATTAAAATATCGCCTGATGAAAACATCTCCCGATTCGGGCAGTAACGGATAGTTCTTGCGAGTGGAAATGTTTCCACGGGGGCTGTCTCAAAGTGAACATCAACAGCCAAAAAACTAAAAATCATTATTTATATTTTCTCAATGCATTGAAAAAGACAATATAAAGCATGAAACAGTCAGTTCATGCTAAAAGAGTTATTTTAACTTTTATCACAAATACAGTTATGCATCAATACACGGCTTGGGGTATGCTGATTATTTAAGACACTAAAATCCAACAAATTCAGTACTGTGGGCACTAAAACATGTATTGTATTCAATTTTTTTTGTGACAGTGGAACTCACAAACGACTTCTTCTCTTTAAGTATCATAGCTGTTTAAGACTTAGACAAACGTAAAATGAATGCTCTGGCTAATCTTTGTCTAAAGCCCTTAAAATCTTGAATATTCCCGATTTGTTACAGTATGACAAATTACATTCTTCTGACATCAATGTATAACTCTGTCCGCAACTTTGAAGGTCAGTGACAATTGTCAAGCCTTAGAAATCCGTTTCGGAGTGAAGTTATAATCTATCTTTTATTTCAATGAAATGAACCCAATCAGAGTCTGAGATGGAAATGTAAAAGAACCCATGCTAGGCACAAGTTTTTGACATAATATACAATGATTGTATAAATATGCACTCTGCAGTATATACTTCAAAAAACAGCATGTATAATTATACAGCATATTTAGACAATCATTGTATATTGTGTCAAATACCTGTGATGCTAGGTATATCAAAACAGAGACTGCTTATGTTGATGACTTTAATAAATAATAAAGAAATGATGTGATTTATAAGCTTTTTTAATTTTTCCCGATTTGGGGTAAAACGCCGCTATTTTTCCAAATCTCACTGGCCCCAGGCCCCAGACAAAAATATGCAGCAAGACCCCTGAGTTATATTAATATATTTGTGGTACTTTTTGCCTACATCTTTATTTTATTAATGTATTATCTTTTGCATATCTATTTCTTTTGCATATATACCGGTCTTAAATGACCGTTGGTTAGATAGATTTTGCCATTTTTTATTTTATGAAAACGAACATGAAAAGAAGGCAATCAGATCGGCTCTCGAAGCAGTGTTTTGCGCTCAGACCCCAGAATTTGCCCCGCATCTCTTTCGGTCGCTAGGCAGTCAGTGGGTCCGTCAAGCCGTTATTTTGGACGGCTCAGCGGCCGTAGCTAACCGGAGATCTCGCTCCCAGACCGCAGAATTTGCGCCACATCTCTATCGATCGCTAGGCAGGTTACCGGCCCTCGAGCGGCGGGGTTTTACTGCTCAGTGGCCGTGGCAAGACGGCATCCACGGTGGGCTGATCAATCGGAGGCTAAATGTTCACGCGAGCGAGACACTCGATGCAGGGCTCGAACCGATAGACCGACCCCTTTGTTGTGGGTACCCTTGTGTTGCTCTATTCAAGCCATTTAATCGTGGCGAGGCTGCGGCAGATGGGTGCGGAGCTAGAGTGTTTCGCGCTGGAGTCGGGCCTCGACGCGGCCGAGCCGCGATTTTAGCGGCGCAGCGAATGCAGCTCGGCTCTCGAAGCAGTGTTTTGCTCCCAGACCCCGGAATTTGCCCCGCATCTCTATCAGTCACTAGGCAGGTTACCGGCCCTCGAGCCGCGATTATGGACGACTGAGTGGCCGTCGCTAGGCCGGCAGTGGGCCGATCGCGCCCGGGGTCTTGGAGCAAAACAATGCTTCGAGTGCCTCGTCTAGGATCATTTGTTGCTCACTGTATTAATCACCAAGCAAGGCAGGATACTGTATGTGTATTCTTAAGAGAATACTTGAACACGAGCTATGACCGAACACGAATCTTTTCGGGGGAAATTGTAGGCTGCGAATGCATCTTGGTACAGATATTTCTTTAAGAAGTTATAGGCTGGTGATTAATATATATTTGTTTTTCGGAATTTCTGGTTATCTCTTTTCGTGTGAGTTAATGCATCAAAAGTACGACCGTTTAAGCACTATGTTGTTGTTCTAATTCTAAAATTTTAGAGCTAAATAAAACTTGAAGCTACGAGGTTGTGGGATCAAACCAACGATAATTTTTCTGCTTCACCAAAATGTTTTCAAATTCTGTTAACCTGCCCATTTTTCAATAATATGAATTTGCGTTAGTTCTGTCTGAGTTCGATCTGTGAGCTTTTGTTGATCAAAATCGCTTTAGGCACCTCAAAACGGCGAAATAGTGTCATTGTCACTTTTGAGACATTCCCTCAACTACCGATCCGTTATTACCCGAACCTATCCGCTATTGACCTAATTAGTGTTGTGTGCAGAAAGCGTTTATCTGACGTATAAACAACATTAGTATTCCAAAATTGGTTTCAATTGAAAGAATACGGATTTTCCTACAAATTGATACCACACAATATAGATTTTGTTTTGTAATAGAAACATATTCTTCGATAATCTCGTTAACTATCCGCTACTGCCTGAACAACAGTTTTCTGTATAAACTGTTTCAAAAGAACGGTCCTTCATATCAAGGGTGATAACTCCAAGGCATTTTTGGTAAGTACAATGTCCCTTTTCAATTATTCAACACACTCGACCGAGGATGACATCTACTTCTTGTGCTCTTGTTTAGTTTTTTTTTTTTTTTTATATTTCGCATAAACTTACTTGGAATTTCAGACTAATCATTCTCAAGCTGTACACATAGGTTCAAAGAATGGTAAGAATAGAACTATTTGAACACCCAAGAATTTCATATGTAAATAGTTAACTGATCAAGTGTTAGAATTTCAAGAAAAACAGAAAAAATATCCGCCAATTAGAAACAGACCAAGCCCGGGGGCCCGTGGATGGCTAATTTGTTAATTTTCATAAAACCTTGATCCTATAAACAAAACTGTTAGGAACCTGTTCTTCATGAATCTTGATAGTCCAATCACTTAAAAACCTCTCAACTATAGTATGGACAAGCTATAGTTACGACGTTTTGGAGTAGAATCTGTAAGATAAGCAATAGCAAATACCATTTTTGACACTTTCGACCACACGCACTTGACGTCGTCTTTATCAATGGTTATTTGCTGAAGATGGATTATGGGCAAATTAGCTAGCTTAGTTTAAACGACTGTGTGGTCTTTTACAAAGAAGAACGTCATTGAATAATTCATTATCCAGTAAAACCTGCATAAATACCATAATTTGTAAGTTCAGCTATCTTACATAGATTGTACTAAACGAACCATTTAAGAGAGCGTTTACACTGTATGTTTAAGCAGATGTGAAAAAGCACATGTGTAAAAGCGTATCTGTCTTTTTGTGTTTACACTGTATGCTTTTACATATCTGCTTCAGTTGACCTCGGTCATGACTGTCAATCATTTCAAAGATCAAAGAGTGTATTGTATTACTGGAATGATTAGGGAATATTTTATTGCTAACCGAAACCAAAGGTATATTGTGTCCAACAATATTCCTATGTTCTGATTGGCCAAAATTGGTTTCATAGTTCAATGAAAGCAATTTTGAGTTTGCAGCTATGTTGTAAGCTTCCGCAAAAAGTAGTCAAATTAAAGAAAAATATGATAATTGACTTATCTTAACGGTTGCTTCGTGTTATTAAAATTAAAGATTTGAAGAGAATATTTCTTAATTTCATGGAGGTATGAAACAACAAAAATCCTAATCACACTCATAAATGAATCTGCTTTGCTTCTTTATACAGTGTGATTATGTTTTTAGTTTCACATCTCAATGAAATCAACAAAAAGTCTCTTCATCACTTAAAAGATAATAAAGACATTGAAAATTTGATTTCTTTTCAGAACATTTGTTTCACAAAATGTTTTATTTCTAATTTAATTCGAGACTTAAAGTAACAATAAAAAGAATTACTCTTCACAATTAATACTAAGTATATAACCAACACATTTTCATCGTGTCGCTGAGCACTTGTCTCTCGATTGAGAGGAGCCAGGAGAAATTCGATTCCCGAAAATGCCATTGATCTAGCCTTATTACTTATCCGTACCATTTGGTGCCAGTATTTGAGGAACCCAATGGAAGTAGAATGGAGAGGGAGTTATAAGAACTTGAATCTCGATTGGTATTTATCATATAAATTGAATAGGCATAAACAAACTACTTAAAAGGTAGAGAATTATTTTATAGGTGATCAGACTAGACAATTAAGTACAGTAGAATGACAATTCTAAATTAGGTTGGGCCACCAATATCCTGACATATAGCTTGACTATGGTCAATATGTTCTGCAATTTCCTGATAGGTCAGTAAATTGCAATGGGTATTTGAATATTGTTTTTTTTTTTCAGTTTTATTATTAAAAACATTTTTAATAAACTAAGTACCACTGGAAGAACTTATCTATTGTATGGTAATAGGTTAAATTTTCTCCCTGGTCCTTGAAAGAATAATATTTCACAAACTATGTCTATTTGACAGGCTTTCTGAGAGAGCTGACCAGTAATTATTTATTTTATCAGCTTATCAGCAGGTCATCAGAGGTATCAATGGTCATTTCGGTATTGAAAAGCAGACGGAAATAGAACATGCTCTATTCCGTATGTTTTGCAGATCTGTTAACAGAACGCTCATTATCTAGGGGTTTACACTGCATGTTTTGACATATATGAAAAAGCAGATGTGAAAAAACATACAGTCTAAACCCCCTCTAAGAATAATCGGAGTTCAAAGAATTTCAATCGTAAATTCAATTTGCGTTGAAATTGAAAAGAGACTACAAAACTTTGTAGGAAAAATTGAGAACCAGAGAGAAATTGCATGAGACAAGCAATTTCTCATTTTCCTTAATGTTTTCTCACTTGATTACATACAAAGCATAAGAAATACTATTTTTGCAAAAAATATACATAAACGGGTACAAAGCGTCTGATTCTTTTTGGAAATAACATATTTTGTATACAAATATAATAATTTTTATCATAAATACCAGTACCGTCAGTTTATCTTTTGCAAACACGGACCATCTATATTCGGGTCCCTGGATCCCTGGATCAACCGAATGACACAAAAAAGTGGACCTATAGAAAAAGGGGTCTTGTTTCAACTCACAAGAATAATGTCTTTAGTCAAGGCACATAAATGTATTAAAATGGCCAGATGAGAATAAAATAAAAGCACTTCCTCTATACATCACTAGTTCTTCTGTTTCTGTTTATTTTGTTTGTTTGTTTATTTTTTTCCTTTTTTAATTGCAAATTGTATGTCTGGGTAAATTAAGTAAATGTTGAGTATTAGATATTACAAAATTTGCAATTAATTCGAGCCAAAATTATGATGTGCAATTCAACAAAACCTAGAAGCATTTTGAAACATGGAAAACATAAGCAGCAACAATATCTATAATGAAGATAATAACAAAAATAAAAACATCAACACTGAAAACTAAAATCACAATAATAATAATAATGATAATGATAATGATATTGAAAGCAACAACATTAAAAACAATAACTAAAATAGCACATATACATGTATTTTAATGAAAACATCAGTATGTTTTTATTATCACTGCAAGAAGGTGGTGTATGTTTTCCTCCCAAAAATTTCGGCTGGTTATTTCTTTATTTTAGTTCACTAGTTATTAGATTTTATCTAATAACTATAAAAATACCCGTGTGATAACATCCCGTATGATATCATTTTATGATATCGCATACTTATTTTTAGAACTATGATAAAATGCGGTTATTTTTAGAAACTTGCATTCCAGTTAGAAACGCCGACGAAAATAAAACAAGTATATGTTATAAGATAAATATAATACGTTCTCAGTGTATTGTATGGAAAAATATCAAACTCGGTTGTGAGAATTGATAATTGTCTCGGTAGATCCTCGACATTTTTCAATTCTCCAAACCTCGTTAGATATTTTTTTCATACAAAACACTAAGTACGTATTATATATTTTCACGTTTCTTATGTAAGAGTTCACATAACTTTTCTTAGACTGGAAGTCGGCTTTTAAATAGAGGTATGTATCGTGAAAATTCTAATGGAGCCCCATTCCCATTGTGATAAAACCCCATCCCCTTTTGGGAGGTTGAAATCGACCATTTTTAATGTGATTTTACAAAATCTTGAAGCCTCTAATAAAATCCCATACACAAAAAATTAAGGTCACTAAATATTCAACAGAGGTTTTATGCACTATTTCCCATAAGAAAATGTTAATATTTTTTGCGGATTAGGTTTATTTTTGGTCATTTTTTCACCCTCTTAACAAATATCGGCGGCTCAGCGCAAATCAGTTGTAACTGCTATATATGCATAGGCAGTTACAATTGTTTTACACTGAGCCATCGATATGTAGCGTAGCCTCTTATAAAAGCCCATCAGAGCCCGAGATTAAAAAGCTTTTCTCATTCTCAATTAAAGATTTTCTCAAATATCAATTTGAGATTAAAGCTGTTTTAATATTCATTTTTAATATATTAACATAAAAGATAATATTAATAAGTTGTTATAAATAACAACTTGTTAATATTATCTTTTATTTTCATACGTTGATTTAAATTTAAAATTAGAGAAAATTCTCAGCTGAGCCTGAGAAAAGTTTTATAACATCGGGCCCAGAACCCCGGGGTTTTATTAGAACTTCTACGGTATTCACTATTGTCGAAAAAATTATAATGTAACTAATATAAAATCAAATGTCTAGTTTCTAAAAACATTTTTCATTGAAGAGCAGTTAACCCATTATTTCAGTATGTTTCAACATCTTCTTCAAATAGGGCCTGAATCCCGAGCTAAGCTTTTCTAGGTGTGCCAAAAATTGGAACAGAACTATTAACTTCTGAAGAAGGGTAATGTTTTAATTGAATTCAGATCAGGAAAGAGGCGCCAGACGGCTTAAGTCTAAAAATGACACTGTATAAGAGAAGTGATCTAAATTTGACAAATACAAACTGTTTATACAGTATTCATGTAAAGTTGACATTGAACAACCAACTATTATATCTATATCCACTTGAAAGACCCATCACCCAGCATTGATGTGGCATTGAAAATCTAATATAAACACCGGGGTATCTTGTCCGCAAAATGTCAACTCTAATTTCGAAATAGGAAAGTAAAAGTTGAATATTATTTCTAAGTGAATTTTCGTTTGTATTGAAATGATGAAATGATTCGTTGAATTTTTTGTTAGTAAATTAAAATGCATATACGTACATAGAATGTGTAATATATTACCATCATTCCTTGTCTTTATAATGATATATATAACTTTAACGACAGCTAATGATTGTATTGTAATAACAACAACGAATGATGGTAATGTAATATGATACATATCATTAAAATCACAGCGAATGCTGGTAATATATAAGGAAACAAATCATTGTAACAATAACGAAAGATGGTAATACATACATATAGGATACAGATCATTATATCGACAGAGAATGATGTTAATATATAATGATTCATATCATTAAAACGACAACGGATGACTGTATCATTACAATGACAACGAATGATGGTAATATTTAATGATTCATATCATTGTAACGACAACAGATGATGGTAATATAAAATGACACATATCATTATAACGACATTGGATACGTTTAATATATAATGAAACATATCATTATCACGACAACTTGTAATTGTGATATATAGTAAGACATATCAATATAACGACAACGCATAGTTGAAATATGTAATGAATTATATCATAGATATTTAGTGACATGCTTCCGTGAAATATAAAAATATTTTATAAATTTATCGTATTTATAATATTTATAAAAGTATTAAAGATAAACTACATCTATTGTCATGTTCTATTTAAACTCCGTTGACGGCATCTAACAATGTAAAAATCTTACAAAGCTTAATGTCCCCAAATCTTCCTTCGGGAGATTCACCCGGTGATTGTTTTGTTAAAAGGTCCAATATTTGAGGAAGCTTTCCATTTCGCAGACCATATGCTTGCCAATTGAGAATATGATACAAAACAAACAACAATTTCAGTAACCGTATTTTTGGATTTGATTATATTTCTTGGGATTAATCACAATACCTTTGGCTCTATTTGTCATAGAGGATATTGAATAAGTGGTCATTGAATACCAAATTTATTAAACGAGACATCTATAAACAGATAAAAACGAGGCTGCGCCGAGTTTTTGTCTGTTTAAGATGACGAGTTTAATAAATTCGATATTTTATGAGCACAAATTTGATAATGTATATATAATATGAACCAAAATTTTGCGAAAAATCGTCAAAATTCTTTAAATTCAACATATCAATTTTCCGCGAAACTTATAACGCCGTTTAAAACTGACGTCACTATATATAGATTATGGCGTCATTTTCGCGGTTACAAAATAGCGTTGCCATTCGCTTTGAGCTCATTTACATAGTTATTCCACAAGTGTAATAACACCCGCGTAATATCGAAAATATTCAACGAGGTTATTTCACTCCCGCGACGTAGATCATATTATAAATCAATTTATTTCATGGAGAAAAAACAAGAATAGTTTTCTGCATTGAGGAAATGAGTTGCGTAAATACCTGTTTACCTATATGCGATCGACAACGACTACAAAAATAAAGAAACAACAACAATAACAACCGGTTTAGCGCCAAAGGAAATTGTTTGAAATAGCGGGACTATTGTAAGTGCCCATAGATAATTATGCACATACAACGTTTTTTCGGTTAACCCTGGAATTTTTCTTAGACAAATTTTGTTAATTCGAGCATTGGAACGTCGTGACGATTTTTCTTAATTTGTTGGGAACGGGTATAAGTATAATTAAAGTATATATAGCACTGCGGGGACATTATAACGTTTTATGTCAACAATAAATGAATCAAAGTACTGAAAGTACTGATAAGTTGGAATGCGTTCAAGAGACGGTGACCTCAAGCCACTAACGAAGCTCACGCCTCCCGCCCAACATAGGTGCTCACACAATACGTCTCGTCTTGTGACGGGCGTATTTAAATCAATGTATTTCAACAACGAGAGACGCTTAAACCCCTGAATCGCTATACAGGCCTGTAACTGATTGAAGAAAAATGATAACAAGCGGGCCAAAATGGTCCTAAACCGCTGTCCTGAATCCGATTTGTCCAGTGGATCTCATCCAAGAAACTTTCTGGCAAAGTTTCATTCAAATTTGCCTAATTGTTGGAAGGAAATATAATTCGAAGAATAAACAGTGATAATAGACCCTGCACACCCACTATTTACAGAGGAGACTCAAAATTAGCCCTGCCACGCCCATATTTATGGGCTAATCAAAACTTTGCAAACAAATTTTGAAGATGGTCTCCAAAGATATGTTCTGGTAAAGTTTCATTGAAATCGAACAAGTGGTTCAGGAGGAGATGTCGTTCAAAGGTCTTGGGCTTAAATAAGTCCCGCCCTGCCACACCAATATTTATAGACCAATCAAAATTTCGTGAACAATTTGCCAAAAGCGATACCCCAGGAACATTCTGGTAAAGTTTCACAGACATTGGCCCAGTGGTTCTGGAGGAGATTTCATTAAAAGATTTCTGGCTCAAAATTAGGCCCACCCTGCCAAGTCAATATTTATGGGCCAATCAAAATTTTGCAAACAATGTTAAAAAAGGGTCACCCTAGGAACATTTTGGAAAAGTTTCATTGCAATGGGCCCAGTGGTTCAGGAGTAGATGTTGTTCAAAGATTTCAGGATCAAAATAAGCCCCGCTTTGCCACGCCCATATTTATTGGCCATTCTCAATTTCACGAACAAATATTAAAAAGGGTCACCCCAGAAATATCTGGTAAAGTTTCATTGAAATCGGCCCAGTGGTTCAGTATGAGATGTCGTTCAAAGATTTCTGGCTCAAAATAAGCCCCGCCCTACCACGCCCATATTTGTAGATTATCAGAATTTAGCGAAGAATTTTTAAAGAAGGTCACCCAGGGAACATTCTGTCAAAATTTTATTGAAATCGACCCAGCGGTTTAGGAGAAGAAGAAGTTTTAAGAAAGTTGGCGACACATGACGGACGATGGACGTCGGAGTCAGGGTGATCCTAAAAGCTCCCCTTGAGCACGTAGTGATCAGATGAGCTAAAAAGGAAGAAAATGATATGGACCATACAGCCGACTAATGGACGCAGAGGCGGACACTTATACACCCAAACAGTTTCTATGTTATTTTTAAATGACTTCTGCTCCATTTGAGTTATCAATTACATTTTTAATTAGAATTGTCGCAAAATGGACCTCAACAAGCGCGTTGTCCTTGATGAAAAGCTTTTTTCGCAGGGAAGTCTTTTACTTCATGAGTTGAAATTGCAAGACAATTCTTGGACGAAGTTCAATTGTAACTTCGACCTTCGTGACTCCAAAATTTGGCACTTTCTTGGGTCATAGACAACATTTGTGTCAAGTTTTATGATTTGGGTCAATTTGTTGTTCAGTTAGAGTGGAAACTGTTAACAGTTCAGGGTAACTTATGACCGTGACATGTATGACCCCGAAACAATAGGGTATTTCTTTGGATCATGGGCAATATTTGTGTAAAGTTTCGTGATTGCAGGTCAATTGCTTCTCCGTTTAGCAAGCGGAAAGCAAAAGGTCAATGGACTGACAGATAGATATGAAGAAATCAATATGTGCTCCTCTACTTCTGAGTTGGCGGTATAGTTAATAAAATCGTAAAATTGATAAGGTGGACGATTCTGGAATGATTTAGGAATGGTATAGAATTAGTGAGCGGAGCGAGTTTTGAGTGAAATTTAAGAAAGGGAATCCAATGTCGCTTATTTTATTCAGGATGAACAAAATTAGCGATATGTAAAACCTCCATTTAATAAAAAATGCATGTAAGTTCCACCAATAGCTTTATATTTCGCCAAGAACCAATCGGACGCTTTAAATTTCAATAATGTCAGTGAAATCGCGATTTGGTTCTAAAATGCTTTATTCATTTGAATGTACAAGTTGATCTTATTTATTGAGTAATTTAGAGAGTTTTGAATGAGTGAGTGTTTGATATGAATAAATGGAGCGCTTAGTGGGCGAGTAAGAATGTTTTTGATTGAGATGAATGTCAATATCACGATGTAACTAACTGTATGATGGTGCTCTTAAACGTGTTGATGTGCAAGAATGTGAAGAAAACAAGTTGAACTAGAAGGTCTGTTTCGAATGGCAAGTTATTTTGGTGATGGAATGCAATTTGGCAGACATTCATAATTCCATTAAAAATGTGGTGGCCAGGATTTTATTTGATGAATTTTGGGCGTTGACAATGAAACATTCGTGTAGATAAGTGTAATATGACGGAAAACAAACGACAATATGTTCCAAAATATTTATTAACTTTAAAAGTGTATCTTCACTTTCAGAAAAACTAAAGATTTTTATTTCGTAACTGTAGACAGAAATGTACAATATAACAATTTGTCATAAGTTAAATGTGTGATAAGGTCGTTCAGAAAGAGAAACTATACCTTTAAAAGAAGCTATAACATAATTCTACGAAAATAGGTCGCGACATTACCAATAAGCAGATCACGTGATCTGCCTGTGCTATGCCACAATACTGAGAAACCAGATCGCGACATTCCCAAATAAGCAGATCACGTGATTGGCTAGTGCTATTTTCAATAGCTGACCTTATTTGACTTGACTTATCACATGATTCCCAAATAAAGTAATGTAAACATGTGATACTAGTAAATTCGTATGCAATTTTGAATAAATATTGTTGAAATCATGAATTAGCGTGTTTATAATATACATGAAGTGATAGTTGTGTAATTGTACAGGATTATTTCCTTTTGATGAAATAAACTGTATGTCTATGTCAAGTTGAGATATACAAATAGGCCGAAGTGTATTCACATCCTGTTCACGTGATGAGTGTTCTCAAAAAACCCGAAATGAATTTATCTTGTGTTCATTTTGCGGTTTTGTTAAATCTAAGTTGGAATTGCTCCGCATTCCAACTTAAAAAGAAATGAATTTGTCAGTAACCACAGTACTCACAGCTTGGTTTAGATCGCATATTTTACACGATCTCGCGTATTGTAATATTTTTATTGAATTGATTGAATGGAGTTTTACGCCGCTTTTAACATTTTTTTCAGTTATATCGCTGCGGCTGGAGCACCTTACAATGGTTTTCTGGTATTTCTTTCACCAGTACAACCACCACGTCTTTTCCTAGCCCCAGCTGCTTTCTCACATAGGTCTACGATTATCAACCCATTGGTGAGAGACATTGTTGCATGGGGTTTTTGACAATTTATTGTTATTTTATTATCTAAGCTTGTAATGTTTATTCGCTGAACTAATAATTTAATTTTTTATGATTACATCAATTTTTGTTTATTCTGATTAGCCGAATAATTGGTTTTATTCTCCAAATGAAAACAATTCTGAGTGTGCGCTTATTTTGTAAACTTCCGATAAAAGTAAAAAATCTGTTTTATATTTGACGAATCATTTTTGCTTCGTAATATTAAATTATAAGAAATGAAGATATCGTTTATCGATTTCATAGAAGAATGAAACAAAAACCTAATCACTCTCATGTATGAATCCGCTTCGCGTATTCATACAGTGTGATTTGGTTTTTTGTTTCATACCTCCATGAAATCAACAAAAAACGTCTTCATCTCTTAATTGATTCGTAACCACCATACGCACAAAAGATACCAAATTAATGCTTTTCGTCGATGAAATAATTCTAAAAATATTACGGTTAACAACGTCGTAAAATTGACTCTGTGAATGATCTTGGAACGATTTTGGAATGAAATTGAAAGAGTGCGATGAGTGAGATTGAATGAAATGGAAGGGAGATAATCCATTATCGCTAATTTTGTTCAGGATGGACAAAATTAGCGATATTTATTAACCCCCCCCCCAATAAAATATAGCATACAAGTTCTATGAATTTCTTTCTATTTCTTCAAAAACCAATCAGACGCTTATGATTTAAATTATGACAGTAAAATTGCGATTTTTTGTCTAGCTTTATTTATTCTGAAAGTAGTTGTTGATCGAATATTTTAAGTTTTTTGGAGCGTGTTTGAATGGTTTGAGTGAATCATTGAAATGAATTGGTGGAATGCTGATTGAGTGATTCAGAATGGTCTTGATTAGGATGATTGTCAAATTTACGACGTAACTGGCAGGCATTTTGTTAAAATCCGATTTTATTTCATTTCAAAATTCTTTCTAGTTGTTGTTTTCAAAACATAAACGTTAAGAATTCGGACATTTTAAACATTTTCATGTTATCTTGACCTATTGACGCCCTGTGCATCAAACACATGGGGATTGCAAACGAAAACTATTGACTCCTTTAGAAATTAATGGGTGAATGGCACGGACAGTTATGCCTAAAAATTTATATCAGATATATTGAAAAGAAAATTGCACAGTCCTGGTGAGAAATCTCCAAACACGTATCATGACTTCAAATGGCGTCATGCTGAAAAATGCCTTGTTAAAACAATTTTATTTTCCAGAAAGATGTTGTCTAACAAAAAATATCATGAGCTTGACTTTCTTTTGATATATTTTCCACCAGAAAAAACAAAACACCAAAGTACCTTAAACTAAGCTTCGATTCCCGACTTGGCTTGTTTTTCATCCGGTATTTGACAAAAGGAATCGTGACGAATGTCTTTTTAATGGTTCAGTGCGAAACAGTTGTAACTGCCTATAAACATATAGGCAGTTACAACTGTTGCGCACCGAACCATCGTTTTGTCACCCACTGGTGTCAGTGGACGAAGGATGTACGCTCGATGTTCGGATAAAATATTGTGGGTGTGTGAAACAACAGGAAGTCGAAGCAAGGTGCAACGGGCTCTATACGGCTGAAAGTACCGTTGCCCGAATAAAGCTTTGTCATTTGACCTCAATCTAAGGATACACATTATTTTTATCATTAACCATAAAGGCCCGTCACGCGAAGAAATGGATTATAGGAAAAACTATCGTGTAAAAAAAATAGTTAAAGAAATTGACCTATATCAGTTGTCATTAGAAAACACAGTACTAAGATGCTTTTACAGTAAAAAAGAAAAAATAATATGGATTTAGAAAATTTTCGAAGTACAAATACTCTCTCCCACTTAGTCAGTCAGTGCGTGCGGGCTGTGCAGTCTGAGAGTTGCGATTCCCCTTCCACGATATTTGTTTTCGATCCTCTTTTTTCCGTGTCTAAAGGGCCACATAATTCAAGTCGGATATTGCATAGATTAGACGGGAGTAATATTGTAGAAAGTAAACGTTAAAAAAATCTACAAAATTTGATTGCGCTCTTTTTGGGGCGTGTATCAATTTATTGCGAATGAAATGAACATATCAATAAAGATACAATAAATGTCGCGTCTCTACCCGACCCCCATTATAGTTATACCGCCTCCTATTGAGTAAAAAAAAAGTAACATTTTTTAATCATTCGATTCAGAAATTTTAAGAATTAGCGGTAAAAACACGATCAATTTTATTGACAATATTATTGATTTAATATATCAATTCATCTCTGAAATCACCATTTACGATCAATATTTTGTAATGCAATAAAGCCTATATTGGCCGGATTAACTTTTAGATTTTGATACATCCTCCGATCGAATCAAATCTTTTAAACATATCAAGCTGAATTCTGTTTGGGTAATAGGCAACCGGAGGTGGAATTTACTTAGAATGCTCTTTATTTCTCGAAGAAAATGTGTTAACTGCAGTATGTAGTTTGAAATAAGCTGTGGTTATGACACTTTGTTTGTCCATAGATACTTGATTTCAAGCTTTGATAACCGTATATTTGACGACCCTTGGTCCCAATTTCTGAGTTTTGGCATGGGAGCAAATGTGACGGCGTTCTGTCAGATCGAAATCAAATAGTCCAAATTCAAAGGTTTTGCAGACGAAAATTTAAAATGGATTTAATTTGAAAAATAACCATTCTGTAGGGTAAAAAATATTGTAGAAAAAAAAAGAAAAGAAATTGCTTATCGGAAGCAATTTCTTCTTTTTTCACAATGTTTTCTCAATCATAAAAACACAGGCTCGTAAAAAGCAGGGATTTAACAGCGAAGGGTTAACCCGCCTCTACAATCATACATGCCACAGAAAAATATTAAGTGAAAACAATTAGTGTTGCTTAACTTTTTTGACTAAGTATCTACCATGAATCAAAATGTATAAAAATTCACGGTAAAGCAGATTTCTTAATGGACGGAAGCCATTCGGAACACCAATCGGCCAATCTCACGATCAACCTCGGATGTAAATAAGGGGACTATTTTTAAAAATTACGGGAAAACCTTGGAAAAACTCGATGGCGTCAGTTAAAATGGCGTTAGCCCTCGAAACTTTACATGAAAACATTCGACGTCGTCAACGCTCCTCGTTTAAGTCACTGATGTGAAACCATCGTATCCTTATATAAATATCTTTAGATTCTTAAATAACGACTGAAAAATCTTAATTTTTGAGAATGATTCGTCATTCTCAAAAATTAAGATTTTTCAGCTGTTATTTATTGTAAAAAACATAAATTTAAAGATAGCGCCGGTTGTTTCCGCGCTAGTTTTTTCTTACACTGTTTCCGCCTGACAAAATGCACAGTTTTGTTACATACCCAACCGCCTTATATAAATCCGAGGTCTGTTGCAGGTTACGGAAATGGCCGAGTGATATTCCGAATGGGACGGAAGCTTACAAAATTTCTTCGTAATATAATACTTTCTCGCGATTATTTCATTCTAGTCACTGGAAAATCAATTAAAAATGCAGTGGATAATTATTTCGAGTGTCAAATAGAAACAAAGGCCAACGGATAAAACGATTATCGGCTAATATTCAATCACGACTTTTGATTCATGGTGAAAAATGTCGCGGTAACCATGCTATTTGAAGAGAACATGAAAATCAACTTTATTGCTAATCTGACACGACTGTTTAGGCGTCCTGAATATTGCTGTATGCAATGATAGCCCGCCCTGTCATCTGTCAATGGGTTCAAGTGTGTGATTGTCAGGAATTTTCGTGAAAGATGCTGAAATAAACGATCAAGAGCAACACTTATAATAACGATAACTATAATAATAATATTAATAATAATAATGGAAAATTATGATAAAAATAATAATAAAAGAAGAAGAAGAAAAAGAAGAAGAAGATGATGAAGAAGAAAAGAAGAAGAAGAAGAAGAAGAAGAAGAAGAAGAAGAAGAAGAAGAAGAAGAAGAAGAAGAAGAAGAAGAAGAAGAAGAAGAAGAAGAAGAAGAAGAAGAAGAAGTGGACAAAAAAATTAGAAAAATAGAAGAGAATGAAACGAAAAGGTTTCAAAATTAATCTCTTACACGAAATTGAAACAACTGTTAATTAAGTGCAAAATATATTCAACATATCTAGTAGTGCTGGCTGACCAGAGATGAAGCTTTTTGGTCTTGTAGGATTTTATGTATCAAGATATAATTGTATATTATTATGTACAGATGTAACATCGTGCAATTAACAAGATGAATGATTCTGGAATTTTGGAACGGAATTGAATGTGTGGGACATATGAGTTCTGAATAAACTTAAAGGGGGGTAATACCATAAATCTTATTTCGTTCAAGATGAACGAATTAGCGGTATCTATTTCATTCTTTAAGGTGGCAATGGACAGCAGCCTCCCGACTCGATAAACCGGAAGTGGGTTTTCGTTTATTTTACGGCTTTTTTGCGCGTTGTTTAAAAAGACCGGTTTGCGTAAGATTCTACTTATGGAAATAACGTAGAATAATGATGGTAAAACTTCATAAATTAGCTTCTTTTCAACATTTGATATTAATTGAATGACTGGGTCATTAAATTTAACAATAAAAATGCGTTAAAACCGTCATTCGATTAGGGGGAACTCTGAAAAATAACGAAAAACTTTCTTATTTGCATGGAAAGGTATGCTGAATTTTTTTACCAAATAAAGGAAAAACATGGATTATAAACATGTCGGAAAATAAGAAAAATTCATTGGGTAATTTCTTCAAAAAATATGTTTTTGTGGCATTTTTACCTAGTAAAATTACAAAAATTAGTGCATTTTTAACTTTTGGAAGCAAATTGTGCGAATGCAATTTATCAAAGAGAAATTTTCTTGTCAATAGCCATTGTGTACATGTATAAGGTCTATCAATATGTATATTTTTTATAGCTTTAACTTAGTACTGGGTTTATACTAGACCTCAAACGAATATAACCGTTTTACTGAAAAATGGCCTATACCACTCAAGGGCAGATAACTCTAGCATGAAAACGAGCGTGGAAAGGTAACTTCAAATTTTGATATAATGACTACATAATGTTAATCTACAGCATATGTGACTAAGAAAAAAATTCATTGGGCGGAAAAAATGACGCCATGTGTCCATTGCTACCTTAAATAAAATATACATAGCGGTTTAATCATAGTTCCTATAGCACCATTAGCATCATAAATCGACAATCAATGGATTGATGGCCCAATGTCCTTCGTCCGAGATATGTAAACGTCAATTATCTTTAAAATATTCAAAGGTAGTGGACACGTAATGGTCCCGCATCATTTCGGAAGTCAATGTTAGAAATCGCTACGCCGATTGTCTACTTTGTGGGATCAAATAGTACAATGGCTTAATGTTATAATTTTGTCATTCTATAAAGAGGATACACTAGCAGATACGTAAGATTTCTATTGGAAAATGAATGCTTAAATGTAATTTTGTTGAGAGGTTTCTTCGCACGGGGTGCAATACTTCCTAACCACGAAATTTTTACATCAAACCACGTCGTTGCAGAGTTTCTACAATTGTCATTCAGATGTGAATTTATTTCAAGATAGTGCAAAAGAATTCTAAGAATTTGATTCTTGAATAACTTTTCATGAACTGTAGATTACACAAGCTATTTGAAGTCATATGAAGAGTACTGTTAACCTTGAAAGGTTCGAGTTTTCGCCGAAACAAGCTTTTTCGCGGCGATTTAGATTCGCGGATTGTTACTACCTGCGACTGGCGCGAAATAAAACACGATATGGAAAATTTATATTTACTAAATATGTGTTCGTCACAGGTTGAAAAGGTTTTTCGACAATTCACTCTAATTTCAGCTATAATAAAACCCATTCGGAACACCACTCGGCCAATCTCACGATCAACCTCGGATGTACGTAGACGGACTATTTATAAAAATTACGGGAAACCCTTGGAAAAACCCGATGACGTCAGTTAAAATGGCGTTAGCCCTCGAAACTTTGAGTGAAAACATTCGACGTCGCCAACGCTACTCGTTTAAGTAACTGGCGTGAAACTATTGTAAAATTATCTTTATTTTCTTATATAACGGCTGAAAATTTTTAATTTTTGAGAATGATTCGTCATTCTCAAAAATTAAGATTTTTCAGCCGTCATTTACTGTAAAAGATAAAAATCTACGGTGCTAATTTTCCTTACACTGTTTCCGCCTGACAAAATGCGCGATTTTGTTGTGTGTGTATATCCGTTTATTTATCGTCGCTACCGTAGCACATGCCCATATGAGCGACGCCCCAAGAAGACAGTTAGTTGTTACGAGGGATAGTGCAAGGATACATGACTAACCTACTGCTGAGATCCGCCTTGGTTCTTTTACGTGCTCGGTGTAAAGCCCCGTCTCACGGGGCCTCGGTTTAACGTCTCATCCGAAATACAATTAGTTTTTCGTTAGTGCGGATCTTTATATCGCCAACCAACGAGCCTATGTAGATAACCAATTAAACTGTTCATTTCACACCTATAATCAAAATTTCAACAGGTTAGGACTATTGTCTTGTAAGTAGATTTTACCAAAGAAGGATAATACATTACAACATCGTTAATTTCGTTCATAATGAACGAAATTAGCAATATTATATTACCCCTCTTTCAAATATTTCATAACTCGCTAATCCTATTCATTCAATTCCACTCCCCGAGATGATACCGGAATAATTCATTTCATGAATTTTATATTCTTTAGTGTAATTTAGAGGATAATCGTTTGTTTCGGTGTAGGATCGATTTATATTTTATTGAGTGAACAACAAAGGCTATATTTTCACGAGTGGCAAAGCCACGAGTGAAAGTATAGCTTTTGTTGTTCAAGAAATGAAATATTAATCGATCTTACTCGAAAAATAAACGATTATTCTATTTCTTTATTGCAAAAATGAGACAAAATGTGAAATTTCTAGGACATATTTTCGTAAAGCGCGTCATTTTGCACGTGATTGCTATGCAACGTTCAATGTGACGTCACTTATTTCGCCCCGCATAGATGACGTCAGAAAAGCACAAAAGCAGGGTATAAGTTTTTGATAATTTCACTGCTTTCGCGTTGAGATTATCAAGTGATAATCTACCGTTATTTCTCGATAAACCACCGAAAAACATTAAAGAAAGGCGTAGAGTTCCCCATTTTTTGACACCACCAAATCTTTACAGATGAAAAAAAGGTAACACGCACCCGTCATTATAATGTCAACTGAGTATTCTTCACTTTCGATCAAAAACACTCCTTGTCAGTGTTAAGGAGTTCTTTTTTGTTTTTAATTTAAAATTTGTCACATTTATCTCAGAGACCTGTTACTTTAAGGACCTCTTATGCAAGTTGTTCTTTGGCATGTTTAAAACGAAATCCTACAGAGCTGGGCTGCACAAATGTTTTGTCTTTTTAAGCATTTTCATTCTTTTCCTGTAAACAATTTTTACGCTTTTATTTTGAGTAGTTGTTTTATCATATGCCATGGTTTAAACCTATTTATTCACAAGGATGCGGATAAAATTTCTTACAGCTTAGATAAAACCCTTTCGATTCTTCTTCAAAAATTCAACAGTACTCGTGCCGTATTTGCGGGCCAATGAAAGATCGAAGATCGATAAGCACTCCCGGGAATTAAACTCGGGACCTGTTGGTTAAGGAGCCGACGCTCTACTTCCTGATTATGGACACCAAAATGTAAGTTTACATATGCCTATATTAAGTCATAATTTTACTGTTGTTTTATTCAGATGTTGTTCTCGCAGCAAAGGGCTTCTGAATTCTGTGTTCAGCTCTTTAACACCCACACTCATGTCAGAAGCAGGAAAAATATGCAGTAACGCTACTAAACTAATGCCAAGATATATATCTATAAAAGAACTAAGTGTGTTGTAAAAAAAATCTAACGAGGTTGGGGAAATTGATAATTGTCGAGGCTCTCGAGACAATTATCAATTCCCACAACCCGGTTAGATACTTTATATACAATACACTAAGTACGTACATGTATTATATTTATCGTATATCCTCTATTTGCCTTGTTTTCGTCGATGCTTCTAAAAGAAATGAAAGTTTATAAAAATAACCACAAAATGTCATTGCTCTAAAAATATCCATGTGATATCATAAAAAATATGATATGGTATGTTATCACATGGATATTTGTATAGTTATAAGATAAACACAGAAATCAAATACACAGTAAGGTGATTTAAGCTGTGAAAATAGATGTGAGGATGAAAGGCGTCATGTTAAATTGGATGTCCAAAGGAAACTTGACTTTATTTAATCGCAAAAGAACGTCATATCGAGCATCCGCTTTGAATTTTTTCCTGTAAATATTACTTAAGGAAACGAATTATACCGGTATTATGTTGCATATCAATAAAAAACATCTGAATTAATTTTTCTTATAGTTTAACAAATGTAATCATTTTATAAAGACATGTGTAAGAATTAAATGACAGCCTTTCGTAAGTTTAGCAGATATTATGAATCGCCCTGTATGTTCGAAGGAATGTCCAATGTCATCGTGCATTTCGAAACATTCTTTTCCCCTACTTTAAGTCTGTCTTTTAAAACTTTTCAAAATATGACAAACAAATCCCTTTGTATTCTTCCAAAGATATCTTTCTTTTCTTGTCAGAAGGACTTATGGAAACAAATTCTTATATATTGCTCTCATTTGTTCAATAAATTCTATGTATCGATCTACCGTTTACAATCCGTTTTATACATTTTGTTTTTTAAAATAAAACCGGTGAACATAACGTGTATCCAATATAGATATAATGATAGATAAAAATACTAGTGTGAATATCAAGTTCGTTTCCACGCCTTTACTTTGTTTCTTTGTACTGAGTCAAGAGCTTTTAGATCATCAGAAATGTCTTTCGGGTGTTACAATGTACCTTTTCGACAGAAGGAAAATATTTTCGGATCGAAATAAAATTATGGAATTATTTTCCACTTCCTCTTTGAAAATCGAACTATATGGACAATCTTAGACTGAGACCGAAATCGCTGGATTTTCAAAACTGCTCTTAGACAAAAGCATTTACAGTGTGCAGTTGGCTTGAAGTGTTACACTTTATCAATATCAATCTTCCATTGTCTATCCTTCTTAAATAGGATTAATCAAACATACTGCTTTTTGTATATGTAACATTTTATTTTTTTGCATAAGGCCAATGAATACGTTCAAAAATAGCACACTCGTTTTTATCAAATTGCCAAGTTTCAAGTTCGACGGACGTTTTTAAAAAAACAGTGTCACAAAACGCACTAACGTGTTTTATGAAATCGCAGATTTGCAATCTCATTAAAATCATCTTTACGAAACCACTACGCTATCTCTCCGTTACGTACAGGCAGGGGCGTAGCGGTAGGCAATATGGTGGATCTGATTTTAATGAGACTGCGCAAATTTGTAAAATGACTTCTTCCGAAGGAATGATAGAATAAAGCGCGGTGTTATTTTTCCCGGATCCGAAGAATAATTTAGAAGGCATATACTTAGCGTCACCAGAAAGTTACCACCTAAAGCACCCTTAGATCTTCCAAACAATATTGTCATGTGCAAAATACAATGTGTAATATTTATACTAGGTATAAATGTGTATGCACAAATTAACTACATGTATTGTATTGATAAGGTGTTTTCTCTATTGACACAAGACGTCAAATGCAAATTATGTCATTCCTCCGTAATTGACGTGTATGCAAAATTTATAATAATAATAATAATAATAATAATAATAAAATCTTTATTTAACGAAGGTAACTTATTAAGACATCATCATACACATAAATCAAACAGCATAATGATTAGCTTATTTACAATAAGGCCTTCGAATAACAAAATAACATGTAATGAATCACACACATACTCGTCAAACACGCGCACACGAATAACTAACACTTTTTTTGAATAGCATTGCAAAGCACACATACACTCACACTAAATATATAGATCCGGACATACACATTTAACTTACGAAAAATCATTCATAGATATCAGATATTCTTTTAATCTTTTCTTAAAGCATTTGATGTTAGATATTTGTCTTAAGTGTAATGGGAGTGAATTCCAATACTTCATACCTCTAAACGAGAAAGTTTTTTTCTTGTTTTCCGTTTTTGGTATACATTCCAAAGAAATATTATTGTTCGTTTCGGATCTTAGAAGATAAAAATTATTGCTACTTAGATTTAAGAGATTAGACATATAAGAAGGAGTTAATCCATTTATTATCTTAAATACCATCAAAACGGTGAAATATATGCATCGAGTTTTAAATGTTAACCATTTTAATTCAATAAAATTGTCTTTAGTGTTCGACATCCTAGGTTTACTTAGAATGATCCGTGCTGCCCTTTTTTGAATTTTGGTTATCCTATTTATGGATGCAGACGATCCCTGATTCCATGTTATACAGCAGTAGTCAAAGCATGGAGTTATATATGAATTGTAAAAGATTTGTCTCATTTCAGGGGTTAAGAAATGATTAATTCTTTTCAGTAAATGTAATTTAGACGATAACTTTACACAAGTTTTATCAATATGAATTTTCCAGGAAAGGGTGTTATCAATATAAATTCATAAAAGTTTCTGAGAAGAAACATTTTCTATTTGATTATCTAAAACTTTTAAATTTAGTTTATTAGCATACACGTAGTTTTTTTAGGATTTAAAACCATGTTGTTGAGGTGACACCAGCGCTCAACCTTAAGAAGGTCTTCCTGTAGGGTCTCGTTAATTTTTATTGTATTTGAACCAAACTTGTGGAGCGTTGCGTCATCAGCATACATGTCAATATCTGAGGATATATTTAATGGTATGTCATTAACATAAAGCAAAAATAAAATGGGTCCAAGAATAGATCCCTGGGGTACTCCAGATGATACAGGTCTCATTTCGGAAGATTTTGTTCCTTTTTTACAACTTGAAATCTATTAGTCAAATATGAATGAAAGAAATTACATGTGTCGTTTGAGAAATGATACAGTTTTAACTTATAAAGCAGTATATCATGATCGACAAGATCAAATGCTTTTTTGAAATCAAGAAAAACTGATCCAATAACATTTCCATTGTCAATATGAGTTAACCAAGAATCTATTAAATGAGTAAGTGCTGTTTGGCAAGAGTGGTTTTCCCTGAAGCCAGATTGACGAGCATATAAGATATTAAATTTTTTAAAGAAATCTTTAAGCTGATTTGCAATGTGTCTTTCAAAAATTTTCGATAATGTAGGTAAAATAGAAATTGGTCTATAATTGTTTGGGTCACTCTTTTCGCCACCTTTGAAAATAGGAGTGATATTCGCTTTTTTGAATTCTGTCGGGAAAATGCCTTTCGATATGCAGTTATTGAAAATACTTGAGATTGGTACAGAAATAAAGTCTTTGCATAATTTCAATATATTAGCCCCAATATTATCGATTCCCGACGACTTTTTAGAGTCCAACTTTTCAATCATGTTTTTAACCTCTAGTGGTGTAATGAACTTGATATCAAAGTAATTATTCTCTAATTTTACATCAAGGTGATTTTTTAAATTTTTGAACATTTCTGTATCTAAAGGAACCTTCTTTACTATTTTGAAAATATCTGAAAAATGAGTATTGAGTTCATTTATTACATGTTCAGTGCCTTCTATTTCTCTATCGCTGATACATAATCTGGAAGGTATTTGGGACTCGGTAACATCATTAGAAGAAATATGCTTTAGATTTTGCCATAAAGTTTTAGGGTCATATTGATTTTGAATTGCTTTATTAAAAAACTCCTTTTTACTCTTTCTTATTTTTGCCGTAACCTTGTTTCTATGAATTTTATACATTTTCCAATTCCTCGACCGTTTAAATTTATCCCGTTCCGATATTGCTATTTTGATGTCATCATTATACCAATCCGGTTGTTTCAATCTCTTAACTCGTTTTTCTTTCATAGGAATATGCTTATCTAGAATGTCATTCAAACAAGAGTAGAAATATTTCAATGCTTCGTCTGGGCTTAATAAAGTTTCGATTACGTCAAAATGTATAAAAGATAAATCATTAATAAAATTTTCCATTATCAACTTGGAAAATGATCGATATCTCATTGTTTTGAGCGTGTTTTGTTTTTCTGTTGAAACACTGCATTTGTACGTTAGTGCAATGGGATTATGGTCGCTTATTCCTATGTCAGGAACCAAAGTTTCAAGTATAAATTGCGGGCACGTACTATAAATATGATCGATTATATTCGCGGAATTTTTCGCGATTCTTGTGGGCGTTTCAATGTGTTGGTGAAGACCAAAGTCTCGGACTAACATAGCCCATTTAGAATTGCTATAAGTTAAGGGTGGTGAATAATTTATATTAAAGTCACCTAACAATACAAAATCAGTTTTGCAATTTTCCGCGAAATTCAACTGCTCTTCAAAAACATCAATCCAGTCTTGGTTATTATTTGGTGCTCTGTAACAGAAATTTAATAATAATGCTTTGTTATTTCGAAAAATTACCTCAATCCAGATGCTTTCGATACCACCTAATTCTAGATCATTTCGTCTGCGATAATTTACATAATCTGCAATATATATTAATAATCCTCCACCAATTTTACCTTCCCTGTCTTTTCTTTCGATTGAAAAGCTATCGATTTTAAGATATTTGTCATCAATCTTTTCGGTTAGAAATGTTTCTGACACACAAAAAATATCAAGTAAATTTGATTCTTTTAACATAACCCTAACTTCATCCATTTTTGGAAGTATGTGCTGTATATTTAAATAAGCTACGTGTAAACCTTTTTGTTTGAATTGAAAAGTTTGATTAGATTTATCATTATTTTTCTGGCAATTCGAATTATTTTCTGTATCATTATTTGAAATGAGTGAGCAATAATTATTCAATTGTGATTCATAGGTATTATTAAAGTTGGTTTGTTTAGATATTTCTCCCTTTTTGTTACTTTCATTTTTACAAGGCACAGATAAAAAATCATTATCTATAGTACAAGCACTTTCACACAGACAATCTTCATTAGGCAAATTGCAAACAGAACACAAATCAATAAGAACATGGAATTTGTTACTACATTGTTTAGGTTTTTTATGTATGTCCGGTATGTCCTACTTATTGAGGAACCAACAGTCACGTGATAGGTGATTAGATCGCCCACAGTTCCAACATCTACTGTAATTTGAATTCCCATGCCGCCATCTTCCATTGTCTGTGTTTCTACGCCGTCCATTTAACGGCTTATACGTGTTCTGATCGTAGTTAATTTTTGGTGATTGTTGCTTGATAATCGGAACGCTTCTATTAATCGTTTTAATAAGTGTCCTGGTTCCTTCAGGCACTAGGTGTATTCCATCTCGGTGATAAAGGTTTTCAGCTCTTAGTCCAGTACCATATACAAATGACGTGTAACAATCTATGAGTGAGGCTGTCGATTGTTCACACGCCTGCTTTATTACGTCGTTTATTGGGGTTACCTCTGCATCGCCTCGCGGGCTAACAGTACATAGGGAAAACTTGCATTGTGTAGATGTCATTTTAATCATATGTTCAAGTTCGTCATACACTGATTTGAGACAAGTTTCATTAGCAGCATCGTTACCCCCTGCATAGACAACACTGTTGCTGTAGTGATCCAGGTTCATTGACAATAGCTTGTTGGAAATATCCGTAATTTTCTTACCGCGACATGTCATCACCTGTACATTTCTGTTAAGTCCGCGTGTGTGAATTCCCTTTAGTATTGAATCCCCTATAAGGAGAACCTTCCCTTTCGTTGTTGAGTTAGATCCATTTTTAGGGGTCAGCGGTGTTTTGATACCAGTGGCAGAGTTTCCTTTTGACACATTGACTGAATTTCCCCCTTGTAGAATTTTGCTGGTTTTTAACTGGTTTCTTGATTCAACCATCTTTGGTGTTTTCTCCGCCCTGTTTGGAGTGACAATAATATCAGACTTGGAATTAGACTTAAATTAATTTTGGAACTTTATTATCCCAAATTGTTTATGGTATTTGCTAGCCATGACGAAATAAGGGCAATATTATTGAAAGTTTTGCACAACGGCTTTGGGGTTTCGGTAGGGTCGAAGCAGGATTGTCTTTTATTCAAACTGATCGCCTTCAGTTTCTCTTTATGTAAATTAATAACAACCACGGGTTTGAATCCCACTTCCGGATTGTTTGTACGAAGTTTAAACAACTATTCATGTGTCAAACTGCTGAAGAGGGAAGGCAGAGGGCTTGTATTTATTAAAAGATTTTATTCTTTGTTTGGTTTGTTTATATTGATACTTTTGACTTACGAATCATAATTTGGGTTTGGGTTATAGTAAACGTAATTTCAAGATTGGAAAAATTGAGTCGGGGTGAAATAAATTTTATATTTTATTTCAACAAAATATTAATCAACCCTGTGTTCCTGGTTCTTATTGGAATAATTACGACGGCACATTTCGATCGAGTACCAAAAACATAGGGGTTTAGAGAGAAATCTTTGATTAAAGGAACATATCGTTTATTTTAAAGAAAAAAATATATCCCGTTAAAAACGTAATAAAGCACGTGACATTACGAGAATAAAACCGGTGACATGCCTCAGTTTATTCGTTGATAATAAACTTTGATAGACTTCAATTGGTTTGAAATATTGGATGATTCTTTCCACTGTATAAAACTTAATGAATCCCCGGTGATAAGAAAGTAATATGCTACAATAATAAATTATAGTAAAAACTTTTTATCGTATTTGTCTAAATCATTTTTTTTATTTATTCATTTATTCATTTACTCATTTATCTATTTATTCATTATTCTATTCAATTATTTACTTATTTATTTATTTATTCATTTATCTTTTTTATATATATTTATATTTATTTATCTACTTATTAGTTTCCAATTGATTAACATAATAAAATTGCTGTTACAGCAGTAAGGCTCGTATCAAGTCACAGCCAACTGAAATATTAAAAAATTAGTCGCATTACATGAAAGTTGATGAGTTTTGCTTTTAATTTTGTAGAAAATAAGAAAGATACAGCAAAAGTAGCAATCGGCACATGGGGCTATTTCTTCACTTTTTTTCACACTGTTTGTTTGTTTGTTCTTTTTTTGCGTTGTTGTTGTTTCTTTTTTGTACACATATGTTGCAGATTATTTTTGTACAGAATACCAAAATCTGATGGTATCTTTTGGTTCTCGTTTTCTCTCAAGAGTTATATACTCTTTGATGTCACTCGCCATTTTTCAGTAAAATGGTTGTATACGTTTTATGTCTTGTGTAGACTGAATGCCATCTGATAACGATAATACACATGCCTGTATAGACCTTTTACACAATCACTCACTGTTGCCAATAAAATTCTATATGATCAAATACATTTGCAGAATTTGTTCTGAAAAATAATAAAAAAAAAAATAAAATAAATGCACTTATTTTGATCATTTTCAGGGTGAAAAATGGCACAAAACACAAATTGTAAAACACTTGGATTTTTTTTCTTTTTCTGATTTGTAAAAAAATGTATTTTTCCTTTAATCGTAACAATAGCATACCTTTCCAGGCATATTAATTTTTTTTGAATATTCAATAATATTCACTCCTTTTTAAGTATTATTTAACTTAATTAGATATATTGTTGATTTAAAAAATATAGTCTTATCAATTGACTGCTATTACCTTAAGTATTATAAGTAGCTATGTTATTAAATTTAACTTTTATTATTCCAAGTTATTTTCACCAGCAGTAACCTACAAAAAGTAGTCTTTTTAAACATCGCGCAAAACAACAACAACAACAACAACAACAACAACAAAAAACATAAGTTAAACAAATACCCGCTTCCGGTTGATAAATCCGGAGTGCGATGTCAATTGCTACATTAAGAAAACCAAGAAATTGCTTTTTAAAGAATACGGATTTAGCGGGTTTTGCAAGTTTTGAATAAACCTAGAGAAGGATAATATTATATCGCTTATCCAGTTTTACGAAACAAGCGATATTCTTTTATTTCCATTTGAAAATCTATTTGTTGTTCTTCAGATAGATTGTGCGTCTGCACGGAATTTTTCATCAGGCGTTCCAAATCCTATACAAGCAAATAAAAATCATGGAAAACTTTGATTGATTTGGCAGAAATTTTGGAGGGTTTTGAAGGATTTGGGGTGTTTGTAAATGATTTTGGAGCGTCTGAACGAATTGAGTGCGCGTTTTGATGTCTTTGAATGATGTTCTGAGCGTGTGATTTAGAATGGTTTAGATCGCGGCGAGTATTATTGTTCGAGATTAATATCTGAATTAATAGTTTTCAATTTTTCACACCGGAAATAAAAAATAAAAAAGAATACGTTGTAAATGATCAGTACTGTATATAATGGTAAATTTAAGTAGGAAGCAATCCTTATGGGATAGTGTCAGCTTTTAATATCCACTTAAAGTTAATTTAATTCACTGTCATTTTAAACAAATATTTAAATATTAGTAGAGGGGGATATCCCAATATTGACTTGAAGCTATCGAATACATCAGAATATAAAATGTTAAATTGTCTCCCTTTGCTTTTCTTTATTTCCAGATGATTTTAAATGAAGATACCATTGACATCAGTCGATTGTAAAATGGGAAAAATTGATTATATATAAGCACAATGTAAAACGTATGTGTGTGAATTGTGCGAAAATGAAAGACTATAAACATTTTGACATTAAGTAGGAAACGTCGTTTTCTGTCAGTTGTTGCAAAATGATATTCTAAAAGTGAGCATGTTGGGTTCCTAAAAGTCAAACGAAATATACCACTATTGGTTTGATCAAGGAAAAATATGATCAGGGCCCAAGGTTATAAAACTTTTCTCATTCTCAATTCCAATTTTTCTCAAATTTCAATTCGAGATTAAAGCCGTAATTCGGTTTTAATACTCATCTCAATGTTTTAGCATAAAATATAATATTAATAAGTTGTTATAAATAACAACTTATTAATATTATCTTTTATTTTCATACATTTCTTTAAATCTAAAATTTGAGAAAATTCTCAGTTGAGCCCGAGAAATTTTTTTATAACCTTGAGCCCAGATGTCTAAGTGGCCTCGGTGACTTTGTGGCTCGTTATACCATGTGGTATTAAGATATTGATTTTATTTTAATGTATAATGATATTTTCTGGAAACCAACACGATAAATCAACGTTTCCTGGATATTTTAGCCAACGACTAAATTTGTATATGAAAAATCGCGATTTTTCTTCTATCTTATCATAACATGATACGTGCGCGTATCATTCGTGAAAAATCATGACAGTTTTTGAAGAAAGTTACAAACAACGCCGTTTTTATTACTTTCAAAGCTACGAAAATCATAGGGAATATAGAAAATAACATGTTAGTGTCAAAGAATAACAATGTTATCTGGTCGAGGCTGGGAGAATTTATCAGGATGAGGCTCTGCCGAGTCATGATAATTTCTCGCAGCCGATACCAGATAACATTGATATTTTAAGACACTAACATATTATTCTATTTATCATGCAATCATTTTCAGCGCTTAATTATAATAAACCCTTAAAAATCAAAGAAATCCAGGTTAAAGAGTATGCAAACTGTTTCTAAAAATAGACTGACTGATATCATGTTATGTTATCAGGCAGGTGTTATCAGGGTAATGCAGGCTTCATTGCATGATAAATACTTTTCTCTCGTGTATTCTTTACACAAAATACAAGTCGGTGATGAGCAATTCGTGGACAAAATGAATTGCGTAATGCAGAGGTATGGAAATATGACTTTTCTCCACTTGTCAATGGACAAGTAAAAGTCAATTTCCTACTTGTCCAGGATTGAAATGAACTTGCCCACAAAAATGAATTAATAAATATTGAAAAATACCCATTGTTTTTAATGAACAAAATGCTGTAACCCATCATTTTCTTATTAAAGGCAATATTTTCTCCACTTTGATACAAACAAAAGGATGGCTTTCCTCCTAGATCTTTTTAGTACTCTATCAAGATTTGATGTGGTATTCACTTGTCCACGGCAAGTGGCATAGAAAAACATCTTGGCCGCAAGTAGAAAAGCCCATGTCAGACAAGTTGGGCATGGTAATTCCACACCCCTGCGTAATGGTTACAAAATATAGAACATGGCTAATTCGGCTCTTCACCAGACCGCTGTCTTCTAGTTAATGTCAGTTTTAGATAATTCTAATAAGTTTCGATTACTAGACGTTTGACATTTTGACATGAACAAGCAAATACAATAATTTCTTATCGAATATCGACTTGAAGGTTTTGGGATTATCATGTTTGTGTTTGAATAAGAATTGTAATTGTCTGTTAAAATTCATTTTACATATTCACTAGCTTGCAGGGGACCCAGATTGATTAAATAGAGGATAATCGTTTGTTTTTCGTGTAAGATCGATTAATATTTCATTGAGTGAACAACAAAAAGCTGTATTTTCACGAGTGGCGGAGCCACGAGTGAAAATATAGCTTATGTTTTTCACGAAATGAAATATTTATCGATCTTACACGAAAAATAAACGCTTATTCTATTTCATTAATGCAAAAATGAGAAAAAATGTGACAATTCTAGGACATATTTTCGTAAAAAACGTCATTTTGCGCGTAATTGCTATGCAACGTTTATTGTGACATCACTTATTTCGCCCCGCATAGATTAGGCCAGATAGGATGAAATGCACAAAAGCAGGGTTTAAGTTTTTGATAATTTCACTGCTTTTGCGGTGAGATTATCATGTGATAATCTACCGTTATTTCTCGATAAACCATCGAAAAGCGTTAAAGAATAACAAATACTCAGACATGGCATGGGATTATTATATATAGTTCACTAACAGCTCAGAAATAGCTAAGAATGAAAATCAATTAGGATTCTAAATGGCATTTATAAGATAAAGCGTTTTTGGAATAATTTTTTTATGCCGCAAAATAAGAATTTCTAAGCCTTTCTTACTTAGATGCTTTATCAGCCTCGGCTGACACGAGTAGCACTGTTTTTTTCATCCAAGCTAAAAAATCGTTATTTTGATATCTCTAATTAAAAACTTTTATAATATGACCTACGTCGCGGGAGTGAAATAAACCCGTTGAATATTTTTTATATTACACGGGTGTTATTACACTAGTGGAATAAGTATGAAAATGAGCTCAGAACGAAAAGCGATGCTATTTTGTAACCACGAAAAAAATACGTCATAATGTATCTATTGTGACGTCAGTTTTAAACGGCGCTATACATTTCGCGGAAAATTAAAATGTTGAATTTCAAGAATTTCGACGATTTTACATAAAAATTCGGGTCAAATGATAAATAGAATATAAAATTTGTGCCCATAAAATACAGAATTTATTACACTCGTCATCTAAAACAGATAAAAACTCGGCGTAGCCTCGTTTTTATCTGTTTATAGGTGGCTCGTTTAATAAATTCGGTATTCCATGACCACTCATTCAATATCCTCTATATCTTAACACTCCTTCAAGAGTGGCCGTCATAACACCATACAACAACTCATCGTGTTTTTGTGCTCTCTAAATTTTAGAGCTAAGTGGTCTTGCGATCTGAAGTTAGCTGCCTAGCAGCCTGTCGTCACGTAGCTGGCAGGCTGGAAGAGTCTATGGCCTAGAGTTGAACTACTAAAATATGAAACCAACAACCTTCAGATCTTTCGGTTCAGTGAGCTGACGCGAAGTATTCAAATGTGATTCCGACAGTCTAGTAGCCAGACGGCGTGACAGCCTTAAAGTCCAGGGGATCCGTTTTACTAAACGTCTTACGAAAAAAATGATCGTACGTCAAAATCACAAATCGTACCTGGTGTTTTTATTCATTGTTAGATTCTGCCTTGCAATTTCTCATTGGAATCGTCTTCCAAAGACGATTCCAATGTGATGATGCATGGCAGAATTACATATTTAGTTACCACTATAGAGGTAACTTTAAGTTTTGACTTACGCAAACAATGATCGTAAGATGTTTAGTAAAACAGGCCCCAAAGACGTAGCCCTGGCTGTCTAGTGTACAAAGAGAATTATATGTTGGTGTCTTTAATGATAAATGTTCTTTTGTCGAGGTTTGGAGAATTCATCATTACGAGGCTTTGTCAAAATTGAAAAAAAAAATTGCAGCAAGGACCTGATAACGTTGGATGTCTTAATACACTTACATATCACTTTATTTATTATGCAAACATTTTCGGGTGATTTGGTTTTATGACCCCTTTGAAATCGAAGAATTTTTGGTAAAAACGGTCCTGTTTAGGTCATGAAAATGAGAACTGTTTCTGGAACCGATCTATCTTTTAAATTCTTTTTCGGTTCGGTTCGGTGATAAATCGAGAACATTACGATATTTATTGATTCATGTTATTTCGCGAAATTTATAACGCCGTTTGCAAAATGACATCAGCATATCCGTTATGACGTCATTTTCCAAACAAAAAATATAACGTTTTTCTTCGTTCTTTGCTCATTTGCATATTTATTCCACTAGTGTAATAACACTCGTGTAATATCAAAAATATTCAACGGGGTTATTTCACTCCCGCGATGTGGGTCATATTATAAACATCTATAATGTATAATGCATTGAAAGCAGTAGCTGTAATTATAAAAATTTGGGTTTTCCCAATTACAACAACTTTGAGTACACAGAATCCTGAATGTCAAACTCCCTTCTGCATCTTCAAGGAAAGCGCGACTTACTTTAAAAATTCCAATCATGATAAGTATTAGGGTTAAAAGATGTTCAATTAGAAATTAAAAGGGAATGTTCCTGCATTTAAGTAGCTAATATTTGTTGCCTGCCGTACGCAGCTCTTCAAGTGTCCGTATTTACCCAACACTCCTGCCTCGATACCCGTATAAACTGAGCAGCCGAAACAGCAGACGGATTAGCAGACGACGGCGCCATTACCATATTTGTACAGCAAAGGGACTGAAATTGAAACGTTCAATGAATCAAAACTCCTTTTCGTATCTTACCAATTATGGTCTTGATTTTTTAAGATGTTTAACTGAATAAATACTCTCTTTTTTTCGAATAAAAATAAATTTAATAGATTCACTTCTTAAAAACACTACTGTGCTTTTTATAAACAAAATATAAACAATGATTATCCATTTAAAATTGTCTTTGTTATTAAATTATTATACCAGATTCTAAATAAACGATAGAAAATGCAGCTAAAGGGTTGAAAATGAATCTCATTTAGCGGTAGGGTATCGTTAAATAGTAAACACTTGAACATGTTGATTCTTTGGTGGACTACTTTTTATCACTGTTTACTGCCACCCTGACAAAATAGTCCGTCATTGATTACTGAAGGACGGATTGGTTACGTCAAGTAAAGTAACCGCACACCTTGTTACAAATGTCAACAATATTTATATCAATATGAATCTATGGGGCCTGCCGTGGGATTTTTCTTTTGACAGGCTATTCTTAAATGACCTCAGTTATTTTTTTTCTTAAATACTCATCGTCACTAGAAAGTTACAACCAACAATAACACCCATACATCATTGAACGTTTCATTCATAACAAAAAAGTTGTTTAATTCATTGACAATTAAGTGCTGGAAAAACATAAACAATGATTTTCAATCAGTGGCTATGAGCAAACGTGTTATTTTTCTGACTTGAAAAAAAACTAACCTAAATGTGAAAAGTCACTAAAAATAATTACGAGTGTGGCAACCGTTTTCATGGATCATTGCAGTCATTTTACAACGCCAACGCCAATTTTAATACACACTTTATACGTTATTGGGGAATGGCCTGCAATTCGTCCGTAAGGGCCCTGATGAGCTACTGTCGGTTCCCTAAATGACCATAGGCGTATCTAGGACCTTGAAATTTAGACACACTCAGAAGGCGACGACCAAAGAATATATATGATAAAGGCGATTTGTGGACTGAAAAAAGCTACATGCCCTCTGTCCGCTCCCTTTTTATGATTTCGGAGCTTTGGTGAATAATCAAAACATCGTAACTACAGCTTGCATAAGCTGTAGTTCCGATGTTATGATCATTCATCAACGATATTTTAAACAGATGATTATTCCTTTTACGCACTTGCGTAAATTGCGTAACGGGAGCTACGCCCTTGAATGACGCAAACCGCCAAACACCGTAAGTCCTAATTAGGCCCACACGTTTTGCAGGATTGTGATCGGGAGAGAAGGCAATGCAAGAAAGTCGATTGACATTTATTAACTCTAGAAAACCCTAAGTCAACATTGCAGAAGTCTATGTTAACGTGTATCATTGGGAACGGGTCACTAAATGAGTCTATGCGTGACATTTCCAACAATTTGAAATGTGCTTGAGAGGCAAACATCGCGCAGCCTTGACAGTCACATACTGTAGATATAAAGTTACCGGATGGTAAACTTTGATACTTTCCCTCCCAAATTTGAATATGCAGATTAAAATCAATCCGAAAGTAAGAAGTAAAACGAGTTGGAAATAGTAGCATAATTATATATATATAATACGTACTTAGTTTATTATATGAAAAAAAAATCTCACGAGGTTGGGAGAATTGAAAATTGTAGAGGCTCTGCCGAGACAATTATCAATTCTCACAACCGAGTTAGATATTCTTTTCCTACAATACACTAAGTACGTATCATATTTATCATATAACCTCTTTTTGTCTTCTTTTCGTCGATGTTTCTAACAGAAATGCAAGTTACTAAAAATAACCGCATTATATCATTGTTCTAAAAATAACTATGTGATATCATAAAAAAATATCATACGGGATGTTATCACACAGATATTTGTATACTTATAAGATAATATTAAATACGTTGAAACCTTAGTTGTTTTGAGGATATACAACTGCTAAACATTATAGAGTGAAATAAAATTGTTGAAAATTTTTGATATTACAATTATATTATTACACTAGTGAAATAACTATGCAAATGAGCTCAGAGCGAATACCGACGCTATTTTGTAACCTCGAAAATGAAAATGAAAATGTACGTATATATTATGACGTCAGTTTTGAACGGCGTTATAAGTTACGAAGAAATTTAAAATGTTAGATTTAAAAAAAAAATGACGTTTTCTTTTGCTAAAATTCGGGTCATAATATAAATAGAATATCATATTTGTGATCATGAAATACAGAATTTATAAAACTCGTCATCTAAAACGAATAAAAACTCGACTTTATACGTCTATTAATGACTCGTTTAGTAAATTCGGTATTCCATGATCACTCATTCAATATCCTCTAATTATTAAACAGCTTTGTTATTCATAGGAGAAAATGTAATCATTTTACTATTTTTGCACTGAAAAGGTACTTTATATTTCATAACCATATTTGTATACAAAGATCCTTACTTCTTTACTATTGTAGATGGTGAGTTTATAGCCAATAATACCATACATGCATACGGTATTTTTTTCAAAAGTCAGGGTCGACCAGTTTGGCCAGGTATGCCAATTTGAGCGGCATAGAGCGAAGGCTTCGGCTGTGCGGTCTGACCTGGGCTCGCGCGAGTGACCAGGGGACCACCCCAACCTGAAATACTCAGAGTGTCGGGTCGATCCGTCAAACCAAAGGGGTAGAAAAACTGCGTACCAAGTTACTATAAGTGTAGGCCTTTTGGCTTGTTTTGGTCTTTTCAAAAGGGAACTGCCTACCTTTCTGCTGTGCGGTCTGATCTGGGCTGGCGCAAGTGACCAGGTGTCCGCATGAACCTGCAACGTTCCGATTTTTGGGTCGATGGGTCAGGCCAAAGGGGTAGAGTACTGCTGACCAACTTGCCAACAGTGAAGGCCTTTTGGTTTGTTAGGGTTTTTCAATGCTGAACCGTATACCCTTTGCCTGTGCGCTCTGACCTGGACTCGCGTGCATGACCAGGGGACCACCCGAACCTGAAACGCTCCGACTTTTGGGTCAAACGGTCAAGCCAAAGGGGTAGAAAACGTCATACCAAATTGCCAATAGTGAAGGCCTTTGGGCTTGTTTTGGTTTTTCAACAGTGAACTGCATACCCTTCGGCTCTGCAGTCTGGCCTGGGCTTGGGTTTGTTAGGGTTTCTCAACAGTGAACCCTTGGGCTGAGTGGTCTGACCTGGGCTCACACGAGTGACCAGGGGACTACCTGAAACTGCAATATTCCGAGTTTTGGGTCGATCGGTCAAGTCAAAGGGGTAGAAAACTGCCTACCAAGTTGCCAACAGTGAAGGCCTTTGGGCTTGTTTTGGTTTTTCAACAGGAACGGCATACCCTTCGGCTGTGCAGTCTGACCTGGGCTCGGGTGAGTGACCACGGGACCACCAGAACCTGCAACGCTACAAGTTTCGGGTCGATCAGTCGAGGTCAAGGTCGACCCGTTTTGCCAGGTATGCAAATTTGAGCAGCATAGAACATTAGCTTCAGCTGTGCTGTCTGATCTAGGCTCATGCCAGAGACCAAGGGACCATCCAAACCAGCAAAGCCCAGAGTTCTGGATCGATAGGTCAAGCCAAAGGAGTAGAAAAACTGCGTACCAAGTCGCCAAAAGTAAAGAAATTGGGCTTGTTTTGTTTTTTTTTCAAACGCAAACAGCATACCTTTCTGCTTTGCTGCCTGACCTGGGCTCGCGCGAGTGACCAGGGGACCATCTGAACCTGCAACGCTCCGAGTTTCAGGTCGATGGGTCAAGGCAAAGGGGTTGAAAACCGCCTGCCAAGTTGCCAAAAGTGAAGGCCTTAGGGTCTGTTAGGGTTTTTTCGGCAGTAAACTGCATACCCTTGGGCTGATCCGGCTGACCTGGGCTTGTGCGAGTGACCTGGGGACCACCCGAACCTGCTACATTCCCAGTTTTTGGTCGATCGTTCAAGCCAAAGGGGTAGGGATCTGCCCGCCAAGTTGCAAACAGTGAAGGCCTTTGGGCTTGCTTTGGTTTTTCCACAGTGAAGGCATACCTTACTGCTGTGCTGTCTGACCTTGGCTCGTGCGAGTGACCACGGGACTACCTGAACCTGCAACGCTCCGAGTTTTGGGTCGATCAGTCAAGGTCAAGGTCGATCCGTTTGGCAAGGTATGCCAATTTGAGTGGCATAGAGCATCAATTGGCTTTGGGCGTGCGGTCTGGTCTGGACTCGCGCGACAGACCAGGGGACCACCCAAACCAGCAATGCCCAGAGTTCCGGGTCGGTAGGTCAATCCTGAGGGGTAGAAAAACTGCGTACCAAGTGGCCCAAAAGTGAAGAAATTGGGCTTGTTTTTGGTCTTTTCAAACGCGAACCGCATACCTTTCTGCTGTGCTGCCTGACCTTGGCTCGCGCGAGTGACTGGGGGACCATCTTAACCAAAGGCAAAGGGGTAGAAAACTGCCTACCAAGTTGCCAACAGTCAAGGCCTTAGAGTTTGTTAGGGTTTTCAGCAGTGAACCCCATACCCTTGGCTGAGCAATCTGACCTGGGCTAGCGCGAGTGACAAGGGGACCACCTGAACCTGCAACATTCCAGGTTTCGGGTCGATTGGTCCAGCCAAAGGGGTAGAAAAATGCGTACCAAGTTGCCAACAGTGAAGGCCTTTGGGCATGTTTTGGTCTTTATAAGCGCGAACCTCATACCCTTCTGCTGTGCGGTCGACCTGGGCTCGCGCATGTGACCACGGGAATACCTGAACCTGCAACGCTCTGAGTTTCGGGTCTATCAGTCAAGGTCAAGATCGACTTGTTTGGCCAGGTATGCCAATTTGAGCGGCATAGAGCATTGGCTTCGGGCGTGCGGTCTGGTCTTGGCATGCGCGACAGACCAGGGGACCACCCCAACCTGCAATGCCCAGAGTTCCGGGTCGATAGGTCAGGCCTAAGGGGAGTAAAAACTGCGTACCAAGTGGCCCAAAAGTGAAAGAATTTGACTTGTTTTTGTCTTTTCAAACGCGAACCGCATACCTTTCCGCTGTGCTGCCTGACCTGGGCTCACGCGAGTGACCGGGAGACCATCTGAACCTTCAACGCTCCGAGTTTCGGGTCGATGGGTCAAGGCAAAGGGGTAGAAAACTGCCTTGCAAGTTGCCAACAGTCTAGGCCTTTGGGTTTGTTAAGGGTTTTCAGCAGTGAACCCCATACCTTTGAGCTGAGCGATCCCACCTAGGCTCGCGCGAGTGACCAGGGGACCACCCGAACCTGCAACATTCCCCGTTTTGGGACGATAGGACAAGCCAAAGGGGTAGAAAACTGCCTATCAAACAGTGAAGGCCTTTGGGCTTGTTTTGGTCTTTTCAAGCGCGAACCGCATGCCCTTCTGCTGTGCAGTCTGACCTGGGCTTGCGCGAGTGACAACGGGACCACCTGAACCTGCAACGCTCCAAGTTTAGGGTCGATCAGTCAAGGTCAAGGTCGATCCGTTTGGCCAGGAATGCCAATTTGAGCGGCATAAAGCATTGGATTCGGCCGTGCGGTCTGATCTGGGCTCGCGCGAGAGACCAGGGGACCACCGAAACCTGCAACGCCCAGAGTTCCGGGTCGATAGGTCAAACTTAAGGGGTAGAAAAACTGCGTACCAAGTCGGCAAAAAGTGAAGAATTTGGGCATGTTTTGGTCTTTTCAAACGCAAACCGCATACCTTTCTGCTGTGCTACCTGACCTGGGCTCGCGCGAGTGACTAAGAGACCATCTGAACCGGCAACGCTCCGAGTTTCGGGTCGATTGGTAGGAAGGGGTAGAAAACTGCCTACTAAGTTGCCAACAGTGAAGGTCTTTGGGTTTGTTAGGTTTTTTTCAGCAGTAAACCGCATACCCTTGGGCTGAGCGGGCTGACCTAGGCTCGCGCGAGTGACCAGGGGACCACCCGAACCTGCAACGCTCCGAGTTTCAGGTCAATCGGTCAAGCCAAAGGGGTAGAAAACCGCATACCAAGTTGCCAGTAGTGAAGGCCTTTGGGCTTGTAACTCATAACTACAGCTCATTAAGGTAGTGGATCCGTAATAGACCCGCATTGTCTCAGCAGTATTGAACTTTAACAATGTTAACCGAGGTTTCCTAATGATTTTCACTAGGAAACCTCGGTTTACATTGTGAAAGATTATGTGGTCCGAAATATTGCGGAACTATTACGGGTCCACTACCTTAAGTAGTGTGGCCACCAGACTCTTCTTTACAATATTTTTAAAGGGAATTAAATGTGTCAGTCATTAGGCCTACATAAATTCCACTTGCGTCCCCTGTCTCTGAAAAGAAGAGTTGTTTTTGTTCAGCATTAAATTTTATTAATATGACCTTGGATTAATGAGGCTTGTAACAAACATTTTCTGAAAACTCTAACAAAAACGACTGCGGCCATTCTACTCATAAAGCTGCAGTTACGAGTTTTGGTCGATCACTGACAATCGACGAATGAACTGTAGTAAGGGGCTTACGTTATCTATAAAAAAGTTCTTTTTACAACTGGCTTAAAAGTTGATTAAAGGGGATATTACAATTAAGATGTGGTTAGAGTATTTGTTAGTTTCACAGAGGTATGAAACTAAAACCTAATGCCCCAAATCTACATGGACCTAACTAAAATCAAATTCATTGGCGGATCCAAGATTTCTGTAAAGGGGGTTCGAGAAAGCATATTCCGACATGGTTTTAACCCTTTGCTGTTTAATCCCTGCTTTTTACGTGACTGTGATTTTATAATTAAGAAAACATTGTGAAAAAAGAAGAAATTGATTTTGACAAGCAATTTCTTCTTTTTCCTCACTTTTTTCTACCCTACTGAATGGTTATTTTTTTTAAATTAAAACCACTTTTAATTTTCGTCTGCAATCCTTTGAATTTGGACAGTTCCAAAATTTTGTAAAACAGGAAAGGGTTAAGGGACGCAGGTTTTGCGAGCTCGAGACTCACCAATAAGTATAGTTAAAGACATAGTGAAATTGACACTCATTCCGATCAAAATCATTCTTAATCATTCACTCAGCGCTCAATTCATTCATTCCAACCACTCATTCAAATCGACTAAAACGCTCCGAAATTATGAGAAATCATTTAAAAATCGTCCAAGATTTTAAACAAGGGATTCAAATCAATCTATTTATTCTACGTTGTTTTAGCTGGTGTGGACTTAAAAGTATCTGATTGGCCAACGGAGACGTACAAACAGAAAAGTACACATATTTTATTAAAGGGAGGTAATTAATATCGCCAATTTTGTTCATCTTGAACCAAATTAGCAATGTTGGATCACCTCCCTTTAATTGCACCCAAAAGTCGCTCCACACACTCATTCAATTTCATTTCGAAATAATTCCAAAATCATTCACCTTGTCAATTTCACGATGTTGTTATCTGTAGAAGGGACTCTGAAAACTCTCTGATGTCAGTCGACAGGACTCTCTGCGAATCACATTCAGGCAAGAATTGCAGACTGCATTAAACAGTCTTCAATTCTTTTCCGAAGATGTTTCCGAAAGGCACATATCTATCTAATTTACCAAGAAATATTCCAATTTTCGCACAAAATATGAAACTTTCTTAAATAAGTCGATATTTAAAGCGTAGACTCAAAATCCTCAATAGAGCACCCTTTGTAGCGTAATTAGTCATTCGGACCCGATTTTGTTGACGCCGTACAAAAGCCTAAGGGTACGTTTTTCTACTATTTCCCAATCACAGTTAACAACATCATGAAATTGACAAGATGAATGAATTATGAATTATTATTATTTATTTATTTTTTCATCACAGTTGTTTAGTGATTTTGGGCGTTTTTGATCGATTTGAGTGAGTGTTTGGAATGAATGAATGAATGAATGAATGAATGAATGAATGAATGAATGAATGAATGAATGAATGGAGCGCTGAGTGAGAATTTTAGAATGGTTTTGATTGAGGTGAATGTCAATTTCACGATGTATACTAATTGTATAATTGAATTTCGCGATGAAATTTATAAAAAATTAATTTTCATTTCATTTATTATCTATTCCAGATTTGAAGTCTTATGCCTAACCAACTGCGCTATGGTGGCGGCCATGGCAAAGACGAACAAAGATGTAAATATGAAATACACAAAATGCATGTATAACAGATCATTTTCGGATAGTTTAAGTTTATGAAAATTGACAAAAAAAGAAAAAGAAAAAGAGAATACAAGCTAAGAATTATCAGTAATAGAATTTTCACGTATTTCAAAACTACTATTTAGATATTTGCAGACATAAGGATTGATTTTTTATTTCGCATTAAAGTAGCAAATTTATCAATCGTCGGAAAGGGCATGTTACCTAAAAATGAAAAGGCCCTAGAGGAGGGGGTTTCGTTCTGGATCCGCCGATGAAACTATGTTCCGATATAATACTTTGACAACAAAGTTAAACCCTCGGATTACGGTATAGTAAAACCAAACCCTAACGGGTCAAAATATCATAGAATACCGCTCTTTGCATAGGCGCTATCAGTGTTCCCAAAAACCCCCAAATGGGGGTGATTTATCCCTAAATTGAACCTTGTACCCCCTAATTTTTGCAACCAGCCTTCTTTGTGTTAAATAGAGGGGGTACATGCACACTGTAAAATACCCATTTTTACCCACCAGATTGAAAAAGCAGTGGGAACACTGGCTAATGTTATAAACGACTTTATAAATAACATGTTTCTATATATTTGTAATAATCCGTGATATTTCACACAGTGGAAGCTTTGTGAAGTCTATAAAAACTGTTTATTTCTAATTAAAACACGTGATTAAATGTTTATTTCTTATCTATCTTACATCTAGGGCTTAGAGAATTATTCCTTTAATCTGCATGACCTATAGATTTGCATTTTCAGGAATCGGGGGCCTGTTTTACTAAACATCTTACGATCATTTTTTGCGGAAGTCATAAATTTAAGTTGCTTCGATTAGTAACTAAATGTAAAATTATGTCATGCATTATCTCATTGAAATCGTCTTCTAAAGACGATTCCGATAAGATATTGCAAGGCAGAATCTAAAAATGAATGAAAACACTAAATACGAATTGTGATTTTGACTTACGATTAATTTTTTCGTAAGAAGCTTAGTAAAACGGGCCCCGGGAATCGAGATAGCTTTTTTTATTTTCCAAAAATCATGAAATTTAGCTATTTTCAAGGGTGATTTTCAGCTTCAGTCCTGAATTTTTGACTCGAGCGGAGTCTACAAAAACGAGTTTTCTGTATGACCAAAAAATTAATCGTTGATACATAAACCAAATTTTTATCATGCAGTTGATTTTTTTTCTACTTGAAAGCAAAATAGTTTAATGCAACAGGGTAGTTTGATCTGATTTTATAATGAAGAAAACTTAAGAAAAGAAGACTTCGTTTGTTTTTTTTTATTAAAGTATCAAATCTAAAATACACGCATGTACAATTCACTTCGCATCTTTATACAGTCTGATTACTTTTATCAATCATACTTTCATGACAGCAAAATACATAACTTTCATATCTTAGAACAAAGTCTATGTATTAATGCTTTGTCCAATTTTCGAGCAACCATGCCATAATAGTATAATGCTGGTACACTAAAATGTCTTCTAAGATGACGAACACGTAAGAGCGTTTTCGAACCCTCTACATACAGTTAACAACACCGTAAAATTGACAATGTGAATGATTTTGGAATGATTTTAGAATGAAATTGAATGAGTGCGATAAGTGATCTTTGAGTGAAATTAAGGGAAGGTAATCCAAAAATCGCGTATTTTGTTCGAGATGAAGAAAATAAGCGATATACATTACCTCCCTTTAATAAAATATTCATATAAGTTCTATAAAAAGCTTTCTATGTCTTCACAAACCAACCAGACGCCTACAAAATTCAACTCTGTCGGTAAAATCGTGTATTTCTTCTACCGATTTTTTATTTTTAGTGTTGTTGTTGATCGTATCAATTTTAGTGATTTTGAAGCGTTTTCGAATGATTTGAGTTAGTGTTTGGAATGGATAAATTGGAGCGCTGAGTGAGCGTTTAGAAATGGTTTTGATCGGAACGGCAGTTAATTTCACGATGCTATTAACTGTAACCCCAAGACACTATCTATCCACTATCATGGCACATTGTATTTGCTCTGTCTTGGAAAGAATTCCTATACACTATAGACAAACATGGTAAGCGTTGCCAAGTGGAGGTGTGGAACATTATGTGTTTTTGATTTCTAAGATAATTGGCCCTAAGATTAATGTTTTTCTTAACGACATTTTGTTTCTCTCTTTCAAGACAATTCAAATGTCGAGGGGTCAATTTAAACTCGATGGGAATGAAACAAATAGAAATGGAAATCAACACGTCGGTAAAGAAAAGTCAAGTTATACCAATAAACGTTTCTCATTTCCACGATTCCGTGATAACTTAGCTTTATAATTTCCGTTACTTTAGTTTGCCGAACAAAGTAAGATTCTTCCATGGGTAATGCAGCAAAACCGTTTGCATACGGTTAAAAATGGAACTCGACTTTGCACTTGTTTTGAAGCGGAAAAATCGGTTATTCTTGGCTTAAAATAAATGAATTCACGGCACAAATATTGGAAATGAATAAGTAAATAAAAATATAAATAAATAAATAATAAATAAATAAATAAAAAAAAATAATAAGAAGAAAATAGATATATAAAAATAATGTGATAGTTCGTAACAAAATGACAGACTAGAGAAGTCTTGCAGAGTGCAGCTGAAATTTGGACCAAACAAGCTTAAATTAATTATACAGGCAATGAAATAAGTATATGAAATAAAGATGCTCTAGTTACTTTTAATATCTATCCTTCTATAATGCTTTTCGGTGGTTTATCTAAAAAATGATTGGAGATAATCACTTGATAAACTCACCGCCTTAGCAGTGACATCATAAAAAAGAAAAAAAAAAAAAACGCTTTCGTTCATTTCATCTAATCTGACGTCATATAAGCGGAGCCCAAAAAGTGACGTCCCCATGGGCGTTGAATAGCAATCGCGTACAAAATGACACGTTATAAGAAATTTTGTCCTAAGATATTAACATTTTGTCTAAATTTTGAATTTAAAAATGTAATAATCGTTTTGTTTTTCGAGTAAGATCGAATGATATTTCATTTCGGGAACAAGAAAAGTTATATTTTCACTCGCGACAGTGCCACTCATGGAAATATAGCTTTTGTTGTTCACTCAATGAAATACAAATCGATCTTACTTTGAAACAAACATTTAAAATTTTTAACATTTTGTCTCAATTTTGCATTTTAAAAAAATGGAATAATCGTTTGTTTTTTGAGTAAGATCGAACCATATTTCATTTCGGGAACAAGAAAAGTTATATTTTCACTCGCGGCAGTGCCACTCATGGAAATATAGCTTTCATCGTTCACTCAATAAAATATAAATCGATCTTACACTGAAACAAGCACGTTTCCTCTATCTAATTGATTGACCAAACAAATTATCAATTTATGCCGGGATGTATGATGGCCTCCGTCATTTTTCATCATTTTGTTTCAAACATGTTCGTTGACGGCCTACTTGAAAATCGTAATTAAAACTTGAATATTTATTTATTTATTTGTTTTGTTTTATTTTCTCGACTGTACATTTTGCAGACAAATGACTTTTCGGAAATTGCAAAGGTCAAGAGAGGTAACAATAGCCCACCAGTTATCTTTCAGAGTTAAGTTCTTAGGCCCCATTGCAAGACAAAAGCTTACATCTATATTGTTAACCCCAACTTTACCACTAAACCTTTTTTTATGCAATTGGACCTACAATTAACAAAATTGTGAAATTGAGCCTCATTCCGTTCAAAACCATTCTAAATCGTTCAATCAGTACTACATTCATTCATTCCAAACACTCACTAAAACTATTCAAAAACGCTCCAAGTTAACTAAAAAGACAAGATTTACACCTACATTTCAAGAAGAAATCAACGATTTTACTGACTTAACTGAATGATAATTGTGGTGTCTGATTGGTTCGTGAAGGCATAGAACGCCATCTATAGAACATTTCTGTATATTCTATTAAGCGTAGGTAATAATGATTTCTAATTTTGTTCATCTTGAACAAAATTAGCGATATATATTACCCCCCCCCCCCTTAAATTTCATAAAAAACTCGCTCCTACTCATTCAATTTCATTCTGAAATCATTTCTAAATTATTCACCTTGTCAATTTCATGATGTTGTTTACTGTAAGAGTTCAATAAAGAAATTCTTACGAAGAAACCGTAAAATTATCCAAGAATCCATCTTCACTTGTCTAGACTGTTCCAATCAATCATTTCATTTCAAGTTTCTTTCTGCCCACAATATATTGCATCTTGTTAATAATCTGGCAACATGAAAATAATTTGTCGGGATTTGGGCTGACCGTCTCCCCATAAACTGTCTAGATTCTAACAACTTGGCTTGAGGTTGTGAGGAAAAGGCCAGGGTAAATATCTCATCAAAATGATTTTTTTAAATTCAATATCTAGTCATAAACCAGTAAAATCCTTTAAGATTACAAAGTAGTGGCCTACATAAAGAGGGATCTCTTTGGAAAAGACTTGGTGGATGTACAGTTAATAACATCGTGAAATCAAAATTTCCAAATCGCACTTACAGCGACCATTCACTCATTCAAAACACTCACTCAAGCCAATTAAAAATGCTACAAAATCAACAACTGCATTCAAAACAAATATAGCTAAAGATGTAAAGATAAATCGCGATTTCACTGACTTAATCGAAACTAAAAGCGTCTGATTGGTTCATGATGAGATAGGACGCTATTTATAGAAATCGTATGAATATTTTATTAAAGGGAGGTAATAAATATTGATCATTTTGTTCGTCCTGAACAAAATTAGCGAAAATTGATTACCCCCCTTTTATTTTACTTAGAAACCACTTATCGCACTCAGTTAATTTCATTCCAAAATCGTTCCAAAATCATTTCCATTGTCAATTTCACGATGTTGTTAACTGTATGTCTCGACCAATAAGTTCGTGCAGTCCGACTAGGGTCGATTCTTTAGACACTTACTAGACGGTCCCTTTTCGCATTGCAGGTATAACTTATACTCTTTTCTTCGAATTTATTTTGGTTGAATCTTATTTTTTACCTTGATGATATTTGATTATGAGAGAAAGAGAGAATACTTATAAGATCATGAAGGTATTAATCTAAAACTCTTATTTTATTTATCGACTATGCGAATTTAAATAATATGGCAGGCGTTTTAATTTTATACCCGTATGAATTCAAAACTGATTTTGTGCAGTAAGATAACGTTAGTTTCATAACTCGATGTATTTTTTCAGGCCTTCTTTATCTCTTAGAATACAGTATTCCTAGGGGATCCTTTTTGATTAGACCTATCGAGTTTTAAAGTTTTAGGGCAAATGCACTAACGTTCTTATTTCAAAATAAGTTTACGTTTTCAAATTGTTTCTCTTTTTTAAGAATAAAATTTCCCAGTGTCACAATACAGATTTATTGAAATGTAATTCAACGGAAAATTACAAAATATACCGCATTTCTACATATTAGTTTGGTGTGAAATTAGAACTTTACTCCTTTGGATGTAATTGGGTTTCACAGTTCGTAGGATTTGAGGAGAACCGTAAATGTTAATGCAGAAAAGTCATTATCATTTATTCATTTTAAACGTTGATTTTTGTCTTTCGTGAATTCTTCAATAAATGAATAAAATCTACTTGTACGTGAGATTAAAATACAAGGGTGCATAAAATGTACGTTTTCGGGTTGTTAAATAGGCATACGTAAATCGACGAAACCCGGGCATTAACGAGAGCACCCGTGGATTAATAATTTAATCAAAGCACTGAAAGTACTGATGGTGGACGTTTCTGTTGGCATACTAGAGTGATTCCTCCATTAGTGGAGAAAAGAGAAGTTTTACATGCAAAATTACGATAAAAGGAAACTGACCTGACCGCATCTTGCTTCAGATATACGTTTCTCAACATATATCGTCGATCGTCAACAAAGTCCTGTAATTAGAAGGTTTCGATAACTTTCGGAATTTATCCCGGTGTAGTTTAAACAGTGATTCTCCTATCCATTTGTTATAAAAGTAAAGAAATGACAAATAGATGATCTAGGTTATTATTCTTAATTTGTAATGCTAATCAGTTCTCCGTAATCTCATTATTAAAAATTATGGTGTTATCTGCTTAAACTAGAAAGCTATGAATGGCTTGGGTCGCTCCACAGGCTTGAAATTCTTGTAAAAGAAAAAGAAAAGTTTTGAATAGATTTTTAGATATTTTGGATTCTTCTGATGTTGAAAATGATTTCAGAGTTTCCACTATATAACATATAGAGAAAAGACCTCCGCTTATAAAAAAAAGAAACATATATTTCATCCAATGACAATAATTTTGGCTACATGCTAAAGGGTTCGCCCAAGGATCATACCAATGAAGTTTGATTGATATCCATCCATAACATTCTGAGAAAATGATTTTCAAAGATTACACAAAATACCATATTGAGAAATTACCTCTACCCATAAAATACATATTTTTCATCCGATCACAGTAATTTTTGGTAGACTCATAAAGGGTTACTCAAAAAGATCATTCCGGTGAAATTTGGTTGAAAACCATCAGTTACATTCTGAGAAAATGATTTTCAAAGTTTCCACTAAATAACATATACAGAAATGACCTCCGCCCATTAAAATAATTATTTTTCATCCTATCACAATAATTTCTGGTAGCCTGATAAAGGATCACTAAAGTACCATTCGAGTGAAATTTGGTTGAAAACCATTAGTTACATTGTGAGAAAATGATTTTCAAAGTTTCCACTTAATAACATATACAGAAATGACCTCCGCCCATTAAAATAATTATTTTTCATCCTATCACAATAATTTCTGGTAGCCTGATAAAGGATCACTAAAGTACCATTCGAGTGAAATTTGGTTGAAAACCATCAGTTACATTCTGAGAAAATGATTTTCAAAGTTTCGACTAAATAACATATAGAAAAATGACCCCCGCCCATAAAAAACAAATTTTCAACCGATCACAATAATTTTTTAAAGACTGATAAAAGGCCACTCAAGGATCATTCATGTAAAATTTAATTGGTATCAATCAATTAGAATCTGAGAAAACCCACTTTTAACCATATTTGGAAATAAGCTACGACCATAAAATCCATGTTTGTCATTGGATCTAAATTTCTTTAACAACTTTGAAAGAGGATCACCCTAGGATCATTCCTGTGAAGTTTGGTTGAAATTCATCCAGTAGTTTCCGAGGAAAAGATTTTAAAGAAAAAGTTTACGAACGGACGCACGAACGGACGACGGACACAACGCCATGACAATAGCCCCAGTGACCTTCGGCCAGTGTAGATAAAAATTCTATAAAAGGATATTAATTGATTATTCCGCGATTTTCATTCTCAAAGAAAAGGTGGGTTAAGTGTTCATATAAACGCGTAAACAATTGCAGACACTCGTCTCGAGTTTGGCTTTCGTGTGTTGAAATGTAAAGTAAAACCCCTTTGCATAAACCTTTATCGCATGGCCTGAATGCTTTACTTTACCTGCTCAGACTGTATCCGTATTCATGTGTATACCGATATTTCCATTAATTTGCCTTTGTTTTATATACATTAGAAGTGTCAGGGGAGGTTGCCATTCCAGTAATTTCATTTCATGAGTGACCTCCCATTGACCATTGGGAAATAAGGGGCATATTACTCACTCTGTCAGAAAAGTAGTTCTACGCAAGGAAAAAATTCACCCGATCTCAGAATTGAATATGATTTCACACTTAAAAGATGTCTTTGAGGTTGCAACAAGTTACGTAGACTCCTTGTTTCACTCCATTTTTGAAATGCATAGTTGTCAGACGGTTACAATTCTTCAAAAAGAGTAAATTGAATCTTAATGAGTACTACTGTTTTGAAAACCTATTAACATCTGATAAGATTGTTCAAACGTGGTATTAACACTGGTGAACGTAAACGTCCACCAAAAATGCACGTGCCGTTATCGACCTTTTTTTAAAACTAAAATATCCTCGGCCTGGTTCTCTACCCTTTTTCTGTCCCTGTATCTAACATTATAATAGAGCATAGATAAAAGTCGTTGATCCTATTTTATGTATTATTTAGTGACTTCATAGATATACAAATCAACGTCGAATAAACAAAAATAACTGTGCATTGCATAACTAAAATTCTGGCACATAAGTGGATTTGGAGCTAGTTCGAGCAGTCCTTCGAATCATTTTGAAATCCCTGTTAGAATAAATACTATAGTCTTTTTTTTCAATAATAGCGCCATTCGCCCCCCTTTTTTTTGGGGGGGGGGGGGGGGGGGCGGGGAGGGGGGGTTAACATTTGCAAAGACCCCCAAAATCGTTTGAAGCATCGAGGTCTATGCAATGTTAACGCCCTCAAAAATGTGAATTAACCCTATATTCACCAACTTATTGCCAAGTATTTGTTAAAAAAAATAACATACGAGGAATAGCTGATCAATATTTCGAATGCACATTGTCCCTTTTTTTCGAATTCAATATTAAGTCAGAGGGCAACCCAAACCTTGATATAAAGTATATTTTCGGGATTTCAGTCAACTATCAAACGATATAAGTTGAATTGTGCACAATGTCGAATCAAGAGGGGTTCGGCGGTGTTCAATCGAACCCTCTCCTAGGCTTTTCCGTTTGATTTTCAAGGGGAAATTCAATCAAAATTGACTAAAAGTTTGAAACGAACCCCCGGATTTTTGCTCGGCGACAACTAAAAAGGGTCCCAAAGGCTCAAAAGTAAGGTTAATAAAGGCCCACTCTTTTCGGAATCCACGCTTTAATTTAGAGTATTTCGTTTTAGCTCTTCTCATGTTTCTCATGTGCAAATACTGAAATATTCTCTTGATTGGCTACACAAGGTGTTAGGTGGATATTAAACTTAGCGTCTCAACCTCAGAAAACAATTAAAGACTGTTAGACAGATTCAAACAGTCTTTTATTTTTGCTTAAGGAAGTGGACCCGTAATAGTTCCACAACATTTTGCAAATTATAATCTTCAACAATGTTGACCAATGTTGACCATGAATTACGAGAGTCCACTACCACTGTATGTTTTAGGTTGACGTCTAATGTCCCAAAATGTCCACGTTACTTCACACGACTTATAAACTAATGCAACTGAAAAATATTAAGTTTCTTCCAAAACATCATCATAACCAAATTTCTAAGATTAAACTGTCGCCTGACCGCGCCTATATCACCAAGATAAAGTGATTGTCCAGCCGTTTGTTATATATCACTATGTTGTTTCCCGGTCGTCACATCCCAAACGTCCTTTCCCGATAACGCTGACGCCGGCACGACATACTTCCCAAGACTCCTGGTCTGGACTACACGTTTAGTTTCGCACGGTCAGGTCTCCAGCCCTCACACCACTCACGTCCATACGACATCAGATATATTGTACGTTGTTACAAACAACATCAATCAACAACAAGCAACCTATAGGAAGTATAACAAATATTATAGCAATTACCTAATAAGAGCTATAACAGCTCTACTTAACATCATGTTTAACAAACATCTCAAGACAATATAATATGATAGCATCTTTTCCCACAAAGTTTTCTGAAAACAACAATTCAAAGTACTGAACTGTGTTTGATACAATTATACAGCATTTGACATTATCTAAATATCATTTGAACAATACAACATTAACATTTACAAAATATGAACTGCTAAGCAGACGATTAATTATAAATTATCACAATGTTTGTTTCTTTGAAAATAGTTACAAAAAAAAAAATAGCTTATTTAACCATGGCTTAAATAATAATCTGACAAAACATTCTACGTAATAGTTCTCCGAGGTAACAGTGCAGGAAAATGAGAAATTAGCTATACAGCCATTTGTCATTTTCCGGCGTTGTTTGCGATAATTCAACAGACCAAAAGCTGCTCATTTAAGCTACAAAATTTCTAAAACTATTAACACAATAAAATCAATGTAAATTAAAAGGTATTTACCCCAAGAAGAATCGATATCTCACACACAAATCTCAACTTCACTTTCCAGCTACCATGCCAAAAATCGTCTACCCAACGAGTCATTTCAACGCAGGGTTTTTATACAAAACCCTACGAAGAAAACACACTACAAGCACCCAATTCACATGCACCACACTCAACTAGTAAAATCTACTCACCCAGCAGCACGCTTATCCCAAGCATTCTGATTTACATAATGTACAATTAAAACTACTAGCCACCAGAAAATGTATTAAAGCAGCCAATTTAAACCAAGTAAACAAAGTAATTAACCCTTACTCATAAAACTTAATGTGACAGATACGCCTATGGAAATATTTGAGCACACAAGTCCTTATATAGCCTAGATTTGGTCTTATTTCAAATAGATGTGTAACCGAATCCGAGAAAGATTGTATTCGACATTGTTTGCGTGATTTTGTTTGATTTCACGCTATTCTCTTGTTTTCTCACACCAAATATTACGATCACAATTATTCTGTTATGTCTCCCGGAAAGTTCACCGACTCAATTTTGTTATATAAGTCAGCGTGCTTTCTTATTTCTTAATCTATTTGCCATGCCAAAGATTGGATGGAATGCTTTATATGGGGGAAAAACCAACAACAACAACAAACAAACACAAAACAAATTAAAAAAAACACTTTTGAATTGTTTATTTGACGTTTTGCAGGAATATTTTGATTTCGAAATATCATAGAAGTTGTCGAGTTTAAAAGATGAGCAGCCCTCCATTACGGATGAAAATGGAGTCGACCACATGGATAAGTAACCAAAACATCAAGGTCCGAGGTTATAAAACTTTTCTCATCCCCAATTCAAACTTTTCTCAAATTTCAAGTTTAAATCAAAGCCCTAAATATGTTGTAATACTCATATAAATGTTTGAACAGAAAAGATCATATTCATCAGTGGTTATAGATAACTACTACTTAATATCATATATTATGTTCTTTCAGCTACATGTATTTAATTTCAAAACTTGAGAAAATTCTCAGTAGAGCCTGAAGCAAGTTTTATATCCGCGGGCCCATGTCCTTGGCTCATTATACAAATCAAATTGCTCATAAGGTTAGGGAGAATACAGCTAGGTACACCGTAAAAATTAAAAGGGTGAATGATTTTGGAATGAAAGTGAATGAGTGCCGTAAGTGAGTTTTTCGTGAAGTTCAAGGGAGTTAATACATCAATACATTTTACTTCCGATTAATAAAATGTGCGCACTTTTCTATTGGCATGTCTTCACGGACGAATTATAAACTTTAAAATCCACAGCAGATAATAGAGGCTCCTATGGACTTACATAGGATAGTTTTAGAATTCCGAGTGTCCCAGACGATTAATGTCTTGGTCCTTTAAAACCCTGTTGGAAATTGTTTGTTCGAACCCCTTTAACAGATATCCTGGATCCGCTCTTGAATTTCAACTGAGAAAATCAAATATTTGAGCACACAAGTCCTTATATAGCCTAGATTTGGTCCAATTTCAAATATATATGTAACAGAATCCGAGAAACATTGTATTTGACATTGTTTGCGTGATTTTCTTTGATTTCACGACATTCTTTTGTTTTCTCACACCAAATATTACGATCACAATTATTCTGTTATGTCTCCCGGAAAGTTCACTGACTCAATTTTGTTATATAAGTCAGTGTGCTTTCTTATTCCTTAATTTATATGCCATGCCGAAGATTGGATGATAGGCTGTATATGAAGGAAACACACACACACTTTTTTAAAATTTAAAAAAAAACCAAATTGTGAATTGTTTATTTGACGTTTTCGAAGAATATTTTGATTTCGAAAGATGCGAATAGTTTTCGAGTTTTAAAGATGTGCTACCTTCATTTACAGATTAAAATGCAGTTGACCACATCGACTTGTTACCAAAACATTAGGGCCCGAGGTTATAAAACTTTTCTCATTCTCAATTCAAACTTTTCTCAAATTACAACTTTAAATCAAAACTGTAATTCTGTTGAATTACTAATTCAAATGTATGAACAGAAAAGATAATATTAATAAGTTGTTATAAATAACAACTTATAAATATCATATTTTATGTTATTATATTTATTAATATTTTTTTACACATTGCACATTCCTTAGGGAACTAGATAAATATGCAGAATAGTTAGATGCACAACTATTCTAGATATATATTAATTTGGTTTCAAAATTTGAGAAAATTCTCAGTTAAGCCTGAAACAAGTTTTATATCCTCGGACCAAGGTCTTCGGGTCATTGTACAAACCAAATTGTTCATAGAGTTATGGAGAATACATTTAGGAACATCGTAAAATTAATAGGGTGAATGATTTTGGAATGAAAGTGAACGAGTGCGATAAGTAGGGTTTGAATGAAGTTCAAGGGAGGTAATAAGTGATTACATTTTACCTCCCTTTAATAAAATATGAGCACACTTTCTGTTGGCATGACTTCACGGACAATTCATAAGCTTTAAAATCCACACCAGATAATAAAATAGTGAAATGATTTAATCGAAATGAATGAAGTGTTGATCATTTTAAACCATTTTGAGTCTTTTGAATGAAATTAATGGGGCGCTGTGCAAGCGATTTATAATTGTCTGTACATGTTTGTACACGGCTGTCCGTCTTTCTGTCCGAGGCAGACTCTCTGCCTGATGTATCTGTCTTTCCGATGCGATCTGTCTGAGTTTATGTATCTATGTCTGCCAAGGATTTCTGTCTGTCTGTCCGAAGGATGTCTTTATGTTTGTCTAAGGCAGTCTCTCTATGTCCATCTGTCTAACGGTCTGTCATTCTGTATCTGTCTTAAGCAGCTGTCTGTCTCCACTGTTTCTGTCTATCCGTTTGTGTCCATCCGAGGTTGTCTGTCTGTCTGAACGAGGCTGTCTGACTGTCTTTTTCTCCTTTGTTACGCGACTGTCCCTGTCTGCCCTAAATTGTTTGTCCATTCGAGCCTAACTTTATGTCTATCTATATCCGAGACTCTATCCCCGAGGCCGATTGTCTGTCCGTATGTCTGAGGTTATCTGTCTCTCTGTCTGTCTACACTATCTTTCTTGTCTCCTCTCTCTCAAGGGGATTGGAAAACAGACGGGATCCATCGATAATAGTTTTCACATTTCTGTTTTACAAACGGTAATTACATTTGTTAGGCCGGAGTGGGTCAGATGGATAAATGGAATAAAATTGATAAATGGAATAAAGACGTTAAGAATTATCCGAAATCAAGTCCGGAGTGAGTTGAAAAAGTAGATAAATTTCTCTGCAAATCGTGTTGAGTATTCCATACGCGTCGATCCCTGTCCAGACATATCAAATTAAACACGTCCTAGATAATCCCGAGAGGGATCAATTTGGTCAGTGAGGAATGAAAAAGAATCAACCTCGCTATGAGAATTCAAGTGATTAAGGTCAAGTCTGATAGAAACAATAGGCTACATCGTGAAATGACATGGTGGATGCTTTGGAATGAACACGATTAAATGCGATGAGTGAGTTTTGAGTGAAATTAAAGGGGTAATTCAATATCGCTAATTTTGTTCAGTATGAACAAAATAAGCGATATTATTGTCTTCGTTTTAATAAAATATGCACACAGGTTCTAGAAATAGCTTCCTATTCTTCAAGAACCAATCAGACGCAAATAATCTTGATAACATGTACGTCAGTGAAATCGCAATTTTTCCTAGCCATATTGATTTTGACCGTGATTATTAATCACTTTATACTTTACACTTTATTTTTGGACGTTTTTTTGAATGGTTTGAGTGAGTGTTTGGAATTAATGATTGGAGCGCTGAATGAGCGATTTAGAATGGTTTTCATCGGGATTAATGTCAAATTCACGATGTTATTAACTGTAATGATTAAGAACCACAAGCGTGCACGACAGAAATGATGCCTATACATTACTTACGGACCACTTATTTCTTGGCCCGGCCCGGTATTGTAACTTATTTCTGGGGCCGGGTAGGTATTGTCGCCCGTTTAATCTGAGTACCCTTCAAACAGCGGGCTACCAGGCTAGACTGGTCCCAAAGTCAACTATCAAAATAACCTAGTTAGGCTAATCTGATAGGTGACAGTGCAACCAGTCTATACCCGACCCGATGCGGACAATCTTGAGATAAGTTAACCCTGAGCGAAGCGTATCTAAATCGTGTATAAAACACAAGGTGCTCGATTGTGCTTCGGTATCATGAACACACTTTTGTTTGTATTTCTGGATATCGCAAAATCACAACAGTTAAATTCGATATTTTTTGTCTTTTTTTGTTTTTGTTTGTTTTTGTGTTGTTTGTTTCTGTTTGTTTGTTTTTGTATTTGTTTTTTACGGTGCAATCGTTTTTATACAGATATCAAATCTAGACTTTCTTGCAATCTGACATATTTCGTTGGGTAACTGTCTCTATCACAAACTGTAAACAAAAAAAAACAAAAACAAAAAAAAACATTTGTATATTATACATTTTATTGTACAAATACATATTATGTATATTTAAGAAAATATTTCCCATCTAACATGGAAGACGTCTCAGATAATAATTTTAGTTTATTTATAGCTTTTACCCGCTTTATATGAGCTACATGTCAAACTCGAAATTTGAAAGATAGCTTATATAATGCGGATAAAAGCTGTAAGTGATGTATAATAATATTAGTATATTTATAGCTTTTATCCGCTTTATATTATCTAGATCTACCTTTCTAACTCGAAATGTAAAAGATAGCTTATATAAAGCGGACAAAAAGCTATAGATAAAACATGTCGATGGTTCAGCGCGAAACAGTTGTAACTCCTTATATAGGGAGTTACAACTGTTTCGCGCTGAGCCATCGATGTATTAGTGACACAAAGTAAACTTTCGGCATTGGGATAGCAATTTTTTTCAGTTGTAATGTAAGGTTTCAGGAGTTCAACGACATTATAAAATTCGTCGCATAGGTACAATATTAAGAATAGCCTTTGACCGCACATTTGGATGGGTTAGCGCAATTACTATTTATGTGCCTATATATCTAAAGGCACATACAATAGTATTGCGCTGACACCTCGTTTTTTACAATTTGTCTCTTTTCTCAAAATAAAGAAAATAATTAATGAGTTAACGTATTAGATCGATAAAGATATTTCACTTCATGGAAGTGTACGCTTATATTTGGGCGGATCGTGCACCTACCCATGGATTCCTGATGTTCCTCACACCAATACAACAACTACATTTCATGTGAACCAGTGACTCTCCATCCCGCTTTTGGTAATTACAGTAAACAACATCGTTAAATTGACAAGGTGAATGATTTTGGAATCATAAAATTGAATAATTGGAATGAACGAGTTTTGAGTGAAATTGAAGGGAGGTAAAACTATATTCGCTAATTTCGTCCAAACTGGACGAAATTAGCGACATTTTTACCTCCCTTTAATAGAATATATGTACTTTTCTGATTTTTTTTGTCTTCACGGGCACAAACGATTATAAATCAAAACCACCGAATAAAATCAGGCAATTATTTGAATGAATTGATTTCAATGTCGATCATTCTGAAAGATTTCGAAGCGTAAATTGAACTATTTCGGAGTGTTTTTAAGTGATTGGAGTGAGTGTTTGGAATGATTGATTGGAGCGCCGAGCGAGCGATTTTGAATGTTTTTGTTCGATATGAATGTCAATTTCACGATGTTTCTAACTGAACGAACGTTAGTGATGAGAGATAAATCATGCTCGCCACAATGAGTTTTGTCAAATGTCAAATTGTCGGACGAAAGATTTCTTTTTTAGAATCGAAATCAAAACTCTCAATAAAGAGAGTTAATTCTTACCGACTCAGCTATTTGAGCTCGACTTAACACATTGCTGAAAGCTAATTTGAGCTTATTACACACAACAGATTATTTGTAAAATATACTTATAAGGCTATCTCTAAGCGTCACGTTTACTAATTTCTCGTTTAAGGGTTAATATTAAAACAAAATATAAAAACATATGTACACCATAAATGACATTATGAAATTAATGATATCATAGAGATGTACAAGTTTTATTGAGTGATCAAAGGTTAATTTTCTCTATACAGGTATAGAGAAGATGGACCTTTAATCACTCATTTCACCTTGTATATCTATATTGTAAGGACGGACACATAAATACAACGACTTTTCATGCTTTTATCTTTGTACGATAACACTATAAATACATGAATTCAATTGCCAAAGATCTTGCCGCCACCATAGCGCAGTTGGTTAGGCATAAGACTTCCAATCTGGAAGTCGTGGGTTCGATCCCCGACGGCGGCAAATATCCTTTCCGACGTTTGTCTTTCACAAATGGGTAGATAATCGTAAACCTATGTGAAATAGCAGTCGGAGGCTAGGAAAGGATGTAATGGTAGTACAGGTGAAAGAAATACCAGGAATCCATTGTTAGGTGCTCCGGCCGCTGCGATATAACTGCAAAATTTTTGAAAGAGGCGTTAAACCCATTCAAACAAAACAAAACAAAGCCAAAGATCTTAATGGGATTCTTCGTAAGTGTAAAGTAGGTGTGAGTGTGTATGCAAGGGCCGAATGATACTTCATCATCGACGGGATGTTATTATGAGCACTTTGTTTGTTTGTTTGAATTGGGTTTAACGCCGCTTTCAACGATCTTTCAGTTATATCGCGGTAGCTGGAGCTCCTAACAATGGATCTATGGTATTTCTCGCACCAGTACCACCATTACAGCCTTTCCTAGCCTCCAGCTGCTATCTCATATAGGTCTATCATTATCGACCCATTGGTCGGCGACAAACTGTCGGAAAAGATGAGTGACATTGTCCGGGATCGAACCCATGACCTCGTGATTGGAAGGCCGATACGCTAACAACTACTCTATGACGGCGGCTGTTATGGGCAAACAATTGTACAAAACTAGTTCTAGTCCACCCAGCTTTAAAATGGGTTGCAGCGGTCTCCGAGAGACGTGAAAATACAGTGGTCTTAGTGATCTTGCGATAGCTCGAACACACAATGGACCAATATTTTTTGAGTTATCGCATGATTTGCGAGCAAGCTTAATTGTCCTCCATGAAGACGTATCACTTCGTTTTAAACTTGTTTTTACATATTCTTACTTATTTTTCTTTTCAAACATTTTAATGGATTTGTGACTTAAAGATTGTGGGTTGAATTAGTTCGACTTGCGACCACAGACGATTTGCTTTTTTTTGTCGAAGTTCGAGTATTTTTGGGGCGAAAAATACATTAAATCTGAATCGGTTGGCCATGTCGGAGGTCAATAGACCGGGTAACCGACCCATTATTTTACGATTGTACAAAACGATGGAAATGCTGAGATCAGAATACATAGGTCAAATTTGGTATAAATTATATACAAAATTTACATGGGATATTACGGTGGCATATGTCTGCCAATAGATACGAGTTACAAGTCGGACTATCGTGATAATTAGAAAACTATCAGGTTGGATCAAAGTTTAAACTCAAAATTTCATCTCCAAAATATTTTCGGTTTATGTAAAATGAATACGTTTTTTTTTCTTCGTAAATGACTTCATGCTTACTGTCGATAACTATAATTCACGTTAAATACGTTTGATGTGTCTACAGTCAACCGATATATATTTTAAAAAGAAAGCCACGATCTGTAAAATAATTTGCAAGGAAATTTCGCTTTTATCGTGAGTGTTTGAAATTCTCACGATAACGCTATCTCGTATTTCATGACAAATATGTGTTACCATACAATATAAACCAAACTAATTCGACAGCACAATTGACTGTCCTCCGTCATATAATGTATTAAGTACATCGTATACGCTCAAACCATTTGGAAAATTAAACAGTGTTGCAAATTCCTTCACCATCCAAATAAATAAACTAGGTCTAAAAATTTGATGAATGCGTGAGGTTCTGAACTGCTATACATAGAGTGATCGATCACGATCTCCTTTGGTGTGAATCAACCTTTAAAACTAGCAAATAAATGAGCCTGTGCCTGACATTTCCAACAAAATTTCAAATATATGCAAAGTAAAGACTCTGACCAGCCTGTGCATCCGCACAGTCTGACCAGAGTCTTCACTGTGTATATTGTAGATAGATTAGGTCTTAAAGTTATCTGAATGCGATAAGGTAATTTTACATTTTAAGTATGTGGCGGTCTACGCTGCTCTATGTTTGCAGCTCACGCACATTTGAAATTGTTGAAAATGTCATGCACAGGCTCAAATATTATGGAAGTTTATACTTTGTTTTGATAAAATAATATTTTTCTTGTACATACGATCGCCGATGGTTAGAGCTCGAGCGACCAAGGGTATGCAAGTTACCATTTTGACATTATACCACTTCGCTGTACATTTTTACATCAGTCTTCTAATTTCCATCTCTTCCATCTCACTCGGCCTGCGGATCGCGATTGAATCAGATCTGTGACCATTCGCCTTATCACCGCCATGTTGTGACGTAGACGCACGTGTCGTTGACGTCACAGATCTCGCGAGACTGGTTTGTTGACGACGGAGATAGGCGTCACCACGTATACAAGCACAAATGGACTGTTTGAAACCGTCGCGAAAGTTCTTTGACATGAAAGCGTAAACAAATGGGTTGACACAACTGTTTGCGTATGACATTATATGGAAGACGATGCGCATGTTCTTCAAATAACCCATATGTAAATAGTCCAGGAAGTTGAAGGCGACTAATACGTTGTTGATCAATATGGGAGTCCAGCAGATAACAAACAGCAATACGACCACCATCAGCATTACCACCACCTGTAAATAATAAACAACAGTGCTAAAATCAATATTTTCGTCGCCAAAAGATTTTTTTTAAACGAAAATCCATTTTCAGTGATACAGCAAAATTCGCGTTGATTGCACATGGTCGCATAATGGGAAAAACTCTGTGGAAGTTATATGCAAATCTATCTTTAGTTGAAGGAGGAGTTGTGTGAACAAGAAATGGACGAACAGACAGACATAGAAGGTGGTTTCAATATACGAACACCTTAGGCGGCAAAAATAAAATTAAGAAACATATACTTCATGGTTTCTCAAAACTTTCGATGATAAAGTACCTTTTGGATAATTGTTAAGAAATTTGGAATTGAAATTTTGCTTTTCATACAACACCAAAAAAGATGAGAAAAAATAAACAGTGGCGTGGCCATTTGAAAATCCCATTTAACAAATGGTTAACGTTTATTCAATCCAATAGATGTCAACCAAAGATACCAATTTTGAAAAAAAAAAGTTGTAAAGAAATGTCGACAAATCATTCTGGATTTAGAAAACATGCCATAATCGAAAACTTTCGATCGTAGACAGTCTAGTCGGAGTCTTAGCTTAACGCCCTTCCCGGAAGGTCTATCTAGTCACATAAAAGAGTGTACCTGTTTTCTTGTGCGGTCATCATCCATATAGGCCTTTGTGGACTGACCAGACATTGGCGACATAAAGATAGGTTTGACCTGTGGTTCTGTAGACGCAACCTTGTCACCACTAGCGTTAGATACACAACTGAAAATAGATAAAGATAGCCTTTACAGTGGGAACATGCTTAATATGTCGCTTTCTGGAGGCTACCTTCTCGCTGCCAGGGTTTGATACACATCTGTTACTAAATAAAGATAACCCAAAAAATGGCGACATAAAGATTCGATTACCATGTGGTTCTGTTAAGGCTACCATAACACCACTGTCGTTTGATACACAACTGAACATGGATAAATATAACCCCATTTGTGGCAACATAAAGATAAGCTTAAACTTTGGTTCTTTCGATGCTACATTATCGCCTCTGCCTTTAGATACACAACTGTAAATGAATAAAGATAACCCAATTACTGGCTACATAAAGATGGGCTTAAACTGTGACTGTTCAGGCTCTTATTGCCACTGGCTTTAGGTTACAAATACAGTTAATTTCATCGTAAAATTGACATTTTACCTCAATCAAAACCATTCTATATCGCTCATTCAGCGCTCCAATCGTTCATTCCAAACACTGATTAAAACCATTCAATAACGATCAAACCCGTTGAAAAATATAGAATCATCAACGTCATTCAAAATAAATTTTGATAGAGAAAAATAGCGATTTCACTGACATAATTCAAATTGTTGGCGCCTCATAGGTTCTTGAAGAAATTGGAAGCTATGTATAGAACTTGTATGCATTTTTTTATTATAGAGAGGTAATCAATATCGCTAATTTTGTTCATCCTGAACAAAATTTTCGATATAGAATTACCTCCTATTAAATTCACTCAAAACTCGCTCCTCACACTCTTTTCATTCCATTCCTATATCATTCCAAAATCATCCACCTTGTTAATTTCACGATGTTGTTAACTGTAATAATAGATTCAGATAGTTTCATCCGCGTAGTCACAAATTGTGATTACATTTTTAGTTTCATACCTCCATGTAATCAACAAATACTTTAAAAATCTCTTAATGATTTTCAATCAATTATAGTAATGCTCGAAAAACGACGTTATTCAACTGAAATTAAATTACAAGTATACCGATATGGGTCTTAAAGGCGGACGGACTCTGCTGCACGAAAACCTGTCCTGCGTTTAGGATGACAAAACGGTTCAAATTGTTGGGAAATTATACCCCGCTTTGCATGCAAGTGTGCGTGCAAAGCGGGGTATAATTTGCAAACAGTTTGTACTGATTGGATTCCTGAAGGCATTTTTTTTTTTAAAAAACAAACCTTTTTTTTTTTTTTTTTTGAATCCGGTGTTCCATTTTCGTGTGACGGGTTTACAAATCTTTGTCACGCAAATGACCTTTTGAATTCAGTATCGTTTCATGTAATGGGTACATTTAAGGTTACAGAATTTGAAATCAAATAAAAATGGGAATTTCATAAGACATCTTTTTGAATAATAAATGCGGAGATTTCGTGATTTTATGTTTGATCTGTTATTTCTGTGAAAAATATACGAAACTTAGTAAACTTATAGAGTAAAAATCACAATAGGTAAAATGGATAATATCTTATTGGGAAATTCAAGTGAGCGACCATATGTTAAGAATAGGTCTAGTACTGTTTTGCGACAAAGCAATAAATCAAAGATTTATGAATAATGAAAAACGCGTCGGCGGTATAACAAGTAGGCATGAACTTTGGAATTGATTACATGTGTATCAATTTATACGTCAATTCATCTTAAAGGGAGATTTTTTGCGTCACAAAGTTAGTTATTTTCATTCCATCTTATGCACTTATTGAAATGCAAATATCGCACAGTAAGATTTCAAAATGGAATAGGATTTTCTTAAAAAACAAATACCCATAATAGATATATAAGTTTAAGTGAGTGATCCGAGATCAAGTTTCTCTATACCACTATAGAGAAACTTGACATTGGATCACTCACTTAAAGTTGTTCATCTATAGTACGTGTGCTCTGTTAAATTAACCATATGGAGAATTGCATGTAAACGTTGACCTGATTGGAAATATCGGATGATTTCTTAGATTGCACTCTCTTTTATTATGACCTCTCTGAATTTGGAACTGTCTAAAATTTCAATAAAAAAGAAAAAGAAATAGAAAAAAAGTAAAAAACAGAATGGGGTTAAGAATCAAAACTACGACGAACCCACCTTCCAGATCGCATGTCGGCTCTTCTCGTGGCCACGTGCCATATGATGTTAGCGATCCACGTGTACGTGACCACCATGACTCCAACAGGTACCAACAACACAACTGTCAACATGTACAGCTCGTACACCTTCCCGAACATTGGCTTCTCTGTATAATATTTGTGACACCAGTGGGCGACGCGGTGTAAACCTACAGTACGGAACTCCTGAAAATGAATGTGTGCTAGGATTAGATGAAATAATGTATATTTTGAACTATGGGCTTACCCTTTCAGTTCAAAAGAAAAGTTCAAAAGAAAAGGATATTTTCAATAAACTTTCTGGGTGTCTAAGGCTGCTCAGTGCCTACCTACCACGCTCTCATGAAATTGTTAGAAATGCCATGTACATGTATGCCCAAATCAAAGTGCTGTTAATACTATTATCTACGCCATCTCATTTATTTTGAAGATTCTAATGATGATTACCGATTACAAGGGCATAAATTTGTCATCTTCGGTGGCCAAGGATAATGTCCATTACGCGTTCTATTCACACGTATCTGGCATCACCCTTGGCTTGCGAAGATGAAATTGACCAACCTCCCATATCACGTCGTGACTGTACCCCATGAAAACCTTAACTTCTATCCAAAATTATTGCTATCTAATTTAATTACACGGTACTTTATCGCTTTATAATTTCTGTAAAAAATAATAAATAAATAGAAAAAAAACAAAAAAAACAGAGACTCTATTATTACACTTACTGTTTTTACAGATTTAGACCTGATTTATTTCAATTGAACACTATCGAATCGGGACGAAAGACACTGATGGAATCATTACGCTTTAGAAAGCGTGCTTATTGACGCATTTTTATATTGTTTCACATACTTAGCCTTTTTTTATTCTTATCTGTTGTATTCAAGACATATAACAGTCCCGCCACTCACGAATCTATAAAATAACTATCTTTTTGTCCAATATTTGTTGCAGGAACGTATACTTTCTCCAATCAGTCATTGACATAAAGAAGGATCTTGAATTTCCCAAAAGTGTTCATGCGATTTCAGTGTGTTTAGTTAAACTAGAAAATGTGAAAACATATAAAAAAGAAACCGTTTCAAGCGCATCATTAGCACTAATGAACTCCTGTATAAAAAGCCTTATGAGGTTAAATGTTCACTGTTGCGAACGACTTAACCTCTCTTAGTATTTTACTTTTGCAATCATAAGGTAACAATGAATATCGATAAATTAGTGCATAAGCAGGAATGCGAAATAGAACCGGAAAAGATATGTTTAGATATGAGCAAACTTCTATATTGATTCATTTGTTTTCTAGACATTTAACCAGTATTTTATTGGTTGACCCATTTCTATGGCTTTAATTTCTTCTATTATTTCAAATAGGACACAGAGGAATTATTGTCTATCGTCACGAAACAAAATGAGACTACAATTGAAAAACACAGACGTCATATAGGTATAAGGGGAGTAATTGATTAGTTTGTCGAGTCATTTTTTCAAAATCATCCTTACGAATTTTTAAGTATTTTGGTCGATTCAATACGCATATACACCATGGTCACCTTAGTTTCTGCACAATGTTCATCAAATTTAAGATTAATTTGTGACCCGTCACGCGAAAAGGGACCATCTGGGTAGTGCGTAAAGTGTCGATCCTAGTCAGACGGCGCCGAGTACGTAGATTGTCTTAGGTTCGAAACTTTTCGCACTTAGTTTGTTTTCTGAATCTATAATGAATAATCTACCTTCCAGTGAAATAATTTTCGACCTCTGGTTGATCTATGCTGAACCCAATCTCTTTTTCAAATATTTATTTTACAGAATTCCCAAATAATCCCTTTTGGCCCGACGGGTCACGTTTATATTCAGTAGACGTCTTTACCAGCCAACTTCTAATTAACTTCTGTGTATCAAAAACATAATTTTATTTAATGCCGAGTCCTCGAAACTGGACATTAGCTAAAATGCTCGAATATCACTTTACTCTTTATACTAGATTGAAAATGAAAAAAAAAAATAAATAAAAATTGACAGATTATGAGCTATATTCTTTGTAAAAAAATAAACCGCAGTCATTTCTAACATCAAGTTCTAAGTCTATTCCTTCCATTTTTCTACCAAACTTTGACAAAGGGCATTTAACGAAGCGTAACAAAGATTTTGTTTTAAAGTTTGATTTAAAAACCAGAAAAACGGAACAGAAGGTTTATTCAAAAGACGTGTACAAAACAAAATCAATACAAAACATATAAATATGCGTTACTTGGCACAGCTTTTTGTAGAGCGTGAATGCAATGTTTGACCAATATCTTAGTGAATACATGTCAAATTGTAATAGCAAATCCAATTGAAAAGATCTTTTAAAATAAAAGAAAAAAATCAAGACGGGCACAATAATGTAATGATATAATCAGTACATAAAATAACAAACAAAAGAAAATGACATTGGAAAAGCGGCTACTAGAGAAAACCTCAAACTGGTCAGTTTTATCAGTATTTACAGTAATCAACAGCGTAAAATAAAGCTGAATGATTTTTTAATGATTTGGAATGAAATTGAATGGGTGTGGTGAGTGAATTTTGAGCGAATTGTAAGGGAGGTAATCCAATAAAGCTAATTTTGTTTATCCTGAATGTCAATGATACAGCAGCTATACAAAAACCAAACAATTCGACAGAAACAACAATGCGATTGTGTACCGTACTTACAATAGCGAATGCCATTGGTAAAGCGCCTACAAACACCAAACAATTCGACAGAAAAAACAATGTGATGGTGTATCGTACTGACAATTACGAATGCCATTGGTATAGCGGCTATGAAAACCAAACATTTCGACAGAAACAATAATGTGATTGTGTACCATACTTACAATAGCGAACGCCATTGGTATAGCGGCTACAAAAGAAAAACTTCCAGACAGAAACAACAATGTGATACTGTACCGTAATCAGTACATGAACTTACAATAGCGAACGCCATTGGTATAGCGGCTACAAAAGAACACATCCAATCATAAACAACAATGTGATAGTGTACATTAATCAGTACATGTACTTACAATGGCGAATGCCATTGGTATAGCGGCTACAAAAGAAAACATCCAGACAGATACGATCACAATCCTGGCGTGTTGTATTGTACAGACAGATCGAGCCTTCAGTGGGTGACGTATGGCAACAAATCTGAAAGGATATTATAATCGTAAAAAAGTTGTGAATGGGCTGATAAAGGGGAGTATCTGGGGTTTCCGTAAAAATCATTTTTAAGAAGAAATATATATTATGTATTTGGTGCATCAGAATTGAAATAGGACTCGCTTTTCCAAAATAATAGATTATTATATAATGAAAGATTATTATATACATGTATCTATATATACACACTAATTTAATGATAATAAATATAAAATTCGCAAAAAATCTTCTGGCTTACATAACTCTTAATTTATACGACGCTGGAGAAAAATGGCTTTAATGCATTATGAAATATGAAGAAATTGTTAGTAATTGGAAGCTAGGAAGTTTAATTTAAAAGGTGCATTCAATCGGATTTTTCATAAAATATACTAAATTGGACATTCCATTATCATGATTATTAAAGAAGTATTTTGTCCTTGTGCCAGAAAAAACACGTGGATCTTGGAATTTAACAACCTCTTAACAATCTTTTGTACTTAATCAAGGAGCCCATTTCTATAACCAAATTTAGGCAATAGGTTTCAAACCTCAATTTGAACAAATGTGGCTCTTTTTTATGTAGGTAATCAATGTAAATGAGTATAAAATCGATACTTTTTAGAACAAAACATTATGTCAAAATCCGGTTTAAGGCACCATTTGGTTAGTGGACCCATAAAAGTTTCGGAATACATTATATTTCTCAAAAATGAAACAATAAGGAAACCTCGGTTAACACTGTTAAAGTTTATGACTTCCGAAACGTTCCAGTACTATTACGGGTCCACTACCTTAAAGCATATGGGGAGACGAACCATTCCAGACAGACATGTATCTGGACTTACTTAACCTTCCTGTACCTTTCTATGCTCATAACGGTCAGTGTAGACGCTGAACAGATGATGGATACGGCCTGTATGTAGTGGACAAACTTGCACAAGAACTCGCCAAGCTTCCAGGTATACGAGTAGAATGCCACGCCCTGAAAAGAGCGAAGCAGATTTAAAACAAACAAACAAACAAACCAAAAAAAAAAGAATTTGGATCAACTTGTCCAGAAACTCGCCAAGCTTTTAGGTATACCAGTAAAAAGCCACACACTTAAAACAGCGAACGTCAATGTTGAGTTAAGGTAAGGCTTCTCGATCAGTCAGCGCAAACCATTCTAAGTGCAACATAAAACAATAGCTAATTGCAATAGTCCTTCAGTGACCCCTTAACTCGCATAGGAACTCGCCAAGATTCTACGTGCACGAGAAGATCGCAACTCTCTAAAGAGAGAAAAGCAGATTTGAAAAATAACATTCGGATGGACTTGCACATGAACTCGCCATACTCCAAGTAAAGGGGTAGAACGAAATGCCGGGGAAAAAGGGAACGTCAATGTTGACTTGAGGCACGGTATCTCGATGGATTAGCGCAAACAATTGTAAGTGCCTTTATACTCATAGGCACTTACAATAGTTTTGCGCTGACCATTTGGTTTATACAAACATATTAAAGAACTCGCACAGCTTGCACATGTTCGAGTAGAACGCTACGCTCTGAAAAGAGAGAAAATGGTCTAGTTCAGAAAAAAACATGTATATGGATAAACTTGCGCTGGAGCTCATCAAACTTCCAGCAAAATGTAATGTCCTTAATAGAGATTTTAAGACAACATTACCTAATAACTCACCAGGTTTCAGGTGTACTACAGTGGCGGAACCAGAGGGGGGTCGGAGGAGGGGGCCCAAACGAACCCGCTCTTTATCCCAATTACTTCATTGTAGTAGATAAATTCATCCAAATTATTGCAACACACGAACAACGACCCCCTTTTTTGCAGTGTTCAAATCACTGTTTCTTGAAATTCTACAAATCAAAGATATCTGATTTACAGAATTTGAGCAATTAGTCCCATAATATCCCTCTATAGGCATACTATGAGACTAATTACTCGAATTCTAGGACGACATCGAGCCCTTAAAGCAACCATGGACTTACCGCTGTACTAGTAGAACGCAATGCCCCCCAAAAGGACAAAGTGATTTGGTTATTTTGAGACAAGGCATTAGGACAAACTTGCGCAAGAACTTGCACAATATCCAGGTACATCAGGAAAACACATAGCCTTTCAAAGAGACAAGGGGGCGAGTTACTTGCACAACAACTCGTCAAGATTCCAAGAAAACGAGGACGTTTTAACCCCTGTCGAAGATAGTAAGAGATGTGTGACAAGAGATAATTCATCATAAAGACTCGAACCTATCCGGCATTCAATATGAAAATATTCGGAAAACGTTTTTAAAAAGGGATGTTACTTCCATTTGTGCGCGCATTAACGTGCAGAAAAAAGAACTATTCATAAAATTTTTATGACGTTTTTCATGCTGACCACAGGGAGGGCTTTGTCCGGGACCGAGGTTATAAAACTTTCCTAAAAGCTCAGGCCCAATTTTCACAAATTTTAAATCAAAATAAATATATGAAAATAAAAGATAATATTGATAAGTTATTGTTTATAACAACTTATTAATATAATCTTTCATCTTAATACATTAAAATGAGTAATAAAACAGAATTACGGCTTTAATATAAAATTGAAATTTCAGAACATTTTGAATTGAGCCTGAGAAAAGTTTTTTATCCTCGGGCCCTGAACTCAGTTCTTCCGACTTTCCTTACATATTATGACGGAAAAGGGTATGTCAACAAGTTTCATAATGGCTGTTTTGCATAAGAAAAATCCATTAATCAAAAGTTTTCAGAGAAATTTTCTGACGCCAATTTCAAAACAATTTAACATGCTGAGTGTTTGATAATTGTTATGAAAAGTATTTTTTATGATACATTTCTCAAATTTCTTACCCGAATTCCTCATTTTTAATCTAATTATAAAATTCGAGGGCGAAAACACCCAGGGTAAAGCTAGGATGCACAATATGTGAATTCTGTAAAATGATGTAAAAAACATAAAAAGGCATTTCTTTATTTTACCCGAACATGACCTGTATTAAGATATTGCTTAAATATCAACTGCGGACATACTTTATCAATTTATGAATTACTTATTACATTCAATACCGCTTAAATTTAAAACTATGGGAGCACGTGCAAAGCTGAGAAGGAATAATCAGATTCTTATTCTTCTAAATGACACGGGTTAAGTTCAGGTCAAATGAACCAGCCTATAGAATTAAGTGACTAATGGGCCGACCCGCTGTCAGGATACAAACACGTTTGCGAACGTTCTGAAACCATACCCCGCTTTGCACGTGTCTTCACGTGCAAAGCGGGGTACCATTTCTCAAACGTTTTCCGAATGTTTACGTCTTAAACGCAGACTTTTTTCTGTTTCCACTGATTTGTCCCCGAAAAAAAAGATCTTTAAGCATAATACGGAATATGTATGATTATAGAGTTTGACTTACCGAAATCCCGTATTACAGGAAAGACGATTTGTATTTTTTCCAAATTGCATCTGAATGTAACTTTTTGGTTAGGGTTTAAAGGATTTCTTAACATTGATACTTAATTGATAGAGTTCGGTTAGATTTTCAACGATTTTGTAATAAAAATTATCCTAAATATATCTTTAAAAACATGCAACCAACTGTGAATGTTGAAATCACAATTAATCATGGAGTCTGAACCTTTGACTTGATTCAAATTATTTGGATTTTCAAAAAAAATAAATGCAGATTTAAAATTTGTAAGCCATCAAGTTGAACCAAAATCTGAAGCAAAAGGAAAATGACATTTAAAATGTTTCTTTGGAAGGAGCCAAAACCATCATTTTCTTAATCTTATTTAGCCCGATTCATGATCATGGGTGTGGGGTGTCCATCATTTAAGAAGGCAATTTCATACAATTTCTATTTCGTGGTAAAATATAGGATACTGTTTTCATAATCCCTTTAATCCACCATATTCATTTTCTTCTGTTAATTGATAATTGAAATAACTTGACTACTTTATATGTATTTCATTCTAGTTATATATATGCAGCATTTCCGCCATTGTCACATGTATGTAAATCTATATATTTTGACGATGAACGATTTCGTTCAAGTCATATGAATAAAACTTATGTTATGTTATGTGTTATGGTAATAAACTTTGATACCGCCTCATAAGATTATGAAATAATTCAATTGATTGAATTATTTGCGGTTTTGTTTGCAATTAACGCTTCAAACTGTAATCCAACAAAATGGATTAAATCGAATCACGCAATAAGATTTTAACCATTCATTAAAATCCCATGTGTTTAAGCTAGTGGACCCATAATAGTTCTGCAATGTTTCGAAAGTAATGAATTTTAACAGTGTAAACCGAGGTCTCCTAATTTTTAACGTTACCTTGGTCAACACTGTAAAAGTCCATGAGTTCCGAAATGTTGCGAAACAATTACGGGTCTACTACCTTAATGAAATAACATTCATCCCAAAAAAGCAGACATCTTTCTACATTGGAAATATTTTTACGAAAACAGTTTGTGTTCAAGCATAAAAGAATTTTCTTCATGCTCGCGTAAGCAATTATTTCAACCGATCCGAACGCTTCATTTTTGATAGGCAAGTGAAAGAATAATGTAATGTGAAATGGTTTGCAAATGCACAATTCACATAGTCTAACTAAAATTTAAGAGCATTCTCTGTAACAAAGATACACCCAGGTCGTCGAAACAATAGTCTCAGATGAGATAAATGTAGATAAATTCAAGTCTAGAAAGTTGACCGTGGGGAATTCTCCGATTGTCTTTCTAAGTTTCAATTATTGTTCCATATTGATGACGAATCACTTGTTTGTAATTCAATCAACTGGCGGGAATAGAATAAGTCCTTAGAGTTCGCTTTACATATACGAAATAAATGTCTGAATGGATTATTCAAATATTGAAAGTTACTGTAGCAATTAATGATAAATCCAGGGGACTTTCAAAAGAGTGATATCAGTTATCAACACTGCAAATTTAGCTCGACTCTTTTCAGTGAAAACCGGGGTAATTGCTATAACCTTGGCGTCGTCATTGTCGAGCAAAAACTTAAACATTTTTTGAAGTTTGGTATTACTTTCACTTTGAAATTCGCTTGAAACTTGGAATAATTGTTCTCAATCGAGAGAGCTACCTCTAATATACACATCGACAAATATAGATGCATTTTGTTCGAGTCATGCCAATTTTAGATATAGATTTTTTAATCCGCTTTATGGCACACAAATATCTTTAGTTTTTCAATCATATAAATATGTGACCCGTCACGCGTAAAAATGAACCATTTTGATATGCGCAGACTGACCAGGGTTAAAACTTTTCGTATATATTTTATCAGAATCTTGGATATCCCTTTGTAACTATTTCCAAAGTCCGCATCTTGGTTGACCTTGTTGGATAAATTCCATTTTCAAAAAGAAAAAAATATTTTACGGCGTTTGCAGATGGCCTCTTTTTGCGTGACGTGTCACAGATGTTTAAAATGGACCATATAAAAACAATGCAGGGGAGCTATAAGATTTCATATCGATTCAAAGAATAGTTAAACATCTTCGAGATAAACAGCGCCATTAAGCCGTTTCAATCAAATCCCCATTTATGATGAAATAGTGGGATAAACAGAAAGTAGTTTTCATTCTATATGCAAATCTTTCGAATATTATAGCAAAGGCGAGATAAACCAACATGTTTTTGTGAAAAGAAAAAATACATCGGCCCGGTGTGCGTGAAAGACGAAGAACTTTTAAGATTATTTTCCATTTTACGTTCAAAGGCAAGGTACCATTTTTTGACATTCTTCGAACGATTTCATCGTGATCACTAGTACGTCTGTACAGTAAATAACGTCGTGAAATTGACATTCATGTCAATCAAAACCATTCTGAATCGCTCATTCATTCATTCATTCATTCATTCATTCATTCATTCATTCATTCATTCATTTATTCGTTCATTTATCCATTCATTCATTCGTTCATTCGATCATTCATTCATTCATTCATTCATTCATTCATTCATTCATTCATTCATTCATTCATTCATTCATTCAAACACTCACTCAAATCGATCAAAAAAGCTCCGAAATCATGAGATGATCAAATTATTTTACGATTATATTGGCTGGTGAGGATTTTAAAGTATCTGATTGGTCAACGAAGACGCACAAATAGAAAAGTTCGTATATTTTATTAAAGGATGGTAATAAATCTCGCTAATTTTGTTCATCTTGAACAAAATTATCGATATTGGATTACCCCTCTTTAATTTCACAAAAAAACTCGCTCTGCACACTCATTCAATTTCATTCAAAAACCATTCCAAAATCAACCATCTTGTCAATTTCAGGATGTTTGTAACTGTTATACGTTCAAGATGGATGATTTCGCGAACTGTTTAAAATTTTGGCTCTCCAGCTTAGCAAGCGCACTTGTGTGTAAAGCGGGAAACATTTCAACCGTTCGTGAAAGGTCTGCCATCCTATACACGGATCTGAGAACTCTATACTGATTCCAAGATGGTCACTTTTCGCGTGACGGGTCGCATATTTATCGTTGTCTTCACCTTCCTGCGTTATGCCAAGTTGTCAAAATCTAGACAATTCACGGGCAAACGGTAAGCCCGAATACCGACAAATTGTTTCATGTTGCCAGATTATTAACAAGATACATTATTTGATGGGAATGAAGACACTAAAAATGGAATGATTGATTCCTTCAGTTTAGACAAGTGAGGAATAGACTTTCGGTATTCTATGGTTTCTTTATAAGGAATATGAGATATAGCTAATAACATCGTGAAACTGGCTACGTTAACGGTTTTGGAATGATTTAGGAATAAAAGCGCAATAGTGACATGCTCGAATTTTGAATGAAATTTGAAAGGAGGTAGTATAATACCGCTAATTTGGACGAAATTGCATATATTTTGTTACCGCCCTTTAAAAAAATCTACGTAATGTTTTTTTTCGTGTCTTTACGTACCAATAACACGCTTTCAATCTTTCAATATCACACATGCCAAAAAAATTGAGGAATGATTTGATACTTTTGAACGGAATGCCGATCGTATTGAACAATTTTGGAGAGATTTTGAACGATTTCGAATCATTTAAGTGATTTGAAACGAATGTATGGAGCGCTTTGTGAGCGATTTAGAATGTTTTTGATCGGAGTAAGTGTCATTATCATAATGCAATCTTCTCTATTTTATGAGTGGCCATTTTTCGCACTAAACTCACTTCCAAGAATCTCAGAAATCTGTTTAATAATTATTTCAAAACAGATTGGTTCTTCTAAGGTGAACAAGAAATGTTTAAATATTTATGCCCGCCAAAGCAGGTCAATAGCCTATTCCTTGCCAATAAACATAGGGCAATAACTCACAAAATATGACGAGTAGAGTTATGGGTCTTGTACACCACACTTTTCCTCAATTGGATCTATCCACCTGTGAAGTTTCATGATTCTAGCTTGCATACTTTTTGAAATATGCTTCGGATAAAAAAATGTCTACGGACGGACGGACAGACGGACGGACCGACAGATCGACCAACAAGTGCAGAACAATATACAGTGAAATATCTATATGTCGAACTTCGGGGGACTCACCAAAAAACTTCGACGTATAGAAAGTTCGACGAAGAGATAAAAGGCGATCTTCAGGACGAAGACATATGCGGCCATCCTCACACTTAGGTACGACGGAAACTGGTGGCGAAAAAACGGACGTATTTGATTATAGTGATGAATTAATCGAATATAAAAGATGATTCTTATTTTTTTTTTTTTTTTTACATTTTTCTTTGTAAATAAACATCATATAAAACATGCATTTTATTCAAAAAGCAAAAACATTTTCAAACAAGGCATTTATTTAAAAAAAAATCATAAATTAGATCTATGAGACAATGACTTTTGTGTTAGAGGTTTACATTTCGCGTTTATCAAGCAAAACCATATCTAATAATGATTTCTGCGTTATACAATTTCCTGGACAAATCATTCTCGGAATGGTTACCAAGTCCTTCCTTGGGTATGTCATGTTGGTCGTTGTTGATGGCTATCCCCCGTGTCTACTGGGTACTTCACCAATCAAGCCCCGCGTGGCATAGGCTTTACTTGATTCCGTTGTCAATGAGAATTACAAATTTAACGTCGTCGGTCACATGTATTTTGCCGACCCTTTTCATTTCAAAACAATAAATCACTTAATCTTTCACATTCTTTATCTGTTACAAACAATCAAACCCAATCAGGTAAACAATCGATATCCAATACTGAGATCGCGTGTGTCAATTACCGTGGTTGACAGGTCGAATGTGTGAAAACTACCTCGATTGCAATTTTCATCAATCAAGGTTGGGGTTCGTCGTAAGGAGGTGTGAATGCACACAGACAATAGTGATGGGGCCTTGAAATAGGTTCGACGTACGGAAAAATTTCGAGCAATAGATAACGACGTATGGAGGTTGAAATACATAGAAATAAAGAGTAAAAAGATCGGGACTTGAAAAATACTTCGACGTAGAGATAACTTCGTCTTATGCACATTCGACGTAAAGATATTTGACTGTACCCTCTCTTCTTCGCAGGGGGCATACTAATAACGCAACTAGTATGTGCGAAAAAATTGACGTTCAAATCGATCAGAACCATTCTAAATTGCTCGCTCAGCGATCCATTTACTGCATTCAGACCAGTCACCCCAATCACTCTTCACGCTCAGAAACGCTCCAAAATTAACATCAATTCGAAATCGTTCAAACCAATCAATATGTCATTGAGAAAAGAATGTAGATTTTATTCAAGGCACGTAAAATGATGCACTCTATAAGATGTACCAGATGTTTATTTTCCACAATTTCATGAATGGAAATTCATATAAGAGTTTTGTTTTAAATTCTTTGTGCAAGAGTGAAACATAATTTTTTATCCAAAAAATGTTTTCATTGGTGTATACAAAAATAGCCAGCAAATCCATGAGTATCGATCTACTACAATTATTCAATGATAATTGGAATGATGTTTCATTCTTTGACAGAAATAACGAAAAAGTTTCCTGACTAGGTTCGGGAAATACGTTTCTGCAATAATTGAAAGGTCAATGGAAATCTCAGAGGGGTAAATTAGAGACTGCAAGTAACACAAGATAAGTCAGATTAACTTATTACATAAACTATAATTAATTGGGAATTTATTTCTTGACATTCAAAGTGCTTTAAAAAATAATACAAAAACAAATTCTATTATTTCTTTTATTTTATTTTTTGAAAATAGCCCTGTGTGCAGAATAAAACCAGAGCTGAATAAGCGATAACAAGAAGAACATAACAGAACGGAGCATTTTTTAAATTCTCATTCGACCTCAATATTTGATTACCCAGTGAAAGTATCTTTAACGGAATTTTTAATGGAAACCATAACTGTGTAGGATTTTGTGCATGAACTATCACATACATTTTTTTAAATCGTGAAATTGACATTAATCTGAATCAAAATCACCTTAAATCGCCCACTCAGCGCTCCATTAATTCATGCCAAACACTCACTCAAAAATAAAAAAAAAATAAATAAAAAAAAAACCGCCCCAAAATCACTATATATGTATAAGATAAACAACCACATTCAAAATAAATATTGATAGGAAAAATCGCTATTCAACTAACATAATTGAAATTATATGCGTCTGGTTGTTTCTTAGAGAAAAAGGAAGCTATTAGGTAACAAATATCGTTTGTTTTGTTCATTTTGAACAAAATAAGAGATATTGGATTACCACCCTTTTGTATCATTCAAAACTCACTCATCGAACCTAATCAAGTTCATTCCAAAATTATTCCATAACCAATCACCCTGTCAATTTCACGATATTGTCAACTGTAATCCACGAATGGCTGGCCCCTCTACTTAATCTTATTCCAATCACCTAAAAACGCTCAAAAATCGTTCGAAACGCTTCGAAATCGCTTAAAAACGCTCGGTTACTTCATTCGAATCAGTTAGGTAGTGGACCAGTAATAGTTCCGCAACGTTTCGGGAGTAACGAACTTTAACAGTGTAAACCGAGGTTTCCAATGATACTTCATTAGGAAAGCTCGGTTAACATAGTGAAAGAACATGTTGTCCGAAATGTTGCGGAACTATTGCGGTTCCCCCACCTTAAGGCAAAACACGCATCATATAGATCAGCCTGCGCATCTGCAGTAGTAGTAGATCAGTGAAAATTGACCATGTCCCGTCTTGATAATGTTTGCGAAGTTGCCAGTTTAGTGGCGTGAAGGTGACAGCCTAGTGGCTTTAAGTTGGCAGACTAGCAGGCATGTGTGGTAGTAATATGTACTGTTTTTAAATCAAAATTGACCTGTGACATATGTGATTTCATGTAACATCAAAAACCGGCATCGATCATATTCGTCACAAAATATAATTTCCGAGTCATATATGTAACACTTGTTACATATGTGATCATATATGTAACAGGTGTTACATATATGATTTGTTACAAATATGATCCAACAAAGCTTCGTTAAACTATATGGACAGATTATTGTAGGTTTAGTCATAAATTAGATTGGTCGGAACAACAATTTATATACTATCTCCAAGCCCAATTACGATTGCTGTTGTGTCATAATATGTCATGGTATTTCGTCTCGAGGGACTTCATTATTTACCAGATACCAATTAGGCGCCTCGGATAAGTCATGAATTTATGGTTTCATATCCCAGGTCAACGGAAACTATTCAAGAGTCTTGTCTGAGATAAACGTAGCTGAATATTGTCCAAATATCCAACTGCGAAAAAGACTGTAATATTTTTGCAGATAAACCAAGAAAATAATTATAGCATAAGATGAGTATATTTAAGGCGTAATTTATTCTTAACCGGTGTAAAAAACTAAACCTTTACATACTATGAAGTCAGAAAACTGACTTATACATACATTTCCAGTTAATAACATCGAGAAATTGACATGGTGAATGATTTTGGAATGTAATCATTGAATCTTGAGTGAAATTAAAGGGAAGTAATTCAGTATCGGTAATTTTATTCACTCTGAACAAAATTAGCGATATTTATTACCCCCCTTTAATAAAATATGCATACAGGTTCTGTAAATAGCATTATATTTCTTCAAGAACCCATTAGACGCTTAATTTTGTCAGTAACATTGCGATTTTTTCTAGCTTTATTCATTTTTAATGTAGTTGTTGATCGTATCTTTTAAGTGATTTTGGAGCGTTTTTAAATGGTTTGAGCGAGTGTTTGGAATGAATGAATAGAGTGCTGCGTGAGCGATTTATATAAGTTTTGATTGAGATGAATGTCAGCTTCACGACGTTACTAAATGTTTACATTTATCTGTGATTTTGTGTATCGACTCCTTTCGACATTTATCATGAATTATGACAAAAAAATGAAAGATAGTTACAGTTTAAGTTTTTTATGGATTTACAGTTAAACCTGTCTTAAGGGACATTCAAAAAGTGCTTGCTGAAGACAGGTGTTTGCATAATACAGGTCATTTTTAGTGCATTTGGCTCATTTTGGGAACTTGGTGGCCGCTTGCCTAAGACAGGTTGCTTGTTGAATACAGGTGGCCGCTAACACAGGTTTGACTGTATATGGATCCGAAAAGATGCGGTATAGTTATGTTCTCTTAACATTTTCATGTAGCCATGAGACGGATTTCCAACCAATCAGACAATTACAATCGTGTTAGATGAAAATAAAATCAAATCAATTTCGTTGTTGGATAACATATTAACGCAATGTCGTAAATCATGCATTAAGTTAATTAGATTTGCTAGTATGTGGATTTATTCTTCTTTTATTGCTTATTTACGCCTAGTTTATGATTAATATGATTATATATATTTGTTAATTTATTGTGCATTGTAGTGTTGCGCATTTATGAGTAAAGAATTGCACGTGTTGTTCATTGTCTTATCCAAATTATCTTATAACTATACAAATACAACGTCACAGCCTTGTCATATAATCGCGTGCAAAACGACTCGCTTTCAGGGAGTTTACCATGTCTCATCATTTCACGAAAGAAAAAGAATTATCGTTGGATTTTCGTGTGAGATCGAATCAAATTACCGAAGATATACTTTCACTCGAGGCTCTATCACGCGTGAAAATACATGTACATGTACATGTAACATGTGTAACCTTTGTTATTCACTCGTGGGTTATATCTTTTATTATAATAAACAATTTCTTTCTCATGTAGTAACGAGTTTTTGACCAATTTACAACGATATAAAAATTTTTTAGCATTTCTTTATTATTTTTGTTAAATCATCAAAATAATTTCTACTTTGTTAAATTCAAAAAACGGTGTTAGAAGTTTCCCGTAACAAGCGGTATACAAGAAATGGACGTATTTGCAAAGGTTCTTAAAAACTCAACTGTTGTATTCCTGTTACAAGCGATGTACGATAAATGAACGTATTTTCAAAGTTTCTAATAAAACTATACAGTTGAACTCCTGTAACAAGCGATATACAAGAAATGAACGTATTTGCAAAGTTTCTTATAAAACTCTACAGTTGTGTTCCTGTAACAAGCGATATACGAGAACTGAACGTATTTGCAAAGTTTCATATAAAACTCTACTGTTATGTTCCTGTAACAAGCGATATACGAGAAATGGACGTTTTTGCAAAGTTTCTTATAAAACTCTACTGTTGTGTTCCTGTAACAAGCGATATTCGAGAAATGGACGTTTTTGCAAAGTTTCTTATAAAACTCTACAGTTATGTTCCGTAACAAGCGGTTTATGAAAATTGAACGCTTTTCAAAAGGCGCGGAAGTCCCAGTTTAGGGTGTTTTTTTTATCCAATTTCACAGAAATTCAAGAAAATTCTTCTATATTCGACAAACTTCGATAATGAGGAAAACACAATTGTCAATTGTGATTGTAAAATGTTAGAATTACCCCATCCATCAGAGTTAATTTTGAAAGACAGGTTAGCCTAGATTTTTCAGCTCGTCACCATTTTCGAGGCCAGGCTACAGTTAAAAACAGCGTGAAATTCAAACTGATTCCAATCAAAATCATTCCAAACACTCACTCAAATCGATCAAAAACGCTCGTGAAATCATTAGAATATATTTCGTTATCGTCCAAGACGATCAACAATAAATTCAAACCGATCTATTTATTTTACGATTATATTGGCAGGTGTGGACTTTAAAGAGTCTGATTGGTCTACGAAGACTCACAAAAAGAAAAATACGTATGTTTTATTAAAGAGTGGTAATCAATAACGCTAATTTTGTTCAACATGAACAAAATTAGCGAAGTTGGATCACCTCTCTTTAATTTGACTCAAAACTTGCTTCACACACCCATTCAATTTCATTCCAAATACATCCAAAAATCAATCATCTTGTCAATTTCACGATGTTCTTAACTGTAATCATGCGTTGATATTGAGGATGTTATTTTTTGCAGAAAAGCAAATAATGATTAGCGCCCGAGTTTGTAGTTTGAGGAAATTAACGACGGTTTGAAGGTCTTCGTAATTGTTTACACCCGAAATGGCTTGAATTGGCGTTATTATTGCATAAAATGAGAGACTACAAAATGTATTAAAACTAGCTGCAAGTCTTCAAAAATGTAGAAAAATGTGTTGTCAGTTGCACTGTTTTTTGTGTATGTGTGTGTGTGTGTTTTTGTTGTTGTTGTTTTTTGTTGTTGTTGTTTGTTTTTTTTTGCTTTGTTTTGTTTACACTAACGTCGATTGGCTTCTTTGAAAATTTAACATTTGTATAAGAAACGTTTTCAGTCATGGGTCTTAATTTTAAGATGTTGTTATCAAAAAATCATATTTATCGAGTTTTCTCATGACATATATACCGCCCAATACCAAACTCGGACAATAAGCACTTCCAATATCAAGAGTTATTCAGCTGCGAGAGGAGCGTTGTTCATTTATACTGTAAGAATAGATATTGTCAAATTTTCTGATCTACATTATCTAGTAGCAGTATAAATCAAAAACATTAACAGTTCCATGAATGATTCGAGGCTTGCTAACTATGAACCCGTAACCAGACATCAACATTTTAATCTGGTTTAGATCGACATGTTGGCCCATGAAACCACTCAATTCTATTTATTGAGCATTGGGCAAATTAATTAAAGGAATGTAAAATTAAATCGCCAATTTCGTTCGTTTGGAACGAAATTAGCGATTTTATATTATCTTCCTTTTAATAATCCCAATTATTCAATTTCAATCCGAAATCATTTCGAAATCATTCCGAAATCAATCACCTTGTACATTTAACTTTAACTGGAATATTTCTATTTTATTAATTTTTTTTTGTTAATAACGGGTTATCTCGTGGCACATATATGCCACCATACCAAAATTGTACTATTAGCGATTCCAATATCAAAAGTAATTCAGCTGAGAAGACGAGCGTTGATCTTTCCTACCGTAAGATTAGATATTGTCAAATTTTGTGATCTATATCATCTGGGAGCATTATAAATCACAAAATGTTATTCAGTTATATGAATGAGTTGATGCACGATAACCTTGAACCCATTTCCAGGTATCAGCATTTAAAGCTGATCTTTTCAAACTGCAAGACATTATGACAATTGTTTTTAAATCGTCAATAAATTGCAAAAATGAAATTAATGGCAATACTGTTTGAAGTAAGCCCACTGTGAATTCAATGCAGAAACAAGTTTTATAATGCTTTTAGTGTCATACGACAATGAAAATAAAATTGATATTCTCTTTGAATATTTTCATTTTTTCAAAATTTTCATTGAAATATAAAATTTGTATAGGCATTTTTTAATCCATTTTTGGGGAATGATGATTCAGTTTTAGTTTCGCCCATAGTTCAAGATAAGCGTTCTAATATTTGGCCAAATCAATGAACAATTGCGAATACATTCACAAAATAGTTTTATAAAAAAAACTATCTAACAGTAGTAAAGATATTGATGTTTCGAATGTATACTATTAATATAAAAGATGAAAATGATATTTTGTTTTTATCGATTTTTGAAACAAAACACCTAACCACAATAATGGTTGAAATCATTTCTATAAATCAAATTTTAAAATGCTCTGAATTTGGTTTTTATGAATGAAACATATAAGTAGCGAAAAGGTATGCTTTAGAAATAGTTCAGTTATGTAATATAAAAACGTATGATAAAAACACATTTATACCTACTATAACGTAAACACAACTTATCGAAATATCAAAACTTAAACAAACATAAAAATGAAAGCAATAGAAAAATACTTCAAAGAATGCAGAATTAAAATACACAGAAATAATATTCATGGAATTTGAGTTTCTTAGTTTTTTTGGGTTTTTTTAAATTCAGTTTTGAATAATCGGTACAAAAAAAGACTCTTTCGCCAATGATGCTTAGGGAAGGGGGTGTTTGAATTTTCTAAATTGTTGTTTTATTGTAGTTGTCGGACAAGAGGGGCCTTTACACACATACAAAGTATGTTAAAGTTACACTTTAATCAAGAGAATACCAATCAATTAAGAAAGAGAAAGAAAAGAATCTCCCAGTTTAATTAAGTTTTATTAACAAAATAATGTCCCTTTAAATACAGCCGTTTAAATGAAGCGGGTGTACCTCTTTCATACGACATCAAGGTCGTCCTTGCAGTTCAAAATTTGTTCTGAATAATCTTTTAATTCATGGTAGTATGAAACTAAAGGCCGTATCTCATCGTATAAATGCGCAGAGAGGATAAATACATAAGAGCAATTGGATTGTTTCTTTCATTCTTCCAAAAAATAAGGCTGCATATCCCTTCGTGTCTATATAATAACTATAATATCACAACACGTTAAAGTTCAGCAAAAATATTTCTTTAATGACAACTTCTTATGTTACAAAGTATTTCGTGGTTTTGATATCCCAAAACGTCGTAGCTATGTAACGCATTATTGATTCACATGTTGATTTTCACGCAATAACCACTTTTTCTTTGTATTGGTGTGGAAATTAACTATCGTCACATACAATGGCTATCAAGACATGGAACCTACAGCTTTATAAACTTGTTACCTCGATGATTCGGTCTCCGACTCACGATGTAGTTATACTGAAAGTTTCCAAGTTTTTAGGGTTTTTCCCCATTTTTGTGGCAATTCGTGATTGTTACGTTAAAATGAAATGAAAAATTCATTACATATATATTTTTCGTAGAAAAGTCAAATCAGCCAAAATGGCGGGAAATGAGATGCTGATCCCCGACATTTACGATATTAATCAAAGGACTCGATGTTGGCTACTAAATTATCGAAACGCCAGTCTATAACAGAAACTTCTTGTTTTTCTTTCTATTTTTTGGGGGAGGGGGGTCGGAGGTGAGAGGGGGGGAGCATGATTATATGCGTCTTTCGGGAATATTTTCCAACATAGGACGACATTTAAACATTTTACATGTGATATTATGTCGGAGGCCAAAGCTTGAGGCTCTCGATTCGTTATTTGACTCACCTTAACAGGTACACAGACACAGACTAGCAGAAGGTCCGCCGACGCCAAACTCAGCAAAAACAAGTTGGTTATACTCCGCATTCGGGGTAGCCGAGCAATGGCAAATATCACAAGCAGGTTACCGATAAGCCCTAGCAGACCGATTACACTGTACAGCGTGGCGACTGGTATCACCTCGTCCAGAGGTAAATGATCACTGACAGTTTTGTCCACGGAATTGTTGAAATAGTTTGCGTAATATTCCGCGTAATACGCATCGTCGTATGGATAGTCGTAGTAATGTACAGAAGGTTTCATATCTGACATCATTAGAGTGTCTCCCTCCGATGAATTCATATCCATTTTTTTACACTTGGAGAAAAGGAGAAATTGTCGTCGATCGTTTTGCGATCAAAAGCTCGTATCTACAGCTTCAATATAGCTGTATTTACGACATTTTGGTCACAAACCAACGATAAATTCAAAGTTAAACATAGAGAGGTGAATTTATTATTTTATATTGTGGTAGTTCAGCAATGATGGAATTAACTGCGTGATTTGTATGTGGAAATTTATTGAGAAAATTATATTTCAGAAAATCAATTAATAAATTAGATAAATGAATAAGATAATCTTTAAAGTTTTGCATGGATTTTATTATAACATTGATTTATAATGTTCCAAAGTTATACTCTTGGACCGATTATTAACACGTTATATATGTTTTTTAATCGCTTATAATTTATTATTACTATTTTTTTTTTTCGAATTTTAAATTCGTTCTAGAAATAAAAACACCATTATATTCAAATAGATCAAACACTTTTAATACATATTCCAATCGTATATCCCAAAATCTCCTAAGAAAATAACAAATCAAATCCAAATTTCACATTTTATTCCTTCAACGACTTCTTATATTCTGCCATTGGAAAACCCCCTCGTGACGTCACAGTCTCGACGGTTCCATCATGCAACAAAATAAAAACCACTGAGACGGGTGATTATTATACAGTTTGTTCAGAGGCCCTAATTCTTAAAGATTTTTATGGCTTTTTTTATTTGTCATATACTTTCCCGCTTTCCCGGTTTTCGATAATTTAGAGTGGACTAAATTCAAAGATACTGCAGACAAAAATGAAAAGTACAGGATGAGATTAAATCGTCGGAATAAAGAAATAACAGTGGACATAGGGAGAAATAGCTTATTAGTGCTTTCTTCGTGTTTGTGTTTTTTTAGGAAACATTGTTTCTCTTGTCTTAGACTAATTAGACTTAGCTAGAAACATGTTACATATTCTCATTTGCATTCATCACCTTAAGATTTGTATCAGTCATAAATACTGTCCTCTGGATACCGGACTAGACGTATTTACAGACAAGAAAATTTCGTTTGGTCTAACTTAAAGAAAAGTAAATAGATAATTTTAAATCGGGAAATATTTAGAAATAAATTTCTCATAGGAAAGAAAGAATTTGGACAATGTAGACAATGCATCAATGCATAATGTATCAATTGAGCCTGTGCGTGACATTTCCAACAATTTGAAATGTGCGTGAGGTGCAAACATTGAGTAGACAGCCACTTACTGTAAATATAAGGTTACCTGATGGTGAACAAGTATTTTAAGACCTTATCTATCTACTAAATGCATAGTGGAGACTCTGGTCAGACTGTGCGGATGCGCAGGCTGGTCAGAGTCTTTGCTATGTCCATAAATGAAATTGTTGGGAATCTCACGCACAGGCTCAATTAATTTATTTATTTCCTACTACCACGTTCAATACGATCCTTTTTTTCTTTATGGCGCCCAAATGCTGGTCATGTGCGAATTGGTAAATATAGAAATTGATTAAAACATTTTAAAAACAAACAAACAAACATGCAAAAGCAAATGTGACCCGTCAAGAGAAAAGGGACCATCTGGATAGTGCTAAAGCACCGACCCTAGTCAGACCATACGGGTTGTGCAGACTGACCAGGGTCGAACCTTTCGCACTTTGCTAATTTTCTGAAACAAGAGTTATGAATCAATGTTTCCGTGAAAGAATTTTTGAAAAACGACATCTGGTAGACCTATGCTACACCCTATCTCTTTTTCAAATATCCATTTTACGGAGATCCCATATGGTTCCTTTTCGCGTGACGGGTCACAAATGGTTCTTTCTGTTTGCTCGCAACGGTATATAGCCACAGCCATTTCAAGACTAAGGGATAATTTTTCTGGCAGATGTGAGATCTTGCTGTCATTCTTTTTAAGATAAATTTATATAAACATTAAAGTCTTAAAAACTCTCTTATTCAGATCAGATTACGTCAGATATCAGCAAGTCTTTGACAAGTTCCTGATAGCTGCAACATGTTAAGTAGCCGGGAAAACTGGGGAGTTTTGTCCGATAATCATCTACGGAGTACGAACGATAAACACCAAGTCACGTCCTACTGCGGGCCACAATCTCTCGGATTATGTTTTTGCAATCATATGTTTAAATTATACAAATTGGCAAAAATAAATTCCCAGAACGAGTTTTTTTAGATTGCTTCATGACAAGTGGTTGGATTAAATGATAAATTTCACGCACTCGTTATAATTCATGACTTATCATTTCGACAATAGTTGTGTCTTTTTACTCGGTAAATCGAAAAAAGCATTTTAATGATATATCAAGCACTTCTGAAATTCACAATGAAAAACAATATATATATTGTTATTTATATTAGACAGACACCAAAAAAGAATTATTGTTGGTCCTTATTCCCCTTTTCAAATTTGAAGAAACAGTACAGAGCAATAGGACTTTGTTGTACTTGAAAGCCCCCGGGCCACGAAAACATCATTTTGCACAAACGTTAAATTTGACAATTTTATCGCCAATTTTAAAACAAATACATCTGACAAAGAAATCGTCAAAATTAATAAATGCATGCTCATTCAGTGTGATAAAAAGAGACATGTTGACCAAAAAAGTCTGTGATAAACCCCGTGTACAGGTTAATAAAACATTCGCAAACGTTAGAACTAAGTGGTTTCCATCTCCACACGCATGAAAGCGCGCAAAACTGTGTGCATTTCCTTAAATCTTCACGAAAACTTACATGTAGATCGCAAGACAAGGTTTATGTTGTAAACTAGATGATGATATTGTGTGACGATGGGTAATCCGTTTCGTGGAAAGCAACAAGTTGGGAACTCCGTAAAATAAACATTCGAAACAACTAGAATAATAATAATAATAACGATAATAATAAACGAATCTAGCAGTAGACAACAAGCGGACACATTTTGAAAAAAAAATATTTGGAAGAAGAAAATAAGGGTCATTCTGGATTCAGGAAATTACATGAAAGCGAAAAGATTCGAACCTTTACAGTCTAGTCTAACCAGCTTTGCGTTCAGGATGATAAAACAGCGCAAACAATTTTCAAATTATTCCCCGCTTTGCGCGAAAGTCCACGTGCAAAGTAGGGTATAATTGGAAAACTGTTTAAACCGTTTTGCCATCCTAAACGTAGGGTCGGATCGATAAAATTCGCACTTTTCGGGTGGTCTTTTTTCCGTGAAACCAGTCACATATCACAAAATACATGTCTAGAATTTGATTCATTTTTACTTAGAAGACGTGATTTTCATTTGCGGTTATTCAATAAAAAGCACTGTAAGTATTTTAACATGCATCTTATTTACGTAACTTTTTGCTAAAATATTCAATTTTTGCATGGGAAATTGAAAAGCCTTTGATTTTTACCATGCGAATGTTTTTTCATGCAAAACATGACATTTCCATCTAAATGCAATCGTCACGAACTGAATTTCATGACAAGAAAAACAGACTTTGGGGTTCGGAAACCCTTCATTATTCCAATGATTTTACAATATAATAAATTCATAAACCGAACCTGTCAATATAAATCAAAATGACCTTTGATCTCCTCATGAAACGTGTAATAGTTAAGAACATCGTGAATTCGACTTTCATTCCGATCAAAACCATTCCATTCATTAATTAATTAATCAATCCATTCATTCATTAAAAAATTAATTAATTGTTTGATTAATTAATTAATTGTTTAATTATTTAATTCATTAATTAAATTAATAATTAATCAATTGATTAAATAAATAATTCAATAATAATTAATTCATTCATTCATTCATAAATTAGTTAACTAATTAATTCATAAAATCCACGATTTCATTGACTTAATTGAATTTTGTAAGCGCCTAATTGGTTCGTGAAGACATAAAAAGATATTTAAAGTACTTGTATGCATATTTTATTAAATGAAGGTTATAAATAATCTGCTTTTGTTCATCATGAATAAAATTGGCGATATTGGAGTACCTTCCATAAATCTCACTCTAGACTCACTCATCGCACTTCGTTCCAAAACCATTCCAAAATCATATATCTTGTCAATTTGACGATGATCCTGACTTTAGTCTAAAAATGACGATATATTACTCTTGCTGTTTGTCAGCTATCTAAAGTATTGAAAGCCAGTCTTGTGTTCAAGAACAAATCGTTTGCAAAACGTTTGAGAAATAATACCCCACTCACGTCCAAAGCGGGGTACAATTTCTGAACGTTTGCGAACTTTTTCTCATCCTGAACGCATAGCTGCATTCTTTCGTGACATCAAATTAAACTGACAAAAGAAAAATATTGGACGAATGGTGGATTGTCAATATTGTTTAAGAACATCAGTGATCTCCCTCAATATTTTAAAGATATCAATAATATTGATGGTTAGTGAACTTAATCAATAATAAACGTAAGATCCTGCTAAATTTCTGCCACATCAGTCATTTTATGTCTTTAAAGCGAAATATGATCAAATATTAATTAAACATTGACTGGTTGGTGAATAGTTTCTTATTACTATCGAAATAAAAAAAAAAGTCAAGAATATTACCCATGCAAAAACTGCTAAAAAACCTATCGGAACATACATTCTGCGTTATTGTTCAACTGGTAGGGTGTTGCTTAGCCGTGACGTAATTTGGCAAATTTACTTTTCAATTTTTTGTGTGCTTTCAAAATCTAGCAAATATCGTTAACTCGTGCGAATGACTGTATCCTAAAATCAAAGGGATTTGCGTGCTAAGAGAAAGTGAACACAAGTAATCGTTTTATTACCAAAACAACGTAACACCACTCCCCGTTTACACTATGTTCCCGGCAGCCACGTTTCAAACCACCTAGGGATGAACGGGATGAACTGGTTACAACGTAGGGGAACGGGATCAACAAACGTTATTAGTCATGATTACCGGGTCTGCCGGGGTAAATGTTTTAAATGTTTAAAAATTTGCCAGGACAGTCACGGCGCATATGGACCTACTTTATAGACCGTAGTTAAACGGGAAGAAAGCGACGAAACGTGACAGTACGTTATAGCCCGTAACAAAACTTTGACAGTATCCGTAGTAAGACGGGAAGCAACATTTTTATCCGGCGACTTACAATCCTATGAAGTTGTGCTACGGTCTGTCACGTTTAGTTTCCGTTTCTCTACGGGTGCTTTAGGGTAGCTGTACGTTTTTATTCGGTTTTGTACTGATTTCTGACGGATCTCACGGCGAGTTGCATCTTCACGAGTCAAGGGGTTTCGAATCGATAAGATCTTCTCGAAAGATAAGTAAAACGTTCGTAACCCTTCGCTCGACAAGATGGGCGAGTTGAGGAGTATGTTAGTCGTTTTGTTACGTTCATGTCGGGGTATTTCGGTTTATTTCAAATTCCAATACGGATTGGCACGGTACTCCCGGTCACGCAAAAAGCATAAAAGGCCCAACGCGACAGAAAAGCTTCATTTGAGCTTTCATATTGAAATGTACATATTTGCCGGTATAATATTTGTAGTTTAGGGTAATGGCACCAAGAAAAGTGTGGGTGTAAGGCATTCCGCCCTGTTCAGACCCAACAAGTAGAGGAGCAAGAGCAGTCTCAGCCAGCAAATCCTTGTCTTTCCCCACCGCTAGATGAAGAAGGGCGTGATTCTGCCCCTGGCCCAATCGTTCGTTCATCTTTTCTAATCGAAAGTTCAGAAAACACTAGTTGTTTATGCCATTTTGAAGCTTTTGCTACCTCAACTTCATGTCGGTAACGGTTAACCGTAGATGACCTTGACAGAATTTGATAAACGTAAGAAATTTTCTATGGAACTGAACGAAACGTGACAGGTCCCATCAGGACTTAACAGGCCTGGGTGGAACGTAAAAAAGAACTCTAAACAGGCCGTGGGCTAAAACGTAGTGCGGCGTCAGATCACCAGGGTTCAGCAAACGGTTTTTACCCACGCATTGTTACGGATAACTTCACAGACCGCACAAAAACGTAACACAACATCACAGAATTTGAATTCCAAGTCAAACTGGCCAAACTTCTATGGCGTGACACGTTTTGTACTACCGAGGCTGCCGTGGTCACCGGGAACATAGTGTAAACGTAAGATAAGCTGAAGTTATTGAGGGTTTGGTCAACCGACGTTATAAGATCTCAAACTATCTATGTCAAATAGCTACATAAGTAAATAATTGTAAATAAAAGCTGGTTTACCTTAACCCTAACCTTAAGTGCAACGTCCCGTTACTTAGATTCCGCCCTGCCAGGGCAATAATCATGGATTACACATTTGCTTGTTTTAATAGTTTAAAAAAGGTGTCTATTCAAAGAGGACTTTTTTGTTAAACAAAATGGGTGTAAAACGTAAAACTCAATATTACATTTCACGTAACACCTAGAAATTCGAGTTTATTTTTTCTCTTAGTTGACGTTAATGGTCCAATAATAAGCCCAGCAAACGCAATTTATTACAGACAATCATAAATTTTGTGGTTGTTTATTACGGCCGGGTTCCATGAACTCGAATTTCTTTTCGTTTCATTTTTTTCTCGTATATTTCGCAATAACCTTTAAATCAAAGTGCCGAAAGTACTGACGGTGAGTGTTTGTGGTCATATAGAAGAGTGATTATGTAATTTTTGTCTCGAAAAAAATGCAATTCTGCATAGATTAATTGACTGAATAAAAAAGTTCTTCCCTATCCCGGGAAACGCATAATCTGCCATATAAAGTAATTTATGTAAATGAGATTTTGGTCACGTGAATTACGCTCACGCGCAGGAGCGGTAATTCGCTGTTTTCAAATTGGAGTCCGAAATATTGCGGGTCATAAATATTCATTAAGTTTGGCCTATATTTAGATCATCGAAGCATAAACATTTGCATTACCGAATATTGGAATGACAAATTCAAGATTATCTTTGAAAATAGGAGTCTAGTTTTTGTGTACATAGTCGTTTTAGATCATTGTCTTGCGTTTCGGGAATATTCACGAACACAGACGGGGGCTTTAACTTATATTTCAACCATGACATAGTAAGAAAACCATCGTGATATTATCAAGTTAAATCATTTTCGAATAAAATTGGAATTATATTGAATGAGTGTGTGGCGCGAGTTTTCATGGCATTTAAGTGAGGTAATCCAACATCGCTAATTTCTTCCATCTTGAACGAAATTAGGAGTATTTAATGCCTCTCTTTAAAATATCTACATGTACATTATTTCATATACATATGCATGTGTGTCTTCACGAAGTAAGCAGACGCTTTAAAATTCACATCGCCAAAAGTTATCGTGGTAATTTGGTAAATTTCAACGAAATGTTGATCATTTTGATCGATTTCGAATTGTTTCTAAGTTTGTAATGAATGAATGAATGAATGAATGAATGAATGAATGAATGAATGAATGAATGAATGAATGAATGAATGAATGAATGAATGAATGAATGAATGAATGAATGAATGAATGAATGAATGAATGAATGAATGAATGAATGAATGAATGAATGAAGCGCTAAGTGAGCGATATAGAACGGTTTTGATCAAGGTGATTTGCCTATGATGGCTGAGCAGCTAATGACTTGAATTACTGAACCACAATCCCTATTGGGCTCAATGATGAAAAGATGTTTTCTCCTTTCTGTTTCTTTTTCGATGACAGACAACAAATAGTTAAAAGATGGTAAAGAAAACTCTGCTGAATGGCGCGAATCATTTCAAGACATACAGGATCGAAATACATATACTTAGCAAAAAAAGAAACTTTACATGACTTACTGAGGGCTGCAGTATCGCTATGAAACCATAAAGAATAGAGATGTTACTATTACATGAAACTTGAAGGCAATATCCGTCGGTTTATGGAAGGGTCAGTACCGGATGTTTGTAAAATGAGGTTTTTATTGGTGGTCAAAGGACAAAGCAAGGAGTCGATTTCAAAAATCACCGAAATGAAATCAAGATTGTCGGTTATGTTTTGAGTATAGGTCCTTGACGTTTTCGTGATTAGAGTCGTTCCAATATCATGATGGACCAACGTCTGAGCTAAATACGCATACTTGTCTTGCAGTTATCCTTTCTTTGATGAAATGAATTGCAAAATATGTAATGGTAACAGGGCCTCTACATGACGTCAAAAGTGGCCTATCTCATCTCGGCGGACACTTTATGTGGTTGTAACTGATTTTTTTGTTAATTAATATGGGTTAAAAGGTCACCATCGACAGTTTTACAATTAAAATTCGACCGGTGGTGCACCTATCCTTAGTTTCTTGTCGTTTCTCACAGTACAACTAGAGCTTTCATCTGAGGCACCAGTCACCATTCTCTCCTAGGCTTATCACTTGCCAATTGTGTGGGAGAGAAATGACACTTATCACAATGCTTTTTGTCAAATATGGGATGAAAGACGGCCGAGCTAGAGATCGAACCCACGACCCAATAAATGATAACCAGACCCGTTACCGATTGTTCTAACCGGGCGCGGCAGTTCTAAACCGAGATGTTAAAATGTGAATTGCCTGTCCCGAGAAGCCGAACTTAAGAGTGGCGTTTTAAACAGACATTCAAGCTCTGTGTATACCTGTGGTCTGATTCTTGCCTTTATTCGATTGTTGAAACATAGCCGTTTCAATAAAAATTCACAAACAATTTTGTTTTTTCGTGCCGATGCTAAGAAATGAGTGTGACTGTGTAACAAAAATCACTCAAAATGAACTTTGGGTAGCTCAACACAAGTACATAACCAAAACCGGAAGTTACAGATTCATTAGCTCGGACTCGCTTCAATCGCGCAAATTCCTGCGTCAGTGTAGTCTCTGTAGCTAGTCCAACTAACACATTTAAATAGAGTTGGTCTATAGCCACTGTAAGTCATTCAAAACAGACCAACAAGTATGTAAAGTTTCTTTTTTTGCTAAGTATATATATCGCAAAGTTAAGTGTCGCAGCAAATGTATATTTCTTTTTAATTGTTTGTTGTTGTTGTTTATTTTTATTATTTTTTTGTTTTTGATTTGTTGTTTTTAAGGGTATTCCCGCTCAGAAAATGTTTGTACGATTTTATCGGAAGAAACTAACGAAGTAATTTTGTCGGTATTATGTCGTGCCGATGTTTAAAGTACAGGAAAGTCCGACATTCAAAACTCAGTATAAAAATAAGACGTAATTAATTTTGAATGATTTGTGAAACTGAAATATTACGCAACGACCAAAAAAATCTTGATATCGGCCTGAATTCAGATTTCACTTGGAGTTGTGATCACCATCAAAGTGTTTCACTTCACAAGAATTTTCCTTTCAAATGACATTAATGGCGTTATAACCAACTGTGTTTAATACATCAGCTCTAGCGATGTAGATCTAAAAGGAGATCTAATTTAATGGGATTTTGGGTTAATGTAAACTCGCATTCCAATAGTTGTCTAGACGATGTTCGTGTACCAAGGACTTATTCTCAGGGGAGAGGGGCGGCACCAACCGACAATATACCCCTTCTCGTGTTCGTATCCCCAGGTACTGCCCTTCCTCGATCAACACATGCACCCTGAATAATAGCGATTATAATATGACCTATGTCACCGGAGTGAATTAATCCCGTTGAATATTTTGATATTACACGGGTGTTATTACATTAGTGGAATAACTATGCAAATGAGCTAAGAACGAAGAACAACGTTATATTTTTTTGACAGGAAAATGACGTCATTATGGATATGCTGATGTCATTTCGCAACGGCGTTATATGTTTCGCGGAATAACATGAAGCGATAAAAATTGTAATTTTCTCGTTTTATCACCAAAGTTCGGGTCACATTTTAAATAGAATATCAAATTTGTACTCATCAAATACCGAATTTATTAAACACGTCATCAATTAACAGACGAAAACTCGGCACAGCCTCGTTTTTATATGTTTATAGATGACTCGTTTAATAAATTCGGTATTCAATGATCACTCATTCAATATCCTCTAAACACTGTGTAATTTAAAAATGATGAGGCATTAAGCATTCGAATGACATAAATACTAGCGGGAAAAAACACAAAACGTTATTTTGTCACATTTTAAAAAAAAATCAATATAATATAGGGTTGATTCACGTTTTTGAGGGTGTTTTCATTTGCAGAGACCTGAAAATGGTTTGACGCCAGAGTGCGAAGCACGAGGGCGTTAAAGCATTTTGAGTGTCTCAGCAATTGTTAACGGCCGAAACAAAAAAAAACCGTCAATTTACGATATTTTTGCTTAAAAAGAAAGACTATAGTATGTATTCAAACAGACATTTCGGAATGGTCCATGAGAACGCTTTAAGACTAGCTCGAAATCCGCGAATATATCTGAAAAGTTGCCTTGCGTCCATTCGGAACGATTGGTCGATGGTATTCCGAATGGAATCCATGTTTTCTACCGTTAACGCCCGGGTTTTGTCCGCTAAGGTTTGCCTGTGACAACCTAGACTGGCTCCCAGGCTGTCAGTTAGTTTTAAAATTAATAAGGTAGACCACTCATGTTTTACTCTTTTATTTCGAATTACCTCCCATATTCTCAAAAGCTGATCGGCACAACAGAGAGATTACAGCCTGTCAGCATAAAATCTATTGAGTTGAATTGTACATTTATTGTAATTTCTTAAGATCAGTGGGACGGGAGCCAGTCTAGTGACGACCTGAAGACGCTCTTTTAAAGCGATATTTTTTTTTAAATAAGGACACGTCTTTAGTCATGTCTATAGACAGCATGTAATCGCATCGTGGTTAAATAAGCGTCAACCATTAAAAGAAATCCTGGCGGCTGTTCCATTCTTTGGCGTACGAATCTAAATTTCAATCACAATAGGTAAATGGTGTCGGTTATGCAACTATCTACTCAAACAAAAGGCCCAAGAGGACCAGTATAGCTTCACATGTATTTGATGCCTAACATGTTTATGAAAATTAATTGATAAAATGCATTTAAATTATTAAGCAAGGCCATTATCTATTTGAAAGAAGATAAACATCAATGGCCAAGGTTGGTCAGCGCATGAAATGAAAAAAATCCTAAGCCAACAAACAATATTTAGCGAAAGTCCCCTTTTCAATGACGCAGAATAACATTTCAAAGAGATTTAATGTGTGCATAAACACATGACAAGAAATGGTTTGTGAAATTTTCATGAAATCTTTCAATAAATGTACAAGTTGCGGTCACCAGTATTGTTGCATCATAAATGCCTCTTTTTCCATGATACAGCAACATCATCACCGAGAAAGAAATCAAAGAGAAGTCTATCTAAGGAACAAACCCTGACATCAAACATTTGAGTCCAAAAAATCATTTCAGAAAAGAAGTTTTATTATTTATTGTCATATGTCATATAAAGCTCACTCAACAGCACCCCTGTATTACATCAATCTAACCTCAGGAAGAAATCTATAATTGCGTGTCTTCAGGTTCATTCCTGTGAAATTTGGTTGAATTATGACCATTACTTAAAGAGAAGAAGATTTTTTTTATATATTATACCATATCGAATCATTTTGGGATGACGCTGCAGCCTGTTGCATACAAATCAGGTTTAAAAGAAGGAATCGGCATTATATGTACAGCATTATATAGAATGATTATTGGTTGGGTGATATGCCCTATTATGATCGATTATGTTCGGTATAAACATATGAATTATGTAGTCGCTTTAGGGTAGATTAACAATTGAACAATTGAATTGTTACTAAGCCTTAGTTCTGCAACGGTTACCTTTGCAGCCAATGAAATATCTTCACTATTTGTTGTTGATGTTTTGTCGTTATTTTCAGGTTATCAATTGTTGTGACATAGTAGAGTATTTGTATTTTCTATTCGAGGACATAAGTTAGACATACTGACCAAGTAAATGTTCACACCTGTACACGATTTCTAATTTCATGATTTCTAAGAAACAAAAGTTGTATTTCAAGAAAGTTTCTACCTTACTCACTCAGGGCGGTAAATCTAACACCCTCGATGTATCAATTTTCGCTTACACAATTGGCCTGTTGTCCATATTCCTTCTTGTAGTCCTTAACCCGCTGATGATTTTTTTTCCGAACAAATACTCCGTTTATGTACATTTCATCCAGTGTAGTTCGAGAATTCAATACCATCATTAAGTAGAAATCAGTCATTGTAGGCTAAGATCATACTGCAAATATATGAAGGCTGATCTTAGCATAATCATTCCATTCAAAGCCAAATGTGAACAGCGGGAATAAACCGTGAACAACTTGAGAAGGATTATACTAAATATGAAACACTATTCATACAAAAAGGTTTTTTTTAAAACTCGAATGTTTGAAAAAAAATTAAAAAAAAATAAATAAATGAATAAGAAAAAGACATACACACTAGCTGCGTCAAAAACGCTGCCCTGCGTTCAGGATGACAAAAAAGTGCAAACAGTTTTTTTTCAATTATTTCCAACTTTGCACGCAAGTGCACGCGCAGGCCTTACTAGAAAATTGTCCATTAAGGATGTTTCAAAATGAAGTTTAATCATTAGTACGTGTATGGATAATCCATTCAGCCGTAGGCCATGATTTTGTTTTTCCCACGTTATACCCCTTTTCACATGGCGGGACACTGAAATATAGTAGGAATGTACTATATCTTTCATAACGTATTGCACGAATAAAAGAAGCCGTGTTCCGCCTTGATATTTCCGACAACGGGCTCTATCATAAATTTTAAAGTTCAAAATCCCTTATCTTATTCGGTGTATGTCGTATATCTGAATTAAAAATGGAAAAACAAAGATTAAAAAGGGATATCGGGGAAGAAAATTGAAGAGCTTGACAGCGTATCTCTTAATTGTAAAAATCTTTTTTCGAATTAAAATTCTTGATTCTTAAAATCTACTAGTTGAGGATCGCACAGGCCGACCAGCGTCTACAGTTTATCGACTTGGTTCGACATACCGCGCAGAAAAGGTCTAACTGCAGAAATGTCATCACCGATATTCGATATTTGCAAGCGCATTATGACATCAACTCCTGTCGTTTTAAATGTTCCTTTCAGTTTCATTTAATCCAAAAACGAAGGAAAATAGAAGTAAATAAACGCCAATGGTAGATGCACGTTTTTTTTTGTTTTTTTTTTTTTTTTGTTTTTTTTGGGTTTTTTTTTTGTTTTTTTGTCAAGGATTAACGAAAGTCGTGAAACATAAAAAATCAAGCATAAAAAGGCTAATGAATCAAACAATATTTTGATATCTCTTTTGCATCTTCAAGTTTAGACAAGTTTAAATGAGATTTAAGTGAGGGGAACAAATTTGGGATTTTTAGTTAGGGAGACAAAACTGAAAGTGGCTACACTTTTTATATAAGCTTCTTAAACATGAATCAAACCACCCTAGATTTTCAACAAATACTGATCGTTTTTATGTCACGAATAAACCCATTTTTGTAGTAAATAAACTTGAAGGAATTGTATATCTTATACATACGCCCATGGACATGCTACTACGCCAATAAAACAACTTACAAAAATTAAAATGACATCTAAATAAGATAAAACTAGTACTGGCGTCAATACAACGTCTCAGTCATATAGAAGGGGCAATTATTTACGAAGGAAAAAAATTCAAAATCAAAATTCTTACTTCATTTTAAAGACAAATTCATTGCAGTACAGCTCACACAAAAACTGTTTTGAGTCCAAATTTGTAAAGGATTTATCTGGCACCCGCTATTTTGAAACAATAACATGGTTGACTATATTGCCCAAAAACTTCAAAACATCAAGTCATCAAACCATGGATATTTGCTAAAGTACTGGTTGTCTATAAGCCCTTTGTATGCATTTGTCGAAGATTTGGCAATCAAAAACGGATCGCGTAAATGACTTTGTCCGATGCGGTTGCCTAATCGCACAGACGTCACAAGCGGTTTACCTTGTCGAAGTCTACCAGTTTATCTACTTCTTACGTATACAAACGAATTGTTTTATCAATTGTCAAACCTAACTCAGTTCAAAGTTAAAAATCGTTTTTTTTTTTTCTAGACCTGACCCCACTCGTGCAATTTCGTATCGAAGCAAGAATGTAAAGAAAGCGCAAGTGATGCTCAAAAACAAAGCGTCGAAATTTTCAAAGCGTTTTTTCTTGACGTCAGTATATGAAATACCATATATCAAGAATTACGAACAAAATTATATGTGACCCATGACGCTAAGGTCCAGCTGAGATTTCCTCAAAATAAACAGATGGAAAAAAAGATTGGATTCTGTATAGACAAAGCAGAGAGCGTATTTCGGAAATAATCCCATAGAGAGATAAAAAAGAAGTTCATAAATTCGTTATTTTCGAAATGTATCGACACGGGTCTGACTGCGCAAATTGCGCAGTCGGACCAGTGTTTATGCTCTTCGCACTTCTCAGATGGTCCCTTTTCGCGTGACGGGTCACAGTTATCATAAATATTGGAGTTGAAGTTATTTGTACGGCCTAGTTCCTTTTCGTGTGACCGGTTCATTTAGTGGTTGCACCATACTTGCCTCGCGGTAGATAAAAACTGCAAGTAGGGACAGCATTATTTCTGATAAGCTTACTTCACATAAATTAAACCACCCAAGATTTTCAACGAACAGTCAGTCTGATTTATAAACAATTCACGTTTTCTTAAAAACACGCTTCTTCGTTTAAAAATGGTCCTAAACGCCAAAATACAGTAGCGTATTTTTATCAAAATTTTGCAATTTTAACCAAGGTCTCTCATATTTAGAGTCCCTGATTTAACCCAACAACTTGTTTCCAGGCGCAATTTTTACAGGTCGCACGACATTCCCATCTGCACATTATATTTTTTTTTTTCAATATGATTGAAAAATGTTCAAAGAAACGAACCCTGATCCCCGAGAAAAATTCCATCAAAATAAGAATGAAATCTCGTTATTCAAGCCTGTATGTTTCTAATTAAACTGTAGGACCTCCCTGTCCCAAAAGAGAGTGCTCTTTACTGTTTAATCAACATTAGTTTTTAATTATTACCCACATATGTCTTCCTTCGATATTGACTATTGTTGTGTTTAAGTCGCATTTCGTTGAGCAAAGATCAGCTTTGGCGTGGTTAACATTGTAACAGTGGGGAATGATAAATAATTACGTCAGATACTCACGGAATCGAGTCCAAGAGCAAGAATTCGAGAGTTGAATCCATTAGTGAGTTCTTATGTTCATTGTCTAATTACATAACTGTCGGATTTAATCTAACGTCTTTTAGCATTGGTCCAATGGCACAATACATCCTTGTTATCTAGCCTTCAAAAAAATCTGAACGTAGACTGTAAGGTCATTTTAAACTCTACATTGAATTCAGCATAGCGAGCGCCTTTTAGCTACATTTAAATCTTATGATTCCATCAATTCCCCAATTTCTGATTGGCTCGAAAATTGATATTTTTTCTCAATAAAGACAATTCTTTTCACGCTGCTATTTTGTAAGCTTCCACAAAAAGTAATCCGTAAGAATTCAAACTAATTACTTGCATAAATATATATCTTAACATTTCTGCTCAGTAATATTAAATTACGTGAGATTTAAGGAAACTTTTTGTTGGTTTCATTTAAGTATGAAAATTTAAACCTTATCCCAAATATGTACAAACTCGCTTCGTGTGTTCATACCGTGTAATTAGGTTTTTTGTTTCACAATTGCTTGAAGTAAAAAAAGAACTCTCATCCCTTAACTGCAACCTTTCTTGCAGTCAGCGTAACGGAGCGCAAGCGAGCGCGAGAGACCTGTATTGACTAGTGAAACGTGTATACATTCTGATTCAGGACTTCGTTTATTTTAAGAAGAATTGATTTTTTTAGTTGAGCCAGTGGATGACATTTCCAACAATTTCACATGTATGCGTAGCATGACAGTTGAGCAACCTAGATAAAAAAAATTATTGCAACAAGAATATATTCTGAATGCTCAAAGAGGTATTAAGACATTATCAGCCTATATTGAGCATGGTGAAGACTCTGGTCAGACTGTGCGGCTGCACAGGCTGGCCAGAGGCTTTGCTTTGCAGACATGTGAAATTGTTGGAAATCACATGCACAGGCTCATTTCATAAGAAAGCAAAAGTTGTAATACAATATGTGCGCAAATTTATTTAAAAGGTGAAGAATGTAGTTGTATATTTCATGGAGGTATAAAAACTAAAATCCTTTTCATACCGTATGAGTACTCGAGGCGGATTATGAGTATAATTAGGTTTTTGGTTTCATGACTTAATGAAATAAAATGCTACTCATTTCATGTCTTATAATTTAGTACCTTGAATCATAAACGATTTCGCCATCATGAGACAATTTTCTGATTGAACTACTTTCAATATAGCTACGTAATCAACCTCGTATTCATCGGGAAATAAAAGCATTTTTTTCATTTAATCAGAGTACTTGACTCTTAATGGAAATAATTAAAATCAAATAATGCATTTAGAAAAAAAAGCCTTTGTGATATTTAGGATCTGTTATTATATTTTGTTCGAGACAAGCTGATCTAAAATGAGTCTAGAAAAGAAATTTTATTAAGCGAGCCTTTGCTTACAACTGCTAGGTAATCTATCTTTGAATGCTAAGATTTTTAAGCTACACTTACACATATAACAAAAAATTGCACGGCCATCAGTCTGCAAAATGTGTGATTTTTCAGCTTCAATTACACATATTATTAGCACGAAACTTACAATTGCGAAACAATCAGTCTGCAACTTGTGTGATTTTCAAGTTTTCGCTTCAGCATGGGATGTAATATTTCTTATTGTAGACCGTATATATTCTGTTTGCCATAATCTTATCAAATGAAGCATTTTCGAATATTTTGACACTAAGTAAATAGATCTTGAAAATTTTCACGCAAAACTGAAATCCGATGAGTTTAGATTTACAGGATTTGTGATGCTTATCTAAGAGTGTACGGCATTTAAATAAACATTTACATCGATGAAATAATTGTAACGTGCGAATTTATTTTTTTGTTAAAACTCATTACCCGGGAGCAAATTGAGTTGATCCTTAAAAGATGAAAAATATCCCAAACGACGATGCTTTTTTTTTTCGTAAAGGTTGTACCAATTTCATTTCAGAATCGCAGTTATAGCGCAGTTTGTAGTCCGGAGCATTCCCTGGTTCGATTCTCGACGGCGACACTCACCCTGTCCAAATTTTTTTCTCTTTTTCTCCCGCCACTTAGTTGATTATGATTATCGTAAATCTTTGTTTAAGTGCAGCTGAAGGCTATGTCAGGATGTAATGCTAGAACCAGTTCCAGGAATACCAGAAATCCATTTCAGTTGCAGCGATTTGGCTAAAAACGGTGAAAAGGCGTTTAGACCCTATACAAACACTCCCAAAAACAAAAACGTTTTCAAAATTAGCTACTATTAAGGTGGTGGACCCGTAATACTTCCGGAACGTTTCCGACCTCGTGATCTTTGACAATGTTGACCGAGATTTTCTTTTGAAATCATTTGTCCTAGGTTTAGGTGCAAACCGTTTTACAATAAAACCCCGATTTGCACGTGCACTTGTGGGATATTATTCGCAAACTGTTTGCACCAATTTGTCATCCTGAGCGCAGGGCTTAGTTAACAATGTTAAAGTTCATTAATTCTAAAAAGTGGTGGAACTATTACGGGCCTACTGTCCTAATGCTCTTTTCGTTTCCCTTTCCATTCAACATACCGTGCTTTTTATTTCAATTGATACGCTGAACGTATTCAAGTCTGTAGCTACGATATTGAAGAAGCCAATCCAAGAAACGATTGAAACAAAATGTAGTGAAAATCACGAATCTCAATATAATAGTCATCTTATTACAAATGGGTTTGTCAATAGGTTTTTAGATTGCATCATCGACCATTTGATTATTGAATAGAGACACAGAGTACAGATAAGGCTTGGATTGACAGTTTAAAATCTTTATCTATCATTGAAACTCCTTGTTATGGGAACTCATTGAAATCGTCTCGTTGAGTTGATTCCAATGAATACCTATAAAATAGGATTTGAACAAGAATTGTTGAAATGATTAAATTTGACATCCAAAATACCATCATATTTGTAGCTCTGGTGAAATAACTTCCAGTCTATTCAGCCTATCAGGTAAACACATCAAATACGCGTTTTTTTGGGGTTTTTTTATAAGCTCTAGTTTCTTTACACTCATGTATGAATCCGTATTCATAAAGTGTGAATCGGTATTTTATACCTCGAAGAAAACAATTGATATTTTCTTCATAACTTTTAATTTAATATCACGAAACAAAGATGTAAAGATTTGTCAATGAAGAAAGTAATCTTTTCCAGGACTACTTGTTGTGAAAGCTTACAAACTACTTGCGATATAAAAATTATTTAAGGAGAATTGCATCCAGTTTTCAGACAATCAGAATGGTAGAAAATTGGTGGAATCGTCTAAAATCAAATTATTTAGTGATGTTTCTTTCCCCCACAAAGATTGCAAAACTTTGATTGTTTGTTGTAAAAAAGAACTCTGCGTCTTAGACCAAAAACACTGAACCTTAGTCTTATCCCCTCAGGTTCAATAGTATATACAAAAAAGATTTAATTTTCTGTCTTTTCTAACGCCTACTGTAACAAGTTTTCTACTTCGTTCTATTCCCTGTTGAGGAAAAGGTACCAAGGCTGTAGAAAAACTGATCCGCCTATACACAATACAAAATATTTTTTTCTTTTCACAAATTCTTGTTCTGATTAAGAATTGTTCTTGATTATTTCAAAGGTTGGTATAGTACCACAGTCGAAGATCGAACCCCGGGGTCCGTTTTACTAAACATCATTTTTTGCGCAAGTCAAAAAGCAAAGTTATTTCGACATTACTAATTAATTATGGAATTCTGCTATGCATCATCTCATTGAAATCGTCTTCTGAGGACGATTCCAATGAGATATCGCAAGACAGAATATCAGAATCTAACAATGAATGAAAATACCAGGTTTTGTAATTTTGACTTACGAGTAATTGTTTCGTAAGAAAACTACTTAAGCGGGCCTTAGGAGCTTAACATTCAAATGTAATCGTCCAAAAACACTCAAAATTGTTAAAACGATCAATAATTCTACGGTTTATTGACTTAAGTTGATTTTGAAGCGGTTTTTTTTTTCGTTTGTTTATCGTCGCTTCCGTAGCATATATCCATATGAGCGACGCCCCCCAGAAGACGGTTAGTTGTTGTGGGGGAAAGTGCAAGGATACCTGACGAAACTGCTGCTGAGATCCGCCATGCTTTTTTACCGCGCTCGATGTAAAGCACCGTCTCACCGGACCTCGGTTTAACGTCTCACCCGAAAGACAATTGTTTTGTTAGTGTGCCAGCTCGGGAATCGAACCTACGCGATCGACCTTCAAATGTTTTGAAGTCCGGTGCTGCGACTGAACTGATCGGACTGACAATGAAGCGTATGGTTGGTCCTTGCAATATCAAATTACCCTTCTATAACCTTCTTACCGTCCTATAGAAAGGTTTGATTAATGAAATGGGGTTTAATGTAATATTGATAATTTCGTTCATTTTGAGCGAAATTAATGGTAATTTATTACCTCCCTTTGATTTCATACAAAACTTTCATATCCCACCAATTGATTCCTTTTGAGCGAAATTATTGATGATTCATTACCTCCCTTTAATTTCATTCAAAACTCGCATATCCCACTTACTGATTCCTTTCAACACACAATCAATATCATTGACCATGTCAATTTTACAATGTTCTAATCTGTGATAAAGATTGTAACGTGTCTTTATAATTTAATAGTAACTGACCAGACTCTATCGTTCGGGTCATGTTATTGAATCTTAATGACAGGATTGTGCGTCATAAAGTGACCAGAGAATTCTCCATGCGACATTTAATTAGTTTACAAGGAAGAGTCGAACGTCTGTTTTATATGTAAATGTAGTTTAGCTTTTTCGACAGAGCATCTTAGATCGCAAAATAATGTTATGACGCTGACCTGCAAAGGAGGGCTGCCCTGTATTCGGTATGAAAAAAGGGTACAAAATAGTCGCGAATTATACCCGCTTTGGAAGTGAACTCGCGCGCAAGGTGGGGTATAATTTGCAAACACTTTGCATCGTTTTGTCATCCTGAGGGCAGATATTGGTTATAATCTTTCCGAGCACTTTTGTTTCTATATGAGGTTCAATACTAGTTTTAACAGTATTTAGTAATATCTTGGTGACTGATAAATATTGAAACATGCTTCCGAGGAGCTTCTCAAACCACTTAATACAGCAACCATGTTTCATCTAAGCAACCAGTCGCTCATTTCTCTTCTTATCATTCGTCGAATAGTGATTGGTAATTGACGCGAGTCATCCAATTCGTTAACGTAATACGAACGTCCAGGGGGTACCGTCTTTGAACCTTGTTTACTTTGTCTTTGATCTACATCATCAGTCAAGATTCCCAAGTGGTCCAATTTTGAATGATGAGCTAAATATTTTCGACGGGTTTTCGTTCGTTTAAGAGGTGAAAAGAGGATTCTTCCCAATGTGTGATTAGGTTTTTACTTTCATTCCAAAGACCCTTTTCGTATCTTATATAATTTAATATTTTGAAACGTAATTGTACAGATTTTAACAAAATAAGATAGATTTTTATCGGACTATTTTGTGTGCAAGCTTACAAAATAAATGCGCACTCAATATTGTTTTTCATTGAGTAATTAAAGTAATTGAGTAATTAAAGCATTTTTTCAGCTTATAAGAATGCACACGTTTAAATGGACACAACCAAGAACAAATGAGCCTGTGCGTGACATTTCACATGTGTGCATCGTCGAGACTCAGATCAGTCTGTGCGACCGCACAGTCTGATCAGAGTCTTAAGTATGCGCTCAATAGATGGCTACGGACCTAGACTCGCTATTCACAAACCAAAATTAATTTTTATGCGCTGTGTTAGTGTCCAGGCTACTCAACGTCTTTTCATCACGCAAACATGAAATTGTTGGAAATATCAGGCACAGGCTCAAATTATTTCGCAGTGTGAAGACCCCTACAGCGTATACGTCATTTTTTATGTATCTGAAACAACTCAAACTGATTGTAATCAGAACAGTCCCATTTTATCCAGGCGATCGACTTTTTACGCTAAAATTATATAATCAAATTCTACCCCATTTAAAAAAAATGTCAAAAACGTAATTCAAGTCGCGCCGCAACTGAAGACACCATGAAAACATGATAGAAAATATAGAGAAATTAAATATAACCAGTTTATATTTCTTTCATCATTTCTAAAGTGTTAGCGGTATTTGTACTTAAGTTTTCAGAAATAACGATCCACTTATTCCCATTTTATTTTCACAACACTCTTTTTTCAAACTTTCGTCCATCACCTGACCTTTATCAAGAAAACACTATATAATACGTAATTAGAGAAACTACATATATACTACCCAATGGAGGGTATTTTCTTGAAAAAATTCGAAAAAGAAGGTTGTGAAAAATTAATTGCAATTTTTAAATTCCAAATTTGTCTGAAAATTATCGCTGTAAATAGATTATAAAGATGAATTATTGACCTCAAAATATGTTTATAAGCTTAGGCCTTCGGTAGCAGAACGCATGTAGCAGACTTTTTCAGAATAATTCACGTATCTTTAGTACAGAATGTAAATCATACAAGCTAAGTTGATGTGTGAAATTTTCGTATAAAAGCATTTTAAGGAGGATCCCCGTTTATAATTATTATTTTTATTATTATTTGTTTATTTGTTTGTTTATTTGTTTGTTTGTTTGATTGATTGATTGATTTTTCATGAATCATGTTGTTAATCTTTCTCAAGTATTCCTCTACACTTTTCTAGTTGTCATAAATCTATTGACATACTTTCAATTTTATCAGATGTGTATTATTACGGTTAACAACATTGTGGAATGGACATTCATGTCAATCAAAACCATTCTTATTCGCTCACTCAGCGCTCCATTCATTCAACCCAAACACTCACTCAAATCGATCAAAAACGCTCTGAAAGTATTATGCTCGATCAAAACATTCTACGGTATTTCGTTGGTGTGGATTTTAAAATGTTTGAATGGTCAACGAAGACACACAAACAGAAAAGCAGGAAAGTACATACATTTTGTTGAAGGGAGGTAATAAATATCGCATATTTTGTTCACCCTGAACAAAATTAGAGATATTGAATTACCTCCCTCTAATTTCACTCAAAACTCACTCATCGTATGCGTTCAATTTTATTCTGAAATCGTTCCAAAACGAATCATCTTGTCAATTTCACGACTTACTTAACTGTAGCAAAACATGTGAGCACAAAATACTGGTATCAGTATTCGATTTCAGTATATACATTTTTATATGGCACGGACACCCATAGAATGATTGATATCCTTCTACATTAAATGCATTATGATAGCGAAAGAGATTCATTTTCTATGTCTCTGCTCTTTTTCTATGAAAACGTTTATTTCCACAAACAACAGTGATCTACATTTTGTATTGATAAGAAAGCTTAAGCAAAGAGTTAATAATATCGTAAAAATATCGTAAAAATGACACTACTTTCGATCAAAAACATTCCAAATCACTCTCTCAGTGCTCCATTTATTCATTCCAAACAAAAACTTTTAAACATTAAGTAGATCTAAAAATGAAAGGAAAAATATTTCAAAAAAGAAAAGATAGAATCAAGGCTTATATTCATTAGAAATTAACAATCTATTGAAACTATCCACGAGTCTTAGAAATCTTTGTCTGGTGAGGAGTTATCAAATGTCTGTACCAGTTCTATATTTACTGATGAATTTTGTGGTCATTCACATCCGCGATCTACTCTATAATGGTGCAATTATTGTTTTAGATTGAATGGCTAGGGTCAGACAATGGCTTCATACTTCGATCGTATTCAGACTGTCTCAAAACGTGAAAAAAGCCCGATTAAACTAAACTGATGACGTCTATATTGTAGAGTGAAATGTTAATAAACGTTTTAATAAGATATGCGACAATATCCCTCGAAAAGAAATTATTTTTCCATTGTTTTTTATGTCTTTTTCAAGTTTAAAGGGCCATCAAAGCAAGGGAGTGTAGGGAAAACCTATAGTTAATCAAAATATTTGGGTGGATAAATGTAAATCTGTGTGAAATGAGCAGTTGGAGGCCAACATGTCGTGGTGGCCGTGGTGAAGAAATACAAAGAATCCATAGTTGGGTGCTCCATCTGCCGCGGTATGACTGAAAAAAAAAAAAGAATAACAATTAAAAATACGAAATGTGAATGGTCAAGAGATAAGATGTCACCTGGGCCGTACGTAAAGTGTCGTTCCTTGACAGACTGTGCGGTCTGCACAGTCTTGACTAGGATCGAAACTTTTTGCTCTTGACTGATTTTCTGATTCTAGAATTTCCATTATAACTTCAGAAATGTGACTCTACGATTGACTTCCATTGGAACCAATATCCGTTATAAACATTTTTACTGGAGTTCAAAGATGGTCTCATTTTGCCTGACCGGTCAGAAATGTGAAACTGTGACCACAATCACCAGCGATCCATGATCTTTCGTTTGACAAAAAAGTAGTTTATTATTTTTCTCTCCCCCCCCCCCCCCCCCCCGCCAATATTTTCCGTGTATCATTCGCACCGCATTATTTTTGGCGACAGTTGATCATATTCTAATCGTCTGCCTAAAGACGATTTGTCAAACAACTAGCGATATCATCGTGGATTACTTCACGTCCCAGACAATATCAAAATAAAGATATGACATTTTACTTATAATACAGAGGAAATGGGTCTATCTATTTAACGTCTAGTTGGCCTCTTACTTCAGACTAATAATTCTTCACCAAATGAGGGTTTCTTAGACTTAAGGTAGTGAACCCATAATAGTTACACAACCTTTAAGAAGTAATGAACTTTTACGGTGTTATCCGAGGTTTCCTAATGATTTTCATTAGGAAACCTCTGTTAACATTGTGAAAGATTATGTGTTCTGAAACGTTGCGGAACTATTACGGGTCCACTACCTTAAGTCCTTAAATCCTGGGTCTGTCCGAGCTTAATCGGAACATAACCCCTACATAAATGAATAATTTAATATTATTTGTTTCCATCAATATTCGTGCATTCTGATTTTCTGAAAAATTGATTTTATTCACCAATGGAAACAATTTTGAGAATGCAGCTTTTTTTTTTAAATTACACACAAAATAGTCCCATAATAAATACGTCTTTTTCTAAAGAAATCTTTACATTTTCTTATCATAATATTAAATTATAAGATATGAATAGAGGAATGAAACTAAAAACCTAATCACACTAATGTATGAATCCGCATCGCGAATTCATACGGGCAATTATGCTTTTAGATTCATACCTCAATGAAATTAAATATACTCTCTTTATCTCTCAAATACATTTAAAAAACGTGTCAATTTGGAGAAAAACAACTCAAGGATATATTGTTAACCCTTGTCATGCTGAATAAAAATCTTTGCAAAATAAATGTAAAATCAAAGTGCTAAAGGCATTGAAAGTTACCAAATGTTAATGAGTATTGATTTCAGATATGCATTGTTTTACACCTTTCTGGTTTAAAAATGAATTTCATGTGGTATGTTCTAAGATTAGACTGCACATATGTGCAGGCTGATCTTTGTCTATACCTCCTGTCGAAGCAGGAATATTAGCACGACAAGGGTTAAAATCGAGATTTTCCAGAACAAAACCAATGCATTTATGATTGTTTTGACACAATTTGTATTCCATCAAGTAGATGTGCCAATTAAAAGAATATTTTGGGTAGCAATCAGGGCCCGAGATTATAAGTTTTTTTTTATGCTCACCTGAGAATTTTCTCAAATTCACATTTTGAATTTAAATAAGTGTGTGAACATAACAGATAATATTAATAATATTAGCGATCAGAGCCCGAGATTATAAGTATTTTCTCAGGCTCATCTGAGAATTTTCTTAAATTTTGAATTTAAATAAATGTGTGACCATAACAGATAATATTAATAAGTTGTTATTTATAACAACTTATTGGTATTACCTTTTATGTTCATACATTTACATAGTATAACAACAGCATAACGGCTTTAATTTCAAGTTGAGATTTGAGAAAATTTTAAAATGAGAATGAGAAAAGTTTTATTACTTTAGACCCTGGTTGAATGTCAAATTTAGCTGCTAAGATGGAAGTTATCTGATTAACATGGTGAATGTTACTTTGTTTTATCCCTTTTCTGTTTTACACAATTTTGGACCTGTCCAAATTAAAAGGTTTTGCAGACGAAAATTTAAAGTGGATTAAATTTGAAAAAAAAAAAAAAAAAAAAAAAACATTCAGTAGGGTAGAAAACAGTGTGGGAAAAGAAGAAATTGCTTGTCAGAAGCAATTTATTCTTTTTTCAAAGTGTTTTCTCAATCATAAAATCACAGGCACGTAAAAAGCAGGGATTAAACAGCAAAGGGTTAAAAGCCAACCGAACATATTCAATTTCATTTCGAAATCAGTCTAAAATCATCATTTACATCAAACAAACATTACGATGTTTTTAACTGTAGGTGTTTTCTTTTTTCCGTTGCTATTAAAAATCCACAGCGAATGAATATGGTGCACTTTTTGATCATCTGGTTTAACCATATGTCCTGGGAAACTGGGTCTTGTGAAAGTAAATACCAATAGATTAGGGAGATGGATTAACAAATTACATTATAAATTTTTCACCAAGTCCATTCGTCAAAGCTTATCAATAAAATCTTCCCAGATAAATTGAGAGACAGAAAAAATAGCGAGTGTTTTGTATCAAAGCTCGGCAAAGCGTCGCTTGCGATGCAATAATTCTTGGAAAAAAGTGCATATTAAAGAGAAACCCTGTATATATTAATAGTGCACTTATATGACAATTACATCAATCTTGCTTATGCGTCACGTATAGACTCAGACCAGCCCTTACATCCGCAATCTGATCATAGTCTTTACTTTGCGATTGGTAGATAAACACGGACCAGTAGCCTCTGTCGATAATATTAAAATGTTTATAACAAACTATGTACGAGTGATTGTACAGGGTTTATTGCTTAAATGGGGGTCTAAGGCCACTTTGTACAATTTCCTATCATGTTGCGGCGGCTGGAGCACCTAAACATCGATTTCTGGTACTTCTGTCATCGACCCTTGGATTAGGATGACAAAAAGATTCAAACTGTTTTGCAATTATATTCCGCTTTGCATACAATTGCGCGTTTACAGCGGGTATAATTTACAATCAGTTTTCGCCGTTTATCATCCTGAACGCAGGGCAGGTTAACTTGTTTACAGACACCACGCAGGGAACCACCGAAATTGTCGCTTAGGCTAATGGTCGCTTATTACGCTATATATGACAAATTGGAAAATATGTTGATTGCATACACAGTGTATTGCATTTGTCTCATTGATTACTATTTTGTTGGAACTTATTAGAATGGTCTAATTGTCTAAATTTAAGAACATAAACATCAAACTACTTGAAATGATTTACTTTTGGTCATGGTGTAGAAATACGCACTTTCTCTACTCGTCCCTGGACAAGTCAAAGATGATTTTTTCCACTTATCCAGGATCAAAATGAGCTTGTCCGCAAAAAAAAAGAAAAGATAAATTTTCGAGAAACATTGTTTTTAAAGAACAAAATGATGTTACCCAGTTTCTTCTTCACAAAAACAATGTTTTCAACCGCATGCTATGAATATAAGGCTTACTAATCTTTTTGATCTATCTGACGCCTTTCCAAAATTTGCCCTGGTATAGTTCCGCATTTAGAGGAGTGAGTGACCAAAGGTCAATTTTGTCTATACAAGTATAGACAAACTTGGCCTTTGATCACTCACTTTAACTTGTCGATCTATAATTTCTTGTCCTCGGACAAGTAGCCTGGAAAATGTACTTGTCCGCAGGTTGAAAATTGACTATAATTTTAATGATAAACATAGAATAAGGTATGATGACGATTTGAGCTTTGGAAAATCTGCAATGAAAAATTGATTCGTGGTTGTTCCGTATGCAGTGTATTCTAACCAGCCACAAGTTAACCAATGTTACGACGAAACAACAATGAACACCCGCACAAGAAGGGAAACGTTCTCTAAACGTTCGCAAGCGTTTTTTTCATATTGAACATTTGGGTGATCGATTCTCTCATCTTTTATATTGTCAGATATTTCTATTTATTGTTATAAGTTTGTTTGTTTTTTGTGGTTGTTTTTTTAATTTCGACTTGACGCAGGTTTTTAAGAATAATCTGCAGAAATCATCCAATTTGTTAAGGTCAACAAGGTTATAAATTCATCTTTCTACCTTTCTCGATTGACATTTCGTACTTCTTCATAAAACGCCTTTTCAATGTTTCTACTGATTAAATTTCAAAACCAACCCCAAAGTAAATCTTATTATGTCCTTTCGTCGAAAAATGGGCCAATCGGGAAGCACGAAACATATAAAACCTAAATAGATGGATTCTTTTCGCCCTTTATAAACGTTCTAGAAAAAAAATTGTTGGTTTTAAAAACCTTGTCTTTCACCACAATACTTTATTCTGTATACTAGGGAATAAGAGCTGAAAAGTACTCACTTTGCAAAATAAAATAAAATAAAATAAAATAAAAACCTAACGTATAAGACGTGTTACTTGTTAGATAATAAGTTAAATGTTGATATACCAAGTAAATATTACCCCGCTAGACACCAAGCTTTTTTTGTCTTTTTTCCCTTTTATCAGGGGGAGGGCGTAATGTAAGTTAGTATTTCTGGACTGATCATCCGCACTTTGCAATCCTGAGTGAAGAACGTAGAATTGTCACCTGAATGCCTTTTTTGAAGCCTGGACACGGAATATCCCTGCATTGGCCGGATGTATAGACAAAGAACAACCTGCACATATGTGCAAGCTGCCCTGTGTTCAGGATGTAAAAGCGCTACGCGGGCGCTTTGAGATGATACCCCGCTTTGCAAGTGCACATACGTTTAAAGCGAGGTACCATTTCCAAAGCGCTTCGCTAACGTTTTCATCCTGAACGCAGGGCTGATCTTAGTCCATATCATCTCATTTTACTTTTAAAACCAAAATAAATAATGACTAAAAATTAGTGCATCCAATTTTCTTTGATTTTTTAAAAATGATTTTGTTAAAGTTATTATTTAGCATTGTAAGGGTTAAAATTGCGGAGGGTAAAAAACTCAATTCCAATCTCTATTCTGTTTGTATTTTGTTTATTATTTCAGTAATATATAGGTATACGAAAAAGAGATAAAGTTTATATTTACTGCATGTACTGCAGAGATAAGGACAAACCGAGTCCATCCTTGAATTTACTCACGCAGAATCAAACAATGTGCATTTGTTTCGGCGCAAAACAAGTTTTGCTTGGGAGTTATAAGTAGTATCTTCAATTCAGTGCTTTTTCAGAGGATTGAAAACAGAATTCCAATCTCCATTCTGTTCGTATTTTGTTTATTATTTCAATAATATATAGGTATACGAAAAAGAGATAAAGTTTATATTTACTGCATGTACTGGCGAGATAAGGGCAAACTGAGTCCATCCTCGAATTTACTCACGCAAAATCAAACAATGTGCAACTGTTAGGAAATTTCGCATCCCGAGATATCACGATTAAAAATTTTAAGAAATCTTAAACTCTTTATCCTACAAAACGCACCTCTGATGTCACTAGCATCAACGCTCCCGCTTAAGATGACGTTGCGCAAAACAAAATAAGCGAAAGAATAAACCCACATGCGAAAGGATTATACGCGAAGAGCGACCATCTGGGAAGTGCGTAAAGTGTCGATCCTTGTCAGACTGCGCGGATTGCGCAGACTGACTAGGGTCGAAACTTTTCGCACTTACCTTTTTTTCTTAATTATGAATAATCATTCTTCCCCCGTGAAAGAAAATTTTGAAACGCGACCTCTGGTTGGCCTATTCTGGACAACATCTCTAATTAAAATATTCATTTTACTAAGTTCGATTTCAAGAATACAAGGTAGTATCTTCAATTCAGTGCTTTTCCAAAGGGTTAAAAACAGAATTTTAATCTCTATTCTGTTCGTATTTTGTTTATTATTTGAGTAATATATAGGTATACAAAAAAGAGATAAAGTTTATATTTACTGCATGTACTGTCGAGATAAGGGCAAACTGAGTCCATCCTTCAATTTACTCACGCAAAATCAAACAATGTGCAACTGTTAGGAAAATTTCGCATCCCGAGATATCCCGATTAAAAATCTTAAAAAAAAACTTTAACTCTTTATCCTAAAAAACGCACCTCTGATGTCACTAGCATCAACGCTCCCGCTTAAGATGACGTTGCGTAAAACAAAATAAGCGAAAGAATAAACCCACATGCGAAATGATTATACGCGAAGAGGGTCATCTAGGAAGTTTGTAAAGTGTCGACCCTTGTCAGACTGCGCGGATTGCACAGACTGACTAGGGTCGAAACTTTTCACACTTTACTGTTTTTCTTAATCTAGAATAATCATTCTACCTTCCTGTGAAAGAAATTTTGAAACGCGACCTCTGATTGGCCTGTTCTGGACAACATCTCTAATTAAAACATTCATTTTACTAAGTTCGATTTCAAGAATGGAATGTAGTATCGTCAATTCAGTGCTATTTCAAAGGGTTAAAAATAGAATTCCAATCTCTATTCTGTTTGTATTTTGTTTATTATTTCAGTAATAAATAGGACTACGGAAAGAGATAAAAGTTTATATTTACTGCATGTACTGCCGAGATAAGGGCAAACTGAGTCCATCTTGAATTTACTCACGCAAAATCAAACAATGTGCATCTGTTAGGAATTTATGTTTAGAATTTAATATCAATGTGTCCCATCGCGCAAAAGGGACGATTTTAAATGTTCAAATGTTAAGACGATTGTCAGATATCTACAATCGAGGCTTGCATATTACTTATTCATAACACTTACGCTGACTTATTTTTTTCTTTCATTCACTCGAGGTGGGGCGGGGATACCATTACTCTATTACACTTTGTATTAGGGACTGTGCTTGACAATTCCAACAATTTCACATCTGCGCTATGTACGAACATTTGGCAGCGTTTTCATAATAATATATGCTAACTACATGAAGATGGATTAAGATCATATCAATATAGCGTAGAGTGAAGATTCTGGTCAGACTTTGCGGCTGCACAGGCTGGCCAGAAGCTTTGCTTTGCGCACATTTGAAATTGTTGGAAATGTCACTCAAAGGCCCAATGTATAACAACGTCAAGTTGCTGTTGACGTTTTTATAATATAAAGTCAAATGGAGGAATTTGGAGAATATAGTTTATTCTTATTATATGTATACTAAAACGAAAAAGAAACGCCGGGATACATAAAATATGCAACATAGGGCTGAGCTGTGCATGAAGGACACACAAGATACTGATATGTCCGGCCGTGTTTCGCAAAACAAGAAGGGGTATTTTATCACATAATCAGATGATATTTCATACAAAAATGAATATTATAATCCAATAATACAGTTTGTCCCTAAAACAATCATTATATGTTACCCGGCGTTTCTTTTTCGTCCTAGTATTTATATATCCATTATATTGTGTTTTCTTGATAAAGGCCAGGTGACCAAAATTTTTTTAAAAAAAAGTGTTGTAAAAATAAAATGCAAAATTTCTAATTCTTGACTTGTCTAAAAATTGTCGTCTACAGATGATTTACTGACCTAAAAAGATGTTTATAGGCTTAGGAGTTCGGCAGCAAAACGCATAAAGCAGATTTCTTTTAGAATAATACGTATGTCTTTTGTACAAAATTTGAATCATAACAGCAAATTTGATATGAGAAATTTTCATATTAAAGCATATCAAGGAGGACCCCCTTACAATTATTCTTTTTATAATTATTTGTTTGTTTGTATGTTTGCTTGACTGATTGATTATCATAAATCATGTTGTTAAACTTGCTCAAGTATTCCTGTAACCTGATCTAGTCGTTTTTTTCCTTTTTTCAGATAATTACAGTTAATGAAAATGTGAAATTGACATTCATGTTAATCAAAACCATTCTAAATCGCTCACTCATCGCACTATTCATTCATTCATTCATTCATTCATTCATTCATTCATTCATTCATTCATTCATTCCAAACACTCATTCCAAACACTCAATCAAATCAATTAAAGTGATCGATCAAAAACGTTCCGGAATCTTAAGAAAACATGTCGAAATCGTCCAAGACGACGAATAAAATTCAATTCAAATTGATCAAATCATTCTACGATTTTTGGCTTGTGTGGATTTTAACTTGTCTGATTGGTCGACGAAGACGCACAAACAGAAAAATACGTACATGTATATCTTATTAAAGGGAGGTAATAAATATGGCTAATTTTGTTAATCTTGAATGAAATTAGTGATATTCGATTGCCTCCCTTTAATTTCACCCAAAACTCTCTCCACACACTCATTCAATTCCATTCCAAAATCAATCAAAAATCAATCATCTTTAAAATTTTACGATGTTCTTAACTGTAGTAAAAAAAAAATTGTGATCAAAATACAGATATCGGTACACGATTTCAGTATACATATATTTTCATATGACACGGACGCCAAAAGAATAATTGATATCATGCTACATTAAATGCATAATGTTGGCGAAAGAAATTCATTTTCTGTTTCTCTGTTTTGTTTTTTTGTTTTTTTTTTTTTGTTTTTGTTTATAAAACCGTAAATTTCCATAAGCAACAATGGTCTACATTTTGTATTGATTTGAAAGCTTAAGCATACAATTAGTAACATAGGAAAATCGACACCCATTTCGATCAAAACCATACCGAATCACTCGCTCAGCGCTCCATTTATTCATTTCAAACAAAAACTTTTATATATCAAGCATATGTCAAAATGAAAGAAGAAATATTTCAAAAAGAAAAAGACGAAGTCAGTGCTATTCATTAGGAATTAACAAGTATTCACACCACCCACGAGTCTAAGAAATCTTTGTCTGGTGAGAAGTCAAATGTCTGTACCAGTTCTATATTGTACTGATGAATTTTGTGGTCATTCACATCCGCGATCTACTCTATTATGGTGCAATTTTTGTTTTAGATTGAATGGCTAGGGTCAGACAATGGCTTCATACTTCGATAGCATTCAGACTGTCTCAAAACGTGAAGAGAGCCCGATTAAACTTAACTGATGACGTCGATATTGTAGAGTGAAAGGTATATAAACGTTTTAATAAGATATACGAAATATCCCCGGAAAAAGGAATAACTTTTCGAATGATTTTGTGTCTTTTTCAAGTTTCAAGGGCCGTGAAAACAAAGGAGTGTATGGCTTTCCTATAACTAATCAAAATATTTGGGTGAATAATCGTTAAATACTAAATCTGTGTGAAATGAGCAGTTGGAGGCCCAGATGTCTCGGTGGTAGTGGTGAAAGAATAACCAGGAAGCCATAGTCAGGTCCTCCATCTGCCGCGGTATGCCTTGAAAAAAAAACCAATTACGAATAACAATTAAAATACGAATGTAAATTGTCACGCGAAAAGGGGTCATCTGGGCCGTGTGTAAAGTGTCGTTCCTTTTCAGACTGTGCGTATGTCAGACTGCGCGGTCTGCACAGTCTGACTAGGATCGAAACTTTTTGTCCTTGACTGATTTTCTGATTCTAGATTTACCATTCTACCCTCAGACATGTTACTTTTTGTTGTGCGATCCCCGATTGACCTCCATTGAAACCAATGTCCTTTTCAAATATTTATACTGGAGTTCAAAGATGGTCTCAATTTGCCTGACGGGTCACAAATGTGAAACTGTGATCAAAATCACCAGCAATCCATGATCTTTTTTTACAAAAAGGTAGTTCTTTTTCTCTGCCCCCCCCCCGCAAAAAATTTCTGTGTATTATTCGCATTTGGCAAAAGTTGATCATATTGTAGACGATTTGTCAAACAACTAGCGATATGATCGCGAATTACTTCACGTCCCAGACAATATCAAAATAAAAATATGACATTTTACTTGTAATATAGAGGAAATGCGTCTATCTATTTAACGTCTAGTTGGCTTCTTTTTTCAGACCAATAATTCTCTATGACTTGATTTAGACTTAAGTCTTCCTTACCGGGTTTTGTCCGAGCTTTCCCCGCAACTCCTACATTGATGCATAGATTTCAAGAACATGTGTCAATTTGAAACAAAAATGTTTTAACAGCTTCAATGGTCTTTTGTTAGTATCCAGCTTTCTGGATCAAACCCCATACATATTACGTTATTTATGATTATTTTGGCATAATTTGTATTCCGTCGGTAGGTAGAGATCAGGTCAAATGTCAAATTCAAATACTGAGATGGAAGTTATCGGGTTAATATGGAGAATGTTTCTTCGATTTACCAACCGTACTCATTCAATTTCATTTCGAAATCAGTCTAAAATCATAAAAAAATCGCGGTTTCTCTTAAAAATGTACAGCGAAATATTAAAAGTGAATATAGTGCACTTTAAGATCATCTGGTTTAACCATATGTCCTGGGAAACTGGGTCTTGTGTATGTAAATACCAATAGATTAGGGAGATGGATTTACAAATTACATTATAAATTTTTCACCAAGTCCATTCGTCAAAGCTTATCAATAAAATCTTCCCAGATAAATTGAGAGACAGAAAAAATTGGCGAGTGTTTTGTATCAAAGCTCGGCAAAGCGACGCTCGCAGTGCAATAATTCTTGGAAAAAATGTGCATATTAAAAAGAAACACTGATTATATTAATAGAGCACTTATGTGGCAATTACATCAATCTTGCTTATGCGTCACGTATAGACTCAGATCAGCCTTTACATCCGCAATCTGATCATAGTCTTTGATTTGCGATTGGTAGATAAACACGGACCAGTAGCCTCTGTCGATAATATTAAAATGTTTATAACAAACTATGTACGAGTGATTGTACAGGGTTTATTGCTTAAATGGGGGTCTAAGGCCACTTTGTACAATTTCCTGCCATATTGCGGCGGCTGGAGCACCTAAACATCGATTTCTGGTACTTCTGTCATCGACCCTTGGATTAGGATGACAAAACGATTCAAACTGTTTTGCAATTATATTCCGCTTTGCATACAATTGCGCGTTTACAGCGGGTATTATTTACAATCAGTTTTCGCCGTTTATCATCCTGAACGCATGGCAGGTTAACTTGTTTACAGACACCACGCAGGGAACCACCGAAATTGTCGCTTAGGCTAATGGTCGCTTATTACGCTATATATGACAAATTGGAAAATATGTTGATTGCATAACAGTTTATTGCATTTGTCTCATTGATTACTACTTCGTTGGAACTCATTAGAATGGTCTAATTGTCTAAATTTAAGAACATAAACATCAAACTACTTGAAATGATTTACTTTTGGTCAGGGTGTAGAAATACGCACTTTCTCTACTCGTCCCTGGACAAGTCAAAGATGAGTTTCTACTTATCCAGGATCAAAATGAGCTTGTCCGCAAAAAAAAAAAAAAAGAAAAGATAAATTTTCGAAAAACATTGTTTTTAAAGAACAAAATGGTGTTACCCAGTTTCTTCTTCACAAAAACAATGTTTTCAACCGCATGCTATGAATACAAGGCTTACTAATCTTTTTGATCTATCTGACGCCTTTCCAAAATTTGCCCTGGTATAGTTCCGCATTTAGGAGTGAGTGACCAAAGGTCAATTTTGTCTTTACAAGTATAGACAAACTTTGCCTTTGATCACTCACTTTAACTTGTCGATCTATAATTTCTTGTCCTCGGACAAGTAGCCTTGAAAATGTACTTGTCCGCAGGTTGAAAATTGACTATAATTTTAATGATAAACATAGAATAAGGTATGATGACGATTTGAGCTTTGGAAAATCTGCAATGAAAAATTGATTCGTGGTTGTTCCGTATGCAGTGTATTCTAACCAGTCACAAGTTAACCAATGTTACGACGAAACAACAATGAACATCCGCACAAGAAGGGGAACGTACTCTAAACGTTCGCAAGCGTTTTTTCATATTGAACATGTGGGTGATCGATTCTCTCATCTTTTATATTGTCAGATATTTCTATTTATTGTTATTAGTTTGTTTGTTTTTTTTGTTTTTTTTTTTTTTAATTTCGACTTGACGTAGGTTTTTAAGAATTATCTGCAGAAATCATCCAATTTGTTAAGGTCAATGAGGTTATAAATTAATCTTTCTACCTTTCTTGATTGACATTTCGTACTTCTTCATAAAACGCCTTTTCAATGTTTCTACTGGTTAAATTTCAAAGCCAACCCCAAAGTAAATCTTATTATGTCCTGGCGTCGAAAAATGGGCCAATCGGGAAGCACGAAACATATAAAACCTAAATAGATGGATTCTTTTCGCCCTTTATAAACGTTCTAGAAAAAAAATTGTTGGTTTTAAAAACCTTGTCTTTCACCACAATACTTTATTCTGTATACTAGGGAATAAGAGCTGAAAAGTACTCACTTTGCAAAATAAAATAAAATAAAATAAAATAAAATAAAAACCTAACGTATAAGACGTGTTACTTGTTAGATAATAAGATAAATGTTGATATACCAAGTAAATATTACCCCGCTAGACACCAAGCTTTTTTTGTCTTTTTTCCCTTTTATCAGGGGGAGGGCGTAATGTAAGTTAGTATTTCTGGACTGATCATCCGCACTTTGCAATCCTGAGTGAAGAACGTAGAATTGTCACCTGAATGCCTTTTTTGAAGCCTGGACACGGAATATCCCTGCATTGGCCGGATGTATAGACAAAGAACAACCTGCACATATGTGCAAGCTGCCCTGTGTTCAGGATGTAAAAGCGCTACGCGGGCGCTTTGAGATGATACCCCGCTTTGCAAGTGCACATACGTTTAAAGCGAAGTATCATTTCCACAGAGCTTCGCTAACGTTTTCATCCTGAACGCAGGGCTGATCTTAGTCCATATCATCTCATTTTACTTTTAAAACCGAAATAAATAATGACTCAAAATTAGTGCATCCAATTTTCTTTGATTTTTTTTTTTTTAAATTGATTAGATTAAAGTTATTATTTAGCATTGTAAGGGTTAAAATTTCAAAGGGTAAAAAACAGAATTCCAACCACAATTCTGTTTGTATTTTGTTTATTATTTCAGTAATATATAGGTATACGAAAAAGAGATTAAGTTTATATTTACTGCATGTACTGACGAGATAAGGACAAACCGAGTCCATCCTCGAATTAACTCACGCAAAATCAAACAATGAGCAACTGTTAGGAAAATTTCGCATCCTTAGATATCCCGATTAAAAATCTTAAGAAATCTTAAACTCTTTATCCTAAAAAACGCACCTCTGATGTCACTAGCATAAACGATCCGGCTTAGATGACGTTGCGTTAAACAAAAAAAAGCGAAAGAATAAACCCACATGCGAAATGATTATACGCGAAGAGCGACCATCTGGGAAGTGCGTAAAGTGTCGACCCTTGTCAGACTGCGCTGATTGCGCAGACTGACTAGGGTCGAAACTTTTCGCACTTTACTATTTTTCTTAATCTAGAATAATCATTCTACTTTCCCGTGAAAGAAATTTTGAAACGCGCCCCCTGGTTGGCCTATTCTGAACACAATCTCTTATTAAAATATTCATTTTACTAAGTTCGATTTCAAGAATACAAGGTAGTATCTTCAATTCAGTGCTTTTCCAAAGGGGTTTCAAGGGGTTAAAAACAGAATTCCAATCTCTATTCTGTTTGCACTTTGTTTATTATTCCAGTAATATATAGGTATACGAAAAAGAGATAAAGTTTATATTTACTGCATGTACTGCCGAGATAAGGGCAAACTGAGTCCATCCTTCAATTTACTCACGCAAAATCAAACAATGTGCAACTGTTTGGAAAATTTCGGCGCCAAACAAGTTTTTCTACGGAGTTATAAAATGGGAAAAATTATGTTTATAATTCAATATCAATGTGTCCCATCGCGCAAAAAGGACGATTTAAAATGTTCAAATGTTAAGACGATTGTCAGATATCCGCAATCCAGGCTTCCATATTACTTATTCATAACACTAACGCTGATCTATTTTTTCTTTCATTCACTCGAGGTGGGGCGGGGATACCATTACTCTATTACACTTTGTATTAGGGACAGGGCTTGACAATTCCAACATTTTCACATCTGCGCCATGTACGAACATTTTGCAGCGTTTTCATAATAATAATAATATAAATTCAAATTCAAATTCAAATTCAAATTCCTTTATTGGTTTAAAAAATCCAGTTATAGGATTGTCACCAAAAACATACATACAATAAACACACAAGACAGAACTTATCAAAAGGTATCAAAAGGTATATATCAGATGGTTATATAATCTAATATTAAAGAACCGATATAAAATATCAGCATACATATCGAGAGCCAGGGTCAAATCATGATAATGTGATTCAAAATCATTGCAATCAGAGCTAGAAGAATGCAGTTATTGCTATGCTTAGGAATCACACCCATAATACTTGCCCAAAGATAATCTTTTATATATATATATAATATATGCTAACTACATGAGGATGGATTAAGATCATATCAATATAGCGTAGAGTGAAGATTCTGGTCAGACTTTGCGGCTGCACAGGCTGGCCAGAAGCATTGCTTTGCGCACATTTGAAATCGTTGGAAACTCACAGGCTCAATATATAACAACGTCACGTTACTGTTGACATTTTTATAATACAAAGTCAAATGGAGGAATTGTGAGAATATAGTTTATTCTTATTACATGTATACTAAAACGAAAAAGAAACGCCGGGATACATAAAATACGCAACATAGACGAATCAGGGCTGAGCTGTGCATGAAGGACACACAAGATACTGATATGTCCGGCCGTGTTTCGCAAAACAAGAAGGGGTATTTTATCAAATAATCAGATGACATTTCATACAAAATTGAATAAAATAATCCAATGATACAGTTTGTCCCTAAAACAATCATTATATGTTACCCGGCGTTTTTTTTCGTCCTAGTATTTATATATCCAATATATTGTGTTTTCTTTATAAAGGTCAGATGACTAAAATTTTTAAAAAAGTGTTGTAAAAATAAAATGCAAAATTTTTAATTCTTGACTTGTCTAAAAATTGCCGTCTACAGATGAATTGCTGACCTAAAAAGATGTTTATAGGCTTAGGAGTTCGGCAGTAAAACGCATGTAGCAGATTGTTTTAAGAATAATACGTATCTTTAGTAAAGAATGTAATTCATAAAAGCTAATTTGATAAGAGAAATTTACGTATAAAAGAATATCAAGGAGATCCCCTTATAATTATTACTTTTATTATTTTTTTTTTTTGTTTGTTTGCTTGATTAATTGATTATCATAAATAATGGTGTAAAACTTCCTGAAGTATACTTGTAACCTGATCTAGTTGTCATATATCTATTAACATACTTTCCATTTTTTGTTTCAGATAATTACGGTTAATAAAAATGTGAAATGGACATTCATGTCAATCAAAACCATGCTAAATCGCTCATTCGTCGCTCATTCATTCGTTCATTCATTCATTCATTCATTCATTCATTCATTCATTCATTCATTCATTCATTCATTCATTCATTCATTCATTCCAAACACTCATTCATTCATTCCAAACACTCATTCATTGATTCATTCATTCATTCATTCATTCCAAACACTCATTCATTCATTCATTCATTCCAAACACTTATTCAAATCAATTAAAGTGATCGATCAAAAACGTTCCGGAAGCTTAAGAAAATATGTCTAAATCGTCCAAGACTATGATCAAAATTCAAATTCAAATCGATCAAATCATTCTACGATTTTTGGCTGGTGTGGATTTTAACTTGTCTGATTGGTCCACGAAGACGCACAAACAGAAAAGTACGTACATGTATATTTCATTAAAGGGGGGTAATAAATATCGCTAATTTTGTTAATCTTTTTTTTTTGTTTTTTTTTTTTTTTTTTTTTTTTTGTTTATAAAACCGTAAATTTACACAAGCAACAATGGTCTACATTTTTTATTGATTGGAAAGCTTAAGCATACAATTAATAACATCGTAAAATCGACACGCATTTCGATCAAAACCATACCGAATCACTCGCTCAGCGCTCCATTTTAGTCATTCCAAACAAAATCTTTTAAATATTAAGGAGATCTAAAAATGAAAGGAAAAATATTTCAAAAAAAGAAAAAAAAAAACGGAATCAAGGCTGATATTCATTAGAAATTAACAATATATGGAAACTATCCACGAGCCTTAGAAATCTCTGTCTGGTGAGGAGTTATCAAATGTCTGTACCAGTTCTATATTTACTGATGAATTTTGTGGTCATTCACATCCGCGATCTACTCTATAATGGTGCAATTATTGTTTTAGATTGAATGGCTAGGGTCAGACAATGGCTTCATACTTCGATTTCGTTCAGACTGTCTCGAAAAGGGAAAAAAAAGATCCGATTAAACTTAACTGATGACGCCCGTTTTGTAGAGTGAAATGTTAATAAGTGTTTTAATAAGATATGCGAAAATATCACCCAAAAAGAAATTATTTTTCCATTGTTTTGCATGTCTTTTTCAAGTTTAAAGGGCCATCAAAGCAAGGGGGTGTAGGGCTTACCTATATTTAATGAAGCTATTTTGGTGGATACTCGTAAATCTGTGTGAAATGAGCAGTTGGAGGCCAAGATGTCGTGGTGGCCGTGGTGAAAGAAATACAAATAATCCATAGTCAGGTGCTCCATCTGCCACGGAATGACTGGAAAAAAAATACAGTTAAGAATAACAATCAAAATGAGAAATGTGAATGGTCACGCGAAAATGGGTCATTTTGGTCGTGTGTAAAGTGTCGTTCCTAGTCAGACTGTGCGGTCTGCACAGTCTGACTAGGATCTAAACTTTTTGCTCTTGGCTGATTTTCGGATTCTAGATTTACCATTATAACTTCAGAAATGTGACTCTCCAATTGACCTTCATTGGAACCAATGCCCTTTTCAAACTTTTTTAATGCAGTTCAAAGATAGTCTCATTTTGTCTGACAGGTCAAAAATGTGAAACTGTGATCACAATCACCAGCGATCCATTATCTTTCCTTTGACAAAAAGGTAGTTCATTCTCCCCCCCCCCCCCCGCCCCGCCTCCCCCGCCAATATTTTTCGTGTATTATTAGCACCGCATTATTTTTGGCAACAATTGATCATATTCTAATCGTCTGCCTAAAGACGATTTGTCAAACAACTAGCGATATCATCGTGGATTACTTCACGTCCCAGACAATATCAAAATAAAGATATGACATTTTACTTATAATATAGAGGAATTTTGTCTGGCTATTTAACATCTAGTTGGCCTCTTACATCGGACCAAAGATTCATTACCAAACGATGGCTTCTTAGACGTTTAGTCTATTTAAGACGAATATCAAATTCAAATTCAATTGCTTAAATGTGTTCGATATTACTTCGATTTAAATTCATGTGAAACTCGCTAACCGTTCCCATTCAATTTCATTTTGAAATCAGTCTAAAATCATCATTCACTTTAATCAAACGTGACCCGCCACGTGAAAAGGGACCATCCGGGAATTCTATAAAATGAATAATTGAAAAAATGGATTTAGCCGAGCATAGGTAAACCAGAAGTCGCATTTCAATAATTCTTTCATAGTAAGGTAGATTGCTCATTCTAGAATCAGAAAATAACCACGTTGCATACAGTTTCGACCTTAGTCAGTCTGCGCAGTCCGCGCATTCTGACTAGGGTCGACACTTTACGCAATACCCAGATGGTCCCTTTTCGCATAATGGGTCACAAATTTACTATGTTCTTAATTCTGTGCGATTTTTTCTTCGATTACTATCAAGAATCCACGGGAAATTATTAAAAGTGAATATAGTGCACTTTAAGATCATCTGGTTTAACCATATGTCCTGGGAAACTGGGTCTTGTGTATGTAAATACCAATAGATTAGGGAGATGGATTTACAAATTACATTATAAATTTTTCACCAAGTCCATTCGTCAAAGCTTATCAATAAAATCTTCCCAGATAAATTGAGAGAAAGAAAAAAAATGGCGAGTGTTTTGTATCAAAGCTCGGCAAAAAGACGCTTGCAGTGCAATAATTCTTGGAAAAAATGTGCATATCAAACAAGAAAGACTGAATGTACTACTTAAGCAGGTTTTTTTACATCTCTAACTTACCTATTGGCATTAATTTAAGGATATCGTATTTTGAATAACCAATTGGACTGAAAAAATGAAATGAGTTTTTCTTTGATTTTATTGTATGTTTCTAGAATAAAATATGCCAAAATTATCAAACTTTGGCAAGGCCAGCAAGGTAATAAATTCGTCTTTCTACTTTTCTCGATTGACGCTCCATATTTCTTCATAAAACGCCTTTTCAATGTTTTTACTGATTAATTTTCAAAACCAAACCCAAGTAAATCTCGTTATGTTTGGACGTCCGAAAAGGGGCAATGAGGAAGCAGAAAATATCAAACCTGCCCTGCGTTCAGTGTGACAAATCGGTGCATTCAGTTTTACAGTTATATCCCGCTTTGCTCGCGCACTTGCGTGCAATGCGGGGTATAATTAACAAACCTTTTTGCAACGTTTTGTCATCTTGACCGCAGGGCTGTTCGACAGCACTATGGCAATAGAGTCGATCCTTTTCGCCATTTGTAGATATTTTGGAAATCGAAAAAAAAAATGTTTTGTTTGCTTTAGTTACCTCTCCTTTTACGAGAATACTTCATTCTGTAAATCTGGATATATACAAGTAGAATTATTTACAGAGGTGGTCTGAATGAATAAATAACTTTGCAAAATCGATTTACTAGTTTTATTTTCGGATGCATTTCCGTTACTTGAGTAAAAGTGATGTGTATGTGAAATTATCTTCGAAAAATTCTGTAAACAGTTCAATTAAATAAAATAATAAAAAAAAATATCATTTTAACAGAAAAAAATGGCAGTAAATTATTCCGAGTAATTTTGCATTCGCCAAGTTGCTTTCAACTAAATTAACACCAAGTTTTCTCGGAGTTTTCTTGTTTGTGTGTCGGGAGGGGGGGGGGGGGGGTCATAGTATGTAGGTGCTTATTCGTAATTCTATACTGAGCGACTTTAAAAACGCAATACTTGAAAACAGCCCTAAAATGCAAATATAAGTGAACAGACTCGCACTAAAATATACTTATTTTATTACCTTAACAAGTTACCTTTAACCCAACATCAATGTCAATTTGAAACATTCTCTTGTATTCCTAATATTTTGACAATTTTAAACAAACCCACGAAAATTGAAATTTCTCCATTGCCTTACCGTAAGGACGATAATTTCTTTTCAAATGAACCAAAGACCAAACAAATTTCAGATTTAAGTTGAATGAATCAAAAGGTCAAACAAATCATCAATACTGCGGTTGAGCACGTTTGGTCCAAAGACGACACCAAAACGTCGTCTTTTTTACCAGAAATGACGTCACTTACATGCTTTTCCATTCCTTTGGTAGAACCACAAACGCTGTTCTTGTGAATACGGTTTTGCCGAACAAAGCCTATTCACTCTTTTTACCCCTTAGCAGACTTGTCGTTTAAAACTGAGATGGCATTTTGGCCGTGCTTACGGCATGTCACTAACGTCATTTTTGACACGTTAAGTCTTTCGAAACTCCAAATTGGCAAAGTCAAACCTTACAGATGTTCAAATATTGATGGATTAAATCAATTTTTTTCAGTCTAATCGAGGTTAACGACGTTTCAATTCTAAGGAACAATTTCCCTTCTGATGTACTCGATTCAGAGTACAGTCTTTGCATAATGAGTGAGTTGATTTCATTTCCTTTAACTGTTTTTGAAATGTCTATCGTTAATTACTTTCAACACTTCTGGTTTGTTAAATCAATCAACCATGAAAAGTGCAATGACAAAGAAAGAGTGGACAGTAGATTGTTATGTCAAAACTAACCAAAGCGCCATATCAAACGAAGATTAAATCGATTCAACAGAGTATCTTCTTTGTATAATTTAAGCTAATTTTTGTTTAAACAAATCTACATTTCCGTACTCAAATTTCTTATTAACTTTGTTGCGTTTTTAAAGTATCTCAGTATATTTCAAGAAAACTATGTAGTATTTTCAATTTAGTGCTTTATCTGTTAAAAACAGAATTCCAATCTCTATTCTGTTTGTATTTTTTTTTATTATTTCAGTAATATATAGGTATACGTAAAAAGATAAAGTTTATATTTACTGCATGTACTGCCGAGATAAGGGCAAACCGAGTCCATCCTTGAATTTACTCACGTAAAATCAAACAATGTGCAACTGTTAGGAAAATTTCTGCGCCAAACAAGTTTTGCTACGGAGTTATAAAATGGGAAAATTTAAGTTTACTCATAGTATTAATGTGTCCCATCGTGCAAAAAAGGACGATTTTAAATGTTCAAATGATAAGACGATTGTCAGATACCCTAAAAACGACGGAACGCAATGAGACGTCGCAGCGAACTGAGGCTATAAAGCGTAACGTAATTTGACGTTATATTTGCAGCGTTAAATTTGAGAAAAAACAAATGTGTCTTTTGAAACAACCGTATACCATATTCTGAATAGAATCAAAAGATGTGATTAAAAATGTTAATAACTATCATGTTCAAGTTTGTATAAAATATTTTTTAGGATGTCGAATCTTTGCTATTACGAACCAAAAACAACTTTGTATTAACAACAGCATTGAATTTACGAATAACTAAAAAAGGTATATGAAAAAATATTAAAGTCTTGGTATTGTTGATCTTGCTTTACTATAAACTCGTCTAAACAGAGGAAAATTTCTTATCTAGATTATACCTGTTAGTATTTCATTTTTCTACCAGTAATTTCGAAATAATCGATAAAACGTGGAACTCGCAACGTAAAACGTCATTAAAATGAGAAACCGTGACATTTTTTCAGACTTTTTAGCATTCTCGTATTTGGAATTTAATTAGCAAAAGATCGATTGTTATATATTTTTGAAAAGAATGGACTGACAATTTATTATGGTTTAATTTTTATTAGATTTAATCGACATTTGATAAGAGTTTAGTTATTCCTCGCGAAAATGGTGCGAAAAAAATGACGTAGTTTCAAAAAGCGTGACGTTTTTTCAGACTTTTTCACTCGAAAATTTTGTATTTAATTAAGACACACAAATAAACCAAATTCAAGCTGAAGAATTAAAAATTTGACAATTTTTCTTAAAGGTGATTAGATTTGTAAATTTCCTTCATTTTGTATGATTATTTTTACGTTGAAATTTTTTAGTCGTCATTTTTTGCTTCATTTTTAGCAGCGTTAAACTTTCCGCTATTTTATTTACGTGAAGAGATTTTCGCAAAATTTTATTTGAAACTTTCAAAATTCACACTGTATAAGGACTAGTATTCTAGGTATTTGTGTGTGAAGTTTTACGATGATAAGGGGCATATTCGCGATTTTATGGCACTTTGAACATGTATTGAAAGAGAAGCATGTTACGCGTTACATGCGCTTTTTGGCGATTTTTTTTATATTTAACTCGATATCATTTTTTATTCACAGCAATGGGTAACAGAACTTAGTGTAAAAGCTTTAAAATGATGTACAATAATGTGCTATTTTATGGTTATTAAAGTAAAAATATGACTGATTTTCATAAAATAGTCCGACGTTACTGCGACGTCTCAATCAAGACTTGCATATTATTGGCTATAAAACTAAAGCTGATACATTTTTTCTTTATTTACCAAAGGTGGGGCGGGATTGTTGAAAAACGACCAACTCGTTTCATTATACTCCTGAGTAGGTAAGAAAAATGTTGTTACAAAGCTGTAGTTACGAATTTTTCTCGTCGACTGAAGAAGTGATTTCCAGATTTTTGCGGAAAATTCAGGGAGGTCCGCATTCGGAACATCGCTCGGAGCACAAATTTTATATTCTATTTATAATGTGACCCGATTTCCGGTGATTAAACGAGAAAATTACGATATTCACCGATTCATTTTCTTCTGCGAACTATATAACGCCGTTTTCGAAATGACGTCAGCAGATCCATTATTACGTCATTTTCCTAACAAAAATATTACGTTGTTCTTCGTTCTTAGCTTATTTGCATAGTTATTCCACTAGTTTAATAACACCCGTGTAATATCAAAAATATTCAACGGGTTTATTTCACTCCGGCGACGTAGGTCATATGATAATTACCATTATAACTTCAGATATGTGACTCTCCAGTCGACCTCCATTTAAACAATGCCCTTTTCAAACATTTTAACTGGAGTTCAAAGATGGTCTCATTTTGCCTGACGGGTCACAAATAAGAAACTGTGATCAAGATCACCAGCGATCCACGTTTTTTTTTTTTTTCTTTCTTTTTTATTTTGAAAAAACAGTAATGTATCCTTCTCTTCTCTCCGCCAATAACAATTTCCGTATTTGATTCGCGTCGCATTATTTTTTGGCAAAAGTTGATCATATTCTAATCGTCTGCCTAAAGACGATTTGTCAAACAACTAGCGATTTCACCGTGAATTACTTCACGTCCCAGACAATATCAAAATAAAGATATGACATTTTACTTGTAATATAGAGGAAATGTGTCTGGCTATTTAACGACTAGTTGGCTTCTTTCTTTAGACCAATAATTCTCTATGACTTGTTTTAGACTTAAGTCTTCCTGACCCGGTTTTGTCTGAGCTTGCCCCGCAACTCCTACATTGATGGATAGATTTCAAGAACATGTGCCAATTTGAAACAAAAATGTTTTAACAGCTTCAATGGTGTTTGTTAAAATCCAGCTTTCTGGATCAAACCCCATACATAAAACGTTATTTATGATTAATTTGGTATAATTTTTAATCCGTCAGGCCAATATAAAGAATATTTGGGTAGCGATCAGATCGAATGTCAAATTCAAATGCTGAGATAGAAGTTATCGGGTTAATATGGTGAATGTTACTTCGATTTACCAACCGTACTCATTCAATTCCATTTCGAAATCAGTCTTTAAAAAATGCGGTTTCTCTTAAAAATGTACAGCGAAACATTAAAAGTGAATATAGTGCACTTTTAGATCATCTGGTTTAACCATATGTCCTGGGAAACTGGGTCTTGTGAAAGTAAATACCAATAGATTAGGGAGATGGATTTACAAATTACATTATAAATTTTTCACCAAGTCCATTCGTCAAAGCTTATCAATAAAATCTTCCCAGATAAATTGAGAGACAGAAAAAAAAATGGCGAGTGTTTTGTATCAAAGCTCGGCAAAGCGACGCTCGCAGTGCAATAATTCTTGGAAAAAAATGTGCATATTAAACAAGAAAGACTGAGTGTTCTTTTTAAGCAGGTTCGTTATCTGTAACTAAACAATTGACATTAATTTAAGGACATCGTATTTTGAATAACCAAATGAATGCGTTGAGCTGAAAAATGAAACTTATCTTGTGTGATCAAACTTAAATTTCAGTTTGTTTCAAGACCGGATAAGTAACCACTTAATGAGTGATCGGCAATAACAAAGATGTATACTCAGCAAAAAAAGAAATTATCCACTTTTCACTTGCTTATACACATGTATATTTTATATTTGTATGATCGTATTATCGGAAATGGGTACCAATATGATTGCAGTGCTTTGTTTTATTATCCGCATATCATTTTTTTTAATTCAAGTAATATGCAATTATGGTGTTATGCAATTAATGTTAAATCATTATTTTCTACATCGACGTATGTCCTGCGTGCGATCTTTTCATTTTTCCCAAAGAAATGTTAACTCTTAAGCTTCGTGATTAAGAAAATAACAAAAAAACTTGTGTTAGGTATCACACAGTTCTGAAACTGAATTAGATAAACTTGCGAATATGCATAATCAAAACTCGACTAACGTTGATCACATTTTAAGGGCTTTAGTTGAAAGAGAAGAATTATAAAGTCGTTTGCTGATCATTTCCGATAGGGCAGTTTCGTTATTCACCATTTTCAACTCGTTATGCCCACTGGGAAGACGTCATGCCGAATTCGCTTATTCAAGTTGAAGCGGTTGCTTACACGCTTCTTATCCAATATTTACAAACAGGAACATCGATAAATGTGTTATCCTTTCAAAGCATCAAACTTTATAAATCTGGTATACCGATAGCTTTTTTTCGATGGGATTCAAACGAGTCTCCACAATGAGTATTAGCAAACGTTAACGTAACGGAGCCATGAAATTTTTTGTTAGGATGTCAGCTAAGAACTGACATAGAGGATTTTGGGATGGGTAACTAGAAGATTACCTGACTGTCTACAGATGCTTTGAGACCTTATCTATTTACAAAGCGCACAGTAAAGACTCAGGTCAGACTGTGCTGATGCATAGGCTGGCCAGAGGCTTTGCTTTGTGCTAATGAGAAATTGATGTGAATGCCATGCACAGGATCATATTCTTTTTGGTTTACACTTTCAGAATGTTGCGCGAAATTATTACTTGCATCCCATGGCTACTTTAAACTTCTGGTTAATACTGTATAATATGTACATGTATATGTATTATATATATATATATATGTATGTATAATGTAAAAGTACAATATACTGAGCGACTTTAAAAACGCAATACTTAAAAACAGCACTGAAATGAAAATATAAGTGAACAGACTCGGACTAAAATATATTTAATTGTTACATTAACAAGTCACCTTTAATTCAACATCTAAGTCGTTTTGAAACATTCTCTTGTCTTCCCAATACGGTGACAATTTTAAACATACCCACGGAAGTTGAAATTCATCCAAACTTTCAGCCAATATTACAAGTAACTAGTTAATTCTGTTACCAACCCTATGTCCAGGATAACAAGATAGTGCAAACTGTTTGCGAATTATACCCCGCTTTGCACGCAAGTGGACTTACAAAGCAGGGTATAATTTGCTATCAGTTTGCACCATTTTGTCATCCTGAACGCAGGACAGTTCTCACATTATATCATTCCCTAGCCTCAAGCAGCTTATCCTCCCACTATAACGATTAAACAGACTATATTGCTCGAGAGACCACCTCTATTAAGCGACCAGTTTTATTAAGCGACCATCATAAAGATTTCCAAACTGTTTGCAAAATCTCCGAAAAGGTGGAAATTCCTAAACAAAACATGTTTATCATTGAATCTCATGGTGTTGGAACCTATTAGAATCGTCTCAATGAGAAGATTCTCATGGGTTAAAACTTCACAGGATTCAGTAAGTATTATGTGACAATCTACATATTCGATCAAATAACATGTCGAATTAATCATTAAATATTGTATCAAACGTCCATTTCGATAAGTAATCGCTTTTAAGTGGTCCCCCCCCCCCCCAGTGGTCGCAAGTTTTACTGTACTGTCCATCTTGGTCGAGCGACCACGTCTATTAAGAGACCCCTTTTATCGAGCGACAATCAAAGAAAGTCCCTTTACGGTGAGCCAACTCTCCGAAAAAAAAGTGGACATTCCTAATCGAAAAATGCTTTTTTACACTGTATCTTATGATGTCGAAACCCATTAAAATCGTCTCAATGAGACGATTCTAATGGGTTCGTACATCATACGCTTCAATAAGTATTAAACGACAAGTAATAGATGCTATCAAAATGGCCAGCCTTGTTTATCATGAAGTATTGTATTTTGCGACCATTTCCGTAAGCGACCACTTTTTGGTGGTCCCCAAAGTGGTCGCTAAACGCAAGTTTTACTGTACACCCATTGATGAGAGTCAAGCTCTGTCCATCATGAACACGTGCAATAGTTGACAATGTCACGAACAGACTAATTTTGTACAGTTGGACTTGATGAAGCGACCTGCTGAGTCAATGATTGATTGAATGGAGTTTAACGCCGCTTAAAACATTTTTTTTCAGTTATATCGCGGCGACTGGACCACTGACAATGGATTCCTGATTTTCTCTCACCAGTACAACCATCACATCCTTTCCTAGCCTCCAACTGCTATCTCACATAGGTCTACGATTATCATCCCATTGGTGAGAGACAAATAGTCGGAAAGAATTAGTGCCGCCGTCGGGGATCGAACCCGAGACGTCTAGATTAACAGTCCGATGCGCTACAAATTGCGCTATGACGGCGGCGCCTGCTGAGTCAAGCGACCACCTACATTAGGAGACAATAATTATCGAAATTTCATCTAAAACACCAGAACAAAAGCGGGAAGCGTTCTCTAACCGATCGCAATTGGGTTTTTTCTCAACTTTGAACTCCAGAGTGTTTGATACTTTTATTGTATGTTTTATTTTATTATTTTTTTTTTTTAATATTATCAAATATTTCTATTTCTTGTTTTTGATTTTGAATTCTTCTTGGATTTTACTGTATGTTTTTTATATAATATGCCAAAATTATTAAGCTTTTGCAAGGCCAGTAAGCTAATAAATTCGTCTTTCCACCTTGCTCGATTGACGTTCCATATTTCTTCGTAAAACGCCTTTTCAATGTTTTTTTACTGATTAAATTTCAAAACCGAACCCAAAGTAAATCTCGTTATGTTTGGACGTCCGAAAAGGGGCAATGAGGAAGCACAAAATATCAAACCTGTCCTGCGTTTAGTATGACAAATCGGTGCAATTAGTTTTCAAATTATATCCCGCTTTGCACGCGCACTTGCGTGCAATGCGGGGTAAATTTGGCAAACTGTTTGCAACGTTTTGTCATCCTGAACGAAGGGCTGTTCGGTCTATGCAATAGGCAATAGAGTTTATCCGTTTCGCTCATTGTAGATAGTTTGAAAATCGAAAAAAATGTTTTGTTTGCTTTAATTATCTCCCCTTTTACGAGAATGCTTCATTCTGTAAATCTGGATATACGAATTCTTGACAGAGGTGGTCTGAATGAATAAATTACTTTGCAAAATCGTTTCACTAGTTTTATTTTCGGATGCATTTTCGTTACTTGAGTAAAAGAGATGTGTATCTGAAAATATCTTCCAAAAATTCTGTAAACAGTTCAATTAAATAAAATAAGATAAAAAAAATATATCATTTTAACAGAAAAAAATGCTTGAAAATTATTCCGAGTAATTTTACAATCGCCAAGCTACTTTCTCAATTAACACCCAGTCACCCAGTTGTCGGGGGGGGGGGGGGGTTTGTGTCGAGGCGGCGCGAGGGGGGGGAGTCGAGGCGGGGGGGGGGTCGAGGCGGAGGGGGGATGCTTATTTGTATTTCGATTTCAAGAATACTAAGTAGTATCTTCAATTCAGTGCTTTTCCAAAGGGTTAAAAACAGAATTTTAATCTCTATTCTGTTCGTATTTTGTTTATTATTTAAGTAATATATAGGTATACGAAAAAGAGATAACATTTTTATTTACTGCATGTACTGCCGAGATAAGGGCAAACTGAGTCCATCCTTGAATTTACTCACGCAAAATCAAACAATGTGCAACTGTTAGGAAAATTTCGGCGCCAAACAAGTTTTGCTACGGAGTTATAAAATGGGAAAATTTATGTTTAGAATTTAATATCAATGTGTCTTATCGCGCAAAAAGGACGATTTTTAATGTTTAATTGTTAAGACGATTGTCAGATATACGCAATCGAGGCTTGCATATTACTTATTCATAACACTAACGCTGACCTATTTTTTTCTTTCATTCACTCGAGGTGGGGCGGGGAAACCATTACTCTATTACACTTTGTATTAGAGACCGTGCTTGACAATTCCAACAATTTCACATCTACGCTATGTACGAACATTTGGCAGCTTTTTCATAATATTATATGCTAACTACATGAGGATGGATTAAGATCATATCAATATAGCGTAGAGTGAAGATTCTGGTCAGACTGTGCGGCTGCACAGGCTGGCCAGAAGCTTTGCTTTGCGCACATTTGAAATTGTTGGAAATGTCACTCACAGGCTCAATATATAACAACGTCAAGTTGCTGTTGACGTTTTTATAATATAAAGTCAAGTGGAGGAATTGTGAGAATATAGTTTATTCTTATTATATGTATACTAAAACGAAAAAGAAACGCCGGGATACATAAAATATGCAACATAGGGCTGAGCTGTGCATGAAGGACACACAAGATACTGATATGTCCGGCCGTGTTTCGCAAAACAAGAAGGGGTATTTTATCACATAATCAGATGACATTTCATACAAAAATGAATATAATAATCCAATAATACAGTTTGTCCCTAAAACAATCATTATATGTTACCCGGCGTTTCTTTTTCGTCCTAGTATTTTTATATCTATGATATTGTGTTTTCTTGATAAAGGCCAGGTGACCAAATTTTTTAAAAAAAGCGTTATAAAAATAAAATGCAAAATTTTTAATTCTTGACTTGTCTAAAAATTGCTGTCTACAGATGATGTACTGACCTAAAAAGATGTTTATAGGTTTAGGAGTTCGGCAGCAAAACATATAAAGCAGATTTCTTTAAGAATAATACGTTTATCTTTTGTACAAAATTTGAATCATAACAGCAAATTTGATATGAGAAATTTTCATATTAAAGTATATCAAGAAGGACCCCTTTACAATTATTCTTTTTATAATTATTTGTTTGTTTGTTTGTTTGTTTGTTTGTTTGTTTGACTGATTGATTATCATAAATCATTTTGTTAATCTTGCTCAAGTATTCCTGTAACCTGAAGATAATTACGGTTAATGAAAATGTGAAATTGACATTCATGTTAATCAAAACCATTCTAAATCGCTCACTCATCGCACTATTCATTCATTCATTCATTCATTCATCCATCCATTCATTCATTCATTCCAAACACTCATTCAAATCAATTAAAGTGATCGATCAAAAACGTTCCGGAATCTTAAGAAAACATTTCGAAATCGTCCAAGACGATGATCAAAATTCAATTCAAATTGATCAAATCATTCTACGATTTTTGGCTGGTGTGGATTTTAACGTGTCTGATTGGTCCACGAAGACGCACCAACAGAAAAGTACGTACATGTATACTTTATTAAAGGGGGGTAATAAATATCGCTAATTTTGTTAATCTTGAATGAAATTAATGATATTCGATTGCCTCCCTTTAATTTCACTCAAAACTCCCTCCACACACTCATTCAATTCCATTCCAAAATCAATCCAAAATCAATCATCTTTAAAATTTAACGATGTTCTTAACTGTAGTAAAAAAAATGTGTGATCAAAATACCGATATCGGTACACGATTTCAGTATTCATATATTTTCATATGACGCCAACAGAATCATTGATATCCTGCTACATTAAATGCATAATGTTGGCGAAAGAAATTCATTTTCTGTTTCTCTGTTGTTGTTTTTTTTTTTTTTTGGTTTTTTTTTTTTTGTTGTTGTTTTTTGTTTATAAAACCGTAAATTTCCACAGGCAACAATGGTCTACATTTTGTATTGATTTGAAAGCTTAAGCATACAATTAATAACAGACAGACAGACAGACAGATAAGTTTAACAATATCTTTATATATCAAGTATATGTCAAAATGAAAGAAGAAATATTTCAAAAAGAAAAAGACGAAGTCAATGCTATTCATTAGAAATTAACAATCTATTGACACTACCCACGAGTCTAAGAATTTTTGTCTAGTGAGGAGTTATCAAAATTTTAATGTCTGTACCAGTTCTGTATTGTACTGATGAATTTTGTGGTCATTCACATCCGCGATCTACTCTATAATGGCGCAATTATTGTTTTAGATTGAATAGCTAGGGTCAGACAATGGCTTAATACTTCGATAGCATTCAGACTGTCTCAAAGAGTGAAAAAAAAAAAAATACGATTAAACTTAACTGATGAGGCTCGTTTTGTAGAGTGAAATGTTAATAAGCGTTTTAATAAGATATGCGAAAATATCACCCGAAAAAGGAATTACTTTTCCAGTGATTTTGTGTGTCTTTTTCAAGTTTCAAGGGCCGACAAAACAAGGGAGTGTAGGGCTTACCTATAATTAATCAAAATATTTGGGTGGATAATCGTAAATCTGTGTGAAATAAGCGGTTTTAGGCTCAGATTTCGTAGTGGCAGTGATAAGAGAAATACCAGGATTACACGGTCAGGTGCTCCATCTGCCGCGGTATGACTGAAAAAAAAGTTAAGAATAACAAACAAAATTCGAAATGTGAATGGTCACGTAAAAGGGTGTCATCTGGGCCGTGTGTAAAGTGTCCTTCCTTGCCAGACTGCGCGGTCTGCACAGTCTGACTAGGATCGAAACTGTTTGCTCTTGACTGATTTTCTGATTCTAGATTTACCATTTTACCTTCAGATGTGTGACTTTTTGTAGTGCGATCACCGATTGACCTCAATTGGAACCAATGTCCCTTTCAAACATTTTTACTGGAGTTCAAAAATGTTGTCATTTAGTCTGACGGGTCACAAATGTGAAACTTTGATCACAATCACCAGCGATCCATGATCTTTTTTGACAAAAAGGTAGTTCTTTTTCTCAACCCCCCCTCCCCGCCAATATTTTCCGCATAAGTTATACACACCGCATTATTTTTTGGCAACAGTTGATCATATTCTAATCGTCTGCCTAAAGACGATTTGTCAAACAACTAGCGATATCATCGCGAATTACTTCACGTCCCAGACAATATCAAAATAAAAGATATGACATTTTACTTGTAATATAGAGGAAATGTGTCTATCTATTTAACGTCTAGTTGGCCCCTTACTTCAGACTAATAATTCTTCACCAAATGAGGGTTTCTTAGACTCAAGTCCTTCACTCCAGGTTCTGTCCGAGCTTAATCGGAGCATTTCCCCTACATAAATGAATAATCTAATATTATTTATTTCCATCAATATCCGTGCATTCTGATTGTCTAAAAACTTTGTTTTATTCATCAATGGAAACAAGTTTGAGTATGCAGGTTTTTTGTAAACTTACACACAAAATAGTCCTATAATAAATATGTCTTTTTATGAAGAAATCTTTACATTTATATTTAATTATAAGATATGAATAGATGAATGAAACTAAAAGCCTAATCACACTAATCCAGTTCGCGTATTCATACAGTGCGGTTATGTTTTTAGTTTCATACCTCAATGACATCTCTTCATCTCTTAAATACATTTAAAATAAACATGTCAATTTGGAGAAAAACAACTTAAGGATATATTGTTAAAATCGAGATTTTCCAGAACAAAACGAATGCATTTATGATTGTTTTGACACAGTTTGTATTCCGTCGAGTAGAAGTGCCAATTTAAAGAATATTTTGGGTAGCGATCAGGGCCCGAGGTTATTAGTATTTTCTCAGGCTTATCTGAGAAATTTCTTAAATTTTGAATTTGAATAAATGTGTGAACATAACAGATAATATCAATAAGTTGTTAAATATAACAACTTATTGATATTATCTTTTATGTTCATACATTTATATTAGTATTACAACAGCATTACGGCTTTAATTTCAAGTTGAAATTTGAGAAAATTTTAAATTGAGAATGAGAAAAGTTTTATTACTTTTGATCCTGGTTGAATGTCAAATTAAAAGTCAAATGCTCAGATGGAAAGTATCTGATTAATATTGAGAATGTTACTTTGATTTAACCCTTTCCTGTTTTACACAATTTTGGACCTGTCCAAATTCAAAGGTTTTGCAGACGAAAATTTAAAGTGGATTAAATTTGAAAAAAAAAAACATTCAGTAGGGTAGAAAACAGTGTGGAAAAAGAAGAAATTGCTTGTCAGAAGCAATTTATTCTTTTTTCACAGTGTTTTCTCAATCATAAAATCACAGGCACGTAAAAAGCTGGGATTAAACAGTAAAGGGTTAAAAGCATGTAAGACTTGCCAACCGTACATATTCAATTTCATTTCGAAATTAGTCTAAAATCATCATTTACCTTAAACAAATTAATGATGTTCTTAACTGTAGGTGTTTTCTTTTTTCGGTTGCGATCAAAAATCCACAGCGAACTATTAAAAGTGAATATGGTGCACTTTAAAATCACATGGTTTAACCATATGTCCTGGGAAACTGGGTCTTGTGTAAGTAAATACCAATAGATTAAGGAGATGGATTTACAAATTACATTATAAATTTTTCACCAAGTCCATTCGTCAAAGCTTATCAATAAAATCTTCCCAGATAAATTGAGAGACAGAGAAAAATGGCGAGTGTTTTGTATCAAAGCTCGGCAAGGCGACGCTCGCAGTGCAATAATTCTTGGAAAAAATGTGCATATTAAACAAGAAAAACTGAGTGTTCTATTTAATCAGGTTCGTTACATATCTAACTTACCTATTGACATTAATCTAAGGACATCGTATTTTGAATTACCAATTGAATGCGTTGAGCTGAAAAAATGAAACTTATCTTGTGAGATCAAACTTTAATTTCGGTTTGTTTCAAGACCGGATAAGTAACCACTTAATGAGTGATCGGCAATAACACTTATGTATACTCAGCAAAAAAAGAATTTATCCACTTTTCATTTGCTTATACACATGTATTTTTTATATTTGTATGATCTAATTATCGGAAATGGGTACCAATATGATTGCACTGCTTTGTTTTATTATCCGCATATCATTTTTTTATTCAAGTAACATGCAATTTTGGTGTTATGCAATTAATGTTAAATCATTGTTTTCTATGTCGATGTATGTCATGCGTGCGATCTTGTCATTCTTCTCAAAGAAATGTAAACTCTAAAGCTTCGTGATTAAGAAAATAACACAATACTTGTGTTAGGTACCACACAGTTCTGAAACTGACTTTGATAAACTTGCGAATATGCATAATCAAAACTCGACTAACGTTGATCACATTTTTAAGGGCAGTTGAAAGAGAAGAATTATATTTAGTCGTTTGCTGATCACTTCCGGGCAGTTTCGTTATTCACCCTTTTCAACAAGTTAGGCCCATTTGAGAGACGTCATGCCGAATTCGCTTATTCAAGTTGAAGCGGTTGCTTACACGCTTCTTATCCAATATTTACAAACAGGAAACGCGATAAATGTGTTATCCTTTCAAAACGTCAACCTTTATAAATCTGGAATACCGATAGCTTTTTTTTTCGATGAGATTCAAACGAGTCTCCACAATGAGTATTAGCAAACGTTAACGTAACGGAGCCATGAAACTTTTTGTTAGGATGTCAGCTAAGAATTGAAATAGAGGTTTTTGGGATGGGTAACTAGAATTACCTGGCTGTCTATAGATGCTGTGAGACCTTATCCATTTACAAAGCGCACAGTAAAGACTCGGGTCAGACTGTGCTGATGCATAGGCTTGCCAGAGGCTTTGCTTTGTGCTAATGAAAAATTATTGTGAATGTCACGCACAGGCTCATATTCTTTTTGGTTTACACTTTCAGAATGTTGCGCGAAATTCTTACTTGCATCCCATGGCTACTTTAAACTTCTGGTTAATACTGTATAATATATATATATATATATATATATATAAAATCCAAGTAACCAGAACAAGAATTATATAAATAAAACAAAAAACGACACTAGAAATCAATTTTAATAACGTGCCAACCGGTTTCGCTGCTGCTCATCAGGGCGACGTTAATAATTTAATGAAACGACGTTACCAACGTAACAACGTCACAACGTCAACGTCAAAACAAATATTGTCATATAACATTCAGTTTAGGACAAAATATATTTATAAAGTATTTTTCTTTTGTTAATCTAGTGGAAACATCATTAATTTTGAATTTATAAAACGGGAATATTAAGAATTTTGGGTCTTTTTTTGAACAGTTATCCAAATGTGAACTTAAAGGTAGCTGTCGTATTGATGGGTCCCTAATTTGTTGCTTGTGTATTGTAACCCTATTTCTCAATTTATCCCCAGTTTGTCCTATGTAAAATTCAGTACATCCATTACACATTAACACATACAAACAATTACTAATTGTACAATCCATGTTTTCTTTTGCATGAAAAATTTTATCTTTTATTTTAAAAACCTCTCCCTCAAAGATATATTTACAAAGTCCACAACGTGGACAGATGACTCATCTATTATTATTAAAGAAGCAGACAAAGGAGGCGGAATAGTCATTATGAATAAAGAATTTTACAAAAAGAAGATTAATGAAATGCTTTCAGATGCAATCTATTATAAATCTATACCTCATGCAGATTCAGCACAAATTTTAAATTCAATAACAAATTTGATTAAAAGTAACGAAAAGATTACCAAACAGGAAAAAGATTTTTTATTGAAATTTGAATACAAAACTAGTACTTTTTATGGACTTCCGAAAATTCACAAAAGTTCAATTATTCAAAATATATGTAAAACTTCTAATAACGAATATATTGAAAAAGTTGATCCATTAGATTTGAAAATGAGACCGATTGTAGCAGGTCCTTCTTGCGAAACTAGTCGCCTGAGTTGTCTTTTAGACTTACTTTTAAAACCTTTTACTACAAAAGTGCAAAGCTATCTTAGAGATGATGTTGACTTTTTAAACTTTATCCCCAGTTCTGTAAAAATTGATACTGTTCTGGTATCGTTTGACATTGTAAGTCTATATACAAATATACCACATGAACTAGGTTATGAAGCTATTACGTATTGGCTAGATAAATATCCCATGCTAATTCATAGCAGATTTAATAAACTCTTTATTTTAGAAGGGTTAAAAATAGTTTTAGAAAATAACAATTTTAGTTTTAATTCGGCATATTATAATCAATGCAAAGGTACAGCCATGGGGACAAAGGTTGCGCCGACATACGCTACTTTAGTACTAGGATTTTTAGAAGATAGAATGTACACAATAATTCGACAATTTAAGAATGAAGAATTTGCGAACTATGTTTACAATCAATGGAAAAGATTTCTTGATGATTGTTTTATTTTCTGGATATACTCATTAGAAGAATTATCTGATTTTCACAGAATTTTGAATTCTTTACATAAAGACATAAAGTTTAAAATAGACACAAGTTCTATTAAAATGCCCTTTCTTGATGTGCTGATATTAAAAAATGGTACTGAGATAACGACAGATATATATTTTAAATCAACAGACTCAAAACAGTATTTAAATTTCAAGTCTTGTCACCCAAAGCATTGCAAAATTAATATCCCCTTCTCATTGGCTCGAAGAATTTGTATGATTGTATCCGATAAGGCTATTTTGCAATGCAGGTTAAATGAACTCAAAGACATCTTAATTGAAATAAAATATCCAATAGGAGTAATAGAGGCAGGAATAGATAAAGCTATAAAAATACCAAGGAGTTCTCTTTTAAAAGTAAATGAAAAAGAAGAAAATACAGTTTTACCCTATATTTCGACATTCAACCCCCGCAATAGAGAGCTATACGGGATTGTTAAGAATAATTTTGAAATTTTGCAAAATGACAAAACAATGTCAAAAATTCTAAGAGAAAATAAAGTAATCAAGTGTAAAAGGCAATTACCCAATCTTAAACAGATTTTGATCAAGTCGGAATACAGAGATACACATTCAAAACCTTGTGTAAAAAAATGTAATGAACCACGTTGTGGACTTTGTAAATATATCTTTGAGGGAGAGGTTTTTAAAATAAAAGATAAAATTTTTCATGCAAAAGAAAACATGGATTGTACAATTAGTAATTGTTTGTATGTGTTAATGTGTAATGGATGTACTGAATTTTACATAGGACAAACTGGGGATAAATTGAGAAATAGGGTTACAATACACAAGCAACAAATTAGGGACCCATCAATACGACAGCTACCTTTAAGTTCACATTTGGATAACTGTTCAAAAAAAGACCCAAAATTCTTAATATTCCCGTTTTATAAATTCAAAATTAATGATGTTTCCACTAGATTAACAAAAGAAAAATACTTTATAAATATATTTTGTCCTAAACTGAATGTTATATGACAATATTTGTTTTGACGTTGACGTTGTGACGTTGTTACGTTGGTAACGTCGTTTCATTAAATTATTAACGTCGCCCTGATGAGCAGCAGCGAAACCGGTTGGCACGTTATTAAAATTGATTTCTAGTGTCGTTTTTTGTTTTATTTATATATATATATATATATATATATATATATATATATATATATATATATATATATATATATATATATATATATATATATATATATATATATATATATATATATATATATATATATATATATATATATATATATATATATATATATATATATATATATATATATATATATATATATATATATATATACATATATATAAACGCAATACTTAAAAACAGCACTGAAATGAAAATATAAGTAAACAGACTCGGACTAAAATAAATTTATTTGTTACATTAACAAGTAACCTTTAATCCAACATCAAAGTCGTTTTGAAACATTCTCTTATTTTCCCAATACGGTGAGAATTTTAAGCATACCCACGGAAGTCGAAATTCATCCAAACCTTCAGCCAATATTACAAGGAACTAGTTAATTCTTTTACCAACCCTATGTCCAGGATAACAAGCTGGTGCCAACTGTTTGCGAATTATACCCCGCTTTGCACGCAAGTGGACTTACAAAGCAGGGTATAATTTGCTATCAGTTTGCACCATTTTGTCATCCTGAACGCAGGACAGTTCTCACATTATATCATTTCCTAGCCTCCAGCAGCTTATCCTCCCACTATAACGATTAAACAGACTATATTGCTTGAGAGACCACCTCTATTTAGAGACCAGTTTTATAAAGCGACCATCATAAAGATTCCCAAACTGTTTGCAAAATCCCCGAAAAGGTGGAAATTCTTAAACAAAGAAATGTTTATCATTGAATCTCTTGACGTTGGGACCCATTAGAATCGTCTCAATGAGACGATTCTCGATGGTTCAAACTTCATAGGATTCAGTAAGAATTATGTGACAATCTACATATTCAATCAAATAACATGTCTAATTTATCATTAAATATTACATCAAGCGACCGCTTTTTAGTTTTCCCTAAGTGGTCGCTAAACTCAAGTTTTACCCGTTTTATTAAGCGACCATCATAAAGATTCCCAAACTGTTTGCAAAATCCCCGAAAAGGTGGAAATTCTTAAACAAAGAAATGTTTATTTTTGAATCTCATGACGTTGGAACCCATTAGAATCGTCTCAATGAGACAATTCTCATGGGTTCAAACATCATAGGATTCAGTAAGAATTATGTAACAGTCTACATTTCCAATCAAATAACATGTCGAATTAATAATCCATAAATCCATAAATATCCATAGTTCTACGAATATCAAACCATTGCTGTGAGACAAATAGTCGGAAAGAATGAGTGCCGCCGTCGGGGATCGAACCCGAGACGTCTAGATTGACAGTCCGATGCGCTACAAACTGCTCTATGGCGGCGGCGCCTGCTGAGTCAAGCGACCACCTACATTGGGGGACAATCATTATTAAAATTTCATATTTTTTTAAGAAAACGCCAGCACAAAAGTAGGAAGCGTCCTCTTAACGTTCGCAATCGGGTTTTTTCTCCACTTTGGACGACGGAATGTTTGATACTTTTATTTTATTTATATTTTTTTTATATTATCAGATATTTCTATTTCTTGTTTTTGGTTTTGAATTTTTCTTTGATTTTATTGTATGTTTCTAGAATAATATGTCAAAATTATCAATCTTTGGCAAGGCCAGTAAGGTAATAAATTCGTCTTTTCACCTTTCTCGATTGACGTTCCATATTTCTTCATAAAACGCCTTTTCACTGTTTTTACTGATTAAATTTCAAAACCAAACCCAAAGTAAATCTTATTATGTTTGGACGTCCGAAAAGGGGCAATGAGTAAGCACAAAATATCAAACCTGCCTTGCGTTCAGTGTGACAAATCGGTGCATTCAGTTTTCCAATTATATCCCGCTTTGCACGCGCACTTGCGTGCAATGCGGGGTATATTTGGCAAACTGTTTGCAACGTTTTGTCATCCTGACCGCAGGGCTGTTCGACAGCGCTATGGCAATAGAGTCGATCCTTTTCGCCCTATGTAGATATTTTGGAAATCGAAAAAGAAATTGTTTTGTTTGCTTTAATTACCTCCCCTTTTACGAGAATACTTCATTCTGTAAATCTGGATATAAGAATTCTTGACAGAGGTGGTCTGAATGAATATATTACTTTGCAAAATCGTTTTACTAGTTTTATTTTCGGATGAATTTTCGTTACTTGAGTAAAAGTGATGCGTATCTGAAAATATCTTCTAAAAATTCTGTAAACAGTTCAATTAAATAAAAAAAGATGAAAAATAAATATCATTTTATCAGAAAAAAATGGTTGTAAATTATTCCGAGTAATTTTTCAATCGCCAAGCTACTTTCTCAATTAACACCCAGTCACCCAGTTGTCGGGGGGGGGGGGGGGGTGTCGAGGCGGCGCGGGGGGGGGCGGGGTTGTCGAGGAGGGGGATGCTGGGGGGGGGGGGGTCGAGGCTCGGGGGGGGGGAGGATGGATGCTTATTTGTATTTCGATTACAAGAATACTAAGTAGTATTTTCAATTCAGTGCATTTTCAAGGGGTTACAAACAGAATTCCAATCTCTATTCTGTTTGTATTTTGTTTATTATTTCAGTAACAATATATAGGTATACGAAAAAGAGATAAAGTTTATATTTACTGCATGTATTGCCGAGATAAGGACAAACTGAGTTCATCCTTCAATTTACTCACGCGAAATCAAACAATGTGCAACTGTTTGGAAAATTTCGCATCCCGAGAAATCCCAATTAAAAATTCTTAAGAAATCTTAAACTCTTTATCCTAAAAAACGCACCTCTGATGTCACTAGCATAAACGATCCAGCTTAGATGACGTTGCGTAAAACAAAAAAAGCGAAAGAATAAACCCACATGCGAAATGATTATACGCGAAGAAGGATCATCTAGGAAGTGCGTTAAGTGTCGATCCTCGTCAGACTGCGCGGATTGCGCAGACTGACCAGGGTCGAATCTTTTCGCACTTTACTATTTTTCTTAATCTAGAATAATCATTCTACTTTCCCGTGAAAGAAATTTTGAAACGCGACCTCTGGTTGGCCTATTCTGGACACAATCTTTTATTAAAATATTCATTTTACTAAGTTCGATTTCAAGAATACAAGGTAGTATCTTCAATTCAGTGCTTTTCCAAAGGGTTAAATAAAAACAGAATTTCAATCTCTATTCTGTTTGTATTTTGTTTATTATTTCAGTAATATAAAGGTATACGCAAAAGAGATAAAAGTTTATATTTACTGCATGTACTGCCGAGATAAGGGCAAACCGAGTCCATCCTTCAATTTACTCACGCGAAATCAAACAATGTGCAACTGTTAGGAAAATTTCGGCGCCAAACAAGTTTTGCTACGGATTTATAAAATGGGAATATTTATGTTTAGAATTTAATATCAACGTGTCCCAATCGCGCAAAAGGGACGATTTTTAAAGATTAAATGTAAAGACGATTGTCAGATATCCTAAAACGACGGACCGCAATCGAGGCTTGCATAGTACTCGTAACACTTACGCTGATCTATTTTTTTTCTTTCATTCACTCGAGGTGGGGTGGTTTACTCATTTCATTATACTCTTCAGGTGGCAGGAAAAATGTTGTAACAAAGCTGTAGTTACGAATTTTCCTCGTCGACTGAGGAGTGTGTGTGTGTGCGGGCGTGCTTGTGTGCTTGCGTGCGTGCGTGTGTGTGTGTGTGTTTTGAGAATGAGTGAGAGAGAGAGAGAGAGAGAGAGAGAAAGAGACAGAGAGAAAGTTGAACATGCATGTACATAGAGAAGGAATCGGTTCTTTTAATAGTAGTGTAACAAAATAGTCTCCTATGATTCTATATAGGAATGGTCACATATATTCTTTTTTGCTGTAGTTTTTCCATTTGTATACTTGTAAAAATACATATATGTGAATGAGACTTTAATAAACTATTAAATCATTTAAGAAAACAACAAACAGTGTTGTTATCAGCATCCTTGCAAACTAACAAGAAAATAATCTGTATAAGTACATCCGATTACATACAAATTTAAGATTTGTGTGAAAAGGACACACATGACGGAGTACATCATTTAATCAATGAGTTTTGACAAGTCAGGGGGAGGGGGGGGCTTAATAATTGGTTTAAGGTAGAGATAATCTGCTTTTGGAAATAATTGGAAGTTTATGGAGGCTGTAAAATTTGTGGTCATTGAATACCGATCTATTAAACAAGTCAATTATTTACATATGAGCCTGTGAGTGACATTTCCAACAATTTTGCATGGGCGCAATGTTTATCAGAGTCTTAACTATGCTCTCAATAAATGTCCACTGACCTTAAATCGCTATTCACAACCCAAAATTCATTTTGATGCACTGTGTGATTGTCCAGGCTACTCAACGTCTTTCTATCACGCACATATGAAATTGTTGGAAATGTCACACACAGGCGCATATATAAAAATGAGACTGCGTTGAGATTTATTTGTTTTAGATGAGGAGTTTAATAAATTCGATATTCTCACAAGAAGATAGCTTTTTCTTTGCTCATTTGAATAATCATTCCACTCGTGTGATATCAAACGTATTACACCAAGAATATTTATTTCACTCCCGCGACGTAGGTGGTATTATAAACTCACATATCAAACGTGGTCAACAGATCTACATTGAAATCTTCATTCGTCGATGGGTAATCCAAAGCTTTAACTCAAACTGGCGTTATGAAGTTTTGCGAACCCTACTACGCAAAAGCTCACTTTTGCAAAGTACGTACCTTTATCCGTTTTCGTATACACATAAGACACGTACATGCGTCTTTATTTTTTCTTAATTTCCGTGTATTTATCGTCATTACCGTAGCAAGTGCCCATATGAGCGACGCCCCCAAGAGGATTGTTAGTTGTTACGAAGAATAGTGCAAAGATACATGACAAAACTACTGCTGAGATCCACCATGGTTCTTTAACGTGCTCGGTGTAAAGCACCGTCTCGCGTGACCTCGGTTTAACGTCTGATCCGAATGACAGTAAGTAAGTGTGCCATCCCGGGGATCGAACCCATGCTCCACCGACTGAGTTAATCGGGCTGACAATAATAAGCGACAAGCTTTGGTTAGTAAATACGATATTGTAAAAGAAACTGGATGAATTACGTCACAGTTAAGCCACACATTTCAGGTAAAAAAAAGTTTGCCTTTTTTTAATGGAGATCGATGGAGCTGATGTTGTAATATGACATATATCACGGGAGTGATAATGATAATGAAGGCATAATGTATTTGATGACGTCAATTTGCTATCGACGCTATACGTTTCGCAGATCAATTCGATCAAATTATGGAATCCCTCAATTTATCGCAAAACTTCGGGTCATATTATAAATAGAATATCGAATTTGTTCTAATAAAATACCGAATTTATTAAACTCCTCATCAAAAAAGATAACAACTCGGCATAGCCTCGTTTTTGTCCATTGATAGAAGACTCGTTTAATAAACTCGGTGTTCAATGACCACTCATTCAATATCCTCTAATTATTCTCACTGCCTATCATATGTTTTTGGATTGGGTTTGTTCTGGGAAAATCAATAATAAAAACATAACTATTCTAATGAACAATGATTTATTTCCCTGTGCGTGACATTTCAAACAATTTCTTGTTAGTGTGACGGACTAATACGAAAAATGCGAGTAGCCATACAGAGAAATATGAGTATACTTTAACTGGAAACCGACAATATGCGTCGGGAGTTATCAATCAGGCGTGCAACCAAGACTCGGATTACTCTGAGCGGATTCATAGGCTGGCCCGAATCTTACCATTGGGCACATTTTAAATCGTTGGAAATGTCACGCACAGGCTCATGTAGTTTGTATTCGAGTATGTTAAAGAGTTTAAGCGTAATGACAGCCAAGTCTACTATTTTCGGTGAGTAAATATCTTCTTCACAAAACTTCTGAATGATTTGTTGAAAAACAAATAAATCAGTGGATTTGTCGCACTGTTAATTAAGTAGGATTTGAAACAGAGTTGGTCTAAAACCTGCATTTCGTCACGTGATTCATTCAGAAGGGAATAAACGATTGTAATTACTATATATGGTAAAAAGCTAATCACGTGTACCGCCGTTACCGTCACAAACATAGGAGTTTGCCGGATTTCCGTTACTGATATTGTTGACTTTTTCATACTTCGTTTCGTACTTTCCATTTGTATTTGGTTCGTATGAACATTTCCTTTGTCGTTGTCACTCGCGCGATTGTTTGTTTGAACAATTCCTCCAAAATGTTTCTCCATGACATCATTTTCGTGTCCAAGTTGGTTATTACAGATGTTCACGCCTCGTGTTGCCAATTGCAGACCTCGTGTTGACGATTCTAGACCTCTTGTTGACGATTCCAGACCTTTTGTTGACGATTCCAGACCTCTTGTTGACGGCTCCAGACCTCGTGTTGCCAATTGCAGATCTCGCGATGACGATTCCAGACCTTTTGTTGACGATTCAAGACCTCTTGTTGACGATTCCAGACCTCGTGTTGACGATTCAAGACCTCTTGTTGACGATTTCAGTCCTCGCGATGACGATTCCAGACCTTTTGTTGACGATTCAAGACCTCTTGTTGACGATTCCAGACCTCGTGTTGACGATTCCAGACCTCGTGTTGCCCATTGCAGACCTCGCGATGACGATTCCAGACCTGATGTTGGTGATTTTGAATCTCGGGTTGACGTTTTCGGATCTCGGATTAACGATTTCGGATCTCGGGTTGACGATTGCAGATTCCGTGCTGACGATTCTAGACCACTGTACGAATCTTCACCGTTGGTGAAAATTCTCATCAGTGATTGTCTATTTTTCTTATGTTTGTAGATTCCAACAGCGATTCTCCAATAAAATACTGTAAAACCAGAAAATGTGATAAAGAAAGTTATAGCAATCGCTACATTCTCTACAAATGACACCGTTTGTAAGGATTTGTCTTTAGTCAAAATGCAATCATATCCGATAATGGTTTTATTAACGCCAGCATCAATAGAGATTGGAAAACTTTCGTATAGTAGTAACGTCGGTGATGATAAAATTAACGTTATTGCACACGTTAAAACAATACTTAAGTATGCATGCAATGTTGTAATGGGTGGTTTAAAAGGTTCACAAATTCCTCTATATCGAAACACGGCGATGGCATACAACAAAAATACCGAAACCATCGAAGTCACGTGATTAATAAAAATGTTGAATTTACATAAATACGTGTTGGTGGACTTGTATGGATATGCAAGAATAAAGAAGTTCTTTGGCATTAAAGCGGCTCTTGCTCAGAATTTTAACAAAAAATACAAATTCGGTTGTAAAATGCGTAAATATGTGTATCTTTATAGGCTAAAGAATAGTAACGGAGCTTTAGCACTAACTGCTACTCATTTCGTCAAATAACATGTCGAAAGTTTCGAAGCGACGAAGTCCATGGGGTATCCCTTCTATTAATAGCGCGTCTATAAATTGCAAAATGAACACACCTCCACGTGACAGTGTCACATGACTTACTAAAATGAAAACAAACGAGCATGGCGGACAAGTAAATTTGGGTCACGAAACGCAGGTAAAAATCGCTGAGTTCATTAAGAACAAACTGATCGGGAGATTATTTAGTGTGAGGAAGAAACGAATGGTGAAAACGGCATCATTATATGTCTTTAAATCATGAATATTAACTTCAGTTGGCATAAATGGCCGATAGCAACGGAACATTTCAAGATTGGTGATACCCGGACCTATCTTGGTATTACCAAATTATTCGATGATTACCAAATTAAACCAAACTATTACCCAATTCATCCTAATCATAATTCGTGTTAATTATTGGGTTTAAAAAAATTTAATTCTTTTTGAATTAAGTATGCAAAATTACCAGATGAACGATTTTTTGTAGATTGTTATTGTATGTTTACAACATATTTGGTAATTCTAGGTAGCTATACCAATTTAAAGAGTAATCCGGTAATGGGTTGATTCTCACAATAATTTGGTAATTTCCTCACTCAGCTGAATGTAGTTCATGGTTTTTCATAATGAATAATCCGGTATACCAAATTAATGAGAAATGTTTGAATATGATTAAACAATAATTTGGTAGATCTAATTGTCTCACTTTGCTAATGCAGAATGCATAGTTCAGTATACCAAATTAATGAGAAATCTTGGAATGATCGAGTTGATTTTCACAATAATTTGGTAATTGTCATCATGGATTATCAGACGGTAAGATGTGTACATTACAGAGGGAAATTAGACAAAAATTTATTTTAAAGTAAATATTTCAGTTAAATAATAATCATACATCCAATTTTACGGCCCAAAGATAAAGGTATAAAGGAATATATTATCGGGGTACGGACAAAAGCCCCCTGGGACAAAAGCCCCCTGGGACAAAAGCCCCCTGGACAAAAGCCCCATGGGACAAAAGCCCCATGCCCTTAACTGAAAAGTGGACAAAAGCCCCATGGTCATGAAAAAGTGTTTTTTTGTGAATTTTTGAAAATAGTCTTAAAAAGTTATTATTTTTATATGAATTTGTCAATATTAATTTGTGTATTCTTTAAAGAAACAAATATTTTAATCATTTTAATGGAATGAAATTAAACTTTTGGGGGGGGGGGCTTGTGTATAAATATTTGTGAAAAAAAGACTTAGAAAATATCCTCCATTTGGTTATAATATTTCAATAATGAATTGTTATAAAAATTAATTGTTATAAAAAAATTATAAATAAAAAGGTCATAACAGGTGTGAAAAGATATACTGTTTTCATAATCAATTTTGTCAACACCTTCCTTTTTGTAAACTACATGTATAGTTATACTTGTGCTCTGGAAGGTGTTAAGTAAGTCAATAAAAATATTGATTATGTTTTAATGATGTCATGAATGGAATAAAAGAAAATAAAGGAATTAAATATTCTGGGTTCTCCTTATCAATGTATATTTTTTGCTTGCTGGAATATTTTATAAAATTTTCTTATAATAAAATTCAAACAAAACTGATTTTGAGGTGTTGGAAAGAGGACTTAAACAATGGTTTTTATTGCTAAGAATGATGAAAATTCGCCTTTAATAATGGTAAATAAAGCAAACAAACAAAAAGAGGATCCATTTTACTTAAAAGTTTCATTAAAAAGTTAAAGAAATGGAAATTTATATACCAGTATTTATTATACTGTGGGGCTTTTGTCCTAGGGGGGCTTTTATCCTAGGGGGCTTTTGTCCCAAGGGGCTTTTGTCCAGGGGGCTTTTGTCCTAGGGGGCTTTTGTCCCAGGGGGCTTTTGTCCTACACCCATATTATCAAATAATTTAAAAAAAAACAAACAAAAAAAACCCCACACCTTTAAACCTTACAGTAATCATGATCAAAAAGTTAATTTTGGTAATAGTTTGGTTTAATTTGGTAATCATTGAATTATTTGGTAATTCCATGCACCCATCCTTCAACAATGTTTGCATATTGATTTCTAATTTGGGGTGATAAATTCACAGTGTGGACATGTTACTGACATCGATTGTAAGCTTTTGTGATATGTTTTATTGGTAACGGGTGTAATGGAGCTGTTTAAAAGGTGACCGGCCAACTCTGCCCATCAGTAAATCGGTCCAACGTATAACTCGGCCAAAAATCATTTTATACGGTCCAGGGGTCGACACTAACACAAGTCCTGGGGCCCTAGACCTGTGTGTTTTAGGGAGGACTGGTAGATGTTTTAATGCTGCAGGTCTTCAGGTCCATTGTGAAAAGAAGAACTAAGAATTTAAATCCATCCATTTTTGAAAAATAATTGCCTTTTGCAAATTTGCATTATCATTCGGAAAACATTGTGGAAAAAGAAGAAATTGCTTGTCAAAAGCATTTTCTTCTTTAACAACAATGTTTTAGGGTGTTGGGGTCGAAACGTGTATGTACTCTTATTCTTTTATTTTCATGTTGAATTTCAAAATTGTGTAATAGTGGTCTAAACCATATTTGAAAACTTAAACCCCTTAAATAACAGAAATCCTAGATCCATCTGATCATGATCAGAAATAGGTCCCTATTTTCCCTATGTGGCAAGGGTTATCAAAAGAATTATTTGATCAGGGAAAGGAAAAGCTTTGAATTGCTCTATCAACTGTAATTTTGGCACTTTATCCCTTTGTTCTGCCAACTTTTCATCTAACATAAATTAAATGTCTCCACCAAAATTATATGAATGTGGTAGATGTATGTCTAAGTAGCTGCTTGCTTGGAAGGAACATTGTGTTACTATATGGATTTACTGGTGTGAGAAACAATAGGAGACCATGAGTAGATATCCGCCCCCCAACCCACCACCACCACCAAATAACACGCTGCTACAATTTGGAAAGGAAAAATTTTCATTGTTGCAGAGTGAAATTCTATTGTATTGTGGTTGGGTTGATTATTTATTCTTTTTGGGGGAAGTTTACATAATCATGACTTTCTTCTGAATGAATTTTGATGATTTTGTGGCCAATTTAGGGTGAAAAAAGGCACAGGATTTTGTAACCATGTGTTTTTGGTGTTGGGTCAAAAAGGCCCAGTGTCAGAAAGGCCCGGGTCAGAAAGGCCCGGGTCAAAAAGGCCCACTATCAGAGTTGACCAAAAAGGCCCTGTCCAAAAAGGCTAACTCTTGAACCCGACAAGAAAAGCTGATTTCAACTGACCTGCCTGCAAGTTGTTAATTGGTATACATGTTTCTCATAAACATTATTTTTTAATTATCCTATATGTTCAGACTAAAAAATCATTTTATTTATCATTTTAATTTCACCTTGTTCAATAGATGTATAAAATAATTTTACAATTGTCAATGAGGAATTGATGTTATCATATTCAGACCAATGAGAGTAATTTTTAGTATCATAAGTTCAAATATCTTAGCGTATAAATGCAGTTTGATGTATGCCTCAAAAGATTAAGTTGTTGATTAAATTGTATGATTCTTCTAAGAAGAGGACATGCCGCCCCAGCCTGAAATGAAATAGTACAGCATCATTTCATAATACTTGTAGCTATAACACCTGTTATTTGAGCAAAGTCAAGTTGATTCTCTTTGACTCACATAATGACTCCCTTAGTGTTACATTTTGATAGTGGGCCTTTTTGGTCATTTTTCATAGTGGGCCTTTTTGGACTGGGCCTTTTTGACCCGGACCTTTTTGTCACTGGGTCTTTTTGTACACTGGGCCTTTTTGTCATTGGGCCTTTTTGACCATAAGCCGTGTTTTTTGGAGTATTTTACAGATTGTATAAATTTTTTATTTAATGTGTCTTTCGAAAAGATGCTGAATGGAAAATTTGATCTTGTTAGGTTGAAAAGAGTTACAAATCAGTTCCAAAGTATCTATCATGTACAGAGCCCAAGATTCCTTACCAAACAGTAGCACATTTCCTTTCTAGCATTTGTTCCCATCCAATGAGTAGATAATCATAACTTTTGATAGGTAACAGCTGGGGGCTAGAAGGCTAGGTTTTGAAGGGATGAAATGGTAGTACTTGTTTGACAAATATCAAGGCTACTTTGTTAGATGATCAAGATACTAGTACACCGATGTGACTGAAGGATTGTTAAAATTTGGGGAAACCCCATTCAAACAGATAAACCTTGTGTTATATTTCAAAAGCTGGTGCACCTACAATGGCTAACAGTGACCCCTACTACCTTTTATTTACTCTTTGGTGAATGTGTTTCATGTCAAAAAAAATGCAGTAAAATTCAATCAAAATTGATTTACTACATGTACATCTTGTTTTTTTCAGAATTGATATGCAGCTCTTTTGACTTATGGACAGTAGCAATCAATACAACACAAGAATGACAGAGGAATTTCTGAAAGCAGTAATTCAATGGGCATGGAAGTTATATATAACCAATATTGAATATTCCTTAAGACCCATGGAACAGTTTATAATTTAATCCTATTTACTATCTTCTCTCCACATAAATTCAACTCCAGCAAATAATTGTTTGGTATCATAAGCATCAAATTACAGCTTGCAAGCCCAGGACATACTCAAACGTGCACAGAAAAGAAAGCATTTATGGGTTGACTATCTAACAAGATGATGTACCAAATCAATGTAAAAATAAATAGATGTAGACCAAACCATATGATGTAGTTCAGAAGCCACAGAAAGAAACTTTTGTCCCTTTATCAAGCCAAGTTCTACAGTTCACATGCATCATCCAAGTTAACAACTTGTCATACACATCAGATCTCAACAAGATACCAGTACTTTGAAATTCAAAATTCAAGGATAAATGTGTTTATTTGCTGAGAATCCTCAACATAGCAGTGTCGGAAGACAATGGAAAAAATGTCAATTGACCTTTCTTATGCAATAATTAGTCATATTTTTATATCCACTGGCTAAAAGCCACTGAGGATACTATCATGGTGCTTTGTCCATCATGTGTCCGTGTGTCCGGCAAATGCTGTCATAAACATTTTCTTTGAAAAATTTCTTATCAGAAACAAATGAATGAATTTCACTTAAATTTCACAGAAATGATCGTTTTTTGACTTTGAATCAAGATTGTTCAAGAAATTGATTCAATGAATGACACATCTTACTTTGGAAGGTCATATGATAAGAAGCAATTTTTCTCTGGGATTAAGATATGGAATTTCTCTAATTTCTACTTAAAACTTCAGAAATTAATTTTCATTAGATGAAAAATACACACATGTATTACTTTTGGATGGAGGAGGTGTTTTCTATATGTTATGTAATTGTATGTAAGCTTTTAAAAACATTTTCTCAGAAACTAAAGAATGAAATTCAACTAAATTACATATGAATTGCCCTAAGAAAACCCTTTATAACAGTTCTTAAGCACTGCACTTCTCCTCATGAGATCTATCCGCCCATAAAGTTCAATGACTGGATACATGTACATACTTTAAGAGAAAAGCTAAGGACAAAAATCACGATATAAATTGAACAAAGTGCAAGTACAAAATATGAAGAGTAGAGTTATGGTCCTTGTGCACTGCACTTCTCCCCAATGAGATCTGTGTACCTGCAAAGTTTCATGGCTCTTGCTTGCATACTGTAAGAGAAATGCTCCTTACCAAAGGTTAGTTAAAATTTAACAAAGGGCTATCATTCTAGATATATGGTGAGTGGAGTAATGGTTTTTAAGCACTTCACTTTTCCTGCAACCTGTAATATTTCATAATTCTGGCTTGCTTACTTTCAGAGAAAGGCATTTGATAAAAATCAAGTTATACATATATATAAAAGGGCAATAACCAAAATGATATGAAGAGAAGAGTAATGGTTCTTGTGCACTGCACTTCAAATCAATGAGATCTATTCACCTGTGAATTTTACTTTACTAACTTTCAAACTTTTGGAGACAAAAATCAAGTTATATATTTAGCAAAGGGAATTAACTTAAGTTATTGTCCAAAAGGTCTTGAGTTTGATTCTTGGGAGCAGCTCTAAAATTTTGGTTCTTTCTTTGTCCAACACATTTGGGGCAGGTACTTGTGCATGTCCATGAAGCAAAATCAGAAGTGATAAATCAAAGCTGTAAGAACTTGTATCCCAATCAAGGTAATTAATAGGTTTGAGGGAACAATAACTCAAAATATGAAGAATAGATTAACAGTTCTTTCTTGTGCACTATACTTTTTCTCAAGGAGTCTGGATATCTATCAGATTATCCACATTTTATTTTCGTGACTCTAGTTTACTTACTTTCTGAGATATGCTCTGAACAAATTAGTCTATGGAGGAATAGACTGACCATCAGAGGAGTGCAAAGCAATAAAACCCTCTTCTTTTAAGCGAGCATGAATTTATAGTGAAAACCTTGAAAATCATTTTCTCCATAACTGAATGATGGATTTCAACCAAAATGAAAATGTGCAGAAATAATCATTACCAGAGAAATTCCAAAAGGAAATTGCTTCAATCAGATTGAAACAGGTCTTTTAAAGTTGAAATTTGTGAAAGTCACCAGGAAGTTTACATTTGATTTCAATTCAATTTCTAATGAATGTTCTTGGGTGTACAGGTATTTCTAAATAATGTTGCAGTTTATTTTGCATGGGAGATGCTTCCTTTGTTTTAAAATAAAAGCCTTATTATCCTGAAAATCAGATCAGAAGATTCAGGCATGTGGAGCTAATCAGGCGCTCAAGCACGTCTAGTCAATTGTGCCTATAGATTATCATATCTACAAAAAGTATTTTTGATTTATCAAATTGTTTCATTGCTATAAATTTGGTTTGGTAAAAATTAATAAATATTTTCAACTATTTGTTTTCTACATTTTTCTTTTTTTTTCTTACTGTCTAGACAATCTGTCTAAAGTACCAAATAACATAGAAACAAATACAGTAAAAACGTGTTTTAATAGACCACTTACAGGACCACCAAAAAAAACGGTTGTTATAGAGAAAAGTCGCTTGGTACACTTTTTGTTTACAAATTCAAAGCATAATTTTGTTTGAATATGTATGTTATTGAGAATTTACAAATATCCTATATTGATATAATCATCTCATTGAGTTTAAACAAGATATAATTCATTTCCAATAATTTGTTACGATATTTATATTAGATCAAGAAGATTTTGAAAACTATTGCTTAATGAAAATGGTTGTTTAATAGACATGGTCGCTAGAGCAAGATGGACTGTATTTGAATATTACTCAAGTTCAAGGGCAGAATTTAACTATAGAGCAAATTTTGCCTAAAATTGTATTACATCCCTTGAATTTCACTTAAAACTTACTCATTGCACTTAATTGAATTTCATTCCAATTTCATTTCAAAATCATTCACTGTCAATTTCACGATGTTCCTAACTACACTGATTGAGAAATAGGCCTTCAGCACAAAGTGTTAGCAATTAGCACGTACGGTCAATCATTGTGACCAGTATCTGCTTTTTTCGTCTTTCCATCAATCATTACATAAGTGTGTTTATTCCTGGGACTTTGTAACTTTTCGTTGTAAATAAGTTACAAATTGGAGTCTTGATCACCTTTACATTGCTCTCTGATTTTATACCCCCCCACCTATGAAGTGGGGGTATATTGGTTTCACCATGTCTGTCTGTCTGTCCATCCATCCATCAGTCTGTCCGTCCATTCGTAGGCCTTTTCGTTTCAGGACTCTTACTCAAGAACCAAGTGACCTACAATCATGAAACTTTATGCAAATGTTGCTTATGGCACAAGGAAGTGCTCTATCATTTTTGGATCACATAGCTCAAAGGTCAAGGTCACAGTCAGACTTTTTTAATTTTCGTTCTGGATTCCAAATCGGAAACCAAGCCACCTACAGTCATGAAACTTTATGCAAATTTTGCTTATGACTCAAGGAAGTGCCCTTTTGTGTTTGGGTCACATAGGTCAAAGGTCAAGGTCACAGTCAATTTTTGTTCAATTTTCGTTTCCAGACTCTAACTTAAGAACCAACAACAACCTAGAATCATGAAACTTCGTGGAAATGCTGAAGATTACCTCAATATTTGTTACAAATACATCCTGCACAATAGCACATGCATTTTGATAAAGTGCTTGTGGGGTGTACAAGTCCGCTCTGTGACAGTTCTAGTTTTTAGACACATAAAACAAAAGTCCATCTAAGGAACAAGTCATTCTGCATACTTGGGCTGTTCTTGAGTTATAAAGGCGTAATAATTATCTTAGTCTTTTATTTATTTTCAAAACCTCATGCTGTGTGAATCCATACATATTTTTAGCTCAACTGAGCACAACATGCTCAAGTTGGGCTTTTATGATCACCTTTTGTCTGTTGTGCTTCGTCCGTCGGAAGTTGTCGCAATCTCCTCAGTAACCATTGGGCTGATTTCAACCTAACTTGGCAGAAATATTCCTTGGGTGACCCTTCTCAAAACTTGTTTTTTAAAATTGATTGACCCCCAAATATTGGTGTGGCAGGGCGGGGCAGTTTTTGACCCTGATATCGTTAAACATCTTCTCAGTAACCATTGGGCTGGTTTCAACCAAACTTGGCAGGAACATTCCTTTAGAAACCCTTCCCAAAACATTGTGCGTGAAATTTTGATTGACCCCAGGATGTGTTTGTCACATTTCTGCCAAGTTTGGTTGAAATCAGCCCAATGGTTACTAAGGAGAAGATGTTTGAAGATTTAAGGGTCGAAAGCTGCCCGGCCCTGCCACGCCCATATATGGGAGTAAATCAAACTTTCACAAACAGGTTTTGAGAAGGGTTACCCAATAAACTTTTCTGCCAAGTTTGGTTGAAATCAGCCGAATGGTAACTGAGAAGAAGATGATTAAACATTTTAGGGTAAAATCTGCCTGACCCATATTTGGGGGTCAATCAACCTTTCCAAAACAAATTTTGAGAAGGGTAACCCAAGAAACATTTCTTCCAAGTTTGGTTAAAATCGGCCCAATGGTTTCTGAGGAGAAGATATTTAAAGAATTGTTGACTTCCGACGCACGACGGAGGACGCTCATCAGATAAAAGGTGATCACATAAGTTCACCTTGAGCACTTTGTGCTCAGGTGAGCTGAAAATATCTCTTTTATGGACAAAAGTCATTTCCCTATTTGTTACTGTAAAAATTCTTAAGAACCACAGGTTGTAATAGAATTATTCTATTCCCATCAGAAAGGGAGGAGCTTTGATTACAGGCCACCCTACATATGAATGGCTCAGTGCAAAATGATTGTAACTGAATATAAACATATTTGCAGTTGCAGCAGTTTTGCAATAAACCATCAATATTTGTTATGACGGTGGAGAAATTGTCAAATAATAAACATAATCCACACAAAATACTAACATTTGATAGGGGAAAAGGACCGTAAAACCTCTGTTGAATTTGTAGTGATATTGATTTTGTGGGTATGGGCATTTATTACAGGCTTCAATTGATGGTAAAGTCACATCAAAGATGGTCAATTTGAACCTTGGAAAAGGGGGATGGGGTAAAAAAATGCTTTTCCCATATTTTGGGGTCAATAAAAATTTCTCAAACAAGTTTTGAGCAGGGTCTCCTTATGAACATTCCTCTCAAATTTGGTTGACATCAGCTCATAGTTTACTGAGGAGAAGATGTTAGAACAATTATTGACCACTTGCAATGACTGATACACACACACGACAGACAAGAGGTGATCTCAAAAGCTCACATTTTGCATGGTGTGCTCAGTTGAGCTAAAACCCTTAAATCTTTTACTCATAATATCAGTAAATTCAGGCTTCTCAGGTGGCTCTTATTGCAGTTATATATCGGATACTGGTGCACCTACACATGGCTTTCTGTTGTTTCTCACACCATTATAACCTCAACATTTCATCCCAGCCACCAGCTATCTATCCCTTTCCAAGCCGGAATTCATACTCCTGATCCCAGGATTGACCGCCAAACAGTAACCAACTTAGCTAGCCAGGCTAGGCCCCTACTTGGAGCTCTGTTTATACCCCCCCCCCCCGACCTACAAAGTAGAGGGGGTGGATTATTGGTTTCACCATGTCTTTCGGTCCCATCAGATTATGCTGTTGTCTTTCCACCTATTCCAATACTCTGACTCAAGAATGAAGTGACTTAGAATCAAAGAACTTTATACAATGGCTGCCCATGAACCTAGAAAGTTCCCTTCTTATTAGTGGTGAAGAAGGTCTTTTAATCCTATTTGTTTTACATCGATTGGGAAACAAGTTATAACAACTTAGATTGATCTGTTTTGATTCTGCTTACTGGAAAGTTCACCAGTATATGTGCTGAATGAATATGCCATTGAAATATTCAAGATTGATAGCCGATCCCGGACATGGTTTGTGAGTACAAATGTATTAGGCTAGCCACTTTCAACAGTTTTTAGCTCCACTGGCTGAAAGCCACTGGGGCTATTGTCATGGCGTTGTGTCCGTCGTGCGTGCGTCCGTCCGTGCGTCCGTCCGTCCGTAAACTTTTCTTTAAAAATCTTCTACTATCCATACTTTCCACTATTTAACATAGACAGAAATGACCTCTGCCCATAAAATACATTTTTTTCATCCGATCACAAAATCTTTTGGTAGACTGAAAAAGGGTCACTCAAGAATCATTTCAGTGAAATTTGGTTTAAACCAATCACTTACATTCAGAGAAAATGATTTTTGAAGATTCCACTATTTAACATAAAGAAAAATGACCTCCGCCAAAAAATACATTTTTTTCATCCGATCACAAATTATTTTTTTGTAAACTGATAAAGGGACACCAAATGGTCATTCATGTAAAATTGAATTGGAATCCATCAATTAGAATCTGACAAAACTCCCTTTTTACCATATTTGGAATTTAGCAATGCCCATAATCCTTGTTTTCATTGGATCAAAATTTCTTTAACAACTTTGAAAGGTGGTCACCCAAGGATTATTCCTGTTAAGTTTGGTTGAAATTCATCCAGTAGTTTCTGAGGAGAAGGTTTTTAAAGAAAAAGTTTACAACCGGACACACGGATGCACATACGGATGGACGGACACACAATGGACACAACGCCATGACAATAGCGCCAGTAGCCTTCGGCTGGTGGAGCAAAAATTGCTGTTTTTGATTTTCCATGGAAGACAGATTTGACTCGTGATTCAGTTGGTGTTGTTTAATTCTATACATCTAAATGCATAAGATTGTGTTTTATCTAGATGCTAAAATGTATCTATAGTTTGCTGCCATTTTATCATCTTTATGCTGAAAGTCTTTTGAGTAAGAGTAAGGTCCACTAGCTGTCACACAAGTTCACCACAATCTGAAAGAAAACAAGATATGTTTGTGAAACATGAATGCCCCCCCCCCCCCCCCCAAACAGCAACTTTTAGGGAACTTTGACCTTGTCACTTGTTGGTAGGGGCACATGTGTATCAACAAGATCTATCATAATGCCCATTATGAAGGATGGAATGATTGCCACTTAAAAGCTTTTTTGTTCAGTTTTTCAGCGCCCTTAGCCAAATTTTGACACCCCATTTGACCCAATTTCAAACTTGACATTCTGACCAAGTTTCAAGTCATTTGGGCCAAAAATGTAGCCTCTACAGTGCACAATAGGCTTTTAAAAGAGTTGACCCCTTGACCCCATTTTTGAACCCGCATGACCCAATGTCAACTTGACCGAGAATTGAGACAAACATTCCAACCAAGTTTCAAGACATTTGGGGCAAAAATGTAGTGTTTTTTTTATTATACTTTCTTAGATATGCTCCAGACAAGAATGTTCTATAGACGACCTGACTGACAGACCTACTGACCGACAGACTGATTGACAAGTGCAGAGCTATATACCCCCACTTCTTTCAAGGGTGGGGGCATAATCATTTCACAAACTTCATTTCAAATACTAGTTGCTTTGATTTTCAGCTGGACAGCTTATATTCTATTTGCTAAATTGGTATATCCACTCATTTTAATCACAAGGCTAAATGGCTACCTTCAACCTGGACTTTTACTATTTGTGTTTATTTTGGTAAGTTCTCTGTTAAGTAATAACAGATGTTTGGATCCCGAATCAATTCTCTCTGACATTTCCAATTGAAGAAATAGTCTTGTTTTTATAATTTTATTTGGACAACCAAATGTATTTACCTTTATCATACTGAACACTATAAAAAAAAAACATTATTGCGTAGAATGGAAGTATAGTCAAAGATCAGTCTGAACATATCTGCAGGCTGAATAAAATCTATACCACCCGATACATCTTAAATCCGATATTTATAAGGATACATTTCCAAAATAAATAATGACTCATGGTAAAAGCATTCAGTACTTTCAGTACTTTGATTTCAATGCAACTTTGCTAATGATTCTATTCAGTATGACAAGGGTTATATACAACTGTAGTTACAACATTTCCAGGGATCAGCTCAACACTATTGTTAGTGCCAATAAATATATAGGCACTTACAAAAGTGTTGCACTGACCCCTAGATATGTTTGTCTGGTGATCAAATGATATCCAGTGTTTTTCAGGAAGAGGGTCTGGATCTCCTATCCCCACCCGTAGACCTATGCATTATTCTATTTCCCTGCAAACACATAAATTCATAGCAGAGCACAGCATGTTACTTTTCAATATCAAAGCCCAAATGGTGGTGCTTGCTAGTGGATATGCTAAGTCAAACAAGAGCACTGCATCCAGATGTAATTGCAAGGGCTTTATAGCCCAAAAAGTTCAAGTTGTAAAGAGGCAACAATTCTTGCAAAACTACTTTCACAGTTACTTCCCTTTAGATGTCTATAGAGAAGGGGGTCCATGTAACTAAGACACAAAAATATTACCAATATTTCTGATAAACCTATGTTGTTGCCACACACTTTGTCTCAACACATGATCTCTGTATCTTTTATCTGAAAATTGAAATAAAATCAAATATACATGTAGCACATATTTGAGATGATGAGAATATAGGTTGTTCTTCTCCCTTACAGAAATTAAGTTTGCTGCAAATTTACCACTAACTAATCTGTTTGCATGAAGAGTAAGCAGCAACTAAACTTGTGTTTGAGAACATCCATTTACTGCAAACATCCTGCAAACTCCTTGAATTAAAAAAGATGTGTAACATGTACAGCAGACTATTTGCAAACAGGTTCCTGTTTGCGGTAAGTTTGCAAGAACACATTTTTTATTAGTTAGATCATGCACTTAGCCGGAAGTTTGCAAGAAGATGAATTTTGGAAAAAAAATTAGTTTCATTCAAACTACAAACAGCTATTTTTTGTAATTATTAATCCTTCCCATGCTGATCAAAGTATGTCCTGCTGTAGGCCTACACGAGGCTTCAGCAAACAGTATAGACTAAGCTCAGCCTGAAAATATGTGCATTCTGATCTTAACATGCACTGTACAATGTTTATAAGTGTGAAATACTAGTGGAAGAAATACAAAGAATTTATTCTCATATGATCCAGTCACTGTATTATTACTGAAATAGTGATTACAGCAGTGGAATGCTTGTCTCAAACTAATATATCAATTTCATTAAACTAATTAAAGATATATAATTTTTTAAAACACAGGCTCAAGGAATCTTACTTTACATAATTCATATGCCATTCCCAACATGAAAATTTGCTATCTTGGTACAGTATAAAGTGAATATTTAAACAAGAGGGTCAGAATTGCCCTAAAACCCTCTCCTGAATTTCATTGGTCCAGTGGATCTCATCCAAGTAACTTTCTGGCAAAGTTTAATTCACATTTGCCTAATTTTTGAAGAGGAGTTGTTATTCAAAGAATTGAAAGTGATAATTGACCCTTCCCACACATTCATTACTGAGGAGGCTCAAAATAAGCTCCCCCTACCACGCCCAAATTTATGGGTTGATCAAAATTTCACAAATTTGAGAAGGGCCACCCAAGGAGCATTCTGGTAAAGTTTCATTGAAAGCAGCCCAGTAGTTTAGGAGGAGATGTCGTTCAAAGATTTTGAGCTCAAAATAAGCCCCACCCTGCCAGGCCCATATTTATGGAAAAATCAAAATTTTGCTAACAATTTTCGAAAGGGGTCACTCATGGAACATTCAAGCAAAGTTTCATTGAAATCAGCTGAGTGTTTCAGGAGATGTCATTCAATGATTTCAGACTTAAAATAAACGTCAACCTGCCACGCTCATATTTATGGGTCAATGAAATTTTGCAAACAATTTTTGAAAAGGGTCACCCAAGGAATATTCTGGTAGAGTTTCATTGAAATCATCCAAGTGGTTCAGGAAGACATGAAAAGATTTCAAAGTGAAAAAAGTGCTACATTGAAATTTCAATTATATTTTGCTGACAATTTTTGAAGAGGGTCACCCAATGAACATTCTGGCAAAGTTTCATTGAAATTGGTCCAGTGGTTGAGGAGATGAAGAATTTTTTAGATTGTTTACGATGCATGACAGACTCTGGATGATCCTAAAATTTCCCATTGAGGATATTGTGCTCAGATGAGCTAAAATGGCAAAGGCAAACATTCTTTCATGCCAGCCTGCCATGCCTACTTTTATGCCTACACTTATGAATATAGATTGATGACAGTAGATCTTATCTGGGGCATTTCTTTTTCAAAACATAAAAAAACAAAAACAAAAAAAATAAAAGTCTAAAGTTTGTCAGGACAACAAAGCTGACTGCCTAGGTGATAGCAACGGCTACAGGTTTTGTTAAAAAATTCCTTAGAAGCTTAAATGCGTGTTGAATGTCTTTTTTTTTCCCCTGTCAATTTTTTCCCACTTAATTTAAAAAGGCAATTACCATTGATTTCTGGTATTCAGTGTCCGGTCATGTAACTCTTCTTCTGTCAGTCTTCAACATGTTGCATAAGCAAAACAAATCAAGCCTAAGTGTGTCTCAAATCTATTTACTGCTGTCTTCACTGTTGAACTAACCATGGATCTTCCCAATTAGTGTTTGTGACCTATAAAACAAAAAAATCTAAAAAAAACTTGCCTCCATGCATAAGTTATCAAATTACATACTACTGTTGAAGAGCCTTGGTGGCTTCTTGGAGTGATAGCATCCCCATGAATAATTTCACAGGAATAGATATAAATTAATTACTGGAAATTTTGTTGTATTTTACTCAAGGATATTTAATATGATAAAGGGTCAGAAGATTCTTATTCAATGAAGGTCCGAACCCATACCAGATTTTATCATGCATACCGGTATGTAATAGAGAGGCAATTGATTCTACCCACTGCTACCCATATTTTACAGCTGTGTCAACTGTGGCTCCTTCAGTAAAGTGTCATGCCCAAATAAACTACCTGCCTCTGGTGGGGCTCGAACATGCAGCAACCAGATAACAAGTTGAGCACACTTACCACTTGCGAAAAAAGCCAGACAAGTCTTCAAGAATACCCTGAGTGAAGAAATTCCAACAGACCCATCCATGTATTACAATATTTGGATTACTTTCAGTTTCATGGTGTCTGGTCACCAAAATTTATCCTTTATTACAGTGTCATTCAGATGTGTAAAGAATTTTGTCCATTTGAATATATTTGCTCAAACCCTACAAAATGAATTGTCTTAGGACAACAAAACTGTAATTTACACAATTAATGGTTTAGTATAGGGTAAGTACTCCCTTACGGGTGTTTGACTCTGATTTTATTTTTCATCTAGGTCCCTAAACTGGCTCTATTCAGTGTTTTACTCTGATATTTTATGTTTTTTCGACTAGTCTTGATTGAGACTAGGCGAAACAAAAAATAACATCCAGATAGAGGGCAGTGTCAAATGACTAGCATACCAGTGGCCAATCCAAAGGGGGGTTGGGGGGGTTCAATGAACCCCCTCTGTATCCAAATTATTTTCATTGTAGTGGAAAAATTCAATCAAAACTTTGCAACACAAGAAAATAACTCTTTCTGTAGTGTTCGAATCACAGGCACTTGAAATTTTAAGAATAAAATATATTAGAAATGTACATGTTTGAGCATAGGGATACTATGGGCAAATTACTCAAATGCTACACCGACACCGAACCTCCTATATAGAAACCCTGGGTCCGCCACTGCATACAGACCCCATATCTCATGTTCAAACATTCATTTTAGAGATAGCCAAACAAATTTCAACGTGTATAATTACACCAAATAATAAACTACAAAATTAAAACATCGGTTGGGTATGAATTGAGAAGAGTACGAAATAAAAAGTGAATCTATGAGACCATGACTCGTGGGTTATAGCAATTATCATATTAAGTAAAGGTAAAACAGATTGATATATTCGAAAATCGAGCATTATCACTCTAAAAACTAACGGTATTTACTCGTTATTGATCGGTTTTTGATCTCGCTTAAGTGCGGATTGACAAACGCCTCGACAGTCTGAATATCTAGATAGATCTACGTAATTAACAATTTACCTGCTGTCCCCATTTCGATCCATACGCAGTAGGCCTACCACATTCGACTGATTTATCCATCTATTTCGTGCTTCGATCATTTGAAATCGTTTTATTTTTCATGGCGTGTTTCAATCTACGAGGTCCCTCAGCTGTCAAAATTAATCGACCTTGACATTCTTAGACAAATGTAATACGCATGCGTGAAAGTACTTGGCTCGAAATTTAAAATAGTTTTTTCGACGTTAGGAGACACTGTATTTTTTCGGAGGGAATTCCTCTTAATTCAGGATTATATGTCTCTATTCCGATATAATACCAGATCAAATCTAATTTTTTTGAAGTCATTTAAGCGACGAAGTCATGACTTGCAATAATTTTACAAAAAGTTTTAAATTTCGCATTTTCCCGTTCTGTGAAGGAGCCGCTTTAAACAACAACCTATCGCATCCGTAACAGCAACGGCCAAGATCAGCATGGTTGTAGGAGATCTGTGCCGTTGGCGGGAGAAGAACATGATGACAAGTATATTGCCACTTAATCCTACGAGAATCAAAACACCGATGTATATATTTAGCGGAATTAGTTCAACTGCTTTCCTAGCGCTGAACTCGTCCAAAAGCTGGCGTTCGTTTTCAGCCATCCCCAGCGTTAACCTTTTTTTATCCGGCTATCTTATTTTTTATCAAAAACTTATAATATAATAACAAATTTTCACATATTCTGAATTATTCCTTCTATCTCCAGACTTTCGTTATTCACGTTCAGCTATGACCTGCTTCCTGTGACATGGTTTGCGACTCTCAAATACAAAATAAGAACAAGAGATACCTGAGGGCCTAAACAGCTCCATAAACTAGACACACTAAATTTACATAGACATTTTATCTATAAGGAAAAACACAAGTTTTAAAATAAGTCTATATGGAACAGTAAAAAGGGAAACAACTGAATTAAGACAAATAATTCGGGCCGTTTTCGACTGGAAATGAATTTCGTACCATTTCAACTAATGTGACGTCATAGCACTTATTAACTCCCATACGATTGGTCGCTTGGCAGTTACTACAGGTGTTCGACTGAAATCCTAGTTAAAATGATACGATCTTCAATTCCAGTCGAAAATGGTCTCTGTCATTTTAAGTTCTTGGTTACTCCCTTGAATTATTTCAACTTGAACGTGGATAAGGTCTGAAAACAAAAACACGGAAAATGAAAAAAAGATGACAACTCCTTTTGAATCGATTCAAGTATATCAAGCGAATATCTTGAATAGAGTTTCATTCCAAACACTCACTCAAACAATTCAAAAACGCCCCAAAATCACTAAAGATAGCCTATAAGATAAACAACCACATCAAAAATAAATATAGCTTGGAAAAAATGCGATTTCACCAACATAATTGTAATAATAAGCGTCCAATTGGTTCTTGAAAAAATAGAAAGCTATTTATAGAACTTGAATGCATACTTCATCATTTCGGAAACGTTTTTCGAAACCATTACGATTCCACTGCCTTAAACCTAATTTGCTGTTTCTGTGATTTTGAAGAAAAGTCGGTGGACAATGCGTCCAGAGGAGCTAAAAAGCAGCACACACTTGTTAAAAAACTCTATGCCACCTGTGAAGTTTTCCTCTAAATTAATGAAAAAGATTCTAAACTTCTACTTACAGTTATATCATTTTGTCTTAACATTCTTACCAGTACGCACAAGAGCAATATTAATTAACACATAAATAGCATAAAACGCATAGGCAAGCCCTGCGTTCAGGCTGACAAAACGATACAAACTGTTTTCCAATTATACCCGTCTTTACACGCGCACTTGCGTGCAAAGCGGGGCATGATAGGAAAACAGTTTGCACCATTTTGTCATCCTGAACGCATAGGCCAGATTGCAAGTGAACGATACCTCAATTGAACCCACCTTTTGCTCGACGGGGTCCAACGTCGTGAAAATGTTTTATGACCTTTCAGTAATTATCAGTTCTTGATAGCAATCAAAGACACAATGAGTACGAGAAGGGATATCTAATGTATTAAGTAGATCGGTAATATTTTTATTGTAATATATCATTAGCAAAACCCTCTTGGGAGGGTCGTTTCATATTGCATACATCTAACTAAATGTAACTTTATGTATAGCTCAAAGGTCATCCAAAAGCAGGCTGACTACAGTTAGTTACATCGTGAAATTGACATTCACCTCAACCTAAACCATTCTTAATCGCTCACTCAGCTCTACATTCATGCATTCCAAACACTCACTTAAACCATTCAAAAACGCTCAAGCCCATTGAAATACGGAATCAACAACGTCATTCAGAATAAACTTTGATAGAGAAAAATCGCGATTTCACTGACATAATTCAGATTGCAAGCGTCTAATAGGTTCTTGAAGAAATAGGAAGCCATCTATAGAACTTGTTTGCATATTTTAATGAAAGGGAATTAATCAATATCGAAAATTTTGTTCATCCTGAACAAACTTTGCGATATGGGATTACCTTCCATTAAATTCACTCAAAACTCGCTCCACACACTCATTCAATTCCATTCCAATATCAAAATCATTCATCTTGACAATTTCACGATGTTGTTAACTGTAGTAGTCTGACTTTACTCAACTGTTGGTCCTCAATTGCACTGGCACTTGATAAAAAAATGTTGACAAAAAATATGGTAATTATGAAAAAAAATCAGTGACCTGTTTATTCTCGATTATGTAATAATTACGGATATTAATATGTCTGTAAAGGTATTTGATAGATCTACCCTATATAAGTTAACATTGGAAAACGACCTAGTAACCTTAATATAAAGACATGGTCTTTATATTAAGGTTACTAGGTAGTTACTCATTATTACTTTTAAGATCGAGCGCCAGTGCTCAATTGGTTGGTCATTTTTGTAAGATCAAGAGATGTTTGTAAAACAATAACAGAATAAGGACGCCCTAACCTTGACACTGATCTCGATTCAAATTATTCTAAATCGCTAGCTCAGTGCCCCATTCTATACGATACAAACACTCAATCAAATCATTCAAAACAATTTGAATTTTTTTGAAAAAAAAATGCTTAGATATGAATCTATAAGGATCACGACGTCATTCAAATACATTAAATAATTCCATGATTCTTTATGTTTGAGTATAGTTAAGAACATCGTGAAATTGTCAAAATGAATGATTTTGGAATTAGTTTAGGACTTAGTTTGGAATGAAATTGAATGAGTGAAATGAGCAAGTTTTAATGAATTTCAAGGGAGGTCAAACATAATAGCAAGTTTCGTCAAACTGAACGAAATTAACTTTTTTTTTTCTTTCCTTTAAAAAAATGCACGTAGCCTACATTTCTGATTTTGTGTCTTCACGGACATAATCGACGCTTAAAAATCAGCACTTGTCAATAAAATCATGCAATTGTTTGATCGATTTGGTTGAAATATAGATAATTTTTGGACGATTTTGAAGCGTTTTTGAACTATTTCGGAGTGTTTTTAGTGATTGGAATGAGTGTTGAAATGAATGATTGGAGCGCTGAGCGAGTGCTTTTGAATGCTTCTGATCGGAGTGTCAATTTTACGATTTAACTTACTGTAGTTTTGGAAGCGAATTGTCCAAGAAGCCACATTCATGAAACTCAAAACTTAATTTATGAGTGATGCGGATACTGCAGAACCGAGACTGTTCAGGATGATAAACCAGAGTACAAACTGGTTGCAAATTATACCCCGCTTTGCACATGATTTTACTGGGAGGAAAGATTAACAAGATCGTGTAATTGGCAAGTTGAATGAGTTTTGATTGATAATGAGTGAGTGTGTGCTGCGCGTTTTAATGAAGTTTATGAGAGATAATACAATATTAATAATTTCGTCGAAATAGGACGAAAAAAGCGAAATTTATTACCTCCCTTTAAAAAAGACGTTCTTTTGTGTGTTTTCACGGACCAATCAAGCAATTAAGAATTTAATTAATTTGATTAATTCAAATGAAGGGTAACTCGTTGAAAATAAAATTGAATTGTTTCAACGATTATGGGGCGTTTTTGAATGGCTTAGCTGAGTGTTTGGAATGATTGAAAGAGCGCTGAGGGATTTAGAATGGTTTTCATAGAGTAGAATGTCAATTTCACGATGTAAATAATTGCAGCATGATTGGTTTTAGATCACTATGCATTCAGAAAATAAGACAGCCCTGTGTTCAGGATGTAAAAGCGTTTCGCGAGGGCTTTGAGATGATACCCCGCTTTCCACGGGCATTCATTTGAAACTTGGCACACATGTTCACTATCAAAATAGCAGCCTATAGGCCTACTATCAATGGGGATAACTCTTGATGCATTTTGTGCAAACTATGCCCCTTTTTCGACCATTCAGCACTCAATAGCCGAGCGTAGGCTCCCGTAGGAGATACTTTTGTTTCGTATTAATCTTTACATTTTGATATTAAATGATAAGACATAAAGATCTAGTATCTTTTTAATTCATGGTTGTGTGAAAATAACAAGAGGCCATTGAGGGCCTGTATCGCTCCATCGGCCTTAACATCTCAAGATTTGAAAGATATATATTGAAAATAGAAGGTAATGTAATCACAAGCATTCATACTGCTGAGATCCGCCATGGTTCCTTAACGTGCCCGGTGTAAAGCACCGTCTCAGGGGACCTCGGTTTAAAGTCTCATCCAAAAGACAACTAGTTTGTTAGTGTGTCAGCCCGGGAATCGAACCCACGTAGTCGAACTTCAATGCTTTTGAAGTCTGGTGCTCTACCAACTGAGTTAATCGTGCTGACAGGGGCAATGTGTTAGGGGCATTCATAATAAATCACAAGAAAGGGGAGTAACAAGTGTTTATATTATCACTTAATAAGCTGTATTGATCTCCCTTTGAAATGTCTCATCAAGAAGAGTCAAATGAGTACAAACAACATAGAGTTTCATCGGGTATAAATAATTTTAGACTGTCTTTACCCTCTCTTATCTGGACCCTAATGTACGTATTCAGATATGCCTATACTTACACCAAAATACTCGATCCCCATTAGCCTACAAAACCTTTACCGTCTTCTTACCAACACAAAGGTGATTGCATTAAGTAGACCATTCTTAACATAATTTCAGGAAGAATTTGAGTAACTGTTATTTCATGGAACATTCATATAAGCTGAATTGAATGTGCGGAGATATTTTTTTTAAAAATAGTGAAATCAAGCCCACCTGCCACGCCCATATTTGGAGGTCAATTAAAAAATCTTTACTAATTTAAGTAAAGCATCACCAAAGGAACATCCATGCCAAGTTTCATTGAAGTCAGCCAAATTGTTTTGGAGAAGATCGACTGTAGGTGACGTGATTAAAAGTCTTTCGGCATTCTTCCACTAATGGCAAGTGATTTTCTTTTTCACGAAACGCCTCAAAGATTTGTTGAAGAACAGATAGACCAGCGGATTTATTGCGCTCGTGAGTAGATAGGATTTCAGACAAAATTGATCTAGAACGTTCATTTCATCGTGAGTTCCCTCTTTTGATGAATTGACAATAGAAATCACTATATATGGTAGGTAGCTGATCACGTGAATAGCTGTTACGGTGATCAACATCGGCGTTTGTTGGACAGCGCGCATTGACACGGGCCTTAGTTTACCTTCTTGTTCCATAACGTTACTGGGTTGTTCCGCAACGTCTCCAGGCTGCTCCGTATTCTTTGCGTCGATCTTTTCTTTGTGTTTGTATTGTATTGACGTCTCAAAAGTTCCAGATTCCGTTACACTTACAGAACTCTCACACTTGGAATAATTTTTAATCAAAGACCGTCTTGTTTTCTTATGTTCGTGTATGGCCATGGCGATTTTCCAGTATAGCACGACAAAACCTACACATGTAAACAGAAAGGTCACCGAATTAGCAACGCTTGCAATAAACCAAAAGATTTTAAGATGTTGTTCTTTTGTTAACAAACAATCGTACCCAGTTATTGTCTTGTTATGGCCGACAGTCAAAGTGATTGGCATAGATTCGAATAAAAGAAGTGTTGGTAAGGATAGAACCAGTGTTAAAATAACGGCTACCACCATACTGATGTAAGCGTGCGTGCTTATTATAGGCGGCCTGAACGGCTGGCATATCCCTCTATATCGAAACACAGCAATTATAAACAACAGACATCCCGACAGTATCGACATCAAATGGTTCGTGAAAATGTTTAATTTGCATAAATATGAGTTGTAAAATTTATACGGGTATATAAGAATCACAAAGTTCTTTGGCATTAACATGCATACGATGGCGTCAACCACAGCTACGGCAATGATCAGCATGGTTGTAGGCGATCTGTGTCGATGACGACAGAAGAACACAATAACAAGCACATTGCCACTCAATCCAACGAGTATCAACAATGCTGTATAGACGTCGATTGGTATTAACTCAACAGCTTTCTTTGTGCTGTACTCGTCTAAAGTAATGTCTGAAGTATTTACATAGTTTTCAGAACCAGCCATTGTTGGTACAAAATACACCTTGGTCGGTTTTCTAGTCTTTCTGGACACTAGATACTGATAGGGGCAATTCTTTTCATCTAAGCACTCGTATTACACAATAACATTCTAGATTATAGCAATGGACAAATTATTTCATCCAATAATTCGTATAATTTTAGACTATTAGTGGCTATAGGTAAATCCGAAAATAAAAAGATAAATAAACGTGCAAGTTACTTAACCATATATATATCATGAACTAACCAAAAGCAGCTAAAGTCAAAAGTTTTTAATCCAAGACATTGTTTGTGCATTTGGTCCAGCGGTATCCTCGGAAGCTTTTTTATAACAATGTAAACAATAACCGTTTTCAAAACATGGCAAAAGCTCACGATTTTTAAAGGCTGGTTCGGCTTTATTAACTTGAAAAATAAACTATCCAAAACACCATTCGTGAGATAATGGTGTTTGATGATTATTGGATCCTATTTCACTTGGTTCCTCAATCTAAAGGGCAACTAATTCATGAGCGGTTGACTTTTGGTAGCCGTCAGTTCTGTTTTACCAATCGGGAATAGGCATGCTCGGAGATCTTTATACGAAATCTGATGCGGGAGTTAAAAGGGGGCGACCATTTAATTAAGCAATTCAACATATCGAATTGTAAAATTTAAGGTTAAGGACCAGTAAAAGTTCTGCAACTTTTCGGGAGTAATGGATTTTTAACAGTGTTAATAGAGGTTTCCCGATGATTTCTTTACGAGGACTTGGTCAACATGGTGAAATATCATGAGTTCCGAAATGTTGCGAAACTATTACGGGTCAATAATCTTCAGGCGAGCTACATTGGAAGAAAACCTATCTGAATTTATTTTTTTCTCTTTGATAACATGCGCATTTGTTGAAAGCCCTGGTCCCGTCGTTGAAACATCTGATAAATAATTAACAGATCGTCGCATGATATTTAAGCGAGGTTAAGCCATTAATCTAATTGAGCACAAAATCATTTGGATTAACCTTTTGTTAATGAATTTATCATTCTTATGGGAGAACCAATCAAACGAATGGAAAGGTTTGATACAAACAAGAGGACAATGAGAGTCCTATAGCGCTCACTCATGGATGTAATAACATCGCTGTGTATCAACGTACACCGGATATAGCGATTAGTGAGTGGAGGGAAATGTCACGGGGTGTTGTACAAGGTGAGCTTTTTAGTCCCCTACCGGCGAAAGCCGAAGGGGACTATAGGTTTGCACTCCGTCCGTCTGTCCGTCCGTCTGTATGTCAGTCCAAATTTCAGTTTTCCAGACTTTTTTTCTTAACCCTTGGAGATATTGAGCTGATTTTTGGTATGTGAGTCTGCATCAATAAGTTTGAGTGTGGTTCCCGTCCATTGATTTTTGTGGAAGATACGGATGCTGGACTTAGAAAATTACCAGGAAATTTCAGTTTTCCAGACTTTTTTTCTAAACCCTTGGAGATATTGAGCTAATTTTTGGTATGTGAGTCCACATCAATGAGTTACAGAACGAGTTTGAGTGTGGTTCCGGTCCATTGATTTTTGTGGAAGATACGGATGCTGGACTTAGAAAATTACCAGGAAATTTCAGTTTTCCGGACTTTTTTTCTTAACCTTTGGAGATATTGAGCTGATTTTTGGTATGTGAGTCCGCATCAATGAGTTACAGAACGAGTTCGAGTTTGGTTCCGTTCCATTGATTTTTGTGGAAGATACGGATGCTGGACTCAGAAAATTACCAGGAAATTTCAGTTTTCCGGATTTTTTTTTTTAATCCTTGGAGATATTGAGCTGATTTTTTGGAATGTGAGTCTGCATCAATGAGTTACAGAGCAAGTTTGAGTTTGGTTCCGGTCCATTGATTTTTGTGGAAGATACGGATGCTGGACTTAGAAAATTACCAGGAAATTTCAGTTTTACGGCCTTTTTTTAACCCTTGGAGATATTGAGCTGATTTTTGGTGTGTGAGTCAGCATCAATGAGTTACAGATCAAGTTTGAATTTGGTTCCGGTCCATTGATTTTTGTGGAAGATACGGATGCTGGACTAAGAAAATTACCAGGAAATTTCCGGATTTTTTTATTTTATCCTCAGAGATATTGAGCTGATACATAAAATCTGATACAACCAATATTTTGGAGAGGTAGTTATACCTTTGTCACCAAAAAAAGATACTGCTCGAGGGATATATTTATAAATCCGGTAGGGGACTTGGTATTGCCATGCAATACTTCCAAATGCTTGTTTCTCTTTTTTTGTTAAATCACGTAAAACTTTCCTGTAAGCATACAAGAAAGGCGTTACTGATATAATCATGTAGCTATCAACACGTATCAAATGATTGGTTAGCATCCATAAGCGAATACAATTAAAAAAATACCCCCCTAATCACCGATGATTTCCGTTTGTCCATCGCGAATATACTGTTTTCGACAGAATTTTTAGAGTTTCTCATACTAAAACCCATGATAAATTGCCTAACATAACACAGAAAATCACTAGAAACACTCCTGCCTTTTGTATGAAGTGAATATACCGATAAATTCACATCTTGTTTCTTCTCCCGGTGTACGGCCTATAGGGAGATGGTGTACGTTGTATAGCAAATCTCCCGTTAATAGTGTACGGCCTATAGCAAGAAAAAATATTTCTTAAATGGATTGTCTAGCGCTAAATTAAAACGTGTTTGATGGATAAAGTTATCTTTTTGTCTTTTGTACGTTCGATGGAGCCTTATTCCCTTACCAATGCAGTTGTCATGACTAATTCAATCTTTACAACAAATGAATACCTGTTTCAGTATAATGTTATAGTCAAACCTTGGTAATTGTGTGCATTTAAACAGGCTTAAGCCAAGTATGATATGTATAAATTGTGATCAGCGAGATCCTCGCTGTCATTTTCTCTGTCTCGACGTAAAGAGCAAAGAAACTCAGCATTACTGGCATCTCTTTCATCCTTTCCAAATTTTGAATATCAAGATCAGACGAGTCGTACTGTTACTGCTCTTTTATCCCTTACTCAGTTTGAAGATATGATTTTAATTTCAGTTGTAAATAGTGACCATTCTTTCGGTGAGAATCATTTGTGTTTTATTTTGAATGCCCCTATAGCTTTTATCAGTATAAACATGGCCAAGCTTCATGAATATATCCAAAACATGGACATTGTCCATTTGTTGTCGGTACCGTAGTTGTCGTCGTCGTATGATAAGATAACAAAATTGAAATACGATTTTTTAATCAATTTAATCACGGCCGTGCTTCATGGGTATATCCGAAGCATAGACATTGTCCAATTGTTGTCAGCATCGATGTTGTCTATACAATATATAGACACTTAGTATAGTCTTGCGCTGAACCCTCGTTTTATATATATTTCAGTCATGTGGCGGCGACTGGAGAACTCATCAATAGATTCCTGTTATTTCTATCATCAGTATTACCATTGCATACTTTCCTAGTCTCCAGCTGCTATCCGACATACAATTATCCTCCCGTTTGTCTAAGATAATTAATTTATTCAAAAACATTCAACGTAGAACCCCGATGTTTGTAATGATTATAGATATCAATAGTACAGATCTGCAGATAACAAATTTAATGTCATGAAACAAGGTAATTAATTGTCATCTGCCCAGTTCAAACCTCTGCAAAACTTAACCCAAAACAGTTATGAACATCGTGTAATTGACACTCAATCGGATCAAAATCATTCTTAATCGCTCATTCAGCACCCCATAATTAATTCCAAACACTTAGTCAGAAAATTAAACAACACCCAAAAGTCATAAAAATTAAATTCTACATTCAAATCGCTAGAAAAAAATTCCACGATTTCACTGACTTACTTTAATTTTTAAGCGTATGTTTGGTTCCTTAAGACATTACTATTATAGAACTGATATGTATATTATTACATAAATTATACCCCTATAAATTATACGTATTCTTACCCTGTAAATTTTCTTAACATGCAAATGTATTGTTATGTTAATGGTCTTTTACAATTTAAATGCTCTGGGTGTTTGAGAAGCACAGCAAAGTCTCTATCGATCGCCTTTGCTTTTTAGCCAATGAAACTTAACTATTCAAAAAGTATACCCATCCCACTTTCTGCTCAACCAAGTGAAGTCTAGAGTAATTGGGTCATAGGGGGCAATGACTGTGAAATCCAGAGAGTGACGTCATATCGAGTCTGGTGAACTGTCTGCATCGAGGGTCTATTTTTCCCTTAATTTGGCGATATATTTTTCGAATGCGATGGTGATAATTTCGGCAAATCTTTATGCACAAAATAATCTTCACTCTGGTAAAGGTCAGTTCTACAAATTTAAACGTTGATGAAAAGGTTATCTAGCCGGGCATTGTATTGGGTTTCGATTTAAGTTAAGAATATTACAGCACCGGCTGAATTATTATCACATAGCCTATTGCTTAAACATGTTTCTACAAGGTACGGACGCATTACACTTATTAGTTACATGAGGATGTTAAACTTACGAAAATTGTTACATACGCTGAAAAGACGCCATGAATTTGTTTTGTACCCGGTGCATAGGCTTTGCATACGCTCTTTACTTCGAGGGCCCACCTACTCAAATTTCGTCCACTCAGAAAGTTTTGGGCGCTTTCTAAACCTTTGCTCTTCCGCCGTGTCCGTTTTGCACACCCCTTGTCCCTGTTTGGCAGTCAGACCAGCTCTGCGTTCAGTTACCAAAACGCCTGTTATTTTCGAAAATGATTACGCGCTTTGCACGCAAATGCTTGTGTTGGGCAAAGTTTGCAAATTGTTTCTCGAACGTTTTCATTCAAAAGGCAGAGCGGACCTCGAGGCCCGAGATTCGTAATTAAAATTTTACTAGTATCCTTGTATCATGACTTGTGATTACGATAAATTTGTATACACTAACTGGCCAAACCCTGTCATATGTTTACGATTACAACGTTTGCAGAACGTTAAAGCAACGGTACCATGCTAAATGGAAATCCCCATGTGGAAATCCGTTCTAAAACTAAGCTAACTTTTGTCACCAAGAACTTCTTACAGCAACAGCCTTCGACTGCAAGAGATTGTGTCTTGATTTTGTGTAGTAGGTTTACTTTACTAATCTACAAAACTAAATTGGATCGTAAAACAATTGTATGTGGCTTCGGCTAATCTATCAATTTCAAAACGGTAAAGAGACCAATCCGATTTTTATTTATCATTGTATACCCCTACCTATCTGGGAACGTTTGCATGATGTAGGTAAACGGTATTTCAACCAGTCATGCGTCGTATTCGTTGGTTCTTATTTTTCGGGGATATTGGATATAGGAAATATATATCAATTCAATATTGTTATCGGTCATATTGATGTGCGTGAATAAACATGGTTCGAAAATACGCGTTAATTATTACCATGTGAATATCATAAATCGTCCGAGGCCGCTCAAATGTTTTGGGTGGAATCGTGATTCTTTAACAACCTTGTTAAAAATCACATCTTTTTTCTCTCTATCTGTTAATATTTTGATGTAGAAAGGTATCTTGTAAAAATCAAAGACCCCATGGTTAAAACGCCGCGATTATACAATGACATAGGAAGATAGGGTAAACATTTAAATGATAGTATTCTGATATATTACAAGAAATCGACCTGCTATCCTATTCTGAAACAGTTCGTAAAACTAGTCTGACATTAACCTGACGCTTAATCTGTAGAAATGCGAATTTTTAGCTTATAAATTGAATTCAACGAAACAACTTGGTTTCACAGGAAGTTGCCTTCTGCAACGGGAATAGCCGTTGTCTAAGAAAACCATGCTAAAATATGTTTACAATCAATGTAATGAATAATTATGTTAAGAGGTTCATAAAGTTCTGTAAATGATTATCATCAATATTTTTTAATCAATATGATTAACGATTCCCCCGTTTTTCGCAAAAAAACTAGAAAAGAATCCTAATCGAAAACGCCTAAATGTTACTACAGAGTCATGGAGGCGTTTTCATACATAATTTCTTATTTTGCGCTCGTTTAAGTAAGGATATTTTACCCTTCCCTTGAGCTATATTAGTACACTACTTTTTCTATCGTTCGTACACTGATTTGAAATTGTCTGCTATAGGCTGTACACCGGTAGATTTTTTCCTATCTAAATATTCCAAAAACAAAAAATAATCTCGCAGTCAAATTAAGTATGTCAAATATTTGGACAACAAAGAAAGTATAGCAAAGTAAAACGTGGGCCAGTTACGTAAAATTTGAGCATTTTCATTCGATTTCGCAGAAGGCCAAGAAATTTGTCAGTGATTAGACGGTTTATTTTCCTTTATTCTATGACAGAAACAAATTATTTCATGTTCTCCAAAGAGACAAACATAACCGACTACCTCAGTGGTGTAAATTCGTTTTTCACTAAGTAAAATCACAACAAACACAGAAATAATAAAAGAAATACTAACCATGGATCCCACTTCGTAGATATTTCCCTCGACTCACTAATCGCTATATCCGGTGTACGTTGATACACGGTGAACATGGGTTTTAGAAATTCCATCTTTTTTTAATGGCATTTATGGGATCAAATAATAAAGGGTTTTAATATTCATGTAAGAAAGTCATTCACTTTAAATACATCGCTAGATCTTCGGAGAAGACTTTTGAATATGATTCTCCTATTATTTCGTCGTAAAATCTCACAAATTTAGACCAATTTTCAAGAAAGAGTACAAACTTGAACCATTTCATTAGAAGACCAATCGACAACCGATCTTATCCGAGTTCGGAAGTGAAAACGAACATTGAAGAGGTAAATAACTTTTCTATACAACACGGAGTTTTGTCAGCTTTTCTCAAACAAAATGTGATAACATACTCTTTTTATCACATACGTTTCACACCTTTTACATTTTTTACTCTCATAACCAAAGAAAACATCAAAGAAAGATTACACATATCATTTAAAGAGCATCTAAAATATTTGTCAGACAAGGATATATCTAATGGCTGTTTTAGGAGAGCCAGTGACTATGTAAGGAAAACTAGTCCTAATGGGCTCAATTTTATTTATCAAATATTCATAAATATACTAGGCAAAACTTCTAACCGGCCACTTTAAAAACAAAGATAATTTTTTCTGTAGTGTGTGGATTTTCGTGAAATTTGCTATATGAATTTTTAAACAACTTTCCAGATGATTTTGGCGAAAAGTTACCGTTATTTCATTGAATTTAAAGCGCAACATGAGAAAAGCTCAAAAAGCTCTAAATTTGAACAGAGCTCAAAATATTGTCAATGTAGCGATTTTTGTCTCATGGGTCGTTAGCTGCAACCTAGACTAGGAAAAAAACTGAAAATGTTCGACAATTGTGCGCGGCATATGACCCTAGAAGAAAGTGATAGAGCTTATGTATCCATAAAACGGTTCCTAGAAACAACACCTTAAACACGTTTTTTTTTCAAAAATGCATAAAATATAGACTGATAATTCCCGTTGAGCTACAAAATGTAGGATATGTGAAAAAAATCAGTTTAACACATAGTTTTTTTCACGCCAGACCATATTTGAGCATAATCGCTAGATAAAATGGTTTGCCGGTTGAATTAAAACACCATAATACCATGCCCCCTATTCTTTCTGTTTCTCCTGTAGTCAAAGGTCACACAAAATTGACAATGTTTTCTGATTTTTTTCTTGGTCTGGGTTGCAGCTAACGCTTTTGCGTACTTTGGTTTGTTGAAAGTGTAATATCCCGAACTCTATTAAGATTTAGAGCTTTTTGAGCTTTTCCTTTATTACACATCCAAGTTTGATAACTATTGGTAAATCATAATGGGAATCCATGAACATTATGCTTAAAATTTCACACATCAAATTTCATTAAAATGTTAGAACTTTTAAAAAAGTTATCGTCATTTTTAAAGTGGCCGGTTAGGACTTTTGGCCAGTATATTTACAAAAACACTAATGCGCAAATATAACAAAATTGTACAAGTATACATTTTACATGGAATTCATCAATTACAATAAAAAGAAAATATATAGAATGAACAAAAGTGAAAACATTTTGCCCTTAGTGTCGGGTTTGCCATTAGGGCAATAGTTCAGAACGTTATACCCTCCACATTGGGACAAACGTTTCACTTTCAAATGAAACACCACAAAACAACTGTATAATTAAGTTAACCCTTTGCTGTTTAATCCCTGCTTTTTACGTGCCCGTGATTTTATGATTGAGAAAACATTGTGAAAAAAGAAGAAATTGCTTCTAACAAGCAATTTCTTCTTTTTCCACACTTTTTTCTACCCTACTGGGTGGTTATTTTTCAAAATAAATCCACTTTAAATTTTCGTCTGCAAAACCGTTGAATTTGGACAGGTCCAAAATTTTGTAAAACAGGAAAGGGTTAAGTTAATTATAATTAGTTAAGTTCCTTCGTCGAACCATCTAGTTCAGCTTTAAAATAGTATCACAATGTTTACAAGACTTTCCAATCATTCAGTAGACAATCAAAACTGAAGGCATTGCAGACAAGAGTGTACAATAGGTGATATTTAAAACGGAACCATCTTATGTGTAAGAGATTATTGCTGAAAATGAAGAGATTGCTTGTAACAAGCAAGTCCTTCTTTATCAGGGGTCTCTTTTTCAGCGATGTTTGCCCAAATATAAAATCACAGATATGAGATAAAATCTAATTACTATATATCAATGGTTCAGAGTGAAACAGTTGTAACTGCCTATAAATATATGGGCAGTTACAACTGTTTCATGCTGATTGATATGTTACGGTTAACACGTCAATCAAATGTCCAGAGTTCGGTTGGAATATGTGTCCTTTTTCTAGCAGCTAATTTCCACTCGTATTTTGTGAGGTATCTCAAACCTGTCAAAAGTTCAATGTCTCTCAGTCGGGCCAAGTTATTCTTTAGGAATGAGTTGATATGCTGAAATTAAAGCACAATACCATATATGTTACATTATACTAGCCCTGCATTAAGGATGAAAATGCTTATGATGAAAATGTTTGCTGTAAGGCGTTTTAAATATGCCCCTCTTTGGCTTGATGCACTTGTGTGCAAAGCATGGTACCATATTTAAAAGTTTGGAAACCTTTTGCCGAGTTTGTATAAAACAAGCATATGCATAAATGAGCTAAGGCTTTTATTAAAACATTGAAGTCTTGCATTAGATTGGACACAATGCAGACATATACCTTCCACCTGCGCTTTGTTCCAGTTCTGTAAACGGTTTTTATGGACAAATTTCTATCCTGACTTTGACCTTTGTGACTCAAAACCAATTTTGCCCTTTCTTTGGACATGGGCAACAATTGTGCAAAGCTACATGATTCTAGGTCACTTTGTTCTTGAGGTATAGTCCAGAAACCAAAAAGGTATACAGACAGACATACAGACATGGTGAAACCAATATAGCTCTCCCCCTCTACTTTGTAAGTGGCAAGTATAATGATGAAATGGTTAATTTTTGATTAATCATTTCATGAAAACACTTAGTCTTGTAAGTCTTGCCCTGCCACAAGCCCATTAATAATTGTATTTTCCATGAATCAAAACACTGCTCATTTAATCTATGGCACAATGTTACTGCTCCTGTATGGGCAAAATTGAAGATGGATTAATATAATTCATGCATTATAGGCAATATCATTAATTGTATATGGACCCTTCAAGTTTTCAATCATTTCTAACTACTAGGTACTTACATGGCAGTTTGGTATTTTTGTGATATGTGGTAAAATGAAGGATAAAATGTCAATATCATCTGGTTTGCAGTCATCAGGCATACGTCCGACATCGTTACATTTTAGAATGATAACAAAGAAATGACTTGGTACAGGCACTGTTGAGTCTGATTTTATATAGCTGAAATAAGAAACAAAACAAGAGCTTCTCTTAATTGGTCTGTCAAAACTTTAGAACTGATTACAAAATCAAAGTTGTTGCAAATAATACTTTGCATAAATCTATAAGTAATTCAATAACATTACACCCCTAGAAGCCCCCCCCCCCCTTTATCAGAATCAGTAGTTGGATACTATTTGGTAATCAACATCAAAACGAAGTTCAATTAGGTAATCAACTGCACACACTTTCAATGTGAAGGTAAAATTTTAACATATTTGACCTTGAGAAAAATAATCCCGACCTTGAAGTTGGTACCAACAGAAAGCTCTGGTCAAAAGCAATACACATGTGAAATATGAAGGCAGTAACTCTTACCAAGGGAAGGTTATCACATTATTTAAAAGATTAAGGGGGCATAAAAAGAAAACCGTCGAATAAATGGGGAGAAAATGTTGTTGAAAAGAAGATGTACATCACATCCTCTTTTCAACAATTTTCTCCCTAGTATATAACTTTGGACTCATTGAATTTAGCTTGGACTAGCTCCTTTATTCAACTAGTTAGAAGTCTGCTGCCCTCCTTACTCAAAGAAATAAGTGTCAAACCTTACATATGTTTATCATCAGGTAGGTCCGCCCTTCCGTCATAGTTCTGGTCAAATACAGGTCCAATAGACACATGGAGAGCTTTGTATTTCAACACATATTTACTGATCGTAGACAATACACCTTCCCATATATCTACATAAAATACAACAAAATGTGCTTTCGAAGCAAGACAACATAACACAAGTGAAACAGCGTTGTTGTTTTTTTCAAAACTCTGTCCTTAACAGATGACCTTGATCTTGTCACATAACCTTAACTTTAGTATCTGCCCTATATCAGATAAAAAGCGAAAAACAGCAGGGACTGTGTAAAGTACTCATTATAAGTGGTATCTCTTAGTAACATTCTCTTTATACATGGAGTGCATTGTAGATGCAACAAATATTTTCCTCATGCTGGCATTAAGGTTGTCATAATAACAAACAATAAAATAAACTAAGATTTGCAAAAACCATGAATAATGTACATTGAAGTTATATCAATTGTAATCCTACTTGTAAAGAAGCCTTTATACATGGGTACTAAATTTGTAGAAAGCTGCACCTCAAGTCTCTCAATATCTGTAATCGCAAATCCTGCAAATGAAAATAAATTTTTAAATTACTATGATAAGAAAATTCAAGTTTATAAAATGAAGAAATCCAAAACACAAAACAAGACAATTATTATGTATACTGTTACTCTAAAAGTGACAATAATTTTACAATAAGATAAAATGAAGAAATTCAATACATTTAAACAAAATTCTGTTACTGTAACCCAAAAGTGACAAAGTCATCAATTTCTCCATGAATTTCAAACACTAGGAAATATATAGTGATATTAGAAAACAGATGGGGTTTTGATATAATGCGAGGTGAAACAGTTCAATACAAAAATGAAAATTTTTTATGTTACAATGGTGTAATCACATTAATGAAAGTATCATCTAAAAACATCTATTTTTAAAAACATTATACAAACAGTTTCTTGTCATCATCTTTCAAGTGGGATAGGTTTGAAACTGAAAACAATTCAAAATAGAATCTAAATCTTTTCTTCAGAGTTCAACCTACTAGAATCAAACAGCTGTACACGGGTAATATTTTTGTCCTCGTTCTCATATTTATCACAATCTGGATTTTCTTCTCCTGTCACCTTTCGCTCAGGTAGAACACACCTGCTTGCCATAGGTTGTATGCTTATCTGAAAACAGACAGAAAAACTAGTTCAACACAAAAAAGAGGTTTCTTCAAAACTACTGAAAGTGACTAAATACTTATAGGCACTTTCAATGGTCACATGTTGACCCCTAAATTCACAAAAATAAGGTTTTCAATTGTGTTAGTTTGTCTTGATATTATGGGCTCAAAAACAGCAAGATTTTTTCTTCAAAGAACTGAGATTAATTAAAAGTTGAAAGGTGGTAATTATGCCATAATATTTGTTATAAATAGACTCCTCCAAAACAGATTTGCAATGCAATAGAGAAAGCAAGAAATTTCTTTGCTTAATAAATTGTTAAATTTGTTAGAAATATAATTAACTTCACCTTGAGGGTTATAAGAAAATGTTTTGAAAAAGCATGAATAAATGGCTCAGTGCAAAACAGATGTAACTCCCTATATACATATAGGGAGTTACAACTGTTTCACACAGAGCCAACAAAATGGGAATGTCCTAACCTGTTTTGGTGTAAGAAGTGCAGAGATCATGACTGGCTGTTTATTGTCCTTGCTATATACTGTAGCAAACAGTGAATTTGTCAACCAACACATGGATAGTTTCTCTTGTTGTAGAGCCAAACCTCCATGATATGTGTGTTCACCTTGTTGCACAACTGGAACCTGAGTAAAAATAAAGATTCCTATTTGAAAGAATAGCTATAAGGTAGCACAGTGGATATGAAAATTCACATTGCCCATAGAAGCTGAGAGAAATATAATAATTCATGTATTTATATATATATACATACAGCAAAATAGTTAATTTGATAATAAATATATCAGCAGTCTTATCTGAAAGAGCTTAACCTAAATGGTATGTATGTGCATCTTGTCTCACACTCGAATGTGATTGTTTATTTATTTTAAATGAGGTTTAACATCACTTTAACATTATTTCAGTCATATTGCATGGCTGCAGCAACTAACAATAGATTCCTGGTATTCCTCACACCAGTACCACCATCACATCCTTTCCCAGCCTCTAGGTGCTATCCCACAAAGGTCTACAGTTATCAAGGGACCTTATTTAAATGTACCAATTTCTTATATATTTATATCTACAGTTATTTGTTAACAAGCAAAAGGACAAACCTTTCTTTTAAAGAGCCAAACCACAATGACCCATGTCCTTGCCTTATCACAAATTGCAACCTGATTGAAATACTACAAGAGGACTCAAGAGAGCTCAAGTTTGCTCACATGAGCTCTTTTTTCACTGCTAACGATCAAAATCTATATTTGATTAAGAAGTCTTGCTAAAGACAATACAAACTTGTTCCACAATGAAAAGATATATGTCATCAAGGCCCCTTTTCTTTGACAGTTGTCATGGTGTCTCTAATTTTAGTTAAATCGATCATTAATTGAATTTACACATGGAGGTTCCCTTATTCAATGTGCAACATTGTTGAATATTCAATAAGCCTGGCCTAACTTTAACACATTCTTGCACATGTTTATCTTGTAATATATAATCAACGTAAGACCAAAACTTACTGTGGTATAACACCTACATGACGACATTCTCTGGTCCATTGCATGAACATTCATTAGCAAAGATCTCTCTTCCTATCCATATCTATCTTGTTATATATTGATGACTCGGCATGGCACAGTTCTAACTGCCTATAAAGATATGGGCAGTTACAACTGTTTCTAGCTGAGCAATCATTACATTATCAATAGTGGACCAAAACTTGCATCACATCCTTGAACATTCAATAGCCAAGATCTCTCTTCCTACCTATATCTATCTTGTTCTATATTGATGACTCAGCATGGCACAGTTGTAACTGCCTATAAAGATATAGGCTGTTACAACTGTTTCATGCTGAGCCATCCATATATCATCAATATAACTCTAAACTTACCGTGGTATCACAGCTACATATAAGGTTCTCTGATCCATTGCATCACATGGTTGAATATTCAAAAGTCCTGATCTATCCTCTCCCCCAAAGTGATCTTGTAATGTATCATCAACATTAGACAAAAACTTACTGTAGAATCACAGCTACAAGTTGAAGTTCTCTGGTCCATTGCATCACACTGTTGAATATTCAATAGTCCTGATCTATCTTCATCCCCATGTTTGTCTTGTAACATGTAGTCCAGTGATCCAATAGTTCCATTATTTGGTGCTGGTTTTATACCTAGGACATCTTTAAAGGGAGGTAAAATATGATTTGTTTTTTCTTTCACCCTTTTCTTGTAACTGTTACTCAGTCATCTACTCTTTTTAACCTATTTCCACACATTACTGTTTATTTATGAGGAAATATAACTTCCAAAAACATTGTGGAAAAAAAAGAAATTGCCTCTTAGGAGCAATTTCTTCATTTTCCAAAATGTTTCCTTCCCCAAAAGACGAAGATTTCTAAAATTTCATCACCTTAATATTGTCCTTCAAAACTTCCTTGTATTTGGACTTTTTTAGTCTAAGATTGTGTCATCTAGTAATGGGTTAATGCCAAATTTTGAATATTGTTATCATTCTACTGCATTAGAAAGGGCTTTAATTTTGGAACCATAGAGATACAGTACATAATTAAGAGGGCCTACATTCATCTTTCTCACGCTTTTAGCAGAATTTTCCTGCTATACACAAAGATTTGGAAGGTAGTGTAAACTTACATCAATCTGCACATATGTGCAGTCTAATCCTAGTCTACACTGCCTGCCTTTTTCTTTAATTTGGAAAAGCTTTGAGCCAGAATGGTAATATCACAGAATTCAGGATTTGAAACAAAATTTCCTATGAGCAGAATAAAAATAAGCATTTTCACCAAACATCTGGTATTTTCTTTTTTTTATTTTTTCATTTTCAGGTTTTTAACTTAAAAATCTCCTTGTGGACAAGAGTGAAAGTCACATACTGGTAAATATTGACCCTGTGTGTGACATTTTCAATAATTTCATTTGTGTGTGATGAGCATACAGTTTGCAGCCTTGACTGTGATACATTATATATAGAATATTTTGCTGACTGACTGACATTTAGGTATTCAGTTATATTTGCAGAGCCAAAGTGAAGACCAGGGTTTCCATGACCCCCTGTTTCTTTGAATTTGGACCCTCTTTTTTGAAAATGACCCCCCAAATTGTCAAAGAAACATTCTCTATCTAGTTTAAAGGGATTTATAATGTGGCAAAAAGACCCCAAGTTTTGAACATAGAGGGAAAACCCTGGAAGACTCTGATCAGATATTGGGAATGCACAGGTTGATTGGAGTCTTCACTTTGCGCACATGTGAAATTGTTGGAAATGTCATGTGCAGGCTCATATAATATTCTTACCACACATTAGGTTGTAGAGTTCTATGTTTTCAAAAGTTTCTGCCTCAAACTGCTTCTTGAAGGATGGTCCATGTGCCAGGAAAAATGCCTGTTGATAGGAAAATGTTCAAACATTAATTGTCACCAAAGTTCAGAACAGATTATAAGTTTATTCATAAGACTTTGTCAACATACCTTATATATAAATTCATAAGTTGTTTTTTTTTACTTAAAAAGCTACATCTATTTATCATTCTCTGTTTTTATAGCAAAACTATCATAATTGCCTAATAATTACCAGTCAGGTGAACAACATCTTCACGAGTCAAGGGGTATCGAATCGATAGCATCTTCTCGAATACCCCTTGACTGAATGAATAGGTATTTTCTATACGATTTATTTTCAGCCGGCCAATCAAAAGGTCAAACGCGATTTCTGTGACTGCCAATCAGAGAGCTTCTTTCAAACGGTATCGGTACCTTTTAATCCCTATGGCAACCTGCTGTAAACCAACGACTGGGTAGATAAACCCTTCATTCACGGATGAAAGAAAATGCGTCACATCGGATACGCTGAATTTTTAGTACATTTTTATTCGGTGACAGTTAGATATATATAAATCAACAAAATATAAATCAATTCCTTTTATCATAATTAATGCGAATACTAAGCTTTTGTTATTATTATTATTATTGAATAGTGTCATTTTTTATGATATTAATATGTAAACTAAAATTACTCCATTTGCAATACATGAAGAAAAAAAAGAATAGTTATTACAATTATGTTCTATCCTCAATGTTGTGAATTATTATCAAAACTTAAATAAAACATGTGCTCTACCCAACGGTCAAGTTAAGGCATTACTAGATGACAAAATCATAGACTGTTTCAACTTTAAACACATTCTTTTTTCGAATAAATAAGACTAGAAATTTTAGGTGATAATTTATTCCCTATTCTATTTTAAAAAATCTTTGCTTTGGGAGAGGAAAACAATTTTGTGAATCAGAAAATTTCTTCATTGTCCACCATGAATGTTTTTCGAAGCCCGCCCCCTCAAAATACAGCAAAAATGGGAGTTGAAAGAAAGACATTTTCTATCACACTGCTGGTATTTTTGCCGACTTACAATAATAACATGAAATGTTTTTGAAGCTATCCCCCCCCCACACACACACACACATGACCACCACATATACAAACACTCCGTCGCGTCATGAAGCAAATTCATTGATTTATTAGGGAGTTAGAAAACGCAAAAAACATTAAGGTAGTTGAAGAGCTAATTCTGAACAAGTCAAGTTGACTCACCATTATAATTTTTTTAAAAAAATGTTCCGTAGAAGAAAAATTTTGGATCCCCCCCCCCCCCCCCCCCCCGCCAAATAAAAAAGATAAAATAAAAATATAGAAATTAAATATGGCCAGTTTTTTTGGTTTTTTTTTTCATATTTTGGAAGCAAATATAATTTCATACTATATATACTCAGCAAAAATAGAAAGTATCCACTTTTCTTTTTTCAATATCCTTTATATTTGTAAGATTAAATAATCATTTCCGGTACCATTGTGTTTGCAACGCTTTGTTTTCTCATGCAAACATGATTTTTCATTCAAGCAACATGTCATTTTTGGTGTGTTTTAATAAATGTTGAAATGTTTATTTTCTACTTCGACGTACGTCACGTGTTCAATCGTGAGTTTCTTCTCAAATGAATTTAACCTCTAAAGCTCTGTGGTTAAGAAAATAAAACAATAGTTGTGTTCTCTACAACACAGTTTTGTTACAAGACCAAGAAAAATATGACCACAGGCGTAATCAAAAACCGTCAAACGTTGAGTAAATTTTACGGACGTTAGTTGAAAGAGAAGAACAATAAAGACGTTTGCTGGCCATTTCCGATAGAGTAGCATTGTCTTTCGCCCACTTCAACTCAATAGGGCCTCTGGGACGACGTCACGACAGATTTTCTCATTCATGTTGATGCGACTGCCTCTACGCTTCCCAGTCGATATTTCAAAGCGGAAGTAAAATAAATGTCTGAACCTTTAAAAACGTCAAGCTTTAAAATTAAGTCAATTGCTATTTAATCGCTAACGCGTGTAAGGCGAGCAAATTTCCTTGATATTCATACGAGCCTCTCCAATGAGCAAGATGAAACGTAAACGTAACATGGCAATGCAAATGTTGTTTTGTTTTCAGCAAAAATGAAGTAGAGCATTTTGAGCTTGTTTTCTTGACAAGGAACGAGCAGACAGAATTTTGTTAATTTGAGCTTTGAATCTGTGTAAGATGTTTCATGAATGTTTGTGTTCATTTGACGTAAATTTAATAGGAACAAGTATCTGGTATTGTATGCAACACATAAAGTCCCCTACCGGCTTCACATTGACTCAATATGGTCTTTTGTCTCAATGTTTTCCCACGCCAATTCTATCAGGGACGTCAAAACCAGGTCTTGTTTTGGAAAGGGTTAAACAAGACTTACATGAGTTGTTGTCTCTGCTGTGCCCACTATACAATTCATGCAAGCAATAGACAGATGCAAGAAATAGTATCAATAACAATTACCTTGTCTGATCCAAGATGTTTTTCTTCAGTCTTGTTGGTAAGAAATGAGAACTTTCACTGGAGGTAATTAATACTGCTGCATCACCACCCTGACTAACATGGCTAATAGATTTTTTTACATTTTAAAACAGGTTTCATCAAGTTAGCTTGCTTAGTTATTAAGTTATTGCAGGATCCATTTTTTGCCATATTTTCACTATTTCCGTTACCATAGCAACCACACTTTTTGTCAAAGAACAAAGATAAAATGATGTGCATAATCTACACATTGCCATCTAGTCATATACCAAGTCTCATCAAATTAGCTTGCTTACTTATTAACTTATCGCAGGATCCAATATTTTTTGCCATATTTTCACTATTTCAGTAACCATAGCAACAACAATTTTAGTCTAAAAACAAAAATAAAATGATGTGCATAATCTACACATTGCCATATAGTCATATACCAAGTCTCATCAAACTAGCTTGCTTAGTTATTATCTTATCGCAGGATCCCATTTTTGGCCATATTTTCACTATTTCTGTAACCATAGCAACCTCAATTTAAGTCGAAAAACAAAAATAAAATGATGTGCATAATCTACACATTGCCATCTAGTCATATACCAACTTTCATCGAAAACACTTGCTTAGTTATTAAGTTATCGCGGGATCCAGATTTGAGCGGACAGACGGACGGACAGACGGACGGACAGATGGAGGGCAAACCTATAGTCCCCTCCGGTGTAAACACCGGTAGGGGACTAATTAGCAGGAGAAATCAAGTTGTCTTATCAATCCAGAATACCTGACGCAATAATATTGCATTTCGCAAGCTTAAAACTGTCAGAAAATCATTTAAATATTTAATTGAGATTCTGCGATTTTTGAAAACGACCCCCTGGCTACGTTAGCGCCTTCAATTCGGCAGTGGCTTCTTCAAATCACACAAAACTGTTCAAATCTAATTCCAAATGATTAGGGCGTAATTTGCAATTTGTTTCATAGAATTCCTGTGAGTACTTTTAAAGAAATCCGAAGTTTAATTGGGTGGATACTCAGTATAGAATATAGTCAAAGGGCAACAATACTACTTAACCACGTATATATCATGTATATATAAGAGGTAAAAATCAAATAATCTTTTCATATTAACCAATACATGTAATTCGATTTGGATTGAGACGTCGTTTTAAACGTCTTGAATAGGTTGTCTCAAAGCAAATCTAAATTTTGAATTTTATCGAAACATTGTGACTACCTACAACATGGGTACTTTTCAAATTAAAATGATTAAGAAAAATAAAAATGAAATAAATAAATATTGAAGATAATTTAAAACAATAAACAAATAAACTAATTAATTCTTCGGCTCCCACAATATTCTCAAACGAGATTAGTTCTCCAATTCATCCCAAATTTTATTTTTCGCACCCTTCAATATAGATGCATTCTACGATACTGGAGTTTGCGTTTGATGAGGTTTAAAAATATTTAAAACTTAAACCGGTATTGATTGATTAAATAACTTTAAAATTTAAATAAACATTGAAAAATCGTAATACACTATCACCGAGGGCAGAAAAGCTAAATAAGAGAACCTTCAATGTACCATCAAAAGATATGTGTCATTTGCAAAGAGAAATTTCGAACAGTTTTTGTGACTGTGTAATTTAGTCTTACTTTGTGTCACAATTACTTAAGACTGGAGGGGTTAAGCGGAATTCTAGGGGTTAAATTCACATCTGGAAAGTAGCCGCAAGGCATATTGACCTAACATACCTCCCGCTGTTGGACTTTTTTGTAAGAAGGTTTCTGATTGGTCTGCCTCGTTTTCCGTTCTGTGACGTCACGCGTACAGAAATTACCCATTCAATCAGCCAAGGGTAAGATAAGTAAAACGTTCGTAACCCTTGGCTTGACAAGATGGGTGAACCAGGGGGTGGGGGGAAGGGAGTCTGGGATAGCCTAAAAGTTATTGACCTTGTTAAAGACAGCCGAGACTACAATCTAACCTGAATCATTTTAAGATAATTTTCTGTTTCTTTTTAAATGAACATATTTTTTTTCAGGTGCAATCTATAGCACACCTATAGGTGTGGTAATAAGGATATGTGAAAGATGATTTTCTACTTGTCCAGTATCTAAATAGACTTGTTTGCAAAAAACATATGAATATTAAGAAAACATTGTCTTTAATCAAGAAAATGCTAAAGCCAGGCATTTTCTTCATATAAAGCAAAGTTTTCCACCTCATGGTACAAACATAGAGCTACAACTAATCTATCATATCTATTTAGTGCCATACCACGATTTGCTCTGGTATTTACATGTCAACAGACAGGTGGCCTTGAAAAATATTCTTGTCCGCAGGAATACAAGCCAGTGTTGGACAAGTCAGGAATGTGAATTTAACACCCCTGAATTATCTCATCTTCATTTAATTCAAGCTGTAGATGCAACATTTCGGTTGCAAATCAACAATATTTGTTTTAACCCTTTCCTGTTTTACAAAATTTTGGACATGTACAAATTCAAAGATTTTGCAGACGAAAATTTAAAGTGGATTTAATTTGAAAAATAACCATTCTGTAGGGTAGAAAATAGTGTGGAAAAGGAAGAAATTGCTTGTCAGAAGCAATTTCTTCTTTTTTCACAATGTTTTCTCTATCATAAAATCACAGGCACGTAAAAATCAGGAATTAAACAGCAAAGGGTTAAACTGTTCCCAATTAGTCCTTTTTGGCATGTCGAGTCATGTTACATAGATACCTGCATGCTTTTGTAAGCTGGGTCGTACCCATGATTACCCTTACTGCAAGTCTGTCTGTTTTTAATTCTGAAATCAAAAATTGAATGAGTTAATTACTAACAATCCTTTTTAAATTGACCAGCACAAAACAAATGGAACTGCCTATGAATAAATGGACTCTTACATTATTTTGCGCTAACACAAATATTTGTTTATTCATTTGTTGGTAACTTTATTTCATTTCAAAATATTTTATCATGATAGTCTTCAAAGATAAATTATTATAATATGAGCCTGTGTGTGACATTTCTAACAATTTGAAGTGTTCGTGAGATGCAAACATTAAGTAGCATAGACTGCCATAAACTGTAAATATAAAGTTACCTGATGGTTTACGGATACTTTGAGATCTTTTGTATCTACTGCGGATGCACAGGCTGGTCAAAGTCTTTGCTTGGCACGTATATGAAATTGTTGGAAATCTCACACAAGGGCTCATATATGATATTACCATCCTGTATCTTGCGGCAGAGTTATGCTTCGATAATATGTGATGGTGGTTTTCTGATTGACTTTGCAATCTGTCAATTGTGTTTCTATGTCATAAGGATGCAAACTCAAAATCAAAACTAGACTGTCATAAGGTGGACTAATATCCCCCTTCAAGTGCTTGTCAATAATGAAAAGCCATTTTACATCAAAGGGCTATAACTCAATCAAAAGTCAATGGATTATAATTAAAATAAGACTTGCACATCTCTGCCAGAAAATGATCACATTGGTACCGATTCAATTGAATCTGCCCAATAGTTGCTGAGATATAGAGTTGAAAAGGAAATGCTACAGACTGATGAACTGACCTAACTACCTACCGCCAAGCTGACCCTATATAACCCCCAAACATTGTTTAGGGGGATATAATTGTATTTATTATGTATGTACCGAATCATCCAAGCATTACTGGCATCCAACACCAAGTCTCCTATCCGATGATTGTTTGTATAGTGATATCGGACAGGTAGCGACTCTTTTGTAAATATGTCATAATACTTCTTCTTACATTCTAGAGCTTGTAAAACTTCTGTTGCACTAGGGGCTGGAGTGAAAAGGATGGAAATTGTTTGAGTCATTCAAAATATAGTTTGTCTAATATTATGAGCATAAGCTTTTTCAGCATTTTAAAATTTACCTCTGACCTTGTTATCAGCAGCTGTTTATCAAAGAAAGCTTTAAAATACCAAATATTAGGACTATCTGTCTTTGTATATTGATGGTACAGTGCAAAACAGTTGTAACTACCTACATGTTGAAAGGCATTTTCAACTGCTTGGTGTTGAACCATCAATGGCACAGGTCTAATCAGTTGTAACTGCATACATGATTGTAAGCAGTTACAACTGTTTCAAGTTTAGCCATCAAAACGTAACAATCTACTTCTTGATCTTTTACAACATATTTCAAAGTAACAAATGACAATGTTAAATTTTATATGTACATGTTTCGATATAAGACGTTAACACTGATGAGGCGATAGCCGAAACATGTTTGTATAGCTGAAAATTAAATCAAATATCATCATTATAGGCAAGTGAAGTTGTTATAAACCGCTTTGGAATATCGATCCGTTTTGGAATTTCTTGGTATTCCAAAGCGGTTCGATCCGTCTCAAGACGGTTCATCAACTTCTACACTTAATTATTGCAGTTAAATGGTAAGTTTATTGTGTATCTCTTTAACCCCTAGGGGGCTAATCACTATGTTTCTTCCGTGTATGACAGTTACCATTATTGGTCTACTTTACCCAATAAACATTGCGCATTTACACTACTGTAGAATAATATTGAATATTGAAAAATATCCGATTAATAAACTATCACAAGCGCAGTAATAATAATAATAATAATAATGATAATAATAATAATAATAATAATATATAAGTATTTTTAATTGAAAAAAAAAGAAAATAAAGGGAATGTATAAGCATAAAAACATTACTGCAGCGATTTGGAATTTAAAAATAAAAAGATCTGCATTTTTCCCTTTTTACAGTGTTTGCTTTCACTATTCGAAAATTTTAATCGGCTTTTATTTCGCAACAAAACTATCAAACTTATTTGCTCACAAGAAAGATCGTTTGATCTTTTATCAATGAGTATTTTTTTTAGCAAGATAGAAATTGAAGGAGTATTCCGAATGATAATTTCTTACGCTGAGTAATAAATTCAGATAAGTAAATAAATCTTGATCTATTATTTCGAAATTAGTTAATTGTCAAAAAAGCATTTTAGAATCATATTTTTTTAAAATTTTAAATTTAAATTTTTATTTTTTTTAATGCTTTCCGTGACAGGATGGTAAAATGATGGTTACCCAAAATGATCATTCTTGATTAAAGAAGGACAGCAATGTGCATTAAGTTCCGACCCTATTTAGTCTGCGCAGTACACGTGGTTTAGGTAGGATTAGACTGGCATTCAGTCCCAGAGTCTAGATTTATAAGTAAACAAGATGCATGACCACTTGAAACCACAACCCAACCACACACATATATTGAGTTAATTTTCTTTATCTGAAACTCTGGGACTGGTGAAATCCATTCAGAGGGAACCACTATATTGGTTCCCAAATTTTAGGTCAAATAGGTGTCAAATTCCTAAGATTTCTTGGACAGATTGTCTGACCCCATGAAAAGTTCACAGCATGGCATATGACCCTTGATTGCTCGATAATGATTATTTATTGCTCTAGAATTTCTTTTATTCTGTTTTCAAAATATGTTCACAACATTCGTATGTAACAACAACTACATGGAATAATTCCAAGAATTTATGAAATACTCAAATGTCTCTAACTGATAAATGCCTTTAAGTGATTATGAAAATATTGCAACTCAATCATACATTTATACATGTACGAGGGTTGATCCAAAAGTTCGTATAATGAGGTTATAAATCTACAGAAAAGCTTTCTATCAAAATAAAAATTATAGAGTCTTTTAATACATCATCTGTGTGATAAACATGCAAAATTTTATATGCTTACATTCAATAGCGGCTGTAAAGGGTATAAATCAAGACAGAGACCCTGCATGTAGGCGGGGGAGCAAGAACGTTAAATGCGACGTCATTATTAACACTCTTCTACATAGCCTCTGCTAACTCTTATTCCTTTCTGTGCCTGATAAACCAGGTTACAGAAATTATCCACATAACATTTTGAACCAAATTAGTTTACATTTTCTATATGCATGGTATTTCTAGTAAAGCTGAGATCCAGATACAGGGCCTTTATTTTTTGAAAATAATGAGAATCGTTTGGGATAAGTTCGTTCGTTCAAATTCACTTACACCATTCTAAATCCTTCTACGAAGCCTGGCCCTCTTTAAATATGCAGAATAGCTTTACGAAATATTCTGTTCTGCACATTTTTATCATTTTTCTAAAACATCTAAAATGTTTGGGTTGGTGAATAACATAGATCACGAGAAAAAAATTGAAAAAAAAAAAACGGCATCCACATTTCGGTTTTGACGTCTTGTCTTTTTTTCTCGCATAATCTATGTTTTAAAATATTCTGTGTCCGTAAAAGTCTCCCAACAAGCTTTAAAAAATAACCAATAATTTTCTATTTACATCTTATTTAATCTAGCCAAGGATTTTCAACTGCATTTTTAGAAATCTTACAGAAAACTTGGTTTATTTAACAGATATTCAATATTTTTTCACGCTCCCCCGCCTAAGCATACATGTGTTACTATGGTAACGTATTCGAAGGCCGCTATAGAAAATTCTGCAAAAATAATACTTTTCATAAACTCCGCAGTTACTAAACTGCACATTCACCAAATTATATACTGAACAAGCCAGAAATGCGAAAGTTATAAGCCCATTTTACGAACTTCTGGATCATCCCTCGTATACATTAAGGTTGTAGCTCAGTAATTGTAGCTTATGATAGGCATGAAGGGCCATCATTGATCAATAATCATGAATTAATTTTAATTGACAATAATCCTGAATGGATAAATTGACCAACCTCCAACTCTGGTTTAATGCCGCTTGAAATATTTTTTCCGATCATACTGTGCCGGTTTGAGCACTTGACGACGGATTCCTGATATTTGTTTCACCAGTACAATCATTAATCCTTTCCTAGCTCAAATTTGCTATCCCACATAGATAAACGGCTATCATTCTGTTGGTCAAAGATTAATATCTTAAAGAAAGGATGACGCAGTCCGGGATTGAACCAGGGACCTTGTGATTAAAAGACTGACGCACTACCGAATGCCTATGACACCGGCACAAACTTTTCACAATGACAATTATTCAAGTTAGTGTACTTTTATCACACAGAATGATTTTGATTTAGATGAAAAAAGAAGAGTGAAATGTCTTTGATGCCCTGACTCACGGTCTGTAAGTCCATCTTTGAATATTGACCTGTTAAATAAACATTTTGCTGTATCTTCGACTCTATTTAAGAGGCATTGCTCATATTTTGTATAATGTTTCCTCTCACCGAAAAACATTCAAGCTCAAGGTCATCGATCAAGGTCAAGGTCAAATCTGTAAAACTCCGTCTTGGTGGCATAAGTGTTTTATGAACATTTTCTTGTAAACTCTGTAAACTTTTTCACTTTGAATCCCAAGTTCTAGAACCGGCTGACCATCAAATTTAAGGTAGTAAATCTGCAATAGTTCCACAACCTTTCGGAAGTAATTAACTTTAGCAGTGTTAACCGAGGTTTCCCTTATGATTTTCAACATTGTGAAAGGTTATGAGTGCCAAATTGTTTGGGATCTAATACGGTTAAACTACCTTAATACAACCAGGATGAGTTGACTTCTTAAAGTTATAGAATTGTGAAAAGATAGGGCTAAAGGTTTCCAAATGAATGTAATAACTTTGATTCTCAAATTCGAATCTAGTACTAGTAGTCATTTTTTTTCCTTGTCATCTTTGGCTGATGTACAAATAATTTCACATTACTTTTCATTAGAAAATCCCAAACATCAGAAAATCTAAAGCAAGAAAGATTTTTATCAGGCCGGTAAGATAGTAACACGAGTCAGTATAGGTAATTTATGGCCCCATGCTGGGAATCACTGACCAACTTGATCTGATAACAAGATGGTAATAGTCTGATTATGTAAACAGTAACTGTCCAGAATTCATGAAATTCCAGGCTTCATCGCATTTCCCCAGTCTCTTAAATCAGGCTTATAGACATGAAACATTATTTCTATCTTACTTTTTTCATATATACCTCTATTTAAGAGACTGTCACCAGTCTAAGGTAGGATAGACACTAAAGTATTGACCAAATTATCCTTTTTTGCCAAATATATAAAACTGCTCTTGATAAGGAAATCGAATGTAAAAATCAATATAAACCTCTGCATGCGTGTATCTAGCAATCAAGATAGAATATACAATGTGATTAAGAAAGGGACAATCAAGCAATTGATAACCAATTTTATCCCCTTCTTTTACCCTTTGTAAACTTTTTTTTTGCAGTTCCCTTTGAATTTATTGTTAACAATTAATGTTCAAAACAATTTAAATGCTCCGAAAATCCAATTTGTTTAAAGCTATTTCGAAGGGTTGGAAATTAGATGAGGAAATAATCAAAGACAGTTATGTCTCGTTTATCAAATTGTTTGACTATGTGTTCGTGTATAAGGGGGATGGGGGGGGGGGGGGGGGGGGTGAATGGGTGATAGATGTTTTGCCAGCTCAATAGGTATATCATAGAACTCTCATCGGTCTTTTTTAAGTTGTCTTGTTGATTTAAAGTCATTTTCATATCAAAAATAAAAGAAAGTCTATTTACTGATAAATTAATGGAATAATCCTGTAATTTGTTCAAAGCGATTCTTAAAACCACATTCTTACAAAGATCAGGGACGTAATATATATTATGTAATTTTTCTCTTCAATTAATCAAATAAGAAGAAAAAATCTACGTTTTTTTATTGGACAATTACTTTACGAGTGTATTCTTGGGTCCAAAATGAAAAGGAAATAAATTTCAGAAAATTGAAAGGTTTAATCTGAGAACGGGTTGTTCACATTTTAAAATTAACACTTCGTTTGACTTGAGTTTCATGATGTAACACAATAGTGGGATTTTTTAGCCCCCAAAGGTGAAAGTATAAAGGTTTAATATTTTCCGTCTTCCTGTCCGTCTCGACGAATGTAGACCCCATGTCTGTCCGTCCGTGCTCATTTTATAAACGCTACTCCTCATACAATTAATGACGGAATTAGCTGCAATTTTCACAGCGTTCCTTGACACACGACCTCGCACATATTGTCGAAATTTGGGGATATTCTACCAGATAAATATTTTGGCAGCAAATTTTGTGACTCCATCCCTCTTTTTCCCCAATAACTTTTGTACGGTTTATAACTCGAGCATTCACAGTTATCCACCTTAATATTTAAAAAGGTTGCAGTTTTAATATGAAACGCATGCCTAATTTCAGATAAAACAAAATGGAGGAAAGTGAACGAGAGAGTGAGAGAGAAAGGAAAAGGAAAGAGAGGGAGAATGGGAGAGAGAGAGAGTGAGAGAAAGCGAGGGAGAGAATGACCTGTGACCCTACAATCACCACAAGAAAGTTTCATTTGAATCCTTTATGGACATTCTCAAATAAATGATGATTGTTTACCGACAGGCGGCCGGGGGTCTAGAAATACGCTATAGCTAAAACTCTTTTGATCTTCGGTCAGCAGAACTAACAAAATATAAATTTGTAAAACTTCATACCCGAGGATAAGAATAACAGTAAAGGCATTTTACATGTATAAATAATTATATAGCTTAGCACAAAATTACAGTTAAAACGTTGTCTCCGAAGCACATCTCCATGGCTTTCTGAAGTTCTTCACATTAATAAAACATTGAATTACAAAATGATATTTTAAACGAACACCGGGTGCACATCTCACTAAGGCCTTCTTCTTATCGGTAAGTCATAATGAATTTTCCAAAAGAGTTGATTTGTGTTGACAGACCCGGTGATATATCTCACAACCCCAGGGTTGAAGGACAAACATGTTTCAGACTGACCTTACTAGGCTCAGCATATATTATATTGTAGTCAATCTAGAGATACACTACCCCAAAGTTCTAACTACACCGATCAGAAATTTCTATATTACTTCTTTAGAAATAGGACCAGAGTGTTAAAATTGTATGAAATATATAGGATAACCACTTTTTCAAGATGACGTTTACTGAATTTTCAAAAGCTCACAGATTCCTCACAGTTTAAAGCACTTTAATTGCCCAGGGGTCGAAAGAAAAAATAACAAACCAACAGTGTCATGTTCGAACTCCGTGTATTCAATTTAAATTTTGATAACAATGTGTAAAGTTATGAAGCAGTCACTAAGTGGTCGTATTTGACCCTTTTCCTGATAACCAAAAGTTTTTTCACGACTATCCCCTTTAAATATTTAAGTTACCCCCACCCACCCTCATTTACCAGAGCACTTTTCAATCTATTGCTTTTAAAATGTTAAGCGGTATATATACTGTATACAGCCATATTGCAGGCTTGTAGAGCACCTAATTATGAGTTCATAGCATTCTTTACCCTAGTACAACAACAAAACACTACCCTATCCTTCAGCGTCTTGATCAACCTAGAACACTGTTTGCCTATTAGCGAGAGGCAAATGAACATTTAAATCGCCTTAAAGTATGAAACACTCAGACGAGTCAAGCTGATGACACCGTGATTCGCAGGCCAACGCTCTACCGATGGATGTATGTCAGTTGTCTGTACTGGATTTCAAGAGAGTCAAGATCTCGGAATTGTGATGTCTTTGAGAAAACTATCGCCCTGTGAACGTGAGCAGAAGTTTCGTCGATATCCACTCTGTGTACGTTGCCAAATATAACCTTATAACCCTAACAGAATCTTTTCGACTGGCGACCCATAAGCAAGTGGAGCGACCTCGGACCCGATCGAAAGAATTTTCTCTGTCTTCTATTGATATCTGAACAATTTTTGTTTGTTTTTTCGGACTCTTAATCGACAGGCTACACATTGGTTATTTAACTTTACTACTGAAAAAACAACTCAGCATGCACGTGAGGCATTGCTGTTTTCAAGCTCCTCTGTGTAAACAAGCAACGAAAACACGTTGACACGCTACAATTAGCAATTACCAAAAGTAATTTATGTGGGAGGGCCTTAGAAAAAGTTTCAATGAAATCGGGTGATGTATGTGAGAATAGTCCGGATCTAAAAACGGTGTAGTTAGAACATTGGCCAAGTGTAGTTTCTACCGTTTATAAATTGATTTCAACTCGATTTATTTTTTTCCTTTTTCTTTTAAATGGAGAATCCGCATTTGGCTTTCAGGCGTACTACAACATTTCTAATCTATCATAAGCATATGAGAAGTGTTCAGTAAAAACGCGAAACGGTGCTGTCAACGGAAAACTCATATGGCGAATACTTTATGTTCCTGGAGTTTAATTGATCTATTCACGAATTTGCAATAAAATCCGATTTCGTTTCTTTTTAATGATACAATTACATGTTTTATAGGCGTGTCTTCGCTAATACGGACTAATGACGTCGACACGTCAGTCAATTTCTTTTGTCCATCTTGCATACTTGGACATGTATTTCAAAATTGAGGTACAATATCGTTTCTTTTAATGTGGGGATAGGAATTTAAACTATAGATGTAGTGTTCCAATAAATGAACAACAACAACAACAAAATGAAATATATATATATATATATAAAAAAAAACCTAAAAACTTAACCCGGAAAAGAATTTAAGTCATTTCAATTAGGAAAACGGTTAAAAGAATAGTAATTCCAAAATGGTTACCCCCTTTTTGGAATCGACTGACTTGGAAAGATAGACTATAACTTTAAATCAGGTCATTTTGATAAAAAATGACCTAGTTAATAACTTATGTTTAATTTGTTTAATATGTGAAGCAAAGTAATACCGGAAAAATTGATTTTTAATGATTTTATCTAAATTTACTTACGGTATAGGAAGAAAAGGTTGTCAAAGTAAACACAAAACAAACATTTTGTCCTTGGAATAAAAGTTAGTAAACTTGTTAGATCGCTAGCTAGTCAGGTAGGTAGGTAGGTAGGTAGCTTTCAGCATGTTTTAATGCTTCTTGTTGATTACAAATTAAGTAATGAACATTGTTTTCAAAATTGATATCCCCCCCCCCATTTTGAATTGAGAAAAAGCAATGCCTATTCGAATAGAAATTACCGAATTCTCCTGTGTCCAAGGCCCATTTCTCTCATCTTAACAAGTATGCGGTTTAGAAGTAAAAGGTGCACTAGTGTAAAGCCATATTTTGATAAATGTTTCAACTCAATGCGTGAAAAGCAACAGAAAAAAATGTTTTACATTTCTTATGTAGAAAAGAAAACGAAATCTTGCTTTGTAAGCAAGTATCAAGGTCCATATATGTTTCATGTTTTTCAGGCTGTTCATGGTATTTTTCTACAATACAAAGATATTTGACAGGCTGTATAGACAGGGATCATCCTGCACGATTGTGCAATATGATCTCAGCATACATTGCGTACTTTCTGCCCTATTATTGCTAAATCGTGAGCCATACTGATTAAAATGTCAGAATACATATAATTGGCAATATGTTTGAAACACAAACTAAAATTCACAAGAAAGGAATAGTGTATCGAAGAGTTTTTTTTCTCCCCCCCCCCATTTTTTTTTTTTGAAAATCCAAGTTTAAATAAACAGATCATTACTTTGAATTTATGCATATTGAATTTAAAATATTCATTATTTAAATCAATTTGAAAAAAAAAGTTAAAGAGATAAACAGCATTTTTTAAATATCTAAATTACGACTATTTCAGAAATTAATAGCCATTCTCTGTAAGCATTTACACTTTTACATAGTGAGTGTAGCACGCCATGTCTCGGATTTACCTGAAACTTGTTTGATTATCGGACCTTATTGCCCTTATGAGTAAATAATAGTTTTTTTGTCAATTTGTTTATAGGTTGCCATGGAAACCAATCTAAAAGTTTTTTGATAAAAAATGGCAAATATAAGCATGAAAATAGCCATTTTTCGAGCATTGTTATCTTGCTTACTAAAAGGTTTACAAAAAATAATCTATCTCTTATAAATTGTTTTATCATTACTCAATCATTTGCACTTTTTAAATTTATTTCAATTATTTGTTATTTTCGATGCTTTACCATATTTAGGTGGGTGGGGTAAGACATTTTTTGAAAAGGTCATATTTTGACAATTTTTTGAAGCATTTTTGAAAAAATGCAGCTAGTTTGAAATTATGTGTACCTACTAAAGAATAAATCAACCATCCCTCTATCATAAAAAAGAAAAAAAAATATTGGGATTTTGTGTGTAAAGGTGGTTACTATGGTAACCAGACAGGCACCGTCAAGTTAAGATTTTAGTATTTTTCTATGTATTTTCTTCGTAAAAATACATTTTATGCTCAATATAACTGTATTTTTTGATATTCATGTTTGGTAGGTATATAGATGTCATCAATGATAGTCAGCCAGAAATCTTTCACTTAAGGTCAAGGTCATTTGTTAACCATTTTTGCACAATTTTTTGAAAAAGAGATAAAAAACCAGTCAAGATAAACATTTTTCACCTGTCAAAAAGGAAGATAGGCATCAGAGAAACAGATAATTGTCATTTTTTGTGACAAAATAACTAATATAGTGTTTTGGATACTATATGAATTTGTAATTCCCACTACCTAGATGCATTTCAAGTGTTGAGTTAGAAAACAATCCCATCCGATGGAAATCCCCTGCATGCGAAACCACATAAATAAATCCTATTCTCATTTAAAAATGACTCTTTGGCCCTCCATAAATACTTTGAACATGGTTTGAGATTTGTAAATGTCTTGAATTAACACAGTGAGCTTTTTCATGCTGCATATGGTTGACAATTTTTTATGGTACCCAATTCTTTTCTTATTTAATTTTGAATGTATGTAAAACAACAAAATCAAGGAATGCCCCTTTTCTTGTAGCTTAAAATAGCTTGTATAAAAAAAATTATATCTTTTTCTTAAATGAATAACAATAATAAGTTTACATTTTTAAATTAGCTAAATTGTTAACAGAATGAATTAATAATTGCAAATATTGACTGCACATTTTGTTATTTCTATCCGCCATTTTGGATTGTTGCTATGGGATCAAAGGGAAGTAACTCTAAAATAGACTACAAGACTAAATTTAAGAAATTACACCATTTTTTCAAATTATAATTCTAAAATCATACCACATGAAAACAAAGCATTCTGATTATTAAAGGAATATTTATAAATTTATCTTTCAATAAATATGGACATGTACTATAAAATCTTCTGCATTGAATTATTGTAACCTCCTGAAAACAGGGATAGTTCATGTATATTATGGCCATTTTTAAGAGTATGCAATTTTCAATCGAGAATTGTGAAAAATTTAGGGTATGTACCCCATGGGATTTTTAATGTTTTGATAACTAGAACACCTAATCTATTTCTTTTAAACAATTTCTTTCCCCATATACGCTGCAAAAATCTGAAATTTGGATCTGAAATTTGGCATTTTGGCAAAATTCTAACTTTCTATGGCCTGTTTCTATGGCAACATAGCACCCATTTCCGAATGAGTGATATATTTTGCAATGATCTTATATGGGGATCAACTTGTGCAAGTTTGAACAAATTCTGTTCTTATGCGTGCCAAAAAAGTGTAAGTGCTTACAGAGAATGGCTATTAATTAAATGTTATAATTTTTGAGGAAAGGTTATTGTACATTTATTACTAAAATTATAGGTTAACAAATATATATATATATTTTAAACTAAATTAGAAATTTCAAGTTGCGTCAAGTTAATATAAAAAGCAAGAATAAATAGATATAATCAAAACACAAATCTTAGTTCATTATTGTTAAAATGAATAAAATGAATTTTTAATGAATGGCTTAAAATTTTATAAACTCAATTTCAAATGAATTCGTGAAATAAAAAAAAAAATAAATAAAATGAAAATTATGGAAATATATTTGTCGAAAATATGTTCTCAAGAAGGAAATCTATTGAGAAAATAAAAACGCATAATCCGCTGCATGTGTATCTCTACCAGAAACTTTGAATACACAAGTGTCATTAAAATCATAACGCGTTGTCAATTGCATATCTCATGAAGGATTAACCTAGAGATTTTAGACTGACAACTCCTTTACTGTGTTTAAGTCTAAAGTCATTGTCATTATTTAACTGACTGCTCATCATTCTGTTGTCAATCATTCTTATTTATACAGAATATCCTGAGGTACAGAGTTTGCCATAAATTACAAGTTGACAACATTTTTTCCTTTTTAATAAGCATTATTTACATTTTTTCAAGATACTAACTTAACTTGCACATTTTTGTTATTATTTATTTCCTAAAAAAATTCTGTTATTTTTCATTTTTCTTAATAATATTCCCGTCAAACCGTCTCGAAACGGATCAATCGGGCTTGGAATTCCAAAACGGAGAGCGAGCCATCTCGAGACGGTTAGTATTCCAAAACGGTTTATAATAAAGTCTAACTTTTTATTTTCATTTGTATTTTACTTGTGTCGGTCGATCCGGTTTTACCGGATCACCCATATATATATATATATATATATATATATATATATATTTTTTTTTTTTAATAATTGATGTCAAATCTTTTTCAAAATTCCTTGCTAATTATGCATTATTTCTACATTTTCCTCATTTTTTTCCAAAATTAGTTTTTTAAAGGGGCATCAAAAATTGAATTGCACAGGAAAGAGTTTGTGCTTATCATTTGCATTAGGGACAAGTTCACCAAAACATATGGGCCTGTGCACAATTTGAAATACTCATGAGGTGCAAACATTGTGTATAGGTAGACAACAGCTTACTGTAAATATAAAATTATCGGACAGTCTACAGATACTTTGAGACCTTATCTATCTACTAAAGGCATAATGAAGACCCTGGTCAGACTGTGCGGATGCACAGGCTGGTCCATCTTTGTTTTGTGCATATTTGAAATTGTTGGAAATCCCAGGCACAGGCTCATACATCTTCCATAAATTTTGTATCGCTAATGCCTGTTGTACAAATTTAGGAGGATACACTTCCTATATGCATTCAACAATTTTGCACTAATCCATCAAAAAGAAACTTACCATTTGTATTCGGAACCACAACATATCTACCAGAAGAGTTATCCTCCCTATATTTTGTATTGATAATGCCCGTTGTACCAAGATAGGAGAGTACATTAGTGATGTCGGGGTAGATGGGTTCTAGAGCCACTTGTTGATGACAACTTTCTGACGCCATTCCTACAGTTCGGAACATTGTGATATTGACAAGAGGACTGATTTTGGAATGATTTTGGAATGAAATTGAATGAGTGTGTGGAGTTAGTTTAGAGTGAGATAAAAAGGAGTTAATCGAATATCACTAATTTTGTTCAAGATGAACAAAATTAGCGATATTTCTTACCTCCCTTTAATAAAATATATGTACTTTTCTGTTTGTGTGTCTTTGTGGACAAATCAAATACTTTAAAAGCTAAACCAGCCAATAAAATTGCATAATGATTTGATCAATATGAATTGAATTTTGTTCCTTTTGAATAATTTCAAAATGTTTTTTAATTATTTTGGAGTGTTTTTGATCAATTTGAGTGAGTGGTTGGAATGAATGAATAGAGCACTGAGAGAATGATTAAGAATAATTTTGATGGGAATGAGTGTCTATTTAAAGATGCTCTTAACTGTATAAAAGGAGAGAAAAGCAACATTTATCTTGCTTAGAAAAATATAAAATTGAAATCTTTAAACTCAAAAAAAAAAGTTGAGTCAGTATTATGTTCATCTAAACAGACCTATTTGACTCAAAACAAGTTTTTTTTCTTATACAATGAAGGCTAATGAAATTCAAAATTCAAAACAAATTTAGCCTATTGTGCTTGCAGAGAAGCTTAATTGTAGCTGGTAACAGAGGAGTTACCTACCATGATCTGATACAATAATGATATTAGCACAGTTGTGTAGATTATTTCTCAGTAGACTGTCCATCAATTGTTCTATCAGACTGTCAACATACTTTAACATTTCATCTATCTGTAATGTCATATTTGGATTTTTCTTTTTCACAAAGCTACCCTTGTCTTCTATATTCTCAATTCAAAATTTTCTCAAATTTCAATTTGAGATTCAAGCCGTAATTCTGTTTTAATACTCATTTTAATGTATAAATATAAAAGATAATATTAATAAGTTGTTATAAATAACGACTTATTAATATTGTCTTTTATTTGCATACATTTATTTAAATTTGAAATTTGAGAAAATTCTCAGTTGTGCCTGAGAAAAGATTTATAACCTCTGGCCCAGAGATATCCTTGTCTTTTATGTGTTAAGGTTCACATTTTAAATGACATCATCATGGTGTCATCTTATGCTCATTTTCGAGGTAATTCTGTTATCAGATCACTTTAAAAACGTTTTTTAAAAATACAAATGTTGTTAATTTGAGGAAAAGAATCTGTAACTTGATTTTGTTTGAAACAAGCTGATTTTAATCTCGTCTAGAATAGAAAACTTGTTAAGCTTGCAAAGAAGTGCTTTATAATATGAGCCTGTTCGTGACATTGTCAATAATTTCAAATGTGCGCCAAGCAAAGACTCTGGTAAATAAGGCCTCGGCATATTTTAAGGCAGTGAGACAATGTTTAAATTACACGATTTTACATCTAGGCAGCTCAATGATTTGCACCTAACGCTCTTGCCAAATTGTTGGAAAAGTCATGCACAGGCTCATATCTTTTCTATTCTATCTATTCTAGACTCGATTAAGATCAGCTTGTTGTGAATAAAATCTCATGACAGATTCTATATATCCACATTACAAAATGTATCATATTGCAACTACTGTAAGATTTTTGCCACTCTTGAATCAGACATTTTTGTTCTGAAATTCCCGGGTGCAATTGAAGCATGTTAATGCAACCAAAGTAAGCTTATAGAAAAGCATACATTGCACACCCTGAAGAAACTCCTCCTCAATATTTGTGACCTGTCACACAAAAAAGGACCATCTGGGTAGTGGGTAAAGTGTAAACCCTGGTCAGACTGCATGGCCTTCACAGACTAAGTTTGAAACTTTAAGCACTTTGCTAACTTTTAAATCAAGAATAATCAATCTACCTTCATTTGGATTTTTTTTTAAATGCTATGATCTGGCTGATCTATGCTGGACCCAATCTCTTTTTCAAATTTTTATTTTTCTTACAGAGTTCTCAGATGGTCTCTTTTCGTATGACGGGTCACATTTGCTTGGACCTGTTTATATGGTAGGTTGTCAACACTGTACCTCATCATTTTATGGATTTGTAAAAACAAGAGAAACATGACATGGGAAGATACTTTACAGACTTTCATCCTTTTGCTGAATCTCTTTACAAGAACACCGCCTATGAGTGCCTACACTCAGCTGTTGAGTGCTGGATGGTGAAAAAAATCTTAGCCAAAAAAGGGCCATAATTTACACAAAATGCATCTAGAGTTATCCCCCTCAATATTAATTATAAGTTGCCCTTTGATGGTGAACATATGTACGAAGTTTCAAGTAAATGCCTTCAGTAGAAAGAGAGATAACACAAAATGTCAAAGTTTTCGCATGACAATGACGACAACAACAAGCACAAGATCAAGGGTATAGCAATACCTTTGGATTTAAAAATTGATACCTGTGGAATTTCAGGTTGAAACTTCTGTCCTGTGTTGTCAGATTTTCCTGTGTACAAAGTTATAAAGGTTTCACACTGCGCCATAAAACATTTACCTCAAGTGACCTTCAATAGTGTTCTCCTACATACCTGTGGACTATCAGGTCCAAACTCATGTCCTGTATTGTCAGGTTCCCCTACATATAAAGTTATAAACTCGGGGCGTTTTCCTTTTTCCATTAACATCCAGTCTATTATCTGGTCAATACCATCTTCATAGCGATAATTCCTCAAAAAATAAAAGAATTGTAAGGACTAAAGGATATGTGACTTAATTTCTCATTTTTTATCAAAACTAGACTGTCCAAAATGGAACTGATATCCCCCTTCAAGTGCTTGTCCTTAATGAAAGGCCATTTTCAATCAAAGGGTCATAACTCTGTCAAAAGTCAATGGACCAACAAGCTGAATCTTTTAATATACCCCTTAAACATAGTTTTTACTATGCAACCATTTTCAAATTCATCTTCTTTAAATTAAATTACCTTTAAAAGAAGATTTTATTGATCTAAGAATTATTGTCAATGAATCCTGTTGTTTAAACTCATTAGAATTGTCTCAATGAGAAATTCTGTTGAGTTCAAACAATAAAGGATAAAACAGAATTTATGTCTCTTACTCGAAACCAAAATATGAAAAACAAATTTAATGATTGCTTTTTGGTGGTCCTGTAAAAAGATGGCTTAACACATATTTAACTGTATTGTTAAACTATTGCATGTTGTAAACTCTTACAATCTTTTTGAACTAAGATTTCAAATAGAATGTGAATGGGTCAACATGAAAAGTCACATATAAACAACTCACTCCTGATCTCCAATTTTGACCTTGATACTTGGCTGCTTTGATTCATCATTTATGTTGTCTCCTATCCAAAAAAGCGAAGCTGTCTGTTTGCCTTGTTTCTTTGCTGTGACCCAAAGCTAAAATCAAAACAGAATTTTGTTTGATTGTATATACCACAATGGCTTTTGTCAAATTTCAGATGAAAGCATTTTGATTGGGTTAAAAATGGTTTTATTTCTCAATGGAAAAATTGAGTATGCAGGTATTTTGTACTTAGCTTCCGTAATAAGTAGTCCTATTAAAAAATCAACCATATTATGGAAAAAACTGGGTTTTTTTCTTCATGATACTTAATCTAAGGTTTGAAGAGAGTATTTGCTGATTTCATGTTCCATGAATGTATAAAACTGAAACCCGATATTACATTTATGTATGAATCAGCTTCGAGTATTCACACTATATGAATAGGCTTTTTGTCTCATACCTCTATGAAATAAAAAAATACTCTTGATTTCTTAAATGTAGGCAATAGCAATATCTTGGGTTTTCTAGGAAAACAACTGAAAAATTAACTTACCCTAGTCATGCAGAAAACGCAATAGAAATATTGCATCATAATCAAAGTAAGGAAATCACTGAATTCACATATAGTGAGTAACCATTTATTTTGAGAATAGAACTTTTAGACTGATCCTATTTAAAACAAGTATCTGGTGTTGTATGCAACACATAAAGTCCCCTACCGGCTTCGTTTGTCTCAATGTTTTCCCACGCCAATTCTATCAGGGACGTCAAAACCAGGTCTTGTTTTGGAAAGGGTTAAACAAGACTTACATGAATTGTTGTCTCTGCTGTGCCCACTATACAATTCATGCAAGCAATAGACAGATGCAAGAAATAGTATCAATAACAGTTACCTTGTCTGATCCAAGATGTTTTTCTTCAGTCTTGTTGGTAAGAAATGAGAACTTTCACTGGAGGTGATTAATACTGCTGCATCACCACCCTGACTAACATGGCTTATAAATTTTTTTACATTTTAAAACAGGTTTCATCAAGTTAGCTTGCTTAGTTATTGCAGGATCCATTTTTTGCCATATTTTCACTATTTCCGTTACCATAGCAACCGCACTTTTTGTCAAAGAACAAAGATAAAATGATGTGCATAATCTACACATTGCCATCTAGTCATATACCAAGTCTCATCAAATTAGCTTGCTTACTTATTAACTTATCGCAGGATCCAATATTTTTTGCCATATTTTCACTATTTCCGTAACCATAGCAACAACAATTTTAGTCTAAAAACAAAAATAATATGATGTGCATAATCTACACATTGCCATATAGTCATATACCAAGTCTCATCAAACTAGCTTGCTTAGTTATTATCTTATCGCAAGATCCCATTTTTGGCCATATTTTCACTATTTCTGTAACCATAGCAACCTCAATTTAAGTCAAAAAACAAAAATAAAATGATGTGCATAATCTACACATTGCCATCTAGTCATATACCAACTTTCATCAAAAACACTTGCTTAGTTATTATCTTATCGCAGGATCCCATTTTTGGCCATATTTTCACTATTTCTGTAACCATAGCAACCTCAATTTAAGTCGAAAAACAAAAATAAAATGATGTGCATAATCTACACATTGCCATCTAGTCATATACCAACTTTCATCAAAAACGCTTGCTTAGTTATTAAGTTATCGCAGGATCCAGATTTGAGCGGACAGACAGACGGACAGACGGACGGACGGACAGACGGATGGACGGACAGACGGACGGACGGCAAACCTATAGTGAACACCGGTAGGGGACTAAAAAAAAATCAGGTTATATACACTAAGATCACACTGCACATATTTGCAGTCTGTTCTTTTTCTATACCTCCTGCCAAAACAGAAATGTTCTGGGTTCAGCATGACAAGAGTTAAGAGCAACTTACGGGTTCTCCTCCCCACCAATCTGGATCATGTTCTGTAAACTCGTTAAATTCTTTATTAATCTCCGCATCATACATGTAGTTCTCTATTATACCATGGCTCTCTGGGTAAAGTCCCTTGAAAATTAACAAAAAAAAAAAAAGATCTCTAAAATCTATGGCTCTCAGGGTATTATAAAGTTTCTTAAATGGTTTCATAGAAAATCAATTAAATTCTCTATAATACCATAGCTCTTAGAGTATAGTCTCTCGAATACTTCCCTTACCAAAATATATTGCCTCTTCCAAACATTTGCGGCAAATTTGCAGCAAATTTGCTGCAAATGTTTGCGGCAAATTTGCTGTGTATTCATTTTTCGTATGCAAATGAGCTTTCTTGCAAACAGTTTGCCGCAAACTTGCAGCAAACTGTTCTGGCAAACTCCCGGCAAACTCTCTGCAACCTTGCCGCAAACATCCTGCAAACAATTTTTTGAACAACTCTCTTACTATAAATAAGGTATTTTTCCATTTCTAATAAGTTTCTTTTGTAATCCATGGGTCATAAATGTTTTTATGTGCAATGTTTTGGTTTCTGAAGGTTTTTAGTTAAAAAAAAAAAAAAAAAAAATATGGAGTCTGCGGGATTTGAACCGGGGTTTGCTAGTTAAGGTCACAAAAAATATTTTATTAATATGTAAATCTGAGATTTCTTTCTCAACCTTCATGATTCTATAATCATTTGTCAGAGTAGACCTATGCTGACCTTCAACTATACCTTAGATCACTATACTATTACCCTATCTAAGTAGAAATTGATAAACCATACCTTTTTAATTGCTACGCTCAACCGCTGGACCACTGAGGCAGACGGTAGAGATGACCTTTTTATATAGTAATAAACTTAAAATGGCTTCTAATCTGCTGCGAACTTGCTGCAAACTGTTTGCAAGAACAGTTTGCTGCAAACAGTTGCCGCCAATAGTTTGCTGCAACTGTTTGCAGCAAATTTGCGGCAAACTGTTCTCGCAAACAGTTTGCAGCAAGTTCGCAGCAATGATGAAGTAGTTAAATTTATATATGTGAGCTGTATAGCAAAATAGAACCGTGTTAGGAGGGTGAAAAGTTTCAAATTTTGGAGGGACTACACTGGGTATACAGGCTGGCTGGGTTTAAAACTATTCCGGTTTATGAATTATTGGAATTTAGAATGAATATTCCTTAACCATATAAATGTTTTCTGTTTTGAACCTCTGCTGAATGATCTGACCTCTTATTTAATATTCTCTTTATACTTTACCAAGATGGTATCTTTTCATGTTTGGGATGGCTTTTGAATTATTTACAGTTACCTTCTTTGAGCATGTGCACAAAAATTCATATATCTTTAATAGTATTGAATGAAAATGATATATATTAGTTTAAAAATGGAGTATTCAGCTGCTTTAGGTACCGGTATAATGAAGGGACTGGATGATATAATAAGAAAAAATTCTAAGTAAATTTTCTTCCAACAGTATTTTAACACTTAGATACAGTGAATGCTAAGATCAGAATGCACATATATTCAGGCTGATCTTAGTCTATACTGTCTGCTAAAGCCTTATGTCGGCCTACAGCAGAAAATACTTAGATAAGCATGGGAAGGTTTAATAATGACTCAAAATAGCGTTTTACAAATGTCATCTGTAAACACCTGAAGATTGGCGACGCGTGTCTATGTTTATTGAATTTGACACTCGAGTCGACGGACCAAAATGACTGCTTGTCGTGAAAACCCCTTTAGCGTGAAATATATTTTAAGCATAATGGCCGCCGAAACTTTCGACCGCTTGCAATACACAGGTAAAATTGACGATTGGGACACTATTTAAGCGGCCGCCGGCCGCGTTGACAGGTTGCTTGCTGAATACAGGTAACATATATAGTAAAAACTTTCGGGGGGACATTGAGCTGGCCGCTGAAGGGAGGTGCACGTTGAATGCAGGTGGCCGTAGGACCAGGTTTGACTGTATTTACAACTGGGATGAAACTTATAAGATTTTTTTCAAAGTTCATCTTCTTGCAAACTCGCTGCTAAGTGCATGATCTAACTAATGAAAAAATGTGTTCTTGCAAACTTACTGCAAACTTCCTGTTTGCGAATAGTTTGCAGGAACATATTTTTTTTATCTAAGGTGTTTGCAGAATGTTTGCAGTAAATGGATTTTCTGCCGCAAACACATGTTAAGTTGCTGCTAACTGTTCTTGCAAACAGATTAGTTTGCTGCAAATTTGCGGCAAATTTGCTGCAAATTTGCAGCAAACTTTGTATTTCTGTAAGGGTTAGATAGATAATCAATTAACTTCTCTATAATACCATAGCTCTCAGGGTATAACTCCCTTGAATAGTTAGATAGACTAGAAAGCCATGAATGGCTTGTGTCGCTCCACAGGCTTGAATTTCTTGTAATAGCAAATCTAAGTTTTGACTAGATTTTTAGATATTTTGGCTTCTACTGATGTTGAAATGATTTTCAAAGTTTCCACTATTGTATGTATAGAGAAATGACCTCCGCCCATAATTGACATATTTTTCTTCAAATCACAATAATTTTTGGCTGAATGATAATGGATCACCCAAGGATCATACTAATGAAGTTTGATTGATATCCATCAATTACATTCTGAGAAAATGATTTTCAAAGTTTCCACTATATAACATATAGAGAAATGACCTCCGCCCATAAAAAACATATTTTCCATTCGATCACAATAATTTTTGGTAGACTGATAAAGGGTCACCCAAGGATCATTCATGTAAAATTTGGTGTATATCTATAAGTTAGATTCTGAGAAAATGATTTTCAAAGTTTCCGCTATATAACATAAAGAGAAATGACCTCCGCCCATAAAATACATATTTTCCATCTGATCACAATAAATTTTGGTAGCTTGATAAAGGGTCACTCAAGGATCATCCCTGTGAAGTTTGGTTGATATCTATAATTTAGATTCTGAGAAAACGATTTGCAAAGTTTCCACTATATAACATATAGAGAAATGACCTCCTCCCATAAAATACATATTTTTCCTCTGATCACAATAATTTTTGATAGACTGATAAAGGGTCACCCAAGGATCATTCATGTAAAATTTGGTTGATATCTATGAGTTAGATTCTGAGAAAACGATTTGCAAAGTTTCCACTATATAACATATAGAGAAATGACCTCCGCCCATAAAAAACATATTTTCCATTCGATCACAATAATTTTTGATAGACTGATAAAGGGTCACCCAAGGAACATTCATGTAAAATTTAATTGGTATCCATCAATTAGAACCTGAGAAAAATCACTTTTTACCATATTTGGAAATTAGCCACGCCCATTAAATCCATGTTTTTCATTGGATCAAAATTTCTTGAACAACTTTGAAAGAGGGTCACCCAAGGATCATTCCTGTGAAGTTTGGTTGAAATCCATCCGGTAGTTTCTGAGGAGAAGATTTTTAAAGAAAAAGTTTACGACCTGACGCACGGACGGACGGACACAACGCCATGACAATAGCCCCAGTGGCTTTCAGCCAGTGGAGCTAAAAAACAATTAACTTCTCTATAATACCATAGCTCTCAGGGTATAGTCGTCCATCGAATAGTTACATAGAAAATCCATTAAATTCTCTATAATACAATGGCTCTCAGGGTAGAGTCCCTTAAATAGTTACATAGAAAACCAATTTAAATCTATATAATACAATGGCTCTCAGGGAAGAGTCCCTTGAATAGTTACATAGAAAAACCATCAAATTATATATAATACCATGGCTCTCAGGATAGAGTCCCTTAAATAGTAACATAGAAAATCAATCAAATTCTATATAATGCCATGGGTCTCTGGAAATAGTCCCTTAAAATATTTAAATAGTAAGTGTAGTGAGAGCTCTTAGCGTGAGAAAATTTGAAATTTGAACTTGATGTTGACAATTGCTTGACAATTTCACTTTAAAATCAGGACTCTCAGCACTAAATCTATTTTTTGAATGGTGTTAAATGCCACCTTTACCAATCTTGCAGAAATTCATCTTTTCATTTGCGCCCTTGGTATCATCATTAGCTTGGGCAATGAAATGTCCTTGATAAGGACATACCCATGTGACAAGAAGCTTAATCGGCCGCTTTTGCACCAATGACATAGCCGCCATCATTGTCGATTGGTAGAGCATTGGTCTCCTAATTATGGAGTCACAGGTTTGGTCATTACCAATGGGTAATGGATAATTATACAACTATGTGGGATGAGCAGTTTGAGGCTCAGAAAGGATAGCAAAGTAGTAACGGAGAGACAAATATCAGGAATATGTAGTTTGGTGCACCACCCGTTGCAAAATGACTGAAAGTTCATTAAAAGCGACACTCAAACAATTCCATTCAAACAAATAATTGCACCAAATCCTTTTAAATTGCTAGTCTAACACCCAACCACCAAGTCAGGTAGGCCGTCTAGTAAGCACTTGGACAACATTGTGCAACATTTAGAGATGAAAATATCAACATCTTTTTTTCTATAATGAATTTAAAGGGTCAAGTAAGGATGTCATGTGAATTGGCCTCTTCATATTCAATTGATAATAATTCAATTGTAGTTATGTTCACCAAGATTAGTGCATCCTGATGGCTGAAAAATTGGTTTCATTACTCAAAACAACTTTGATTACACAGCTTTTTTGTTAGCTTCCTCAGAAAGGAGTCCCATAAACATTTAATGTATTTGAGGGTAAATCTCTACATTTTTGATGAAGAGAGCATTTTTTATTATATTGAGGTATGAAATTAGAAACCTAATCACACTAATGTATGAATCCCCTTTGCTTATTCATACAGTGTAATTAGGTTTTTAGTTTCATACCTCAATGAAATCAACAAATACTCTCTTTATCTCTTAATTGACATGAAATTTACCCAATTAACGGTAACTTACGGTGACAATTGTGTAGTGATTTGGGTAGGTCTCTGTTGGAAACATGGATCTCAAGTATGAAGTTCGAACCCCACAGTCACGTAATTTTGATATTGTTGGTGTCAACCCTCTCTTCACATAGTTGGCTCTGAATCCATCAAACGATATCAGTATGAGAGGTTTGTAGCTGTAAAAAAAAAGGGTTGCTTTTGATGAAATCCAGCAATCCAGATAAGAGGATTATCTAAACCTGTTTTTTCTCCTCCCAACTCTATGTTGTAAGAACTCATTGAAATTGTCTTGAGAAAAATCCATCGAGTAACAAAAACAAAGAGTTTGAGTAACAAACATTTCTAGATCTACAGGTAGAGGGTATACTTAATTGCAAATTGAATTATTTCAACAATACTTACACAAAGCCAATACTGTTCATAATCATTGACAATTCAAATAAGTACCCACAACATATGGTTTCAATGAGAAATAAACATTTGAAACTGGAAACAACATGTGTTTGTGAAACACAAATGCCCCCGTAAAAGCAATATTTGTCAAAATGTTAATTTTGACAGATGACTTTAAACCTTGAAACATGACCTTGACACATACTGATTCACATCACAAAGATCTTTAATCATGCAAATTATGAAAATGGTATCTAAAATAGGCTTGAATGAGCTCAACAGCTTCAACGTAAAGATTTTAATAAGTTTGACCTTGATAGATGATCTTGACCTTGTCATATGACCTTTACCTTGATATCTACATCTACATGAAAAAGTACAGTTTTTTGGTTTAAGTTTTTGAGTTATTTGCTCTAAACAGATAACCTTTACCTTGTCACATCACCTTGATTTTGGCGTCAGCAGATGCATATCATTGAGATCTATCATCATGCCAAATATGAGGCTTTAATCTTGAATAGCCTTGAAAATATTGGCAATATTAAGTTTTTTGGTTGTGTTTTGTGTACAGACAGATATACCAACAGACGGACGGACAGACAGACAGTAGTAAAACAATACATCCCGACCTTTTGATGTGGGGGCATAAAAAAACTCTCTTCTAGCTGAGCCATCGATTAATGCTTCAAACATGACTTACTCTGACAAGCAAACACTCTCTGTATCACATGGTAGGTCTATCCAATGAGCCAGGAGATTTGATGGCCATATGGCAGTGGGTAAATAAGTTCTCTTTCTGGCACTAATATTTCCCGTGAACTTTGTCAACATTCTCATTCCGGTAAGTAGCTCAATGTCACGGATTCTTGCCACATTATTTTTAAGATATTCTTCATCATCCTGATAAAGTAAAATACCGTATTTTCTCTAATAAGAGCACCCTCCTTATTAGTAGCACCCCTACTTTTTTTAGTAAAAAAAATCCATTTCAAATGCCTTAATTTTAGAGACTTTTTGAGACTTTTTCTCTAATTTGAGATGAATTTCCTCTTAACAATCATTTATATGATTGTTTAGAGGAAATTCACCTCAAATTAAAGGGAAAAGGGCCTATAAGAGAGAACAATTTTAATGATTTTACTAATACTCCCTGATGTTATGTATAGCTCCTCGGAGCTTTTATGCGAAATATGCTACATTTCTTGGCAAAAATGCAAATGTAACAGCAAATTTACCAAACTTTGAGCTTGTCATAGGACCTTAACCTTGGTATTTGCAGATGTGTATTCATATATCAGCATATTGAATGTGAACATTGTATCTTAGAAAGGCTTGAAGAAAGAAAATGTTTAGTTTTTTGGTTAGGTATCTTCAGAAGTTTGATCTTGATAGATCTATATGACCTTGACTTTGATATCTACAGATGGGTATCCATGAGATGTATCATCTTCCTATATATGATACTAAATATGAGCATTTAAGTTTTTAAGAAAAGGTAAAGAGATTGGAAAAGGTTAAGTTTTCCAAATGTATTACCTTGATATGTGACCTTGGCCTTCTAACATGACCTTGACTTTAATGTCTGTAGTTTTGTATTGTTTAAGTCTATATTCAAACCAAACATGAACATTAATTGTATCTTAGGAGAGCGGAACTGTAATTTGTTATGCAAAGTTTTGGAAGTCAAGTACATTAACAGTTTTAACTGAGGTTTTCCTAATGATTTCATTAGGAAACCTCAGTAAACATTGTGAAAGAACATGAGTTCCAAATGTTGCAGAACTATTGGGGATCCATACCTTAACTTAAGAAGAAATACGGTATGACATATTCACCAATCAAACCCTCATTATTAAAATCTTACTTCACAATTCATCCTCTCTTTCACATGCGGTAGGACGAATGACAAGATGTCTAGATTGTCCGCTGAACATTCTCCTATGTTGGTTTCCTGCGTGGTACATTTTGTTATGACCATGTAAAAATGACTGGGCACTGGAACATTGCTACTGCTACTGACATATCTGGTGAATACAAATGAGTGTGTGGCATTTCAAACATTTTCACAAACGTTAAGCAGCCTAAACAACTACTTAATGCAATAAGAATATTCACCGACTGTTTGATTGATTGATTGAATGGGGTTTTATGCCACTTTCAACATTTTTTTTCAGTTATATCGCAGTGGCTGCGGCACAGAACAATGGATTGCTGGTATTTCTCTCACCAGTACTACCATCACATCGTTTCCTAGCCTCCAGCTGCTATCTCACATAGGACTACGATTATCAACCCATTGGTGAGAGACAAATAATCAAAAAGAATGAGTGCTGCCATCTGGGATCATACCCGGGACCCAATACCAAGTCTGACTGTTTGAAGGCGTTGGGGCTTAACCACTAATCTATCGACACCAGGGCCCATAATGATAAGTATTGATACTGACTAGACGATCCAGATCTACAGATGACCATAGGCTTTACTTTGAGCATATATGTGACCTGTCACGAGAAATGAACCACCTGGGTAGTGTGTAAAGTGTCAACCCTAGTCCTGCAAATTTCGCAGACTAACTAGGGGTCGGAACTTTTCACACTTTGCTTAATTTCTGTATCTGGAATGAAATATCTACCTTCCAGTGAAAGAATTTTTGAAAAGCCACCTCTGGTAGATCTATGCTGGACCCAATCTCTTTTGCAAATATTAATTTTATGAAGTTTCAAGATGGTCCCTAGGGTTTCCCTCTATGTTCCAAACTGAGGGTCATTTTGCCACATTATGACCCCCTTTAAACTAGATAAAGAATGTTTCTTTGACAATTTTGGGGGTCATTTAAAAAAATGGGGGGTCAAAATTCAAAGAAACAGGGGGTCATGGAAAACCCTGGTCCCTTTTTGCGGGCAGATCACATATATGAAATCCTTGGAAATGCTACATAAAGAGTAAAATTTAATACAAAAGTTTCATTATCAGTGAAACACATTACCATCTGCATTGTGATATTTCTTTGAGATCGGCTGATCTTAATCAAGTAGAATTGACAGAATGTGCTTAGTTGAATCGTTATGCTGTTGATTATATTTTGCTTTTAAGATAAATCATAGATAAAAAGTAGTGAACACAATTTTCATTGAAACAATCTTTTTCATATTTCCATGAAGTAAAGCTTACTTACATATCCAATATATGATCAGTATCGGCTCTTCCATCATGATTTCTATCAAAAATTGGTCCAACACTCACATGAATCTGCCTGAATTCTACAGCATATCCCTTCACTAATTTCCACAAAAAGTTCCAGGTTTCTGAAATAAAATATATATCATTTTTATGTTCCCAAATTCCTAAAAAAATTAAATGGTCACATGATAAGAGGCATTCTGTGGAAGTTTAAAGGAATGAGTTGAATTGGCAAGGAACCCAATACATTATCAGTGTGTCGCAAAAAATACAAAATAGTCAATAAGCCCTGGTTACAAGAGATATTCTGTAAAAGTTTCATGTAAATCTGACCGAATTTGTAGAAGGAGTTGTGTTAATAAGCAACTTTACGCGAAGGCTCTTTTTTTCCACAATGCAGATTAATATCAAAATGCCACCTATATGTGTTTGGTCTGGTGACAAGGGAACATTCTGTGTAAGTTTTAGGCAATTTGGTCCATAATTATTGTAGGAGATGCATTTAAAAGCAAGGAAATTTACATGAAGGTCTTTCTTTTTTAGGAAGCAGAATAAGATTACAAAATCACAACAATATATGTGCATGGTTTGGTATTGAGGAACATATTGTGAAATTTCAAGCAAATCAGTTCATAATTGTAGAGGTTGTGTTAACAAGAAAAATGGATGCATTGACAAACCGAGAGACAGAAAAACAAATGGACAGATCAATAGATTAACAGAGTAGATGATACCAATATACAGCCATCTTCCATGACATAAAAAAAATAACAAGTCTTTGATCGTGCAATACTTCTATAAAGAATATTAGTAACAGACCAAACCTTCTTTGAATTCCGTATACATGGGTACTATATTTGAAGAGAGCCTGGACTCTGCTATTTCATCATCTGTAGTAGCAAATCCTGAAATATTTACAAAAATAAATACTTTACCATGGGTAATTTTAGCGGTGATTTATTTTCCTATCTCCAGGAGAGACAGAGGTATTAGTGAGGTCATATTTTAGCAAGAGAGAGATATTTGATTTTTAATCAAAAGATATCTACTGAAAAAAAAATTGACAATAATGACCAAACAGTGTAAAATTATGACCGTATGCTAAAACAAAACTAAATATTTTTATAGTAACCTGGATTAAAGAGGTATACACATTTGGATTCCTTCGACATACTGTGCTTTTAGAACTATGCAAAAGATTTTTAGAATTTTTATCAATAATCTACAAAGTATAATAATGAAGACAATGCTCACATTGAAAAAAGATTGTCAAAAGAATATGCTAAAATGTAATAAATGAATCTAACCTGGATCAAATAGGTACACAAATTCAATGCCCTGTTTAATTCCTTGTTCATCCCCTTGTACCTCATGTTTGTATGCTGTACAATCTGGGTTTACACTGTCTGAGAGTCTTTTATCTGGTATAATACATACAGATTCTTCTGACTTGTAATTCTCTGCCTATAATGAATAATTCAAAATAAATTTTGTCAATCAAGGACAAGTATTTTGATCACCTTTGAGTATGCATCTTTTTAGTATTTCCAAATAAACAAGCCATTTAACAAACAAGAGTACTGCCTACAAGTGCCTAGGCTTAGCTGTTTGTTTCTGGATGGTGGATGAACTTGCTGGATGGTGGACAAAAAACGAAGTAAAAAAGGGAAATAATTTACACAAAATGCATCTAGAGTTATCTCCCTTAAGATAATAGTTTGCTTTTTTGGTGGTGAACACGTTTTGAGTGAATGCCGCCTCCATTAGAACCAGAGATATTACAAAATGTCAAAGTTTTTGCATGATGACCGCGAAATCATCACTGTTGACAACAACAACAACAATGACAAAGACGCCAAGGCTATAGCAATACTAAAAATGTAAAACCTTAATCAAAGGTGACTCATTGGACACATTGATTAAGGTAATCAAAAGAAAGGATAAAATTCATACCTGATAATTTGTGAGTTTGTATGAAGAGAGAAGAGGTTGTTTTTTGTCCTGACTATACAACACAGAAAATTGACGTCCATTTAGCTGACAGGCTGACATACTGTCTTGTAACATTGGTCCTCCAAATGGAAATGTTTCTTCACTGGCTGAATCTGGTGGGTTGAAACTTGATGCCTTAAAATACACCACGGATCAACTTTAGAGGGGGTAAAGCCAGTCTTAAATATTTTTTTTAGGGATGAGAACGAATAGCAAAATTCACATTCGAATATTCGTTTTGAATATTTGAATATATTCGAATATTCGTTTTGGTTTCATTCAAAATTAAATATCCGAGTATTGTTTCTATCCGATTACTATTCCTTTTCTTGTCCCAGGTTACTTTAACTTGTGCAAATTATGAATAATAAGAAAAGAGATTCAATTTAACATAAATCGGATTCTCTTACTTAATCATGTAAAAATATGCTTGATAGATATGAAATTAAAAATTACAAAATTCCGATGGCGCGACCCGAGACGTCATTGAATCTCCAAGTAGGGTTACCTTGTGTTGCTCACACCCTGAGGAATGGTGAACTTATTAAGAGAATCAAATCACATCCAATAAAATTTGAATTATTTGTCTTGATTTTACTTTATATTACCTTTTCATGTGACAATAAGAATTAGTACAGTGTAAAATATGCGATCAATAGTTCGTGAAACATAATGATTCAAGTTATTCATGGTTGTGCACTTGAATTATTGCTGGTGAAAAGACAATAATTTACTTTCCTTTAAATCGAGTCAAGAGATAAATATTAAATTTCGTTTAGGCGTTAAGTCGATTGTTTCGAGGTATTCGAAAATTTTGCAGATAGGTCTCAACTCTTTAAAGGTGTTATATTAACACATTTATACATTGGTCTATGTTTAACTGACACACTGCTGATAAGAAGATTTGCAACCTGTCATAATTATTGATTTTCCTTGTACCTTCTTGACACCAATATACATACGATTGAAGATAAATGTAAGAAAATCGTTTCAATATTGAGAAATTACTTTCCACTTCTTGTAATTTTCTTTCCAGAAATTAAAGGCAAATGCTCAAATTCAGTCTCATAAAAACGAGTATTCGTATTCGAAAATCGTATTCGAATATTCGCAGGAGAAACGAATATTCAAATATTCTAACATTTGTTCCCGTCCCTAATTTTTTTTAGATTGAAACCCTCGATGAGACATTTCAAATGAGTACCAACAACATACGGTTTAAGTAAGGAATAATTAAATACCCCCTCTGTCTGAAGCTCTGATACATGCAAAATCTTAGCCTTGATTGTAGTTGAAATCAATGTGATAGTTTTCTGTCTTGAAATATATTTTAAGATTTAAACAGAAAAACAGTATAAACATATGATACACCAATATAAAACAATTAGGTTCAATTAAGCGAAATAGCAAAGTGTGACCATTTAAGTTTAAAGCAGTTTAGAAGTGTTTCCAGGGGTTAACACAACACTATTGTAAGTGCCTATAAATATATAGGCAGTTACACTGGTGTTGCACTGACACCTTGGTTTGTGAATCAAAATGAAATATTGTACCAATATTATAGGTGCCAGTAAACAAATAGGCATTTACAATAATTTTGTGCTTTCATCTATTATTTGGAGGCTGATGCCCTTCCAACTGAACAATGACAGTGAATATTTGATTAATGTGAGAATGGGCTATTAATTTAGTTAGACTTACCCCTGCGTCACATTTACATGTGGTTTGTCTTTCATTATTTCCAGAACAAGGTAGAGGTTGTGTCCCACCCTCAGTATCTATAGGTTGGCTGTTTTTCAACAAATGGCTCAATGTTCCTTTAGTACCGTTATTGTCTGCTGGTGTAATTTCCAGAAGTTCTGAAATTATGAAAAAGTTATACATTGATCAAGCTCAAAAGAATATCTTTAGACAACTGAATTGCAAAGGCTTGAAAGGATTTGTTTAGACGTTAATTTATTTGAATTGTCATAGTGCAGTTGGTAGAGTATTGTACTGTCAATCTAGAGGTCCCAGGTTCAATCCTCGACGGCAGCACTCATTCTTTCTGACTATTTATCTCTCACCAATGGGTTGATAATCAAAGTCCTGGCTTCTTATTTGTGAGTGTCAGACTTGCAAAACTTGCGCCCCTTAAAACCATGGAAATATAAATTTGAAGCAGCAGTTTGATAGAATTGAAGATAAAGGTCATGATCAATACTTTAGATTCAAAAGAAAATAATTTCAAACAAACTTCCACAAATCCCTGTGTTTTCTGCACCTGTTGTCTTGTCTGTACCCAATAATTAAATTTTTATTGACATACAGCAATTTTTAGACCTTTTTTACCTCCCTTTATGTAATAGGCTTGCTTGACACAATATTTGAATGCAGCTGAAACTAATTACCAGCCATGAGATTGTAGAGTTCTATATTTTCAAAAGGTTCTGTAACTATGCCTTTCTTGAAATCGGGTCCATGTGCAAGAAAAATTCCCTGTAAAGGAAAAATAAGAGTATATTCATCTGCAATATACCACTTACAAAGGCAACAATCCTAATTTGAAGTGAACCTGATGAAAACTGTTGACTGTCAATCTTGGCATAATTAAATCAAAACTCCATACTTATACTTTAGACATGTTCTTGAACTCTATACTTGACAGACCTGACATACAGGTCCAACAAACATATTATATTATATACTTATTTTGTTTTGAACATGTTTGAAGAGAATTTGACAAAACTTTTGAATAATGTACAGGCAATGAGGGTGTAATAAATATTGTCACTACTTTTGCACATGTCAATATGAGCTACAGTTGTTACGGTGATTCTACGACACTACAGGACAGAAAAAGGCAGGCATTGGTCTGCTCCTTAAACATGTTCAATGGGGCCTAGAGTTTAGCACTTAAAGGCTTGGTCACATTTACGTTAATAAAAGTGGTTGGTCATAGTTATGCATCAATGTAGTCAGCCGTAAAATTTAAGTAGCTGAGCGTATACTGCGCAGTAAGTTGACCGTAGTGTCTTGGATATTGTAAAAAATGTTCAAAGTCTATTCAAGGTATAGTACGTTAATTTGGCCGTACTGTCAAAGTAGTTGATCCCTAATTATACGTAAATTACCAGTAGTAGCACTTTATGATTTCATAAACGTTTGTCCCCGATACTACAGTAAACCAAGGTTGAACTAGCGGTTCACTTCTCTTGCAGTACATGAATCTGAATTTTGTCCGCGTTGGGTAGGGAAAAAGTATGTTGTAGAAAATCATGGTCACAATTCACATTGTAAACATAATCTCGACATAGTGAAAGAATGCTGTACTACAATGTGCCCTACATAGACTGCGTAAGTTAACCTAAACGCCCGTGGACTGAACGTTCTTCTAATGTATAATCCTACTGTAGTGGCCGCACAAATCTTGGGCATGTTCAAAATCCCTACAGTGAAAAAGGTTTTTCTGTCGGAGTTTGAATGTAGTTCAACGTAGAAAGAACTTGTTGAATCATACTCTTGCCGAATTAGAACGTATTGTTTACCCTAGTTTACCGTATAAACCGTTTAATAAACATCTGCCAAGTTAATGCTACGACCAAGCAGGGGAACACTGGGGTTGGACCATGTTCAAAGTACGAATAGAATCGGTGAAATTGATCAAATCTCATCATGAAGCACACATGAATTAAATGGATTGAAACTCACCAGTTTTTACAACAAATTAATTATAATACCCAGAGGTGACTGATAGAAATGCTAGGTTTTAAACCTTATGATATATTTAAAGATCGTAATTCTTATCTATAGAATAACAAACAAGAGATACTAGTGCTTGGGAAATAAATAAATGGTGATTTTCCATTAATTAAAATTAAAAATTAATCTAATTTAACTTCTTATTTTTACGCAGTTCTTCGTAGTTGTTCCTTCTCGCATGTACTTCTTTCTACAGAAACTGTTCGATGGTACCTTTGTTAAATGTACCTTATCTTAATACTTCAACTTAATCGTATTAGTTACATGGCTTGCCTACAGTAAAATGGAGTACGACTTACTACGATAATTGCCGTAAATGTGACCATAGCTTAACTGAAAGACAATAAGTTTGTCAGCCTACCAGCCAAGGAATCAAACCCATATCAAACTTTGTGGAATTTAGAAGTCAAGACTTAACTGACTTAGCTAATTGGACTGACACAGACAACGAAAATTAATTGGCTAAATATAGTAATAATTTGATAGCAGTGATGGGCTGATTAATTGATATAATCGCTAATCAGTTGGTTTGGGCTTCCAATGCAGATAATCGGTTAAGAAACCTCATAATTACCTAAACTTATCCATTGGTGATCACTGACCATTATGTTTTTCATTATCTATATCAAAAGCCAAAGATGTTTAAATCATATGTTATGCCATAGTGTATATTCATAGAGAATTATATTGATTTCTAAGAAGTAACAATCACTAGTTGATTGTGCTCTTTCAAATAAAAAAAATAATGGATTATGATTTGAAACAGATTACCCAACACTAGTTGATATTGTCGAAAAAATTAACTTATTTCGACAACAATGACCCTCTGCAAAAGAAAATTTAAAACATATCAAGATGGAATTGCCTGTTACAAGAAATTCCTTCTCTTATCACAATGGGTTTTTGGCACTTTTTTTACCTTAAACTGACAATTCATAATCCACCTTTGAAAGGTGTTTGAATATAGACTAAATTCTTTAATGCTTTTAGTGGCAAACCGAGGAATAACACTAGATTATCCTTTTGATAAACTCACCACCTTAATAGAAAAACTATCAAAAACTTCTACCCACTTTAAATTATTTCACCCTATCTTGTGTATCTAAGCAGAGCCCAATAAGTGACATTATGCAAGAATGTTGCATAGCAATCACATACACAATGACATGCTTTAAAAAATACCCAAAAGTTTTCACCATTTTGTCTCAATTATACATTAAAGAAATAGAATAATCAATTGTTTTTCAGGTAAGATCAATTGATATTTCATTTCTTGAACAAAATATTACCTATGTTTAGACTTGTGGCATTGTCACTTATGTAAATATAGATTTTGTTGCTCACTCTACGAAAAATAAAACAATCTTACACTGAAACAAATGATTTTATCCTCTATATCTACTCACATGCATACTTTCAAAGGCCTCATCATATCCACTGCTTCCTTTTGGACAAGAACTCTCATCTTCAGGGCTGCAACAATTTTTTTAAGACAGAGGCAAATTAAAATTTTTAAGCAAGCAGTACTTTACCTTACATATAGAGGCATGTATAGGCAAACCAGAACATAGATCAAATTTTCAAAATTTAATTGCCAATTTTCAGATTCTATGAATTAAAAGGTTGTAATATTAAGGTGACACAGGGCCCTTTAACCTGAAAAATCTGGGGTAATTATAAATTTTGGAGTCAATGGTGCAAAAACATAGCCTCAAATCAAGCACAAAGCCATGGAGATTTATCGTCATTGTTATTCTAAATTCTCGTAACTACAGCTTTGATCAAAGCTGTAGTTAGAAGGTTTTAGAAAAACATCGACGATATTGCTATTTCTAAATTCTGACCTATGGTAAAATGAAATAACTCACTGCAGTAACCACTTATCTTCCACATCTAGAACAATATTCCCAATTCTGTCATTGTTTGCGTAGTGATGTCGTATGGGTATGGTTTGATTAGTGTATATCTTCAGACGTAAGTTTCTACATGCAAGTCCATCCACGATGTCATCTACTGATAACTCTGAAAAAAAATGGAAATTTGACATAGTTTATTGCCCCTAGATACTAACTGAACTTTTAAAAAAAAGACCTTGACCTTATTTATAGCTTAGGATTTTCGTAAGACTCAATAAAAATATCCCTGTACTGTAATTTCAAAAATGTATACTGATGCAGGGTAGTTTTTGGTCATAATCTTATAGATTATGATACTGCCTTTCAAAACTTACGTAAATCCCATAAATGGATGAAGTCTATAAAAAACATTGTCATATCAGAAAAGAAGTCATTCTGTAATTGTTATCTTTCTCTTAAACCTTGTGTTTGGGGTACTTATTAAATGATTCAGCTCAATGAGACAAATTAAATGAGTATCCACAACACCCACAGGTTTTGTCGTTTTATTGTTGAAATATTTTAGAATATCTCGGGAGCTTTAAAAACCTTCTATCTGTAAACAAATGGTACACAGGAGACAAATTTACAACACATATGAAACTCCATTCATTTGAACAGATTTGCATGTGTTTCAACACGAATTTTAACAGTTTTCAAAGCAGCAAGACGACCTCAAAATGAATTCTTGGTATTTTTTGCACAAGTACCACCATTAAATCTTTTCCTTAGCCTCCAGCTGCTATTAAACTAAGGTTTAGTAGAAGGAACACCTGGGATCATTTTGGGGAGAGATATTGAGAGATTCTCTCATTTTTCTGCAAGCAATCTCATTGAAACTTGCTTAATGAGAGAAGAATCTCAAAGCAAAATTGAATAAAGTGAAAGATTTTGTTGGCTCAATGTATATCGTTGTAAATGCCTATATAATTATATAGGCAATTACAACTGTTTCACACTGAGCCATCCATATGTTAAAAATTCTCACAAAAAATTCTTTATTTCTCATTGGATATAGCTAAATGAGATATTCTTGCACATGCTATTCTGAGCCAGAAATATCCCTGAAGGACTATGTGCTGTATGTGATTGAACCAGTGTGATCCCTTGATTGAGGATTGGGAGTCTGATTTACTTGCAACTGCTGTATGACTGGGGAAATATTTATTTGCTCAACCAGTTTCATCAAGGTCTCACAACATATAACACATATTGAATTCCTGTCCAAAACAACTGTACATTTCCATAACATCAGGGGCCCCAGCCATTCAGAACACCACTAGGCCATTCTCACGATCAACCTCGGATGTACATAGACAGACTTTTTTTAAAAATTACGGAAAACCCATTGAAAAACTGGATGATGTCAGTTAAAATGGCGTTAGCCCTCAAAACTTTGAGTGAAAACATTCAACATCGTCAACACTACTTGTTAAGTCACTGACGTGAAACCATCTTATCCATATATAAATATCTTTAGATTCTTAGTAAAGGCTGAAAAATCTTAAATTTTGACAATGACTTGCCATTCTCAAAAAATTAAGATTTTTCAACCGTTATTTACTGTTAAAGATATAAATCTACAATTTTTCTTACACTTTTTCCGCCTAACAAAATGCATGATTTTGTTACATACCCATCCGCCTTACATACATCTGAGGTCTGTTGCAGTTTACAAAAATGGCCGAGTGATATTCCGAATGGGGCCCCTGCTTACCAGACTGTGACTGTACGACTTGTGATTCATACTGTTTGTAGTTGATGAACAGGCTACCGGTCGCTCCGTCAAATTTCAACAAACTTTTGGCGTAGGGCATTTCAGAGTCCTCCATGTAATAATCAAAATCTAGCTGACGTCTTACACAGTCTGTAGCACTTATACCTGAAAACATATGTTTTTTAACCCTTGTTATGCAAAACCCCAACAATAAATGTTTTGGCAGAAGATTTATATGCAGTCTGATCATGCAGTCTACAAATCCTGTTTGTCCCTTTAAAACAGATTTGTTTGTAGATTTGATTTTCAAATGGAATTATACTGACCAATAATAAGAATTGCTAGGGCTTGCAGCTCTTTGATTTGATGAAAGTTTTCAGATAACCATTAATCCCCATCACAAAGCATTCTGACTGGTGAAAAAATTCAATCATACCTCCATGAATAAAATTTTGAGCACAGCTATCTTGAATGAATTAACATGCTATACATCACCTAAATGTGAAAATTATTCAATAAGTTAAATTTCTGCTTTTTTTGTTTGATGACATAAATTATTAGAAAGCAAGCGAATTTTTAAGCATTCATGGAAGTATGAAAATTAAAACCTCATCACACTTGTGTATGAATCTAGTTTACATATTCGTAAAGAGTACTTAGCCATTTATTTTCTTACAAATTAAAGAAGAACATTTTCTTTTTTTATTATTTTTTTTTTAAGAAAATACTAAGTGCCAATACCTGGGAATAATATGTAAAATGTAGTTTAATGAAAACTTTCAACTAACCATGATCAGATACCACGATAACATTCACACAGTTGTCTAGATGATTCCTGTATAACTCTGTCATCAATTTTCCTAAAATATCATCCATTTCCCTCGCCTTTATAAATACCTATTGATAAATAGACATTTATAGAGAGATTCAAATAATTCAAATCTTGATCTGAGATTCCAACAATAATTCTTGTTGAGTTCAAATTGAATTAAGACTTATCCAAAAGCTGACAAGAATCAGTGCACTCACGAACAAGGTGGCACCCTTACAGTGCATTGTCTCCAAAGAAATTAAATCTATGCTGACAATTAGAAATTGGAATTATTTTTAACATAGAGCTAAATTTTGACCCTTAATTTTCACCTATGTGAGTGGATACCAGTGAAGTAGCCACTTGGTCATTAGAAAAATTTAAGACCACACTAAGCTTCAAGTTTTTCAAGTTTTCCAGGGCTGATTGAAGTTCAGTTTATGATCTGGATCACAGCAAGGATTTAAGTGACACAGGTTTTGTGTGTCTTAAAGACTAGAAAATTAGTTTCCAGGACCCTCAAACTATCTAATGTGAGTCACATAGACCCTATGTAGATTGACTTCAGAAAAAATCAATGACTGTTTAAGCTCAAGATTTATGTAAAAACAAGATAACTACTTACTCAAAAGATATAAATGTAAGCTACAGCTAAAGCTCTTTATAAAGTTCACTAAGAGTCCAACCATTTAGCCCTCTACCACTGTATAACCCAATATAACCCCTTACCACCCCATGGACCAAAAATATAAACAATTTTTGTTTATGGATTGAGGGGGGGGGGGGGGGTAGAATCGGGATCCCTTTGATTTTTGAACACATCAATATAAGCATAAAAATATTCCTACCTCTGGACTATCAGGTCCATTTGTCTGTGCTAGCTGACCAGGCTGATCAAAATACATGGTGATGAAGTCCGGTCTGTTGGCTTCAGACATCTTCAGCCAACCAATAACTGTGTCCACCATGTCTTCATTTGACTGGGAACTGGAAGTCAGGTGAAAATTTCCTAAAACCTCATAACTCACTAATTTAGATTTCAAAATAAGGTATTAAGTTAATGCAGTAACAAGCTAGATGAAATGAACAAAAGCTATTTCTTGCAATGCTAATTAATACTTCAAATTATTCTTGTTCAAAAATAGTGAAGTTTTAAATCCATGAAAAGAGGGGTGATATCCCCTAGTGGCTCACTAGAGATTGACCCTATATCAGTTAAGTCTGAGTGACTCTAGACATAAAGTTATTCATGTTTTTAATTATTTCAGCTACATGCTCATTTAAAATTAATTCAATAACTTGAAAACAAATTACCCATCACATGTGAGCTCTGGTTGCCCGTCTACCATGATATCACTACCAGCCCAGTAACAAGAAGCTGATTTCTTACCATGTTTTTTTACTGTACTCCATAACTGAAAGGAAAAACATTGCAATCTGCAAGAAAAACCTGTACAATTTTAACTTCATATGTTGACAAAGCTTTGAATGATTGTTTGTGGATTTAACACTGCTTTTAACTTTTTTCAGATATATTGTGGTGGATGGTGCACTTTAATCCATGGCTTCTTGTTGTTTCCCATACCGGTACAACCACAAGACACCAGCTGCCCATTCCACTTTTAAAGGCGTATTACTTATCAGGGGTGTGGAATTCCTATGCCCGACTTGTCCGACATGAGCTCTTGTCCTACATTAGCTCCACTTGTGGGCAAGTACAATTTTCTAGGCTACTTGTCCAAAAGTGGATATCAGAGCAAATCTTGGAACAATTCTTTAAAGATCTAGGACAAAAGTCTAATGTTTGTATCAAAGGGTGAATAAACAATGTCTTTAATGAAGAAAATGCTGAGTTACAGCATTTTCTTCATTAAAAACAATGTTTTCTTAATATCTACCATTCCATATTATTTTTTTGCGGACAAGTTTATTTTGATCCTTGACAAGTGAGAAATCAATTTTTACTTGTCTGTGGACAAGTGGAGAAGATTCATATTTCCACGCCCCAGCTTATCATTTGCTGTTTGGTCACAGACAAATGATGCATATCACAATGACTTTTGTAAATAAATGTTGGCCAAGTCGGGATATGAATTCACGATCCCAGGATCGAAAGCTAAATGTTGTCATACTCTGCTAAAACCTCGTAACTACAGCCTGTGTAAAGCTGTAGTTACAAGGTTTTGTTAGAAAAACGACAATGTATTTCAGATTTAGAGATAGCCGGGCTGGGCATGTTGACAAAGCACATCACTGCAGCTTCTGAATTTATGTTTGCATGATCTCTACAAGTATCACCAAATCAGATTAAATTTTTTTTTGGTTAACTTATGTCATGCTGATTTTAGATATTGTTTCAAACAATTGACAATTCTTTTCATATTTTAACATGTTAGGCTAAATTTATACCAACAGTAATTCAGAGGCATTAATGCCTCAACTGTTGAACAGTTACATAATAGTACTCGTGTTATAGTGGAACCTGGAATATGCAATATGATCTTTAAATTTCTTCGCTAAATGAGAGAAGAGTTTAAAAGTTGACACGCCATCTACACCTTCACAAACTACAACTTCACATTATAGTCACCACAATAAATTGACTTAATTTTTGTTCCAAAATAGCTGCTGATCTGAAATGGAAGAAATCATAAAAAATGCTTACAGGTTCACCGCCCCACCACTGTGGATCAGACCTAGTCTGGGTAAACAGTTTGTTCATAGTCGGGTCAAACATCTTGTCATTCACAATACCATGGGACTCCGGATATAGACCCTACAAAATATCACAGGGAGATGTTCTGCTGATTTTTTTTTGAAATATTTATGATAATATTGTCTATATTATCATATTTATTTTTAAAAAATCAGCAGAATATCTCCCTGTGCAAAATATAACAAATCCTCAGTGTAATTTCAAAACCTTGTTAATACAGCTTGATAAAAATTGTAGTTACAAGGTTTCGAATTACACAATTGCAACATGCATTTCATCATTTACTATTTCATGGTGATTCTGGTGACGATATCCTGTAAAATATAGAATACATTTGATCACTTTTGAATATTAACCCATGTGAACTGGAATCAAGAAAAATAAGAGATGAAGAGAGTATTTGTTGATTTCATGGAGGTATGCAACTTAAAACCTAATCACACTGTATGGTTTCAGGAAGCGGATTCATACATGAGTGTATGTTTTTAGTTTTATACCTCCATGAAATCAACAAATCAAATTTTCATCTTTTATAATTTAATATGATGGAGCATAAAAAGTAACATTTTTTCAAAAACAAAACAAATTTCTTATGGGACTACTTTTTGCAGAAGCTAACTAAATAGCTGTGTACTCATTATTTTCATTGAAAATAATACCAATTCTTCAGCCAATCAGAATGTACGAAAATTGATGGAATCATCTAGAACTTAATTATACATTTATGATTTGGTAGTAATAAATGATGAAGATCAGCCTTTTTATATATGCTATCTTATCTTAGTCTTACAACCTGTAATTCCATTTAATACCAGAGTGCTAAATAAGTGAAATTTTTAATATCTTTCATATTTACCCTGCACAGGCAAAAAAGGAACATTTTTCTAATTTGGTAGATTGCGGGGTTGTGGAATTCCCATGTCCAACACAAGCTTTTCCACTTGATGGCAAGAGCATTTTCCTAGGCTACTTGTCAATGTACAAGTAAATACCAGAGCAAATCTTGGAACAGTACTTAAATGATCAAGGACAAAAAGTTTTCCTTATGTTTGTATCAAATGGTAGAAAATACTGTCTTTAATGAATAAAATGCTGAGGTACAGCATTTCTTCATTAAAAACAATGTTTTCTCAATATTAACCTTTCCATTTTTTTGCGGACAAGTTCATTTTGATCCAGGACAAGTAAGAAATTGTGCGTGGACAAGGGTAGAAAATTCACATTTCCACACCCCTGGATTGTAATGAAAACAGCTGCTCATCATACTTAGGAATTCTACTTACAATAATTAAGAATTATTCTCCCACTGGCAGGAGACAAATGTCTCATGTCACAATGACTTTTGTCCGATGTCGAGTAAAATTTAGGTTTTTGAGCAGGAGATCAAACTCATGCCCCAAGTTTATTTAGAGCTCAAACCAGCCCTGCCTTCAGGATGACAAAACAGTGCAAACAGTTTGACAATAAAGGGGGTGATTTTTGCGGTGGTTTTATTTATGCTATATTGGTTGTCAAGCTGAGATGTGCCAAAATTAATCCACAGCCAATATTTTTCATTATCAGCTGAGACATTCCTTTATTACATGTATAGGAAAATGTAATCTTGCGTAATGAACATTTTAGCCAATTCTGATTAAATTTAAGCAGACGACCACACTTATTCGAATTGAAAAATTAATAACCCCAAAAAACGCCAAATGTGGACACTGCCAATATAAAGCCGTTTACAGTATGTCAATTGGCAAGTGAAAATGCAAAGCAGGGTAAAATTGGCTAACTGTTTTCGCCGTTTTGTCATCTGGAACACAGGTAAACTAGGCTTTGCTGTGATAAATGGAACTTAATCCCTGATACTACATACCGTAATAATAGTATAAAGGTTTGTGTCTGTTTTGGTTGGATACACTGGCCTCAGGTACTGGGTTTGAACCCCACAATATTGTAACTTGTGAATCACAGGGGTGATGTTTCTCTGTAGGTAGTCTGCTCGAAACCCACTCAAACCAATCAGCAATAAAGGATTCCTGCAGAAACAAATCTTAAATAAAATGTGGGTTATTGAAAGATTTAAATAGATCTATGGAGAGTTAGGAATTACAATTTTATCTTTTGCATTATTCTAGGTGTAGTTGGATGTTTTCACAACAGCTATTCACAAAAGCTCAAATCATAAAAAAGGGGATTGGATGGAGGGCATTCATCTTTTGTCACAGTCCACATCGCCTTTATCCTATATTCTTTGCTGGTAGCTTTGAGCATGTAGATCTATAAATTTCAAATCATGGTTACGCCTGTCATTCACTGATTGTTTTCACAATATATTGACAAAACTATTTCCTTTATATCAAATGAGGGTCCCCACCTTATCGAAACAATTGTGGATCAACATTTCATGCAGAAATTCATTGTATTGCATACAACGTAAGATTTAACGTAAGATATATCTTTTTCGTGGGAAATATACTCTATTTTTAAACATCCGAATCCTCTTTAGAGAAACTCCAGATCCGCCGCAGTAACTAGAAGGAAAAATGCAGCCATGTGAGAGCGGGGTCAAAACCGTCACTTGACCTTCAGTTGTGACCTTTGGCTATGTCTGTCTTATAAACTCACAAATACGAACAAAAGCAATTCTATATGTAGCTCCGATATGTGATCACGAAGTTTTGAACAGCATAAAAACAAATAGCGACGAGCAGTTGTGTGACAGTCTTGTCAAAATTTTAAAGGTTTTCCCGCGCATTAATTGCCACCTTGACTGGTACAAGATTCGATTTTAGACTGAAACCACAATCTATTTTAGACTGGTATATCATCGATCATTACAAAGTCGATAAACGAGCAAACGCAAACTTGGCCGATGAAAATCATAAAACAGCTTAGTTTACTAATCAGAGATATTAAATAATAATATAAAAAAAATGATATCATTTGCTATCATTTACCCCCACATGGCTAAAAGTAAATCTTTTTTGTGCCATTTTACGGTGCTTCCGGTAACCATAATGGGGTTTTGGTGATTCTGGTGCTGAAATCGGTTAATTGTCGTACCGCATTTAGAAGGTCATTGTGGTGGTTTGATGAGGGCTTTTATTTTGTTCGACAAAAACCATCGACATTCTGAATGTTGAATTTAGTTATATGTACAGTTTTTGAATTTGACAATAACTGGAACGTGTTTTATTATTACGTTCTTTATCAAATTATCAATAAAACAAACAAACTTCGATTAATTACCTTTAATTTTTAGATAATACACAATATTCAAATATCAAACAAATATTTTCTACTACTTCTATACGACATTATTTTTCAATGTTACCGCCTTTCGACAAGTTTCCATTCATGATAAACCAGTTATGCGTACATATGACGTCATAATCTACAATGTTGTTAAGCATTTTTCAGCGCATCTTTACCTCAAATTATAGAACAATAGCTTATGTTAAAGTAATATCACATCTTGAATCTAAAGCATCTAATAACGAATTTGAAAGACACTAATTCAAGATTAAAAAACGCACACACAAACACACGTGTACACATTACAGCCTTCAGTGAAAAAGTGTCTCCTCATTTCATATGAACTCCAGACATAATTTGATTATGTAATATTTTCATACGATACAAGCATTAAGTGAGTATCTTTTTTATCTTTCTATCAATTACAATGTATAAATTGAAGAAACTATCATTACATTTTGTTTAAGACAAGCCGATCTATAAAAAGAGCAGTTGGAGGACAGCGAATCTCGAGTATTCCTAGACTAGTCCTTGATAGTAAAAGCAAATCAACGTCGACCTTCGAAAATTCTAATAAAATTCATTATCAGAGTAATGAATCTGACATAAAAGACACAAACACATGTGCAAAATTAATTACAAACAGAGATATAATAGATGCATTAGTTGCACCTGAAAACTTAAACAAGATTTCTGAGTCAGAAAAGGGTTAAAATTCACCTAAATTCTATATCAGGGTAAAATTCCACTAAATTCAATATCAGGGTAGTGAATCTTTATCTAGAGGCTGATATTAATAAGTTTTTATTTATAACAACTTTTTAATATCATCTATTGTTTTAATACATTAAAATGAGTATTAAAACTGAATTATGGCTTTAATCTCGAATTGAAATTTGAGAAAAAGTTTTATAACCTCCGGCCCTGCTGTAGATATGTTGTTTCCTTTGTAGATTTTATATGTGTATTTGCTTTTACAATTATAAGAAAGGCTTTTCGAGGACACCTGAATTCAATTATGTACATTTCTGAATTCCTTTGATTTTGAAGTGGGTTGCTTGGGTATGTGGGTTTTCATTTCTAATTTTAGAACTTATCGCGTTAGGGATTCCCAAATTCCTGCCAAGCCCATGGAAAATTGGAAAACGTTCAAGTATGTTTGCCCGTGCATAACCTGTCATATTTCTTTTGTTCGAAATACACCACATGATACCAATTAAATTGGTCTTTTGATATCACACAAAACATCGATTGAATTGTGTCAAATTCAAAAGATATATTGAGACCGTCACAGGAAATGGGACCATATGGAAATCTTTAAAATGAGTATGTGAAAAAGAGATTGTTTCCAGTGAAGGTCAGCCAGTGATCACATTTGAAAAGTCATTCACAGGAAGTATTTTATAATCATTACGATTAAGAAAATTGGTCAATTGCTGAAATTTCGATCCCAGCCGGACGTCTGACTAAGGTCGGCACTTTTGGCACAACTCAGACGGTCCGATTTCGCATGACGTGTCACATAATTCTAGGGCGTATCGGATATATTTTAATGAGTATTTATTGACGCAAATAATCTTGGGATTTTAGAGAATGACGTGGAGAGTAATAACCTTTTTCAACAGTTCTGTGCATGAGGCACTCCAAGGCATGTAAGGCTCCACTAGCTTTAGAATCAACTGATTGTTAATGCTCTATAACGGAAAGATTCAGTACGAGAACGATATTTAATGATTTGAAAAACAATCATACATGTATATAAGTGCGCACACTTGCCTACAAGACAAAACAATGCAATGATAATGCTGTCCAGATGGATACGTATTTAAGATCAAAAGACGTTACCCCGATTTCACCTTTAAGTGCGTTTGTCTTAAAAGATATTTTTCTTTTTTTTTTACAATTTTATAGAAACTCAGATAAGCTATGAAAAAAACATCACATTTCGACGTAGTATGTGTTAAAATTTTGCAGTCTTATCATTTTAGCTCGGCTGTTTTCGGAGAAAACCCGAGGTATTGCTATAGCCTCCGTGTCGTCGACCTCGTCGTCGACGTCGTTGTCGTCGTCGTGCGAAAACTTTGACATTTTGTTATATCTTTGGTTCTACTGAAGGCATTCACTTGAAACTTGGCACACATGTTCACCATCAAAAGAGAAACCTATGCTTTCAAGGGGGATAACTCTAGATGCATTTTGTGCAAATTAAGCCCCTTTTTCGACTTAGATTTTTTCCCACCATCCAGCACTCGACAGCCGAGCGTAGGCACCCGTAGGCGGTGCTCTTGTTTAAAGAAAACACAACCTTTACTTGATTTTTGGTTCATACCCCTTTTCTTCGTCATTGAATAAGAAAGGTGACATTAACATTTGAGTGAGAATGTCACCTTGAAATACAGTTCGGCTATTAACATAAGTCACACAAGGCCGCCACAACTCTCATATATCTATTTTTAATTTGCACGTGGTACCTTCTTATACAACTAGATAAAAAGAGTAATATGAAGTTTTTTGTCGGACAACAAGACCGGAATGATTTCTCGAATGTTTCAAAGAAGTGTGTGTTTTTGAAACAAATAAATTTAACTTACTTTTTTTTCACATTCTATACAACCAATAGCTGGGCAAAAGGCCCCGTTTTTTTCTTTAAATTTTATGGTGCCATGTCAAAAATAAAGTTTAGAGTTTGCCCATGAATAGTAAGAATTGTTATTGCATATTCAAAATGGGAACTCATCATAGTGCTAATTTCAACTTTGCTTTATAACCTAAACCCTATTCATTGACTCTTTTAAATTAAATGTGTCTGATCTGGTCTATTTTTATATAAGTATATTCCATATGTAACCTTATTTGGGTATAACCTTTCTATAAGTGACATATAATTTTGATCACCTTTTGAGAAGCTTATTTAATTTAAAGGTATTCCGTGCAATACCTTATGTTGTAATTCGCGTTTGGTTTGGCAAGCTTTAACTTTTGGTGAATAAGTCTTTTTAGCTCCACTGGCCGAAGGCCAGCGAGCTATTGTCGTGGCGAAGTGTCCGTCGTGCGTCCGTGCGTAAACTTTTCTTTAAACATCTTCTTCGCCGAAAACCAATCGACGGATTTTAACGAAACTTGGTAGAAATGATCCTTGAACCAACCTCTTCTAAAATTGTTAAAGAAATTTTGATTGACCCCCCAAATATTAGCGTGGCAAGCATTTGCTTTTTTCGATAATAAAATCGTAAAAAATCTTCTCCTCCTTAACCAGTGGGCGGATTTTAACGAAACTTGGTAGATAATCCTCTTCTAAAATTGTTAGAGAAATTTTGATTGACGCCCAAATATGGGCGTGGCAGGGCGTGGCATTTTTTCATTTTAAAATCTTTTAAAAAAAACTTCTCCTCCCTAACAAATGGGCGGATTTTAACTAAACTTGGTAGAAATGATCCATTGGTGACCCTTTACTCTAATTGTTGAAGAAATTTTGATAGACCCAATATTGGTGAGGCAGGGTGGGTCATTTTTTCACGTTAAAATCTTTAAGAATCCTCTCCTCCCAAACCAGTGAGCTGATTTCAATGACACTTGGAATGAATGTTCTTTAATTGATCCTTTACTTTATTTGTTCAAGAAATTTCGATTGGCCCCAAAATATGGGCGTGGCAGGGCGTGACATTTTTTCATTATAAAATCTTTAAAAAATCTTCTCCTAAACCAAAAGGCGGATTATAACGAAACTTGACATGAATGTTATTTAAGTGACACTTTACTTTGATCGTTCAAGAAATTTTAATTGACCCCCAACTATTGATGTAGCAGGGTGGGGTATTCTTTATATTTAAATCTTTAAAAATATACCCCTCCCAAACCATTGGGTCGATATCAATGAAACTTGGCATGGATGTTCCTTGGGTGACCCTATACTTAATTTGTTCAAGAAATTTTGATTGACCCCCAAATATGGGCGTGGCAGGGCAAAAGTCTGGGGTTATTAAAGCAAGTGGAGCGATACAGGCCCCCTATGGCCTTTTTTTTTGGGGGGGGGGGGGTGATTTACTGTAATGACACATGTATATTATTTATACCTAAGTATACAGTGCAAGGTCGCAGACCCCCAAAGGGTTCCATTAATGTTATATTGAATTTTCACCCATCTATGCTGAAATCGTAATCAGCCCTGCGTTCAGGATGAAAACGGTAGCGAAGCGCTTTCGAAATGAACCCCGCTTTACACGTATGTGCAAAGCGGGGTATCATCACAAACCGCCCGCGAAATGTTTTTACATCCTGAACACAGGGTAGATTTAAATCATTATTTGACTTCGATGATAACATGTTTTCATATACTCCCAGAGGCGACAAAACGATTTTTTTCCAGTTTAGAATTCCTAAAATGTTTGTTTTTTTGTGAAGTACTTTCGCTCTCTTAACCACTGATTTAATTTCAACCTAAATCATAAACAAGAGCACCGCCAATGTGTGCCTAAGCTCGGCTGTTGAGTGCTGGATGGTTGGAAAAAATCTAAGTCGAAAAAGGGGCATAATTTGTTCAAAATGCATCTAGAGTTATCCCCCTTAATAGGATAGGTTGCTCTTTTGATGGTGAACATGTGTGCCAAGTTTCAAGTAAGTGCTTTCAGTAGAACCAGAGATATCATAAAATGTCAAAGTTTTCGCACGACGACTCGGAGGCTATAGCAATACCTCGGGTTTTCACAGAAAACAGCCGAGCTAAAAATGTCAAATCTCAAGTAGTGTCTTCTTAATGAGAAATAACCCGTTTTTGCCAAATGGGTCCAAGTGCCGCTGAAAAGATTTCTTGTTTTCTTTTACGATCTAAAGGGTATTTCTATCACATAAGAATTAAACACATGTAAGCTCTATTATTTAAAATATATCTATAATTAGTGCTTACGAGCGATTCAGGGTTTCCGAATGTTACGAAATAAAACACCCGCATGTATATATCTTGAAATATGTATATAAAAATACCCAACTATCTTTTTATCCTATTCACTAGTTCTTTGGCTCTAGTCTTGAACCACTAATATGTTTTTACTTGGATCTTTTTATTTCTGCTTTGTCGTTATCATAGCGAAACCAGAGGAGCCAAATTGCCAGTCACAAGATGACAATGGAAAAGTCCAAGTACTAGAACTTAAACATGAAATAACTGACTTTAAACTAAAGGAGATACAGCAAGATTTTGGAGAAATCCGACGGGAAATGAACTTGAAGAACCAAATGACGGACATGGATTCAAAACTACTGACATTGGTTGCTGAAGCCCTGCTCCGCCAGGATAAAAGGTTGAAGGCATTGGAAAACGTTCAAGATCAGCTGGTAGATTTGGTCGTAGAACAAAATTATGATATTGGTCAAAAGAAGGGTAAACTTATTCTCTACTTCTTTTCGCGTTTGAATAAATTATATAGAGAAATATAGTTTAAATGGTTAAAATTTTCTAGAGTTATTGTTTTGTCTGTTTTGTCTGTTTTTTTTTTTTTTTTTTTTTGTTTTGTTTTGTTTTTGTTTTTTGTTTTTTGTGTTGTTTTTTCAAGAAGCAATCAGGAATTATGTGTCAGTATTCGTGATCATTTGAACACATCTCGCCTTTAAAAGAAGATAGGTGTTAGTTGATTAGTTAACACACATACTCATGACAGATCTGCTGTTAGAAGGCAAGCAGCACATTCTTTGATTATATATTACATTTTCGTTTTTTCGGTAAAGAAAACAAATTCATTTTGCCAAACAAACAGAGCTTATATTCAAATATTGACGTTGGATGCTTAAGGTTCTTTTTTTACTTTTGTTCGTCCGAAGATTTATTTGAAATATTCAACCAAAATTGTGCATCTATACTGAGTAAAAATAAAAAGTATCCACCCAATGAAACTTTGAATTTCTTAAAAAGTACACACAGAAATTTTATGAAATATGTTGTAAATTATGACCTGACCATTTGGAATTAAAATTGAAACGTTAGATCTGATTTGAAGAAGCGACCAGCGAATTGTGGGCGTTAACGTAGCAAGGGGGTCGTTTTCAAAAATCGCAGACTCTCAGTTAAATATTCAATTGATTTTTCTGACAGTTTTATGCTTGCCAAACGTGAAATTAGTGCGTTAATTATCTTTGATTGATAAGACAACTTGATACCTTCTGTCACTTTCTGCAAATGTTACGTAAAGTGAATACAAAACATCTTACGCAGATTGAAAGCCCAAATTAACCAAATTCTGTCTGCACGTTCCTTGGCAAGAAAAGCATTTCTAAAATTCTCTATTTCAGTTTCTAGCGGACAACATTTGTATTGCCACGTTACGTTAACGCTTCCTCTTGCTCATTGGAGACGCTCGTATGAATATCAAGATGACTAGCTCGCCTTTTAACCGTTAAGACTTAAATGTAAATTGGCTTCATTTGAAAGTTTGACGTTTTTAAAGGTAAAGACATTTAATTGACTTCCGTTTTGAAATAGTGGTTAGGAAGCGTGGTAGCAATCGCGTCAACGTGAATGTGAAAATTCGGCGTGACGTCTTCACAGTGGTCCAATTGAGTTAAAGAGGCTGAATAACAACACTACTCTATCAGAAATGGTCAGCACACGTCTTTATTGTTCTTCTCTTTTAACTAAAGTCCGTAGAATTTTCTCAACGTTTGACGATTTTTGTTTACGCATGTGGTCAAGTTTTCCTCGGTCTCGTTACAAAACTGTGTTGTACACTACACAACTATTGTTTGATTTTCTTAACCACAGAGCATTAGAGGTTACATTCATTTGAGAAGAAACTCAAGATCGAACACTTGACGTACGTCGACGTACAAAACAAAGATTTCGACATTTCTTGAAAAACACCAAAAAATGACATGTTGTTTGAATGAAAATGATTTGTTCATGAGAAAACGAAGCACTGCAAACACATTGGTACCATAATTGATCCCTTGATTATACAGATGTATGAGATATTGACAAAAGAAAAGTGGATACTTTCTTTTTTTTTTGCTGAGTATATATAAATATTTTTAGCTGCGCAATGCAAAATCAATTTCTTCGAGTGATGCTCGAATTTCAATTCAAACACCTTACATGCTTTTTTTCAAATAACATAAATCAATGCATCTAGATCAAATTAAAAATTCGTAACTTGGTTTAGTGGCATTTTAAGTGGACGACGAAGTTATCAAATGGTCTGCAATAATACATTTTTTTCTGTTCTACCTGGTGTCATGGCCATACCCCTCCTACAATAAAAGTTTGGTTTTATATAGTCTTGCATAAAAAGCTTTATGGTAGGACCTATGTCGCCGGAGTGATTTAACTCAGATAACTATTTATACGCCGAAGGTGGTCGTACACTGGTAGATTTTTTAAGTTTGTCCGTCCGTCCCGATGTCGGTCTAACATACCTGCGTCCGTACGTTACAATCTTGTGAACGTAACTCCTCCTTCATTTATCGGCCGATTTGGATTAAAATGGACGACTACATGTACATGTACCCGCAAAGGTGTTATAATGTCCATTAGAAGAGTCTTAGAAATGGACATTCTTACACCTTTGCTGGTACATGTAGTAGTCCGCTTTGTTACATAGGTTTTGGTGTTGTATATTTTACTTATTCGGAGGGTTGCCCTAAATAACTTTTATGTACTATGTTATCTCACAAAAAGCGAAAAATATGTCCGATAATAAAAGCAATCAGTGTGATTTTGTCCTTGGTTTATGTATCCCCTGTTATATTCCGGTGAAAAGCATTTAATAACTCATCAAGAGTATGTTGTGGAAAGACTTTTAAACTTTAATTTTTACATCTTAGACCTATTTTTTGTAAACGAATCTTTACTTAAGCCAGTATTGGTAAATCCATTTGATCTATGTTATATGGATTTATTTAGCTTATGACAGTTAGATTGATAATTTGAGAGAAGGCAACTATTAGATCAAAATTTTATTTTATATTACAGACCTTTTGAAAACAACACCTGTTCTGTTTAAGGCCAAGGACGCAAATTTACCCACGGAATCGACAACCTCTAGCAAAGATGCCATAGTATTCCCAACGAACGTCATGAACGTGGGAGAAGCTTACAACAATAAGACGGGAGTTTTCACCGCCCCCGTTAAAGGTGTTTACATGTTTACAGTGCAGCTCTGTATCGAAGCCGAGAAAGATTTATCAATCAACATTGTTGCTGAAGGCAAAGTTATCTCTGCGAGTTTCTTCAGACAAGAAGATATGGATGGCGTTTGTCATACGTCTGACGGCATCGCTGTGCTGGAGCTTTGGGATGATGTAACTGTCAGAGTAAAGAGTAAATCTGCCGGGGCAGTTATTTACAAAGACAGGTCGCGAAACAATGCCTGGTCATCCTTTTCTGGAGTGTTATTGCATAAATAATTACCCCGATATCAAGACGCAATTATATATAGCACTTATTATTTTTGCCACTTAACTGATTGATAATTAACATATCTACTTAGTATAGAAAGGTGTTTTGACAATGTCGTATCTGAAAAATAAATTGTATTGAAGCATTAACGTCTATGATAAGAATGTCACACCGTAAAATCTTTTAGATAATATCCAGTGTTGGATTTTATTACATTGAATAAATCCTGTCAATGGTGGCTAATGAATATTTCAAGAGCAGCGCATTAATTTTCGAAAATCTCATATGATCAACTTCACGCATCCTTTTCTAGTAAATCAACAAGGGGATCTGATTATTCATTAATTGTACTCATCAACATGATCACTCTACTAATCTTTTGAAGACACATTTGAAGGGACTGGACATTTGCATGCGAGTTCACCATCACAAAATCAGCCCATTCGGAACATCACTCGGCCATTTCCGTAAACTGCAACAGACCTCGGATGTATGTAAAGGCGGATGGGTATGTAACAAAACCGTGCATTATGTTAGGCGGAAACAGCGTAAGAAAAACTAGCACTGTAGATTTATATCTTTTACAGTAAATAACGGCTGAATAACCTTAATTTTTGAGAATTGCGAATCATTCTCAAAAAATAAGATTTTTCAGCCGTTATAAGAATCTAAAGATAGTTCTATAAGGATACGATGGTTTCACGTCGGTGACTTAAACGAGTAGCGTTGACGACGTCGAATGTTTTCACACAAAGTTTCGAGGGCTTACGCCATTTTAACTGACGTCATCGAGCTTTTCCAAGGGTTTACCGTAATTTTTAAAAATAGTCCGTCTATGTACATCCGAGGCTGATCGTGAGATTTGCCGAGTGGTGTTCCGAATGAAAATCAGTCCTGGCAAAAATTAAGGGTGATTTTCGCAATAATTGTGCCCCCTTTTTCGTCTTGAAACTTTTGCATAAGCCAGTATCTGCAGCCGAGCATAGTCACCCGTAGTCGGTGCTCTTGTTTCAGATTTATTTGAGCAAGGACCATTTACATATATTTTTTCGTTCGTTTGTTTGTTTTGCTTTTGCTTTTGGTGTGTTTTGTTTATTTGTTTGTGTTTTTCTCTCTCTCTCTCTCTCTCTCTCTCTCTCTCTCTCTCTCTCTCTCTACTGGATCATAAAAATATTTGATATAGTTGTCAGTTGATAAGCCTATAGATAGCGATAATCTTACATTTATACAGTTTTATTTCTTTATCTGGAATCCCGTTTAGATAAATTTTACCAGTTATCTTACCAGAACTTGTGCTTTTGTTTTGTGAATTTTGCCAACAATGTTATAGTCAGTATGCTTAGCAGTCTTTGGACCCCATTTGAGATAGAGAGAGAATGTCATAGTCATTTTTTACCGTTCTTTTCAAATTAGAAGCATACAGGTACCTATATTACCATTATCATTTTTAGTCTCGCCATTATATTATACATGTAACTTGATTAAGATACTTCATATCCGAATAAACATGTGTATGTCTGTTAGTTTGTTTTCTTTCAAGATAACCTCACCTTTCTCAGATGCAGATTTTAGATCGTTAATACCTGATTTAAAAAGAATGAAAATAGTTAAACGTCGCGATTTTTACATGTGACGCAAGATTTCGGTTATACAAACTTTCTAAGTTTGGCGCAATCTGGTCAAAAATTTCAAAATGTTAAGGTGAATTATCTACATTTTGACTAGTTATACAATTCTGGCGCGGAGTTATCTTTCTTTCTGTTCAATGTTTCATACAGGATTCAAAAAGGTTTAATGATTAATTTTGCAGCACACACAATTAATACATTACCCCTTCACTCATTAACCGACTGACACTTAGGCTTATTTCTAATTATTTTCCCTTTTTAATGCCAATAAATCATCTTTCTATAAATATACACGTGTATATGCATTTCTGTACGTGTATGTAGGTGCGTGCGTGTATGTATATGTGTGTACGTGCATAAATTTTTATGTATGTATATGCGTGTATGTGCATGTGTGTAGGTGTGCGTTTGTGTATATGTATGTGTTGTACATATATATGTATGTATGTGCGTATATATATGTATATATGTGTATGTATATGTACGAATATAAACGTACTTTACTGCTCCATTTCAAAGAAAATCGCATACAATTATTACACTGTCTTTAATATCCTTAAGTTTTTATTGCATGCTAAATATGTTTTCTATATAACTGGAACTGTCTTCAACCAAAATATTTCGAAGTCCCGACGCTGGAGAGTGGGGGGTAACAATACTCTGTATTGGTACTTTCGACTTTTCAGCAATGTGCTTTGATAAAATATTACAATAGATATTTGCCATGAACCTGAATAGAAGACTGAAAATTGTGTAAGTTGACATAGGGACTGGCCGTTACTAAGTTGTTAGAACTTGATGTTTGTGCTTGTTTTGTATATATATATTATGCAAATGGTTGTAAAATAGTGGCAATAAAACATGTTTAAACTAATTCTGGCGCATTGTTCAGTCGGTTATCTGCACCCGATTGTATAAAGTTACCCATTGGTTTATTCTATCCCGGAAGTTATTTCAACCCAACCAGGTTTGTTTTTGAAATAACGGAGCCAATTGGCTGAAAAAATGCATGGTGAAAATATACAACCGATGCCCACATGGCTAACCGTCAGTGCTAATCATAACTGATGTGCGTCATAATTCTTATATTTACTGAGATAGTTTACCGTCAATACCTAATTTTGAGGCACAAATCTAATAGCCTCGAGAAAAGTAATGGAAATATGTAAAGAACCGTCCCTGAGTATTTTCACAGAATATAGATTCTTAAATGCTAGAATTGTTTTGAATTTCTATATACTTTATAAAACCATGTTATGCTTTTAGAAAAAAAATGTGTAAGCCAAGTTCATTACGACAATATGTTGTCGGAAATTATATCATGAAATTGAATATTGATCTTTTCAAAGGGACTAGATATTTTTTGAAAATAAAAGCATTTTCTAATTGCCCTCGAAAGGCCTTCGGTCCACCCTTTCAGTCATTTATTCACGTACAGTAATGAAAAAATAACATAATTTATATTTATCTTATAACTATACAAATATCCATGTGATAATATCCCCTAATATATTTTTTCATGATATCACATAGTTATTTTTAGAACAATGATATAATGCGGTTATTTTTAGAAACTTGCATTTCAGTCAGAAACAAGACAAATAGAGGTTATAAGATAAATATGACGAGCACTTAGCGTATTGTATAAAAAAAAATATCCAACTAGGTTGTGAGAATTGATAATTGCCTCGGCAGAGCCTCGACAATTATCACTTCTCCCAACCTCGTTAGATATTTTTTTTCTCATACAAAACACTAAGTAAGTATTATATATTTATCTTATTTTTGTTTATTATTATTATTATTTTTTTTTTTTTTTTTGATTTGGTGGTCATAAAGCGTCTCAAAGACGATCATAAAAGGGGGCCCTTTTTTCGAAACGATTGCATTGTGACGTATTATCGTTACAATAGAAGGTGACGGTTAGTATGGGTTTTCATAATTACCTTTTAGTTGAGCACGTTCTAGATGACGTTGAATGTGAACATTCAGTCTTTAGCCAATCAGAGACCGTAGCTTTTGTTCTAGACTCATTATTATTCTTAATAACTAAACCAACAGATAAACCGATGATCACCACGATGGCCAGAATAGCTATCTGAAAAAATATATGTATGATAACATATCAAATTTGATCATGTATACATTTAACATGGTGCACAATTTGACTTGTGTGTTATTATTTCTGTCTCATGTTATACATAGAGGATAATCGTTTGTTTCAGTGTAAGATCGATTTATATTTCATTGAGTGTACAACAAAAGCTATATTTTCACGAGTGGCAGAGCCACGAGTGAAAATATAGCTTTTGTTTTTCACGAAATGAAATATTTATCGATCTTACATGAAAAACAAACGATTATTCTATTTCTTTAATGCAAAAATGAGACAAAATGTGACATTTCTAGGACTTATTTAGTAAAGCGCGTCATTTTGCGCGTGTTTGCTATGCAACGTTCATTGTGACGTCACTTATTTCGCCCCGCATAAGATGACGTCAGATAGGATGAAATGCACAAAAGCAGGGTATACGTTTTTGATAATTTCACTGCTTTTGCGGTGAGTTTATCAAGTGATAATCTATCGTTATTTCTCGATAAACCACCGAAAAGCATTAAAGAAAGTTCTATTTCTGTTGCTCAACAACTTTCAAATCTTTGTTTCATCACTTTTAAAAACATTTTTAAAAAGAAATCACGGAAGTAAATTAAACAAAGGCTATTTGATATGTGTTTTGCTGTGTTTCTATAGGCACTTTGTCACTATAAAACATGTTTACATTATTTTCACTGCTAATGAAACAAAGGTTAACAAGAGCAATGCTTACGGGTGACTACGCTAAAAAATCTAAAGCGAATAAGGGACATGTATGCCAAGTTTCAAGTGAATGCCTTCAGTAATATTAGAGATGGTAAAAAAAGCCAAAATTGTCGACGACCACCACGACAACAACAACGACGATACCAAGGCTATAGCACTACCACTGGTTTCTCCAAAGCTGAGCTACAAATCATTTCAATTTTTGATACTTGGATGGACACATAGAAAACAATTGGTTCTTACCCCACCAATACAGAAGTTCTTTACACGCCGAGTTCTTCGCCTGTTTCCTCTCCGAGTCCTCAATAACTGAAAACAAAAAGTGGATACGTTTAGAAGATCGCTTTAAAACAATATTTTTTTACGGAAGCTTGAGATGAATTAGATAGCTGCGGTCTTTCAAAGTTAGAAGGTCTACTGTATTTTTTCATTCGCAAATCAAGTAATGGAAGCCATCGAATGCAACTTAACTGATATTCATAACCTCATCTGGGGGTCGGGGCTTTGTTGAGATAGGCGGTTTTACTGTCGCCAAAATATGTCATTCAATTTTGTAATCATGGTGTCATTTTGAAAAACATGAGATAAAATGTTGTTTTCTGAACACCATGTATTGCTAAGAATGTTCTTTCTTAAACTTTTCTGCATGTAGGTTAGTTTTCTCCTTTTTTTTACCGAAAACCAAACTTTTACGTCTTATCTCTATGAGCTCTTATATGCGTAACCTAGCCCTGCGTTCAGGATAATAAAACGTCGCAAATAGTTTGCCAATTATACCCCGCTTTTCACGTGCACTTGCGTGTAAAGCGGGGTATAATTGGCAAACAGTTTGCACCGTTTTGTCATCCTGCACGCAGGGTTGTATTGCTGTTTTACACGGCTAAACGTCCTTTGACCTTGATTTCTTGTGATTGCTTAACCTTTTTACCGTACGGTTCCGTACTTTTGTTCAACAAAAGAAAAGTATCTCGAAAAACGTTGTTGGAAAGGAAACAAATCTTTTAATAAAACATTGTCTCCAATTCTAAAATTCATTCGACTTCCATATAATTTTTTTAACTTATTTCAACACATTTTGAATTGTCGTCTGACACGTCTTTCAACGCAGTCCACAATGCTGTCGTCTGATGATCGTTTTACAAAGTCTAGCCTATTCACCTACCTCAGACTCTGATCCAAAGTTGGCGTTCCATTCGGAATCCTACAAAAAAAACAAAAATGGTCAGATAAATCCGATTCAGTGAAATGGATTAAAAAGTAAGTACTGCCAATATTACCATGCGCAGCAGATCAAGATAACAAGAATATCTATCAGGTTTGGAAAATACGGGATTCTATAATATACCGTGTATTTTTTGAGTCTGGTGATGAAAAGCACAAGAAAAAAAATCTGACCTGCGATCAGGCTGCAAATACGTTTGTGAACTCAAAGTAATGGTTGTCCAACTTCGAAAGACGTTTGAACAATACAAGCGAGTAAAATCTTAGTCGACAAAGGCCTCTCTCGGGAATTTTCGGCGATTCTAAGGAATAAACTTCGGTAATAATGAGGGCACAGACATGAAAGGGCGTCATTTTTCACGCTGGTTTACATAACGTCCAAAGCACCAAGATGCATTGTGAGGAAAAACAAAACAAAAATAAAAATCGACGAAAGATTCAAACTTGGCATAATATAATTTGATAACGAAACGCAGTAAAATACTACGTTTTGTTATCAAATCATAATTTGCCCAAAAGATTTGAATAGACGATGGGAAAGTTTTAAACAAATGTGTTCTTTTCTTCAAGCGTACGGACCGAGGTACCACCAGAAACCGAATTACCTAAAAATGACCTTTAGAAAATTACTACACTTACGTCCGAGGTACTTTCCAATTTACGGAAAAGTCCGCGCGATGTTCTGATTGCAAAGACCCTTGCCCCAGTTGAATTGGGCCATAGTTTTAGGTCGACTTAGACAAAGATGCAGCCAGGTTGAGTATAAGGGATGTTTTACTCCCTTCTGGTACAAATTAGCTTTTATAACGACGTGGTAGAGCACTCGCTTTAGGATACAGAACTCCAGGGTTCGATTTCCCATGGAGCCGAATATTCAATTGCAGGATACATTTGGCGCCTCTCGTAAATAAACCACATGAGGTGGTTATGTGATTAGGTAGTTGATGATGTTGACATGGGAAGATTCGTGGAAGAATCTTAATTATCGAAGGGGTGTATCTAGGAGTGGTTCTACTGCCATGCCGTTTAAACTCGCTTTTTAAGCGACGGCGTAGAGCACTCGCTTTGGGATACAGAAGTCCAGGATTAGAATCCCCATGGGGTCGAGTGTTTAATTGTACCATGAAATCTGCCACTTTTGCAAAAGTCCAATTTAACAAACTACAAAGGTTTTCTTAAGAGATTTTCAATTAAAAAATTACTTGAAAGATAATAGTCTTTTTCAACAATTTCTGATAACATTTGTACGCGGGAAGCATTTGATTTTCAATGCATCACAAAATTTGCTTCAAGATCGATTTAATATTTGATGCGCACCAAAATGCAATAAAGATTGAGAATAAATTGCTAATTTTAACCCATTATCGCACAGTTTTTCATTTTGACGCTTGAATGAAAACACGAGATCCCTTGTTATAGACGTGTTTTTATTTTGTGTGTTTTTTTTGTTTTTTTCTCAAAGTGCTTTTCGTGAATGTTGATTTCATATTTCATTGTTCACCTTATTTGAATAAATAGAGAATAATTGTTATGTTAGTGTCTTAAAATATTAATGTTATCTGGTCGAGGTTGGGAGAATTTATCATGACGAGGCTTTGTGGATTTATGATAATTTCTCACAGCCGAGCCGATTTCATTTTATGCTATCAGCCAGGTGATATCAGGTCTACACAGGGTTCATTGCTTGAGAAAATCGAATCCGGTTCATTCGAAAATGTAAGGGTTTTATTTCAACTGAGCACAAAGTACTCAATGTCATCATTTGTGCTGACACAAAATCCGGTGTCCTACAACTTTGGTAAACCCCATGTACAGGTTATAACTTTTTTGTCCAATTCTCTTGTAAATTGGTTAGAATGTTTGCCTTTTTGTATGTTCGTTCACACAACTAGGTCCCGAGGTTATATCTTAGAAAAAGAAATTGTGCGTTATTCTGTTATTGCTAAAGTGTCCTATTTTTTATTACCAAAAAATAACTAGGTCAAATTTTAGAAAGATCTTGGGTCATTTAGATGGGCACATATCTTTCTACATAAGATAATTATATTTTTTGTTATTTGAATACTTGAAAAAGAAATCGAATCATTCAGAGGTCAAACATATACCACATTATATTAAGTCTGTGCGGCTGGTGCAGTCTGAACGTGATTAGCACCTTTTGACCTTCCAAGATGGTATAATTTAACGTTATATATGCGAGGATCGTTCAGAAAGTTTATAGAGACAGTATTAATATAATAATCAAAAAGTGTATTTCTGAACATTCCTAAGGCAAGCATATTATATGCAGAGAAAAATGAAAATGCGTACTGCTATTATTAACACAAAATTTCGAATTGGATTCCCGTGAACAACGTCATCGTGCGTCGAGGTCTTGTAGGTGGTTACCTCATTTTTATTATTATTATTATTTATTTATTTTTTATTTATTTTTTTTTTTTTTTTTTTTTTTTGCACTTGCATTCATATATACTTAACTCCAAAAGAAAAACGTCCATAAAATATAAATTGAAATAATTGAAAATCTTTATACGAATCTTAATCTTTCTTTGCTAATTTTGGCAGAACAGCCATTTCGCCAGATGTATGGGATAAAATAAGGATGCTACCCGAAACCGTTATTTAACAGCCTCGCCTCTTTTGCCAACACCATCAAAAAGAAGTTCAAACGAATAAAAAATGGTTATTCCAGAATGGATAAGAGTACCCATTTCTCAAGTGAGCTGTCCACACAATACATCGGTTTAAAAAGCTATTCATTTTGTCTGAAAAATCTTGCGATCCCACTCACATTGCATTGTTTAAGAGTGGGTGGGGAAGGCATTTATCCTGTTATCATGGTGAAAACCCGCCTGAAAGAGGATAAAACTTGGTAATTAATGTTTAATGACGATTTTCGAGTTACAACAAACTCGGCAATTATCAAGCGGGATTTCATACCGTCATTTTCCTTTAGAAATATGGGTTATAAGACGCTATTTTGAGCGTTTACAGTAGTCATAATGTCAACCAGATTTGTTAATATTTAGTGTGCTAGTGATTAATAGGTCTTTCAATTTATTTAAACAACAATACGACTTGGTGTGGGTATCTTGTCTTCGTAGTAACGAGCAAAGACTTATACACATGGTTAGTTGCACCAGTCTTTAAAATTCAATCGGAAAACTACCCTTCAATTTTCGTCGAACAGTTTGAAGTTTATATTGATAGCGCAATGCCTACTGTAAATGGTTTGTCTCCGTATATCCAATTTTGGCTGGCTTCGTGCTTACGTCACATTTAACGTCATGAAACATTTTAAGATTTTTTAACGGTTTATTAATAGGTGCTACAAGTGCCTTTCAGTGCACATTAACGTTTGTAACAAACATTTGTGTAACATATCCCACTTAGGGCTCACGTTTACTAAGAGGCGCTGCTACGGAAAGGAACATTGAACCTAACAGTAAAAAAGATCGGTCTAGAAAAGAAAGTCGGTTTTTATAGATATTGAAATAAGAAATGCAATAAAGTCATAAACGGTAAAGTAATTGAGAGAACATACAATTGTGGACGTTTCTTTTGGAGTTATGTATATGTAGATGGGTAAATCCGTTGAATATTGGGTAACGAAACGAGCAGATAGACAGACGTGATCCATGCAGAGAAAAGGATCCTTAACCCTTAATGGATCGACGCTGTCTATATAGCTTATCATTAACCATTTATCTTAGGGCAGGTCTAGCAATTTTGCATATCCACTGCAACTCACCTCTCTTTAAACCGTTACGATTGCCGTTTATAAAATGGGAGACCAAGTTAAATATGTACCGGAATATTTTTTATGGAAAAATCTTATTTCGAAGTTATGAGCACTTTCTCAAATCTTTAGGAACGGCCCTAATACTAACCATAGTCATAGGTTCGAGGTTCAACTCTGCAGACATTTTCGTTGTTGTTTCTTCACATTCAGTTCGTCTTTGCTAAAATACAAAATATATAAAACTTTGATAATAAAATGTGTTATTATGACTCGTAGATTGAATACAAATATACGGTATCAGATTTGTCTGCTGTTTTCTTCATCCAGCAGGGCGTGGCTTAGCCATTACGTATTTTGCCGAGTTTACTTTTCAATATTTTTGGTTTCTTTCAAAAGTTAATCGGCAATTTTCGAAAGCATACGAGCAATTGTATCATAAAACCATCTGATTTACGTGCTTAGAGAAAAAGAAAACCATTCATCTTGGGTTGCCAAATCCTCGTAACTTTAGCTTGTACAAGCTGAAGTTCCAAGGGGTTGGTTACCAACCTATAATTTAAGGTCTCACGGTCTTTTGTCGACTATCTTTCGAAATAATTGATTATGAATAAAAGCTGATTTACCCTAACCTTAAGTGCAACGACCCTTTCCTAAGGCTCCACCCTGCCAGGGCAAAAATCATAGATTAAACAAGTCCACGTCAGTGGTCAAAGGCCAACTTCTCTATACATGTATAGTAATTATTGGAAATTTGATCACTCAATAAAACGTTTCCATCTATAGAAACTATTTTGTCAATCAAAAGGTTAATGTGCAACAGATAAATGTTCTTTTGTTAATCTAGAAATAGCTTTAGTTTCGATGTTTTGGTGGTCTTTTGACGACAATCTTGTATGTTGTAAGTCAGCAGCATACGCTCGGGAATTATCGGATCACTGAACCACATAATGGCAACCCTCTCAGATATTTTATTTCATTTGTATGCAAAAGCATAGCCAAAGACATAAAACAATAAACCAAATTGAATGTGGGCGACCTTAAGGTAGTGGACCCATAATAGTTCTGCAACAATTCGGAACTCATCAACTTTCACAATGTTGACCGAGATTTCTTAATGAACATCATTAGGAAACCTCGGTGAACACTGTTTAAGTACATTACTTCGCAAAGTGTGAAACTTATGCGGGTCCACTACCCTAACTAGAGCTTATCTAATCATGCGCGACGCTTTTTTAAAAAAAAATATGGCGGAAAAAGGCGGAAAATAACGGAGGCCAATGTCAACAATGTACAAGCAATTGATAATGCTTTGTAATTCTGAACGCGAAGCAAATGGATAAATTAAATGCTACATTACCAAAAGGAGAGTGCCTAAAGATGAAGAATAATCTCAATAAGACACATCCTATTAAATTTATCACACCACCTCAATGTTAAATTTTTCAAGCATTAATTTTCATTTTCCCGCTGTATGAACAAAAAAACAAAATCATCTTAACTTATTGCAGTCAACCATTAAATAACCAAGTTACCAGACGACATGTTTCAAGTAAGACAAATTGTAACAAGTTGTAGACTGTAATCCAGTGCAATTTAATTCAAGTTGTCCCCATCAAAATAAGTTTATTCTGATTGACCGAAAAATTGGTTTCATACCTTAATGAAAGCTATTTTGGGTAAGCAGGCATTTTACTTAAGCTTGTGTACAGCGTGTTCTTGAAAGGAAAAGCGTGTCATTAAAGTAATACATTTACTATTTAGCAGATAATTATGAATTATCAGTCGGTAATGAAAAGCAATTTTTTTTGAAATTCATTCAGGTATGAATTTGAAATCAATTCTTATTATAGCTATAGGTATAAAGAACAGAACAAAATACAATTTCTAAGAAAGGCACAAATGCAGATGAGAAGATCTAGCTATCTCCGCAGCGTACAGTAAAGACTCAGGCCAGATTGTGCATGTGCACAGGCTGTCCCAAGTCTTTGCCTTGCGCATATGTGGATCGTTCGGAATGACACGTATTTGTTTATTAATCTAATGATAGAATGAATTAATCTGGATCGGGACTTTTAACCATGCTTTTAACTAAAAAAGCAAATATTTAGGATAGCATCACGCGGCGGACTTAAGCATGTCCTACTTTCAAGATGTCAAAACGGTGTAGGTGCACGTGCAAAGTGGGGTATAATTTGCACCGTCTTGTTATCATAAAGAAGGGCTAGTTAAAACTTTAGCTTGCGGAGCCCGTACTGTGCCCGTAAATTCGCCGTGGTCCCAAAAGCGTACGGTGCTCGTTTGGAGGCATACTTGCAATTTTAATGAGTACGACAAGGTGGGATGTGCAGCTGGTGACTCGGATAAAATTTTGTGTTTGTACTAGTGTGAGGAATGACAAGAAAACTTGGTTTTGTGCTCCAGCTTTCGCGATGTATAACTCCAATAATGTTGAAAGTGGCGTTAAACCCCCCAAAACAATTTAGGGGTCCGTCGACTATTCAACAGAAGCTATTGCAATTACATCTCACGAAATCAAAAACGACATTAGAATGGACAAAAGCACAGAACATTGCAAAACTACCCTGCGTTCAGGATAACAAAACGGTGCAAACTGTTTTGCAAATTGGTCACATCTTTACGTGTACGCTTGCGTGTAAAGTGGGGTATAATTTGCAAAACAGTTTTCACCGTTTGTCATCCTGAAATAAAGGTCCGTGAACATGTATATATAGATAGAAACAGTAGCTTACCTTAGTGACAAAAGTATAAATACATGCATTCAATGTTTTTCATCCTTCAATAAACTAAGTAGTCTAGTCAATTGGTATAGGCGAAACGTCACTTGAAAAGCGGTAGTTATCCAAATGCACGGAAAAGCTAAAGACGAAGCTACCATTACATGTATGCCCAATACGCATGTGTTTAGTATAAATGATTCGAAAGCTATCTTTTCTAAATGATCATAACATCGTTCAAGCTGCAGTTATGTTGTTTTCGTCTTTCACTTAAATTAAGATAACCAGGGTTGAATAGCTCTAGGGAAGATGTGTAGATGCTTAGTTTCTGTTTTTCAGCACTTCATAGACTTTTAAGTCGTTTCTCATGGCTAATCCAACTGTCAGACGACGACATTTATAGACCACCAATTTGAAGCGAATGATCAGAGATCAATTTTACATTGAAAATGTTAGGAGATAACGGTTTCTCTAACCTCGCTCTTTCTTGTGGATCTATATCTGTCGAACTTCAACAATTGTGGCGTGCTGTAGGTATGGTGGAGCTATGGTACTGTGGGTATACCATACTGTTGAAAACAGAGCTTGGGCCCGATACCAACAGTATGGCACACCTGTAAGGAGACATGGTGGAGGTAGGAGTAGAGCTACTTCCGTCGCAGAAGACCGTTTTTGGTAATTCAAGCCCGAAGGAACAGGTTTGCTACAGCAACGCAGCTACGTTCCGATTTTCAAAACGCCTCGGGGTGCGAGTTTCGACTCAAACCATACGATCACAGCTGCATGAGCATAACCTGAGGTCAAGAAGAGTATTATGTGGAATGAGCTACAGGTCCGAGTTTCGGCTCGCCAGGTCTAGCCAAGGACACTCCAGGAGCTCGGCCAGATCCTTAGAGAAGAATGGTCTGTTATTCCCCTAAGAGTAATTCAGAACTTAATCAGGAGTATGCAGAGGCGCTGTCAGGCTGTTATTGACAGTGCCGGCTCTCATACTCGTTATTGAACGAAATGCAATTGAAAGAACAATTTTTCTGGTCAAATTCACTTTTTTTCAATTTTCAAGGAAACAGACCATTTTATAGGGTCTCCCTGTTTGGTCTACATTTAAAGTCTTCTTATCATATAAAGCTTTATTTTCTTCTTAAAATTTGTTAAACTGTAAACAATCGACCATTTTCCAACATTCTTATAATCAAACTTCATTTATTCCTGAAATTATAGTATGGAAAAATTTTGGTGCTTAGCAAACTTTGAGTAGTATATATTATATTCAATACCTTTTGTAATTTATTGCAATGAAAGCGCGTGCAAAGCCGAGAAGGAATAATGGGATTCTGATTCAATTGAATGAGAGCGAACAAGTTAAGGCTAACATGACAAGCCTTTATAGATTTCAAAATCCTAGTTACGCCTTTTCAAGTTCTCGAAAGGTTGCGGGGAACAGGCCTTGATATATAGAAATGCTTATTGGATGAAAAAAAAACTTACCATGGGTTGGTTACCAAAATTGTATTTTCTCCACCTTTAATCACGTTGAAGTAACAACATTTGGGTGTCCATTGACGTTATTCTTTATCACGAGTATAGTTATACTCTCTTTATTAAGAAACCCATCTTAAATTGACCTTGCCAAAGGACAAGTCAAGCAAGCATTAAATGAGTTTAATCCCTTTAACACGAAGTCCTTTTTGGAGACTCACTGTACCGATTGAAAAGCAAGTGTCCGTACCGATTGAAAAGCAAGTGTCATGTTATGGCTGTATGACGTTCGAATTAAAGCGGAATTTCTTCTATCTCACAATATAAATTCTTACGAAAATATGAAATTCTCAATCATTAAACCGATCCTCAGAATTTTTTCTAAGCCCAAAATGGAGAAAAAATACCATTGAAATACTATGAGTACACTTATTGGCTTAAATTAAAGCAAATATTTCTTCCAAATATTGAGTATTTCAAATTCGTAAGATTCATCTGAAGGAGAAAGCATTCGGAATTCCCATGTGTAATACACATTAAACTGCCCTGCGTTCAGGGTGACAGAACGTTCCAAACTGTTTGCCATTTTTACCCCACTTTGCACGTGAATTTGCGTGCAAAGTGGGGGAAAATTGGCAAACATTTTGCACCGGTTTGTAATTCTGAACGCAGGGCTTGTGTCTTCGATGATCAAAAGGTGCCGATCCGTCATTCAAAAAAGGGAGGAGTTACTCTGTAAGTTGAATATAGCCATGGATTGCAGGTTATAATTTCTCACATGATAACCGAAACGTATACATTTGGAAGAATTAATCAATTGTGTGGTGTTACTTTGAAATTGAAAGCGTTTTGGCCACCAAGGTTATTTGCTACGAATTTTGAAATTAGAGATCGACTTTCAAATACGCATAATGATTTCATATGCAATGGAGTTCTGCCATGCATCACCTCATTCGAATCGTCGAGAAATTGCATGGCTGAATCTTACAATGCATGAAAACACCAGGTACGATTTGAGGTTTTGTTTTTAGATTCATTTTTTCGTAAAAAGGTTTAGTAAAACGGGCCCCTGGTCTTGAAATAAATTGCAATTAAAGTTTGCTCGTATTAGATTGGTTTCATTTTTCTCGGTCCAACATATTCCTTTGATAATTCTAATTTCGATATGCTTACTTTATGCCAATGATTTATGGTTTTTTAAAGGAAAAGACTTTATCAAAAACTTTGATCCAGTCGGACTTAAAATCATTCAACCAATTCGGTATTTATTAAGGGTTAATCCCGCATGACCGATCATTCATGAGAATACGTGGGTTATCGGTGCAAATCCTCATGTATCGATGAATATCGTCATGGCTCGTAAATCATACTAATTGAGGACTTTTCTCTCAAACCCGTTCAGGGGATAAGGGACCAACTGTAAATGCGTAAAAGGTCGACCCCAGTCGGACTGTGCGGATAGCACAGGCTGAGAAAGGTTGTAAGTTTCCCCTCTTGACTGATTTTCGGCATCTAGAATGATCATTCGACCTTCCCGTATAAGGACTTTTAAATGGCAACCTTCGGTTGGCCTGTACTGTAATCAATCACTTTTGTCGAAAATGTTATTCACTGAATTCCGAGATGGTCATATTTTTGCGTTACGGATCACACATAGTTCCGTTCCATATGTTTATTTCAAACTATTCTATGCAAAACTTCAACTTGTATTTCTTAATTGCGAAAAAAGGGGGACGAATTGTGAAAATTTTGGGAGAAATTTACTTAAGGTAGTGGATCCGTAATAGTTCTGCAACGTTCGGAAGTAATGAACTTTAACAATGTTAACCGAGGTTTCCTAATGATTTTCATTAGAAGACCTCAGTCAACATTGTGAAAGGTCTTGAGTTCTGAAATGTTGCGGAACTATTACGGTTCCACTACCTTAAGGCGCGTCATTTTTGCAGAGTATTACTAGGCAGCGTCATCATGGTTTGACGGTGAGATTATCAAGTAAAAAATCTACCTGTGTTTCTCGATAATCCACCGCAAAAACATTAAACAAATAGAGGATAATCGTTTGTTTCAGTGTTAGATCGATAAATATTTCATTGAGCGAACAACAAAAGCTATATTTTCACGAGTGGCAGAGCCACGAGTGAAAATATAGCTTTTCGAGTTCACGAAATGAAATATTATTCAATCCTACTCGAAAAACAAACGATTATTCTATTTCTTTATTGCAAAAATTGAGACGAAATCTGAAATTTTCAGGACATATTTTCGTAAAGCGCGTCATTTTGCACGTGATTGCTATGCAACGTTCATTGTGACGTCACTTATTTCGTCTCGTGTAGATGACGTCAGATAGGATGAAAGCAGGGTATACAATTTTGAAATTTCACTTCTTTTGCGGTGAGATTATCAACTGATAATCTACCGTTATTTCTCGATAAACCACCGAAAAGCATTAAAGAAAATTGCATATTTCATGCTGGACCCATCGCCTGACCTCTGATATGAAAGAATAGACTCAGATTCTTAAACGTCTTTTGTTTCTAAAACAAATGGTATGGACGTAATTTGTAGGAAACGAATCGTAAGTTGGGCCCCGTTCAGGATGACAAAACAGTGCAAACTGTATGCAAATTATACCCCGCTTTGCACGCAATTGAACGGCAAATAGGGGTATTATTTGCAAACAGTTTGCTCCGTTTTGTCATCCTGAAAGATGGGTAGGTTACCTTAACTTTTTTAAAACAGCTTATTAAAAAGATAGATAATAGATTGAAAATATAATGAGGTAGAATAACTATTTAACTTTCAGAAAGTACAACTTTAAAGCAGTCGAATATGGATCGATTCTGTCCCTCCCCCACCCCCACCCCCCTACCCCCACCCCAACCCCACCCATCCCCAAACCCCTACCCAATCCCCCGCCCTTTAAATTCGGCCCAGATTTTCAACGACGAGATCTTTTAGAACGAAATTCAAAAATCTTTCGGTAAAGAGCCATATTTGCAGATCGCAAATTTTGTCGCCAAGTTTTGCGCTACTTTTTGCATTATTGAAGTACTATGGCGGGACTAATAAGATATATATTTACTACATTAATTAATAGAAAAGTCTAGGATAAAACGCCTATTTTCTCAAACATCTGTCGCAGATTATTACATTTGTCTTTGTTTATCTCGGTCATGAAATGAAGTTGAATATAATCAACCTTTTCCGCTAGAAGAAACTGGTAATTACTCTAAATCACGCAACATCTCTTATTATCAACTGGTAATGTGAAAAAGACTTTCTTATGGGTAAAGAGGGCCAAACGACCAGGTTGAATGAAACGCCCATTCTTGATTATGGCTTTGTATGAAGTTTTTTTTCGAGGATAACACGATAAAGGGCCATGAGACTTTTATTTCCATATAGGTCCTAACTCATACTAGATCTTATCTTACACCAGATAGAAGGACAATGCGTACTAACCACTGCTACCCATCTTTACGGCTGGATAGGGCTGGGCTCTGTCCGTAAAATAATCCCCCTCCCCAATAAAAAACACTACCAGCCTCCGTCAGGACTCGAGCCCGCAACCATCCAAGACGAGCATGCTTACCATTTAGCCAACAAGCCAGACATTCAGAGGTTGCATGTTCATGAAATGTTCATAAACCAAATTTTGTATGTAGATATGTAAAAATGGAAATGAAAAGGTGTACATTGGCAAGATTTATTAATTTTTAGTTCTTCTTATAGATTTTTTGTTGTTGTTGTTAGAAAGAACCTTAAATTGCATTCACAAAAGGGCAATTAACCAAAATGATGAATTCAGAAATTAAAAAGTGGTTAATTCCCTTGGCTATATAAACTATCTACCTTATGTAGGAAAAATCGCTAAGTATGGTTAGAGACAAAAAGGCCAACTCTAAGTTTTTTGCCCCGTTTAAAATGTTCTCTTAATTACGGATATCCACTGATACATATTGAACATTATGAATTGATACAGTCAGTTACGTCGTGAAATTGACATTCATCTCAATCAAAACTATTCCAAATCGCTCACTCAGCATTCCATTCATTCAATCCAATCGTTCACTCAAACCATTCTAAAACGATAAAAAAATCACGCAAAAATATACGACCAACAACTACATTCAAAATAAAAAAAAAGCTAGAAAAACATCGCAATTTTTTACTGAGATAATTGGAATCATAAGCGTCTGATTGGTTCTTGAAGAAAATAAAGCTACATGTATTTATAGAACTTGTTTGTTATATATATATATATTATCTTATAACTTTACAAATATCCGTATGATAACATCCCGTATGATATTTTTTATGATATCACATAGTTATTTTTAGAACGATGATATAATTCGGTTATATTTAGAAACTTGAATTTCAGTTAGAAACATCAACGAAAACAAGATAAATGTAGGTTATAAGATAAATATAATACATACTTCGTGTATTGTATGAAAAAATATTTAACTCGGTTGTGAGAATTGACAATTGTCGAGGCTCTGATCAATTCTCTCAACCTCAATATTTTTTCTCATACAAATCACTAAGTACGTATTATATATATACATACTCAGTGAATTGTATGGAAAAAATATCTAACGAGGTTGGGAGAACTGAAAATTGTCGAGGCTCTGCCGAGACAATTGTCAATTCTCACAACCGAGTTAAATATTTTTTTCATACAATACACGAAGTATGTATTATATTTATCTTATAACCTCTATTTGTCTTCTTTTCGTCGATGTTATTTACTGAAATGCAAGTTTCTTAAAATAACCACATAATATCATTGTTCTAAAAATAACTATGTGATATCATAAAAAATATCATACGGGATGTTATCACACGGATATTTGTGTAGTAATAAGATAGATTATATTAAAGAGAGGGTATAAATATCGCTAATTTCATTCATGAACAAAATCATTGATGTTGGATTACCTCCGTTCAATTTCATTCAAAACTCACTCATTGCACTCGTTCAATTCCATTGCAAAATCGTCCCAAGATCATTCACATTGTCAATTCACGACGTTGTTAACTGTACGTTCGGATCAAGATCCAATGAACACTGTGCAGCCTAAGATTAATTCGGATAAGACTATAGTCTGTTTTATCCATTTCTCTGTCGTGATTTTCTCCCGAATTAACATGAATGTTGAAATCAGAATCGTCTAAAACGCCTATAAATTCAGTAATCTACAAATATCTTAAATAAATAAGATCCCTCAAAATTATAATTGGTAAGATGTAAGCTGATATCAACGGACTACATGTTAAGAGGTTGGCGTTTAGCCCCACACTGAAAGAGTCTGGACAAAACAGCAAACATTCAAATGTTTTCAAGCTTATTTGCCATTATAGACCTGCAATTTCAAGTGAGTGACCAGGGATCAATTTTACATTTAAAATGATAGGAGATAACGGTTTCTCGGACCTCACTCTTTCTTGCGGAGCTATAGCTTCCCTGACGTCTCGGATATACACGTTTTTCACAGAAAAGACATAGAACTTTTGCCTTGGATTAATCATATGGAGAAAGAATCGAATCACGGTTATTGCAGTCTTAGTAAATACTTTTTTGCTTATGTTTGGCTTTCTGATCCACATTACCCTACTTGCGAAGTTTTGAATGTTCGGCATTCAAGATTGGAAACGTTGATGAAACGTTTGAGAAATTTACGTGCAAAGCAGGTCATAATTTCCAAACATTCGAAGACCGTTTTTGCATCCGTGACGCAGGGCAGGCCAGGCTTCGCGGAAGGTTTGGGCTCACCAGGATTATAACATTTCACCAAATCCCTTAAAAGATGATTTATGGAGTTACCAGATCGTACCCGTTTTTGCGAGGTGTCGAATTAGAGAACAGCTGGTCAATCGCATACTCGACTGAGAATTTAGCTAACAATATCGCAAGCTTGACAATGTGAACGATTTCGGAATGATTTTGGAATGAAATTGAATGAGTGCAATAAATAAGTTTTGGGGTGAAATTAAAGGGAGGTAAACAAAAATCGCTAATTTTGTTTAATAGAAAATGCATACACGTTACATAGATAGCCCCCTTTTCTTAGGCGCTTCTAAATTAAATTGTGTCTTTGAAATCGCGATTTTTTTCAGCTAAATTTATTTTGAATGTAGTTGCTAATCGTATATTTTAAGTCAATTCGGAGCGTTCTTGAATGGTTTGAATGAGTGTTTGAAATCAACGAAGGGAGCGCTGAGTGAGCGATATAGATTGATTCAGATGTATGACAATTTCAGAATATTTCTAACGGTATTTAGGATGGACAGCATGGGCGTATCTAGGACTTTGAAATATTTACGCACTCAGAAGGCGACAACCAAAATAAATAGAATAAAGTCGATATGTGGACTGTGAGATAAGATGAATGCCCACCGCCCGTTTCCTTATTATGATTTAAGCGTTGGTGAATAATCAAAACATCGTAACTACAGCTTGAATAAGATGTAGTTTTGATGTTATGATCATTCATCAACGATATTTTTCAACAGATGATTATTTCTTTTACGAGGTTGTCTCTGATAGATATTGGTCTGCGGTAGGCGACAACTGGTTTCTCGGGGAATACTTTGTGAAGATTTCTCGTCGCCTCGATTTTGGACCATTGGTTATTAATGATAGGTGTATTTTTGGCAATGGTATGTTACCATAAATGCATGAAAAACTGTTTGATTTCAAAAATCCTTCTTATACACACCAGTAGGTCGTTAGGTTGTATGGTAGCAACGGATCTAGCTATGGCAGCAGAAAAGGACACTGCTTAATTCGAGCCGCCTCCCCCCTCCCTCAATTTTCACGTGTACAAACGTGTTTGTGTAAAACGAGATTCAATTTTTAATCAGTTGCACCCCTGCATTCGGGATGACAAAATAGTGGTAAAAACTGTTTGCAAACTATACCCCGCTTTGCACGAGAACTTGCGTGCAAAGCGGGGTATAGTTTGCAAACAGTCTGCACCACCGTTTTGTCTTCCTGAACGCAGGGCCGCGGGCCTGGGGTAACAAGTATTTTCTGTAATACTCTTCAAAGTTTGCAAACAAAAGATATCAATACATATGAGAAGTAAATCGTGGAGGGTGACGTCCAATTATCTTTGCGCTTTATTGAAGCATAACTACCGATTTTTGATAAAAGTTTGCAATGGTGATGTCATCTAAGACCGTTACGTCAAGCTTTGACAGAAAATATTGCGAGTACGGTGTACAAGTTTTGAGGTGATTCTTTCTAGTAGTCACTTTGTTTTCGTGGAATTTCTAATTTTCATAACATAATGATTGAAAAAATCTCGGGTTCGTTTATTTAACAGATATAGACCGAAAACTTCATTCATATATTTCCATGATAAAAAACGGCTTGTGATTTTTTTTTTATTTGTTTTCCGCCGCATTTACTGATTCTCGAGTCATATCGCGATGACTAGGGCACCTTACCATGGAATCCTTATATTTCTTTCACCAGTTCTACCACGACATCTTATTCGAGCTTTCAATTGCTCGTCCCTTTTGAATACGTGCACGATTTTTGACCCATGAGTAGGAGACAATACCCGCAAGGGTTTATGCCGCTGTCGGTGATATGATCAATCCGGCGCGCTACCCATTCGGGAACCGTCGGCGATTCTACGATAGACCTCGGAAATGTTTATAGCGAAACGTTGAAAGCACATCGTTTCGCAGGTGGGTTTACATGACGTCATATGCAGCAAGATGACGTTGCGTAATAAGTAAATAAATAAAGGATAATCGTTCGTTTCAGTGCAAGAACGATTTACATTTCATTTAGTGGACATCACAAATGAATATATAGCTTTTGTTGTTCACGAAATGAAATATCTATCGATCTTGCTCGAAAAACAAACGATTATTCTATTTCTTTGATGCTAAAATAAGACAATTGTGAAAAATTTAGGACATTTTTTCGTAAAGCGAGTCATTTTGAACGTGGTTGCTATGCTGCAACTTTCATAAAGACGTCACTTATCGGGATATCTCGCGGGATTCAGTTGGAATTCTTCAACGCGGCGCGCATATCCCAATTGGGCTATCTGCGCAGTCTAAATAGGGTCGACACTCTCCGAACTTTACCCAGATCGTCATTTTTCGCGTGACGGGTCAAATATATTCTCCATATGAAATTATAACGGAAAAAAATACGGGCCCAGGGACTCATTTTACTAAGCATCTTATGATCATTTTTCTGCGTAGGTCAAAAAGTAAAGTTGCTTCTAAAGTAGTAACTAAATATGGAATTTTGCCATTCTAAAGGCGATTCCAATGAGATATTGCAGGGCAGAATCTAACAACGAATGAAAATACCAGGAACGATATGTGATTTTGTCTTACGAGTATTTTTTTCGTAAGAAGTTTAGTAAAACGGACCCCTGGTGTTTTAATAGGAATAAAATGGCACTAAATTTAGTCGTTTTTGATATTCGTATAAGAGCAAAATATTCTTCTGTATAACTTTTATTGGCATTTAATATCCCTGATTTCATGACCTTATAAGTACGCCAAACAAATCGATGGTTTTATCTAAAGGCGAATTGTCATACATATCGAGGGTTCAGTGCGAACCAGTTGTAACTGCCTATAAATATACGAGGGATGATCCAGAAGTTTGTATAATTGGCTAATACATTTCGCATTTCTGGCTTGTTCAGTATATATTTTAGTGAATGTGCAGTTTAGTAACTAGGGAGAGCATAATCGTTACTATTTTTGCAGAATTGTCTTAAGTGGCCTGATAATACGTTACCATGGTAACATATGTATGCTAAAGGGGGGGGCGTGAAAAAATAAAGTAAATCCGTTTAAAAAAATGGAGTTTTCTAAAAGCTTTTAAAAATTTTAGTTGAAAATCCTTGGCTAAATTAAATTAGACAAAAATAGAAATTATTTGTTATATATTACAGTTTGCTGCGAGACTTTTTACGGACTCAGACAAAATTTAATAATACAGAATATTCGAGGAAAAAATGACAAGACGACAACATCAAAATATGAATACCGTTTTTTTTTAAATTTGTCATGATCTATGTTATTCACCAACCCAAATATTTTAAATAATACAGAAAAATGATAAACATTTACTGAAGAGAATTTTTCCTAAAGCTACCCCGGATATCTAAAGAGGGCCATGCTTCATAGGAAGAATTTAAATGGTCTTAAAGAGTTTCAACGAACGGACTTGTCCCAATTGATTCTCATTATTTTTCAAAAAAAAAAAGATCTTGCATCTAGGTTTCCACTTTACTAGAAATACCATGTATATCTTGAATTGTGAAATAAGTTGCCGTCATATATCTCCCATCCCGGTTCCGAAAAGAAAAATGTTCAGAAGACGGGGGGTATAGATGTCTACTTAAGCCTCAGAGTGCCAGTTTCGCTCCATTGGAGCTTTCAAACTAATCTACAGATGTTGTTTGTAAGTAGATCGTCTTCAAACATCAAAGTAACATAGGCATGATATCACTCATATGAATAGATTTTGATAGCGTAACGCAGTGAACGTAATTCTGTTTGTTTGTTTGTTTGAATGGGGTTTTACGCCGCTTTCGACATTTTTTTTTCGGTTACATCTCGGCGGCTGGAGCACTTTACAATGGATTCCTGGTATTTCTCTCACAAGTACTACCATTACATCCTTTCCTAGCCTCCAGCTGCTATCCCACATTGGTCTACGATTATCGAACCATCGGTTGCATCGGTGCCGCCGTCGGGGATCGAACCGGGGACCTGACAATAACTGCTAATAAGTTTACTGTAAACGTAATGTAGAAGATGTGTTAAAAAGATTTTTTACATCATGATTACCCCTTTCTCTGTAATACACAATCATTTCACCAAACAGCTATAAAAAGAGCGTGGTCAAATAATGAGGAACACCATGAGAAAGTTGTGGACAAATCAATTTACAAATTGTAGATGGAATTATGTTAATAAGTAATGTTCAGAAGGCCGCTTTTTCCTTGACACATTTCCACGTGACCAAACAAAAGAAACATAGTCATGATCAAATAAAAAGAAATATCCTTTAAAAGATTTAGGGAAATCTTTCAAAAGATGTAGAATGATTCATATGAATACAGATTTTTACATAAAGGCCCCTTTTCCATGACGCAGAATAAGATTGCAAATAGCTACAACTTATGCAAGGGCACATGATGAGCCACATTATATGATAGTTCATGAAAATATGTCAATAATTGTACGCGAGAAGATACAAAGTGTGTTGCACCACGAAGGTCCCTTTTCCCAAAACACGGCAAAGTGTCAACTTAAAGCCAAGAATCAGAAAGTTCCTTGTAAAATACCCTATCCACCAAAAATCATCAATAGCTGACGATTCATTCTATATTCATCATGAAATTACTCTATTCTTTAACTATTCGTCATGTTTGGATTTTTTATGACTCGATAGCCTTTAGCGCCCATTTTTTCCTGATCAGGATTAAACAAAGGAATTGGAAAGAGCATAGAGTCTATGAAATTTTGGTGAATTCTGACCAGTACTTTAAAAGAAGAGAATTATTTCATATTTTGCTATTTGGGTACCATTATTCGACAGCCCGTAGCGTCCATGGTATCAGTCCGATTAAAGGAAATGACAGAATCTAAAAGACAACGTTCAAAGCATTATTCCTGTGAAGTTTGGCTGAATTCTTACAAGTAGTTTCTAGGAAGAAATATTCATATTTCACCATGTTCGGCCCTTTTTTATAATTCGACGCACCGTAGCACCTGTGTTATCAGCGCGATCGGAATTCAGTGAAGGAATCTAAATAACATGTCAAAGTACGTTGTACATGTACTTTCAAAACATATTATTTTCTGCGATATCCTACATTTTCATTTCATAAAAATTAAGACTGTTAGTAAAAGACAATAGTAAAGGTTAGATGCTGGAATTTGAAACCTTTAATTTATGAAAAGACTCAAAATCTAAGTATTGAATATTCGAGGAATAAATCACGTCCTTAGTGTTTTGTATAAAAAATATATAAAACGAGGTTGGGGGGAATTAATAATTGTCGAGGCTCTGCCAAGATAATTATCAATTCCCAGAACGGAGTAAGATATTTTTTCATACAATACACTTAGTATGTATTATATTCATCATATAATCTCTATTTGCCTTATTTTCGTCGATGTTTCTAACAGAAATGCAAAATTCTAAAAATAACCGCATTACTGTCATTGTTAAAAAAAATCCATGTGATATCATGAAAAAATAACATATGGGATGTTATCACATGGATATTTGTAAAGTTATAAGATAAACATGAAATCAGAAGCAAATGTCTTTTTTGATATCCAATAAGTTGGTATATTTTTTTTATGCAACGTCTTATAAATAAATGGGAATGTAGCCTTCATCCTAGAATACAATTTTCTGTGAAATCATTTAATAAATGGACAATCAATGGGATAAAAAAACCCGCAGTTTTTGTCATATATTGTCAATCTATTGTCAATTCTTATACAAATTATTTCACTTTTTAACATTACGTTTGCCCGTTTTTTATCAACAGAAGTATACGCATACGAGGTAACTCTCAAGTCATATCAGGTCATGGTGGATAGTACAGCACAACAACAAATTGAGTTACCATGGCAACCACAAGATCATCACCATGGCTACACGACTTCAACAGACCATGATATAATCCCAACTGTACTCGTAATGTGGGTATTCTTGATGGAAATATCGGCGGTCTAAATCTATGTTATCCCTTATCAAAACAGAAATGCTAGATACATCGCTCTATTATAGACCCACAAGTTTTAGTGGGTGATGAAAGGTCAATTTTGTCTATACAGGTATAGACAAAAATGACCTTTGATCACTCACTCTAAGTTGCGGAACTATAGTTGTGTTTACAGCGATCACGAACACGGTTCTCTTGATGCGAGGGCCCGTACATGATATGAGCTTGTGTGTGACATTTCCAACAGTTTGAAATGTGCGTAATATGCAACGATTGAGCAGCGCAGACAGCCACCTACTGTAAATGTTATGTTACCTGAAGGTGTACAAGCACTTTAAGACCTTATCTCTCTACTTAACCAACAGTGAAGAGTCTGATCAGACTGTGTAGATGCACAGGCTTGTCAGAGTCTTTGCTTTGTACATATATAAATTTGTTGGAAATCACACGCACAGTCTCATATAAAAACGTTGACTTCAAGAACCAACATGGAGGAATTTAAAACAGGACTTCGATATTGTAAATCTCTGTCTTACTTTATTTATACGACCTTGAATCACACATTGTGGGTGACTGTTGTATGGTTGGTGCTTATTGTTGTTCGAGTTATCTCCCCTTGTTGTACAATCACCACCCTTTCAATAAGTGTGCTATGTAAACTTTCAATCGTGTTTACCATACAAAGTGTGTGCATCTTTACGAACTTTACTCTTATATCGCAAACATATAATGATAATTGTTTCAGCAGTGTTCTTTTTCATGTCAAATCGAGTTATGTCCCTTTGTACTTCTTCGGCTATTTTTGTCTCCCTTTGTTCACGTGTCTAAATCTGATCATCTGCGTCCTATTTAACACCGATAGAAAGAAACAGAATTCCAAAATCATTGTACAAGACTGTCCTAAGAAAGCAGAAAAAGAAATAACGAATTCTTTGACAATTCCAATCTTTTTATTCGTATTAATAATGGTTCCGGCTTGTGGCTATATGGTTTATCTCATTCGTAAGCTTAAAGAAAACTCTTTGATGACGGACCAAGTTCAAAAGAATTTTATTAACATACTCCTTTTAAATAAGTACGTGTTCGCAAATCTTATCATATACTGTAATGCGTTGCAACAGCTAGTTCTACATGTTCTTATAATGGAAGGGGTCTTGATGCAGAAGAATTTGTAATAATGATGTGACTCGTCAAGCGAAAAGGGACCACTTAGTAAGTACGAAACTTGTCGACCCTAGTCAGGTTATCCGGACTGCGCAGGCTGACTAGGGTTGAAACTCTCCGCACTTTGCTCATTTTTTGAATCTAGAATGGTCATTCTACCTTCCTGTGTATTTCATTATATGCGCATTCTAGTAATCCTCTAGTGGAACAAAGCTCTTTTAGAAAGACAAATTCAACGGAGTTCCTAGATAATCCGTTTTCGCTTGATAGGTCACAATTTTTTAGAAGGCGAAGAGGGACCATTTTTGAAGTGCGAAAAGTGACGACTTTGTCTGCGCGGGATGAATAATGTCAAAACGTTAGTCTTTTGCCTTTTTTCTTTTAAGTATTAGATACAGGGCGAATATTACACTGAAACAAACGAAATCCTGAATGTGTTTTCGAATTTTGAATTTTAGATCTAGCTTTGATTTTTTTGTTTATACACACAAGCCCTGGTAATCTCGGGGCCTATCTTTTTTGGCGTGTGCAAAAGGGAGAAAATGGTACTTCCGATGAGGTGCCAAAGAACAAAAAATGGTAATCAAAAAACCCCAACATGTTCGTTTCTAATTCATATTAATTCATAAAGCTTTACTCGGAAAATCGAAGACATTAAAATCGCAAAGATTCGATTTTACTTTGCGTTGATGGTGATTGAATGGAAAATCGATCGCGTATATCGCCGTAAACTCGATCCAAAGTTTAGTCAGCAGACTCGATCTATACGAATATGGAAGTCGAAACAGGTGTTTTCATTTATTTTTCAGTATACATTTGGTATATTAAGGTCCTAAATCCCCAAAATATGTTACTATTTGTAGATATTTAATCAACTGATCAATTTTGGAAAAAAGATGGTTTTTGATCATACAGCTAATTTATGTGAAATAAATTCAGTTGTATTATTGACCTTCTCTGACCTTTTCACTTTTGTAAGAAATCGGCGACTAACCGCCGAAGTCTCACCGGCACATCGGCGACTAGTCTGGCGTATCGTCGACACGTTATTTTTTAATCGACCAAGCGTTTGATTTGAGACACACACATTTATTCATTAAACAGTAGGTAGATATTGAACGAAATTAGCGATGTTTTATTGCCCTTTGATACAATTGATACGATTCAAAATTCGATAATCCAACTCATTCAGTTTGATTGCGAGAGGTCATTTACCCTGTCAATTACCCGATGTTCTCAAGACTGTAAATCTCTGTAAAAAGCTTGCATTATTCAAAACTCAGATAGTGTTTGACATTTCAAATATTTTCACATACAAGCAATATGAAGACTGAGATCGACTTGGGTATCCACACAGTCTGATCAGATTCTTCGCCAACATTATATGATGTATTACCTCCCTTTTAAAAAACAACGTACTTTTCTATAAAATGTTTCTTTCGTATATTCTTCCAAATAAACACCAACCAATAAAAATAACCAAGGAATTGTTTGTTCGTTTTGAATGAAATTTTGAACGAATCTTGAGGCGTTAATGAATGATTTCGGTGCGTTTAAGAATAGTTTGAGTGTTTGGAATGAATGAATAGAGAGCAAAGTGAGAGGTTAAGAATGGCTTGAGTGTCAAATTCATGATAAAACTAACTGTATAATTCTAAACTGGGATGATCCTGATTTTCAATAGCTTCGTAGCTTGATAATGCTATATTGCACCTATCCTCGTTGCAGTAGCAAACCATTCTATATGGCCCTTGTTTCTGGCATCCATTAGGAACGAGAGTTTTGAGACATCCATAGCGTAAATGATCTGAAAGAAATAAATGCGACCCGTAAAGCGAAAAGAAACCATCTGGGAACTCTGTGAAATAAATATTTGAAAAAGAAATTAGGAAACCTTTCTATGTGGCCCATGTTACTGACAGCCATTGGGACGAGAGTTTTGAGACAAAGATAGCGTAAATTATCTGAAAAATAGATAAATGTGGCCCGTCACGCGAAAATGGACCATCTGGGAACTTTGTAAAATAAATATTTGAAAACGAGATTGAGTCCAGCAAAGATCAACCAGAGGTCACATTTCGAAAAATATTTCACAGGAAGGTGGATTGATCATGTTAAATTCAGAAAATAAGCAAAGTGCGAAAAGTTTCGATTCCTGTCAGTCCGCGCAATCCGCGCAGTCTGACTAGGTCGACACTTAACGCGCTACTCAGATGGTCCCTTTTCGTGTGACGGGACACAAAAATGAAAAGTTTAGGCTCGATGGTCGAGTAATTTGAGTGCTCGACTCTTGGTCTCACATTACTGTGTGTCAATCCCCGACGGCGGCACTCATTCTCTCCGACTATTTGTCTCTCACCAATCGGTAACTTGATAATCGTAGACCTATGTGAGATAGCAGCTGGAGGCTAGGAAAGGATGTGGTGGTTGTACTTGTGATAGAAATACCGGGAAACCATTGTTGGGTGCTCCAGCCGCCGCGATAGAACTGAAAAATGTTGAAAGAGGCGTAAAACCCCATTCAATCAATCAATCAATCTTAATTACTGTGTCAGTGTTAAATTGGGACAATCCGTGGAGTAAATGATCTGGAAAAAAATATGAATAGTGGGCTAAGACGCAGGTGGGGTGGTTTGAGTGCTCAAACCTTGGTCTTGGCATCCTCTGGGAATGCAAGGTTGGGAGCACCCGTAGAGTTAATGTTCTAAAAAAAACAAGGAAATGGTCGTTGAAAAAATAGATATATAATAAGGGGTCAGTGCAAGACTATTGTTAGTGCCTATATATCTATAGACACTTACAATAGTGTTGTACTGACCCTTCGATATGGACATTAAACTATTCGATGGGTGAGTGGTTTGGGTGAGGCGGGTAGACTATTTTAGCAGGATCGACATTCAACAATCAGAGCATCGGTCCCATCAGTTGTAATAGAGGATTGAAGAGGTATTTTATTTGTATGTATGGGATTTACCACACTTTCAACATTATTACATTTATATCGCGGAAGCTGGTGCGCCTACCCATAGTTTCATGTCGTTTCTCACACCATTACAATCATACCATTTCATTCGAGCAACCAGTTGCTCATCCCACTTAGGCGTTCTTCTTATCAAACGTTCATTGGTGGGAGACAAATGAATCGTGTCACAAAAACTTTTGTCAAATGTTGGATAAAAATGGACCGACTACCCGCTCAACCCTTTCGTTAAAAACGAAATCTTTCAAAGTAAATCACATATTTATTGAAATCAATCCAAAAACTCCACGATTTCTTTTCGTTTGCTTTGGAAGTGTTTGATAGGTCCATGTAGACACACAAATCTATTTAGAGAACAGTATTCATATTTCACAAAAGGGGGGTAATAGCATATCACAATTTTCCCTCAATTTTAAAAATGTTCAGTCTCATTTCACCGAAGTGAATCTCGCTTATAACGTTTAAATGCTCTCAAAATCTTAAACTTACACGAATCCCATTTTTCGATACCTTTCCGAAACCATTTTAACCATTTCCTGTTTTACAAAATTTTGGACCTGTCCAAATTCAAAGGTTTTGCAGACGAAAATATAAAGTGAATTTAATTTGAAAAATAACCATTCAGTAGGGTAGAAAATAGTGTGGAAAAAGAAGAAATTGCTTGTCAGAAGCAATTTCTTTTTTTTCACAATGTTATCACAGGCACGTAAAAAGCAGGGATTAGACAGCAAAGGGTAAACTTTTTTTCTCTTGACAACATTTTATGATGTTCTTATAGTCCAACTTATTCGAAAACGCGGGAAAATGTGGTATAGCCAGGGAATAGGGGTGGACTGAAATATAACAAGCGTGAGATAACGGTACTTAATTACACCTTTATACTGATAATACTGAATAAAGAAACTCAATAAAAGGGCACATTTTTTCTCCCTATCGCTATTCCATGCTTTTTGTTGTTTCAATTTTTGTTTATTCATGGTGAAATCGGCATCTAAAGCATGTTACATTTACGCTATGACACATGACGTTAACATTTGTAATTCAAAGGATGGTAATAATGTCATTAGTTTTGCGTTTCTTTAATCTTTCAGTATAGTTAGAGACCGTGACAGCAAAAATCCGTCGGTCCCAATTGATCCATATTAACTCGTCGAAAGTTTGTTAAAAAACATTCGAATAGCATGGTTTGCCTATAGCAAAGTCGACTTACTTGAATCTTGAACTTTAGCACAAGAACCCTTGCACGTCTCAACATGATGATACAATTTAATACCTATGAAGCATTCCAGTCCAATGACGCCTGAAAAAGAAAAGACATATTTATTAGAGTAAACACAAGTTTATTACTATTATTTTATTATTATTATTATTATAATTATTATTATAATTATTATAATTATTATTATTATTATTATTATTATTACATAGTATTATTATTAGCCTATCATTATTGCGCGTGCATGCTCAAGATTTTATTAATTGACGTGGGAATGAAAGCTTTCGCAAATCGGAATGCTTTCTTGATTTAACGAAATCTTAAAATAGAATAATAGATAATTTAAGTCCTTTACATACATTTCATGTAACAATTTTATTTTTCTCTCTAAGTGGGTCCGATCCCCGACGGCGACACTCATCCTTTTAGACAATTTGTCTCCCACCAATTGGTCAACAATCGTAGACCTATGTGGGATAGCAGCCGGAGCTAGGAAAGGATGTTATGGTAGTACTGGTATGAGGAATATCAGGAATCCATTGTTAGGTCCTCCAGCCGATGCGATATAAAAAAAAGTTGAAAGCGACGTAAAATCTCATTTAAATCAAATGTCTTTCTATGAGAAACACAAGTACTTACTCCCAAAGAAAACTAAAGCCACACACACGAATAATAAAGATTTCCAGTAATTCATTGTGAGAAAAGGGAGAAAATTACAGAATCAAGAGTCGGCGATATGACATCAGAAACTAAATTAAGTAAGTCTCTAAACAAAACTCATATCCTTAAAACCCCGTCACGTGACTACTTAACCCTTATCCTGTTGAATTAAAATTTTGTTCAACAGAAGTTGCTAATTTTGAGAATACTTCAGTCTAGCTCAAGGTTTCGAGGAGTTATTCAGTAAATAGCAGGCAGTGTAGGCTCAGATCAGTGTGCACGTTTGTGCACACTAATCTTAGTCTATACCGTTTGCTAGAGCTTAATGTTTGCAGCAGGAATATGTCTTGAACAGCACGAGAAGGGTTTTAAAGCCACTACAGATAGATGAAGTCTTACGCATTTTAAGGTCTGTGATTCATGCCTATTGTTGTGGGGCGTAACTACAGCTCGAAACTGTAATATGAGATATGCTAAGGTCTCATTACTTCAGCTTATTTATGTAAAGACGGGAAAATTATATTGTTTTAGAGGCATCACAGCAGAATTTGATAGGGTTTTGCAATACTGCACGCAAGTGTACATGTAATCAAATAAATAGCAGGGTTTTGAATGAATGTACGCAAGTAATCAACTGATAACAATACAAAATTTTGATGCAATGCATCAAAGTAGGCCGCGAATTATTTGTTATTGATCAATGAATTATGTTTTCAAACAATGGTTCTTGTTTTATTTTTAAACATTATCTATCTTTTAATAGCATTAATTACCCTGCTAATACATGCATATAGTCTGGTTAATTTGACCCGACTTTGACCTCTGTGGAAAAAATGCTCTAATAACAATTACCGACATATTTCATCAATTAACAAAATGTATAATACATTCAATATCGTTTGTTATTCATTCCTATGAAAGCACGTGCAAAGTCGAGTAGGAAAAATCAGAATTTTATTCATCTAAATAGCAGGGGTCAGATTCAAGTCAATAAAACCGCACTATAGCAAGCTAAAATAAACTAAGGAATGTTTTATTTCAATTTAAGCTAAATGAATGACACAGTCCGATGGTATAATGTAAAGTGATTGCCTTTTTAGATCGACTGTTTTCGGTATAGAAATCGTCTTGGCGTCGTTGGCGTTTTTGTTGACGTGACAAACTTTAATATTTGTCATATACATGTATCTATTGTTATTGAAGATATCTTCGCGAAATTTAGCATGTGTCTTCACTATCACAAAAGCTATCCAGAAAATCAAGGAGGATAAAAATTACAGGATTTTTGTTATGCCTCTTTTTCGACTCGAATTTCTACATAATCCAGCTCTACACCCAAGCATAGCCAAGCATTGCAGCCTTAGGTGGAGCTCTTGTTAGAATAAAATTATCGTTCAAGGTTTTATTTTGATGTCTGTTTTATCTGAACTAATGTGAGATAAAAACAAACAAATTGTTTTTACCCCCACTGGCCAAAGGCCACTGGGGCTTTTGTCATGGCTTTGTGTCCGTCCTGCGTCCGTCCGTGCGTGCGTCCGGTCGTAAACTTTTTCTTTAAAAATCTTTTCCTCAGAAACTACTGAATGAATTTCAACCAAACTTCACAGGAATGATCCTTGGGTGACCCTCTTTCAAAGTTGTTCAATAAATTTTGATCCAATGAAAATCATGGATTTAATAGACGTGGCTAATTTCGAAATATGGTAAAAGTGAGTTTTCTCAGATTCTAATTGATGGATACCAATTTAATTTTACATTAATGATCCTTGGATGACCCTTAATCAATCTACAAAAAAAATTTGATCGGATGAAAAATATGTATTTAATGGGTGGAGGTCATTTTTCTATATGTTATATAGTGAAAACTTTCAAAATCATTTTCTCAGAATGTAATTGGTGGTTATAAACCAAATTTCATTGGAATGATCCTTGAGTGATCCTCAATCAGTCTACCAAAAAATATTGTGATCGGATGGAAAATATGTATTTTATTGTTTGAAATCTTTTTTGTATGTTATTTAGTGGAAACTTTCAAAATCATTTTCAACATCAGTAGTACTCAAAATATCTGAAAATCTAGTCAAAACTTTAATTTGCTATTACAAGAATTTCAAGCCTGTGGAGCGACTCAAGCCATTCATGGCTTTCTAGTTGATTGTTTGAAAAGGTTTTACGCCGCTTTCAACAATCTTACAGTTATATCGCGGAAGCTGGAGAACCTAACAATACATTTCTGGCATTTCGCACACCTGTCATGGCTACCATTACATCCTTTCCTAGCCTCAAGCTGCTATTCCACCTAGGTTTACGATTATCAACCTACGGATGGGAGACAAATAGTTGGAAAGGATGAGTGCCGCTGTCGCGGAAAAAATAAAAGAAGAAAAGAAAGAAACGATAAGAAATTTCGAAAATTAGGTCACCTTGTTTATTTTTACGTTGACTTTCGAAGATATCTTATGGGTTGTGTATATGCTTGGTTGTACATGAATGGCTTTTAAAAATGTGCTATTCTCACTTCACCATATTTGCATGAACTAGCATGAAAAGTAAATAAATGCAAGAGAACCATTATTTAATCTAATTTTCAAAAAAGTAATAGTAGTGATATTAATAACGCATGTTCATGGGACTCTGAAATTGGCGTTTTGAAGTCAACATGAGGTAAAAGATTTTGGTTATCATTCAATAGCTGTCATTCAAACTAGTATTTAGACTGCATCTATTTGAGGTACATGTGCAAAGGGATCTGCTCCGGTTGTCCCACGTCTTGTAAACGCAAGCAGGAGATAATCTGGTTGCCGCTTGCGACGTATCCAAGGCAAGGCAACTACACCAAACAACGTCATAGGTATGTGATTAAAAACAATCTTTGAAAAAAAAATCATAAAAAATGAAAAAGTGGGGCTTACGGACAAACAGTAAATCGAAATATTGTGAGAAATCGTACAGGATCTCGGAATATCCAGATCAGTTAAGCTTAGATTTCTCATTAAAGTACCAATTTTAAACCAATGTCTTTTTCTATTCTTTCTAAGGTTAATCCGATTACGACAATTGTTATTAAACAGATTACACGAAAACCGAGTTTTTACCGAAACCGTATCAGCTTCCTCTCTATTATGCAATAAAGGAGTTCAAGTACGATGTTTCCTTAAATAGATTTTCTGTAAATGTCTTTTTAGACATCATGTCGTCCAAATATCAACCCACAGTTGTAGGCTATAAAACAACGAAACAATTCTTGTGTGAAGAATTTGCCTGAATATGTATGAATAAGAAAATAATACGAAATGTGTCGTTTGTATAACACTGCCATTTCTGTATGAATGAGGCGTATTTTATTGGCGTCAGTATATTTGATTCTGTAAAAGCCGTTAATCAGCAATTACCATCAATGGGTGTACAGAACTGTGCCCTAGAACCAAATATTTTTTAAATCCTTCCAAAAATGTGCTTATAGTAAAAAAAAATCGTGAAATTGACATTCAAGCTGAAGTTACGAGGTTTTGACCATCCACCGATGCTACTTAATTTTGGCCGAGTTCATCAAAATTCGTGTAATCTGGTTGGCTAAAACTCACTTCATTTCTTAATGAAAATAATTTCGGGCACTATAAGCTTTTTCCGTATCAGTATGTGTACGTTGTAGAATCCTTAAAGAGCTTTTATACAACGGAAGTGTGTTTTGCCATGTTATTGGCTCTCGTTTTTGAGAGGGCCGTCTTAAATCGGCCTGTTAACGAGCCTGCATGCACTATTGCATTTGACAGGTGATTCCACTGGATAGTGGTGTGTACAAAGAATGGGTCCTTGTATTGTGGTGTTTTTGCTGCGGATATGACTAGACTTTTTGTGTTGTTGCAATCATGTTTTTCGACCATGTTTGTCCTGATGTGATCAGTATATTCCTTTTTAGCCTTTTGGAATGTGCCTAAGGAATTTTGATGCATGTAGGGACGGTGCTAACATCTCAACCGCCTTGTACATGGGAACAAGTAACAGATTTTTTTTCTTCTTTCTTCTATGCTCTCAAGCTCCAGTTATCTTTTGAAGCAATGTATAGTTCCTGGCTCTCTAGTTTCAAAAGCTTTGGGCACCGGTAAAGTATTGCTCAAAGAACTTGACTGTCTCACAGCGTTAAAAACTTTGTTTTAGGCTTGATGGTATTGGATAAGTATATGCCAGTTGCCTTCAAGTTGAGACTGTGCTCAATCGATGACTGAATTAACCAAACATTTGACGAAGTGTTAAAAAAAATACCGTAAATACATTTTTTATTAACTGTCGCCAGTATCTCTATAACAACATAACATTGGCGACGTTTCGCTATTCACTGACAGTATTTCCTTCATTATAGAAACAGTTTTTTCTAGATATTTATCTATTCACCTTTTTTCTCTCTTTTTGTGGACAGATTTTTTTTTCTTTTTTTTTCACCAAGGAAAAATAGAAAACTCATCTTTTACAAGTTTCTAAGAATGAGTGGAGACAGTCATTTTCATACATTTACACACACCTGGTTGGTATTTACATAGGATGTACCATTTTAGGTAACATATGAAATTGGACAAAAAAAGATTCTTTTGATAAGTATTGATTGATCTACCGTGCCGGGAGTTTTCTTCTTCTTTTTTTGGGGGGGGGGGGCAAATATAGTCACGCTAAACCAATATTAATGAATCAGCACCGTGCAGTAAATTTCGCTCGACGGATCAAAATCAACAATGTCCAACAAATTTAAGCCAAATGAAGGTGACTGGATTTGTCCGGACACTAAGTAATATATCCTTATTCTGTGTATTTAAAATGCGTGTATTTTTAACATAAATTCAGTGCGAAATTGATTTCTTATCCAAGGTAAAAAAAGTCATAAGGTCGGATGGAGGAATATTCGGATATTGCGTTTAATAATCCTTATTTAATCCCCCGTGCCTTAGTCGGTTAGTCCCAGCCATGCAAAGATAGTTGATGTCAATCACAGAAAATTTTACTTTATTTAACAATATAGTATTAGAGAATCATTTGGAGAAAAAGAGTACTTTATCACAGCCTGAAATTAAAGGCTAGATTGGCTGAGGTGTATCAAAAGAATGTAAGTCTGGGAACCCAATTTTGCTGACATACATACACGTTTATCTCCATTCAGTTTCTGGATTTTTTAAGTGTTGAATTTTCAACACTTTTGACCTTGAAAAGAATTGCCTTCCAGTGGTTCTATGATATTTTATTTTGAAAGTCTGCTTGTCAAAGGACAAACTTGTAACAATCACAAACTGGCTTATCCGTATTTAAAACCTTCTTATCCCTTTAATTTTGAAGAGTCTGCAAAATATTGAAAACAAAATTGATGCTGGTTAAAAAAACCCCAAAGAATCCTTGAAATAGACTATGCGGTTGACAAAGGATTACATGGAATATCAGAAAACGGCTAAATTTTTAAGAAAATATTTTCCCCCAAAAGATTTTTCACTTGTCTACGGACAACCTAGCCATGAAATTCTACTAGATAGTGCAGCTTAATGGACAAGTGGAACAACTCGGGCAGCTTGTTTTAGAACCACTGCTTCAAGCCTTGATTTGACTGATGACCTTTAAGTTGGTACCAACTGAAAGGTCTTGTTATCTATCTGTCTGTATCATCAGGTGCCCTAGTTTCAACCATGCCTTACTTCCGCCATAGTTCTTGTTTTCGCTATTATCTGTACTTCTGTTTAAAAACAAAATACCTGTTTGAAAACAAAATCACTTCCTATATATGAAGATGCTCTAAAATGCTATACTTTACTGATTTCAGTTGTGGCAATGTCAACTTTGCTCGACGTTCACAGTGTAATAAATGTGGTAAAGGTAAGTAGCTTTTAATTCAACTGTTTGAGAACGAAAAGTCAAATGATCACAGGGAACATTTTTGGGTTAGACATTAAGAGATTCTCTCATTTTTCTGCCAGAAATCTCATTAAAACTGGCTTAATGAGAGAAAAATCTCAAAGCAGAATTTAATTTTGTGAAGAATTTTGTTGGCTCAGTGCAAAACTGCTTACAGTTACAACGATTTCTCTCTGAGCCATCAATTTGTTAAAATTTCTCACCAAAAATTCTTAATTTCTCATTAGATTCAGCTAAATGAGATATTTTTGCACATGCTATTCTGAGCCAGAGTTATCCCTGTGATTGTTATGACCATGTCATCGTCTAGTTTGTATTGACAAAGGTGTTGTAGTAAAAAGCATTTTGGAGTTACAAAGTTTTACTTTAGCCATTCCTCAGTATTCATCAGAAATGTTTGGTTGAAGTCACCACCTGGGCCCTGACCATGCTTGTGTTCCTGATTATGTTGAAGTAATATTATGCTTTTATTAGTTAAGCTTTTATCAGAGGTTTTAGACATGAACAATCCCAAAATTGAAACCAAAAATAAGTAAATTATAATAGTATTGTTTAGAGGAAAATATCATGAACTAAAAAGTCTGTAAATGTCAAAATGTGTTTTGACTAGTGTTGAGCAATTGGTTTCAACTCATAATCAATTATTGGTTTAAGTCAAAAGAGCACAATCAAGTAATGATCCATACAACAATCGGTTTCTTAGAAATCAATACACAGGGATCGACTCTAACACCAGTCCTCAGGCCTAAGGCCTGAAAGATCTGGAGGACATGTACTCAGAGAGGAGGACCTTTGAAAGTTTTGAACCAACAGGTCCTGAAGGCCTATGGTAAAATGAAGTTTGTGTCAAACCCTGATACAGTTCTCAATGAAAGTACACTATTGCATAACACAGTATGTTTATAAACTTCTATGAATTGTTTACCTCAAGTAAAAGGATGTTACCAGGAAATAAAAAGTAACCCAGACTAAATAAGTGACATTAATCTTTCAAAACATTAAATGACTGCAATATACACATCAACCGATTATGAGATTTCTTAATTAATAGTTGTCATGGGAAGCCCAAATCAACTGATTATCGATTATATCGGTTAATTAGTCAATCACTAGTTTTGATACTATAAACTACCTTTATGTCAACAGCCTGCAGGTCCTATTAGACCTAACTCTTACAGTTCCTCCTAAATAAACCAATTGCTTCATGGAAAATATACACACGTCTATTTTTGACAAGCAATTTCTTCTATTCCTTCACTGTCTTCACAATGTTAATGAAAATGTAAATATGGGAAAGTTGCAGAATTTGTATGTATGGCTTTTAAATAATGGTAGCAAATAAGTAAAGGCTTTAAATCACCTGCAATGTGGTATTTAGTTTTGCTTCCTGAGCTCTCCATTAAATAAATAATCTACAGATGTTGGAACCAAGGACTAATTTTGGTGTAAGAAAGGAGTATTTGTAATGTTGAGGGAAATGTTGTACAACTTTTTTGTGCTTGTTTGTTTCCAGAGAGAAAGGATGGGATTATTTACAAGAAGGGAGGGACAGAGATTGGCAAGAACATGGCAGAAAAGAGTAAAGGACTGTTTAGTGCGGATGACTGGCAGTGTAAAACGTAGGAATTTTTTTTACTTTTGACAGATTCATGACCCTTTGATTGAAAAAATGCTTTTTAGCTCACCTGAGCACAAAGTGCTCAAGGTGAGTTATTGTGATCGCTCACCGTCCATTGTCCGTCCATCGTCCGTCCGTCAACAATTTATTTAAATATTTTCTCCTCCTAAACTGCTGGAACAATCAAGCTGAAACTTGGCAGGGATGTTCCTTGGGTGAAGCTCTTCAAAAGTTGTTCAAAGAATTTAATTCTGTAATTAACTCTGGTTGCCATGGTAACAGAAAAGCTGAAAATCACGAAAATCCTAGAAAAAATTCTACTCCTCCTAAACCACTTGGCCAATCAAGCTGAGATTTGAAAGAGATGTTCCTTGGGTGAAGTTCTTCAAAAGTTGTTAAAAGAATTTCATTTCATCAAAAACTCTGGTTGCCATGGTAACCGAAAGGTTGAAAAATGGCCGAAAAATGGCCGAAAATCTTAGAAAAAATTCTTCTCCTCCTAAACCACCAGGCCAATCAAGCTGAAACTTGGCAGAGATGTACTTTTGGTGAAGCTCTTCAAAAGTTGTTAAAAGAATTTAATTTCATCAAAATCTCTGGTTGCCATGGTAACGGAAAGGGTTGAAAAATGGCAAAAAATGGTGACTTTATAGAGATGTTCTTTTGGTGAAGCTCTTTCAAAATTGTAAAAAAAAAATTATCCAATCAAAATCTCTGGTTTCTATGGTATTGGATATGTCAAAATATTACCAAAAATATCAGAGAAGGTTAATCTAGCCTTAACTATTCGGCATATCTTAAACTTGGCAGGGATTTTCTTGAGGTTTAGGTCTACTAAACTTGTTAAAAGAATTCAATTCCATCAATAACTTTGTTTGCAATTAAAAAGAAAATCAAATTGCAGTAGGAAGAAATTAAAGTCTGTTTCTTTTAAATCCACCCTAAATGTACATCAGACAATCGCTTGTATTTATAACATTGTTTACAAGTTATGAGTTGACTTACTCAGGTGAGCAATATAGGACTATCATGGTCCTCTTGTCATTATTGATAAACACTAACTTGTAGGGGGTAATAGCCTGCTTTGCTATAGTCTAGTTAAGCTCTATTCCAGTATTTATCTCATAAAATCATGTATATAACCTGTCATGCATGAAACAAAGCATCGGCAAACTCTGTAAGATAAATATAAAAAAATGAATTGGTTTCAGTAGAGGAAGTCACATATCAAAAATTCTTACAGGAAGGTAGAATGATAATTCTAAATTCAGAAAATCAGCCTAAAGCTTCTAAGGGTTTTGACCCTAGATAGACTGCGTGGTGCACACAGTCTGACTAGAGTTGACCATTTAACCATTACCCACATTGTCCCTTTTTGCCTGAACTGTCACACATATATACAGGTGTGGAAATGTCAACTGGGCAAGAAGGATAACATGTAACATGTGTATCACACCAAAATATGTATCCCATTAATTTATTTATTTACACACAGGTGTGGTAATGTCAACTGGGCAAGAAGGATGACATGCAACATATGTAACACCCAAAATATGTATCCCATTAATTATATTTATATAAACACAGGTGTGGTAATGTCAACTGGGCAAGAAGGATGACATGCAACATGTGTAACACACCAAAATATGTACCCCATTTATTATATATATTTACACAGGTGTGGTAATGTCAACTGGGCAAGAAGGATGACATGCAACATGTGTAACACACCAAAATATGTACCCCATTAATTATATTTATTTACACAGGTGTGGTAATGTCAACTGGGCAAGAAGGATGACATGCAACATGTGTAACACACCGAAATATGTACCCCATTAATTATATTTATATAAACACAGGTGTGGTAATGTCAACTGGGCAAGAAGGATGACATGCAACATGTGTAACACACCGAAATATGTACCCCATTAATTATATTTATATAAACACAGGTGTGGTAATGTCAACTGGGCAAGAAGGATGACATGCAACATGTGTAACACACCGAAATATGTACCCCATTAATTATATTTATATAAACACAGGTGTGGTAATGTCAACTGGGCAAGAAGGATGACATGCAACATGTGTAACACACCAAAATATGTACCCCATTTATTATATTTATTACACAGGTGTGGTAATGTCAACTGGGCAAGAAGGATGACATGCAACATGTGTAACACACCGAAATATGTACCCCATTTATTATATTTATATAAACACAGGTGTGGTAATGTCAACTGGGCAAGAAGGATGACATGCAACATGTGTAACACACTGAAATATGTATTCCATTAATTTTATTTATATACACTCAGGTGTGGTAATGTCAACTGGGCAAGAAGGATGACATGCAACATGTGTAACACACCAAAATATGTACCACATTAATTATATTTATTTACACAGGTGTGGTAATGTCAACTGGGCAAGAAGGATGACATGCAACATGTGTAACACACCAAAATATGTACCCCATTAATTATATTTATATACACACAGGTGTGGTAATGTCAACTGGGCAAGAAGGATGACATGCAACATGTGTAACACACCAAAATATGGCAAGCAGGAACAGAGAACGGGATTTGGAGGAGGCTACATGGAGCGAGATGAAATTGTAGAATACAAAGATCGGCGAGAGGACGATGGAGAATATGATGAGGTTAATATTACTTTTGAGTTTTACTTGACAGCAAGAATTGTAGACTGAAAAAGAAGTTACAGTTGAAAATTTTAAGTTAACCCTGATCCTGCTGCATTTAAGTTTTGCTTCAAACCAACTTCTAAGTTTTGAAGCATTTTCAATAGGTCTGGCAATGTTTTTTTTCCAAAATGATTATATCAAGAATATGTACAGTAGACTAAGATCAGCCTGGAACTCCGCTGCCCTATCGACTGAGCTAATCAGGCTGACAAACAATACCTTTGTAATTCCCTGTAAATTAATAAGCACTTACTAGGGTTCAACACTTACTTCTGTTAGTGAAGAGTACAGCCAACTCCCATCTTATGAAATCAAGGAGTGCAAGCTTAAGGAGTTCAAATTTTTAAATTAGGATTAAATATTGTGGATAAGAAGAAAGTGCTTATGATAAGCAATTTCTTCCTTTCTACAATAGTTTCCCCATGGTAAGAGGCTTTATTACCTGTGAATAAACAATTCAATGTTGCCTTGCACAGCTTTTGTATGGGAAATAGTTCAAGGGTAAATGTTCTGATAATTGGTTGCCTTAGATTGGAGACTTGATTTGATATTTTAATATGATACAGGAGACCATCAGACTCCTAAATTGCCAAATGAGGGAGTCCCTGGATTGAATGAAATAGGAGTTTTAGACTTGGACTGCACTTAGTGTTGAACCCTTTCAAAAGCTTTACACAGGCCCTTCAAATATATAATAAGCTGGAACAAAGACTTTATTCAAATGTAAATTTCTCCTCTCCATTTCAGTTTGGGAGAAAGAAAAAGAAATCTCGAGGGTCCACAGAAACCAGACCAACAGACTTTGACACAGGTAGAAGAGCAGACCGATATCAGGAAGAAAACAATGATGATGAGGATGAGGACGAGGATGATGATGATGAAAATGGTGATTTATCTGCTTATAAATTAGATTCTGATGAGGTAGGTTACATTCTTTAAAGCTTTTCGATGGTTTATCAAGAAAAAACAGAAGATTATCACTTGATAAACTCACTGCAAAACCAGTGAAATTAATAACAAATTAAACCTTGCTTTTGTTCAATTCACCATAACCATTAAGTTATCTGAGTGGGGCCCAATAAATGATGTCATAATGAACGTTGCATAGCTATCACACATTAAATGCTGCTCAAGAGGAAAATTTGTCCTGAAATATAGTATAGGTATTGATGTTCACTTTATGAAATATAAATCGATCTTACACTGAAAAAAAAAAATTCTGTATATATCAGGGCTTGTGTTTGACCCTTAAACCCAGGTTTCGACTCTTTAAAGTCTTGAAATTTCTTAATTTGCCGCTCAAAATTTCTGTCTGGGGGTCGTTTTGACCACCTGAGTTTTCATTGAATTACACTATTTAAGACTATATAAATCAAACATTTCCTACATATTGTTAAAAAGAATTGATATAAACAAAAAACATAAACAAGTAGACTGTCGGAAAGTGGACTAATACCCCCCTACAAATCTAATCAATAATGAAAAACTCTGTCAAAAAAGCAATGAATTGTTGCACATCTCTGCCTGATACTGATCACATAGTGTAGAGTTTCAATGAAATCCACCCATTAGTTGCTGATAAATTAAAGGGAGAAGAAATGCTAGACAGTCAGACCTACTGACAGATGGACTGACCGACTAACCCCCCCGACTAAAAATCAGATTTTGCAAGTAATATAATTGGCTCATTTTGACCCTCTTATCACAAGCAATTTCTTCTTTTCTACAAATCTCTTTCCCCAACAGAAGATGGGGATCTTTCAAAATACCTAAAAACTGCAAGCATATGTTATCGTAAACAACTTAATGTAGTGAAAATATATACCCTTTTGACAAGGGTTGAAAAGGAAACTGCCCTGTGTATTTGTCTGTTAAGATATTCTCGTATGGTCCAGGAAATCAATTTGACTCCTTATTTCAAAATTGAAGGAGTCGTAGACTCTCAGACTTGGTGTCACACCCTGCCAAGTGCTTGAAGGTTGCCAGTACAATCACATCAAAAAGTTTTTGCTGAGCCTGTCTAGCTCAGTAGTAATACATTGAACTCCGCTTGGCCAACTTTCTCCAAATATCTGATACAAGTAAATGTGAAAGGAGTCTTTTGTCTCTCATAAATGAGTGTATGGTTAGAAGTACTGCTAAGTGGAGTTAGCAGCTGGTGGCCCTGATGAAATGCTGCAGTTGTACTGGTTTGAGAAATGACAGAAAACCATGAGAGGGTGCACCAGCTTCTGCGATATAAATTCAATAATGTTGAAAGTGCTGTTACACCCCATGCAATCAATCAATCCAAATCAAGAATTCTTTTTCACCAGGAAGATGACGATGACACAGATTTAGGTGCCTACAATGTTGCCGGTAGTGATGACGATGAAGATGATAAACAAAAAGAAAAATCCAATAAAAGGTCAAGGTCACGCTCAAGGTCAAAGTCCAGTAGATCCAGCTCATCCAGTAGTTCGAGTTCAAGGTCATCAGGGTCCTCAAGGTCACGATCCCGTGAGAGGAAGCGAGGTCGATACTCGCGATCTAGGTCCAGGTAACGGGTAACAAGGGGTACTGGTATAGGTCAAAGGTCATTATCGCTTTTAATCTTGTTTCTGTTGTTTTGAAATATGGTTAATTATGCCCAAGTGTGCAACTACATTAATAGACTACTTTTATTTAGAAATAAGTGCGAAACATCCCTAAATCAGAAGCAAAATCTTTTAAAAATGAAATTTTGAAAAGCCTGCTTGCAGTAAAAGAGATTAAGAACAAAAGTTTGGTGTAGGTGTGTTTGTTCATACTCTTAGTCCATAGTTCAATCAATTTTTTTCTTTGCAATATCTCCTACACAGATGGATTTCACAAAAACTTGGCACAATTGTTCACCATCATATGGAAGAAATATTCAGGTCCAATGTCAAGGTCACAGTTCAAGGTCTAAGGTTAAAATCACAATTTTAAAAAAGTTAAAGATCCGCAGGAACATGAATATTATTCTGAATTTTACACAATCACTTTTTTTATGCCAACAAAGTTGATAGATGGGGCATATTATTATTCTTTGACTGTCTGTCTATCTGCATAAACTTTACCTACAAACTAAACATTTTGGTGCAATTTCAATGTTGTTTCAGTGACTATGCTCATATTTGGCATTAAGATCCTGATTTTTAGCTCACCTGAGCATGAAGTGCTCAAGGTGAGCTATTGTGATCGTACAATGTCTATCATCAGTAGTCTGTCATCCGTCGTCCTCTATTTCTTTAAGCATCTTCTCCTCCTAAACCATTGGGCCAATCTTGCTGAAACTCGGCAGGGATGTTCCTTGGGTCAAGCTCTACCAAAGTTGTTCAAATAAATGAAACTACCCTTAACTTTCCCTTTACCCTAGCCGCCACCATAGCGCAGTTGGTTAGGCATAAGACTTCCAATCTGGTAGTCGTGGGTTCGATCCCCGGTGGCGGCAAATATCCTTTCCGACGTTAGTCTCTCACCAATGGGTAGATAATCGTAAACCTATGTGAGATAGCAGTCGGAGGCCAGGAAAGGGTAAAATGGTAGTACAGGTGAAAGAAATACCAGGAATCCATTGTTAGGTGCTATGACCGCCGTGATATAACTGCGAAATTGTTGAAAGCAGCGTAAAACCCATTCAAACAAACAAATCCCTTTACCCTAAACAAAAAGGGTTAAAATATGAAAATCTTCAAAAATCTTCTTCTCTGAAACCAAAAGGCAGACAGCTTTCATATTTGGTGTGTATCATCATCTAGTGAACCTCTACTGGAAAAGGTTGTTCATATCAAGATCCTGTGATCATAAATATTCCATGGTATTGATGTTATGTAGAAATTATCTCCTTTTTGACATCTGCCTATTTAATTAATGTGATATCCCAGGGGTCAAAGAGATGCAGGTGAGCGATCTAGGACCATCATGGTCTTCTTGTTTTTTGAAAAGCATGGATTATCAGCTTTATAATAAATTAGCTTTTTTAGCTGTTGTACTTTTTCAAACAATAAGGTATACAAATAAAAGATCTCAAGGTCATAAAGGATAAGTGCTCAAGGAAATTAGAAATATACAGTCCTGAACTTAAGTTTGTGCTTTGAGTTTGAAATGATATATAGATGTTTGAAGATGCCCAGAACAAGCATTTTCTTATTTTTCTGCACTAATTCATAAAGTATAGAACCACAGGGACATTAACTCATGGGGCCTGTTTTACTAAACCTCTTATGAAAAAAAAATTAAGGCAATTCAATTCACAAATTGTACCTAGTGTTTTCATTAGTTGTTAGATTTTGTGTTGCAATATCTCATTTGAATGATCTTTAGCAGAACATTCCAATGAAATGATGCATGACATAATTCCATATTTGATCACTTTTGTACTTTAATTTTTGACTTGCACAAAAAATTGATTGTAAGATATTTAGTAAGACCCCTAGGGCTGAACTAGACATGTTTTAAGTAAGCCTTTTACCATTTCTAGGTCAAGGTCAAGTAGAAAGTCGAGCAGATCTAGAAGTAGTTATAGTTCAAGGTCAAGATCCAGGTCACCAAGGAAGAGATGATGGATTGGTTACCATGGAAACCTGTTGCCAGGGGTTAAGGTTTGACAGAGTTAAAAAAAAGAAGAATCAAAATAAATATTTTAGTCGTGTTGATTGATACTAAAATTGGGACACAACATTATCAATATACTTAATGACGGATTTTATTTTGGGTTGCAAATTTGGAAGTGGTTAGGAAAAACTAGTTAACAAAATAGTCACTTACTGATTAGCTCCACTGGCTGAAAGCCACAAGGGCTATTGTCATGGCATTGTGTCCGTCATGCGTCCGTCTGTCTGTGCGTCCGGTCGTAAACTTTTTCTTTAAAAATCTTCTCCAATGAAAAACATGGATTCAATTGGCGTGGCTAATTTCCAAATATGGTAAAAATTGAGTTTTTTCAGATTCGAAATGATGGATACCAATGAAAATTTACACGAATGATCCGTGTGTGACCCTTTATCAGTCTACAAAAGATTATTGAGATCTGATGAAAAATATGCATTTTATGGGCGGAGGTCATTATTCTATGTGTTATATAGTTGAACCTTTGAAAATCATTATCTTAGAATGTAATTGATGGATACCAATGAAATTTTACATGAATGATCCTTGATTGACCCTTAATCAGTCTACAAAAAATTATTGTGATCAGATGAAAATATGCATTTTAGGGTCTGATGTCATTTCTCTATATGATATAAAGTTGAAACTTTGAAAATCATTTTCAACATCAGTAGAAACCAAAATATCTAAAAGTCTAGTCAAAACTTTTATTGCTTTACAAGAATTTCAAGCCTGTGGAGCAAATCAAGCCATTCATGGCTTTCTAGTTTTTATAAGCCTATCGAAAGACACCTTTCCACCTTGTTTTCTAGATAATGTGTGTGATATTGAGAATCATTAATGAACAATTATTAGATTTTTAAATGATTATGCAAAATGAATTTCAGAAATTCGGAAATGTCATCTTTAAAAACAGTTCAATTTTTATCAATAATAAAAATGATTCATGTAATCTGTCTAACTTTGAGTCTGTAAGTCATCATCAGATATACAACCAAGAGGGTGTAAAGCTGGTCTTAAATCTTTATTTCTCAATGAAAACATATGTTGTGGGTACTCATTTGAACTGTCTCCATAAGACTATTCAAATGCGTACCCGAAACATAGGGTTTATGCAATAATTATCTAAATATTTGAATCTAACATCCAAAATACCCCCTCTATCTGTAAGTCTGCTCTTTCAGTATAATCTTTGAAAACTTTGACATAATTCCAGTTGAATATCTAGGAAATTTCATTCAATAATCATGATTAGATGCTTATTGTCTCACTTTTACCTTGGCTAAAAAACCCAGGTATTGCTATATCCCATGTATCTTGTTACCCATGTTTCCTGAAATATCTGGGTTTAGTTAAGGCCTTCACTTTAAACTTGAAATACAAGTAACTTATCAAAGGGAAATTCTTGACTTATGTGTGGTGGCTGCTCCAATCTGTATCCTAATTTGATGGCTCTGCTCCAATTAGTTGTAAATGCCTATAAACATGTAGGCAGTTACAACCGTTTCACCCAGAGCCGTTACAATGTGACTGTAATTCACCAGGAAGCTATGATTTCTATGACATTTAAGGGATCAGTGTAAATGTATTTATATGCACTTGCAATATTATTGCGCTGACCTCTAGATTTCAAAGTTGACATTATAAGAAATTTTATGATAAGACAATTTAGAAGCAACACTAAATTTACTTGCATGCCTATAAAATGTTTGGAAATGAGATAATGATTTTCCTATTCATTGCTTGTAAACATTTGAAAATGTGAAATCATTTACAGATCATGCTTCATAACTACTTCAAAAAAATTCTAATCCATAAACAAGGGCATAGCTCCCATTACGCACATTATGCAAGTGCATAATAGAAATAAATCCTCTTCTGAAAAATGTCCTTGATGAATGATCATGATATTGAAACTACAGCTTATTTAAGCTGTAGTTAGACTACAGTGTTATGATTAAACTCAAATCATAACTGAAAAGAAAGCATATGGAAAACAGTCACCTATTGTCACATTCCACACTCATTGCCATTATCCCAGTATATTCTTTAGTTGCGGCCTTCTGAGTGTGTATAAATTTCAAAATCCTAGTTACACCTATGATAAAAAACTGAATTTGATAAACTAAAATATAAAAAAGATGCAAAATTCATTGCCAAAACCATGAGGCATAGAGGGTTCAAATTTGAAGTCAGCATTGATTCAAGGTATTTGCTAAAATGCAATACTTTGGTTTCACCCAAGGCTCAATTTTGTGAGGTTTACTTAGAATGTACAAAAAAAAAAATCATAGAAAAAAAGCAGTTAAACTTTTAAAGAACTTTTGTCACAAATGATAAGGCCTAGAGCTTTCAATTTTGAATGACGCATGACCATATGGTATTTTATCAAAATGTTTCGAATTATTCACATTTTATTCATTTCAGATTTTTTGACCATCAGAGAAAACCAAATGCAGATTTAAGCTCACACAATTGATACAGCACAGCCTTTCTACACAATGAACCACCGTTAACCGGAAAAATGTTTGTATATTGTAGTATCCATTTAGTGAAGCATTGTTTATGTCATTGATTAAGGTTTGTTTTTACAGCTATATTAACCCTTTGCTGTTAAATCCCCACTTTTTACGTGCCTGTGATTTTATGATTGAGAAAACATTGTGAAAAAAGAAGAAATTGCCTCTGACAAGCAATTTCTTCTTTTTCCACACTATTTTCTACCCTCAGAATGGTTATTTTTCAAATTAAATCCACTTTAATTTTTTGTCTGTAAAACCTTTGAATTTGGACAGGTCCAAAATTTTGTAAAACAGGAAAGTGTTAGAGGAAAATACATGTTTGACCTGTCATATAAAAGAGAACAGCACAATAATTAGTAATATATATATGTGACCCGTCACTTGAAAAGGAACCATCTGGCAAGTGTGTAAACTGTCGAACCTAGTCAGAATGTGCAAACTGACTATGATTGATACTTTTCCCACTTTGTCAATTTTCTGAATCATTGTACTTTCCTTTGAAAGAACTTTTAAAATGCAACCTCAATTACCTATGCTGGATCCAATCTATTTTTATCTGGACTGTTTTTCGGAGAAAACTCGAGGTATTGCTATAGCCTTGGTGTCGTTGTCATTGTCGTCGGCGTATTTGTTGTTGTTGTTGTCGTGCAAAAACTTTGACATTTGGTGATATCTCTGGTTCTACTGAAGGCATGCACTATTCACTTGGCACACATGTTCACCATCTAAAGAGTTACCTATACTATCAAGGGGGATAACTCTAGATGCATTTTGTGCAAATTATGTCCCTTTTTCGACTTAGATTTTTTTCCAGCACTCTACAGCCGAGTGTAGGCACCCATAGGCAGTGTTCTTGTTCAAATATTTATTTAACATGGTTCCAAGATGATTCTTCTTTTTTTGTGACAGCTCACATTTTTGGAAAATCGGATAAGAAACAGCTAATGCATATTTATTCATTGTTTGGCAGCAAAAACAGCATAGCTACAGATTGAAGAAAGCTGTAGTTATGAGGTTTTGGTCATCCAACAATATATCCATTCTTAAAACAGAAAATTTGTGTGAATATAGGTTTGGTCATTTTTTTTCGGGCATTAACATTTGCAGAGCCCCTAAAAATGGTTTACTGCCCGAGTGCAAAGCACAAGGCCATTAATGCATTTGGAGGGTCTCTGCAAATGTTAACCCCCAAAAAAATGTGATTTGATGCTATATTTCATAAAAAGCAAGGCTAGAGTATCTATTCAGCAAATATTGCAAGATAATTCGTAGAAACGCATCAAAACGAGCCACAAACCTAAGAAAACGCAGCTTAACTGCATCATATTTGCACCACCCCTTTTGTTTATATTGCCATTGCTTGGTAAATTCACGAGGTCACAAAATTTAAGGCAGAAATAAGATCAGTGTCTTTAGTTATGCTTAAGTAAATGTTAAACATGAATATTTTTAGATGAATTTACATATCAATGTTAATTCATCAAAATCAAACCTTTGGCGTAATATTAACAAAATGCATTGATTTATATTTTTTAAGTTAACAAATATTGCAGAAAAAGATAAGTATCTTTGAAATCAGTAAGCTGTATAGGCCTCAGATCGAGGATATTTAAGTTTAAAAAGCCAGGCAGCAATGGCTCTTAAATTTATTGATTAATCCGTTTTTTCTCCTGTAAACACGCGGGTTTTGTCCGCTTATGTATACCTATAACCACCAAGAAAAGCACAGTTTATGCAATTATAGGATTTATCTCTTCGAAACTCTTAGTTGTCTCTTTCCAACTGACTGAGTTAACAGATTTCTGTAGCATATTCAGCCAATGGTTAACTTTCATACAACTGGAACTGACCATGTTTTGGACAGGGGGTAAATAAGTGTGTTGTATGATGGGTGAACTGTGATCAAATCAAGGGGTCTGCACAAAACTATTGTAAGTGCCTATGTATTTATAGGCACTTACAATGGTTTCGTGCTGTTCCCTTGAAATATTATATGTACAGCCTAGGTAAAGCTTTTAAAATAACGTTTTGGTTGCACACCAATGAAATTAAGACTGCAAGACAAAAAAATTGAATGAAAAAAAATAGATTTGGGTCTGGCAGAGGTCAATAAATTATAGTATTTCACAAATCTATATGTAGTAAATATTGGATCTGTTAGGACATTTTATTTTGAGACAAGTTGATGTTAACTGAGCCAAAAATGGAAATGTTATTAAGTGTGTCTTGGCAAGCTTGATAACTTTTCTATTCTAGATGAAGTGAAGATCAGCTTGTCTAAAATAATATCAAGTATCAGATTCTGTTTCTTGTATTAACATAAGTTTTTGTACGATAAAACCCATTTCTTAAACACACTGATGAAAAAGATATTGCAATAATGTGTGTTAAATGACGTCTTGATGCCATTTAGATTGATTGATTGAATGGAGTTGATTTCAAGCGGCTTTCAACATTTTTATGCCCCTGTATCGAGAGATCGGGGCATATTGTTTTACTCATGTCCGTCTGTCTGTCCGTCCGTCTGTCAGAAAACTTAACCTTGCCAATATCTTCAAGCCTATTCAAGATACAAAGCTAATATTTGGCATGATGATAGATCTCAATGCTCCGCATCCGCTGGTGTCAAAGTCAAGGTCATGTGACAAGGTCAAGGTCATCTGTCAAGGTCAAACTTTGAAAAAAATGCCGTTACGGGGGCATTCGTGTTTCACAAACACATCTTGTTTCAATTAAATCGTGGCGGCTGGGGCACCTAACAATGGATTCCTGGTATTTCTCTCACCATTACAACCATCACATCCTTTCCTAGTCTCCAGCTACTAACTCACTTAGGTCTACCATTATCAACCTATTGGTGAGAGACAAATAATTGGACAGAATGAGTGCTGCCGTTGGGGATCGAACCCAGGTCCTCTAGATTTACAGTCTGATGCGCTACCAACTGTGCTGATGATGCCATTTAGAATCTGATCCTATGTGTTGTTTGAGATAATTATATCTCTAATATCTGTGAATTATAGGAGAAGAGGCATGTATGTGAGAAAACAGGGTGCCAATTCTAGATTAAGAAGTTCAGGCCATTTCACAATGGGCACAGAAAGTTTAGCCCTTCTAAGATTTACCAGGATCAATTGTTTCTGCTTTTCTCTGAATGGGCTTTTTTGAGAATTAGATAAAAAGAAGTAGGAAAATTCTGATAAATATGCAGAGTGTAATTAATGTTGAATAGTTGAGTATAAAATGAAAAAGAATGAAATTTAATGATAGAATGAGCATTTATATGATAATAATCATATTGTGTACAAATTGTAAATTTTTCCTTGTAAGATTTGTAAAGTCTGTATTTTGATTTTCAAAAAGACAAGCTATGGTTACTGAGGGTAGAATAGGAGAACTTTTCAGTTCTAGATTTTCTTATTATCACCTTGCTTTGAATTAAGTGTAATCACAGTTTCTTTTTCTAAAATAGGTCTGAAACACAAACTTAGAAAAATAAATAATGCACAATGTACTTAAGAAGTCAAGAAAAGCAGTTTTACCATATGAGAAATTAATCTTTCAAGTACTGTTTCCTTTATCAATTTTGGTGTGAGTTTGTTGAAGTTATGCATGAATGTCAATTTGAATTTGAATTGTTTGTTAATGACACTGTTCCACCTTACTATGAAGATTATGACACTATTATTATATTAAAGATTATCGGTGACTTAACATTCGTCTTCTGTCTTTTACTACCTTGGCTGTTCTCCGTTTCAAGTTCTCTCGGATGAATGCCTGGAAAAAGCTTTTAGTTAGTCTCATCAACTCTGTGGCCTGTTTTACTAAAGTTCTTACGAAAAAATTGATCTTAAGTCAAAATCACAAGTAGTACAAGGGCCCCGTTTAACTAATGATCTTACGACCATGTTTTTTTGTGAACAGTGACATCTGATTGTATAAACTAGAAAGCCATGAATGGCTTGAGTCGCTCCACAGGCTTGAAATTCTTGTAAAAGCAAATAAAAGTTTTGACTATAGATTTTTTAGATATTTTGGGTTCTACTGATGTTGAAAATGATTTTCAAAGTTTCATCTATATAACATATAGAGAAATGACCTCCACCCATAACATACATATTTTTCATCCAATTACAATAATTTTTGGTAGACTGATACAGGGACACCCAAAGAACATACCAAAAGTGTTTGATTGATATCCATCACTTACATTCTGAGAAAATGATTTTTAAAGTTTCCACTATATAACATATTGAGAAATGACCTCCGCCCATAAAAAACATATTTTTCATCCAATCATTATAATTTTTGGTAGACTGATAATGGGTCACCAAAGAAACATTCAAGTGAAAATTGGATGATATCAAACAATTAGATTCTGATAAAAATGATTTTTCAAAGTTTCCACTATATAACATATAGAGAAATGACCTCTGCCCATAACATACATATTTTTCATCCGATCACAATAATTTTTGGTAGACTGATAAAGGGACACTCAAGGATCATGCTAGTGAAATTTGATTGATATCCATCTCTTACATTCTGAGAAAATGAATTTCAAAGTTTCCACTATATAACATATAGAGAAATGACCTCTGCCCATAAAATGCATATTTTCCATCTGATCACAATGATTTTTTGTAGACTAATAAAGGTTCACCAAAGGATCATTCATGTAAAATTTTATTGGTATCCATCAATTAGAATCTGAGAAAAGTCACTTTTTACCATATTTGGAAATAAGCCATTAAATACATGTTTTTCATTGGATCAAAATTTCTTGAACAACTTTGAAAGAGGGTCACCAAGGGATCATTCCTGTGAAGTTTGGTTGAAATTCATCCAGTAGTTTATGAGGAGAAGATTTTAAAGAAAAAGTTTACGAACGGACGCACGGACGGACGCACGACGGACACAACGCCATGACAATAGCCCCAGTGGCTTTCAGCCAGTGGAGCTAAAAATCAGATTGGACCAATCAGGTTTGTTATTGCAAGTAATAACTGAAAAATTAATTTTACGTTTGTTAGTAAAATGGGGCCCTGGTGTTTTCATTCATTGTTAGCTCCGCTGGCCTTCGGCCAGCGAGCTTTTGTCATGGCGTAGTGTCCGTCCGTGCGTAAACTTTTTTTTAAAAAATCTTCTCCTCCCAAACCAATGGGTGGATTTTAAGGAGGCTTGGTAGAAATGATCCTTGGTTGACCCTCTTCTTAAATTGTTCAAAGAATTTTGATTGACCCCCAAATATGGGTGTGGCAGGGTCGGGCATTTTATCACTTTGAAATCTTTCAAATTCTTCTCCTCCCAAACCATTCGGCCAATTTCAATGAAACTTTGCATGGATGTTCCTTGGGTGACCCTTTTCTTAAATTGTTCAAGAAATTTTGATTGGCCCATAAATATGGGCGTGGAAGGGCGGGACATATTTTGAGCCCGAAATCTTTGAACGACATCTCCTCCTAAACCACTGGGCATATTACAATGAAACCTTAACAGAATGGTTCTTGGGTGACCCTTTACTTAAATTGTTCAAGAAATTTTGATTGGCCCTTAAATATGGGAATGGCAGGGCGGGCCTATTTAGAGCCCGAAATCTTTGAACGACATCTCCTCCTGAACCACTAAGCTGATTTCAATGAAACTTTACCAGAATGTTCCTTGGGTGTCTCTTTTAAAAAAATGTCTGCAAAATTTTGATTGGCCAATAAATATGGGTGCGGCAGGGAGGGGCTTATTTTGAGCCTGAAATCTGTGAATGACATCTTCCCATGAACCACTGGGCCAATTTCAATTAGACTTTACTAGAATGTTCCTTGGATGACTCTTTACTTGAATTGTTCAAGAAATTTTGATTGGCACATAAATATGGGTGTGGCAGGGTGGGGCCTATTTTGAGCCGGAAATCTTTGAACTACATCTCCTTCTGAACTTTATGTTTTAATAAGATGGGTAAAGGGATGCAGATTCATTGTGAATGAGTTTTTTAGCGCAATGTGGACCTGAACCAGTTAATCTTTATAAAATAGGTCTTAGGAGATTTCGGAGTGTTATTGTATTAATTTAAAGTAAGCATTATTTAATGAAAGTCTAGAGATGTTAAAGCCAGTGGAGCGATACAGGCCCTCTTTGGCCTCTTGTTAGATTCTGCCTTGCAATATCTCATTGGAATCGTCTTGCAGAATCCCATATTTAGTTTCTACTGTAGAGGCAATTTTAATTTTTGACTTGCGCACAAAATGATCGTAATATGTTTATTAAAAACAGGCCCCTGGTCTCCAGGATACAAAAATATTAGTTTACATTCAACTAGGTGGCAAATCGTCCCAAGATAGGCCTATTACATGTCCAAGTATATAAACAACAAAGGGAGATAACAAAATTAAGCTAGGTAGATTTACGGTTCTTATGCACTGCACTCTATATTCATGATAGCAACTAAACTGCCGAGTTTCAAGTCAATCAGACATAATGTGACAGTATAATGCACTGGACAAGGAAGTGGACCCCAGACATTGGAAGCTGGACGCAGGATGCCAAAGGTGATTCCGTAATACATCCTGTCTTTTGACAAGCTTAAAGAAACAGTACCCAAGTTTGCAAAGTGAGGTAACATGTCCTAATTAATTCCATGTTGTACATTTATTTGGGCTTGTTTAATGAATTAGCTTGCCCAGGAATTCTCATAAATTGTTGCAGGGCTTGTGTAAGCGTCTCAAATTAATGAGTCATTGACCCTTTTACTGTAAATTTCTAGTGGTCAAAACTGCTTTCGAATGGGTCAAAATAAGTGAATAATAGAGATATTTCTTGGTTAATTACTTAAGCTAATTGAATTCCTTAATCATCTTCTTCATATCTTTATAAGAGATTCATATAAAATATGAATCTCTTCTAAAGATTAAAGGGAAACGCTTCATTTAAATATTTTCATTATTTACAAAAGTTAAAAGGTGCCATACTGAAACATCCCAATAATGAAATTTTGTGATTGAATAGTTGATGGTTGGAATAAGCATGAAAATTTTCCTATTTACTCTCGATATGTGTCAATTTGACTAAATCTTGTGCAATGGCTCATAAAACTTGGCATGTGTGTTCACCATCACAAGAGCTACCCAGATTATCAAAGAGGATAACTTTGGAAGCATTTTTGTAAGAGTTATGCCCCTTTTTGTTGTATCCAGCACCTGTAGCTTAGCATTGCACCCTTAGGTGAAGCTCTTGTTTTATTTTCTGGTTCTCGGGAGAACTGACCCATTTTATCTGAAAACTGGAATAAAATTAAAATATCTGTCCATCAATTTTATTTCTTATTATTAAGTAAGAAAAAATTTAAGTCTGCTATTTGACACTACAACAGTTTCTACCTTAATTGTACGGGTATATAGAGTTTTGATAATCTGAAAAGAAGTACATGTAATGTGAAATTTTATGCTGGCTGAATTTGGCAAACAAACAAAAAAGGCAGTGAATTTTTAGATTTATTCTTTATGCCTACTACAGGAATTTTTGGCACTTTATTTTTATATCCTCCTCTGTCACCATTTGTCTTGTATGAATTGTCCGAAGAACAAGAAAATAACATTAGAATGGCATTACATCCATACATGGACTTGGCATGATAAAGACTATGTCTCGCTAATTGCACTAGCTAAAGCTCGACTAAAAATCCAATTTTGCATTTATTTTAAGCCTATTCATGATGCAATGATCATATTTGGCCAGATTATTCTCATCAAGAGATCTGCATATACCAAGGTCATCTGTCCAAGTAAAATTTTTGAAAAAACAAGAGCCGTCAGAGACAGATTATGCTCCCCGAATAAGGCATTGTCACAGAAACAAAAGCCATGTTGGACATGGACATCTCCCGCCAAGAAAGCTTGATAGTAAACTGAAGCCTAATAGATAAAAGATTCTATGTACTGTCAAAGATTTGCCTCCTATAAAATCTAAGTAATAAAAATAACAAAGGCCAATAAGTCCAAAATTATGCAAGCAAGAGTTGAAGTTCAGGTGTATTGCACTTCTCCTCCATGAGATCTATCCACCTATAAAGATTCAAGTTGATAGCTATTATACTTTAGGAGATATGCTCCAGACAAAATCTAAGTATCAAAAATAACAAAGGGCAATAACTCCAAAATTATTCAAGCAAGAGTTGCAGTTCTTGTACACTACACTTCTCCTCTATGAGATCTATCCACCCATAAAGTTTCAAGTTGATAGCTATTATACTTTAGGAGATATGCTCCAGACATAATCTAAGTATCAAAAATAACAAAATGCAATGACTCCAAAATTATGCAAGCAAGAGTTGTAGTTCTTGTGCACTGCACTTCTCCTCCATAAGATCTATCCACCCATAAGGTTTCAAGTTGATAGCTTTTATACTTTAGGAGATATGCTCTGTGGTCAGATTCCAAGGACTCAAATGAGGTGTTATCTTATACAGCAAACATAAAGGTAACAAACATTTAACTTCCTTTTTGCATGACATATTTCTAGACACAAATATCAAATACTTTATGGTAAAGGGCATCTGATTTGCTACTGAAATGTGAAATTTCATCAAATTCTGAGCATGAGACTAGGAGAAATGAAAGAATAACATTTAGACCTCTTTTTCCATGATATATTTTTTTTTACGTTAATTTCAAATTGTTTATAGTAAAGGGCATCTCTTTTTCTACTCAAATATGAAATTTCACTAAATTCTGACTGTTAGACTAGGAGAAATTTGGGAAAAACTTTTTTTTACCCTAAGTCCCCTTTTCCCGTGACGAGGCCTCAAATCCAAAAACCATCACAGATGCATCAACACTATATCATAGGAAGTTCACATGGTAATTTTCATTTGATTTGGCCCAAGGGTTATGGAGAAATAGGTGGGGAAGGACAAGCAAGAGTTGTAGTTCTTGTGCACTGCACTTCTCCTCCATAAGATCTATCCACCCATAAGGTTTCAAGTTGATAGCTTTTATACTTTAGGAGATATGCTCTGTGGTCAGATTGCAAGGACTCAAATGAGGTGTTATCTTATACAGCAAACATAAAGGTAACAAACATTTAACTTCCTTTTTGCATGACATATTTCTAGACACAAATATCAAATACTTTATGGTAAAGGGCATCTGATTTGCTACTGAAATGTGAAATTTCATCAAATTCTAAGCATGAGACTAGGAGAAATGAAAGAATAACATTTAGCCCTCTTTTTCCATGATATATTTTTTTTTACGTTAATTTCAAATTGTTTATAGTAAAGGGCATCTCTTTTTCTACTCAAATATGAAATTTCACTAAATTCTGACTGTTAGACTAGGAGAAATTTGGGAAAAACTTTTTTTTACCCTAAGTCCCCTTTTCCCGTGACGAGGCCTCAAATCCAAAAACCGTCACAGATGCATCAACACTATATCATAGGAAGTTCACATGGTAATTTTCATTTGATTTGGCCCAAGGGTTATGGAGAAATAGGTGGGGAAGGACGGACAGAATTACTATTTTACATGCTAACGTAAGGTAACAAACATTTAGCCCCTTTTTCCCATGATATATATTTTTTACGTTAATTTCAAATTATTTATAGTAAAAGGCATCTGATTTGCTACTCAAATATGAAATTTCACTAAATTCTGACTGTAAGGATAGGAGAAATTTGGGAAAACTTTTTTTTTACCCTAAGTCTCCTTTTCCCGTGACGAGGCCTCAAATCCAAAAACCATCACAGATGCATCATCACTATATCATAGGGAGTTCACATGGTAAGTTTCATTTGATTTGGCCCAAGGGTTGTGGAGAAATAGGTGGGGACGGATGGACGGACGGAAGGAATTGCGGACAGACGAAGCGGCGGCTATATGCTCTCCCTGTGGGGAGCATAAAAATGCTGTAACAGCCTGTTTAAGAGCATTTGTGTTTGTAATTTCAAAAATCTGATCTTACACTGTAAGTCACCTTTTTAACAGGACAGTGTACCAATGAGAGTTAATAAATAAAAGACTATCCATTATGCAAATTGAAATCTTTATTAAACAAAATAGCAGAGATTTTAACAACATATTTAATCTGTAAAAATATATTAAGAGACAAACTTTCATATTTCAGAATCTAGGGGTCAGCCTAAAACTATTGTAATTGCCTATAAATAAATAGGCACTAATTACAATAGTTTTGAATTGTCCCCCTCAAATTTATTATTCAGTATTCTATAACAGATATAATATGTCAAAAATGTGACTATATATTGAAGGCTCTGTTCTTGTTTACTAAACAAATTTGCTAATTATGAAAGCTTACTGTCTGCCAGCAGACTGTTATAGAAATATAATTTGCACATATAAATCTTAGCCTGTGCATGATAATTCCAACAATTGATCAAGGGCGCAAGGCTTAGACTCCAAACAGTTTGTGCATCTGCACTAGAGCAGGGCAAGTACCCAGGGTATAGGGTAGGGTAACATTCCTACCCAGGCCCTGAATCATTACCCGTTACCCAATACCTTTAGGAATCAACTTCAGAAAAGAATTGAGGACTGTTTCCAACAGTCTTCAATTCTTTTCTGAAGTTGATTTACAGATGGTCCTACGGACTTGCATCAGAGAGTTTTGAGAGTCCTGGCTACTTATTTGTGAGTCACAGACTCCTGACCCTTCAACCATGTCAGAGTTTGTATATTCTAAGTCCCTTTACAGAAATTCTGGACCTGCCTTTGTATTCAGTTGATAAACATACAAATAGAAATAATCATTGGGTATTCAAGTACCCAGAGTAGCAGCTGTAGGCTAGGAAAGGATGTGGTGGTTGTACTGGTGAGAGAAATACCAGGAAACCATTTTTAGGTTCCCCAGCTACCGCGATATAACTGAAAAATGTTGAAAGCGGCGTAAAACTCCATTCAATCAATCAATCAAGTACCCAGAGGTAACAAGACCTCAGGTACCTTGGTACAAAATTTCAACTTGTCCCAGCTCTAATCTGCAGACTGATCTGCGTCTTCACTCTGCACTTAGAAGGATGCTCTGGACTCATAGTCACTGTTCACAATCGCAAAATATTTACGATGCAGTGTGCTTGCCTAGGGAGCTCCATCACCAGGGGTCGACACGAACACCAGTCCTCAGACCTGAGACCTGTTGATTTTGGGGAGGACAGATAGATGTTACCATATTGCAGGTCCTTCAGTCCTGTAGCTAATGGCAGTACTTAGAATTTTCAAATCTGTCGAGTTTTGAAAGATTATTGCCTTTCCAATATTCAAAATTTGCACTACCAAATGGAAACTATCGTAGAAAAGAAGAAATTTCTTGTCAAAAGCAATTTCTTCTTTTTCTACAATGATTTCCTCACAATTTATCCTGTAAATTACTATGATTCAAACATGGTTTTCATGCAGGACCTATTGTTATCAAGGAGGACCTATAAAATGAAGGGCTAAAAGGTCCTTCAGGCTGATGGTAAAAGTAGTAAGTGTCAGCCCCTGATCACGCACATGAAAATGTTGAAAATGTCACACACAGGCTCAGTATCACAAAAACAATAATGGGGATCATTCTTGGTACATAACCTATCTAAAATATGGTTATCATCCAATCAGAGATTTTACTGCAGAGAATTCTATTAAAACATTGTAAAAAGAGGAGAAATTGCTTGCTTGTTTTCTTTTCAATTTCAATATCTAGTAGAAGTAAATTTATTCATAGGAGTTTGCAACAGTTTTGCAATTGCCCCAAGATTTGGATAAATATTGCAAATTACATTTTGAAATCTTTCATTTGGAGCAGTGTGACATGAAGCTGTTGGTTAAAGATAAGTAATTAATAAGAAAAAGTTTATAACTCGAGACAAATGTCAGTTAAATATTGACAATTACATTTTGAAATATATCTTTCATTTTGGAGCAGTGTGAAATTAAGCTGTTGGTTAAAGAATGAATAATTAACAAGAAAAAGTTTATAACTCGGGACAACTTACCAAAGTTTTGGACATATCTTAATAAGAATTTTCAGTTAGTTTGGGGTTTAGGACCTCTTTCAACAGTTTTGATATTATTTTGTGTCAGCTGGTGCACCCTACTTTAGTTTTCTATTATTTCTTACACTAGCACAACCCCAAGATTTCAGTCAAGCCGATAACCACAGGAAATGATTCTGCTAAATTCTGCGTATTCTTACAAATATGAATATTTAAGTGGCCTAATCAAGATTGATATTATTGGAAAGAATGTTGATACGTCTGATAGGGGTTGGTCAAACCAGTGATAAAACTCTCAACCCTAGGATTGAGAGCATTACCAACTGACTAAACTAGGCTCGGCATTAACATATTGATGGCTCAGCTTGAAACAGTAATTGTTGTAACTGCATATATGTTAAAACATAGTTATATCTGTTGTAACCATGTATAAACATAAAGACAGTTACACCATTGAAGGGGACTTTTCAAAGCTACAAAAAAGGAGGTTTTCTTAGGTTTTCAATTTTTTATTTCTCTTAATTCCTAACTTAAACCCTATGTTGTTGGTACTCATCTGGAATGTCTCATCAACATGATTCAAATGAGTACCCACAACATAGGGATTTATTGTAAAATAAAGATTTTAGACTGGCTTTACTTTCTACTACATGTATCTGGAGCCCTGCCTTTGTTGTATACCCTAACAGTGAAACATTTACACAGACAGGAATTATGATCTGTGCTCGAAATTATAAAGCTTTTCTTGTGCTTGACTGAGCATTTACTCAAAACACTTTGAGATCTAAAGATAACATTGCAAAAATATTAAATTCCATGTTTCAAGTATGCTAAAAGAAATCTACTTTTCAACTAAACTTTGATTATGAGAAGTTTGTTATTTAAGTAACAAAACAACGTTAAGCCTTATAATCTTCAAGCCAGATGAGCCAGAGAATCATAATCTCGAACATTAAATGCATACATGCAATCAAAATTGATATCAATAACTAAAACAGCTACAAAAAAATAAATGCAATGTATTTGTCATATTGTGAACTTCTGAACAATGATATGTTAGTGACATGTTCTATAATTCATATTATGTAATTTGTAAACAACATTATAAATCAACACTTTCCCATTTACCAAAATTTTAGACTGGTACAAACTGAAGTGGACAACAATTAAAAGGGGTTGCTTTCAGTATGAAATGATACTAGATAATTTTAAAAGAGAATATTTTATCATTCATGTATAAATACCCAAAGTAGATTCACGCATTAGTTATGATTTTAGATTCCTACCCTCCATGAATTTTAAGAAGTATTATTTTCATTTCATATGATTATAATTGCACAAAAAGGTACTGATTTTGCACATAATACAAAGGCTAATGGTGCAAAACTTTTGTAAAAGTGCCTGTTAATATAACTATACACCGGCACTTTTACAACTGTGTTGCACTAACAAATCAAATTGTTGCCATGGTTTTGACTGTCTTAATTCTTCCTAACAGGTGTTTTACTCCTTGACCTTGACCTATTGGTAGAGGTCACCATCTCTTTTGACCTTGTCACTGTCATTTTTGTGGGGTCAATTTTGGGTTTACTTGATGTGGGCGTGCCAGTTGGTTTGGTCTCTTTAGCGGAAGGTGGTCTCTCAGCAAGATCGATACATTCTTCAACCATGGCTGTAGTCTGAAATGGAGTTTTATGATAAATTAAGAATCACACCCTGTTATAACTTGGCAGATTAACTCTTTCCTGTTTTAAAAATAATCAAAATTGAGCATTTCTATGTAGTCTTTCTACTAAGTTGAATTTGCCTTAATTCACAATGATTGTAGTGCAAATGTACAAGTCAAGTTAAACCAAATTTGGAAATGTATATTTTTTTGCACTTCCCAGGTTGACATTCATAACTTTATCTGGTAGGCTGAGATAAAGCTTGAGAATATTGAGTGTAGAATATCTATGTCCAATATGTCAAATTTCATTTGGTAAGTTGTCCAGGGATTATAAGTGGACCATTCATAACTGTAGCATGAGGACTTCTGCTAGCTTTTGAATTTCAGAAGTCAATGACTCCTTGACTCTTTAGGGGTCAAAACTGGTGTTGAAGGGGTCAAAATAATAAAATAAGTGGAACATAAGTAAACATTTCTTGGTTATAATTATTGACTTGTTCAACTGTCTACTTCATATCTTTATAAGAGATATAAAATAAACAGCAATTTCTAATCAATTTATAAGTTGAAGCAATATGAAGTTGAAAATTTAAGGACTCAAAATGACCCTCCTGGGAAAAAAAATAGGGGTCAAAATGGGATTTTTTCATGTTTGGGGGGGGGGGGGGGGGGTCAAATTCCTGGTTTAAGGGTCAAACAAGAGCCCTGATAAAAACCCTCTTCATGCTGAACCAAGAATATTCCTGCTTTGGCAGGAGGTTTAGACAAAGATCAGCCTGCTCATATGTGCAGTCTGATCTTAGTTTATACCACCTGATTTTCTTTTTGATAACTTGAAAAGTTTAAAAATTCTATTTTTCCAAATAAAAACTGACTTTCAATTAGTTACTAATTCAAAAGCTTTTGGCGCTTTAATTTTAATGTTTTTTTTTCTGTGATTTTTATTCAGCATGCTAATGACAAGGGGTAAGTTCAGTGTTGTCACGAAATATGTCGTAGAGTCTGTGTAAATTTAAATAGTGCTCATGTTTATCTATTTTAGGCTCTTGCCACTTGATTAGCATATTCTGAATATTTCTATTCATCCAGTCATTCCGATCTCTGTTTGAATTTTCGAAATTTTGGGAAGAAAACCAGCTTCTAAATTATGGTCACTAAATTTGCAAGTTGCATGGAGAAGGTATAATTGTCTGACACCTTTTCTATGGAAATGAAAACATTTGTATTTCAACTCCCATTAGTACTTCATTTCTCTCAAACAAAATTATTGAGCCCAAATGAGCCTGTGCATGGCATTTCCAACAGTTTGACATGTGTGTGAGTTGCAAACATTGAGCAACCTAGACAGCTACATATTGCATTAAGAAGATTGCCTCTCTAAAGATACTTTGATACCTTCCCTATCTAAAAATGCACAGTGAAGACTCTGGACAGACTGTGATGCACAGGCTGACCAGAGTCTTTGCTTGGTGCACATTTGAGCTTCCTGAAAATGTCAAGCAGATCTCATTAGACTAAAATTCTCACAAATCAATGAGTTTATAAAATACTAATGATTGATCAGCACATATCAATGACATTATTGTTCGTACATTTTGTGTCTACAAAAACATAGACTCTTGCAATAGTTTTGTGCAGTGTCCCCTAAAATACATAAGTCTGTTGTTTGTTTATTTCTCAAATTAAACATCTAAATTAAACATAATAATGTCCACAAGCATATAATCCTTTTTGTTACTTAGTACAGTCTTGCAATGAATATTGAACAAGTTCAATGTTCCACAGCAAACAGTCCAACAATTCAAAACAGAAATAAACCATGCATATGTGAAGATGTTACATGTATTTCAACTCTCAAATTTTATGGTTATTTTTCTGTATTATACCTCATTCCTTTTTTGTTCAATCTGGTCTGAAAATATTAAATCTGTCCAGAGATCCAGGCCAATTTTATATTAACCAGAGGTGTGTTTTTTCACACTTATTTTGATGCCATCATATATAGATGACCTCATTTTCAATGATTATTTTTCTACTTTCATTCGACTTATTTCTTTCTTGATTATTGGGGAATGTAGTGTTGGATTTTTTTTATTCCAGTTGTAAAAATCATCAAAACATTTTAAAAGAATTATAATAAACTTCTTATTGAGGATAAATATATCATACAAATGTTACAAAGATATTCTATTGTACAAATCACAACTTTCTTTCGAAATCGAACAGATTTCTAAGTGTTCAAAATTGACATCTTCTAGTACAGAATAGATATAACATAACATTATTGCACAGCCTTTTGAGTAATGTAGAATTTAACAGACAGTTGGTCATGCTCCAGATGATATATGGGCCTCAGATTTGCATCGCAATATTAGTTTCTTTAAAACCTACTTGCTTTTGAAACTGAAAGAAACCAAAGTTGGGGATAAAATGCAAGATGCTTTGTGAAACATTCATTTGGCATACATTCTTGAAATTCAATATTATTCAACAATAAACAGATTGTTAAAAAGCTATGAAAAAAAATGTGAGATAAATTTATCTAAACGCCTTCCCATGCAAACAAATCAAAACATTTTCACTGCAATATAATTCAATTAATATGCTTTGAAAGACAATGCAGAAAAAATACTTAAGAGCAATAGCATCTTTTACTATGTTTCAAGTTTGGTGTTACTAATTCTTATCAGACCTATGATCATTCTAACCTGTATTCAGTCAGGCTTTGAAAGAGCATGGCTTTTGAAATTACTTTAGAAAAGAAATTTCTTGTTACAAGCAATTTTTTCCAGTAACAGTAGGTTGCCTTTTCCCAAATTATTGATTTAAAATGTGGAACTAGTGTTGGGCAATTGATTTCAAATAACAATTGATAATCAGTATTTAGTTGGAAGAGTAAATCACCTAATGATCGATTGTACAATCTTTTTTTTTAATACAGTAATGCCAATATCATCCTGTTAAAGTATAGTTAAGAATCATGACCTAAAGACTCTTTCTGCAGATTTTTCTACCAACTTCATGGCTCAGTGCGAAACAGTTGTAACTGCCTTTAAACATATAGGCAGTTAAAACTGTTTCATGCTGAGCCATCATACTGATGCCAGTTTTGAAAACAATATATAATGACTGTCATTTATGTGTTAGGAATTGATTAATCAATTAAGAAATTTCTTAGTCGATATTATCACAATTGGAAGTCAAAACCAACTGTTTATCGATTATATTTGATTAATCTGCCTATCACTATGTGGAACACACCTAAATATTTTATGAATAGCAATTGGTAAAGCAACTGATTCTTCATTAGCAACATATTTAAAATTGGACATTTGATTTTGTTTTTCTGGGAAAGAGTTTAAAAAAAAATCAATATTTGTTCTTTCACATCATACAACACAGCATCCATGACAAATTACACTAGACACCATTACCCTTTTTCAAGGGGCTCTAAAAGTTCCAGTCTAAAATAGAGCCTGCCTCGTCAAACATCTCTGATGTTACACCATCCGTCTAAAACACCACACAAGATATTTCAAAGTGGAAAATTGAAATTTGTTCATCAAAGAATCAATTTTCAAAACTTTTTATATTAAAGAAAAGACCTTTCAAACCTTTTTGTAGTGTAATAAGAGCTGCCTATATGTCTAGAAAAAAAAAGCTAGGGTATTAGATAAAGACATAGTACTGTTCCGACATAAATGTATAATTCAGGGCTCGTGTTTGACCCTTAAACTAGGGGGTTTGACCCCCAGAAATCTGAAAATATCCTAATTTGACCCCTAGAAATTTCTCCCAAGGGGGTCATTTTGACCCCCTTGAGAGGAATTACTATGGGTAAAAACAAGTTTTTCACCTAAGATTTTCACAAATTACTTTCTAAAGTTCTACATATCAATTACTTGTTTCATAAATTTACAAAAAACAGTTAAAGTGACTCTTAAATATGCAAAATTCTACTAATGATTTGCTTTATCTATCTTTTTGACCCCTTCAAATTCATATTTGACCCCCAGAATTTCTTAGGTGAGGAGTCAATGACTCCCCAATATCAAACACTAACACGAGCCCTAGTATATTTGTGTTGATATACATATTGATGGGTCATAGCAACACTATTGTCATCGCCTAAATAATTATAGGCAATTACAATAGTATTGCATTGACCCCTCAATATATATTTGACATACATGTTCAGGAGTCAGTGCAAAACTATTTTAACCTTTTCCTGTTTTACAAAATATTGGACCTGTCCAAATTCAAAGGTTTTGCAGACGAAAATTTAAAATGGATTTAATATGAAAAATAACCATTCAGTAGGGTAGAAAATAGTGTGGAAAATGAAGAAATTGCTTGTCAGAAGCAATTTCTTCTTTTTTCACAATGTTTTCTCAATCATAAAATCACAGACACGTAAAAAGCAGGGATTAAACAGCAAAGGGTTAAATGCCTATTCATGTATTTGAATAAAGACTTATAATACTTTTACACTTACTCAATCAAAATCGTTTTCAAAGCTTAAAAGATCCTACATTTATCACAGTCAAGATCTCCATATTTTTTTATTTTGAGCATTGTCTTTCTATGATGACAAAAACAAATGTTTATATATGATCTGAATAATATGTTTACATTTTTGTCAATTTCCACCCAATGTCCAATCGCTGCTATTTAATATTTTTCTCCTGTAAAAGAATTGTAAATGATTTAAAAACAAGATGTGTTTGTGAAACACTAATGCCCCCGTAACAGCATTTTTATTCAAAGTTTGACCTTGATAAATGACCTTGACCTTGTCACATGACCTTGACTTTGGTATCAGCAGATGTGGATCATTGAGATCTATCATCATGCCAAATATGAGCCTTGTATCTTGAATAGGCTTGAAGATATTGGCAATGTTAAGTTTTTTGGTTAAGTTTTGCAGACAGACAGACAAACAGACAGACAGACGGACAACGGTAAAACAATATGCCCCCAATCTTTTGATGCAGGGGCATAAAAATCTCAAGAATACTCTTGTAAAGTGTTAAATTACTTACAAATACATAGAAAGTTGCGGCCCCAGCTGATACGTCTCTGACCTCATCCAGTTGATATTTTTCAAGGAGGTCCTTAGCTCGTCTTGCTGCAAATATTGATATCTTACTTGCGTCACATTCCAAACATCTACGTTTCAAGCCTTCCTTGCCTGTTTTACCCACAAGAGCCTGTACTGTTTTCCAGTCCTGTAATTTGACAAACAAGAGAATCAGAATGGCCCTAACTAGCTCACATGACCAATAATAATTTCATGAGAAGACACTTCAAGGGGTCAGCGCAACACTATTGTAAGTGCCTAAAAATATATAGGCACTTACAATAGTATTGCACTGACCCCTCTACTTGCAATAACAACAGCTTTGAAATGACTAACCGTGAAAATATGATTTTTAATATAATTATTTAAGAGGGAAAGTAGTTAACATTTTAGAAGAAACAGAATTTCAATGTTTTCAGAAGCTTTTATGGGTCACTTGATGCATCATTAATGTCATGTTTGATTGAAATTGACCACTTGTTTTGGAGAAGATGTTCAATGACTTGGAAAAGACAATGGACATAGATGACCACAAATATGTTCCTTAAATAATAATTAATTTCTTTTTTACAACATTTATATTTAATCAAATAGTTCAAAATAGAGTACACTGTATATCATAGAAAAGATATATCACACACCAAAAGTGAAATTTTAGCACCTGCATACCATACATATCTCACAATAGTAAACAGGTTGAAAGAGACTTTAATATTATGTACTTCATTTTTTCAGAAAGACAGAAAGAATAACAGGTAGACAACTTACAGTTTTATACTTTGCATCAATTCATACAACAAGGGCAACGCTGGGCGTGGCATTATACACCCGAAGATCAGAAATAAATGGGTGATGTTTGGAACTTTTTATTGATCCTTAGCATGTATTTTCTAGCAAACACTATAGTATTTTGTATTTATCATGATGGTAGTGTTTGTTGATGTCCTGTTCTTATCTAAAAGTCTCTATCAAGTATCCGATAAAACAAAATTCACCGAGTACTAAAATATTCACAAAGTGTTGCAAGTACCCGAGTACTACTAAAATGTTCACAAATTCAATCAGATTGAGATAATGTAATCAAACACCCTAGCTATGAGTTCTACATACATGTAAAGTTTCAACATCGTAGTCCTGGTATTTTGAAAGAAATGGACCAGACACGAATTTGCAAACTGAATCAAACAAAGCGCAATAACTCAAATATTATAAATGGTAGAGTTAGGGTTATTGCGCTCTGCACATCCTAGCTATGAGATCTATACACCTGTGAAGTTTCAAGACCATAGGTCTTATAGTTTCAAAGTTATGGACCAGACATGAATTTGCTAACTGAATCAAACAAAGGGCAATAACTCAAAAATTACAACTGGTAGAGTTGTTGTTATTGCGATCTGCACATCCTAGCTATTAGATCTATACACCTGTGAAGTTTCAAGACTATAGGCCTTATAGTTTCAAAGTTATGGACCAGAAACGAATTTGCTAACTGAATCAAACAAGGGGCAAAAACTCAAAAATAACAAATGGTAGAGTTGTGGTTCTTGCTCTCTGCACACCCTAGCTATGAGATCTATGCACCTATAAAGTTTCAAGACTATAGGCCTTATAGTTTCAAAGTTATGGACCAGACATGAATTTGCTAACTGAATCAAACAAAGGGCAATAACTCAAATATTATAAATGGTAGAGTTGTGGTTCTTGCTCTCTGCACACCCTAGTTATGAGATCTATACACCTGTGAAGTTTCAAGACCATAAGTCTTATAGTTTCAAAGATATGGACCAGACATTAATTTGCTAATTGAATCAAACAAAGGGCAATAACTCAAAAATAACAAATGGTAGAGTTGTGGTTCTTGCTCTCTGCACACCCTAGCTATGATATCTGTAACCTGTGAAGTTTCAAGACCATAGTATTTAGTTTCAAAGTTATGGACAAGACACCAATTTGCTAACTGAATCAAACAAAGGGCAATAACTTAAAAATTACAAAAGGTAGAGTTGTGGTTCTTGTGCTCTGCACACCCTAGCTATGAAATCTATGCACCTATAAAGTTTCAAGACTATAGGCCTTATAGTTTCAAAGTTATGGACAAGACACGAATTTGCTAACTGAATCAAACAAAGGGCAATAACTCAAATATAATAAATGGTAGTGTTGTGGTTCTTGCTCTCTGCACACCCTAGCTATGAGATCTATACACCTGTGAAGTATCAAGACCATAGGTTTTAGTTTCAAAGTCATGGACCAGACATGAATTTGCTAACTGAAACCAACAAAGGGCAATAACTCAAAATTTACAAATGGTAGAGTTGTGAATCTTGCGCTCTGCACACCCTAGCTATGAGATCTATACACCTGTGAAGTTTCAAGACCATAGGCCTTTTAGTTTGAAAGTTATGGACCAGACATGAATTTGCTAATGGACAGACAGACGGACAGACAGATGGTCAGACGATGCAGACGATAACATAATACAACCCTCTTCGGGCGTATAAAAAGCATTTAGAGTTACCCCATTTTTATACCACTTTTGACAAGCAATATCTTCTATTGCTACAAAGTTTTCCATTTGGTATTGCAAATTTTAGTATAGGAGTAGCAATTATTTTTCAAAACAAGATAGATGTGAAATACCAAGCACTGCCATTTACTATAGGCCTGCGGGACATTCAGCATGGTTACATCTACCAGTCCTCCCTAAAATCCATAGGTCTGGGGCCTGAGGACTGGTGTTAGTGTCGATCCCTGTTATTATCAGAACATGTAAACCAACCAGTCTCAGGCAGAATGTCTCAAATTTTCATTGACAAAGTCACCTGGGCCAAAGGTTATAAAAAGTTCTCAGACTGGGGCTCAATTTTCTAAAATTTTAAATTAAAATAAAAGATAATATTTATAAGTTGTTATTCATAACAAGAGGACCCTGAGGGCCCTAAATCGCTCACCTGATATTTCAAGTAAATTATCATTAAGACTCCATTTCCTATGATATGGCATGAACATTCCCATTTTCAACAGAGTTCATTCTTGTGACCTGGCAAACATTTTGATCAAGTTTCATGAAGATTGGACTATATTTGTGGCGCTTGGAGGCACATATACTTCCCATTTTCAAATGACTTCATCCTCATGACATAACAAACATTCTGACAAAGTTTCATGATGATTGGACCATATTTGTGGCTTCTAGAGAGTAAACAAAAAATTGTCAGTAAGATGCCTTTTCCTGTGATATGGCATGGATCCTTCCCATTTTCAATAGACTTCATCCTCATGACCTAACAAACATTCTAACCAAGTTTCATGAAAATTGGACCATATTTGTGGCTTCTAGAGTCTAAACAAGAAATTTGTCATTAAGGCCCCTTTTCCTGTGATATGGCACGGATCCTTTCCATTTGAGCAATTTTCATAAGGGACCAACCAAGGAATATTTCTGCCAAGTTTGGTTGATTTTGACCCATAAGTTTAGGAGGAGATGTCGTTTAAAGATATTGTTGACAAATTGTCATTAAGGCGGCTTTTTCTGTGAAATGGCACAGATCCTTCCCATTTTCAATAGACTTCATCCTCATGACCTAACAAACATTCTGACCAAGTTTCATGAAGATTTGACCGTATTTGTGGCTTCTAGAGTCTAAACCAGAAATTTGTCATTAAGGCCCCTTTTCCCGTGATATGGAACGGATCCTTTCCATTTGAGCAATTTTCATAAAGTACCAACCAAGGAATATTTCTGCCAAGTTTGGTTGATTTTAACCCATAAGTTTAGGAAAAGATGTCGTTTTAAGATATTGATGACAAAATTGTCATTAAGGCGGCTTTTTCTGTGAAATGGCACGGATCCTTCCCATCTTCAATAGACTTCATCCTCATGACCTAACAAACATTCTGACCAAGTTTCATGAAGATTGGACCGTATTTGTGGCTTCTAGAGTGAAAACAAGAAAATTGTCATTAAGGCCCCTTTTCCCGTGATATGGCACGGATCCTTTCCATTTGAGCAATTTTTATAAGGGACCACCCAAGGAATATTTCTACCAAGTTTGGTTGATTTTAACCCATAAGTTTAGGAGGAGATGTCGTTTAAAGATATTGTTGACAAAATTGTCATTAAGGCGGCTTTTTCTGTGAAATGGCACGGATCCTTCCCATTTTCAAGAGACTTCATCCTCATGACCTAACAAACATTCTGACCAAGTATCATGAAGATTGGACCGTATTTGTGGCTTCTAGAGTGAAAACAAGAAAATTGTCATTAAGGCCCCTTTTCCCGTGATATGGCACGGATCCTTTCCATTTGAGCAATTTTCATAAGGGACCACCCAAGGAATATTTCTGCCAAGTTTGGTTGATTTCAACCCATAAGTTTAGGAGGAGATGTCGTTTAAAGATATTGTTGACAAAATTGTCATTAAGGCGGCTTTTTCTGTGAAATGGCATGGATCCTTCCCATTTTCAATAGACTTCATCCTTATGACCTAACAAACATTCTGACCAAGTTTCATGAAGATTGGACCGTATTTGTGGCTTCTAGAGTGAAAACAAGAAAATTGTCATTAAGGCCCCTTTTCCCGTGATATGGCACGGATCCTTTCCATTTGAGCAATTTTCATAAAGTACCAACCAAGGAATATTTCTGCCAAGTTTGGTTGATTTTAACCCATAAGTTTAGGAAAAGATGTCGTTTTAAGATATTGATGACAAAATTGTCATTAAGGCGGCTTTTTCTGTGAAATGGCACGGATCCTTCCCATCTTCAATAGACTTCATCCTCATGACCTAACAAACATTCTGACCAAGTTTCATGAAGATTGGACCGTATTTGTGGCTTCTAGAGTGAAAACAAGAAAATTGTCATTAAGGCCCCTTTTCCCGTGATATGGCACGGATCCTTTCCATTTGAGCAATTTTTATAAGGGACCACCCAAGGAATATTTCTACCAAGTTTGGTTGATTTTAACCCATAAGTTTAGGAGGAGATGTCGTTTAAAGATATTGTTGACAAAATTGTCATTAAGGCGGCTTTTTCTGTGAAATGGCACGGATCCTTCCCATTTTCAATAGACTTCATCCTCATGACCTAACAAACATTCTGACCAAGTTTTATGAAGATTGGACCGTATTTGTGGCTTCTAGAGTGAAAACAAGAAATTTGTCATTAAGGCCCCTTTTCCCGTGATATGGCACGGATCCTTTCCATTTGAGCAATTTTCATAAGAGACCAACCAAGGAATATTTCTGCCAAGTTTGGTTGATTTTAACCCATAAGTTTAGGAGGAGATGTCGTTTAAAGATATTGTTGACAAAATTGTCATTAAGGCGGCTTTTTCTGTGAAATGATACGGATCCTTCCCATTTTCAAAAAACTTCATCCTCATGACCTAACAAACTTTCTGACCAAGTTTCATGAAGATTGGACCGTATTTGTGGCTTCTAGAGTGAAAACAAGAAATTTGTCATTAAGGCCCCTTTTCCCGTGATATGGCACGGATCCTTTCCATTTGAGCAATTTTGATAAGGGACCACCCAAGGAATATTTCTGCCAAGTTTGGTTGATTTTGACCCATAAGTTTAGGAAGAGATGTCGTTTAAAGAAAAAGTTGACGCCGTGACGGACAGACGGACAGATGGACAGACGGACGCCGGACAACGATCGATCACAATAGCTCCCTTGAGCACTTCGTGCTCAGGTGAGCTAAAAACTTATTAATATCATTTTTTATGTTAATACATTAAAATGAGTAATAAATCAGAAATACAGCTTTAATCTCAAATTGAAATTTGAAAATACTTTGAATTGAGCCTGAGAAAAGTTTTATAACCTCGAGCCCTGGAGACTTGAAGATTTTGTTTTCAAGAGTTTTACATCATATTCATTACCTTAGTCTCTCTCTCCTTGTGCCCTAGGATAAGGAATGTAGCCGTCATGACAGTGTGCACAACTGGCGGTGGATTCTGGTAGCTTCTGATCTCAGCCACGGTCGATTGTTTGAGTTCCAGAATCTCGGATCGGATGCGCTGAATTTTGCGTAGACGAGCCAGGATGCGTGTAGCTTCCAAAAGTTCCTTCGACAACTGAACTTCCATACCATTCTTCTTGATGACTTCAATCGCCTTCTCCAACTCTGCCAGCTCTCTTCTGGAAATGGCTTTCCTTAGATCTGAAGGAATTAATCAATTCATGTATATCGGGAATTGACACTAACTAATTTTCAATTGGTTCCAACAGGAATCCCTGCTTGATACTAGGAAGATCCCTTATAATTATAAAAAAAAATATTTATGTTGTTAGAATTATAAAGAAAGAACAAAGAAAAGTATAGGTAAGTGATATACAGTATATATAATACGTACTTAGTGTTTGTATGAAAAAAATCTAGAGAGGTTATGGGAATTGTTATTGTCGAGGCTCTGCCGAGACAATTATCAATTCTGACATCCGAGTTAGATATTTTTTCAAACAATACACTTAGTATGTATCATATTTATCTTATATCCCCTATTTACCTTGCTTTTGCTGATGTTTCTAACAGAATTGTAAGTTGCTAAAAATAACCACATTATGTCATTGTTCTAAAAATATCCATGTGATATACTAAAAAATATTAAATGGGATGTTATCACATGGATATTTGTATAGTTATAAGATCATTCTAATACCGTTGTAAACTAAGGGATCTATCCTCACTTTGCCTTCATTTGTCCCTTACAAAAGTAAGGAGCAAAGTTGATTAGAACCTTGGCTTGCAAAATCTGGTCCTGATTGAAAGAACATCCAAATTTCATAAATATTTGGAAGGATCCTTTTTTTAAGTTATTGGAATCCCTTTGATTAATTTGAGATCCTCGGGATCTATTAACACTGGTCAAAACCTGTCAATAGTTAATCCTTATCATGCTATCGATCCTGGTACAATTGCATTGTTATCAAAAAGCACTTACTTCTCTAATTGCAAGACATTATTTCTTATGAAAGTATCTTTACCAGGAAAGGATTTAAAACTTTTCTGACGAACTAAAGAAAAACAGGTGGTATATATTAAATTCAGACTGCACATTATGTGCAGGCTAATTCAAGTCTATACTTCCTGCCAAAGCTGGAATATTTTGAGTTCAGTCTGACAAGGGTTAGGAGTCACAAATCATTCCATTATGCCTGCAATTAAACTTAATTTGAAAATATCAGAAGTAAAGAAAATTGGGCATAACAGAAAAATTGTCAGCATCTTTTTTTTCTCACAGTATTTCCTCAGCTTTTTATCTTCAGGGCATTAAAATGCAAGCTTGTTTAGATCTTGATGGATTTATACTTAAGACATAATCCAAAATTTTAATAACTATGCTGCAATTCAATTAACTTTTACCTAAAATTCCAAAGACAAGTACCCACACAAGGCTTTTTCTTGATAAATACTAAAAATTACAACAGGTACTTAAGCTGCGGATTCAGCCCTGCCTTCAGAATGACAAAACCGTACAAACTTTTTGCAAATTACATCACCCTTTGCATGCACACTTATGTGCAAAGTGGGGGATAATTTGAAAGCATTAAATTGCACCATTTTTAATCCTGGATAGAGAGCTGGTAAAAGTTCATTGATCCATCTTGACAAAATTTTAGACAATTCCAAATTGAAAGAAGCTGCACATAACAAATCTGTGTTGAAAAAATCTAATAAATTTTTGCATTTTTCAAAATATTTTCTAAGTTTTTAATTTCTTCTGAAGTGTAAAAAATATGGATTGTATGGGAATGGCTCAATACTAAATTAAACATCAATATTCATACACAGATTCTTTGCTGACTATATGCCAATACTATAGCTACATAGAAAGTTTAAATCAAAGTTACGATTTTCAATGAAAAACAATAGCAACTTGACTTAGATTTGTTCATACCTTTTTTCTTCTTATAAAATACAAGGAAAGATAGCCTGGCAAAATAGTTCACTAAATATACAAGCATATTGCTTAACTATTTACTTACTGACTTTATTATCAAGAATCAAAGAACAAAGTAGCTTTTATGAATGCTTTCTAGCTCTAACAAGCCATCCTAACTGATAGATGCTGGCAGCGCTCCTTGACCTACAACTTATATTTAAATGTCATTTGTCTGCCAAATTCATTCTCTAGGCTAAAAAGAATAAGCAAATTATTATCTAAACATCATAACTACAGCTCTTATTTACCTGTCTATGAAAATGGCAGATATAGCAGAGATCAATACTAAATCCATTATGCTGAGTGTTCCGATCAGTCAACTATCTTTTTATTTACAGCCTGTGATCTATTAATGTACACCAATATTTACAGGAATGCTCATGCAGAGCAAAAACACTTATTTACCTGTTTTGAAGCATTCTAGCTTAACACTCTGTCCTAAGTGATTGCAATTATTACAGGCAGAATAATGGACAATGAACAAAAGCATCTAAATTAGATTTCAATGACATTGCTAAAATATCTCAAATCAGTACATGGCCCAAGGTTATAAAACATTTTTTGTGCTCAACTAAGAATTTTCTCTAATTTTGATTTCAAATAAATGTCTAAACATTTAAGAAAATATTAATAAGTTGTTATTTATAATAACTCATTAATATTTTCTTTCATGTTCATACAATTACTTAAGTATTACAACAGAATTGCCTCTTTAATCTCAATTTGAAATATGAGAAAAAAAAGTTAAGAATGACAAAAGGTTAATACCTGGTTGGTTAATTTTCTTAACATTTGAAAGTCATTGTGACAAGAGTCTTTTGCCTCTTAAAATAAGCAAATATAACTATAATGTCTAAGCAAACTAATATCCCCCTACAAGTGCTTGTCAATAAAGGAAACCCATTTTCCATCAAAGGGCCATAACTCTGTCAAAAGTTAATGGAAATTTCACTTGCACATCTCTGTCTGATACTGATCCCATCTGTAAAGTTTCAATGAAATCCAACCATACGTTGCTGAGGAATTGAGCAGACACGAAAATGCTACAGACTGACAGAGGGACAGATGGACTGATGAACAAGCTGACTCCTATATACCCCCAAAACTAGTTTAGGAGTATTTAATTATCTCGGGTTTTTATTTATTGGAAAACAATCAACAGTGCAATATAACAATGGATCAAACTTGGAACATTAAATATGAAAACAACAGGTTAAATTGGTGATGGGGAGGATGTACAACAAATATCATGCAAAAAACATTGGTTGGTATAATCAATCATATTTGACTTGGCAGGGCAGAGCCTAGTGATTGGTCACTTCATTTCAATGTCTCAGTGCAAAATGGTTGTATGTTCATATATGTGACCTGTCACACAAAAAGGGACCATCTGGGTAGTAATTTCAGATGGTCCCTTTTCGTTTGACAGGTCACATATAAAAAGGCAGTTACAACTGTTTTGCGCTAAGCCATAAAATAAAGGTTGAAGTAAAATAACGGCTAATTTGGAAAGTTACTCATTTTTTATTTAGAGAACGACAAAATTGTGACCTGTCACATGAAAAGGGACCATCTGGAAAATGCTAAAAGTTTTGATCCTAGTCGGACTAAGCTACTTACACAGGCTGACTAGGGTCAACTTTTCAATCCATAGCTTCTTTCTAAATCTAGAATGGTCATTCTACCTTTCCTTGTAATAATATCCAAAATGTGACCTCTGATTGCGCTCTGCTGGGTCCAATCTTTTTTTCAAATAGATATGTTACAGAATTCCCAGATGGTACTATCTTGTGTGACAGGTCACAATCATATATATCTAGACAAGGAAAAATACTAACAAAATGAGCCCAGGGGCCCTGACTGCCAAAATTCAATATCCTATACAAGTGGTTTAGGCATTTTCACGAAAAGTTTAGAGGCCCAGCCAAAAATCCAGGGGCCATGGGGGACTAGGTCCCCACTAGCCTTTTCCCTGATTCATCAGATCGTTAAATTTTTCTAATCTTATCTTACAGTAATGAACTGGTTTTAACAAAAATTTGGAATAATCTGTTGACCTGACACAAACCAATATATAGATAAATCAACTCGCTATACTAAGTCATGACTGGGTCACAGCCTGCCTGGTCAAAATCATGTACAATACAATTACCTCCTGAAAACACACAAACTTGATATAGGGATACAATTCTAGAGTTTAGTGCAAGACTGTACTAAGTGTAAATACAATGTATATACACTTAGGACAGTCTTGCACTGAACCCTCGAATACTGAACATAATGTAAGTTTTTTTTATCAGGAAATACAACCATTCGGAGGACACCCTTCAAATGGTTTCTGCTTTTCTAACTATATCTTCTAAATGTCTTAAATAAAGCTTTTAAAGCTATTTTTAGCAATCTAAGTAAAAAGTAGCTCGTCAATGATACTAGGTGCATTTGACCAAATTGTAACTTGGCTGACTAAATTAAGCAAGCTTCAGCAACTCTGTAATTAATCATATTTATTTCATTATCTATATATAAACTCTTTTCCTGCTTCAAAAAATGTCAAAATAGCCTGTGGATAACTCTTTCAACAATTTCAAATTTGTACAGAGTAAAGTTGGTTCTTGACAACTCACAACATTTTAAAGTACATGTAGTGATTTTTTGCTCAAGATTTTCATAAAATTTGACCATTTTTCCAATTCTAGACCCACTTTTCATAGGCCCATTAAAAGACAGCATCTAGCATCAAGCAGTGTAATGGGTGTATCTTGTAACAATTTCCCACCTTGTTCATTTCTATCTTAATATCAAGCAAGAAAGTTGGGGTGTTTTATCAGTCTTCACACACAAAAAAATAAATTCTGATTTAAATATATTAATATTTCAACTTTTTTTGATAGCAGGAAAAGAGTTTGAATACTGAAAGTGCAAATAACAAGGGAATGCAGTGACAAACAACATGGGGGGAAAAAGGACACCTTTCCATTACCTGCTGCACTGTTTCCTATCACTATTAAAGTAGAAAATATACAAATATGAAATATGGTAACAAAAATACAGTGTATATGACAGATACTAAAGGTTTTACTACTTAGAAGCTCGGGCTTTTTATGAGACCCTTCGCCTCAGAGAATTTTCCCCGTAAAAATGTTTTTTCTCATCATAAAAAAACCATGTCTTGAAAAATGTACATTTTCTTGCTTAGCATTGGTCAGTTTTTCTATTCTAAAAATTATTTTATCTGTTAAATTCCTAAACCTGGCAACTACAGCCTTCGTCAAGCTATAGTTACAAAGCTTGAAATTAAACGGACTTGTTTCTTGGTTCATGTGTTATGTTTTAGTTCTGTATACCGTGATGAATCACTATATATCAAAACTTATAAGCTTAAAGGACCGTTTCCATTAGCTAAACACTGACTATAAAATTGCAAGCAGAAAATAAAATATTTTTGCATTACTTATCTTGAAAATTTTCCTTACGGCCATAATTATTTTTCATCTAATACTGTTGTTTATTTCAATCTTTATACCATGACAAGTTGGGCTTTGAGCAAGGATTCTTGTGTTTACTTTATAAAAAAATTCTTATCAATATAATTCAATATCATTAATTTGTCTATGAAGAACCTAAAGGTTATATGCAAGTGCCTAAAAATTGTAACCGTACTGTTTTACCTTCAAGCACTGAAGTAAATATTTATTATCTCGCTGTCTCTAGTTGGAATTCTGTTGAGATATTCCTTGTCCCAATCTTTAGTTTGTACTTATTTATTTTGGTCTGATTACGACAAAAGCTTAAGCTTATAAAGTCTCTCTCATACACTCAATTCTGATATCTTCAAGTCCCTGAGAGAGATGTGGTGGTTTAAGCCAACCACTACCAAATACTACATCTGAGTGAACTGGTGCTGGCTATTAAGAGTTTTCTCCATAAACCCATCACGGGTAACAGTTGGGCTCAAACCATGGACCTCAAGGTCACGGGTCAAGGGCCTATACCACTAGGCAACTGAGGCAGTCAATCTTTGAATCTATACATAGCATAGAAATTTAGAACCTTAAAGTACTTGGAAGAGAAGTACACAAATTTTCTGTCTCTTGTGATGTTAAATTACTCTACAGAGTGTGTAAGGTTCAAAACTTGCTACACACATTAAATTGGCATATCATATTGATAGATCAGAGTAAAACAGCTGTAACTGCCTATTAACATATCGGCAGTTACAACTGTTTCATGCTGATCAATCAATATGACTTTTAAGCATGGAAATGACAGATAAACAATCTTACTATCTCTGGTGATCAGTTCCTTGAGCAGTCGCTCAGCCTTCTCCAAGTCCATGTCCTTATCTTCGACTTTCTCCGTCTTAAATTCTTGTATCGAATATTCAAGCTTGAATTTGTCACGCTCCTTAATAGCCACCTTCAGTCTGTAGCGAATCCTCTTGTGTTTAAACTCTGGAAATCAAGAATTTAGCTTAAATCTTTTTTAGTTTTTTAAGACTTTAAACTCATATATACACTACAATATTAACAAGATGAGATTGTTTATTAAGCCATTACCTCTGCAACTGCCTTCTTGTCTCAAGCAGTACAGTGATGTTGTGTCCAATAAAAATGGTTTTATTTTAAGACATATTTGACCTTTAAAATGACCTTGACTTACAACAAAAAGGTATTGTCATTAGCTGTACATATGTAAAATATGACGTCTCGGACCCTAGCCAATCAGAATTAATTACCAATGTTAAAGATTTTGGGAGTATAAAACAGACAAATGAACAGACAGGGCTAAAAAAAATACAGTAAAATTTGTGTTAAGTGACCATCAAGGGGACCACCAAAAAGAGGTCCCTTATGAGAATGGTCACTTAATACAATAATTCATGATAGATAATACAAGTCATTCTTATAGCATTTAAAGATTGCCACATTTGTCTTACTGAATCCTTTGATGTTCGAACCTATTAGAATTGTCTATTTAAGAAGATTCTAATCGGTTCCAACAACATAATATTCAATACTAAGCAGTTTTTCATTCATGAATGTCCCCTTATTCAGGGATTTCGGTAATGGTGATTGGCCTTTTTATGATGGTCGCTCAGTAAGAATATTTGCTTAACAGACGTGGTTGCTCAATCAAGATTGACTATACGCCCATAGTCTATCTATAAGGGGAGGGGGTTAAGAATATTCAATGGTCTATTTCAGTCCTACACTGAAGGTTCTATTTTTATTATATAATTTATGTTTCACAAGAAAATTGAAACTGACACACATGTTAAACACAATGGTCCTTACGAGTATACCAACAACATTGTGTTAAATTAATTGGAAAAGCTTTGTTATGAACCACATTTGCTCCTGCATTTTGATTGGACAAATATTAAGGTAGTGGACCCATAAAAGTTTCCGCAGCTTTTCGGAGGTCATCAACTTTAACAGTGTTAACCACGCTTTCAAAATGATTTCATTAGGAAAACTCGTTGAACATTGTTAAAGATACTGGGTTGTTGCGGAACTGGGTAGGTGTTGGACTATTCAAGGACCACTTCCTGAAGCCATGGCTACTTTGTTAATGATAATGGTCACTTAATAGAGGTGACCCCTTTATGATGCTGGTTGCTCAATAGATTTGGCCCCTTTATGATAATGGTCACTCAATAGAGGTGGTCCCTTGATAATAATGATCACTTGATAGAAGTGGGGCTTCAAACAAGATTGATAGTACATGTACCAACCTTTAAGTAGAGCCTCCAATTTATCCCTTTCTTTCTCCAGTGTTTTTTTCTTCTTTTCCTCTTGTTCATCCTTCAGTTGCTGCTTCACTCTGTTCAATTCTTCCTCCAGCTCTCTCTCCTTCCTTTCTGTGTCCTGTAACATTGGGATAGAAGAGGAATGAAAATTAATTAATTCTTTTTTTGAATGGGGTATTCATATTGGATATTTTTCAGCTATGCTTCAGTTTAGAACAGTTTGTTTATATACATTGTATATACACTTAGTACAGTCTTGCACTAAACCCTCAAAAAGTATATTGAAGAGGCCACATCAACATGCCAAATATGAGGATTATGTCTTGAAAAGGCTTAAAAAATTCAGTTTTGCTGACAGACACACAGACGGAAAGCCTCACACTCATCAGTAAAGAAAAATACCATTACCTTTCTAGTATCTTTGACAAGGCATTAAAGTGCCCTATTATGAACTTCCCATATCTATTGATAAGTCATATGTGACACTAGCTTATTTCAAAGAACTGTTAACTCAAAGTTTCTATTTCAAGGGGTCAGTAAATCTTCATAGATAAATTGACAAATTGAATCATAACATTACACTTGTGAAACATGAACCCACATTCATTGCAGTAGCATGGTAACATAGGACCACTTTTAGAAGGTAATATATTGTAAGAAATTTTCAAGCTTAAATTTACACAAATTATTTGACATAATATCAAATTGTCTTACTTCAAAGATTAACAGAACAGTGCTATTTTTGTGCTTAAAATTGACTGTAGGTGCAATAAAAAACTATCAACTACAGCATACTGATAATGACCTATAGCTTTAAGCAAAATATTGATAAACTATATAAATACAGATATGCATGCAAAGATTTTCAAAGTCATACAGTAGAAACTATGAATTTAAGAACATTGATAAATAAAATCTTTAAATACTAGACTTCCAAGGTAAACAACTGAACCTGCCCTAAATTAAAGCTTAAAAACATTAGAGAAATGGTTCCCTGCATTTGTGAGTGATCAAAAAATCAAAATAAGGTACTATTTTCAAATGTTTGTTTCCATTTTTGAGTCTTGAATCATTACATATTTCATGTATCACAAAAGTTTACTAACATATTACTTTACTATGATTATTTCTTTATCTGACTTGCAGACAGAAAATTGTATAAACTAACTGCAGTATTAAATGTCTATCTATCTATACAAAATACCTCTCTTTCCTGTGAAAAATATTTGGAAAATATTATATAGAGGTTAATTGTTTGTTTCAGTGTAAGATCAATTGATATTGGAAATATAGCTTTTGTTGTTTATTAAATGAAATATCAATTGATCTTACTTGAAAAACAAACAATTATTCTATTTCTTTATTGCATAAATTAGACAAAGTGTGAAAAGTTTAGGACAGTTTTTATTAAAGCACGTCATTTTGCATGTGATTGCTATGCAAAATTCATGATGATGTTACTTTTTGGGCTTCGCTTAGATGATGTCAGATAGGGTGAAATGAAAAGCGAGCATAAGTTTTTGCTAATTTCACTGGTAAGGCAATAAGCTTATTAACATGATAATCTACCATTATTCCTCGATAAACCACCAAAAAGCATTTAAGAATATTAAATCATCATTGAGTGGGTTACAGTATCTTTAAATTAATTTTAAACAAAATTCCCTTTGAGGGATATTATAATCAGTTAAATTTGGCACAAGCTTTCCCCACATTTATTAATTAGAATGAAACCAGTGTAGGCTAAGACCAGACTGCTAGATTGATGCTAACCTTCAGGTCATGTTATAAATAAATTATCAAATTAATATTCATTAAACATTGAATCTATCTTAACTCACCATCTAAAATCAGTTAAACTCAGCAAAGCCTCAGTCTCAAGCATTAACCTGATTTTGACCCTTTTGACCCTGGGCCATAACCTTTAATGACAAGGACTCACACTTATAAAGTGACTTAAATTCCACCAATTACTTACTAAGTTTAGAAATTTCAACTGGAGACCAAAAAGCAAATGGACAGATGGGCAGATGGATAAACTTGACAATAGACAGATGGGTAAGGCAGCAATAAACAAGCAAGTTATAGATATCAAGAAGTCTAAGTTTAAATTTTACTCTCTTTGGAGAATGCTTTGTTCAAATGAGGTTTAACACAGCTTTTAACATTTTTTAGTCATATCACATCAGCTGGAGCACCTAACCAGGGATTTCTGGTATTTCTATCAGAGCCTCTAGCTTCTTATCCAATATAGGTTTACCATTATCCACCAATTGGTAAGCAACAAATGTTGGAAAGAGTGTGTGCTCCCCTCTGGAATAACTGCACCCAAAATAAAGCTCACCTCCAAAATTTGTTCTGCATCCCTGTATTTCTCCTCATCTTCCAATCTTCGTCTCTCTTGTTCTCTTCTGTTCTGTTCCTCCAATTCTCTCAGTCTCTCCTCTTCTCTACGCCTCTCCTATGGTAAAAATATATTTGATATAAAACATAATGCAAAAAAGGATGGATGATCTGAAAAATCCTTAAAAGGATAACTTAAGAATTAGATGTAGAAGTGGTCAAACAGGTTATTAACCCTTGTCATGCTGAATAAATTTTAGCTTTAAATTTTCATCAAAATAAAAGGGCTAAAAGCACCTAAAGTCCCAACTGTAGGTCAATTTTTATTTGAAAAACTTAATCTATTGACAATTCTGGTTTGAAAGTGAGAAACAGGTGGTGTAGACTAACATCAGACTGCATATAATGTGCAGGCTGATGTTTGTCTATAGCTCCTGCCAAAGCAGGAATATTCCGGGTTCAGAATGACAAGCGTTAAAAGTATGTGACCTGATTGCAGGTAGAGGGGTCTCTATGGAAATCAAGGGGTGCAATTTGTGGCCCACTTTTGGCTTATTTCAAAATAAATTGTTGTTAGATGCTAATGTTGTATTCAAATGTTTATCAGACAATCATCACTAAACTTTGAAACACATATATGCAATAATTTAGCTCCCTGAGAAGGACATCAAAAGTTCTATGCTCATGTTTTGTGCATGTGCAAAAAAAAATAGAAGGAACAGTTAAGTTCAATTACATTTAGGATGTATACAAATTACAAAGAAAGAAGGACTTTTATTTATACAAATGGTTTTCATAAAAGTTTGTATAAGATGACTAAGATGAAAAAAAAACTATTAAATTTATTTCTACCCAGCTAGCAAAGCAAAGCACAGATGACGTTTCAAGACATAATGTCAGATTATCTAAATGTGATACATGAACTTGTCATCGATAATTGATGTATTTTTGCAAAATTAAATAATATTTTTGGCACAACTCCATGGATTCAAGGTTAAGATATGAAAGAATAAGGAAATGGACAAAACACATTGTTGATTGAACAAATTATGGATTCAAATGCCTATATAAGCTGTCCCAAAGCTTGATGTCATGACAAAATTTCGTCAGATTTGCCATTGGTACTACATACAAAAATGACATTTTACACTTAATAAGTATCAGATTGTATTAAAATTCCTGCATAGATCTATTATACATCAATGTACATAGTGGTCACATGACATTTCCATGTTTAATGAAAATTTGAAAGCACTTTTTCCCATATTTATTGAACAGCCCTCGTAATTGAAACATAATTACCGCCTCTTCTTCCTCTTGTTGCCTTCTTCTTCTTTCCTCTGAAATACAGTTTAAACATAGATATGAATAAATAGAGGATAATTGTTTGTTTCAGTGAAAGATGTATTTACCTTTCATTTCATGAACAACAAAAGCTCTATTTTCACAAGTGAAAATATAGCTATTTTTGTTCACAAAGTGAAAAGATTTAGGGATCTTACACAAAAACAAACATCTATTCTGTTTCTTAAATGCAAAAATTGATCAAAATGTGAAAAAAATGGGACAAATTTACTTAAAACCTTTCATTTTGCATGTTATTACTACACAACATCATAATGACAAATTAAGATTTATTCTTTAATATCAAAATAAGTAAAACGGACAAAAGCACTGTACAATTTTCCCTAATTTCACTGGTTTTGAGGTGAGATTAACAAGTGATAATCTACAATTTTTTCTTGATAAACCATCGAAAACTTTTAAAAAAATTATTTCGATTTTTTTTTCAATATGTCAGGAACCCTTAAAAGCTTAATGTATTTAGTATTTACACTGCAGATTAATTTTTTGTTCATTCTTACATGTAAAGGAAAAACTTCCTTTATTGGCATTCATTTATTTTTTCAGAATGCTGGAATTTTGAAGACAATATTTAGTTATGAAATTGTAACAATGTACAAAAGTTGAATGCTTTTTCTATATGAATGAAATGCTAATCTCCATATTTCTAGAATCAAAGTACTACTTTTACAATAAAGCCACATAACAGGGCAATAATTTCCTTTAATTAAATCCCTTAATCTACAAACAACTCTTACATATTTCTTTCAAAAAAGAATTTCTTCTTTTTTTTAATTAATTGGAGAAATTGATTAGTGCTATCAATACAAAAATCACCAAGACTTCTGATAAGCACTAGACAGACTGGCAGATGGGCACAGCAAATTCATGATTCAGAGTACAACAGCCGTAAAAACATAGGCAGTTATATTTACAATTGCTTGACACTGAGTCATCAAAAAATTGTAAAGCTTCAGCTAACTCTTGTTTGCACCAATACAAAATACTCTCTGTATTTTGATATAAATTAAGTATGCAGTCATGATAATAATGTGTGACATTCCAAAAATATCATATTTTTCTGAGCACAACATAGAGACTCAGATCAACCTGTACATTTGCACAGTCTGACCAGAGTCCTCACGATGCCCTAAATAGATTGGTAAGGACCTTCTGCTATGGAAATATAGACAATGTTCACAACCACATTATACACACCATATGGTTGTCCAGCCCTGCATTCAGGAAGATAAAACAGTGCAAACTGTTTGCAAATTATGTCTTGCTTAGCATGTGCACTAGCATGCAAAGCAGGACATAATTTGCAAACAGTTGCACTGTTTAATCATCCTGAAAGCAAGGCAGGCTTCTCCTTGTTTGTCTAGCACGCATGCATAAAATTATTGGAAACACATTAATTACCTTCTTCAGCGATCATTCTCTTCCTGGCTTCTTCCTCTTCTCTTTTCCTTTCCTTTAGATTGAAAAAAAAAATTTACTAACAGACACTATTCTTCATTGTAAACAGGTTTTGCATAGTCATTAATTTACAGAACAAATGATTTCTTTCAATATGAAAAGCTTTTTATAATTTACATTAACAAATTCCTGCCCTGTATTCAGGATGACAAAATGGTGCAAACTGTTTACCATTTATATTTCTTTAAAGCAAAAGCAAAATGAATTTTGATTTTTTTTTTGACAAGATCTCTTTAAGCATGTCATTTTTTGCATGATATTACTAGGGAGTATCAAGAATTTGATAGGTCCTGCTTAGATAGACAAAAAAGACTGGAATAAAGAGGTGTATATATAATCTTTATGATAATTTGACCTGTTTGGCTGTGATATTACAAGGTGATAATCTGCTGATATTTTTCAATAATCCAACAAAAAGCATTAAAAATTTACCAGTTCTTTTCTCCTTCTTTCTTCTTCCTTTCTTTCTCTGTTCTTTCTTTCTTCTTCCTCTGCTAGTCTGTCTCTCTCGAGTTGAGCTGTTTGAAGAGAAAAGAATCAAAATACATACATATGTCAGGGATCAACACCAACTCCTCAGAGTGGGGAGTCCATTGGACTCCCAAATTATGAGACTGAGGAGTCCAAGCTCAGAGTAAGGAGTCCAAATTTTCACATTGGGGAAAACATTGCTTTAAACCCATTCATCTTACATAGATTGGGAAACAAGTTCTTACAACTTAGATTTATCCCTCTCGATTCTGCTTCCTGGAAAATTCACCAGTACTTGCGCCGAATGTGTGGGCCAACAAAAAGAACTTAGATTGATAGCCGCTCCCGGGAATCGGACTCAGGACCATTAGATCAAGAGACTGATGCTCTTCCTCTAGACACGGACACCACACACGAAAATGTGAAATATAAGAAATTACTTGATACATGCAATTTTTTTCTCACATTGTTCCCCCAGCTCAGAGTAAGGGGTCCGATTTTTAACACTGGATAAAACATTGTGAAAAAGACTTAGGAGTAGTCTCTCTTTCAAAATACTTTAAGATGCAAGCATATTTTATCTTCAATACTTTTGTTTTGACACGGGTTTAAAAGGAAATTGTCTTGTGCCTTTACTATGTTTGTTGAAATATTCTCATATGAACCAGAGTGTCCATCAGACTCCTCATTTGCAAAATGAAGGAGTCCAAACAGGTAAATAAGGAGTCTGGGACACCCCTTAGTGTCAAACCCTGTATGTGATCAATTGCACTGAAAAGGAACATTTAAACAAGAGCTTTGCAGAGCGGCACATATACGCCCGAAGGGGCTTGTCAGTAACCTTGGCTTGTCAGTAACGTGAGCTTGAATGATAGCTAAAAATATTGCAAACAGACTGACAGACAAATGGTGCCATAACATTTAAATATGAAAATATATTTAGTCCTAAGCACTAAAAGACAACCTACAGAGTCATTATGGCAATTTTCCTTTCATTCCCATCCATGATGTAGGAAAAAAAGGAGCCAACAAGATTTTTTTTTTCATCAACTCAAGGACAGATAATCCAAGATAACTCTAGAATAACTGGAGCATTTTGAATTGAAAAGTCTTATGCAAAACAAGACTTTATAGAGAGTAATTGTGTCTAGTTTCAGCTAATTTCAATTGATAGTTAAGGAGGAGTTGTACACAAAATATAGTGATTTCTGTTTAATTCAAGGGCAGATAATTCAAGATGTCTCAGGATTGACTGGAGCAATTTGAATTTCAAAGGTCTTATGGACAACTAGACATCATAGGGAGTAATTGCATGTAGTTTCAGCTTATTCCGATTGATATTTTAGGAGGAGTTGCGCACACAAAAAACAGTGATTTTGGTTATATTAAAGGGTAGATAATTCAAGATTTCTCAGGATTCACTGGAGCGATTTGAATTTCAAAGGTCTTATGCACAACTAGAGATCATAAGGAGTAATTGTGTGTAGTTTCAGCTTATTCCCATGAATAGTTTAGGAGGAGTTGCGCACACAAAAAACAGTGATTTTGGTTATATTAAAGGGCAGATAATTCAAGATTTCTCAGGAATGACTAGAGCGATTTGAATTTCAAAGGTCTTATGCACAACTAGAGATCATAGGGAGTAATTGTATGTAGTTTCAGCTTATTCCCATGAATAGTTTAGGAGGAGTTGCGCACACAAAAAACAGTGATTTTGGTTATATTAAAGGGCAGATAATTCAAGATTTCTCAGGAATGACTGGAGTGATTTGAATTTCAAAGGTCTTATGCACAACTAGACATCATAGGGAGTAATTGTGTGTAGTTTCAGCTTATTCCCATTGATAGTTTAGGAGGAGTCGCGCACACAAAAAATTGCTAACGGACGGACAGACGGACGGACAGACGGACAGACAGATGGACAGACAGAGACGGACAGACGGACGGACGACCGAGGCCATAACATAATACGACCCTCCGGGCGTATAGAAAACTGTAAATCACAAAACTGTTATTTTGCAAAAATTTGATTTTCACTAATATCTCCCTCTGATTTAACAGTTGTGAAACTATGAATATCTTCTAATTTCTTGTATAATAAAAATATAAAGGACTGCATGATTGTCCACGAACAATTGGTGTCAAAGCCAAAAAAATATTTGACCTTGAACTTGGAGCTATCTGAAAAAAACCTCTTCAAAATGGCTCATCTAATGATATTTGAGAGTAAGTGTGCCAAGTAATTTAAAATCCATCCACAAAATGAAGACAGGCAGCCTTACAGACAAACACTGACTTGTCATGGTGACAACTATGCCCTGCTCACCATAAGTGGGAGTGACAAAAAATCAACTTCACTTAAAGGTTGAGAGAGCCAAGGGACTTCCTGGTATGGCTCTTACATTAGCCAAAAATTTCTTCACAAATTATGAAATTACAGGGCTTGTGTTTGACTTTATAACTAGGATTTTGACCCTAAAAAATCTTAAAATATCTCATTTGACCCCTTAAAGATTTCTATTAGGAGGTGTTTTGACCCTTGAATTTTCAATATAACATCTTGATACTGTTGCAAGTTATAAGTGAATTAGAATTAATTTTCTCCTTCAAATATTCATAAAGGATTCTTATTTCATGTGAATCTCTTTTAAAAAATGTAGATATATACAAAGAAGTTGACAAGCAAAATATTCAGTTAAGAAGTCAATGAGTCCTGAACTTTGAAAAGAGCAAGCCCAGGCCTGAATCTGTTCAGACATACAGTTAAGCATGTATTAAGTGACTTTTTACAGGACCACCAAAAAGCTGTTGATAAATTAAAGAGAATGATGGCTTAGTACTTTTTTTTTACAAATTAGAAACATAATTTTGATTAAATATGTATATCATTACAAATTTCTCAATAATCAAATGTTGATAAAACTCAATAGAATCCTCTTATCGAGATGATTCTAATGGGTTAAAACAACATAGTGTTCAATTTTTTTAGACCATTAATATCTACTTTTTAAGATAATTTGATTTAAAAAGGGAATATATCATATATCAAATATTTCATATGAATCTCTTAAAATATATGAAGAAGATAAATACAAGAAGTCGAGACATCAAAATCAAGAAATATCTGATTATTTCAAACTCCAATATTTTTGATCCTGTTAATTTAAGAGCAGATTTGACCCCTAGAACTTCAGTTAAGGGGTCAATGACTGATTAATTTGCAAAATTTACTAGACCTACCTAATCTTTCCTGTTCATCCTCTTCCCTATCCAGTACAGTATCAATACTACTTTTCACATTACACAGTAACACTTCAATCTCTTGGAATGCCACTGGACTCCCTGGTATGGCTCTTTTACGTAAGAAGTCTGCCCACTTGTGTCGTGAAAAGTTCTTACCATGCATCGCTTGAACCATCCACCTGAAATTGAAATTTAAACCTGTGTGTGACATTTCCATATTTCCAATACATTAATAAGTCAGGATTGAGATCCTTGGAAAAATATACTCTGATTGCAAACAGGACTGCGTCTGTAGCTACATATTGAGAGTGAAGGGTAGATTCAGATTAGACCATGTAGATGCACAGTCTGATCTGTATCTTATTGTAGAGTATATGTGACATGTCACGCAAAAAGGGACCATCTGGGAACTCCATATAATAAATATCTGAAAAAGAGATTGGTTCTAAGTACAGGTCAAACAAAGTTTAAATTTCAAAAATTCTTTCATGGTAAGGTAGATTGACTACTCTAGATTCAGAAATCAAGCAAAGTGTACAAAGTTTCCACACAGTCTGACAAGGGTCAACACTTAACCCACAGCTAACCCAAATGGTCCCTTTTCTTTAACGGGTCACATATTATGTTGAAACTGTTGGAAATATCATGCACTGGCTCATAGTTTAATAATTAATCCACAACCTGAAGCTCTGTGACAAGAAAATTCAGGAAAATACATTAACAATCTTGTAGTCCATTTTATTTTTTTATACATATACATAGAGGATAATCTATTGTTTTAGTGTAAGACTGATTTACCTTTCATTGGGTGAATAACAAAAGCTTTATTTTCACGAGTGAAAATATAGCTTTTATTGTTCACAATATCAAAGAATTTATCAATGTTACATGGTGTGAAAACAAATAATATTTCTATTTCTTTAATGCTTTTCGGTGGTTTATAAGGAAATAATGGTAGATTATTACTTGATAATCTCACCGCAAAAGCAGTGAAATTATCAAAAATTTATACCCTGCTCTTGTGCTTTTCATCCTATCTGACGTCATCTATGCGGGGCGAAATAAGTGACGTCACAATGAACATTGCATAGCAATCACGCGCAAAATGACGCGCTTTAAGAAAATATGTCCTAGAAATTTCACATTTTGTCTCATTTTTGCAATAAAGAAATAGAATAATCGTTTGTTTTTGGAGTAAGATCAATTAATATTTTATTTTATGAACAACAAAAGCTATATTTTCACGAGTGTCAAAGTTTTTGTTGTTCACTCAATGAATATAAATCGATCTTACACTGTAACAAACGATTATCCTCTATTTCTTTAATGCAAAAAAACCCAAAACAAAATGGGATGAAATGTAAAAATCTTGGGAGAAATTTACATAAAGCATTTCATTTTGGACTGATTACTAGGCCATGTCATCATGATGTCATTAAGATTAGTTATCTGGCTCCGCTCATAATAACCTCAGATAGGGTGCAATGAACGAAAGCAAGGTATATTTTTTTTATCACTAATTAGGCAGTGAGATTATCAAATAATAATCTACCAAGGTTTTGGGTTTTTTTTCGATTATCCATCAAAAAGCATTAAAAAAAAAGTTATTATTGTAAATGAGTGCCTCAATTAGCACAAAGTTACATACGAATCATGTTAAAGCCAGTTATGATTTGTACATGTTTTAATTACCTGGCTTGTTCCGTGGAAATAGTGTCTGTTTGATTTTTATCAAGCAAGGAAAATTCCCATCGTAAATCTTGTAGTAGGTAATATCTTCGGTCCATTTCTTGCAACAAGTCATAAAGATCGTCGAGAGTGCAGGTATCAGCCGAGGTACATGCATACTTCATACTTGCCAGCACCTACATTTTAGAAGAAGCAAATTACCTTTTCGGAGTTCAAAATAAAGGACAACCTTTCATTATGTTCAATAAGCAAGTGCACAGTAAATAGGATCATTTTTTGCAATTCAGAATTCATAGATTTACTTTTGGGATGATCAACATTTTTACATCAAACCCACAGTTTTATGTCAGTGATAAAAGTTTTATGTCAGTGATAAACTGTCATATAAAATTCAGCATAACTTTGATTTATTCTCCCAAAAATCAGTTTACGGTTTTATTACCATCATTAACAGTTTGAATTGCTCTTGTGGTGGAGAATGCACTTGAAAAGTTTCACGAAAACATCCCAAATAACATGTGAGATACGACCACAGTTAAATTTGTCTTTTATTTTTTATGCCTACAACTATGCATACACATGCTGACACTTCAACAGGGTGACTACAATAGCTCGACTTTTTGTTCCAAAACAGCCCAACTAAAAATAGGACCATTATAGAAAATTTCCTCAAGTCAAGATTACAGTTAGACCACACTTGTCCAAATTAGAGATTTAGTTTTGTCCTTTCGATGTTAATCATCTTTTTAAAGGGGAAAAGACTAGCAGAGGCCCATTTGCCCATGGCCCCTAGATTTTAGGCTGGGCCACTAGATTTTTTTTTAAATGCCTATACCTCTGATGTTAATTATTGACTTTTGGAATTCTGGGCCCCTCAGTTCAAATTGTAAGTCATTTTCCCTGAAGGATAACTTTTATGTTCAAGGAAGATATGCCTGGACAATGACATAATTCTATATTATCTAATAATAATAATAAAAATAATAATATCTTTATTTAACGAAGGTTACTCATTAAGACATCATTACAAAACAACATCATAATGATTAACTTATTTACAATAAGGCCTTCAAACAACATTCATGCAAATAATCAACATTCACAGTCACACACTTTAAACTAATAAAATATTTTCACATATTCATTAAGTATCACAAAAATATAGCAACAATAATAATAATATCAATTATCTAATATCAGACAGATACTCGTGACATGACAGGATTCAATAAACAAAATTATTTCCCGTAAGCCATTAAATATTGTTTTATTTTTTCTTTAAATTTTGTGAGTTTAGTGCTTTTCTTATTTCCATTGGAATTGAGTTCCATAAATTAACGCTAAAATAACAAAGGCTGCTTTTATACATATTCGTTTGAGGCTTTTTTGTGAGATTTAGGTCGTTTTTCGTTTCAGAACGTAATTGATAATTTTCATTGATTAATACACGGATTATATCGGACATGTAAGTTGGTGTATAATTTCCTATGGTTTTATAGATAAGGATTGCAGCATGGTATTTACATCTATTTTGAAAAGACAACCAACCTAATTCTTTGAATAACTTCTCGGTAGGAAATCTTATAGACTTACCAAGAATTAGTTTGGCCACACATTTTTGTAAGACAAATACTTTGTTAACAAAACTAAAGTGTAACTAAACTAAGTATTTGGACTTATTTATGATAATTGTAAGAGGGTGAGCAAAATGTTGTTACTACAACTTGAAAAAAGCTGTAGTCTGGAGTCTGGAGAAGTCCAATCGCAAGCATTTTAGGGAAGGAGGCTTTGCAAGTCTCAGAGACCCTTACATAAGTAGCAAATCTCCCAAAATTTTCTAATGATAGTCCCTACAACCACTGCGGATCAACTTCAGGGAAGAATTGAAGACTGTTTCAAACAGTCTTCAACTGAAGTTGACATCAAAAAGTACATAAATTATCTATACAAATCATTGTGTAGCTTAGATCAGAGAATATTTCAATTAGCACAAAAACATGAGGAAAGGTAAAATGAAATTCAAATGTAATCCTCTAATAAAGCAGGGATTTCAGCAAGGACCCTTTATAATGAACCTAAACATAGAGTCCTTGAGACCCCTTTTTGTTGATGTCATACTTAAACTCACAATGGATGGGGTAATCACAATCAGTTATTGTAGACTTTTTTCAGAGCTATCTCACTGTCAAGTCCTTTAGCAATTTCTTTCTAAGCAAGTAATTGAATGTAATCATCCTGTAATCATGATTACTTTTAAAAGCCAAAGTAATCAATTATATACATAAAATTAGAGAAATCAATTACACAAAATTCTCCAAGTAATTGATTAATAATTGATTACAGGTGAAAGTAATCAACTATTACTACAACTCTTTATTCAAAACCATGTATGGTATAAACATACAATATGATGGATATAATCGAACCACCACCCTGTACCTTACCTGAGGATAACTAATCCCTCCCATTCGGACGTCTCCATGCAGACTCTGGACTTCATGAGGTGCAAGTTCTCCTTTTCCAGATCTGTCATACTGTTTGAAGACTTGTTGTAAAACAAACTTTTTATCGTTAATCTCTCCCATTGCCTGAAAAAGACACCAATCATAGAGGCAGGGGTTGAAACAAAAAACGGCTGAGGTCAAGGAGTCAGTTGGACTCCTGACACATGAAATCAAGGAGTCCAAGCTCAAAGTAAGGAGTCCAAATTTTCAAAATGGGAGAACATTGTGGAAAAGAAGAAATTGCTTGTTATAAGCAATTTCTTCTTTTTTGCAATATTCTACCAAAGAAGAGGTTTTTTTCTCACAACACTACAGGATGAAAGCAAATGATTTCTTCAACAACTTTTGTAGAGAAAATATATATAAAGTTTTGGCAAATGTTAGAAGGAACACTGCTCTGTGCATTTGTTTTTTCAAAATATTGTTATATGATCCTTGGAGTCCATTGGACTCCTTCCTTGCAATGGGAAGGAGTCCAACCAGTAAACAAGGAGTCTCAGACTCCGGGACTCCCTTTAGTGTCGAACCCTGTAGAGGTCCCAAATTTAAACCACAACCACCCCATAGACCAAAATTTCATGTTTATAATATTTGCTCTATAGGGTGGAAGGGGAATAAATTTGGCATCATATGACTGAATTATTTCTTTTAACTGTTTGGTTATCTTTGACCCTCTATAATATCATGACAGATTAAGCAAAAGACAAATGAATAACAGGTAAGTGTTGACTGACTTGAATCACCAATTTCTGACAGAATTGAAAAGGTTATAAAACTGTTAAACCTGAATCTGTGATGTTTACAAAATTGGCCAGAGTTGTGCAGTCACGAATCAGCGGCTATCCTTTTATTAAATGATTAAAATGCCAAAGTATACATGTAGATTCTATTTGGTTTGTTTTTTGTTTTTATTTTCTTATTTAATTTTCAATATTTTTCTTTTAATTTTCATTTGTCTGTATATCAAATCCTGAAACTATGAATGGTAAATTGCTTATATTTGGTAGGTAGATGTTGTATTTGTCGACATTCTTATCATAATACATTTGTCTAATTATACAAAGGTATCTTTACATGTGGTAATTGTATGGATTGATTAAATCTATAAAATAAGTTGAGGTTTGATGTTTTATGTGTTTTTTTTCCCCAAATCTTAAACCTTAACCATTGGACCAACAGTAACAATTTCAATGACTCAGTACTGTTATCACTCAGTATATGATCACTCCAGGCCAACTTATTTCTGGCCTTGACATGAATTTCTCGTTTTTTTTTTTGTTGTTTTTTTTTTTTTTTTGTTTTTTGTTTTTTTTTTGTTTTTTTTTTTTTTGGGGGGGGGGGGGGTCCCAGCAGGAAACCAGCCCTGCATTCAGGCTGACAACACATTATAGACCATTTTCAATTTATACATCGTTTAATACGCAAAAGCACATGCAAATAAGTTGGTCCTCCCTTTTTTATAGAAGAACAGCACAATAATAGTACTCAAAGCACTTTGGGTAACATCCCATTTGGTCTACTCCCTTTTCGTCTATTCCCAATTTGTCTACTATTTTGCGCACTAGTCCCATTTCGTCTACTCCTGTTTTGCGCAAGTGTCCCATTTCGTCTACTATTATTCTTTGGAGGGTTTTAAGGTTTTAAATTGTATTTATGCCTCTTTTTTTACCTTAAATTATGAACTCTAAACTTTTTGGACATTGTTGTTAAAAAAAATTGTAATTGATGCTGATATATTTCACACATTTACAGATACCATAGCAGACAGAAAGTAAGGTGTTGAGAAGATTGATTACCTGTAAGACATCTGTATATTTGCCTTTTCACACCTTTACATATTTGATTTAAATCTAATTGTTCAGTGTCAGCTTTTCTTAATAAGATTAAAATTTAACTAAATAGCATCTTTTTGCCTGTAAAGAAATCATGCAATACTGCAAATTTCTTTTCTTTTTTTACAAAATCTTTAAATTGTCCGAAGACAAGTTTATTTGCACAAAATTGCAAACGCAAGGGCTTTGCACAAAAGTGCACATGTTAGGGCTTTGTACAAAGGGTCACACGCTAAGACTTTGCACAAAAGTAAAAATGCTAGGTCATTGCACCAAAGTGCACAGGCAACAGCCAATAAATTTTTGGTTATCATTCTTAGTAAAATTGTAGACAAATTAGGACAGTAGACGAATTGGGACAGTAGACGAATTGGGACAGTAGACGAAATGGGACTAGTTGCTAAAAAAATACAGTAGACGAAATGGGAGTAGACCAAATGGGATTAAACCAGCACTTTGATTTTGAATGGGAAAATGGGAGACTTTGGCGTGTTATCTCCCTTGTTTGCTCTGTGGATTAAATCAGAGGTGTTCCAAAATCGTTAGCGGTCCTTTTAGATATTTCCTTGGATTTTATCCCTAGTTTGTTTGGAGAAGTTGCGAATTTTATTTTTGTAAATACAAATTACTTATTTATGCAATTCGTATTTATGATACAATTTTCAATAGCAAAGTAGGAAATAAATGTTTATTTTACGTCAAATGTATCTTATAAATTGCGCAATATTTGATTTAGAGCTTATCTTTCAATCTGACAGTGCAAAGAAAATAAGGATAAAACACAAGGTTACCACTGATTTGGACCCTTCCTTCTTTGGGAGTATTTCAAGGGAGATAACCGACCGATATCCCTCATTCTGAATTATTATTTGGCAGAAGTTTATCGTCAAACAAACGGGCACCTAAAACTCTTATACAAGGAAAAGTAAGAAAATTGTAGCCCAACTAAGCTTCAAAATTTAGTATTTGTAACAAATGAAATAGCCTTACGGGTTACTTTTTAGTTGCTTAACACTTTGTTGCAATTTCGGTCGCCATTTGTAAATAAACTCCAATTTTCTTTTCACTGTAGACTGGAAGCTTAGGCAAATCAAAAGTTAAAAAATGGCCTGACTTTCCTCAACCTAATTTCTACTTTTTAATCAAATGTTTAATTATTTATTCCATAATCTTAATTTTGTTCGAAATATGCCACTATGTCGTCATTGGCCTTAGTTTTAATCATTTTTTGAGTTTCGTTGCAAAACCTCAAGTCTATTTTTGTCCATGGTTCCCGACTTTCTTGAGCAGCCGATAACCGGATCGTCCAACATGGCAGGAAAATATGGGAGGAGCTACATAAATTTTATGTTTTAAGATACTTAAAATTTTAGTCGGATCTGTATTGTTAGATATCTAAGGGGATCAGTCATGAATGCTGACGTTGAAAGCCACATCAGACAAAACCATCCATGGACTAAACTTCCAACCAATGTCAAACAGGTTGACCATTTGTTTACTTCCTTATCCTATTTTGCTGTCATTTCATTTTCAACCTTGTCTAATCTTGATTTATAGATGTAACTGCCAAAACGCAAATATTGGCTAAAAGGGTTTATCTGCAATTCAGAATTCTCAGATCCTTTTCGGTTGACCAAAACATCGAAACTACAGCTTGAATGATTTATGTTCTATCTGTACACATCTACATCTACAGTGTTCCCACTGCAGCATCAATCTGGGGGTAAAATGGGTATTTTACAGCATGCATGTACCCCCTCTATAGGGGACAAAGAAGGCTGGTTGCAAAAATAGGGAATACTAGCTTCAATTTAGGGGTAAATCACCCCCATTTGAGGGTTTTTGGGAACACTGATCTATAATGTGATGATACCCAGGAAGGGGCTCAGCTATGGAAGCTGGAAGGGAGTTCCACAATGAAACAGTGCGTGGAAAGAAACAGAACTTGTAAGAGGCTGTAAAAGAAGAGAAGTGCCTGAATTTCATTGAATGAGTTGATCTTGTTGTTTATTATGGGGAGGGGGGGGGGGGGGGGCTGGAGTCTAGTATCTTTCTGCTGGAATGTCAATCAGATTGTTTATTATTTTGAAGAGAAGTGTGACTTGGATTTTTGATCATCTTGACTCGAGTGAATCTTAATCGACACCAAATGGGTCGACTTTGTCTTTATAGACTAATATATTCTTTTTCATTCTGAAATATGGAGTGTGAGTGATGAGAAGATTCAGAACTTCTAAGCAAAGCACCATAAATTCAACTTCGTTGTTGCTGTAGTTACAACATAAGGGTCATTCAAAGACAGCATGTTAAACTATGTGTCAAGAGTGAAAATAGTAACTCTGGACTACAATTATTACAATCTTTAAGATATAAAGAAATCATTGATTGATTATCTCAAGAAAATGTGTCTGGTAGGATTAAGGATGGAGTTATACATCATTGCAAGAAAAAAGATTAACAATTTTAAGGGCTCAGACTCAAAATTTAATATTGATCAGGTGACTTGGTCTACAATTTTTCCTTAAATTGAGGGGTCAAGTCTTAAATCTAGGGGTCTTGGGCAACTCAATGCCGGCCTCCTGTTAGGATTTTACCATGTCATTCTGAAATTATTATTTCTTGAGGGAACCATATGATGTTTGTACTAATTTATTTTTTCACTTCCTTCTATATGTACCTCTGTCAGGGGTCGACACTGAGTCCTGAGATTAAGGAGTCAATTGGACTAACATGTGAAATAAAGGAGTCAAAGCTCAAAGTAAGGAGTCCAAATTTCCAAATGGGAGAACATTGTTGAAAAGAAGAAATTGCTTGTTTTAAGCAATTTCTTCTTTTCCTCAATGTTCTACCAAAGAAGAGCTTTTTCTCAAAACACTACAGGATGCAAGCAAATATTTTCTTCAACAACTTTTATAGTGAAATAATGTACAGTTTTGGCAAATGTTAGAAAGGACACTGATCTGTGCATTTGTTTTTCAAAATATTGTAAATTGACCCTTGGAGTCCATTGGACTCCTACCTTCCACATAGAAGGAGTCCCACTGGTAAACAAGGAGTCTCGGACTCCCGGACTCCCCTTAGTGTTGAACCCTGTCTGTCTTTTTCTTACAGATCCTTGGAAATTCACAGAAAGAATATGAGAAGGCAGTTGTTCAGTTCAGTGTCAACAATCAGCTCCGATACAAGACAAGTCTAGGTGAAGAACCCTGAAACACTCTATGTTCACTTTTGAAAAGCATTTATTTCTTAATTTAAAACAGAATGGTTGTAAATATATTCGAAAAAAAATGATGTTCTGCACTGAGCCATCAAAATAACATTGTATTTATAAGGGATTTTATAAATGCGAAAAAAAAACAAAAACAATCTCCATTCCCTCCATTTTTATACGCCCGTCGAAGACGGGACGTATTATGGGATCACCCGTGACGTCCGGCGTCCGGTGTCCGGGCGTCCGGGCGTCCAGCGGCGTCCACTTCTTTGTCCGGAGCATAACTCTGTCACTTGAAGTCCGATGGACTTCAAACTTGGCAATTATATTCTTCTCATCATTGCGGAGTGCAGTGCACAAGAACCATAACTCTACCTGGCCTATTTTTTGAGTTATTGCCCTTTGTTGTTTTTCAGACTTGAATCTTGTCCGGAGTATATCTCTAAAAGTATAATAGCTAGGATCATGAAACTTCATGGGTGTATAGATCTCACCACGGGGGAGTGCAGTGCACAAGAACCACAACTCTACCTGGCCTATTTTTTGAGTTATTGCCCTTTGTTGTTTTTCAGACTTGAATCTTGTCCGGAGTATATCTCTTAAAGTATAAAAGCTAGGATCATGAAACTTCATAGGTGTATAGATGTCACCAAGGGGGAGTGCAGTGCACAAGAACCTTAACTCTACAGGGCCTATTTTTTGAGTTATTGCCCTTTGTTGTTTTTCAGACTTGAATCTTGTCCGGAGTATATTTCTGAAAGTAAAGAAGCTAGGATCATGAAACTTCATGGGTGTATAGATCTCACCAAGGGGGAGTGCAGTGCACAAGAACCATAACTCTACCTGGCCTTTTTTTTGAGTTATTGCCCTTTGTTGTTTTTCAGACTTGAATCTTGTCCGGAGTATATCTCTAAAAGTATAATAGCTAGGATCATTAAACTGCATGGGTGTATAGATCTCACCAAGGGGGAGTGCAGTGTACAATAACCATAACTCTGTCTGGCCTATTTTTTGAGTTATTGCCCTTTGTTGTTTTTCAGACATAAATCTTGTCCGGAGTATGTCTTTTAAAGTATAATAGCTAGGATCATGAAACTTCATGGGTGTATAGATGTCATCAAGGGGGAGTGCAGTGTACAAGAACCATAATTCTACCTGGCCTATTTTTTGAGTTATTGCCCATTGTTGTTTTTCATACTAAAATCTTGTCCAGAGTATATCTCTAAAAGTATAATAGCTAGGATCATGAAACTTCATGGGTGCAAAAATTATTCATTCAAAATAACCTCAGTTCTATTCAAACCCCCAGTTAATACTAAGCAGTGTGACGGGCGTATCTTGTGACAATTTGGCACCTTGTTTACATTGAAGAAATTTAGTGAATAAACAAAGCAAATCATTACTTTACTTCTCTGTGGAATAAAGCTTTTGATTGTCACAAAAAGCAGATAAATCAATATTATACTAATGTTTTAAATCTCTATCGTGGCATAGGTTTCATGCTGTAAGAGAAAAATCTTACACTGAAGTAAACAAATATCCTCTACTTCTTTTCTTGTGTAGTCAAAACAGTGAGGAAAGATGAGCGTCGATACTATGAGGATCTGCTTCAGTACAGCCAGGAGCATCTAATGTTGTACCCTTATCACCTGTCAGATGTCGTTGTCAAGGGTCTGAGGGTGACGCCATTTACATATTACATCAACATGATGTCAGATATCATGACACAAGAAAAGAGTTACGACTCCTTACCAAACTTTACGGCTGCTGATGGTGAGAAACCTTTCACTACATAATCACTTGTTTAAGCATGTAGAAAGAATTTAACTTGTAACCTCTAGAAAATCAAGATAATCTGTAGAAAATGCTAAGAAGGGATGGTATTTAAAAAAAGCAACATGTTACATTTTGCTGTAACTAAATGATTTGAACTTAATAACCTTTAGATCAAACTGTAGTTCATGTTGATTGACCCCCAGATTTGATGTCTAAAGACTTTTAAGAAGGTAGTCTTTAAGAATTAAAAAATACTATCTTATTCTACTTGCATGAACCATATATGGTAATCACTATCATTTTGTTTGAATTCAATTCCTAGTTTCATTGGTATGGTAGAAGAAACAGAATAACATTTTAAGAAAATCTACTCAAGGAAAGAAACAAAATAAGAAAATCTACTCAAGGAAAGAAACAGAATTAGAAAATCTTCTCAAAGGATAAATGTCAACTTTCATTAGCATGCATAAATTTAGCTAGACAGTCTTACAAAGATGGATATTTTTTCTGCTTCTAAGATTGTCTGTTTTCTTAAGATGAATCACATTTGTAGTTGGAGAGGTCAGCTCAAAAGTATTGAAAGTTTCTAAATGTTTATAGGCACTTACAGCAGTTTGACACTGACCCCTCAATTTGTATTTAACAGCACTCTCATGACTTTGAAATTTAACAGGGGTGTGGAATATCCATGCCTGATTTGTCCGACACTGGCTTTTCCACTTGCGGGCAAGTACATTTTTCTAGGCGGCTTGTCTGAAGCCAAGTAAATACAAGAGCAAAAATTTATTACAGTATCAAAAAAATCTTGCAGGAAGAGTAATCCTTTTGTTTGCATGAAAGGGCAGAAACATTGTCTTTAATGAAGAAAATGCTAGGTTGCAGCATTTTCTTCATTAAAAATAATGTTTTTTTCAAGATTTATCATTCATTTCTTTGTGGCCAAGTTCATTTTTATCCTTGACAAGTAAGAAAAATACTTTTACTTGTCCATGGACAAGTGGAGAATAGTCGTATTTCCACACCCCTGTTTAACCCTTTCCTGTTTTACAAGATTTTGGACCTGTCCAAATTCAAAGGTTTTTGCAGACGAAAATTTAAAGTGGATTTAATTTGAAAAATAACCATTCAGTATGGTAGAAAATAGTGTGGAAAAAGAAGAAATTGCTTGTCAGAAGCAATTTCTTCTTTTTTATACGCCCATCGAAGACGGGACGTATTATGGGATCACCCGTGGCGTCCGGGCGTCCGGGCGTCTGGGCGTCCGGGTGTCCGGGCGTCCGGCGGCGTCCACTTCTTTGTCCGGAGCATAACTCTGTCATTTGAAGTCCGATTAACTTCAAACTTGCCAATTGTGTTCTTCTCATCATTACGGAGTGCAGTGCACAAGAACCATAACTCTACCTGGTCTATTTTTTTAGTTATTGCCCTTTGTTTTTTTTCATATTAGAATCTTGTCCGGAGTATATCTCTTAAAGTATAATAGCTAGGATCATGAAACTTCATGGGTGTATAGATCTCACCAAGGGAGAGTGCAGTGCACAAGAACCATAACTCTACCTAGCCTATTTTTTGAGTTATTGCCCTTTGTTGTTTTTCAGACTTGAATCTTGTCCGGAGTATATCTCTAAAAGTATAATAGCTAGGATCATGAAACTTCATGGGTGTATAGATCTCACCAAGGGGGAGTGCAGTGCACAAGAACCATAACTCTACATGGCTTATTTTTTGAGTTATTGCCCTTTGTTGTTTTTCAGACTTGAATCTTGTCCGGAGTATATCTCTTAAAGTATAAAAGCTAGGATCATGAAACTTCATGGGTGTATAGATTTCACCAAGGGGGAGTGCAGTGCACAAGAACCATAACTCTACCTGGCCTATTTTTTGAGTTATTGCCCTTTGTTGTTTTTCAGACTTGAATCTTGTCCGGAGTATATCTCTTAAAGTATAATAGCTAGGATCATGAAACTTCATGGGTGTATAGATCTCACCAAGGGGGAGTGCAGTGCACAAGAACCATAACTCTACCTGGCCTATTTTTTGAGTTATTGCCCTTTGTTGATTTTCAGACTTGAATTTTGTCCGGAGTATATCTCTTAAAGTATAATAGCTAGGATCATGAAACTTCATGAGTGTATAGATCTCACCAAGGGGGAGTGCAGTGCACAAGAACCATAACTCTACCTGGCCTAATTTTTGAGTTATTGCCCTTTTTTTGTTTTTCAGACTTGAATCTTGTCCGGAGTATATCTCTAAAAGTATAATAGCTAGGATCATGAAACTTTATGGGTGTATAGATCTCACCAAGGGGGAGTGCAGTGCACAAGAACCATAACTCTACCTGGCCTATTTTTTGAGTTATTGCCCTTTGTTGTTTTTCAGACTTGAATCTTGTCCGGAGTATATCTCTTAAAGTATAATAGCTAGGATCATGAAACTACATGGGTGTATAGATCTCATCAAGGGGGAGTACAGTGCACAAGAACCATAACTCTATCTGGCCTATTTTTTGAGTTATTGCCCTTTGTTGATTTTCAGACTTGAATCTTGTCCGGAGTATATCTGTAAAAGTATAATAGCTAGGATCATGAAACTTTATGGGTGTATAGATGTCATCAAGGGGGAGTGCAGTGTACAAGAACCATAACTCTACCTGCCCTATTTTTATACGCCCGTCGAAGACGGGACGTATTATGGGATCACCCGTGGCGTCCGGCGTCCGGTTGTCCGGGCGTCCGGGCGTCCGGGTGTCCGGGCGTCCGGGCGTCCGGCGGCGTCCACTTCTTTGTCTGGAGCATAACTCTGTCACTTGAAGTCCGATTGACTTCAAACTTGGCAATTATATTCTTCTCATCATTGCGGAGTGCAGTGCACAAGAACCATAACTCTACCTGGCCTATTTTTTGAGTTATTGCCCTTTGTTGTTTTTCAGACTTGAATCTTGTCCGGAGTATATCTCTTAAAGTATTATAGCTAGGATCATGAAACTTCATGGGTGTATAGACCTCACCAAGGGGGAGTGCAGTGCACAAGAACCATAACTCTACATGGCCTATTTTTTGAGTTATTGCCCTTTGTTGTTTTTCATACTAGAATCTTGTCCGGAGTATATCTCTTAAAGTATAATAGCTAGGATCATGAAACTTCATGGGTGTATAGATCTCACCAAGGGGGAGTGCAGTGCATAAGAACCATAACTCTACCTGGCCTATTTTTTGAGTTATTGCCCTTTGTTGTTTTTCATACTAGAATATTGTCCGGAGTTTATCTCTTAAAGTATAAAAGCTAGGATCATGAAACTTCATGGGTGTATAGATCTCACCAAGGGGGAGTGCAGTGCACAAGAACCAACCATAACTCTACCTGGCCTATTTTTTGAGTTATCGCCCTTTGTTGGTTTTCAGAATTGAATCTTGTCCGGAGTATATCTGTAAAAGTATTATAGCTAGGATCATGAAACTTCATGGGTGTATAGATCTTACCAAGGGGAGGTGCAGTGCACAAGAACCATAACTCTACCTGGCCTATTTTTTTAGTTATTGCCCTTTTTTTGTTTTTCAGACTTGAATCTTGTCCGGAGTATATCTCTACAAGTATAATAGCTAGGATCATGAAACTGCATGGGTGTATAGATCTAACCAAGGGGTAGTGCAGTGTACAATAACCATAAGTCTACCAGGCCTATTTTTTGAGTTATTGCACTTAGTTTTTTTTCAGACTTGAATCTTGTCCGGAGTATATCTGTAAAAGTATAATAGCTAGGATCATGAAACTTCATGGGTGTATAGATGTCATCAAGGGGGAGTGCAGTGCACAAGAACCATAACTCTACCTGGCCTATTTTTTGAGTTATTGCCCTTTGTCGTTTTTCAGACTTGAATCTTGTCCGGAGTATATCTGTAAAAGTATAATAGCTAGGATAATGAAACTACATGGGTGCAAAAAATATTCATTCAAAATAACCTCAGTTCTATTCAAACCCCCAGTTTATACTAAGCAGTGTGACGGGCGTATCTTGTGACAATTTGGCACCTTGTTTGAGTTATTGCCCATTGTTGTTTTTCATACAAGAAACTTGTCCGGAGTATATCACTAAAAGTATAACAGCTAGGATCATGAAACTTCATGGGTTCAAAAAACATTCATTCAAAATAACCTCAGTTCTAATCAAACCCCCAGTTTATACAAAGCAGTGTGACGGGCGTATCTTGTGACAATTTGGCACCTTGTTTCACAATCTTTTCTCCATTATAAAACCACAGGCACATAAAAAGCAGGGATTAAACAGCAAAGGGTTAAATTATGTTTTTGTTTCTATAGGACTACGGCTCTTGGGTATAGGAAGGAACCAGTACATTGATTTGATGAATCAGTCGCGGTCATCAAAGGTAGGCTTATACTCTCTTTTAACTGGACTTCAGTTACTTATACCTTGTCATGGACAGATTAATCGATTATAATCCATAATCGATTGGTTTGGGCTTCTGATTGTGATAATCGACTAAGAAATTTCATAATTGATTAATCAGTTCCTAATATAAATGAAAGCCATTATACCTTGTTTTTGAAACCAACATTAATTTGATGGCTTAGTGCGAAACAGTTGTAACTGCCTATATGTTTATATATTATATATTTATTATTTATATTGGTTATTTATGTATAAATGCAGTCATTTGATGTTTTGAAAGATTAATTACACTTATTTAGTCTGGGTTACTTTCTGGTTACAAACTTTTACTTAGAAAACAACAACACTTTATTCTAAATCAACACTGGCAATGGACCTACCCTTAACCATTCGTGGTCACTGACCGCCAATGGTTTAGTGTAGGTCCATTCCAGATATGCTTAAGGATACAAGACATACCATCGTTTTTTGTTTTCTATATCAAAAACCAAAGATAAGAAGTTTTTAAACATATCTTGTTATGCCAAAGTGTTTATTCATCGAGAATTTTAATAATTTCTAATAACTGATTGTAGTATGGATCATTAAATGATTGTGCTCTTTCGACTAAAAACTGATAATCGATTATTAGTGTGGTTCCTTATGTACGAAAAGGGGCTCCCGTAGGATTTTCATGCTGAAATTGATTTTTTGGTTTTAATTTATTGTTTAGGGGTCAAGTAATCGAAAACTATGTGGGTTCGAATTTTCCGAGCCCATTTCCCAATTTTATGGGCTCTCAAAGGAGCCCATATGAGCAAAATAGGTATTTTTCAAAAAGAGGGCCCATGAGATGTGATTTTTTTTTTCTAAAATGATTTCTTTAGTTTGGCTTTGTATTTAGTGTGGATTGGAGAAAACAAAATACAAAAATCCATGTTTGAAAGCTTATTTCAACATTTTATGGGCTCTCACAGAGCCAAAAATAGCCATTTTGGTGTTTTAATATCAGTGGGTTAAGGGAAAAAACCTTGTTTGTTTCGAGATGATTTCTTAAGCCCTGTTTGGAACATAAGTATAGTTTGGCGTGGAAACTTGTATGCCCATGTTCTCTAGGGTCATTTTGGAAATTGTGTGGGCTCTCATGATAACCCATATGAGCCGATTGGGGTGTTTTCCTTAAATAAGATTTACACAAAATGATATTCCTTTGACTTTTTTTTTCAAATTACGTTCAATACTTAGCTTTGGTTAGTGTTGATGTATATCATTTTTAAATTTTTAACCTTTGATATGCTTTTTGATTGGCTTTAAAATGAGCCCATATGAACAGATTTAGGAGTTTTCCAAACACGCGACTTTTGAAAAAAAAATATAGCCCTCTTTATGATGCCTACTTGTACCACAAATGTTACAAAAGTATATGAATCAAATTTTCAAAACCCATACAGTTAAAACATATTGAAATTGACTTAGATTGACATAGTGAATGATTGTGGAATTGTATCGAAATGAAATTGAATGAGTGGGAGGAGCGTGTTTTGAATAACTTTACAGGGAAGTAACATGGAATCGCTAATTGCGTTCAAAATATCCATTACCTCCCTTTAAATGTTTTGAGAATGAATGAAAGGAGCGTTTAATGAATTATTTTAAATGATTTTGTTAGGAATATCTTTCAATTTTTCGATGTTCTTAATTGTACCCGTTGCTTTGGCGCTAAATGAAGCCCATAAGAGAAGAATATGTGTGCGTGTGCGTGTGTGTTTTGCATAATGCAAATTACAACAGATTAAAATAATAAACGACATATTTCGTAAAATATGTTTGTTTTCAATGTTGCTCGCTCGAACCACAAATGGTATCAATGATCTCTTTGGGTCGGAAATATTCTGTTTAATTTTCTTAACCAATTACCCTACTTTTATCCATTATATGGACCCTAATAAGCCCATATGAGTCAACATGGTTACTTTGCCAATAAATTGGTTCAAGAAAAGATTTCTGAAGAATGGTATTTCTGAAGCCTTATGAGTTAACGGGTGTGGGTCTCGGTAAAACATATGTGAATCAATTTTTCAAAGCCCATATCTATTTCATTTGCGCCTAATGAAGCCCATAAGAGCATTTTTCGGCATTCTGTAAATATGCGATGGATAAATATGTTTTTATTCAATGTTGTATTTTTGCTTTGACATTCATATGTTCCCACTAATAAAAATCACGTCGTCTTATTTTTGCTTATTTGTCCGCTTTACTCTGTTTCAAATTGTTGTTACTGCCCTTTAACGTCTCAAGTAAAGTATACATGTATATAATGCATAGTTCGCTTATGCGTATAAATTTAGAACTGTATCAAACAACAAGTTCATCAATTAAGAGTAAGAGTGATATATGTGTGTATCTGCTCTCTTTCTTTGAAATTTATATCAAAGACACACAATTTCTGTTGATACAAGGTTAACAAGTTTACAGATTATTGAGTCCTTACGAATTGCTTTTCTTGTAAACATTCTCAAGCATTCGCAGGCAAAACACCTGCATCAGTTAATTACATGTCCCTACTTACAGACGCTCTTATGGAAATGTCTAATAGTATATATCTCATCTGTTCTGATAAAATTTGTTGCATTTTTTTTTTTAAAACAAATATTGAATCTTCCTAAAAATAAAGTAAAAGAGATGATACTGAGACGCATGCATATGGTTTGCAACGTTTATTACAAACAAATTCTTGCAAGATATATAGTTATTTTATCTTTTATTTATTTTGTTTAATTTTTCATAGAAATCACTTACCAAAAATTCATATCATTTACAACATCTTTATCATTTCAACTCGTTTTAACATTTTATAATCTCTAAACAGGTGCATTTATGTCTATAAAAGAAGCATCGTGGACTATACCAAAGCATAGGAACCCGTCATTTTAATGAAATGCACGATATCTGATGTCTGTTTAATTGCATTGACTTAACAGTAATCTGTGTACCTGTAATCTTGCAGATTTAAATTATATCTTGCTGCCTTGGGAAAAGCATGTTTGGTAAAGAAAATCGTTGGGCATGGCCATCTGATTCTTATTTTAATGTTGCAACCTACCCAGTGCACACGAAAGCCCTTGAGGAAATGTCCCTATTCATTGGATGCATGTAGGTATTGAGGGTTCGTTATGGCTTAAGGAGGGACTTTCTTGCTGACCATATGTATATACTAAAAAGGCGATGCATATCAAAATAATGATTACCGGTATTTACTTTAATACCACGGAGAAAATATCAGACTTAGGCAAAGCGAGACTGCTCTAGTATTGCTTGATTTACAAAGTTGAAGGAAATACTTGAAAAGTTTTTCTATGGTTGTTAAGTCTTCAAAGAAATGAAAATATACTTCAAGTTTTCTTAAGTGTATAGGTTGAAATTAATATGGAACAACCATTAGATTAGATATGAATGGACATTTTTATTTCCACTTCAAGTGCAAAACTCCTGAAGTGCACTGTTCCGGTAAAAGCTATGCCCGTTCAAATCTAAAGAAACAGATTTTGACCAACTAGTTTTCATTGGTCATACAAGCGAAGAGGTAAATGCTTTTTAAAAATCACCAACGATAAGCATATTGTTTTAGTTTGGAAGACGTGTGAAACATGCACAATGACAAAGAAAATTTCTTTAAGCTAAGACAGAATGAAAATGTTTGGGGGTTATTTACCAGTCATTTTAAAATAAGACCCAGAAAGAACATCTCGATAACATAGAAAACTTTAAAATTCGATTTATTAATGAAACTTCTATGTCATGGAAACAGCTTCTGTGATCATCGAAATATATTATCATTCCTTGTACTGAGTCTCTTGACTATTTCAGTTCGAAACAATAAAGACAGTTACTGTGGCAACTGAAAAGAAGTAATATTAAAGTGATCGTGAAGATCAGAACGTTCATGATTACCACATTATAGATCGAGCGATTGTCTCCATCAGTGAAATTGTCAAGAAATTCTGTTTCTCATTCGACAAAAATAGATTAATTCTCCTTCTTGACCTTACACCTCTCCACAATCTTGAATCTTGCAGTAAAGCGAGATACTGATTGAAATATCCCAAAAATTTGTATTTTATTTGAAAGACAATTCAAATTTTTAAAGGATGAGGGATAAATGATTACAAGATATGTACTATTTCAAATATAATGTAACAAGTGAATAATGATAATTAGAAGCTGAAAATGTCATTTTAGTGATAAGGTGTCACTATTAGTCTGTTAAAAAAAACTTTATAATCAATTATAAGATTTCTTATAAGTAATTGAGACAGTGTATTTCTCAGCCCTCCTTCAAGATTCAATAATTGTTAAGTAGGAAAAAGGTCTTATTTATAAATCATATGATATTTTAATCATGAAAATGAAGTGAATATAATAAACAAAAGGTGTTTCCTATCTCTTACAGAAATTCTTTCGCCGCAAACCACCGCGGGACTTACTCCCTCCCAAGCCAGTGGAGACTGTCATGATTGAACACTGGTGGGTTGTTCACATTGGTTACATAACAGAGGATGATATCAAGGTATGAACATTTGACACTTCTGAGATTTTAGATTTGAACAAAATCAAAAAGACTACATTAGACGTTAAAACTGTTCATCGAAATGATTTTATTTTACTTGTTTCCATTAAGATTCATGCATTCTGATTTTCTAAGAAGCTGGTTGTATTCTTCAATGAAACCAATATTAAATAGCAGGGATTGAACCTAACACCAGTCCTCAGACCCAAGACTTGCGGATTTTAGAGAGGACTGGTAGATGTAACCACGCTACAGGTCCTGCAGGCCTATAGTTAATGGCAGTGCTTAGTATTTGAAATCTATCTTGTTTTGAAAAATAATAACTTCTTCAATTTCTTCTTTTCCAACAATGTTTTTCTTGCAGTTATTATATTGCTAGAAATCAAACACACTTTTCATGCAGGACCTGTTGTTATCTTGGAGGACCTGTAAAATTTTTGGCTAACAGGTCCTTCAGGCTAATGGCAAAAAGTAGTTAGTGTCGAACCCTGTTTAGTAGCCAGCCATTTCATAAGCTTCCACACAAGGTTGTCCCTCTTACAAACTTGTTTCTTATTGATAAATCCATACAATTTTGCTTCATTATGTTAAATTAGATGTGTAAGATATCAAGTGAGAATTTTTTTTATTTAATGGAGATATGAAATTAAAAAGCTTATCACACTCAATCCACTTTGCATATTCATACAGTATGATTAAGATTTTAGGTTCATATCTTCATGAAGTCAATAAATACACTCTTCATCTCTTGAATATTTCAATCTTGTAGATTTGTTTAAACCTATTTATTTTACATCGATTTGGAAACAAGTTCTTAAAACTTAGAATAATTTCTCTTGATTCTGCTTCCTAAAAAAATCACCAGTACTCGCGCCAAATGTGTGGGTCAATGAAAGAACCAAGATCAATAGCTGCTCCCAGGAATCAAACTCGGGACCTTTGGGTCAAAAGACGGACGCTCTACCTCTAGACCATGAGCACCACACCATCTTGTAGATGATGTCTCTGCCCTTTATTTTCAGCTGTGTAGTATAGCAGAGAAGAATGTTGTTGATAAAATCATTGATGTTGGACCTCAAATAGCTGGTGAATTAAACTACAAAATAGTACATAGTGAGTAGTTGATGAAAAAATAGTTTCTACTTACACAGAAATTATCTTTAGTTATGCTTGCTTACTGATAGATAAGACCCCTAAAAATTGGACTGAATTGCAAGAGATTTTTAGGTTCTACTTTTCACACAATGTTTTCTAAATGTAGAAGTATTTGGTTTGTCATGATTTTAAATTTAACTTTATAAAGTCAAAGGTCTATGCATCTTAGTATCATTCCCTGATTGCTCAAGTACATCAACAGTGTTAAAAATTAGGTTAATCACTGCATTTCTTTTGTTTCCACAATAATTTCTTGATCCTTATTTTCATACAATCCTGTGGGTTTTTTCTGTAATTGACTATCAACTATAAGTAGAGAAAAACATGTTAGTGACTTAAAATATCAATAATATCTGGTCAAGGTTAAGAGAATTTATCATGACGAGGCTTTGCCAAGTCATGATAATTTCTCACTGTCAAGACCAGATTAGCATTGATATTTTAAGATACTTACACATTATTCTATTTATCATGCAATTATTTTTCAGCCCTTAATTATACCCCCTACCTACGAAGTAGAGGGGGGTAAATTGGTTTCACCATGTCACATGCTCCTTATGACCCAAGGAAGTGTCCTATTGTTTTTGGGTCATGTAGGTCAAAGGTCAATGTCACAGTCAGCCTTTGTTCAATTTTTGTTTCCGGACTCTAACTCAAGAACCAAGTGGCCTACAATCATGAAACTTTATACAAATGTTCCTTATGACCCAAGGAAGTGCCCTATTGTTTTTGGGTTACATAGGTCAAAGGTCAAGGTCACAGTAAATTTTTGTTCAATTTTCGTTTCCGGACTCTAACTCGAGAACCAAGTGACCTACAAGCATGAAACTTTATGCAAATGTTGCTTATGATCCAAGGAAGTGCCCTATTGTTTTTGGGTCATATTGGTCAAAGTTCAAGGTCAAAGTCATTTTTTGTTCATTTTTCATTTCTGGACTCTTAACTCAAAAACCAAGCGACCTAGAATCATGAAACTTCATGCAAATGCTACATATGACCTCAATATTAGTTACAAACACATCATGCACTAATAGCACTTGCATTCTGACAAAGCGCTTGTGGGGGGTATTAGTCCGCTCTGCGACAGTTCTAGTTATAATAGAAAACCTTAAAAATCAAAGAAATTCAGGCAAATATGTACACAAAAATGTTTCTAGAAATAGACTGCCTGATATCATGTTATTTTATCAGGCAGGTGATATCAGGTCAATACAGGCTTTATTGCATGATAAAGGATAATACATGTTCATAATGATTATATTTCCTTTGTTTAGATCTGTATAGAAGAGGTCTGGTATATCTTGATGTGCCAATCAATGATGAGGATTGTATAATTGGTATGTATGATTCTAGGAAATAAGAAATGGAACAATATCAAATTAAATAGCTTGCTTAAATGTGACCTTTCACAAAAAAAGGGACCATATGTCATCAGGAAACTCTGCTAAGTAAATATCTTATAAAGGGATTGGGTTCAGCATAGGTCAACCAGATGTTTTTCGGAAATTGTTACATAGGAAAGTAGAATAAACTCTCTAGATATATATAATATGTACCTAGTGTATTTGTATGAATAAAAATATCTAACAAGGTTGGGAGAATTGAAAATTGTTGAGGCTCTGCCGAGACAATTATCAATTCTCACATCTGAGTTAGATATTTTTTCATACAAAACACTAAGTATGTGTTATATTTATCTTATAACCTCTATTTTTCTTCTTTTCGTCGATGTTTCTAACTGAAATGCAAGTTATTAAAAATAACCACATTATATCATTGTTCTAAAAATAACTATATGATATCATAAAAAAAAATCATACGGGATGTTATCACACGGACATGTGCATAGTACATTTGTAATAAGATAAATAGAAATTTGTTTTTTGATTTATTTGTTTGAAAGCTTTGATCCTGGTCAGTCCACACAGATTGTGTTGTCTGACCATGATTGTCACATTTCACACTTCCCAGATGGTCCTTTTTAGCTACACTGGCTGAAAGCCACTGGGGCTATTGTCATGGCGTTGTGTCCGTCGTGCGTCCTTCCGTCGGTCCTTGCGTGCGTGCGGTCTTAAACTTTTCTTTAAAAATCTTCTCCTCAGAAACTACTGGATGAATTTCAACCAAACTTCACAGGAATGATCCTTGGATGACCCTCTTTCAAAGTTGTTCAAGAAATTTTGAATGAAAAACATGGATTTAATGGGCGTGGCTAATTTCCAAATATGGTATAAAGTGAGTTTTCTCAGATTCTAATCGATGGATACCAATTAAATTTTACATGAATGATCCTTGGGTGACCCTTTATCAGTCTACAAAAAATCACTGTGATCGGATGGAAAATATGCATTTTATGGGCGGAGGTCAATTCTAAATATGTTATATAGTGGAAACTTTGAAAATCATTTTCTCAGAATGTAATTGATGGATATCAACCAAATTTCACTGGAATGATCCTTTAGTGATCTTTTGTCAGTCTACAAAAAATCATTGTGATCGAATGGAAAATATGCATTTTATGGGCGGAGGTCAATTCTCTATATGTTATATAGTGGAAACTTTGAAAATCATTTTCTCAGAATCTAATTTTTGGAAAATCAACGAAATTTCACTGGAATGATCCTTGAGTGACCCTATATCAGTGTACAAAAAATTATTTTGATTGGATGAAAAATAAGTAATTTAATGGCGGAGATCATTTCTCAATATGTTAAATAGTGGAACATATGAAAATCATTTTCTCAGAATGTAACTGATGGATATCAATCAAACATTTTGGGTATGATCTTTGGGTGACCCATAATCATGCAGCCAGAAATTATTTTGATTTGATGCAAAATATGTCTTTTAAGAGTGCAGGTCATTTCTCTCTTTGTTATATAGTTGAAACTTTGAAAATCATTTTCAACATCAGTAGAACCCCAAATATCTAAAAATCTGGTCAAATCATTTATTTGTTTTTACACGATTTTCAAGCCTGTGGAGCCACACAAGCCATTCATGGCTTTCTAGTTTGAGTGTCTGGTCACAAAATAGAATAGGATACATTTTTAAGCTCTGATGAGAATGTCTAAAAATTAGTGCATAGGGCAACACTATCATAGGTGCCTAATATGTCTACCTTCTTAATGTCTTCTATATAAAAGAACATTACTGTATTTGTAAACTACATTATTCTATCAGCCATTGGCAGTATTAAACTTTGGCATTCTGTATTTGACAGAATGTATTTTTGTTGCTGTTTACCTTACCAAAGTATTTAGCTAAGGTTATGAATTATAACTGTGAATCTATATGTCCATATTCTATTCCATCTGATTGCTGGTCCTTCTATTTGTCTGTCTGCCTTTATTTTTGTACGGAGTATACATAAAAAAGAAAGTAAACTTGATCTCTACAAGCTATGAGCTAAAACTTCATTAGGTAATAATTTATTACAAAATACTCTCTAAAAATGCAGAAAGACATACCCCTATTTAAAACATTCTTTGCAGTGCCACCTTTAGAAAATTTTGTGATGAACAGAGTACTTGGAGATTACTTTGAGACCCTGCTGTACAAAATATTTGTGTCGATAGATGAACACACAACAGTAGCTGAGGTAAGATTGAGTGGTGTTTTATGTTGAATTAATAGCTACGGACATTTTTAGGCTAATTGATTAATATTAAGTCATTGACAACTAGGTTTAGAACATTTTAATGGTCCAGCGCAAAACAGTTGTAACTGCCTATATGTTTATAGGCAGTTACAACTGATTCATGCTAAGTCATCAATAAAGAAACCAAGAAAAGTACCTCAGACATGTAGAAATGACTTTAGCTGGAATAAGATTAGCCAACTGATAACTTTAGTGAAGTAGGAAGAATATTTAGGTTGATATATCCTTAGATTTTGATGGGTGTGGAAAATGATTTTGCTTGAAAAATGTTTATTAGATTGGCTGTTTTCTGAGAAAACCAGAGGTATGGTCATCACCTTGTGTAGATGGAGTTGTTTGTTTTGCATTGTCTTGACAAACCTAACCTTGGTCATATCTCTGTTGTTGTTCTAGATATCTCAATATATTTCACCTGCAGCTGAGCATTTGCACAGATTGGCTGTGCTCCTGTATACTCCTAAAAACCATGAAACTTCAGATGCGCTCAGTATCAGGCAGTGATGTGCAAGTGAAATTTTGGTTCTTTGATCCATTGAATTTTGACAGAGTTATGACCCTTTGAAGGAAAATGGCTTTTCATTATTGACAAGCACTTGTAGAGGGATATTGGTCCTCTTTGCAACAGTCTAGTTAAAACAGACACTTGTCTGGATTAAAATGTAATCAAATTATCTTTTTAGTTTGATCTCTATTTAGATTTTGATATGTAATTCTTAAAGAAGGAAAAAAAACAAACATAAGGCTTATCAACTTTGCATTTATGGTGATAAAAAGGTCAAAAAGCTCAAAAAAGGTTAAAAATGGTACCTACTGATACTCAAACAAAGCATTAATTACATAATTATGCCTGTATTTTATGGTTACTTAAAATTCTTATTTCACTCTGGCATCATCATATTATGAAATATTATATCAAACATTTAACTCATTAATAATTGCCATTATTGTTATTCTTTTGTGATGGTGAAAAGAGCGGGTCTTAAGACATTAGTTTTTAATCTCTGTTTTCAGCTTTCCAATGTGCTACAGATAGATCTTCAACTTGTCAAAGTAAGTAAAGATGATAGCCCTACCCCTTTCGGAATACCACTCGGCCAATCTAACGATCAACCTCAGATGTACATAGACATAGACTATTTTAAAAAAATACGGGAAAACCTTTGAAAAACTCAATGACGTCAGTTAAAATGGCGTTAGCCCTCGAAACTGTGAGTGAAAACATTCGACGTCGCCTAGGCTACTCGTTTAAGTCACTGACATGAAACCATTGTAGCCTAATATAAACATCTTTGGATTCTTAAATAACGGCTGAAAAAATCTTGATTTTTGAGAATGATTCGTCATTCTCAAAAATTGAGATGTTTCAGCCGTTATTTACTGTAAAAGATATAAATCTACAGTGCTAGTTTTTCTTACACTGTTTCTGCCTAACAAAATGCATGATTTTGTTACATACCCATCCGCCTTACATACATCCGAGGTCTGTTGCAATTTATGGAAATGGCCGAGTGATGTTCCGAATGAGACCTACCCCTGAAATAGACTGATTACTGAATAGTAAAATAGTTGTTTTACCAAACAAATCAATTGAATATACCAGACCTTTGATATTTAGTGAGAGTTATTTTTGCTAATATCAGCAAAAGATTGAACATGCAAGATTAAGAATATTGATCAATTTCAATTTCATATAGAAATTATTAACACATATTACTAGCTCCCTAAACTATAGACTTGTCAATATCTTGCTCAGCCCTGGAGATGAAAAGATAGATTGATAGGAAAATTACCAGATTTAGACAGAGAATAATTTTAATTATTTATTTCAGTGTAAGATCGATTGATAATTTGTTGAGTGAACAACAAAAGCTTTATTTTTCATGAGTGAAAATTTTGCTTTTGTTGTTCATGAAATAAGATATCAATTGATCATACTCAAAACAAAGGATTATTTTCTTTCTTTGAAAAATGAGACAAAATATAAAAAATTCAGGACAAAATGTGTTGCACTAATCCCTCTTGTCAAAATATTAATCTTGTGTTAAAGAGCTGCTGTCAGAGTGGAGTTCTTGTTGGTAGTGAATTCAATCCCCCTCGGTGGCACACATCTTTATCATTTGCTTCCCCTCAATGGATAGATAATCATTAACCTATCATTAACCTATTAACCTATGTGAGACCAGAGCTTGAGACTCAGAAGGGATATCAGGATTAAAGAAATACTAGGAATCTATTGTTAGAATTATTGTTAAACCCTATTCAAAAACCGGCTCAGTCATGTGTCAGATATATAATGGAAACAAAGACAAGATCTTTTGAAGGGCACAAAGATTTAAATGTTTAGCATAAATCAATTTATAATATGACATACGTTGCACAAGTGAAATAACTTTGAATATTTTTGATATTAGACAGGTGTTATTACACTAGTGGAGTAATTATGCAAATTAGCCCAGAGCAAATAGCAACGCTATTTTGTAACCTCAAAAATGACGTCATAATGTATATATTTTGATGTCAAGTTAAAACGGTGTTATAAGTTTTGCGGAAAATTGAAATATTGATTTTTGAAGATTTTTTGCAAAAGTTTGGGTCATGTTATAAATAGAATATAAAATTTGTGCTCATAAAATACAGAATTTATTAAACTTGTCAACTAAAATAGATAAAAATTCGGCACAGCCATTGACTTGTTTAATAAATTCTGTATTCCATGACCACTTATTCAATATCAATTATTAAATGTTATGATATTTCTGTATTTCCAATTATCATTGATGACATTTCTTTCTAGATGGCTGTGTCTATGTACTGTCGACTAGGATTTGCCAAAAAGAAAGGAACAGATATCAATGAGGAAGACTTGCATCCATCATGGAGGGATATTAAACCTGTATCAAAAAAGTAGGTTATGTTGTTTTTATACTTTCTGAAGTTTAAAGAATGCGCTATCCTCTTACATTAACAAAGAGAATATTCTCTTAATCTATTTACCTTTTCCCATACAATCCCATGATGTAGGCCAATAAAGATAAAAAGCTCATTAAACAATTTAACTTAAACTAATTAAAAGAATCACTTCCAAAAATATTTTCTAGCTCAAAAACGGAGATATTAAACTAGGTTGATTTCATGGAAAACCTGTGGTATAAATCACTACGTTGCATTGTACAGCACCTTCAACTGTTCAAAGTTTTCAGCATCAACCAGCCTTTAATTTTGAAGTCTGGTATAGCTCTTTTGAAGTTGAGGTGATGTTAAAACTTGTTTTATATTCTTTAAGGGTCTCACAAGACCAGTTGATATTAGACTGGGAGGAAGAATTAACAGACATCAGCGATATTCCATCCTCTATGTCTCCGATGAGTAGACAACAAGATGTATCAGATTTGGTGGACCTGGAAACAGGGCTAGGTGAGATATGCCTGACCCTCCTTCCCTCGGGAACCCTTTGGCAAAGCTACGGAATAAACCTCGGGGAATAAAAAGGGTGTGGACATGAAAGCTTGTCATAAGCTCACCTGAGCACGTTCTGCTCAAGGTGAGCTTTTGTGGTAATTTGCCGTCCGTCTTCTGGCGTCATAAATTTAAGTGTTTACACTCTAGAGGCCACAAGTATGGCCCAATCTTCCTGAAACTTGGTCAGAATGTTGGCCAGGTCACAAAGATGAACCCCTTTTGAAAATGGGAGGGATCCATGCCATATAAAGTGAAAAGGGGCCTTAATAAAAATTTTCTTGTTCACTCTAAAAGCCACAAATATGGCCCTGTCTTCATAAAATTGGTCAGAATGTATATCTAGTCAAAAGGATAACCCCTTTTAAAAATGTTTTGTTCTGTGAGAAAATACAGGAAAAAGTGCCTTTATTTTCTTTATCAACTCTAGGGATTATTTTTTCAGTATTTCAGTACATGTATCTTTGTCTTGTCAAAGGATGAATCCCCTCACGAAACTTGTTTAGGAAAGGCTAGAAACTTATGCAGGGATCATAGGAATAGAGTAATGTCTTTCTTTGAAAAAATTAAATGGTCATTTAATGATCTTTAAAGCATTTGATTTTTCTAAGGAAGAAGTCAAAGAGACGAAAATGAGCAATTTGAGACCATCATGGTCCTCTTGTTTTGCATTTGGGTTTACATGAGGTCACAAGTATTAAGATGACTTTAAGAAAAACAAAAATCAGCGAAAGATCCAAAATGAGCCAGTAGCTGATTTACTGAAAAATGACCTAAAATTACTACACAATTACTATTGGAAAGAACTACATGTCTTTATTCTTCCTCAGATACAAGCTCCAGTGGTGCTGTTAAAAGGATCGCATTTCTGTTTGACTCGACACTTACAGCCTTTCTGATGATGGGAAATTTATCACCTGTAAGTATAACAGGTTTCTTAAATGCTTTTCTGTGGATAATTGAGATATAACGGTAGATTATCATTTGTTACTCTCACTTCCTAACCAATGAAATTATCAAAAACTTATACCCTGATTTAATTCATTTCACCCTATTTGAAATGTTCTAAGTAAAGCCTAATAAGTGACATCACCATGAACCTTGCACAGCAATCATGTGCAAAATGATTCCATGTTAGAAAATTTGTCGGTAAGCTTTCATATTTTGTCTCATATTTGCATTAAAGAAATAGAATAATAATCTACTTATTTGAGGAAGCATTTCCTGTACAACAAAAGCTATATTTTCATTCGTGAAAATATAGCTTTTGTTGTTCACTCAATGAAATATAAATTGATCTTACCCCTAAACAAAGGATTATCCTCTATCTTATCATTAGGAATGGTAATGAGTACCAGTTTTACAAACTGAATAATCTTCTTCATTCATCTGATCGTGAACTCTAGTACTTAGATGGAAATCATAGTTTTTGCTGCCTGAAACATAGCTTCATGTAACATCGATTAAAGTGAGGTTCATTCTTTTCAAAATTTTTCTTGATCAAAATATCTGTTAAGAAGAAAATGAGTTGCTTACTAATTTTATTTTTATAAACAATTACTTATCAGATTAAATTTGTGATATTCAATTGATCATTTCAACTCACAAAATCCCTATAGTGTAATGTTAGTGCAGAAAAATGTAAATTTATTGATAAGTTTGTATTCTACATGTCTATCATAATTTGACCTCTCCTATGAGATAGCTACCAACAAGGAATAAAACTCTCTAATATCTTCAATTTTAGGGCCTTAAAACCCATGCTGTCACTATGTTTGAGGTCGGAAAACTGAGCGATGAATCCCTGGATAGTTTTCTGTCAGAATTAGAAAAGGTATCTTATAAAAAGTTAATGAAATCTATGTAAAATTAATCCGAAATTGAGCCTGTACATGCATTCAGGATAACAAAAGGTGGGGCGAACTGTTTGTAAATTATACCCTGCTTTGCATGCTAGTATACATGCAAAGCAGAGTATATTTTGCAAACAGTTTGCTATGTTTTGTTATCCTGAAATCAGGGTAGTTTATACAACTTAGATTATCAGAAGTCTCTCTTCATTCTGCTTCTTTGAAAATAACCAGTACTTACACTATAATTGTAGGCCATGGAAAGGGGCATTAATCAAAAGATAGTGGATTATACCGTGACAGGTTTTCAAAAGCCGGCAGACATAACACATTGAAATATGTGCATTGTGGGTTGGCCATTACTTATGTAATATAGGTTAATTAAAGTCAAAGCTTTTGAAACCAATGAAACTGTATTCAGCTGTTCTGTTTTCAGAGATAAGCTGCAGTATTATGTGTATTTACTCAAACCTTCATGTGTTGTTAATGTTATAAGACAAAAAGTTTGTGATATATCTGCATTTGTTTTAAACTTGTAATATAATATTGTTAGGTAACCATTTCTTGTTGCTATTGCTATATAAAATCAAGTGCTCATTGTATACTTTTAAGGTAGTGGACCTGTATAAGTTCTGCAACATTTTGGATGTCATACTCTTTAACAGTGTTGACCAACATTTCCGAATGATATTCATTAGGAAACCTTGGCTCACATTCTGAAAGATCATGAGTTCAGAAATGTTGAGGAACTATTTCGGGTCCACTACCTTTATTGAAACAATCTCACTATCCAATACCTAACGACCAAGCGTGGGTATACATATGCGGTGTCCTTGTTGTAAATCATTCTATCGCTGAGATTTTCTCTGAAGGTTGGGTACGAGGCTGAGGGTGAGGCGAGAAGATATTTCGTGCATGCAATTACTCTCCGAGACACAGTTCGTTTTTTACGCTACAACAAAAATTTGTGTTCAGATATGGAATCCGGTGCTGCAGTTGATCTCATTCGTTGTGAAAGTTTGCTGAGCCTGGATCCTTCAACACGAGCCAGAGTCTTGAATAAAAACTATAGGTATGATGAATATAGAGGGTATCAAATTTGTTCCTGGCATAGCCTCATTTTTTGCTTGGCTGTTTTTTGCGAAAAGCTGAGTTATTGAGATCACCTTGGCATTGTTCTCGTTGACCTATGAAATGGTGTTAACATTTGCGTTCCAAACAATAATCTTGGTCATTTATCTCTGTTGTTATTGAAGATATCTTCATGAAACTTGGCATGTGTGTTCATTATCACAAGAGCTATCCCGACAATCAATGAAGGCATTTTTGTAAGAGTTCTGTCCTTTTTTTGGCTTAGAATTTTTGCATTATCCAGCACCTGCACCTGAATTTTTCACTCGTAGGCAGTGCTCTTGTTATCTGTTTAAAAATGACTTGCTTTATATATTTGGTAATTTATAAGCAAAAAATTGGTATTCTTTTTATTAATAAGATTTTGTCTGACAATTATCTTTCAACATTTAATAAATAATTCCCCATAAGAATGGGCATTTTGTACTGGTTGCTATTATTATGGTCATGAGGCAAGGAATGTGGCATTACAATACCTATATTCAAGCAAGATTCTGCTCATTCCCTTGACTATTTTAATAACATCATGTCAAATTAGAATAAGGATTTTGTCTCAAGTTAATCCCTCTCCTACCTTGTACACACAGCAAGGTTTAGAAATCTATATAACAAAAAACAAAGTTCTGTAAAATTCTTGATCTTATATAGGTATATTTTTTATTTTCAGTTTTCTTGTATCAATGGCGCCATTGAGTTATGAGATACAGCCTGTATCTAGTTGTACACCACAGCATTTAGGACCAGCTATACCAGAGGTAATGTTGATATAAAATGTCTCTTGATCACAAGCTTAGTAGAAATCTTCCCTGTGTTCAGGATGCTAAAACATTCATAAAGTACAGCCATTGTACGCCATTTTGAATGTAAGTACACATGCAAGGCGTTGTAACATTTATGAAACGTTTCCTACCAGCATTTTCATAATTGCTTTGCTTATTCATAGAAGGTGATTATGTTCTATAGTTCATACCACCATGAAAACAAAAATACTATGTTTTCTTTATTACTGTAAATGAATATTTTTTGTACGTTATTTTTGAAAAAAGTACATGTATATGGAAACAGTTTGAAACAGAAAAAATGAAACCAAGACTTTCTTGCTTTCAGACAGAGGGACTGTTGTTGATTGTAACATGAAAAGTTCATTATCCATCATTCAAATCTTAAGTCCCATGAACAAAATGGTGTTATAATACATTCTCATACTGTAAAAACACCAATTTCAAAAAATATCAAAAACTTTTCATTCGGTCTTTTCACTTTTGGGCTGTAGATCATATTATAGTAAATGTATTCCATTTTCCCCATTTCAGGTCAATTCAGTCTGGTTTAAACTCTACATGTATAATCTAACTGGATCAGGCCCAGCCTCCCTGTTGTTGGTAAAAGGGACCAAGTTAAGGAGATTACCAAACATTTTCCTCGAATATGATCGTCTTCTAGTTACAACCTGGGGTCATGATCCTGGAGTCATAGCAACTTCCAATATTTTATTGACGTTAAATGATGCCCTATCACATTCCGCAGTTTTTGTTCAGGTATGTGTACATATGGTAACAAGTCGACTAGGCCCACCAAATAACTCGGCCCTGTTAGCTTGGCCCTAATATATAGTTTAAAGTAATGTAGTTTATATTATATAAAATGTATGAAAGTTTTGTACAAATTATGCAGTTATACCTTACTATTTTAGTCTTCATTGTTTTGAAAATATTACTTTGTGTTTTCATTATCATCATATCAAAATATTGTTTGAATATTTGTGATTCTTACAATGATTCTTTTCAATTTATTTTTTCACGATTTTCTGAACATATCAACCAGTCTTGTTTCATTTCTTCCCAAATAATTTAGCGAAAAGCACACAATGTAGAATAAGATCGGACTGCACCTATCAGTACAATATTAATGGTATTCACATAATAGAATTCTTTTTGCAGGCACATGGTTGGCAATCAGAGGGTAAAACAGTACATGTGCCATTTCCATTGGACAAACACTCGGGTAAGCCAAGGTCTTACGATTCCTTTGTACAATCATCATTACAAAATACATTGATTGAAATATAGTATAGGTACTCATAGTTGTATCATATAAATGACCTTTTCTAATTAAAAAAATACTCCCTTAAAGAGGTTTCCCTTAGTGGTATATTTTAAATGGCATGATATTGGGATTCTCTGGATAATGTCTTAACCTTTTTTATTTCAAGCATATCACAGTAGTGTATTATTTATATTGTAAATATATCTCATAATTGCTTTTACTATTTACTTCGTATTACTGCAGGTACATTTGCCAAAAAGAATTATTTCAATCATAGTGCAATATATAAACTTAGTCAGAACATAGATATGAAACATTTGTGTGGATATGTGACGTTACTAAATACGGGTCGTGAGTCAAAAACCATGTGGAAACACGAAGAAGAAGACGATGACGATCTAAATATCAACATGAACAACTCACTACAAGGTGGCAGTTTAACCGGGAGTGTTCATTCCTCTGACAGTTCAAACAATGTTCTAGATGAACCAGTCAACGGACTGAAAGACAAAAAATCAGCCGATATGCTCGCAACTGAAATTGATCTTTTAGACATGAATGGTGCAGTAAAAGAAGCGACAGACAAATCTGGAGAAAGTAGTGTTTTAGATTTAGTTCAAAATGACGAGGAAACATTGATCGAGGAGCATTGGTGTATTTTAGACTGTTATTTTGGAATTCCATTATTTGAGCCCAGCATTAATAAAGATATTTGTGATAGAATTATGACGGAAGGATTATTTAATGGTGAAAGGTAGGCATTTAGATGAAATGTATGTTTCAATGTAAGATCAATAAAATGTTATTTGTTGAACTGCAAAAGTTATAGTTTCCTAAGTTGTGAACACTTGTTGGTCTAAAAGTATGACGCAGCTACTTCACTTAAATTCCTGCTGAAACATCGATGAGTAGTTTGCCATATGTACTCACCAAAATTGACCGACTTGTAATTAAAACTTTATTTTGATGCTTCTTATTTTCACCACCCTCAAAGGTGCCAAAAAAGAGACACACCAAAATAAAAGCACAACTTTTCCTGTAAAAGTTGCCAAAATTAAATTGGAGATAAAGTGTGGTTTGCAGTGAAATTTCCAAGCAATAAACTACCAGTCAATCTAAAAAACCTGAAAGCCTCCTCAATAGATCAATTTTCTAAATTAGTTGATTGCACTGGTCTTTATATCTCCATTTTTTCTGGATTATAGATAGGAAAGTATTTGGAGAAAACACTTATTACCCCTATTCTATCATGCAGGAATCGTTAGATGCTTCATGCAAATGGATGAAACGGTTCATACTTTTGCCCAGTCATGTGATCAGCCCTGTGTTCAGGATGACAAAAAGGTGCTCACTGTTTGCCAAGTATATCCCACTTTGCATGTTTTCTTGCTTGCAAAGAAAGATACAATTGGCAAACAGTTTGCACTGTTTTGATATCCTTAATGCAGGGCTGGTGTGCAATAAACTATGAAACAGTTCCATATGATGATATTCATTTTAAAAGGAGTTCAGGTAATAATACTTATTTGTTGTTTATTATTTCAGTTTACAAGAATTATTACACTCCAGTAGAGTTTTATCTCTCCGACTTCTAGACTTTATTTCACAATTCCAGGTGAGTTACCTTTTGATTACTGTCAAGATCAATTAAGATTTATGTCCATGTTTTATTACAGTGTTTGTTAAATGACTTCATAACAAATCTAAGTTTTGCTGTCATTTCCCTTCAACAATTAGGCACTGGAATACTCTATGGTCATATTTCACCCTTGCATTGCAGGTCATGCTAATAAAAGAGGATAATTGTTTGTTTCACTGAAAGATCTAATTATTTTATTGAGTGAACAACAAAAGCTATATTTTCATGTTTGGCGAGTGGCAGAATATTCTCCACTTGTCTATGGGCAAGTAAGAGTAAATTTCTTACTTATCCAGGATCAAAATTAACATGTCCACAAAAAAGTTGATTCATAAATATAGAGAAATTATTTTTTTAATGAAAAAAATGCTGCAACCCAGCATTTTATTCATTAAAGACAATGTTTTCTACCCTTTGATAATAACATTAGGATAATTTTTCACCTAGATTTTTTTAGCACTTTTCCGAGCTTTGCTCTGGTATTTACTTGTCTACGGACAAGTGGCCTAAAAAATGTACTTGTCTGCAAGTGGAAAAGCTCATGATGGACAAGTTGGGCATGGGTATTCCACACCTTTGCATCATATATTTGAAACCATTAATGAAAAATGGTTATATTTTTCAGGATATATTACCCGGAGCTGACCTGCAGGACCAATCTACGGCAAACAAGGACCAATCAGTTACATACCCGACACAAAATCTTATATTTACCAATGGTGTGCTTAGAAAATGGGACGGCCATTGAATATTTAGAATAAACATTTTTTTCCAAACTGTTCTGTGATTTATGCTGAGAATCATTAATAACTGGTCTTTAGATAAGATTTCTATCTAGAATGTATGAATACAAATACCATTATTAACCAAAGATTTTAGATTTCAAAAAGAAAGACAATGGTTCTTTTTAATAAAAAAAAATGGAGATGCCCAAATATGACCTATGGAAAGGAAAAAAAATGCAGGCCTTGATCAAACTACTCCTTTATGAACACTTAGATCAGGAGCTACTATGTTTGCCAACAAATGCACATCCAAATACATAGGGTCAATGCAGTATCTGCATGCAAAATATTCTTAAACATTTTAATCATTAGTATTCATATGACATCTGATAGAAAGGTTTAAGCCGGCAAACAAGTAGACTTTTTTTGGAGAACTTGTCCAAGGATGAGTAACTTGTCCAAGGACAAGTAGATCTTGATTCAAAAGCAAAGATGCAGACTAGTCCATGTTTCAAGTCAAAGGTCAAATTGATATTCAATTTTCAATAGAAAGCATTGGAGAATTGCTTTCTATTATCCCAACTTTTTCTTAACATGCTTGTACCCAACATGAAAAAAGTCAATTTTTTCCCCACCTCAAACGTATAATTATTTTGAAGGAATAATAAATGGAAATATATAGAAATTCATATCATTGGCTATCTAAGCTTACATGGAAGAGCTTGTGTTTCAAAAGTTGGAGGTCTATGGTTTAAGCCCTTATCTGACTACATGTTTGCCTCTTATGTGAGACAAGAAAAATCTGTTTACGACGGCGGCAAAAATAAAATGAATATATGTAAAGGCAATTGATGGATCTCTGGCACCGCTTGACCTCCCAATCTGGAAGAAGGCCTATTCCAGCTATGCCACTACTCACCATTTGGAACACAATCTAACGATCAACCTCGGATGTATATAGACTATTTTGAATATTACACGAATTTGTGGGAAAAAAGCGATGACGCTAGTAAAAATGGCATAAGCTCTTCAACGCTTCATGTTTAAGTCAATTTCACGAAATCTTTAATGGTTTCTTTAGTCAAATAATTTTAGTTTAGATAAATGATTGAAAAATCTTGATTTTTGAAATTTTAAGTCTCAAACTTCTAAAAAAGTAACAATTCAAAGAACGCAATTTTGATTGAAATACTTGTTTCTTACACTGTTTTCGGCTTACAAAAAGCACCATTTTGTTACATAACCATCAGCCTTACATACATCTGAGATCTGTTGCAGTTAACATAAATGGTAGAGCGATGTTCCGAATGACTGCTCACATAGGAAATAGAGAATAACATGTTAGTGTCTAAGAATAACAATGTTATCTGGTCGAGGTTAGGAGTATTTATCATGACAAGGCTTTGCCGAGTCATGATAAATTTTCACAGCCGAGACCTGATAACATTGATATTTTATGACACTTACATGTTATTCTATTTATCATGTAACCATTTTCCAGAGCTTAGGTTTGATAAACCCTTAAAATCAAGGAAATTCAGGTGAAAGTGTATGCAAGTTGCTTCTAAAAATAGACTGCCTGATATTATGTTATGTTACCAGACAGGTGATATCAGGTCAATACAGGCTTCATTGCATGATAAATGCAGTTCACAGCTTGAACTCAGTACCAGTGATAGCAAGGAGGCACATGAATAAGTCAATTTAATTTTAGTTGTGTCTGATTGTCTGAAAAGTTGGTTTTATTCCCCAATGAAAACAATTTTTAGTTTGCAGCTGTTACTTAAGCTTCCACAAATAGAAGCTCAAAAGAAATCTGTTTCTTAAGTGATTATCTTTACATTTTTGCTTCATGATATTAAATTATGAGATATGAAGATAATATTTGTTGATTTCATAGATGTATGAAACTAAAAACCTAATCTAACTTATTTTATTTGACTTATGTATGAATATGCTTCCCATATCCATACAATGTGATTAGGATTTTAGTTTCATATCTCAATGAAATCAACAAATACTTTCTTCATCTGTTAATGAAATAACTGAAAGATTGTTTATAGCAATCTTCTACTCCAATTCAAATTTAACTCATAAGTACCGAGGGGAGAAAAAAATTCATGGTCTTTATATAATATATAAAGGTATTGAATGTCTATGTTGTTGTTAAGTAGTTGAAACTCCTTGACCAGATTGATGACATGGTTCCAGTGAGTACTGACAACAACCCTGTGTAAAGGATTTCAAAACAATACAAATTGTTTGCAAATTTTACCCACTTTGCACGCAAATGTACCTGCAAAGTGTGATGTATTTTGCAAACAGTTTGCACTGTTTTGTCAGCCTGCAAGGCAGGTATAGTTTATGTATTGGTTGAATGATTTAAACTAAAACCTGAAATAATTGATATGATTACATTAACCCTTAGCATGCTGAATTAAAACTTTGGAAAACATTGCATTTACGTCAAAGTGCTGAAAACTAGATGCACACATTTTGAGTAATTTATTCTAAAAATCTTTATAGGTTTAAAAAGGAAAATCAGGTGGAAAAGACTAAGATCAGACTGCACATATTATGTGCAGTCTGATCTATGTCTATACCTTCTGCTAAACAGTAATCTAGGTTCAGCTTGATAAGGGTGAAGCTCTTTGAAAAAAAAGATTTGATTACCCTGTTAAACCATATTTATTCTAAATAATGGATGAAATAAATTAATTGTTATGAGATATACAAGGTTTGACTTTTCCTTTTTTGCCAAAGGCCTCGGAATGAATGGCAAATTCATTGGAACTTTTACCAAACCTCCCCGTTGTCTGCGCATGTCATATTCTCCGAAGATGTCAGTATTTGAAAAATGCCACCTATCGGAAGATAACGCAAACCTCCCTAGTATCAAGAGGTTCCTTGGATATAAATGCATGTATAATTATGATAACTTGTAAACCTGTACATGTATAAATTCAAATACAAGAAAAAAAAGTGTAAAAAAAAATAAGAAATTGCTTGTAATAAGCAATTTTTATGACACATTCTACATTTTGGTGGCCAAGTGCAAAACCGATGCAAAGCAGTAATACATGCCCTGCATTCAGAATGACAAAACGTTTCAAACTGTGCAAATTTTACCCCTCTTTGCACGTGCGCTTGTGTGTAAAGCTTGATGTAATTTGAAACGCAGGACTGATTCACACTGAGGAATCAATCTATGAGCATTGATCATTGGCTTGGATGGGTGCTTTGCAGGAGTGTGGTAATATAGAATTTCTCCATTTGTCCCTGGACAAGTAAAAGTTGATTTATTACTTGTCCAGGATCAAAATGAATTTGTCCACAAAAAAAGTAGGTAGATGGTTATTGAGAAAATAGTGTTTTTAATGAAGAAAATGCTGTGACCCAGCATTTTCTTCCCTTTGATACAAAAAAGGATGATTTTTTTCCTAAATATTTATACTACTGTATCAAGATTTACTCCAGTTTGTTCTTGTTCACGGACAAGCAGCCTAGAAAAATGTACTTGACCGCAAGTAGAAAAGCCCATGAAGGACAGGTTGGGCATGAGAATTCCACACCCCTGCTTTTTTTTGAAAAGCTTTTCTGCGTAAGATGATTCTTGTTGACATGATAGATCAATACAGCTTTCATTTTAACCCTTTGCTGTTTAATGCCTGCTTTTTACGTACCTGTGATTTTATGACTGAGAAAACATAGTGAAAAAAGAAGAAATTGCTTCTGACAAGCAATTTCTTCTTTTTTCACACTATTTTCTTCCCTACTGAATGGTTATTTTTCAAATTAAATCCACTTTAAGTTTTCGTCTGCAAAACCTTTGAATTTTGACAGGTCCAAAATTTTGTAAAACAGGAAAGTGTTAAAAGACGCCCTTTGTATTGAAGTGACACCTTATGTTTACCTTATGTTGACTTTGTTAAACAAAGATATTGAATTACATTTTCTTAATTTGAATAAACGATTCAATAGATAATCAGGATATGTGCCGAATATGAATCAACGGTTCAATAAATAACCAGGATGTGTGCCGTTGCCATAAAAAATGCTTTTATGTTTTTTGCTTTAACGTAACATGCTCAATAGTTGAAGACTTGACATTTAGGAAATAGAACCATTAATATAATATGACGAAATCCTCCATTTTAATGATTATCCTGCTGTTCACAACAAGCAATTGCTACTTTGGCAAATAGACCAGGAACTCGGCACATGATGAATAAGATTTATAAAATGATTTGGGAGGAAAACATAAAAATTGGTATGTAATATGTCTATATTTATATGGCCAAAGGCCAGCAGCTTTTGTCATGGCCCAGTGTCCATCATGCATGCATGCCTCTGTCGGTGAACCTTTACTTAAATTGTTCAAGAAATTTTGCTTGACCCCAAAAATGGGCATGGCAGGATAGGGCATTTTTTCAAAATAAAATCCTTAAAAATCTTCTCCTCCTAAACCATGTGGCAGATTTCAATACAACTTGACATGCATGTTCATTGTTTGACCCTTTACTTAAATTTTTAAAGAAATTTTGATTGGACCCAAATAAGGGTGTTGAAGGGTGGGGCATCTATTCATAATAAAATCTTAAAAAATCTTCTCTTCCAAACCATTCGGCCTATTTCAATGAAACTAAGCATGGATGTGCCTTGGGTGATCCTTAACTTAAGTTGTTCAAGAAATTTGATTGACCCCCAATTATTAGCATGGCAGGGTAGGGCAATTTTTCATAATAAAATCTTAAAAATCTTCTGCTCCCAATTCATTGGGCCAATTGTAATGAAATATGGCATGGATGTTCCTTAGGTGACCCCTTACTTATATTATTAAAACAAAATTTGATTGACTTCCAGAAGTGGGTTTGCAGGGAGGGACATTTTTCCCACATTAAAATCTTAAAATCTCCTCCCAAACGATTGGGCTGATTTCAATGAAACTTGACATGGATGTTCCTTCTGTGACCCTTTACTTCAATTATTTAAGAAATTCTGAATGATCCCCAAATATGGGCGTGGCACAGTTGGCATTTATTCACGTTAAAATCTTTGAAAATCTTCTCCTCCCGAACCATTGGGCCGATTTCAATGAAACTTGGAATAGATGTTCCTTGGGTGACCCTTGACTGAAATTGTTCAAGAAATTAGATTGAACCCCAAATATGGTAATGGCAGGGGAAAAGTCTTGGAATATTAAAGTAAGTGGAGCGATACAGGCCCACTTGGTCCTCTTGTTAGCTTAATCGAGCATGAAGGGTGAACATAGGAAAATCTTCAAAAATCTTCTCTGAAGCCAGAAGGCAGACAGCTTTCATATTTAGTATGTAGCATCATCTAGCAGACCTCAACCAAGTTTTTTTCATTTTAAGACCCTTCGGTCAAAATTTGGACTCCACCTGGGCACAACACTTTTTACGTAGAACCAAAGAGCGAATTTTTTTAAAAATCTTCTTCCCTGAAACCAGACAGCAGACAGCTTTCATATTTGGTATGTAGCATCATCTATTGGGTGTCTACCAAGTTTGTTCATATCAAGACCCTGGGGTAATATTTTGGCTCCACCCGGGCACATCCTTTTTAGCTCCACTGGCTGAAAGCCACTGGGGCTATTGTCATGGCGTTGTGTCCTTCGTGCGGTCGTCCGTCCGTCCGTCCGTCTGTCCGTGCGTGCGTCCGGTCGTAAACTTTTCTTTAAAAATCTTCTCCTCAGAAACTACTTGATGAATTTCAACCAAACTTCACAGGAATGATCCTTGGATGACCCTCTTTCAAAGTTGTTCAAGAAATTTTGATCCAATGAAAAACATGGATTTAATGGGCATGGCTTATTTCCAAATATGGTAAAAAGTGACTTTTCTCAGATTCTAATAGATGGATACCAATTAAATTTTACAAGAATAATCCTTGGGTGACCCTTTATCAGTCTACCAAAAATTTTTGTGATCGGATGATAAATATGCATTTTATGGGCAGAAGTCATTTCTCTATATGTTATATAGTGGAAACTTTGAAAATCATTTTCTCAGAATGATATTGATGGATATCAACCAAATTTCACTGGAATTATCCTTGGGTGACCCTTTATCAGTGTACCTTAAATTGTTGTGATCGGATGATAAATAGGCATTTTATGGGCGGAGGTCAATTCTTTATATGTTATATAGTGGAAACTTTGAAAATCATTTTCTCAGAATGTAACTGATGGATATCAACCAAATTTCACTGTATTGATCCTTGAGTGACCCTTTATCTGTCTACAAAAAATCATTGTGATCAGATGAAAAATATGCATTTTATGGGCAGAGGTCATTTCTCTATATGTTATATAGTGAAAACTTTGAAAATTATTTTCTCAGAATGTAAATGATGGATATCAATCAAACTTCATTAGTATGATCCTTGGGTAATTCATTATCATGCAGGCAAAAATTATTATTGTCATTGGATGAAAAATATGCATTTTATGGGCGGAGGTTATTTCTCTATTTGTGATAACAGTGGAAACTTTGAAAATCGTTTCAACATCAGTAGAACACAAAATATCTAAAAATATAGTCAAAACTTAGATTTGCTTTTACAAGAAATTCAAGCCTGTGGAGCGACACAAGCCATTCATGGCTTTCTAGTTTAGCTTACCTGAGCATGAAGGGAGATAAATAGGAAAATCTTCAAAAATCTTCTTCTCTGAAACCATGAGGCAGAAAGCTTTTATATTTTAATATGTATAATATTATTGTGGGTGTCTACCATGTCATATCAAGACCCTTGGGTCATATTTGGGCTCCACTTTGGCATATCCCTTTTTACATAGAATCAAAGAGCAAAAATCTTCTTCTCTGAAACCAGATGGCAGACAGCTTTCAGCTTTTTGTATGAAGAATCATCTAGTGGACCTATACCATATTGTTCATAACAAGACTCTGGGGTCATAGTTGGGCTCCACCCTGGCATATCCCTTGGAATCAAAGAGCCAAAATCTTCAAAAATCTTCTTCTCTAAAACCATAAGGGCCTTTATATCGTGATATGTGGCATTATCCAGTAGACCTCTACCAATTTAGTTCGTATCATGCCCATATCATATTGCGTTTTTGATAGTTAATATGAGCGCGTATAAATTAATTTACTCGTGAATGCATTTAGTTTTAGCATTTATGAGATCTATCACGCGAAAAAGACAATCAAGGCGGTTTTTAAATAAATAGTGGAAAAAGAAATTGTTTTTAGTAGAGGACATTCGGAGAGCGTACGGTCACATATTATAAAATGCCAGGGGCCTGTTTTACTAAACATCTTACGATCATGTTTTTCGTAAGTCAAAAATTAAAGTTGCTTCTACAGTAGTAACTAAATATGGAAATAAGCCAAGAATCATCTTATTGGAATCGACTCCTCAAGACGATTCCAATGAGATATTGCAAGGCAGAATCTAACAATGTATGAAATCTCCAGGTCCGATTAGTAAAAAGGGCCCAAGGTCTTGCAGGCGACTTCAGCAAAACTGAAGCAACTCCCGGATTTTTCTCCGAAAGCAGTCGAGCTAAAAGCAAGTATCATAAGTAGCAATCTGTTAAGGGCACCATGGTTTGAGGAAAGAACATGTAAGACATGTGTATCTTTTCAAGAAAGAACGTATTCAAGATTATTCATAGCACCAATTGGATTGTATAATTAACGTATTCAAATGCATGTCAATATGTATATGTTATATACTGATTATCTAGAGAAAGCTGTTACTTAAGCGCACTTTTTATGCACATTGTCACATCACTGCAAATGAACAGAACAAGCTGTTACGTTTCACTTAAGCATTGAGACATTTTTGTAGAAATGCTGTTGCGTACGCATCTTGTCGCTAAAGAAAGGAGGGGGAGGGGGTAGCAGAAGGGGTTTACGAGAAAGTATATTACATTTATAGAATATAGGCTTGAAAATTTTAAATTGCGAAACAATTATCCTATTTTATCATGCAACGAAGCCTGTATTGACCTGATATCGCCTATCTGATAACATGACATGTTATCAGGCAGTCTATTTTTAGAAACAATTTGCTTAAACTTTCACATGAATTTCTTGGGTTTTTAAGGGTTTACTATGATTAGGTGGTGTAAAATGATTGCATGATAAATAGAATAACATGCAAGTGTCTTAAAATATCAAAGTTATCAGGTCTCGGCTTTTAAAATTTATCATGACTTAGCAAAGCCTCGTGATGAATTCTTCCATCCTCGACCAGATAACATTGTTATTTTTAGACACTAACATGTTATTCTCTATTTCAAAGGCAGGATTGGCTAACACTGACCGATAACATAGCCATAGCCCATTTTCTGATAAGCTAGTAAGGGAGCTGACGAACCTTCGCCATAGGTTTTTCAAGGCTTACTTAATCGGTATTTACTGACAGCCATTAAGACACCCTCCTAAAGGGACTACACACTGCCGGGTAAGAAAATGTATGCCATTTGATAATATTTATACACATTATACATCCTGGGTCTGTTGTAAGTAACAGAAATAGCAATGCGTCTTTCCGAATGGATCGCCCGATGTCCTTCGTGATCCGTCTGTCAACTCTCTTAGCCAATCGAAAACCATCGGCGATTCTATTGAATAGACCTCGGGAATAATACGGACGCAGCAATGAAAGAGTGTCATTTCGAACGTGGGTTTAAATGACGTCACAAATATAATGATCCCGCTTAGGATGACGTTGCATGAAATAAATTCAATGTTGGAAAAAAAGTGGGCATGTTGTAATTTGATAACAAAACGCAGTGTTTAACTGCGCTTTTTCATCAAATTATAATATGCCTTAAAGTTCTCAACAGGCGATCGAAGGAAATTTGCCAGATGTGATTTTTCAAGCGTTTTTAAATAACAGAATTCGATCTACCACCATATTCCGAATTGCGTAAAAAATGACATAATACGGAAGAGAACTCGGGAATAATTAGGGTGCGGCCATGAAAACGCGTCACTTCGTCACAAACGTCAACGATGCCGCTAGGGATGACGTTGCATGAATCAACGAAAGCATCAAAGAGAGCATATTATAATTTGATAACAAAACGCAGTGTTTTACTACGTTTTTTTTTCAAATTATAATATCCTCAAAAGTTATCAACAGACGATTGGAAAGAATCTAAAAAATGTGATTTTCTTCAAGCGTATTAAATAACAAAAGTACCATCAGAAATCGAATTACCTAAAAATGACCCAGAATTACTAAACTTACGTTTTAGGTACTTTCAAGTTAACGGAAAAGTACGAGCGATGTTCCGTATGACTTTCCAATTTACGGAAAAGTCCGAGCGATGTTCGAATGAGCCAAACAGGAACCATCGGCGATTCTACGGAAAGATCTCGTGAATAATTCGGACGCAGCCATAAAAGCGCGTCATTTCACATGTGGGTTTATATGACAATAATCAAGATGACCAGGAGTAAATCAAAATGAACGAAAGATTTAAACTGGGCATGTTATAATTTGATTACAAAACGCGTTGTTTCACTGCGTTTTGTAATCAAAGTATAATTTAAAAAAAAAAAAAAAAAAACTTGAATATTCCACAGTCAATCGGAAAGCATTTAATAGTTTAACGTACTTTAAGTGTTTTGACCAATGTTCCACCAGAAGCCTTATAACCTAAAAAATGACCCAAAAATATTACTATACGTCCGAGGTGCTTTCCAGCTTTCGGAAAAGTCCGACTGAAAATCCGAATGACTCCGGTTTACGGGAAAGTCCGAGCGATGTTGCGAATGAGCCAATCGGGAACCATCGGCGATTCCTCACGAACCAATGACAAAATCTTAATGAAATTAGATAGGACTGTTCATCATGCGAAGCTCCATCAAACACTTTAACAGTTTTGAAGTCCACTTTTTATTCTGATTACAATGGGTTTTTTTCTTCTTTTGTTTTAAGCTTCTCAGAAATTAAAGGTCTTTCTCCATAATTATTCAGCTACATTTTGTGTACAACATAATTAAAGGCAGGTTGTTGGTTCATATTATTTCCCTGGATATTTAACGGCCCCGCTGTATGAAATCAAAGTTTAGAAAATAATCAGAATAATTCGCATTGAGCGCTTTTGATTCGGGTTTTCATGCACTAGGATAATGTTTTCAGTATCATACGTGCATGAAATTTAAAAAAAATCTCTTCATCTCTTAAATAGTCTTTTAACCACGGATATCTTGCTTTGTTTTATTTCAAGAATAAAACAAGGCAAGATATCCCAGGATAAAAGACCATTTTTAAAAGAGATGAAGAGAATTTTTTTTATTCGAATTTTCAAGAGATCCTTAACCAGACTTACTCGAGTTTCCCCCGAAATTACTGAGTAGAAAGCGGTCATTCGGAACACCGCTCGGACTTTTCCGTAAACTGAAAAGTACCTCGGACGTTAGACTGGTTAACCTGTCCAAATCTACGCTACCCTCCGATACCCAATATCGACAGATTGAGACAGGCTCGCCAGTCAACTCGGACGTAAGTGTAGTAATTTTTGATCATTTTTCGGTAATTCGGCTCCTTGTGGTAAACTGGTTTATACGCTTGAAGAATAGTATATTCCTTTAATGTTTTCAGAACGTCTCTGGAGTTCATTTTGGCATGTTATAATTTGAAAGCAAAACGCAGTAAAACACTGCGTTTTGTTTTCAAATTATAATTATGTCCAATTCTAACCTTGCGTTGATTTTATTTTTTGCAACGTCATCCTTAGTTATGTTGGTGACGTCATATAAACCCGCGTGCGATATGACGCGCTTTCATGGCTGCGCCCTTATTATTCCCGAGGTCTATTCCGTAGAATCGCCGAGGGTTCCCGAGTGGAAGCGGTTAGAGTTGACTCATATTAGACTGGACGTCTGTTCAGGCTGGTATAGGTCTATACTGTCTGCCAAAGACCATTAATCGATTGATTGATTGAATGGAGTTTAACGCCGCTTTCAACATTTCCTTTCAGTTATATCGCGGCGGCTGGAGCACGTAACAATAGATTCCTGGTATTTCTCTCACCTGTACAGCCACCACATCGTTTCCTAGCCTCCAGCTGCTATATCACATAGGTCAACGATTATCAACTCATGCCAAAGATCAATCAAGTGTTTAAAATGAACATTTCATTTACAACACGTGAAGGGTAAATGAACAATTTCGTAAAGATGCTTGATATAAAATAGGCTTTTATGTGAAGACAATTTTGTCAAATTAATGAAAACGATAAAAATCATAACGTAAGCCTTGAGGTAGTCTAATACCATTAGCCATTTGTTCGATCCTTACGAAGTGAACCTATCTTTATAGTATATCAAAAGTATAATATGTTAAAAACTAAGCATGATTTCGATATTTCTCTTTTTGTGCTGAGCATATGAAATCAAACTTTTAACCCTTTTCTGACTTGTTTACTAGCAGGATGAAAAACAAATGTCTCTCTTTAATATTGACATAAGACATTTGCTTTTAAGAAGAAAATGAATTCTTCTTAAATGTTTTTCGGTGGTTTATCGAGGAAAAACGGAAGATTACCATTTTGATAAACTAATCGCCTTACCAGTGTAATTATCAAAAACTTATACCCCGCTTTCGTACATTTCACCCTATCTGACGTCATCTTAGCGGAGTAAAAAATCGACGTCATCGAGAACGTTGCATAGCAATCACGTGAGAAATGACGCGCTTTAAAAAGAAATGTACTAAAATTTTCACAATTTGTTTCATTTATGTATTAAAGAAATAGAATAATCGGTTGGGGTTTTTTTTTTTGGTTTTTTTGGGTTTTTTTTTTTTTTTTTTTTTGGTTTTTCTTTTTCATAAGTTCGATTGATACTTTATTTCGTGACCAACCATAGCTATTTTTTTCACTCATGGCCCGCCACTCGTGAAAATATAACTTTTGTTGTTCATTCAATTAAATTTAAATCGATCTTACACTGAAACAAACGATTTTCCTCTATATATTTGATATGGACAAAGGTAAAACCAAAGAAAGAAAAGCTGTATTGTTAATAAGGCACCATTTCTTACATTTTCCATTTTAAAATAGCGTTCATCCTTCTGATTAGACAAATATTTTGTCCAAGTAAACCTATCACGAAATTTGGACCGAAGAGTATAAAATAGAATCTGTTATTAAACCTCCTTTCCCTGTGGTAAAGGAGCATCTTGTGCATATATTGAAAAAAAGATAGTTTAAGGAAGATTGTTTAAAGATCTTCTCTGAAATGAATCAACCCTGCGTTCAGGATGACATAACGGTGCAAAGTGTTTGCAAATTATACCCAAGTTTGCACCGTTTTGTCATCCTGTACGCAGGATTGGCATATTTGTATTTGTTATGCACCATAATCTCGTGCGAATATTATCTGTTTATTGTATCGCTTGTTGGCTGGACCTAAACAATACCACAGGGGAGCGATAAAGACAAAGATTGAAAATTGCCAACGATTTTTTTGTCCTCTAGTTAGTGTTTGAACTGGAAAAAACCACAGGGACCTGGCCCGCTGATATATTTATATGATATATGATAATATATACTTACTCTAGATCATCATATATATACATGTAATTCAAAATATCAGCCGTCCAGGCCCCAATGGAGAAAACGTGAAACGTAAAACATTTCTTGTTCATCAGCTCTAAAAATCTATTGGATATGGTGAAAGAATTGAAAAATTATAAGTTCAGCGGAGTAATATTTTTTTCATTCGCATTTTTCCATCAACGCATCAGAACATCCGAGGAGTTTATGCAGTAAACCCCGGAAAAAGATATTTACTATTTCATACATGTATATGTGTATCCATTTGATTGAACATATGTCATTAAATGATAAACGTCAAGTCAGAACTAGAAATAAACCCTTTTTATTTCCATTCATCTACTATGATATAAAACATCGTAAAATTGACATTCATTCTACATCATTCACCCAGCACCCCGTTCATTCATATCAAACACTCACTCAAATCGATCAAAAACGCTCTAAAACCATTTGAAAACATTTCGATGTCGTTCAAGACGATCAACATTTTATTTAAGTCGCTCCAATTATTCTACGATTTTATTGTCTGGTGTGGTGGATTTTTAAGTGTCTGATTCGTCCACGGCGAGATACAAACAGAATTATACGTATATTTTATTAAAGGGAGGTAATAAATATCACTAATTTTGATCATCTTGAACAAAATTAGTGATATTGGATTACCTCTCTTTAATTTCACTCAAAATTCGCTCGACACACTCATTCAATTTCATTCCAAAATCACCCCTTGATCTTTCATCTGGTCAAGTTTATCTTGAACAAAATAAGTGATATTAGATTAGCTCCCTTTAATTTCACTCAAAAATCGCTCCACACAATCATTCAATTTCATTCCAAAATCACCCCTTAATCATTCCTCTTGTCAATTTCACGATGTTTTTAACTGTACATATAAAGAGACGAGTCCAGTTGACATTTTGAAAACGTCACAACTCCCACTCGAACCCATTTTTTAAAAGAACCTGTAGAAAAAGATGAAGCAACGCATTACAGTATATAACAAGATTTGCAAACACATACTTGTGTAAGAGAAGTATGTTTATAAAGTCCTTCCGACTTTCGTCCGTTAGCGAAGAGTTCTCTTCAAACTTACTAACAAGATGTACCATATAGCCACAGGCTGGCACCATCATAAATACGAATAATACAATTGGTATAGCCAAAGAAGTTACCATACCATTTTCTTCTTTCACATCACTATTTTTCAAACTGTTTTGTGAATCGTATTTCTTTCTGCTGATGTGAGATATAATGTATACACTAATTGTCAGACAGACGAACACTGGTAGACCGAACGTTCCGAAAAAATACAAAGGGACATAACTCGTTCCATCTCGAAAGACAATATTATTCAAACAATTATCATTATTCCATTGCGATAGGAGGGTAGAGTTTATATAGATGAACACGTTTTGTATGATAAACACAGTTAAGAGTTTTCCTAGAACATTTTTCAGACGGGAGATGAATTCATGGCGAGGGGTGTCAACTCGCACTACGCGAAGCACTATCCATGCAACTGCCGTCCATAATGTATAATTCATTGTCGTATATAGAAAGTAAGACAAAGATTTGCATGGTTGTTGTTCTGTTAATTCTCCGGTGATTGAAGTAAACGTTTCAATATCTTGGACGGGTCCCAGCAACAACAGCACTGTGTTCGTGAGCGACGTCCAAATAACTAATATAACGATGTATCTTGCCGCCTTATGTTGTGTGAGAATTAGATGGATTATTACTGCTAATATTTCCAAGAAGCATTCCCATATTACAAGTACGGTTGGAAATATATCATGGTCTGTTGACGTCATGTTGCTATGGTGATGATCTTCTGGTTGCCACATCAACATACCTTGTAGTTGGTATTTATCGTCTATGTTTCAATGACATGAAATGGCTTGATAACTGTTTCCCCGAATGCGTATGGATCTGTTGGGGAAAAAGGGAAAACAAGTATTTGTTTAAATTCCAGTTATTTGTATACATTGCAATTTTTTCTAGAGATCAAAAACAAAGCAGTGCTTATTTGATCCTTGATTTTTTTCCAACCAAGACGATTCGATATTACATTAGTTTCATGATTTATGAATTCTTTAAAGGAAAGAAAAAACGAAGTAGTATAGTTTTTTTAAATGAATACTGTAAATCTATATAGAGACAAAAAAAAGTTGAATAAATACTCATATTCTTGAATTGGTCATACTGCAGTGTCGAATCAAACTTGTGTGTAATGTATTGAATAAATGCTGTTTTGATAAAGTTCCATTGATCAAATAATAAAATCGTAGACTCTTTGCCAAGAAGCGTGTACTATACATTATTCAGGGTCGACAACTTTTTTTTAAAATACAAAATAGTGTCATACAGAGCTTTTTGAAATAGTTCTGTAGCCAAATTTAAATGTTGAACTACAATTTTCAAATCATTCATTGATGACCGATTTACAGTGCTTACACTCCTTTGATGCTTAGGGTCTGATGAAAATGAAACAATGGCAATTCGACACGATAGTTCAAGAAGAATTTGTAATGTCTTTGAACAATTTCATTACTAGAAACAGAGAAACAACAGTTAGGTGTTCAAATCAACCAGAACATCACGCCGACGTTAACGCCGACGTCGAGGCGACCTAAATAACCCCATTCGGAACATCGCTCGGACATTTCCGTAAACTGGAAAGTACCTCGGACGTAAGTGTAGTAATTTTGAGTCATTTTTAGGTAATTCGGCTTCTGGTGGTACTTCGGTTATTTAATACGCTTGAAGAAAATCACATTTTTTAAATTCTTTCCGATCCTCTTTGGAGAATTTTTGGGCATATTATAATTTGAAAACAAAACGCAGTAAAACACTGCGTTTTGTTATCAAATTATAATATGCCCACTTTTATTCTTTCGTTGATTTTGTTTTATGTTACGTCTTCCTTAGCGGAATCGTTGATGTTTATGACGTCATATAAATCCACGTGCAAAGTGACGCGCTTACACGGTCGCGCCCTTATTATTCCCGAGGTATATTCCGTAGAATCGCCGAGGGTTCCCGATTGGAATAACCCCTCTACCATTCTACGCAAAAGTGATGCGATATATTTGATCATCAGTGTATTCATGAACTTACGTAAAATAAGCTTTATATATGTGTAAGAAATCATTTGAAGTAGAAATAGACATTTTTTACGATCATCGATTTGATTGCCTTACTTGTAGATCCATGAAATCGGGGAGAAAAATAATGTTATCAAAAGTAATGTAGTAGTATTGCAATATACCCTATTGAAATATCAAAATGACAATTCAAAGGACATTTGCGTGATTCGCAAAGGGCCTAACGTGATCAAAACTTATCGAAGGTTCGAAACAAGTTTATAATGAGTATTTTTACGTTGTACAGACATTTATCACAGTCTTGCACTCAACAGACGATATGTTAACAGCCAACCCAAAACGTGCTGGCAGAGATCTCGCATGAAACAAAATGTCCTGAACAAAAAGGTAAGGGATCAAGACTTCATCCATTTTTTTTTCTTTTAAAAAATATGTTTCATTTTCTAAATTCATACTTTGTTAAACATTGAAACTATATCAAAGGACACGCTTATGCGAAAAGAGAATCTGTACAATAGTCTTCACCCGATTGTCTTCAAACTTTATCAGAATCAATATATTATCACAAGGATGGTTTCTTTTGAACAGTTGGCTCTATCCATAACGCATCACGGGAAAAGGGGGCAAATGAAGTTCACACTCATAAAAGCTTAAAGGAATACCATAATTCGTGTAACACCAACAACAGGCGTAAACTTGCATTGTCTGTGAATAGTAGTTCCATTTTAAGTAATACACAAAACCAGAAATAAGGTATTATCACCAATTTACAAGTGGTATTTCTTTGCTCTTTCAATATCGAAACAACACCCAAAATTAGCGGTAAACTGTACATTTACACTAATTTGAAATGGATCATTCTATAGGTGTACATTTTCTCTAAATTCGCAGAGACTTAAATCTTTTGTCAGTGAAACCTCGTTACAATTTAGATGTTAACTTTCTTCTTACACTAGATTGTAAAAGTCTGCAACATTAGTGTGTCTAGAGGCTAAATTTAAAAGACTTTATACTTTCGGTTTGTGAAACCTCAAAGGCATTTGGGTGTAAACTTAACACTTATTCACAATATTTTACAGCATAAGCGTTACACTACGCTATGAAACTTTACTTTGTGTGTTAATATTCAGTCAAAGGTATAGATTAAGTAAATAACACATAGATCAGTACTAACAGCTATGCCATGAGGGTAAATAAGCGTTCCTTTATGACACATGTAGGTCGAGGCTATTCCGCGTGGGTTCAAATACCACTCACATCATTTTTATTTGTTGTTGTTGTTATTTTTGTTGTTTTAGCTTTCTCTTTTTAATAAACATATCATTGACTCAAGACGCAATGAATTTTGAAATATGAAAAAAGATCTCAATCAGTGGTGCTGATCACCTGTCAAAAGAATTGATTTAAGAAAATCCTCGCTCTCGTTTATGCTTATTATAAGGTTTGTTCTTACACCAATCAAGGTGGTTCTTTTCTCCTTTGTTAGAGGACCATAAACCCCCTTTTGTCCAATATATTAGAGAAAGAGTTTGTATCAAGCGGATGTTAACCAGGTGTCGAAGTTCAAAAATATTTTGAAGCTGCTCTTTCACATTTATTCATAGAAAAAATACAAAATTGGTTCTTAGATTCGGAAATTTGTGTATTTTCCGATGTTTAAGAAACGCACATGGGTATGGCACTTAAAACAACTTATTAAAATAAAATGTAGCTTGAATGTTCAAAGCGACAAGGTCAGTGAGGGAACCAGTCTATTGATTACGAAATTGTTATTTTTTTAATTCATTTATTTTTTAGTATAATCCTTCATTTTTTGCATGTATCGATATGAAGTTTCCCAATTGACAAATACCTTGACTTTTTATAGACTGGACAAACAAGTGGAATTGAATGCGTAAATAGTTGGCTAAACTTTTAAGAATAATCTTTTAGGCGTTAGTAGTTGCTTTATTTTTCAGAATGGAATTCCGCTAAATTCAGGAATATCTGTCTTTTTTCCATGTCTTACCAGATTGAATCTTATTATTTTAGCGTTTTCTACACGATGAAGTCATAATTTCCGATCAATTTTACAAAAAAAAAAAATATATAAAAAATGAAAAATCGCATATTGCCAATCTTTGAAAGAGCAGCTTTAAAGGAAGCTAGATTGGTGATTCTAACACGAAATAAGTGTAGTTGTGTACATTAAGTCCATGCTGAAAATATGGGTTCAATCCTCAATGAACAGAATAATTTTGCGTAAACATCTATTTTATTAAGTTTCGTAGGAGGTAGTCCCATAAAAACCATCTTATTATTGATACATGGTAACCTTTTTCACTTATATTATCAAATTAAAAGATATGAAGATAGTATTTTTTATTTCATGAATGAATGCAAAAAATAAACCTTATCCCACCCATGCAAATCATACAACGGGGAAGGGTTTTTAGTTTGATACCTTCAAATCACAAATATTCTCTCCGTCTCTTGATTATAAATGCGAAAATATAAGGTCCGAAAGTTTAGCGTTTTTAATCTTCGCAGAACAATCAAGATCAATACTCTTTGCAGGTCACAATACAGTGTAAAACAATACAATAGAATACAATACAACACAACACAACACAATACAATATTTCATTTGCATAAGACTGGGAATAATTGTAAATCATGAATCGCCTGAATTAGGCTTCATATATAAAGCTTCTTTTCTGCGCAAGAAAAAATGCATATTAACATTTTTATCCGTGGGGATATTAATAAAGGTTTCGCCCTGTCAGAATGGTTGATTTTAGAAAAACGGAACTAAGAATTTGGAAAATCATAAGGTCGTTAGAATGATTTTTAAGACGAAAATAAAGAACGACATATCAATTTTAAATAATGCTACCTCAAAACTTGTTCGCTGACCCAGTAGATTGTTAGTGCCTCTCAGCTTTATTGAATTACTCGAGGTCCGGTTTGGGTGGTAATTTTATATCATGGGTAAACCTCTCCCACTTCTATCATTCTGAATTTCGATCATACTCACCGAAATACACAATTGCTGATTTAATAGCGTAAAATTTATTTTCATCCTTTTCCTTTTAAATCTTGGTTCAGTTTTCCCTTTTGGCTATTTCAACCAGTCTGGTCGAAGGTTTTCCAACATAAATAAAGAAGAAAGCAGGTAATGTAGTATAAGATCAGACTACACATCTGTGCAGTCTGATCTTAGCCTACACTATCTGCTAAACTTTGTGTACAGCGATATTATGACTTGAACAACATGGGAAGGGTAAACTCTATTTTAACAGGGAGGTGCATAAAATTTTACGTTTCAAAATTTAAAGATAGATACTGAGAGTTGACTGGTGATGCATGGAAAATGGCTTGCTTGTTTTGTAATATACACAAAGAAAAAAGTATTGCCACACCCGATTTCATCAAAGTAGTTCAGCCGAACAAAAGTACATTGTGGTAACTTGGCGCATTGTATACACATGAAAACGCGTCCTGTGAACCTTATTATGGGTAAAAAAACTGACAAACGAGCCTTTTTTTGTAATAGAGAAATTTCATGCATTTTATGACCTTTACAAAAAAAATAATTTCTTCAAATATTCGTAAACAATTAACTATAGCTGCAACGAATATGTTACATGAGATTTCAACTTGATCAACGTCCCTAATCCAAAATCAACAAACTAAATATACAGCTAGTATAATACACATCCAAAAGCGATGACAATCACTGCATCCAATGTTTCCTCATAACCTGGAGCCCGTTTTATCAAACATCTTACGATCATTTTTTGCGTAAGTCAAATATTTAAGTTGCTTCTACAGTTGTTATTAGATATCGAATTCTGCCATGCAACATCTCATTGGAATCGTCTTCTAAAGACGATTTCAATGGGATATGGCAAGGCAGAATCCTTCATTAAATGAAAACACCAGATACGATGATTGGTTTTGACTTACGATTGATTTTTTCGTAAGATGTTTAGTATAACGGGCCCCTGGATCAGACGTTGGATATTATTATCATCGTGCAATGCAACTCTTGCAACATAATGTAACACTTAAGCTAAAATTTGAATAAGATATTACAGTTCACTTACTTTGCGACCAAAAATGCCCAACAATTAATCGATAGGGTTTATATTCTGGCTTAATTGATCCTACTTTTGTAGCTACATAATTCAGTTGTTGCAATACTTTTGTCTTTGTGTATACATGGGACTAACCTGTTGCGCAAAACCCGCGTTCAGGATGCAATTACGCTCAATGAAGTTTAAAAATTGTACCCCGCTTTGTACGTTTGTACTTGTTAAAAGCAGAATATCCTTTCAAAAACATTTCGACTTTTTTATTTTGAAAGGAAGGCAGATGTAAATGAATGTGAATATTTTGCCGCATTTTTTCTTTCTTTCACAATCAAAATCCAAAGGAATTCAAATCTTTCTAAAATGAAAAGAACAACTTTCTTTACTTATTCGTTGAGTAACGTAAACAATTTTCAGGCTAGCAGAAAGCCTTAATCTTAATGGTCATGGTGTGAATTAAGTTTTTTTAATTCTGAAAGCTTAAATGTGGATATTACAGGCTGACGCAAGGGGGTTGGGTTGTTGGGGCAGCGATCGGCTAATTTACAAAATATAATTCTTTTTAAAAAGCCCCCCCCCCCAAAAAAAAAGAGAATAATGTTATTTTGACTATTAAATAACACAAAATTTCAGCGAAAATGGGAGCAGCTGGTGTGATACGACAGGAAACAATTGGTAGGTGCACCAGCATCCGCGATATAAGTGCTTTAATGTTAAAAGTGCCCTTAAACGCCATACCAACAAATAAAAAAGAGAAACTTACGTTGGTTAGAATAATGTAGGATATTTACCTTATATTCAATATTCCAATATCCTTAAGACAAAATTTATACTCCTCCTTAAACGCATCTCATGTTATAGATTAAGTCAACAAAAGGCGAACCTATGAGACAAAATTGATCTTTTAGCACTTAAGGTTGTGGACCATTTTCCATAATAGGTTCGTAACGATTCGGAAGTCATGAACTTTAACAGTGCTATTCGAGGTTTTCTAAATGGTGTTCATTAGGAAACATCGATTAACGTTGTGAAAGGTAATGACTTCCTAAATGTTGCGGATTATTAGGGGTCCATAACCTTAAACTTGTATGTCGAAAGTCTGCAATAGGGGATTGGTTTAAGGTAGTAGACCCGTAATAGTTCCGCAACGTTTTGAAAGTAATGAACTTTAACAATGTTAATCGAGGTTTTCTAAATGGTTTTCATTAGGAAACCTCGATTAACATTGTGAAAGATAATGAATTCCGAAATGTTGCGGAACTATAACGGGTCCTTTACCTTAAACTTGTATGTCTAAAGTCTGCAATAAGGGCTTGCATTAAGGTAGTGGACCCGTAAAAGATCCGCAACGTTTTGAAAGTAATGAACTTTAACAGTGTTAACCGAGAGTTTCCTAATGATTTTCACTAGGAAACCTCGGATCATAAGTTCCGAAATGTTGCGGAACTATTTCGATCCCACTACCTTAGTGCGACTTCAGCGGGAAAGAAAGTACAGCCGATATTGTCCGACCGACCACATCTATTAAACGACCTCTTTTATTTGATGGCCATAATTAAAAGTCCCTTTACCGTACCAAAAATCTCTGAACAAGAGGACAATTGGTACTAAATCGCTCACCTGAGGCAAATTTCACTAAGGTTGCAAAATGCCACTAACCCTAATTATCATATAAGCAATCCGTGTCAGAAGACTCTAGCTCTATGTCTTTGCATTTACGTACTCCCTTGATTCAATTTTTCACTGAGCCAAGATATCATGTAGAAAATCATTCTTGCAGATTTTCAAGACGTTTGAGCCAAAAATGTGGCCTATGGAGTGCACGAAAAACATTTTTTTAGAGATTTTTCTCAATTTCATACTCATCCAAGATGACATGTAGACAAACATTCTGACCACTTTCTGAGGCATTTGAGACAAATATGTGTCCTCTACATTTCTCACAAGGTTTTTTTTTAAGATATGCCCCATCGACCTTATTTTTTACCCCACTTGGCCCATTCTTGAACTTGACCTAGATATGATGGAGCCAAACATTCTCACCAAGTTTCCAAAAATCTGAGCAAAAAAAGTGATCTCTAGATTCCACACAAGGTTTTGCTATAATTTTTACCCTACTCGACCCAAAGCCTTACTTGTCCGAGATATCATGAAGACAAAACATTCTGACCAAGTTTCAAGAAAATTGCGCCAGGGATATAATAATTGCTTTTATGTTGCGGAACAATTTAGCTTCCACTACCTTTAGGGTATAAGTCGCAAAATTATTGCATGTACTTATATATTTGTAGACACTTAAAATAGTTTTTGTGTTGACCACTTAGAAACAGAGTGTGGATTAAAGAATGCAAAAAAGTATATCGTTAACAATGATATTCGAAACTCATCACACACTATGAATATACTTTTAAATCATCTCTTGATGGGGGGGGGGGGGGGGGGGGCTGTTACATTAATTCTATGGAATTTCTTCCATGGCGACATTAATTTCCTGTAACTATCCAGCTCTCGGAATAGTCGAGCTTCGCTGTCCTCTGATATCTCTTGTTGTGTCAATAAAATGGCGTAAAATTTTAGAGAGAGCCATGTTCGTATAATCAAAGTACTGTCAGCACTGTAAATCGGACATCATTGAGAGGCTGGGATAGTGCAATAGTTTGCCAATCAAAAGGGCTCAAATTTGGACAATAAAAGTTTGTAAAATATTTGCCCAATTTGTGAGTTTTTTGTCTTAACACTCCATCTTTTCGAGGCCATCGCCAGCTCATCCAACCTCGTGGGTCCGATTTTGAAAGTTTGCTGATTCGATAGCCCTCTGCTAGTCTTAATTATTTCTTAGCAGATTTTTTACGTTGTTATAATGAGCACACGCCAAGCTAAAAGCTTGTCTGTTAATATTATTCCTCTCTCTAGAGTTTAAAAGCCTGTTTAGCAACAAAACATTTTTCAAATTTTTAAAATTTTGATTACCAACATGTTTGTTTTTCAAGCATTGGGTTTTCCCAAATACTATAAATGCATTTTCCCTCAAGAAACACGTGAAATCGGCAACTATGCTATTTATATCTTTGGTTTCTGACCAATCGATTAAATCTAGCAGCACTCTATGATTATTCATGAGTTATTCTAAAAATAGATCGCTCTTACTGCTATCCTATATCAGTTTATCGTATGTTTTTGTCGGTTTATTTGTTGTTGAATAATTTTTCTTCATACTCAAATTTGAATTTATTGAAAATAGGATTGGAGTGGATCAGAGTGCTCATTGAAATCAAATATTTCAAAATTACAAAATTATTTCTATTTGTTAACACATAGTCAACAGTACTCATTCCACCAGTAGACTTCCCACGCTCCCTGTCAGAGTGCAGACGACCATTGACCAATGCCAAACAACTTAATTGACACATTTCGAGCAGACGATGTCCATTTGCATCTACCACGTGGTCTGAATTTACGCATGGGTTTTGACCGAGTGATAATCATAACAGAATTTGATTGGTTGTCAGCCCTACAACTGGTAAATGACCGTTCGAGAAAAAAATCAGAGCAGTAATATTGTAAGTGCTACAAATTTATTGTACAGTTAACCTATTGTACGTTTCAACTCCTTTACTCAACCGAAAATCTTGTTATAAACACTGAAAATACTAACTGTTAATTACTAAAAGCGAAAATTACATCAAATTTTGTATTAGCCTCTTCTCTATTTGTCGAAAAGTAAATAAGATAAAAACAAAGTTTGTAGATTGTGACTGAAAAGGCCGTTTCTTCGGTGTTTGAAAACACATAATTTGGTTTGAACACATTGCTCAGAAGATAAAGGTAAAAATGTAGTGGGTCAAACAGACTGGATTTCTGGAGAACGGTATAAATCTCCGATTTAAAAATTGCGTAATGCAAGATATTTACCTTATTTTCTATCTTCCACTATTCTCAAACTATTTTTTTACTTCTCCTTAAAACGCATCTCAAGTTACAAACTAAGTCAATAAAAGACGATTTTGATGACCCTGTAGGACAAACAAGAATGACAAGTTTTAATCTTTATCACCGTTGACTAAATTTAGGCCAATCTGTATTTTGCGACCTGTTTAGATGATACTAATTTATTTCAGTTAGATTGCGACGGAAGTTGAGGCTTATAGAGTCGCTCTCGAACATTCAACCCTGTCCTGCGTTCAGGATGACAAAACGTTGCAAACTGTTTGCTAATTTTACCCTGCGTTGCACGTGAATTTGCTTGCAAAGCGGGTAAAATTTAGCAAACAGTTTGTAACATTTTGTAATCCTAAACGCGAGCTGATGTTTTCACGTGCCTGGGAGAGAGAGACAGTGGTGCAAACCCACTGCTATCTATATCTACAGCTGGGTGAACTAAGGCTGGCTATTAATTGGTTGGTCCGTAAACACATCCCGGTGACAGAGGGGCTCAACCACGGACCTCCAGGTCATGAGTCGAGTGCCTATACCAATAGCCCCCGAGGCGACTTGTTTAAACTTACCGTTTGTTTAAGGAGACAGTCTTCTTGAAGTGGCCGCTTGATTAAATTTCTTCGTTATTTTGGTAGGGACTATGAGAGGTTATCAATTTGCAACTTCACGGGTTAATAGCTTTCATTATAGAGAAAATGAAGTGTACACTTTTTCTTGATTAAATTTTTTCTCACTTTGATGTTATTTTCTAATTGAATGCAAACCTCAGAAGTATATCAAGTTTAAACTCAAAAAAATGAATATTATAACAACGAAGTCGACAATTTTACATTTTTGAAGATTTTCTGATTGCCAGAATTAATGAAATTCGTCTATACTATATGCGATTTAACAACGTAAAACATATAATAATATAACGAAGCATAACATAACAAAAACTAATTATAATTGAATCGAATCAGTTCTCAATCTTGGAACCATAAAATTTTTCAACTTGAAATCTCCGAATGATTTACAAGTGACCCAGCAGGCGAAAAGTGCCATCTTGGAATTGCGAAAAGTGTCGATCCCAGTTAGACTGCGCGGGCTGCGCAGGCTGACTAGGTCGACATTTTACGCTCTCTGATTAATTTCTAAATATAGAATAATTATTTTACACTCCGACATTATCATTTTTGGAAATGCGACAACTGATTTACCTCTGCCAGACCAAATCTCTCTTTCTAACATTTATTTTATGGAGTTCCAAGGCGGTCTTTTTTAGCGTGACGGGCCAGTTTGTTTTCATGAGAATGTCGGTAATTATAATATTAGTGCTAGTTTTGCGTTTTTCCCCGCTCCAACATGACACCAGATGAATGGGTTAACTTGGTAATGTGAACCGAGATATTGTATTTACCTTTGCAAAAAATCGAATTTTAATGATAATATATTCACACTTTTCTTTTATTTAAGAAAGAATTGAACGCCCTGCCTTTTTAATTATTTTGTTGTTGTTGTTGTTGTTGATGATGATGATGTTGTTGTTGTCTTTTATCAATAGTACTTTTTCTGCCGAAAAAAGCTACGGGGTCATCTTTTTTTCAAAGAGATAGGCATCATGGGCATATCTATTTTAAAAATGTCAACACATTCGTTGTTAATTACCAAAATTCTTAAACCAATCCGCAACATCCTTTAAATAGAAAAAAGTACTTCTTTACATAAGCTTATCGTCCTTCCCGGTAATTCACGTTATGAAATAAATTATTATAATAATACAAAAAAGAGACTCGGTCATTTTCTGTAGAAGGAAAAATAATCCATACAATGATACACCGATATTATAATACAGAGTTACCTCCCGTACACAAGAAAACGCTTTATTTCCGATTGCTTGACAACGAGAATTATTGTTCTGTAAAGAAAATTCTAGCATTTTCATTGGTTAATACTGGCCTGACAACGACCGTTCCGGTATAACTTCTAACATTTCTTTGAGGCACATCACCGGGAACATAGACACAAATTCGATCCGATAACGGCAGCCATGATTCTCTGGCTTTGTTGATAACACGGCCCCATTCGGAACATCACTCGGCCATTTAGCCGTTATTTAAGAATCTAAAGATTTTTTATTAGGATAATTTGGTTTCACGTCAGTGACTTAAACGAGTAGCGTTGGCGTAGTCCAATACTTTCACTCACAGTTTCGAGGGCTAACGCCATTTTAACTGACGTCATCGAGTTTTTCCGAGGTTTTCCCGTAATTTTTAACAAAAAGTCCGTCTATGTACATCCGAGGTTGATCGTGAGATTGGCCGAGTGGTGTTCCGAATGAACACGGCCCTAGTATGAGTATGCTACAGTAAAAGCTCATGTCAGTTGATAAAATGCAAAGTCTCGAAGATTTAAAAGCTGAAAAATACCTTTCAATTTCATTTACCTATCGATTAAAATTCATACTTTATTGCAGAATCAGCCAATCGTCAGAACATCGCGGAATGTAGTGACATGACGTCACAATTTTACATGACGTCAATTGATACTTGTTTACTAACATTTGGACGCATTGGGGGAAATTGATTGTTTGAAAGAATTCGATCTAGTGCACATCACGGCCTTTATACACAAAAGTTAAATATTTAGCCGAAAACTTTGGAGTAAAAATAATTCATAATGCGGTATCTTGTCGAGGTATATGACGATTTATTTCCGCCCTGAAAAAAATGATATCATGCCTAAATACATTTTTGAGGAAATTCTGTAAATTATTTGTCGTTCATGGTATATTTCATTCAAGAAGTCATTTTTCATTCCCAAGCAAGTTCACGTTGTTTAGCTTGACTGGCCGTAAACCAAGTTGGCTATCGTCATAGGGCTGAGCCCCGTCGTGTCTGCATCCGACCGTTTGTCAGTTAGAGCGTCCGAAAACTTAAACTTTAAAGATCTTCTCCTCAGAACTAACTGGACGAATTTCAGCCAAATCTCACAAGCATTGGACTTGAAATAATTTTATTTGAATGAGATTCAAACATTTTATTGGCAGAGGTCATATCCATTTGTGCAAAATCAATGATACGCTCAATTACGATAGGTCAGCGGCAACAGCTGAAGGTAAGAAAAACACACACAAACAACAAACAAACAAACAAACAAAAAAACACATACAGATCGATTACATAGGTCCTCTACAATAAAAAATGAATATTTAATGATGTTGCAAGTGATATTGTAAGAAATGATATGCAACTAGTAGTTAAAACAACCGCATCAGTTTAATGTAGGTTTTTTTCATTATCCGTCTTGTTATTCAGTAATTCTGTAATTCAGTAATTCTGTAATTCAACCAAATTGCCATTTATGGGAAATTTCGACCAGTCTAGTTCTGGATTTTCATATAATGATGCAGTTGAAAACAGACAGTATATGCTAAGATTAGACTGTACGTCTGTGCAGGCTAATCTTAGTCCATATCGTCTTCCAAAGCTTTGTGCACAGCAGTAATATGCAAACACAGTATATATGGGAAACGTTATTAAAATAGGTAAATGCACAGTTACGCATGACAAGGTCATATAGAGAACAACGTGACATGAACATTAATTAGAAAAAAAATCTGCTTGTTAACGTACTTATCACGTGTTTGTAGAAACTTTTCCCGCTGCACGTGTCAGAGAATCTCGTGCGAAACGCAATCTGTGCACTCACATGAGGGTCCCTAATTTGAACCCCTACCACCTGATTTTGGTCTAGGGGGGGAGTTACAAATACTTTATTGGCAAATACATGTACTTTATTTATGTACAAAAGCCATTGGCATAAAATACAAAGGGTTATATATATCAATTTGCAATGAATACAAAGCTTTGAGAGATATGACCAATTTCACTTGAGAACCATATGACTCTAAAGATTTTAGAGTGAGCTTGGTTGATCTTTATCAAGCAACAGTCCGTCAAAAGGTCAATGAAATCCATCGACCCGGCGGGTTGAGCTAGAAGAGCTTTTTCCATTGCAATAACAACCAAAGTTCTTCGTGGAATGTAAGTCTTTCAAAGAATCCGAAAAGTCACATAAATGGTACATATATCATCAGTACATCAGTGCCAATAAATTGAATATTAAAACAGGCAGATACAAGAAAGTTCCAGCTAATCAACGTTTGAATTATGCTCCTGCAACTTAATAGATAAAATACATTTCTCGATGAATTGCAATGAACTCCAAATCGACAGGCAACCGTTTTTTGATGCGATTAAGCAGAATTATACGAACTTCGAGCAGTTGTCAAATAACCAGAAATTTATTTGGTTAATATCATCGGAAGATCTCTATTCATTGAAAATGGTCACTTTTTCTCCACATTAATTACAATCGAAGAACATTGGTCTTAAGATCTAAAACTAAGTAAATACCATTGAAGTTTGTCTGTTATATTTGTTAGACCATAAAGTACCGAATTATTCAAAATATATTCATACAGCTAACTGATTGAAAATATATATGTATGTTTGTTAAATGAAATTAAATGTTAATTTTCTTTGTTGCTTTTCAAAGTTTGTCCCTTCTAATAAAATAGAAAATAAAAAAGTATGGTAGTACTTGGTGTGAGAAATACCAGGAATCCATGGTTAGGTCTCCAGCTCAGGCAATATGACTCAAAAATTGTTAAAAGCGGTGTCGAACCTAATTCAAACAAACAAAATCTTTTGGTATCAGGGACCTGATTTCTATGTCCTCTTATTGATTAACAGGGGGCAAAGTGTTATACCTTTGCTCGCCAGTCTTTCTTACTGATCATTACTTAAAAAAAATCAAGAAGTGGAGATAAAAAAAAAACTGTTATGCTGAATAATTTCAGGCCAAGTAGGGCAGCTTTGTCTAGCAATTTTCTATTTCTGAAATAATTATTTACCTTATGATTTTCTTGTAGTATATGATAAGTTATTTGTGTTTTGGAATAATGATAATGAAGCCTTATTATTTTGCTTAATATCCTTATTTTCTACTTACATTTGGTTAAACTGTTCGTTTGCAATGTTCTATTCTTGTAATTAACTATGTCTGTAAATGAGCCTTGATTGGAAAATAAATTATCTTATCTTATCTTAACTTATTTGTGAAGAATTGATTTCTGCACAGGACGTGATTCTAGAAGTATTTAGAGACGCATATACGTACGGACGTAAAGCTACAAAAACATGTACGTTCCAGTGACTACCAGTCCGCTTTTCTTTGGCATTCTTTTTTAACTCGAGGGAAACACGACAAAGGGTCGAATGACTCTTATTTCCATCGTGGTTCGACCTCACAGAGTGAGTTAATGGTTTCCATCCACTGCCACCCACTGGGGACCTGTCTGTAAAGTGTCCTGCCCATATACACAACCCGCCTCCGGTGGGGCTCGAACCCACAACCACCAGGTTACTAAGCGAGCGCATTAACCACTCAGCCAACGAGCCAGATAAATGAAGCATTAAGATCGTATCAGGCAGTCCACAATCTTGAAAAAAAAGTGTTTTACAGATAGTAGGTCAACATTTTAGTCGAGGCCAGTCACTCGGTCAAATTCATAACTTTATAATTTATGGCATAGATGACAAAACAATATCCGGCATTTACAGTTCATTGGTAACATGTTTCAAACAAAACGTCGTCTTGAAAGAATAAGCTAATGGAGGAAAATTAAATAGATGGTTGATAATTAATAAATTAATTGGTAATCATAAACTTTTAACATAAAGTCTCTATGAATAGGCCTACCAAACGACGAGAATTCCAAAAATTCATAAAAGTAAACGGCATTCAAGCTATTCTCAAACGGAAATGCGTTCACGATAGTAAAAGATCAAATTCGAGCTTTTAACAAACAACTCGTCCTCTTTATACTTTTCGCTGGATTTTCGAGACTCATTCGAAATGTCGCCAAAACTCTCCAACCAATTTCGGGAAATATCTTTAATAAGCCGACAGGGAAAAAACATCAGCGCTATAGTTGACAACGTCGTGAAATTGACAATGTGAATGATCTTTGAACGATTTTGGAATGAAATTGAACGAGTACGATGAGTGAGTTTTGAATGAAATTGAAGGGAGGTTATCAAACATCGCTAATATTGTTCAGGAAAATTAGCGATAATTATTATCTCCCTTTTTTAAAATATAGCAAACTAGTTCTATAAATAGCTCTCTATTTCTTCGAGAACCACTCAGATGCTTATAATTTCAATTATGTCAGTTAAAATTGCGATTTTTTTTCTAGCTTTATTTATTTGAATGTTGTTGTCAATGCTGTTTAAAGTGATTTTGGGGCGTTTTTGAATGGTTTGAGTGAGTGTTTGGAATAAATTAATGGAATGCTGAGGGAGTTTTTTAGAATGTTTCCGATTGAGATGAATGTCAATTTCACGACGTTACTTACTATACCAGTGCTTTGATTAAGTCTCTTCTAAAGCATTTTGTCCCAGCTCATCAAATAGGGGTCCGAGTTTAACCCTCTTTCTTTAATGCTTTTCGGTGGTTTATCGAGAAATAACGGTATATTATCACTTGATAATCTCACCGCAAAAGCAGTGAAATTATCAAAATTTTATACCCTGCTTTTTTGCATTTCACCCTATCTGACGTCATCTATGCGGGGCGAAATAAGTGACGTCACAATGAACGTTGCATAGTAATCACGTGCAAAATGACGCGCTAAACGAGAATATGTCCTAGAAATTTCACATTTTGTCTCATTTTTGCATTAAAGATATAGAATAATCGTTTGTTTTTCGAGTAAGATCGATTTATATTTCATTTCGTGAACAACAAAAGCTTTATTTTCACTCGTGAAAATATCGCTTTTGTTGTTCACTCAACGAAATAGACCAATATGATAAACGTTTATAATGGTATGTACGGTGGTCGTGGATTTAATTCGGACCCCGATGGCTCATCCATGTCAAACATCGATAGCCCTAAATATTGACGATTCATCATGTACGGAGAATCTGACTTTTATCTTTTAGAAAAAAATCACAGAAATAATAAAGGGCAATATCTTGTTCGATTTACCAAAATGCTTTCAAGGCTGGTAAATTAAAAAGAGTTGATAAAGAAAGAAAAACGTGTGTTTAAAGTCGGCTTCTAGTTTAAGGTAAGGGGTATACTTGTCTGCGTTCAGGATTCCCTTGTAAGGATTTTCGTTAAATTGATTGATTCATGTGTTTGGTTATATGTCTAATTCATATTTGATTCAAATAAGACCCACGTTTTACCTGTATATACGCGCCTGCGTAACGCAGAGAAAGTATGCTGGTTTCGTAAAGATGATTTAATGACAATGGTCCCAATAAACAACGACGATTCCATTCAACAACGACGAACCAACACAAAAACGACGAATACAGTTAAAAACATTGTGAAATATAAACTAATTCCGATCAAAATCTTTCTAAATAATTCACTCACCCCTCCATTCATTCATTCCAAACACTCACTCAAATCGATCAAGAAAGCTCAGAAATGATTAGAAAACATTTCGAAATCGTCCAAGACGATCAAAATTTAATTCAAATCCATCAAATAATGTTTTCTTCGGTTTTATTGGCTGGTGTGGATTTTAAAGTGTGTGATTGGTCCATGAAGACACACATTCAGATAGGTACGTATCGTTTATTAAAGGGAGGTAATAAATATTAATAATTTTGTTCACATTGAACAAAATTAGAGATATTGGATTACCCCCCCCTTAATTTCACCCAAGACTCGCTCCACACACTCACTCAATTTCATTCCAAGATCATTCCAAAATCATTCCTTATTTATCCAATTTGTCAATTTCACGATGTTTCTAGGCGTATAATATTGAGATAATCGCCGCGTTCATGTTAACATTTGGTCTTTAATTCATAAACCTTTTTTATATCTTTAAGGTTGTACTTTGTAAAAATATGGGGCAATTTTATCCAATCGTCACGCAGTTGCTTGTTCTGTACAAAATGACCCTTTTTCACAATGTTTTGGCTATACCGCTATAGCTATGGCGGTCTTGTGTTGCTTAGCTGCTTGTGCTCATGAATACCTTCATTTTGATATTGGCTAAATAGTGACCTAAAATTTGGGTCTCAAACACTTTACATGAACCTTAAGGCAAAGCAGGTCTCGTTCTAAATTTTCACCATATGATATTAGGGGAAGCCTGCCTTGCGTTCAGGAATACATAACGGTACCAACGGTTTACCAATTATACTCCGCTTTGCACGTGCAATTGGAAAGCTGTTCGCACCGTTTTGTAATTCTGACCGCAAGGCAGGTATCGAACTATGGATCCTTAAACATGGTAGTCACGTTACCGCGATTTAAGAGAATGCTACGTCAAACCTACAATGACCTTTTTGCACTTAATTTTCTTTCTGTTCTTTTTTGTTCACGCGGATTATTTTGGAGTCCCATTGTCTACAGCTGCTGGCGAGGGTAGACAACCCGTGACAAGCACGTGATCTCGTGTTTCACAAGGCCAATGTCAATGGCTGACCGTATTAACAAAATAAAACAATAGAAAATATCGGTCATTTTTTCACCATTTCGTTTTTGTATCTGCATCTAGCAACGAAATTAACCTGGTCGCAGATGTTGGGGCATTTTTTTTTACAATGTCCCTAAGCGACCACTTGAATGTCGCATGAGTGTGCATCATTCGGAACACCACTCGGCCAATCTCACGATCAACCTCGGATGTACGTAGACGGACTTTTTTTAAAAATTACGAGAAAACATTAGAAAAACTCGATGACGTCAGTTACGCCATCGACACTGTGAGTGAAAACATTCGACGTCGCCAACGCTACTCGTTTAAGGACGATTTCGGGAGTTCGTTCTTGCGCAACGTCTTTGCAACCGTTATATACTGTAATAGATATAAATCTACAGTGCTAGTTTTTCTTACACTATTTCCGCCTAACAAAATGCACGATTTCGTTACATACCCATCCGCCTTACATACATCTGAGGTCTGTTGCAGTTTACGGAAATGGCCGAGTGATGTTCCGAATGATGTGTGTGCATGAGATAACGCGACATCTCACATGTGACATTTGTCGCATAACCGTTTATCTCTTAATTTCAGGAATTTAAGTTAAGAGACATGTGACAAATCGGCAATTTTGTATGTCTTTGGCATGCAAGATTGTCGGTTTGTAGCATAACAATGCACAACATTTTAATCATTTCTGGGCAAAAATTACTGAGATATGTTTCGGGAATCAGGCAGGCCGATAAGAATTGCCCTTTGTCTCTGTATTCGAGTTTCTGAATAAACTCTTCTTTTGATTTAAAGGAAGTTTTGATATACTAAGTTGGATACTCAGGCTATTTAACTAGTAACACGATATACGCTGATGAAATTATTTTCTAAAAAGTTAAAATTTCATTACAATTGTATTCGATATCTTTAGGAATTGCATTTAATATCTGCGGCGATGACCTTGGGGGCTTGCCCTCCGCATATGATGACAAATTATTCGCGAATCTTTGAAATTGGTTGCATGCTTTATGTAAGTGTATACGTAATTCTTGTACGTCATGCCAACGTTTTCATTGTGAAAGCAGGATTTGTCTTGAATCATTTTGCATGCTTTTCCCACCCGAGACATAAAAAGATAAGGGAGTATCTCTCAATAGAGAAGTTTTATACAAATTGAAAATGTTACGTATATAGTCACCGGTTTCGCAGTTTTAATGCAACCAGCTTTGTATTCGAGGTAAAATGATCGCGAAACGTTTGAGACATATTACCCCGCTTTGCACGTGTTTTCACGTGCAAAGCGTGGTACAATTTCCAAACGTTCAAAGACGCTTTTAGATCCCGAACGCAGGGCAGGGTTTGTTAGAGGCAGTACAAAAGCCAATACATGACCAAATGTGTATAGCGCGGTTTTATTGGCCCGAATCTGATCCCTGCAATTTAGACGTATAAAAATCTGATAATTCCTACTCGGCTTTGCAAGTGCATTCATAGGAATGAATAAAAAACGGTAATGATTATAATATATATTTTGTTAGTTGAAAAATTTTGTCGGTAATTTTTATTTTAAAAAAACTCTGCAGAGATCAAATTCGGATCAAGTAAACCAAGGTATACAACCATACGGTAGGTTACGATAAAGATCAGTAACGTAAATCATGTGTAACAGGTCGGTCTGTGATCCTAGATCACGTGTCTAGACAATGACGCACACGCCCTGAAATCGATGATAAAAACATGACAGGGAAAAATAACGACACGCAACATTTTCGCACAAAGTTTTGATGAAATGTGACTTTTAAACCGATTGAAAAACTAGAATAATTCCAATGCATGATGGTGCACCTCGAATCAACCCGAATAAAATGGCATCAGCCAGATGGTTCATCTGATGTAAACCCGATGGTAAAGCTTAAATCAATTCTATGTCAAAATCGAATCTCGCTGTTGCTAAAGCTTTAATAAATCAAATACTAAAGCTTGAATTAACTCGGCTGCCTATATGGAAAAATTCCCGACTGTAAAGCTTGAAACATCCCAATTGTAAAGCTGGAAACATCCCAATGGTAATGCTAGTTTCATTCCGATGGTAAAGCTAAGATTAATTCGATGCTTAAGCTTGAAATAAACACGATCATAAAGCTGGAGTTAACCATGTGATTTTTCGATGGTTAGGCTGGAATCAACCCAATTGTTTAGCTGGACCCATCCACTAATTAAGGTGGAATCAGCCCTATGGTTAAGTTCGAATCAATCCGATAATTTAACTCGAATCAACCCTGTGAAATTTGTGATCAACCAAATGGGATTGCTGAAATCAACCCGATTTTCAAGCTGGAATCAACCAGATGGTAACGTTTGAAACAACGTTACTCAACTCTGATAATAATGTTGGAATCATACCCATTGTACAACTTGAGTCATCCCGATGTAGAGCTAGAGTCAATCCGATGCTTAAGCCGAAGGTAAACCTGTAATTGTAATTTAAAAAATCTTTAGTTACGAGATCTGCAAATGTCGACAGGAAATAGTTATTCTATTACTTCGACCTTCTTCACGCGATAGAATTTCCATCCTCATTCAAACCGCTATGGGCTTATCTTAACGAGTACGCTTTACAAAAAATGGATTCGAGTTTTTTCTGTCATAAAACATTGTGATACTAAAAGAGGCGTGCTTCTTAATTGCGTAGAAAGAATACGGTTTAATGGGGTTTAACGGTTTAATTTGAAGATTTTTTTTCAATTAAATCGCGGCGGTTTGAGCACATGCTATCGATATCTGCCCTGTATTCAGAATGACAAAACGATGCCAACAGTTTGCCAATTAAAACCCGCTTTGCACGTGCAAAGCAGGGTATAATTGGCAAACTGTTTGAACCGTTTAGTCACCCTGAACGCAGGGCTGCTTTTTGTGAGTATGATTAGAAAAATGAAATCAATAAATACATTTGTAAATAAATAAAATGAAATAAAATTAAAGACGCAACCTTGAAAAAAAGACCCTTTTCTCGTGATTTATTCAATGATTGAAATTTGAGTCGACACGCGTAACTCTACTAGACCAAATATTGGATACGATTTGAAATCCCCTTTCGAAATATAAATGAATCTTAAACAGAAAACAACATTATCTATTGTTTTTTATAGAATTAAGAATATCTTTACATTAACAAGATGAATGAATGAAAATTAATGAATTGGTTAAGCGAATAAGGCGAGAGGTTAAATTGAAATAATTGGGTATATTCTTTTAAACCCTCCCCCCCCCCCCTTGTTTGATTTGAATGATTTTGTGGGGCGTTTTGGACAAGTTCAGTGTGTTTGAAAATTATGTGAGAATATGTAGAAGGAGTAACAATGCAGAGTCAATTTTATCATATAATTAACAGTTTGTTTTGTTTGAAATGGATTTACATCACGTTCAACTCCATTGCAGTTATATTTTGGTGGCTGGTTGTCACACCAGATCAAATACAAATAGACTGGGTTACTGCCTCTAGATCTACCAATGCTAGACTCTCTCAGACGGCGGGCTTCCAGTTTAAACCACAAAATATCGTCCGAGCCACAAGCTGCTCATCGCATTAAGGCGTACGCTCATTGGTGGAACATAATAATTGTTTGATGTCAAATGCAAGTTGACCTAGCCCGAAATTGAACTAAGGATCAACAGCTCAATGCATAAATGGTTGAGCTAAACGGTCTCGTCAAATATTAACTATATATGCATTAAGGGTATATAACTGATAAAGATCAGCCATAAAAAGTTACCTTTATTGTCGATACAAGATGGTTAGGATAGATATGGCAACCCGATATCGAGCTACCCACCGATCATACAGTCCGATAGTTTGCCCTGCGTTCAGAATGCAAAAACGTTTGCAAACGTTTTGAACTTGTGCACTGATTTTCACGTGTGTTCACGTACAAAGCTTGGCAACAATTTCAAGTCTCTTCATTATCAAAGAGGGGGCAGTAATAAACAAGCGAGTACTGGCACCTTCATTTAGTGCACGTGTTTAAGTAAAAATATCGCCGCGTCGACTCTTATTAAATTTTAGGTACTGTAAGAAAAAAAATGCTACTTACTTAAAAAGGCCGATGGAAACTTGCCCTACGCTCAAAGTAAGATCGATATATGTTCATTTTGTGAACAACAAAAGCTACATTTCCACCCGTTAAGATATGGCCTTTGTTGTTCACTCAATGAAATAAAGATCGATGATACACTGAAATAAACGATTATCCTTTATATAATTAGCCTCTTTCGCGCTGCTTAGTATTATCTTAATTCCATGTTAGTCTCTATCACATCAAGGTTTAGTCTTGGAATTCCAAATGAACAGAAAGATTCGCCAAACAAAAGAATTCAGAGTCGACAATTTGAAGCACTTTGTTGTGACGTCCATACATATCTGACGCCTGACGGGCCCCACATGCCACTGGTATCGAATAGCAGATCACATGCAGCTAACATGTAGTAAAACGTCCATCAAAAATGTTTACTTGAATTAATTTGGTGCATCCGACACCATTTTTGGAATGTTTATGTAAAATTATAATCTAAATTATAATAAAAGCTAAGGCATTTTATTGAAATTCAGACGAGAGGAGATTTCAAATAAATGACAGGCATAGTGACTAAGAAATGAACTTTCACCTTTGTATCAGATGGGTTTTTACTTTCCCTTTCGGGCGATTTCTTGCTTTGCGGTAAGTAGAGAACGTTATTTGAATTTTTGGTTCAAAAGATCCCAATTTTACCACTTAAGATTCTTGAGGACTCAAATTACAGAAAAATACCTGAGATACTTTAATTTTCGGAATGCATTTTAGACAGCATCTTGAAAATACCTTGTTACTCAATGGCGGTTATGCACTGTCAACCGATTTCTTCAACAAAAGGGTCTTTTAAACTCAAAATTGCTTCAAACCGTATCACAAGGTTTGCAAAACAATATATTGGATAATTGTTCACATACGGCTTGTAACTTATGCTACAACCAAGTTGAAACTAGACTTCAAAAGAAACGTTCTGCTTTTTTTTAGAAACGAGAAATGATGTCCAATTACATTGTGTCAACTTCTTTAGAAAAATATCTCATATATTTATCTATTCTAAGAGGACACATTCTTATGTCCTGCGTTTAGGATGATATACCAGTCCCGAACGTTTGAAAACATCACAAAACCTTGCACATGAGCTTGTGTGCGCTTTGTTAACTTTAACACTAGCCCAGCCCCCAGGGGTCACTTTCATCAAAACAATTAAAAGGTATTTTTTGTCTTACTGATGACTTTCGAAACAGTAACAAAAACAATCACTTTACATAGGCATTTATAGATTGGTGATACGTGTTTTTTGTTGTCCTTAATATGTAATAATGCATCGGAAAGGCAAAAATGCGTCTTAAATTTTTTTTAGTAAAATGGCCCCAGGATTCAAAAAATGTTTATGGACGTTTCAAAATGGTACCCCGTATTGCACATAACTACATGTATATTCATGAAACAATTCTGGAGCGTCTTCACCTTGAGTTCAGGGCAGACTGGTGTTGGGGATTTATGTCATGACCCAGAAAATGAAAATTTCGAAACACACGGAAGTTTGAACCCTAACACGTATAAAAGACACCGGACTAGGGAAGCCGAACGTCCGACGAGAGTCCATACTAAGTCGAAACTTTGAGATAAATTTAAGTTAGTGGACCCGTATTACTTTCGCAACGTTTCGGAAGTCATGAACTTTAACAGTGTAAACGGAGGTTTTCAATGATTTCATTAGGAAACCTCGCTTAAGATTGTGAAATATCATGATTTCCAAAATGTTCTGGAAACAGTACGGGTCCACTACCCAATGAGAATATAGGGTAAGTGAATCTATTTTGACAGATTGAAATTAGAAACTAGCGGTATATATTACAGAACACAAACGTTACAAGATCCAAAGATAGAAATATTAGTTGACCATATGACTTTGGGGGCTAATTTCTCGCTAATGATCAGTTCGATAAGATCTATTTATGATCATCTATCTGTTAATTGCCCGCCATCGGGTGTTTAGGCAGACGATATTGACAGATATTACACATGTATGAAGTTAATATTGCGTGATTTTCACCTATATATCGACAAATGGACCTAAAAAGCGTCTGGCTTCTAATAATGAGTTTAATAACAACATGTGTCGTGGTGTATTAATTTGAATACATACATGTATAGTCCGTTTGACTTCTATATGGACCAAATCTTTCACAAATTACATAAAATTGCGTTTGAATGAAGGATTTGTTTGTGGTAAAATCTTAATTTCAGCTTAACATGCTTAATACCATTCCAAAAAATATTTTTTGAAAATAAAATGATTTCAAAATTATGATTTTTGTCTATCTAGTTAATGTTAATATTTTCGCATTTTACGCTCTTAAACACGAGGGGTGGTGGATGCTGTTTAGGTATAAGAAATTGTAAACTTATAGTAAAAGCACGTGGTTTTATACGAGACATTTGACAGATGAAATGTCCATTCTTCCTTATTTGTACATGCTTATTAGCATATCGACGGTCATGTCATCTTAGACTTAAATATCACGAGATTTTTACCGCTATTACTCGCCTTCTTATCAAGTTTTCCTCGTGAAATTCCCATCGACTTCGTTAAATAATGCATTTTAATTGGTCTTAACATGTGAATTTGGGGTTTATCTCAGAATAAATAAAAACAATTACCAATTATCTGGTTAAAAGGTTTCTGAACAAAGAGAAAATATATTCAGGTTTGATATCCAAACGTAGTAAAAATCTTCGACAAACTTAATTTTATATAAATACTCGATTTTATACTAAAACAACTCACTTAAAATCTTACACTTTTGACTCGGCCCCTATGCAAATCAGTTCTATTTTTGGTTATACACTTCGCTGTTCCTTTTAATACAGACACAAGTATGTATGAAAGGCTGAAAGTTAACATGTAGACGGACGGACAAAATCATTATTTTACATTGAAAAATTCTGAAAATCAAAACTCGTCATGGTATTAGCTGGAAAATATGATATGACAAGAAAAGAAATCGTTTCTTTTTTTCATTTTCGAGATTTTTGGCAAAATGTTGGTCCATATAGAAGTCAAACGGACTATAGCTCGATGGTGGGATACTTTTCATTTGTTTCAATGGGGTTTCATGCAGCTTTCAACAATCTTTCAGTTATATCGCGGAGGCTGGAGCACCTTACAATGGATTCCTGGTTTTTCTCACACTAGTACTACCATTAAATTCTTTCCTAGCCTCCACCTGCTATCACACATAGGTCTAAGATTATCAACCCATTGGAGACAAAAGTCGGAAAAGAATGAGTGCCGCCGTTTGGGACCGAACCCGGGACCTTAAGATTGACAATCCGACGCACTACCAACTGCGCTATGGCGGCGGCTTGATGGGATACTAACTTGAAGTTTCTGCATAAAAATGGAGAATATTTCCTAATGTAATTGGGAACTGCCAGGACAGCTTAAGGTCGGTTCATCACGCACGCACGAAAATGTATAAAATGTCGCACACAGACTCATTACTTTTTTAATTTTCTCCATACTTTTTCATATACCTTTCTGATTTTTTTCATTCGTTTACTTTTGAAACATGTCTACAAACTGGCGAAACTATTTTGAATGTACTAAGTGTTTGGACCCTGTTCAGGCTGTGCACATTGGTATCTTTCGCTATCACACAATTTCAGAATCATTACAGCCCTTCTCCCAGAATGACTGAAGGGTAAAATCTGTTTGCAAATTATACCCTACTTTGCCCGTGAATTCTCGTGCAAAACATGCATTATTTGAACAAAAATTACCGTTTGGTCATCCTGAATATAGGGCTTTTTTTGCCGTCCAAACCAAGAATGATCCAAATGCGATCCGGTGTTGCGGGATATAATTTCATTTTCATGCACTTCGGGTTTTCTGCATGTCCTTTGCGCGTGAGATATCTATGATTATAATATGACCTACGTCGCGGGAGTGAAATAACCCCGTTGAATATTTTTGATATTACACGGGTGTTATTACACTAGTGGAATAACTATGCAAATGAGCTCAGAGCGAATAGCAACGCTTTTTTGTAACCGCGAAAATGACGCCATAATCAATATATTGTGACGTCAGTTTTAAACGGCATTATAAGTTTCGCGGAAAATTGAAATGTTGAATTTCAAGAATTTTGACGATTTTTCGTAAAAAAGGGTCATATTATAAATAGAATATAAAATTTGTGCTCATGAAATACAGAATTTATTAAATTCGTCATCTAAAACAGATAAAAACTCGGCACAGCCTCGTTTTTATCTGTTTATAGATGACTCGTTTAATAAATTCGATATCCAATGACCACTCATTCAATATCCTCTATTTATGATGTATCTTTATATGATCATCGTTTTGATTTACAACTATCATAGATTAACTTTCTCCCAGAGAAGTATTTTTAAAAGATATTATCATTACAAAAACGTGTTCTTCATGACATCTTCTTATCATACTATCTTTTTATAAGTTAAAATGTAACCATGACATTTAGTTTTTTGGCCATTTTTCATAAAATGTCATTTTTGACCGTTTGTTTCCGGGGTCGCTAAGTTACACAATGGACAGCCCACCTAAAAGACCTCACTAATGCATAAATAAAATTTCAATCAGTCTAATTTCGAGAACTATACATTGTTCAATTATAATAAATGAAAATTCCCTACACAAATATATAAGAATTCGATGAATTATGAGTGTTAATAGACGATTGCTTCTGATTGGTTGGCGCAATCCAAGAAAACTTGACGATGAGCAAAGGGGGTTGAATTTTTAAAGGAAGTAAATAAGGACAAAGGTTCTCTATATAACATTAATTGTCTATCTTCATTATTATACAACATTTATTTAGACAGTTATTAACAGCTCATCTTTGTTTTTTTAATTACTAGCATTAAAGAGCGAACTACAGATGGACAAGTTTGAGCGAGTGTTCAAAGGTCAAATTGACATTTGAACACGCACTTAAACTTGTACATGTATAATGCATGTGTACAACCACCAATAAATCTGGAATTTGCAACGCGATTTTTGACAAGCAGAGAAATTATTTTACAATCCAATTAAAGTGATCGTAATGAAATTTTATGGGAGTTTTCAATTTAAACCCATTTTTGATTAGACTGGTCCCACTGTCGACTGCTTCATACAAGAGTCGACAGTAGAACCAGTCTAATTTTTGATATGTTCGGAGCTTGCGCCGTTTCGATAACATGATTTATCCAAAGTTCGTTTGATTTCGGTTTCATGATACAATTTTGGGGTAAGCTTCAAAGTATTAAATAAATTTTATCTGGCCAGAAATAGGTTGTATTTGAATCTCTTCGACTAAAACAAAGGTCACTGGGATCATAATTATGCTAAAGACATTTGGAATGAGGAAGGATTGCATAAATTTATTCTTTTTTCGTAAATGAGAAAAGTTAATTGATTCTTTCATCTTTGTACAACAAAACAAGACATTGAGATGGGCGTTTCTGAAACTGCCTAGCGTCAAGAATTCAAAATCGTTTGAGAAAGTAAAGCAATGCTACTTGCATTGAAACACGTACACAGCCGAGCAATATTCGTAAAGAGCTTCGTAAGGTTGGTCTTTAGTACACAGGAGATAGTTTTCTATTTTTTCACTGAAACGAATTACCAAACTGACATCTTGAAAACGTCAAATCTTAAAATATTCGTTGCTATTAAATGACATAGCGATTGTTTCTGTCCACCAAGATTTGCGCATTCAAATTTGTTGTAGAATTGGCCTATGTTCAGGATGACAAAACGGTGCAAACTGTTTGCAAATTTATTTTACACCGCTTTGCAGGCGCGGTTGAGTGCAAAGCGGAGTATAATTTACAAACAATTTTTACTGGTTTGTCATCCTGAACGCAGAGTTTTCCAATTATACCCTGCTTTGCACGCAAGTGAACGTGCAAAGCGGGGTATAATTGAAAAACTGTTTGCACCATTTTGACACCCTGAACGCAGGGACGGTTTCGTGTCTCAATTGAAACAAATTTAAGTACGCAGCTAATTTTGTAAGCCAGCGAACAAAATAGTGCCAAAAATTTCGTAACGGTAAAATCTCCATTCCTTACGTTGACGACGTTTTAAAAATTTAAGATCTGTATGGATTTGTTTCCATTTGTGGAGTTTGATCCCCGACGGCGGCACTCATTCTTTCCAATAGTTTGTCTTCCACCAATTGGAGGTAGCATTTTGGGGCTAGGAAAAGAAATAAATGGTAGTGCTGGTGTGAGAAATACCAGGAATTTATTGTTAGGTGCTCCAGCCGCCGCGATAAATCTAAAAAAAATGTTGAAAGCGACGTAATACCCCATTCAAACAAACAAACAAATCCATTGGTGGAGGTATACAACGTCATTTTCAAAGGGATTTCAAAATCACAGACACAGCATTTTTTTAAAACTTAATTCCGCATCGTGAACAGTGTGATTGAGTTTTAGTTTCATACATCCGTGAAATAAAGAAAAGCAACATAATAACAATCTCTTGCTAGTAATACTTTCCTTGAAAGAGAAAACGTCGTCAATCTAATTGTTTCTTACACTGGAATGCAGTTTCTCTGCTTAATATGTCATGTCGAGGGGTATGCGTCAGGCGAAGCGCAAAACTACACTGAAACGAACTTCTAAACGGCCACCTTGCATTTGCCAGATTTTAACACATTTGTAGTCATTTAATGAAGTATCTTTTATTTCCATATGAAAGACCGTCCAATTTGGCATCTTCTACGAGAAAAATGGATTCGAATTTTTATCTTTGGTGTCTATAGCAAACATACAAACATAAGAACCCTCATTCACAATAGTCACAAAAGTTGCAAATTTTCGAAGAATTCCAAATTTTCGGTCTTTGAAATACTCGGAAATTAAACCTTTAAGCGACAAACTTCGATGGCTTTTGTGTGTCAGATACCAAATCACTGAAGAAAATAACTTTGTGGGTCTTTTGTCTCTCACACAGGTATAAAATGTTAAAATTACCCCACCCACCAATGTTAATTTTGAAATCAGGGGTACCCTTGGATATCCGCCAATTTCGCTGCTTTCCTCACATTTTTTCAGGTCAATGTTAATTGAAGATTCTCCCTTAATATTTTTTCTAATACATTTTGACAATTTCCCATTTCAGATAGCAAACATTACCTTTTCTTCAAATACTAAGTGTCCGTTTAGAAGTTCGTTTCATTGTATAGTCAGTGCCTAAGTTCGCAAAGTGGGTCAGTGTACATGTAACTTAAATTTCGAAGTATCATTGCAAGACATAAAATTAATAAAAAGGTTGTCGCAACGAAATTCGTAAACATATAAATAAAGTACAAATTAATTAAACATTTTATAGATGTTTTCTTAAACGACGAAATATTTGATCATGTTTAATCATAATTAATATATAGCTCGGTACATACAATTACCATGCCTACGTACGCGGTAGTCATTAAATCATAATTAAATATCAAAAATCAAAATCAACATATGACGTAGTAGTCCCACGCGGGTTCAACAGATGCGATCATTTCAGACGTTTTACCATATAAGGCATTGACTGGAATTTTATTAAAACACCAAGACATTTACGATCTGATATTCACAATTTTATGGCGATCAAACTTGGAGGCGCCATATTTGAAATGAATACCAATTTACATAAAAAATATATATAGCAGCCCTGCTATACTGCGTTCGGGATTTGAAAAAAAAAAACGTTTTCAAACGTTTAAGAATAGTGCAATTTCTTAGACGTTTCGCAAAGATTCTTAACTTGGAATCAGGGCTAGATGTTTTCAGTGATACATTACAGTTAAACATGTATTTAGCATGCACTATAGGACCACAAAATATGTTCGTTTAAGAAAATGATAGTCAGGAAAAAAGTGATATCATACATTATATAATTGGAGGACCCTGGGCCTCGACAGGGCAGATGGTTTCGAATTTTAAACCATTGTTTTAAACTAAAATCGATCTTGAAATTAGTACGGTTAGTAACATCATGAAATTGACTTTCACCCCGATTCTAAATCTTTCACCGACAGCTTCATTCATTCATTCATTCCGATAACTCAAAACCGCCCCGAAATCGTTAAAAACAATACGAAGTCGATCAAAACGACCCACGGTTCATTGAAATTTATCAAATTTGCCCACGACTTTTGGCTGGTTTAGATTTTAAAGCGGTTGATTGGTTGGTAAATAAGACACATAAATTGTAAAGTTTGTAGATTTTTTAACAAGGAGGTAATAATACAATACAATACAAATAGTTTATTGCATTAAACATTACAATGTTTACAGCAAAACAAATTGAATCAAACAAAATAGAGGGTTCGACATGGTTAACAGAAGAACATATCAATTACGTGAACAAAATAGATATCATTTTCTTTGGAGAAAAGCAAAGTATAGGTATTTAGATAGGTTTAGAATAACAGTTTTTGATTTGTTTGTTAGTAAATTTGTAAATTTCTGTAAAGTTGGCCAAACGTAGTAATACCGTTTAAGATATTTCTTTCTAATTGCATCATATTTCGGGCAAATCAGTAGGAAATGGTATTCGTTTTCTATGCTATTTGAGTTACAATATCTGCAGATCCGATTAGTTCTTGCAATATTCTGGTATCTTCCTTCTTCAATATCTAAATTATGTGAAGACAATCTAAATTTTGTTAGGGAACATCTAAATCTTTTATCGTTTATAAAATCTAAGTAATGTTCAAAATTAAAATCGTGTTTGAATAATGAATAGGTTTGTAGACGATTTGAATAATTGATATTTGCGTACCATTCTTGGTAATATATATCTAACAATCTCTGTTTTATTAATTCATAGTTGACTTCAATAACAAATTGGTTTTGCCAAATGAAATGCAAACCAGATTCATCCAGTATGCTTCTTACTTGATAAGCCCAATTTGATGTGTTATAATCATGTCCATTTTCTAAATCATCGATCAACATCTTATACGTATTAGACAGAATAGAATTTTCGTTAGTCTTAATTAGCTTAATCCAATATTTGATGATCAGCAATTTTCTTTGAATTCTTAATGGTATGCGTCCAAGTTCACCATAGATAGCATCTAGATTTGTTGATTTTTTAACAATTAAAATTTTTCGACAAAACTTTTTAAATACTGTTTCGACTTCCGGTGCTGGATGGTTTCCCCAGACCTCCCCGGCGTAGTTCAGGATCGGTAAAACAAGACTCTCAAAAAGTTTGAGTTTATTTGAAATAGGTAAATCTAATTCGTTGAAAGTAACAAATAATTTGTGTACAGCAAATAATGCGCGTTGGGCGATATCAGATTGAGATCGATTCCATTTTCCGTTTTTATAAAGGTTAATTCCGAGATATTTAAAAGATTTAACAATTTCAAGTTTAGTGTTTTTTAAGTAAAAATCGAAGTTTGTGTGTCGACCTTTTTCGAAAATCATTATTTTTGTTTTTTGTGTATTGAGTTTTAACTTCCATGTGTTGCAATATTGTTCAATATCATTGAGTATTAATTGAAGCGAAACAGGGTCTTGCGTAAATACAGCCGCGTCGTCAGCAAATAATAATAAAAATAACTGTAACTGATTTACAGACATAATACCGTTAACGTTACTATTTATACTTTGAAGTAAATCGTTGAGGTAGAATAAACATAAAATACTGCTTGACGGATCGCCTTGTTTCACACCAATGTGTGAAAAAATGAAATCCGACTCTTCTGATCTGTATCGAACAAACGATTTTACGACGTCATACATTGATCTGATTGATTTCACAAATTTACAGCTGATTTGCTCTTTAATTAATTTTTGAAAAAGAAGGGATCTGTCTATTTTATCGAACATTTTTTCCCAATCTAGGAAAGCTACGTATAGTTTTTTGTTACTATCCAAAGTTTTTGAAATAAGGGCATGTAAAATAAAAAGACAGTCAGTGGTAGATTTTCCCTTTTTCCAAGTTGGACGAAATTAGCGATATTGGATTACCTCCCTTAAATTCCATCCAAAGCTCGCTCCACACCCTCATTCAATTTCATTCGAAATTCATTTCAATATCATTCAACTTGTCATTTTCACGATGTCTACTGTACGTGGTTTTAGCGTTGTCTGAACCCCAAGGAGCATTGGTACAGCACAGGATGAGCCTGTACAGAAACAGTCTTTTTATCTTATAGAGCTTTCATACAGAAGCCCTTTCAGAACATCGTTCGGACATTTCCGTTAATTGGAAAGAGCCTGAGACGTAAGTGAAGTAATTTTTGGTCCAATTCAGGTAATACGGCCTCATGCGTTACTTTGGTCAATACACTTGAGAAAAAACTCATTTCTTTTATGCTTTCCTATCGTCTATGGAGATTTTTATGCACATCATAATTTGATAATAAAACACAGTAAAAGACTGCCTTATCAAATGATAATATTCCGAGATCTAATCTTTCGTTGATTTCTGTTTTTCTCAATGTCATTTTTATGCTTGTAACGCCATGTGCAAACCCCACGTGCTAAGGTGCGTTTTATGGCTGTGTCCTTATTACTACTCGGGTCCATTCCGTAGAATCGCCGAGGGTTTCCGATTGACAGAAGCCGTAACCACGATCTCCTCTATCTGACGCGTTTTATTCACGAAACAGTTTAAGCACTGGTGAATTTAATCGTTGTAACATGAAAGAGGCCGTAACATAGTTAAGTGGGAGGTCTGTGCTAAGTTCCGTCACACGGGATCTCGATTGAATGTCTCATCTCAGAGACACAACGCAATTTTACGCTTCGTCTGGCTTGGAATCGAACCAGTGTGATTTAATTCGAGCACTAGCTGGCTGTGTATTCGAACCCGCAACCAGTGACATAGTTTTCCCTCCCATAAACAGGAAGTCACGTGACATTTGTCAGAAAAACACATGATATGGACTCGGATAACACTAATAAACGTCCCTCGTTTACGTCTTTAGCGAATTAATTTACTGTTAATTAATTCTAAATGAGAACGAATTTGAAATTTTAATTAGTATTTGGTTGTTCAAATTGGTAAACACCACGTGTGAAGGTGCTCTATTGAGACCTACGTAGTAAGACCCCTGTCATGATGTTTTTCTTTCAAGATCCAAAATGTTGTAGTTCGATTGCGACGAAAGCCCTAGATAATAGAATCAGCTTTCGATCACCCGTTCCAGACGTTCGTTCGCAAAACGGCTCGAAAATGTTACCCAGCTTTGCACGTGCACTCACACACAAAGCGGGATATAATTTCTTACCATTCGCAAACCATTTTATGTCATGAACGCAGGCTAGATGTTTGTACGTTTCTTAGAGAGAAATGAGAGAGAAACGGTGACTTGAAACAACTTTTACCCAATTTGTACAGTTGATTTAGGGTTGGGGGTTTTCAGTGGTTTTTTTTGTTTTTTTTTTGTAAACACAACCCTATGACAGTGTGGCTCGAACCCTTATCCTTCAGATCACGGGTTGAACACCAGGGGCCCGTTTTACTTACGAAAAAAATGATCGTAAGTCAAAATCGCAAATCACACTTGCTGTTTTCATTCATTATTAGATTCTGCCTCTTTAGAAGACGATTCCAATGAGATGATGCATGGCAGAATTCTATACTTAGTTACAAGTGTACTTCTGTAGAAGCAATTTTAATTTTTGACTTACGCAAAAAATGATCGTAAGATGTTTAGTAAAACGGGCCCCAGTATCTCAGTCTAATAGAGAGGAAGTCTGAAATATGCTTTGTTTGGTGGGGGGAGGGACTGTGTTGTTCTTTGTTTTTGTTTATTTCTGTTTTTTTTTTTTTTTTTTTTTTTTTTTTTGTTTTGTTGTTTTTTTTTAAATTTTTCTTGCAGTAAGATGTTTCTTATGTTGGATTAAGTACATTTTAGACTGCTTTCTAGTGTATTAAGATATTATTTAGTAGACCAAAATAATGAATTAACTCCAACTTAGTGTACTTAATTACATTTGAACAAAACAGGCAACTATTTTTCGTAAAAGGCTCCAGAGGGGATCGAACCCTCAACCTCCTGTTTACTAGACAGGCGCTCTAACCACTGAGCTATGGAGCCAGCTGTCGATTGATGTTGTTAATATAGATAACAAATTCAAACCAAACTATGCAGTCTTACTTAACGTTGTCACTGATAACGATCAATTTACGTTGTAACCGTTAAACCAGCCGAACTAGCCTGGCAGATAACAAGCTGCTTAAATTGTGTCAATAACTATTTAAACTCTCATCTTCAATAAAAAAAAATATTCCTTTATAAATGATTGAATTGATTTCAATTTTGCGGTTTTTCTTTGTGTTTTCCCCCTTCTTTTGTCACACTTGTTTTTTAATGAGTCTGTATAATGCTTTAATAAGGTCAAACATAAGACGATAATAATAATATACTAATGCAACCTAATTAACATTTATGTTTTCTTTCTATCTTTCTTTCTTTTCTTTCTTTTTCTTTCTTTTTGTTTCTCCAGCAAGACCTTTTTTCTTTAGAACTATGGGAACAGGACTGGGCTATGGAGTTCAATCCTGACAAATGTGAGGTCCTTCGTATCCACAGGAAACGCCGACCATTCCTGTTTCCCTATAAACTCCATAACATAGAACTTAAGTCCACGGACCAAGCCAAATATCTTGGTGTCAATATCAGTAAGGACCTCAACTGGGCCCCCCACATAAACACTATCACCTCGAAAGCTAACCAAACTCTCAGGTTTATCAAAAGAAATATCAAAACAAAAAATGCCCGGGTCAAGGAAGCAGCTTACAAAACTTATGTCCGCCCCAAGTCGAATACTGTGCTACAGTCTGGTGCCCCTGGCAGAAATATCTCATTCACAAAGTAGAAATGGTCCAAAGATCAGCTGCTAGCTATGTTCTCAACAATTATGACTTCACAAACAGTGTCTCAGATATGGTAAAATCACTAAATTGACAAACCCTTGAACACAGAAGGAACATAGCTTCACTTACAATGCTATACAAAATAAAGTCAAACCAAGCAGCTGTCGACAATCACCACCTCTCCTCAACCAGAAATCTCCAACTGAACATCCCAACCTCAAAAACAAATTATCATGCAAACTCCTTTTTCCCCAGAACGATAAGACTTTGGAATAGCCTTCCAATTACCATCCAGTCAAGTCCAACCCTGCCCATATTCATAGGCAACCTGGACTCACTCCCCCACCCATAAACTCACCCTTCTGTTTTTAACCCCTGTATTTAGTATTTTAACACTGCACTCTATCCTTTTATCCCCTAACTAACACTCTTTTATTCTTATTTCCCCAGTACTAACAACTGTTTTTCCAGACAGCGCCAGCCGCCAGTAATCAACAATGATTTTTCGGTTGTAAAAAGTTGAAGTTGAAGTTGAAGTTTTTGTGAGAAAGGCCGTTATGGATGGCAAAAAAACATGTATAAAGCAACAATTCTCTATTTCGTGGTCAATTGGATGCTTTTACTATACTTAAAATCTCTAGAATTTATAATCGTATTTTAATAGATCTTTAGGGGGTTCTGATTTAATAAAAAAAGGTCTTAAACACTACATTGAGTTCAGTTTTGCGTTTACCAAGTAAGCGATCATTTAATCTTAAAGAGGTTATCCCGTTTTCATTTTTTTACTCGAGGATAACACGATAAAGGGTCGACTGACTCTTATTTCCATCGTGGTCCCAACTCTTTCCAGGGGCCTCTTTCAAGAAAGGTCCTACGATTGAAATTCGGTCGTATCGCAATCGTACAATAAAAATTGGCTTTCAAGAAACTTTTTTGGCTTTCAAGAAACACGTCGTATCGTGAAATCTACGATAAAATCTGCGATACCTTCAGACCAGTCGTAAATTTTACGATTTTGTTCCTATGTGGCTAAATTTTCTCGGATTCCTTTCTAGCTCTCGCAGAGGATATAACGATTATTTAACTATTTACATGCAAAGTTTCACAGTACAATATGGCGTACCAAACGAGATATATTGAAAACAATTGATGCACCATCATTTCGATGTTTGATTTTACTCTGCGATAATCGTACGATTGTCGCAGAATGTTGACATAGTGGCATTAAATTGTTGTTTTTACCGTACAAATCGACCCTTTTATGATCATGACTGAAAATGTTTGCTTACCCTTCCTAGCGACACATATATAGAAAGAACAAAGTGGGAGATGCCAAATCATAAAATTCAAAACCATAAAATTCTCCAAAGGTGTGAACTGAATAAATAGGAGATTCCTTATTAAAACAGAAGCAGCAACAACAAAAAAAAAAAAAAAACGCTGCACCGCTAAAACTTTGTTTTTAAATCGTACTGCGAAGCAGTAGATTTATATCTACCGTTTTCCAGAAATCCAGTCTGTTTGACCCACTACATTTTTACCATAATCTTCTGAGCAATGTGTTCAAACCAAATTATGTGTTTTCAAACACCGAAGAAACGGCCTTTTCAGTCACAATCTACAAACTTTGTTTATACCTTATTTACTTTTCGACAAATAGAGAAGAGGCTAATACAAAATTTGATGTAATTTTCGCTTTTAGTAATTACCAGTTAGTATTTTCAGTGTTTATAACAAGATTTTCGGTTGAGTAAAGGAGTTGAAACGTACAATAGGTTAACTGTATAATTAATTTGTAGCACTTACAATATTACTGCTCTGAACTTTCTCGAACGGTCATTTACCAGTTGTAGGGCTGACAACCAATCAAATTCTGTTATGATTATCACTCGGTCAAAACCCACGCGTAAATTCAGACCACGTGGTATAGATGCAAATGGACATCGTCTGCTCGAAATGTGTCAATTAACTTGTTTATCATTAGTCAATAGTCGTCTGCACTCAAACAGGGAGCGTGGGAAGTTTACTTTTTTTTCGCATGTGTTAACAAATATAAATAATTTTGTAATTTTGAAATATTTGATTTCAATGAGCACTCTGATCACGCTCCAATCCTATTTTCATTAAATTCAAATTTGAGTATGAAGAAAAATTATTCAACAACAAATAAACCGACAAAACATACGATAAACTGATATAGGATAGCAGTAAGAGCGATCTATTTTTAGAACAACTCATGAATAATCATAGAGTGCTGCTAGATTTAATCGATTTGTCAGAAACCAAAGATATAAATAGCATAGTTGGCGATTTCACGTGTTTCTTAAGGAAAATGCATTTACAGTATTTGAGAAAACCCAATGCTTGAAATACAAACATGTTGGTAATCAAAATTGTAAATAGTTTAATGAAAAATGTTTGTTGCTAAACAGGCTTTTAAACTCTATATAGAGAGGAATAATATTAACAGACAAGCTTTTAGCTTGGCGCGTGCTCATTATAACAACGAAAAATCTGATAAGAAATAATTTAGACTAGCAGAGGGCTATCGAATCAGCAAACTTTCAAAATCGGACCCATGAGGTTGGATGAGCTGGCGATGTCCTCGAAAAGATGGAGTGTTAAGACAAAAAACTCACAAATTTAAAGATTTTACCAACTTTTATTGTCCAAATTGAGCCCTTTTGATTGGCGAACTATTGCACTATCCCAGCCTCTCAATGATGTACGATTTACAGTGCTGACAGCACTTTGATTTCTTTTTGTCACAGATAAACTGAAAAATTATCAACCAAATACATTAATTGAACGGCCATACATGTAACTAGAAAAATGGATGAGCTTTTTTTGTCTTGCCTTTTTAACAATCTTGTATTCTTATACATGCAAATACTTCACCAGAAAATAACCAACCAAGCAAACAGCAATGATAAAAAAATTATAATGATAATAAAGTCATACACCGAAAACTTGGTGCAGATGACCATTACCTAGTACATGTGCATTTCTACCATGCAGTCCAATGTTCGATTGCTCCACATTTGGTGCGACAGCCGGTATACTTTCATTGGAAAGGGAATCGACAGTGAAAGCTTTATCAGCTATGCAATTATGAGAACTTTGCATATCATGACATAGATATTTAGATATAGATGTGTAGTGTGACGAACTATGTTTAAAAAAGCTCGATAAATATGCATCCATTTGCAGGTAAATGGCTATTCTTCGGTCTGTTAGCTGATTTACCCTGTTTGGTATTTGAAAAAGCGAACAAATTACCCACTTAGACGGAAGTTTATATCATATGATCAGCACGTGCAGATGTGAAAGATCAACTTTACGATAATTTTATGAGGTCGTATAGTCTGCGATTTTCAACGATATTTTTGTGAAAGCCGTTTACGACCGTCGTAAATATAATCGTACGATGATTATAAGATTAATCATACGATACTCTTCTTGAAAGAGGCCCCTGATCTTATCCTACACATTGAGAGAGAGTCAATGGTTTCTAACCACTGCTACGCACTTTTACAGCTAGTTGGACTGGGGCCCTGTCTGTAAAGTCCCAAATACACTACCCGCCTCCAGTGGGGCTCGAACACGCAACCACCAGGTTACAAGTCAAGCGTGCTAATCACTCGGCCAACGAGACAGACAATGTGTACTACATGCAAACTATGCTAAAAATGACCGTCTTGGAATCGCAAAGCTATCATGTCCAATTAGACTGCGTGGTTTGTGCACATTTATCTTGATCGATACCTTCTTTTGGCAAATTCATTGAATCTAAAATGATCAGTTTACCATGCAGTATAATTGCGAATACGCCTGCTTGTTGGTCTCTGCTAGATCCATTGCCTTTTTGACATGTTTTCAGTTGACAACATTGTGAAATTGACATAGTTAATGCTTTTGGAATGATATTGAATGAGCTTGAATGCGATGAGGGAATTTTGAGTGAAATAAAAAGGGGGGGAGGGGGTAATCCAATATCGCTAATTTTGTTCAGAATGAACAAAATTAGATATATTTATTTAACCTCTTTTAATAAGATATGCAAACAAGTTCGATAAATATATCTTTCTTTTTTTTTCAAGAACCAATCATAACGCTTATAATTTCAATTAGGTAAATGAAATCGCGAATTTCTAAGCTAAATTTATTTTGATTGTGCTTGTTTATCTTATATCTTTAATGGATTTTGAGCGTTTTTGAATGGTTTGAGTGAGTGTTTGGAATGAATGAATGAATGAGCGGTAAGTGAGCGATTTGGAATGATTTTGATTGAGATGATTGTCAATTTCACGATATTATTTAACTGTATTTAATGTTATTCCGAGTTGGTCCCTTTTTGTGTATAAACGTGTATAAAGTTCAATGTCATTTCAGTAGGTAAGTTTGCGAACGATTTCCATTTTGAACTCAAACGGAACTACGATGAGGTATTTTTCGACACAGACTTTAGCTTTTTTTCTACACATTGTTAAAAGAAAAAAGGTTCTAAATACAATTTTGAATAATTTCGTTAGACCTGTTTTGGTCCTTTATACTATTGAAGTTAACTATTGTACTTTATGAATGTATTTTCTGCATCTGATGTTGATAGGTCGGTTTTATAACCTCTGTATTATGTCTAAGAATCAAATGACTCAATATTGAGAATCAACGAAGGAGGCTATATTGTTGTTGGCATGATTTCGTACCAAAACCACTATTTTCCTTATTTCTGATTGGACAAACGACTAAAATTTATTTTTCTAAAGCAAATTCATAAAAAAATCCTATACATGAATAGTGGATTTCTTTTCTTTCTTTCGTGAATCTTTCTTTAATCTTATTTTTTCAATATTATTTTACAAAAGGCTCCAGAGGGGATCGAACCCTCGACCTCCTGTTTACTAGACAGGCGCTCTAACCACTGAGCTATGGAGCCAGCTGACGATCTATGCTATCAATAAACATAAGAAAAGAAAACCAAACTATGCAGTCTGACGTTATCGGTGATAACGATTTTTATCTTATAACTATACAAATATCCGTATGATAACATCCCGTATGATTTTTTTTATAATATCATATTGTTATTTTTAGAACAATGATATAATGCGCTTATTTTTAGAAACTTGCATTTCAATTAGAAACATCGGCGAAAACAATACAATTAGAGGTTATAAGATAAATATAATACATACTTAATGTATTGTATGAAAAAAATATCTAACTCGGTTGTGAGAATTGATAATTGTCTCGGCAGAGCCTCGGCAATTTTCAATTCTCCCAACCTCGTTAGATTTTTTTTCATATGATACACTTAGTATGTATTATATATTCTATAAGATTTAGCTGGCAGATAATATCTTCTCAAAATCTTCTTTATAAAAATTTCAGACTTCGTGGACTGCACTGGTTGACTAGGATCGAGGGTTTTTTTTTTTTTTTTTTTTTTCCTTTTTACGAACCCAGAATGACCATTCTACCTTCCAGTCTAATCGTCATCGAAAACGTTTTCTGATCAGTGTCTGCTGAACCCTATCGTTGTTGCAAATGATTAAAACTATTGATTTCCCAAATAGTTCATTTTTGTCTGACGCGTTTCAAATGCTACATAAGTTACGTTGGTAGTCTTTTAATTTCCAATACGGCATTGCGAGAGTTTACATTTTGAACGGATACAGGGCTACATTAAGGGCTTTCTGACACTACTAAGCATAAAAAGCTAATGTAAATATACCCTATAAATTCGAGGTACTGAAATTTCCGCCGACACCTTGAAATTCTCACGTAACTTCGTCTTGGTTTTTATTATTGTTACTCTTTTCAAAATAATAAAAAAAAGTGAAAATAAAAAAAGCCCGAAACTCTTTGTTGGACATGGTCTGGAGAATGAGACATGGCCAGATATTTGCACCAAAAGAAACCATAAACAAAGAATTTTTCTGACTTGACTTGATTGTATTAAAAAAATCTTTTGTAAAAATGCAATGACTGCTTTTAAGTTTTGGTAAAAAAGGCTCCAGAGGGGATCGAACCCTCGACCTCCTGTTTACTAGACAGGCGCTCTAACCACTGAGCTATGGAGCCAGTTGCTACAACGAGTAATAGGAAGTTATAGATAGTGAATGTAGCATGCCTTAGCATTCTATAATCGATTAAGGTATTGTTACCGTATGAAAAGAAAAATGTATCATCTGCGTCCAAGATGAAAACATTTTGTCCTGAGTGTACTCGCGTGTCAAGCGGAAAGTCATTTTAAACGTTCGCAAACATTTCTGCTTGCTAAACGCAGGACTCATCCAAAACTGAAGAAAATATCAGAGTTATCTATTGTTTAGTTTGCTTGACTTGAGTGTGGCCTTCATGGAAAATGTGTTAAATAACAAATATCAGATATATTTCATCAATTCATTTAAGAAATGAAGAGAGTATTTGTATTGGTATGAAACTAAAATCTAATCACAATGTATGAATACGCGAAGCGGATTCATACATGAGTGTAATTAGGCTTTTAGTTTCATATGTCCATGTCAACAACAAATACCCTCTTCATATCTTATGATTTAATCTCTTGAGGCAAAAATGTAAAGAATTACCGTAAAATACACGGAAGCCTACAAATAAAGAGCGTGATCAAAATCGTTTTCATTGAGAAATGAAACCAATTTTTAAGCCACTGAAAGTGCACGAATCTTGGTGAACGCCACTAGAATTGAATTATTGGGAGATTAAGAGAATATTTCGTTTTTTTATTCTTGGACGTAAGAAACTAAAAACCTAATCACACAGAATGAAGCCGAAGGAATAAACAATCAGAATAAACGAATCCTTGTGGACAGAACTAAAATTAAACAAGAGATTTTTGTCAAACATTTATGCCCCCCATAAGAGCAGGTCAATGGCCTATTTTTTGTCATTAAACAAAGGGCAATTACTCGAACAATATGATGAGTAGAGGTACAGTTCTTGTACACTGCATTTCTCTTCAGTGAGATTTATCCTCCTCTGAAGCTTAATGATTCTAGCTTAAATATCTTTTGAGATATGCTCCGGACAATAAATGGTCTACGGACAGACCGACGAACCGACCGACCGAGCGACAAGTGCAAAGCAGAATACCCTCTCTTCTTCGAAGGGGGGGACAAAATTATTGAAATATGAATAATATTCTATATGGTAAGGAGGTTATTTCGATGAATTACAATGCAATGCCGCGTGGGAATTATCAGATTTGTTTTCATACATATGAGAGAGGTCAAAGTGGGGCCATTTAAATCGACTCAATGAACGGCATTTAACATAAACGACTCTATTTTAATTTCTTAAATATTCTGGAAATTAGAAACAATGTATCAGTTTTGGTATTCATATCTATCAAAAAGGATGATCCAATTTTATTGCTATGAAATAGCTGAAAAATGGACGTAGAATAGAAGATGACGTCAACATAAGTGTTCATGTCGTCATCTAGGTGTTCTAGGACCGGCGCAGACGATAAATCCACTAAAATACTTATTCGTGTCGTTGAACTCGTACTTGTTTAACTTAAAAAAATATTTTTTTCGTCAGAATGAACAAAATTAGCGATATTTATTGCCTCCCTTTTAATAAAATATGCGTTCTAGTTATATACATAGCTCCTATTTCTTCATGAACTAGTCAGACGCTTATAATTTCAATCATGTCAGTGAAATCGCGATTTTTTTCTAGCTATATTTATTTTGAATGTTATTGTTTATCTTATATCTTTAAAGATTTTGGAGCGTTTTTGAATGGTTTGAGTGAGTGTTTGGAATGAATGAGTGGAACGCTGGGTGATTTAGAATGGTTTTGGCTGAGATGAATGTCTATTTCACGATGTGATTAACTGTAAGTGCCTGATTCATCTATTTGCATACAATGTAGATAAAACGAAAATGCGTAGGTAAAGCTTAAAAAAAATGTTGTTGAAAATCTATAAAGTATTGCCTAGCGTTAAAAGTCGCGGTTGTTTTATTAGAGATGAAAGAAAAAAAAACCCAAAGAGTTAAGCGCATTTTACAAAACATTTAAATTCTTCAAGTTGACTGATCACCAAATATGTGTAACAAATTCTAATCTGATATTAATAATATGACCAATCCTGATTCGATCTTTTCAAAATTAGGTACGCAATATGATATCAATTTCTCTACCTTTCTTATGAATGAATCATTTTTTCAATTTTAATTTCTTCCCATGCCTTAAAACATCGATGAAACTCCTATTAATATACCTTTAAAGTGACTTCATCATGAACAGTACATAGCAATGATGTGCAAAATAACGCGCTTTAAGAAATTGTGATCGATGATTTTCATACATTGTCTCATTTTTGCATTAAAGAAATAGAATAATCGTCTGTTTTTTCCAGTAAGATCGATTTTTATTTCATTACGTGAACAAAAAAGCTATATTTTCGGATCACGAAAATATAGCTTTTGTTGTTCACTCAATGCAATATAAATCGATCTTACACACGTTTATCATCTATAGACTTCGCGGTAGCTATCAAGAGGATTCCACTGTAATGGTGAGAGAAATACCGGGAATCCACGGTTAAGTTCACTAGCCGCCGTATTGTAACAGAAAAACTAATAAAAGCGGCGTTAAACCCCATTACATCTGTTTACTTTTCGAAAAAAAAAAAACACAACAAAAAACTTACGGACAAAATGAAAATGGAATTAAGATATCGATGACAGAATCAATAAACGATTAGATTAGATCAGAAAAGCTGTTAAATTGCCTAAACAGGTGTATAATGCCCATCCCTCGGATTTAATATGAATGGCCCTTAACGCCAAAACATACATCTAGGAAATCTGTGAACATATATCATATATTTTAGATTAGGATTAGAAATTACAAAGACTAACCAGATCAAATGTTGCAAAAGTGTTAATGTAGTATGGTAGAATGACCATTCTAGATTCAGAAAAAAACAAATTCACGGGGGGGGGGGGGGGTCATTACTTTTCCAATAATCCAATCGGTACCTTCTTTGTTAGACAAGTCGTATATAAGCAATCTCTCAAGAAAAAAAAGGACAAACTAGGATTTACAGGAATTGAACGATCCTGACAAGGATCGCTCTTTTTGCCCTTTCTATGAATTTTCCAAATCTGTGATGGTCATTCTATTCCATTTCGCGAAATGCGACCTCTAGTTGACGTTTACAGTCGGGGGGGGGGGGGGGGGGGAATGTCACTGTCATTTTGTTTCATTTAGATACAAGATGGCCCCTTGTCGCTTGAGGAGACAAGTATATAATGTACACGATGCAATAATGGAGACTTCGTGTATACATTTAACGGTTGATTTGATCTGAATTTGACCTCTAATAAAAATCTTTAATAGCAATTACTCACATACTTTATAAATTTACAAACTAAACATAACATTCAATGCCGTTCTTAAAAAATAAAAATAAATATGAAAGCACGTGCAAAGCGAAGTTGGAATTATAAGATGTTGTTCATCTAGTTGACATGGGTCACGTTAAGGTCTATAAACCCGAGCTATGTCGACTTTAAAGTTCAAATTGTAAACATTGCACAGAAAATCCGATCGTTATCAATGGTATAACGCTAGACTGTAAAATTAAATTTTGTTTTCTTATATATATATCGACAACGTTAAATGACAGCTGGCTCCATAGCTCAGTGGTTAGAGCGCCTGTCTAGTAAACAGGAGGTCGAGGGTTCGATCCCCTCTGGATTATAATGAAAATAATAACAGAAAATATAGTTAGATATAGATCCACAAGTTTAAGTGAGTGATCAAAGGTCAATTTTGTCTATTCTTGTATAGACAAAATTGACCTTTGATCACTCACTCTAAATTGCGGAACTATATAGTAAAGAAAGAAAAGCTAAAGTCCACTGGCTTTGTTTTATCAAGATACAAGATGGCCCCTTGACGAGAAACATCTATAATGTAGATGGTGCAATAATGGAGACTTTGTGTATACATTTGATCCGAATTTGACCTCTATGGAAAAATCTTTAATAGCAATTACTTACATACTTCATAAATTTTCAAGCTATACATAACATTCAATGCCGTTTAAAAAAAGATTAAAAAAAAATATGAAAGCACGTGCAAAGCGAATTTGGAATTATAACATTTTGGTTCATCTAAATGACATGGGTCAAGTTTAGGTCTATAAAACCGAGCTATAACTAGATCTACTTCAAAGTTTAATTGTAAAAAATGCACAGAAAATCCGATCGTTATCAATGGTATAAGGCTAGACTGTATAGTTTGGTTTGTATTATAGAATATATATCGACAACATTGAATGACAACTGGCTCCATAGCTCAGTGGTTAGAGCGCCTGTCTAGTAAACAGGAGGTCGAGGGTTCGATCCCCTCTGGAGCCTTTTGTTGGATAATAAAAATGATATCAGAAAAACAGATAAATGTAGTAAAAAATAGTGAAGATTGAAAAAGAAGTCCACTAAATACATTTTATTGGCATCAGAAAAATCAATTTTAGTCGATTGTTCAATAGACAATAAGAAAAATTGTGGATTTTCGGCAAAATCGTGCTAACTACAATATAGCGTGTATAGATGTTTCTCAATATTGAGACATGAATTCTGAGACTTGGTATAGATATGGAATATCAAACCGACCTAAAATCTTTATTTTCGAGGAAATAAAAGGAGAAATTGCTTTTTACGAGCCCTTTGCAAATAATACCAAATATTTTTAATGCTTTTCGGTGTTTTTGTTTATCTCCGTTTATTTATCGTCGCTACCGAAGCACATGTCCACATGAGCGACGCCCCCAGAACACGATTAGCTGTTTCGGGGGTGAGTGCAAGGATATTTGAAGAAACCGCCATGGTTCTTTAGCGTGCTCAGTGTAAAGCACTGTCTCACGGGAACTCGGTTTAACGTCTCATCCAAAAGAAAATAAGTTTGTTAGTGTGCCAGCCCGGGGATCGAACCCACCGGATCGACCTTCAATGGATTTGAAGTCCGGTGCTCTACCGACAGAGTTACTGAGTAATCGGACTTATTGCTTTTTGGTGGATTAGACTATCATTAATTGTGATAAACTAACCGCCGAACCAGTGAAATTATCAAAAAGTTATCCCGCGCTTTCGTTTATGTATAGGAAAGAAAATCTCCTACCGTGGTATATGGGATATAGACACGAGCTTTAGCAAGTGTCTATTTCTCATGTACCGCGACACGAGATTTTCTATCTGACTTAGACCACGCTTTTCTCACATTGTTTGTATTTTTTCAAACCTCTTAACATTGAAAAAGGATAAAACTCGCTAAAGTATTACTGTAACTTTGTGTAATTACGCTGAAATAAGTTATAATACTATTTTTGTTTCTTATTGCAGATCTTCTGCAATGTTGCCACTGTTGAAAGTCTTTTCGAAAAAGCGCTCATATACAATGCTCATTATCTTTTTAAAATGACTCGGCACGCAAAACCTGTCGAGATCCACGTACACGACACACTATTTTTTATACCATCGTTTATCTGTAATTACAACGCTCGAAGTTGCATCTTTGATATATACTTAAAAAAATGTTCTTTGATTGGCCAATTCGCTTCAAGCCTGGTCTAATTTACCATATCTTCATTACAAAAGCTATATTTTCTCTCGTGGCTCCGCCACTTGTAGATTTATAGATTTTGATGTTCGCTCAATAAAATATAAATCAATCTTACACTGAAACAAATGATTATCCTCTATTTCTTTTACAATAACTCCTGAAAACGGATTATTTATTATATGATAACATGGTTTAAAAATGGAGCATTGATTAAAGAAGCCTGTTGTCTGCTAGGAAAGTCTTAGTTGTAAGTTTAAATAGAAAAGTCGATCGTTTTAAATCGTTACGCCAGTTTGTTTCCGTTTTCTTATATTTATTGACAACTACGATTGACAGCTGGCTCCATAGCTCAGTGGTTAGAGCGCCTGTCTAGTAAACAGGAGGTCGAGGGTTCGATCCCCTCTGGAGCCTTTTGTAAAATAATAATGAAAATAAAGGGAAAAATGATAGTAAAATGAAAGAAAAAAATATCCACTATATTTGTACAGTTTTTGCTTCAGAATTTTTTTTTTAGTCGTTTGTCCAATAGGCAATAATGTGGATAGTTTTGGTACAAAATCATGCCAACTACAATATGGCTGTTTCTCAATATTGAGTCATTAATTCTTAGTCATAGTATAGACAAGAAATTATAAAACCGACCTGAAATCTTAATTTCCAAAGCAGTAAATGGTGAAATTGCTTTTTACAATGCCTTTGCACATAAACTCAAAGAATCTTCCAAAATATGAGTTTATGTTATAGATAACCATCATAAACTTACGATTAACCTTTTGCCAAACTTTTATTGTAACGGCGCATTGTAACAGGCATACACTTTTCAAGAAGCAAAATGAGTCATGTTCGTACTTGACAACTAATAGACATTAATTCATTTATAAAGTTACACAGGTGCAGAATTTATGAAACTACGGTCAACATAGAAAACACTGCTAAATTAATTTGGATTAATTTTCATACATATACCACATCCACTAAAGAAACGTCGCGCTCAGTGTAATCTTAAAAACGCGAGTTTGAACAGTTGTATGCTTCATCAAAGAACTCTCATGAAAAATGAAGAGTGTAAATTGGAACCTTTTTCCCTACACGAATAATTTTGCTTTGTTGCAATCTCACTAATCATATTATAATATAAAATTATTTGCTTAAATGGATGGCCATGAATTCCGCTGAACAAAATGCTTGATATAGAAAAAAGAATGATTAAATTAAACCCAAAAAAAGTAAGAAGAAAACACTTTTACAACACCAGTTTTAAGAATGACTTTCTTCGTTGAAAAATGCAAGTGTTTCTACCATATTCAGGTTTCATTTATTTCTATAAATAGTTTTACATTTGAGCCTGTGCGTGACATTTCAACAAATTTCAAATGTGCGCACAGCAAAGCTTCTGGCCAGCCTGTGTGGTTGCACAGGCTGACCAGAATCTTTACTATACGCTATATAGATAGATGAGGCACTCATCTTCATGCACTCAGCATATATTATTATTGCATTGTGTCGTTGTCAACACTACCCAACGTGTGTACCTCGCTCAGGTGTGAAGTTGTCGGAAATGTCGCTCACAGGCTCATTTACCTTTAATTCTTATCCTTAAAATTGTCAATAAGACATCAAACATTAAGAAGTCAAATTATAAAATTCTATTTAAGGTAAACTGAATCGGAAATGTATGCTTCTGAAAAACGCTGAAAATAAACGATTTCATGGACACTTTGAAGTAAAATTATTGCATAATAAAGTTCAAAAGACGACAGGAATTATACTTAGCAAAGGATTTAAACTTTTCCGTTGACTGACAGATCACGTGTTCTTTGTCTAGTTAAAATATTTGTCCGTAAGTCAAGGCAAATTATCCATTTTGAAGACACGCTATGCCAATTCCTTATACACATGACGTTAACTTACGTATAAGTACTATATTTCTTATTACATTTATTTTCTTTACTACATGTATATTATTCTGTATCATTAAAGACGATTTTATTGGAAAATTACATGTCACTAGGTGCAAGAAATACCGCAGAGTACATTCCTAAGTGCAGCAGCTGCCGCGATATGAGTGGAAATTATTCAAGATGGTGCTTTACTCTATTTAAGATATGCATTTATTCTGTGAAATATTTTTCTTAACCGCTATAACATGTTTTATGAGAGATTTCTAGCGCCCCTTTCTCTTCATAAGATATACACAGTGTAATATATTCAAATGTCAGACAGAACTAGAGTATGGGGGCGTCAACTGCCTCCCACTGGAGTGTTTATGCCGACAAATGGTGTACTTCAAGGTTCGATTTTAATGCCTGTTTTATTTCTGTTTAATTCTGGGTAATTAAATCGCAATTTAAATTTCAAATTATGAAATCAAATCGCGGGGCACTGTCTACAGACACGATGCTTGACAATCTAAGAGCTTACCATATATGGTAAGGTATACTACATAAATGAGTTAGCATTAACTAAGCTGTTTTGATGTTATCCAAAAAAGGAAATAACTTTCATGAAATTGATACAAGTAAAGATGGTTAGACCCAACCGCCAAAAAATCCTCGCATTGTTTGCTACAAGTTCTAAATAGTAAACGTGCCTCAATTTCATGCAGCTTTCATTAAAGTTAAATACGAGAAATTTTCTCCGTCTATGAACTCGTGCAAATCGTACAAGATTCAAATTTCTTAACAGGAAAACTTAACCTGATTTAGTCTTTATTTTTCTTTTTTTTAATGTTAGTTTATTTAATGGCAGCCAATGATTTTTTTGTTATGTGATGCGAATTCGAGACGGAAATAAAAAGCTACGTTTCGATAGCTACCATGTTTACAGTACATTACAAGTTACCTGGGGTCCTTTTTACTAAACTTCTTTTGAAAAAAATCAATCTTTACTCAAAATCACAAATAGTATCTAGTGTTTTCATTCATTGTTAGATTCTGCCTTTCAATACTTCATTGGAATCGTCTTTAGAAGACGACTCCAATGAGATGATGCATGGCAGAATTCATTTTTTAGTCACTACCGTAGGAGCAACTTTAATTTTTGACCTACGCAAAAAATGATCGTAAGATGTTTAGTAAAACAGGCCCCTGATCTCGTCATGAAAGACGTCACAGTAAAAAATATTTCAATAATTGATTTCAACAGAAAATATGCCGGTTCGGGACTACTTTTATTTCAACTTGACACATTTAAACCTATTTCAGAAATGAAAGATATCTTAAAACGACGCTACGCTGCAAAAACCCAACGTAGACATTAAAAGTTGAATTTACATTACAGAGTTTTATTTTGTTTTATTTCATTTTGTCACAATTTCGTGACTTTAAGAGCAATGAAGCTTAAAAACAGGAATTGAAATGTCAGATCAAAGACCTTAAATGCTGGAAAATGCAATAAAAGCTAATAAGGTGCAATTTTATTTCACCTTGAGTATATTATCATTTTATAAAATCTTAATTAAACAAACACTGAATCTAGCCAACTGATTTTATAATGATGGTTTATGAACGGTTTCTTTGTTTAACATTGGTTTTTATTTTGCTTTTGTAAATCAAAAGGATGTGAATTGAATTGGCATCCATAATCGTTTTATTTCTCGATGTAGGCACGCGTGCTATGATTTATATGTACGAGCCCATATTATTTGTTTGTATGTATTGAGTTTAACGCCTCTTTTAACAATAATTCCGTTCATTCATTTTGCGGAGGCTGGTGAACCTAACTTTGACAGTAAAACCTCTACATTTTTTCCGAACCAGGGGCTCGTTTTACTTAACTTCTTACGAAAAAAATAATTGTAAGTCAAAATCACACATCGTGTGAAGTTTTCATTCATTGTTAGATTTTGCCTTCCAATCTCATTTGAATCGTCTTAAGAGGACGATTCCAATGGGATAATGCATGGTAGAAATCCTTACATAGGTACTACTGTAGAAGCAACTTTGATTTTTGACTTACGTAAGGTGTTTAGTAAAATAGACCCCAGTTCGCTATGCAACTCGTTATTATTGGCATTTTACATATCGTCAGTTTTTTTTCTCAAAAACACCGTATTACTATCTAGCTTTTTTAAAAAAAACTGTATTTACGAGGTTTTGGGAATAAAATCGAGGATATATCACTAACCCATTTCTTGGAGAAAATCGTAATCATTTTTTTCAACATTTAAGCAGTTAAATCACGACGGCTGGTGCACTTACCCATGGCTTCCTGCTTCTTTACACACCAGTACAATCATGGCATTTTATCCGAGACACCAGCTGCCCATCCAACTTTGACGAACTACTAATCATTCACCCATTTGTGAGAGATAAATGACGCTTGACACAACCACTTTTGTCATATGTCGGACGAAAGGTGGTCCAGCCGGGATTCGAACACATGATCCAAGGATTAAATTTGATTGATTGAATGGAGTTTTAAACCGCTTTCAACATTTTTCAGTTATATCGCGGCGGCTGGAGCACCTAACAATGGTTTCCTGGTATTTCTGTCACCAGTACAACCACCACATCCTTTTCTAGCCTCCAGCTGATATCTCACATAGGTCTACTCCAAGGATTGAAAGCCCGACGCTTAACCGAATGACCTAGTCCGGCTGGACATGAATAGACTTGTAACCCTACGTTTGATAGTCCAATGCGTTGCCGACTATGCCAACCGGTATATATGAACATGTTTTCTAACTATTTCTGACAAATCAAAATGCTGACATCCGTTTTTAAGCGTGAAATTATTTTTTACCGTCATAGGCGTCACTTGTCTTCGCGGCCTTGTTTCACAGAACGGAAAGAAATACAAAAAAATCCGTCTTTGATTTGTCAATGACTTGAATTTCCGACGGCTGGAATTTTTTCTTTGTTTGGTTCAATGAGGGTCAAACAACGTAATCTTTGTTTCTTTGTTATGAAACATTAAATATGTTTTGATTTATCAACATCATTCTCTAAGTTGCTCCTCACAAGTTGAAACTAAATATTAAAAATGCACTTTCCCATAATGGAAATAACTAAGAAATGAAATAAATTACTGATTATTGTTTTTGTAAGATAAACATATCTCTTGTTTATTTATTGCAAAAGAATATCTCAAAGGGACCTGTGGGATTCATGTTAGAGTCAGAAGAAGACAAGATTCCTTGTTTAAAAAGTCAAACATACCGTAATCTTCAGAGAAATTTCAGTATTTTCGCAGGAAAAAAAATTGTAACAGACACTAACATCGTGAAATTGACATTCATCTCAATCGAAATTATTCTAAATCGCTGACTCAGGGCTCTATTCATTCATTCCAAACGCTCTCTCAAACCATTCAAAAACGTCCCAAAAATCATTAAAATAAAGCATAAACCACCGCATTCAAAATAAGTTTATCTTTGAAAAATCGCAATTTCACTAACATAATTAAAATTTTAAGCGTCTAATTGGTTCTTGCAGAAATAGGAAGCTATTTATAGAACTTGTAGACATATATTATTCAAAGGGATGTAATAGTTTTTTTGCTAATTTTGTTCATTTCAAATTGGCAAGGGGATTTTTTTCTTTAGTTTTTGTTGTTGTAAACTATCGTTAAAAATACAAAAAATGCCTTAATTTACCCAACCTTCCGATGTTTATTTAGAAATAATGGGTACTCAAGAACTCGTGCAAGTTACTTTGTTTTCCCTGAATCATTTTAAGAATATTTTAGTGTATTGTCTACAAAGAGAATAGCACATAAGTACTCAATGTAATTATAAACAACATAGATAAATGATTTTCTTACTATTTTCAAGTGACCGGACAGCAGTTGGTTTAAGTTTACATGGTCTTTATCCCTCTTCAAGCAGTCAGAGAACATTATTTTTGCATTGTGTTGTTGCCTATGCTGCTATATACTTGTTGGAAATGTCACATGCAGACTCAAATATAATATTAATAAGACGATATTTGAAGAGCAATACCCAGCGCAATGATATTGTCAATGAATCAAATCTCAAGTCTTCTTTGAGCCTATGCCTGACATTTCCAACAATTTAACACGTCTTGAGATGCAAGCATTGAGTGGCCAGGCAGCCACACAGTGTGGAAAAAAATGTCTGACTAAAGAATTTTTCACACCTCATCTATCTATAGAGCGCAAAGAGAACAATCTGAGCAGACTGTGTGGAAGCACAGGCTGGCCAGAGTCCTTTTGGCGCACATTTGAAATTGTTGGAAATGTCACACACAGGCTCATTTTTATGACAAACAATCGAATTAGTAAGACTATTAAATCTTAGCCTTGGCATAGCCTTGACATAAGATTTTATACTATTACCAAAATTTACAAACACGGATTAAATATATTCAAATAAAACGTTTTTAATCCGAGCCTGTATTTATTCAAACTTCAATAATTAGATATACACCTGTATGTTTTGTCTGGTTAAAATGCTGTAAAAACGTTTGTACATGAACACACACTCAATGGAAAATGTTATGACACCATTTTGTAAAATTTTCATGAAAATAAGCCTGCGTTCAGGAGGCAAACAATGTTTGCTTTTTTAAAGAAATGTATCTTGTTTGGCAATTTCACTCTTGTGGTAAAAGATGCCATTCGCATTTTTCCATCCTGAAGGTGGGGCTAGCGTATGTCAGCACTAATTTTATTGAACACTTAAACACAGACTAAACATTCTTACTGACTAAATCCGTATTAAAGGACACTCCTTCTTAATTTAGTAAACCGGGTCTGTAATTATTCTGTAATTAACTGAATGTGTTAAATAAGCTTAGATAGAATTAACCAATTACAATCGAGATTATCCTTATCAAAAAAATAAAAGATGTGACACGTCAAGCGAAAAAAGACCATCTGCGGAACTCAAATAGATATTTGAAAGATGGGTTCCAATAGAGGTCAACGGGCGATCGTATTTCAATTTTTTTTCACAGGAAGGTAGAATGAACATTCTAGGTACTGTAAATCAGCCAATTGTCAAAGTTTCTACCATAGCCAGACCGCGCGGATTGCGCAGACTGGCTAGAGTCGAAACTTTTCGCATTACCCAAGAAGTCTCTTTTCGAAAAACGGGTCCAAATGAAAGGGACACTTTCAACCATTTCCAAAGTGCGTAGTGGTATGACATTGAGCGGTTAGCACAGGGCACCTAGGCTTTTCGCTGTTTGTCTTTAGCATCATTATCTAGCTACAGAGCCCATTTAAAGACTTTGGTCAGACATTGCTGTTGAACAACCTGATCTTTGTCTTTACTTTGTGCTCATGTGAAATTCTTAGAATTATATGACTAATCAACCTGCGCATACATATATACTCAGTCTGAGCCCATAATTTCGACCTAATTATCAAGGAAAAACCTTTAAGCAAGGTTGATTAAAATGTCCAAACAATTGGCAATTTAATTGAGTTGTTGTTGTTGTTGTTGATGATGATGATGATGATGATGATGATGATGATGATGATGATGATGATGATGATGATGATGATGATGATGATGATGATGATGATGATGATGATGATGATGATGATTCTGATGATGATGATGATGATGATGATGATGATGATGATGATGATGATGATGATGATGATGATGATGATGATGATGATGATGATGATGATGATGGTGATGATGATGATGATGTTGTTGTTGTTAATTCAGCATGATGAGTACTTAGTTTAGGAAAGATAAAGTTAATGCAAATGGCATGCTTAGTGGCATGGTATTCGTTTAGAATGCCTTTTCCTTTGTATAAAGACATTTTTGTCAAAATGGCGGGAAACAATAGGGAATGAAGGCTAGATTATGAGGGCTAGTTTGCACTGTTTTGTATTATAGTAATTCTTGCGTTATCAAATAATAACAAGATCGATATACTTGAAAAAAAAATTCCCTTATTCAGTAGTAATCTTAGAGTACTAGGAGAATGGTTAATACCTTACAGAGCAGACTAAGTCATTTTTCGAGGAGCCTGATTATGAATTAAAAAGTAATATATGAGTGCAGTCTATAGTTGTTTAGTACTGAATTATTTTTCAAGAATAAAACTGCACTTAAGATTTCCAATTATTTAGTATGCTCTTATATCTTGAGTGCTTAAAGTTGGGAAAAGTCAGTAGACGGTGATATAAGGAATTTCAACATTTTTAGCACGATGTCGTCGCTTATACCGTAGTGAATAACACTTAAGTTGTTTGACAGTAATTAACGTTTGGCGTATCCTTCCAAAAAGATCATTTCGTTCGAATTGATACAGTCGTATATTAATCAGTAAAATCAAGTTTAAAATACTAATAAGTTACAATATAACGTCTTAAAAATGCTTTTCAATGCATTGCTGAAAATTTCCACTTTTATTCTTTTTAATTGTAATTGGCATTTTTACTAACAAACCAGTGAAATCATCAAAGTGTTAAAACTTTCTTTTTTAAAATTATTTAGTCCTTTTTTGTTTGTTTTTTCACATCATCAAAGCGGGTCTCCAAAAACCGATGATGTCATCTTCTTGATATTTTTTCGATGGATTATCAAGAAACAGCGATAGAGTATCATTTTATAAAATTACCGCCTTACAAGTAAAAATATCAAAAACCCCGCTTTCGTTCATTTCATCCTATCTGACGTCATCTAAGCGGAGATGTGATATGTTAATAAGTGATTGCTGTCGTCAAAAAATCGGTTGACCAATAAATCTCCTATACCTGGTTGACTATTGACCTCCGTTATTTTGACATTTTGATTTTAAAAAATCGTAGAATGGCAACTGAAAAGTCGTAACTAAATTTTGGGTAATTACGTGTAAAGCATAGTACCATTTAAAGAGTATACTGGCGTTTTTTCAACACAAACCTTGTCCGCTACTTCTCTGCATATCCCAGATGGTCATGTTGACTTTAATGAAACAATATCAACTACACTCACTCTAAGCAGTCCGATTGCTTTTATTTGGTGGAACTTAGAATTTGTATATGACCCGACTCTCCTATACAATTTCAAGCTTAACTTAAAAAAACAAACACCACAGTCCTGAGTTCAAGATGAAAAAAAAAAATGTGAACGATTCTAGATGGCATCCCGCTTTGCATGTTCACTTACGTGCAAGCGGGGTACAATTTCTAAAACGTTGAACAAACATTTTCGTTTTAAATGCAAGGCAGTATATTATGACTGTTTACGGAAACAGCTGTATGCGTAAAAACTTTACTTACGATTACTTACGTAATAGAACAGTCAAAATTCTTTATGACCAACTTATAGACTGCATGTAATGAATTTATTCACATTATTTTAAGAACCAATAATCCTTATTTAGCAATATTGGGTAATAAGGAAGTGATTTGTTGTCTATTTATGTCCAAACATTGTTAATAATAATTATCCAAAACCATAGGTGCGGTCCATGCTTCGTCATTTTACGTCTTTTCAATTATATACAAGCGGTGCGCTTTATGAGGCACGTACATTATCAGAGAAATTGTAAATAATATTGCCAAAGCATACTGAACGAATCGTCAATATAGCACATACGTGGTCAATTATATTATCAATCCTTAGATTGGCAATATCATTGACCACGTATGTGCGAGATTGAAGACGGGCCTATATACTAAATCAATATCATTGTCAATAAAACTGATCGTGTATGGATCACTAAAACGGGGACGTATCATCTGAGATCACATGCGATTGTTTCATAATCCGCTCTCTGATAAATATGTTATCGTATAGGACCTAAATTTCGTGTTTCAAAAATCGGGTTTCGAAACAATCACCTGTGTCTTGGTAGTGCCTAAAGTATCCACCTGGCCAAGCCGAGTATTTCGTGCAGCCCGAACTTAATCGAACGGTTTGTTTCAGCATTACTTCCGAATCCTCTTTACTAAATGTACAAGAGATTTTTTTCCGAACACAATTTCGGATTTACTCGCGAGAGACCGTGCCCTGCATTTAGAATAACTAAGCGCCTGCGAACGTTTAAGAAATAGTATATTTCCTTTTGAAAGGTATGTTTTTGATACATGTTTTAAAAGGATTGTGTTCACCAACGACTCGTTATCCTAAAATAGGAAAGAATGTCCCTTTAAGGTAGTGGACCCATTATAGTTACCAATACTTTCTGGTATCATGAACTTACACAGTGTTAACCAAGGTTTCCTAATGGTTTCATTAGGAAACCTCGGTTAACAATGTGAAAGATCATAAGTTCCGAAATGTTGCGGAACTATTACGGCTCCACTACCTTAAGATATTGTTTAACTGAGCTTACGGAGCTTACAGATAACTGAGTAACCAATTCATGAAGGATAAATGCCGTCTATCCAAAGCTTATAACTTGTTAACATTTTATATGGTGTTTAGAAGTTAAGCATCTAGATTTCATTACAAAAAACGTGATTTATTAGGGAAGGTGAAAGGCTAGAGTTTCTGACCTCGAGGACTCAGTAATGGTTCAAGGACCGTGATAAAACATACAAGTAACTAGCCCAGAGCTAACGTGTGTCCCAGCAACCATGACTTTGATGTGCTCGTCTTAAATAAGTCAAACAAACTACTTTTACAAATTAGGCGTCACTTTCGGTCGAAGTCTTGAGATACTACGATAGACCCTATAATATCAGCAAGGGCGTAACTGTCATTTACGCATAAATATGCCATATACACATGTTTAGGTAAAAAAAACAGCAATCCAGATATACCGGTTGTTGAGATGACCAAAACATCGTACTTACATAATTTTCAAGCAGCAGAAATTCTGAATTCACACAACGTTTCCTTTCCGTTTTCTTTCTTTTTTTTTCGGTCCAAAATGTGTCAGAATGGTTCTTTTAATAGTCTTTACAATGTTTTCTAGTTCCGTTGGTCAATCTTTTTACATGTATTTTAAAGATGAAGAAAACGATTTTCAATTTGCTGGAGGCATTACATGAAACAAAAATAACTTATCAAATTATTGGTTTCATACTTAAATGAATTCAAAAGTCTTCTTTGATCTTAATGGTGAAAAATGACGATAAAAGCTTATTTCATGTGCATTTTGAGATCAGTTTATGGAACTATTATGGAAAGTAAATAGCTACGAGCAAAAAGGGTTGTTTCATTTAGATATGAATAAATTTTGAACCAATGAAAACGCTTGTATTTGAAAAAGCAAATCATTCCTTCGTTGCTTATCTTTTTTGAGTCATAATGTTACCATTTTTCAACGTTCGTATAGTCCACCCGGACAAATAACCAGGGAGATTTGCGCAGACAATGACACCACCCCCCCCCCCCCCCCAGCCCCGACCATGAAAGGTTTTCTCATGATGCTCAACTAACGGAGTTTAGTGTTCTTAAAATAGAAAATTGTTCATTTTTAATCTTACTGAACTTAAACCCTATATTTATTCTTTGTACTTCTATGTTTTATTTCCTTTTACTTTGCATGGTTTTGTAAATCTCGAAGCACAAACAACCATAGTTGACCCTCGTTACATCGATGTTCTCATTTGTTTACAACGTTTTAGGCCAGGGCCGGTAGCTAGGTCAAAGGTCACAGTAATAGGTCACGGTGTAAATATTTATGTCAGCTGATGTTTCAACGATGGGCGACAAAAACCTCGTAACTACAGCTAGAATAAGCAGTGGTTACGAGGTTTTCGTCGTAAAATCGACAACATTTGATACATGCTCGTCATTACCGGGACCTAATTATATATGTCAACTCACTTGTATTGTGGACAACACCTTTCAAAGACCTGGCCGCTAAAGCATTTTTATTACCCTACCATGATTTATACAAATTATAGCGACACACGACGGCCAGTGGTCGACGCCTTCGTAGTATTTTTGTTTTAATTTCGTAAAAAAAACTTACAAACTTAACTGACGGATGTATGAAACAAGTCTTCAACTCTGTATATGCAAGTTACTAGAGATTTCGATATTGTTTGTCAAATGTCTTGTAGTAAAACTACTTTGCAACATTTCTAGGTAATAAAACGTTGCCTGCCAACAAATCAAAATACACATGTAACTAACAAGTGGCACAAAATGGTTGGTCGACGGACAAATATATTGAAAAGCAATTCTTCTAATCCAGTGAAGTTTTCTTGAAAATGTGTACTCGTAAAGAAATAGTTCGATCTGCTGCTACTTTTTTGCAATTTTGATAAGTCGAACTTCTGTTTTCTCGAACAAATTAGCAGGTGTTCAAGCTAATAGAATTTGTTCTGTTATCCTAGGTGCATGAAAAACGATTGATACCCATTAGAATTTATCTCTAAGATTGCCCTCTCGACCATTGACAGGGAGCAACTTCTCTTTTGTCTTTGGTGTTTTACCAGCTGCCGAAACACGGTTTCTATAATGCTTTTCGGTGTTTTATCGAGGAATAGCGATAGATTTTCATTTTGACAAACTCAATGCATGCGCAGAGAAATTATCAAGATCTAACTGTGTTTAGGGTGGCACCTTTCTTGTGACGCTTAGTATATAATTAGCCATGTTGTTGAAGGCCGATTGACCAATAAATTATCGTTCTTAAAGTCAATAGCCTTCTGTTGGTATCCAAAATCTCGGACAGTAAACTAAGTTTTCTAAGGGGTCCAATTTACAATCAACTATATTATTTAAGGTAGTGGACCCGAAATAGTTCAGAACCGTTTCTGAAGTAATGAACTTTATCAGTGTTAACCGAGGTTTCCTAATGATTTTCATTAGGGAACCAAGGTCAACATTTTGAAAGTTCATGAGTTCCAAAATACTGCAGAACTATTACGGGTCCACTACTTTAATATATTGATCAATCCTCAGTACCAGGCATGATCATACATGATAAATAGAATTGTCAGTCTTTTGGATTGGCAATAGAATTGTTCGTTGATCGGCGTTATTGGCAATTTATCAAATAATAGTGAATGTATTATTGCCAATTATATTGACCGTGTAATGGCCGCCCCAGTGAATTAACGATCCTTCGCTTAAAAAGAGACCATCTGAAAACTGTTTAATACAATAAATCTGTTAAATTGATCCGAAACAGAAAAGTCATAGAGCCAGGTTGCAAATAAGAATATTGTTGGCGCATTTTTTGTCCAAGAATTTCTATCTAATTGTAATTTCGTATTGAGACAATATCGATAGAAGTTAAATAAGATAAAAGAATCAGTTTTTTTTTTTCGATAACTTTTTCTCTTCCCTCACCCCTCAAAACAAACAAACACATACAAAAAAAGGCAAGTATTTTGGTGTGTGCTTTGATCTGCGGTCCAAATATTTCGAGTTATATGCCTTCGTACTGCAAAGAATAATGACTAGAACGAAGACAACCAATTATGTGTCTACTTCATATGCGATTGTTTCATAATCCTAACTTTGTCTTATAGATTATCTTATATTAGTCTTATATAAAACCTACAACGACAAAAATGCGGTATTAAAATCGAATGTGGTATACTTGTATTTTAAGCAACTTTATACACTAGCTTCGGGCACAAGTGTTGCATTGTCCTTATTAATAAAACTAAACTTGAATACAATAACACATTGGAAACCAATGAAGATTCTTGAGAATTAGAATTAAATGGGCATGGCCATCAATTCAATATGAACAAAATTAGCAATATTTATTACTTCCCTTTAATAAAAAATGCAAACAAGTTCTTTTAAAAGCTATGTCTTCCTGGACCAGTCAGGCGTTCAATTTGAATGTAGTTGTTGATCTTATCTTTTTGGGGATTTAGGAGCGTTTTTGAATGGTTTGAGCGAGTGTTTGGAATGAATGAACGAATGCTGAGTGACTGATTTAGAATGGTTTTGATCGAGGTGAATGTAAATTTCAAAATGTTACTAACTGTATATAGATAGTAGTGTCTTTCATCTCTCAATGTTCATATATATAGTTTGAAAAGCATAGGTTAAAATGTTAAAAGGTAACATACCTTTTACGCTCAAGGCCTTTAGAGTCATAAATAAACTTTTTTTGACAGTCACTGACCTCACTCTGGCATGCTTATTTCGGCAGGACATTTTCCCCAAAGAAAACAAAACAAAACACATTAGATTTTTTCCACAGAAACGTGTTTTTTAATAAAAAAAAATAAATTTCTATGCATACATGATCTGTCATGAGATTTATGGTTTGGGTTCAAGTCTAGAATAGAAATATTTATGTCAGCTTAAAAACTTTTCTATTATAGACCAGGGCCCAAGGTTATAAAACTTTTTCTCATTCTCAATTCAAAATCTTCTCAAATTTCAATTTGTGATTAAAGCCGTAAAGCCTGTGGAGCGTCTCAAGCCATTCATGGCTTTCTAGTTATTTTATTGTTTACACAACTTCTTCATTTATACATTGATTGTCATGAAATTTAGACAAAATATATCTCATTTGACCATGGCCTTTACTTTGCCATTTGTTGCAATTTATTACTCATTTTAATGTGTTGACATAAAAGATGATATTGATAAGTTGTTATGAATAACAACTTATTAATATTATCTTTTATTTTCGCACGTTTATTTTAATATAAAATTTGAGAAAATTCTCAGGTGAGCCTGAGAAAAGTTTTATAATCTCGGGCCCAGGTTAAGATCGGCTTGCCTCAAAGTAAATCGAGTCACAGATTCTTTTTCCCTTGTAAACATTATTTTTGCATTTATAAACTGTGCGTGACATTTCCAACAATTTCATGTGATGAACATATATTTTGCAGTATTGACAATTATCTAATGTATTACAATTGGTCTTTAATTAAGAATAGAGTCTTTTGGACCGCACGCATCTATAGAGTGCGCAGTGAAGACCCTGATCAGACTGTGCGGCTGATCTGGGCCTTAACATTTGCACTCGAAATATTGTTAGAAATGCAACGTTCTGGCTTATTAAAATACGACAACTATGTTTTCATTATATACAATTTGGCTGAGGTTTCTTATGTACATGTTACTTAAAAAAAAAATCTTAAAAGCTATTCAAATTGGTGAGCTATCAAAGGTTTGATCAGTGGTTACGGTAATATTTCGAAGCAAAATTTTTGTGGTAAAGGCACAGTAGGTAAAAGATAAACTAATCATTTAAATCTTTACGCACAGGCACCACACGGCAATCAAGAGATATTTTGGTGCTAGATCATGATTGAATGAGTCTACAGTCTACGCTAGGCCGCCGTAGAAAATGAAATACAATTTATAAGTTCTGCCCGAATTTGGTACATTTGACCAGTCAAACACTGTCGGATGTCGACAAAATGGTTGTAAAAATAGAAAATAACATCAGCGGGATATGTAGTTACAAAAACATGCTTTGTTTACAAGAATAATACTCAACTTTTGCTAGGGTTCAAAATAAAAGCCCGTAAATTTTCATTGAGAAATTATATTCTTACTTGAACATGTTATGTCAAATCTTTTCATGAATCTAATATTGTGATTTCAACAAGAACAACGTATGCGCATCCCAACTTTAGGACAAAGAAAAGAATCTATATTAAAAAGGGAGCATAAATCTTCAAAAATGTCTTAAGTTGAAAAATATATCTCAATAAAAAAAGAGATATGGCCAAATTTACCAGTAATCGTGCCAAATGTGTGTCCAATGAAAGAACTCGGGACCTCTTGTTCAAGAGACCAACTCTGTACCTTTCGACCACTAATTGATTCTTTTCTCGAAGCAATAAAAAATGTTTGTTGAAACTAATTCCATACATAAACGCGAACGGGAAATACCTCTTGGAGACAAGCTCTGTGTTAAGGATGACAAAACGATGCAGACTGTTTGCAAAAATACCCTGCTTTGCACGTACACATGCGTGCAAAGCGGGGTATAATTTCTGAACAGTTTTCACTGTTTTATCAACCTGATCGCATGGCTAGTTTGACAAGTTATTTCGCGTCTTTAAAAAGACATTGTTACGTTTCATATCCATCAGCTGCAACTCCTTTAATCGTTTAACTGAACTTTGACACGAAGGTTATTGTTCTGTTAGATGACGATAAAAGGTGCACAATGACCGCCATATACACCTGAGATGTTTGAAACATGTTTTAATATACATGTACTCCTATTTTATTAAGGAAAACGTATTCTAACAAAATATATTTTTGGGTGAATTAAACACGTCACAAAACAACAATTAAAATGTGTCATTGTATGGTCCGGACATTACCATGTTGTAGGATCACTTATTTGCATACAAACGAATAAAGCACTATTTGCAGATATGTTGTTGTCGATTGTTGTCTTATATATATTATAATAACCAAAATGACAAAAGTGAGATTATGAAACAATTGATTGTGGTATCAGAATATTCTCTGAGCAAAGCCTTAACCCTTAGTCGCCGTCATAGCGTGTAGCGTGTCGGACTGTCTATTTACAGGTCCCGGGTTCGATCCCCGACGGCGGCACTCATTCTTTCTGACTATTTGTCTATTTGTCTCTCACCAATGGGTTGATAATCGTAGACCTATGTGAGATGACATCTGGAGGCTGGGTAAGGATGTGATGGTTGTACTGGTGAGAGAAATACCAGGGATCCATAATTAGGTGCTCCAGCAGCACGAAATTACCAAAAAAAATGTTGAAAGCGGCGTTTAACTCCATTCAATCAATCAATCTTAACACTTTGTCGACTTTCCCCATTACCATTGTGTACATTGTAACACAAAGACGATGGCACTTTAACGAATTTGGATTTAAGAAAAACAATACATATTTTTTTCTGCATAAAATTCATCATCGCTCTTAATTCTGTGCTTTGTATATCATTTATTCTGTCATAACACACCTTGAAGTGATAATATTTGCACCGAATGTCGTAAATTGATGTTTTCGTAACACTGTAGACATTTTGAAGTTTACCATATATGGAAACGCTGCTTACAGTTCTAACCATTATATAGAGGATATAGTCTGTTACAGTATAAGATCAATTTATATTTCATTGAGTGAACAACAAAAGCTACATAGCTTTTGTTGTTCGCGAAATGAAAGATTCATCGATCTTGCACGGAAAACAGTGGATTGTTCTGTTTTTTCAATGCAAAAATGATGAAAATTTTAGGACAACTTCTCTTAAAATAAGCGCGCTATTTTTCACTCGATTCCTTGGAATGTCATAATGTCACGCGCTTTTTTGAGGGGGGGGGGATATTTTCGAAATTTTGAATGACCATTTCTGTTTTTGAGGGTAGATGGCATTTTCCAAAGTTTGAAGGACCATTCCTGTTTTATAAGGGAAGAGGATATTTTCTAAATTTTGAAAGACCATTCCTGTTTTGAGAGGAGAGGATATTTCTAAATTTAGAATGACCATTCCTGTTTTTGAGGAAAGAGGATATTTTCCAAATTTTGAATGACCATATTTTTGAGGGTAGATGGCATTTTCCAAAGTTTGAAGGACCATTCCTGTTTTATAAGGAAAGAGGATATTTTCTAAATTTTGAAAGACCATTCCTGTTTTGAGAGGAGAGGATATTTCTAAATTTAGAATGACCATTCCTGTTTTTGAGGAAAGAGGATATTTTCCAAATTTTGAATGACCATTCCTGTGGGGTTTTTTTTTTTTAAATCAAAACGCGACTTCTTATTGACCTCTGATAGAGCAAACTTTATATAAACAGCGTTTTCGGATTGTCTCTTTTCGCATGACAGGTCACCTATACATAACGTTTAAGATTAAGCATAAAAGCTTTTCTTGAATAAAATGATCTAATTTTCAGATGAAATAATATTGTTGGAGAAAATCGAATAGGAAAATGTGCAATTAAAAGGCAATACACGTATCTTCTTTCATACAAATATTTTCTACCTTTCTTTCATTGGCATGGTTTTAGATATTTCGGAAGCATGTTTCTTTTTAAGATTGTCTAAAACCTTTTTCTGTAGTATAAAAAAAGTGATTTCAAAATACATGTTATTGTATATTACCTGTACATATCAACAGGTCAGATCAAAGATTAAGTAAGATTATTTAGTAAAAAGCAGGAAGTGTAGGCTAAGATCAGACTGCACATCTTGTGCAGTCTGATCCTTAGTCTATACTGTCCGCCAAAGCTTTCGTATACTTTGAAAGTCGCCTGACAGCATAATAATGGATAAAAGAACACATATGTGACCCGTTACACGAAAAGGGACCATCTGGGAATTCTGTAAAATAAATATTTGAAAAAAAAAGGTTGGGTACTGCATATACCAAACAGATTTCACTTTTCATAAATTCTTTCACAAGGAGATAGTTTGATCATTCTAGATTCCGGAAATAGTCAAAGTGCAAAAGGTTTCGCACTTTACGCACTACCCAGATGGTCCCTTTTCACGTGACGGATCTCTTTTTATTGGAAAATGTAATTGGTATGCACTTCCTAAAGCAATTGTGGAAGGCTTGTTCGGACTATCGTCGATAAACAAAGTTATTGCCTTAATACAAAATACCCAAACCACAATGCAAATGCATGAATGGCTTAAGATTCAACTTTATACCATCCCTGTGCATTTTTGCATGATATAAGATTCTCTGATTGGGCTCTATTGTAACCAAATATCCAAATATCACGTACTCATTATCATCACGGACTCTAATTCTATGTTTAGAGTCCCTGTTATCATTTATGAGATGCAAAGAACTTTTTTTTTATTTATAAAACTAAAGCAGGGAGCATACTGTATGGATACGGGCTGATTCATACATACGTTTGATAGGATTTTAGTGTCATACCTGCATGTATTGAAAATACCGATTTATTGCTAATGAAGTAAATGAAGTTGAAAGAAAGCAAAAATTACACTTATTTCGAAAAAAATCGTTTAGGGTCATTTTGTACGTCCGTAAATATGATGTCTCGTCTTTAAAAAATTATTTCAGGTAGGTATGAAGTGGTTGTTGTTGTTGGTGGTGTTGTTGTTGTTGTTGTTGTTGTTTTACTTTTATCGCCAATTAGATCGTTCGATTTATTATAGACGCCACTAGAAATATGATTATCATAAACGGTCCGAGAAGTTCGTATTAAGACCTTTCTTTCCAAAAACTCTTGTTACGACATTTCGTTAGCCCGTCGAATTTGTTTGCCACTGAAAATGTAATTGTATCAAAACTAAGGGTTGTCACATCAAGATTGATAATAATTGCAAAAACCTCCAATTTTTACGCGATTTTTTTCCACGTTAAAATGCAATAAAAGTCGCAAAACCCGGGCAGTGTGAAAGTATAAAATGCATCATTTAATATGAAAAATTGCAAATTAACAAAGTTGTGTAACAGCATTTACACCGTCGATTCAATTCTAAAACCTCGTAACTACAGCTTGACAAAAGCTATAGTTACGAGGTTTTAGAATTTAACTTGTAGAAACTTTCTTTGAAATCATTTATAATATTTATACGAGGGCAACATCGTAACCATTGTATCTCTAAATAACCAGATTCAATTTTTGGTTTGTCGATCAAAAACTAACTATTCTGCATTCTTTAGCGCAAAAACAGCTCCACGATATAAGTCTGTCAGATAATTAGTGACATCAGTGTCTTTGAGAAACGTTGTTGATGTTGTTTTGTTGTTGTTGGTGGCGGTGGTGTTGGTGGTGTTGTTGCTGCTGCTGCTGCTGTTGCTGTTGCTGTCGTTTATCGTTGTTGTTTTATTTTTATAAACGAGAAAATCGAGCGAAATATCTTGTCACACTTGTGCACGAATCCGCATATTCATTCAATACTGTTTTCATGTACTGGTGGCTCTCCCAATTATTTAAAGATAGAATCTGATTTAAATTCTATCTTTGAAGAACGAAGGTTCTGAGAGGCTCACATTCGTTCGTTCAAAACGCTCGAAAGGCGTTCAAAAACACTCCAAAATAACCCCGAAACGCCACACAACCCTGTTCAATGCAATCAAATATGAGTCTGTGCGTGACATTTTCAGCGATCTCAAACGTGCGCTAAGCAAAGACTGTGGCCAGCCTGTGCAGTCGCACAGTCTGTCCAGACTTTTTGCTATGCGCTCTGTAGAGGTCTTTATATCCCATTACAAGATCAATGAATATTCTTTATACATTGTATGGTTGTCGAGACTCAACAGTGTTTGTCCATCACGCAAACATGAAATTGATTGAAATGTCACGCACGAGCTCATGTACAGTTCTATAATTATATTGGCTTACGTGAATTTTGTTCTTGTTATTAGAATACACTTGCTTTGATCCCCCCCCCCCCAATGCACACAAAAAAAAACGTTTAAAATGGGTGTTTACCAACAGGTAATAAGAGGAGCGTATATCTATTGAAATGAAGAAAGATATACGATAAAGTACTTTTCTTTTCAATCTGTTGATTGAAATGCAAGACGAATATAAATACTTGCATTTTGTGCAACAATGTTTAACTTGTTTTGTAATAATCTATAATATCAAAATGCAAAAAGCGTGAATATCTGTAAATCAATTGAAATAGATATTTCGTATAAAATATTCACTGTGGTTTCAAACATCCTCCCTTCAAATAGTTTAAATTATAGAGGAATGCATGTGCGTCAATGACGTAAATCTAGAGAATTTATTGCCTTATTGTTGCATACCTGTCTTATAATGAGAACGAACTAGGGCACAGAAGAAAAGGAATTTAGTTTAAACATATTTATTTCACATCGATTTGGAAGCAAATTTAAACAACTTAGACTAATCTCTCTCGATTCCGCTTTCCGAAAAAATCTCCAGTACTCGCGCAGAATGTGTGGGTAAATACAAAATCTAGGACTGACAGACGCTCACAGAATTCAAACTCGACACCTTTTGGTCAAGAGGCCGACGCTCTACATCTCGACCACTACTTACTTAGAATACTTCTTTAAAATGCCATGAGATAATGAGGAAAAGCATCTCTAAGTTTTATACTGTACACAATGGCAGATCCAGGATTTCTGTAAAGGGGATTCGAACATACAATTTCCAACAGGGCTTTAAGGCACAGATGTGTTGCGAGTCATAGACTCACAAACAAGTAGTCAGGACACTTATAACTGTCTGATGTGTAAGTCTGGAGGACGATCTGTACAATAAATTAAAAAAAGAATCCCTGGAATTTTCGTTTTCCTTCTATAACACAATCTCCCAATGACAATAAATTTTCCTGGTTGCTGTTCTATATTGTTTACTAGACAAGAGCAAGAAATTTAAAGGCATTTTGCGATGATTTTCTTTTTTCTTTTTTTTTTCATTTTTCAAAGCTTTTTATGCATTTCACGGTAGCAGTTTTTTTTTTAATGAAACGTTTAACTGTCATAAGAATAAGAGTTCCTACATGCGTGAAAAATGGTTTGACGACATTTTCTTTTCGACAAATTTCAAAATTAATTTTATTACATCAAATCGAATATCGAGTATAAACGGCGATCATGCATGCAATTTAGCGGGACTGATTTACAATGAACATCCTAACTGCATAGGTGTGTATTTAGTAATTGCATTCAGAACTAAATTAGCGTATAGAAAGGCCAAAGTTGTGGTAATGTATATTCATTGGTAAACCACGCGCCTATTTTCAAGGTCTGAATGCTTCTAACCAATTATGTTAAGTTTTCAAGTTTGTCCTCAGATTTGTATGTATTCGCCTATGAAACATACGCCTTTTTAACTCATGTTTTTCCTAAACAGATTAAAATTTAGTAAAAAACATTAAAGGCAATAATTTTTCGTTGTCAGCGCAAAATAGAACGCTAATTTGACAGTATGGTTATGGCGTAGTAAGGATAAAACGTTGACGTTCCGATTGAGTACACCCAACCAATCGGAGTACTTGTTATTTGACCACGTGGTTTCGGTTAAACATATTATCAAGGTGCACCATCGATTTGACGTTATATTTGATAAAGCTGCGACACAGGTGCGCCATACTTCATGTTATTTGATACTAGAATATTTCTGCAAACAGTTGGACATTGTGCTGCATTCGTGAACATTTATACTAATTGGAAATTACACTAAAGTGATAGAGCAAATTACTTCTTAAGTGGCAAAAATATATTATCTTATACGTGTCGATAGTTTTTAATCAACAGCATAATATTGTGCAATAATAACACAAATTAAATTAATTGGTTAACATACGAACTGTAAATATGTCTGGAGTATTAAAAAGTCAGCTGACTGTTCCGGGCGAAATGGGGGACGATTACACGGCGTCCATTGAATTTTCAAACGCCTGCCGAGAATTCTACAGAAACAGGGTTAAAGCAACGGAGAGCTTTAAACAGACGATGAGTGAGAGAAATACGCCCACGAAAAGGAGTACATCAATTGATGAAGCGATGGATAGATTGAGAAATGAAATGGTAAGAAAAAAATATTTGCGCTTTCTGTCGCGGTCTCTCTGTCTCTCAGATGCCTGTCCTGCTTTCAATGTGTCACAGCGACACGCACTGTTTGCAAATGATATCCCGCTTTGCACGCAAGTACATGTGCAAAGCGGGATATAATTTGCAAACAGTTCCCACCGTTTCGTCATCCTGAACGTAGGGCTGGAACTACAGACCGATTTAATAGGGTATCTTTCGACATTTAAACGATGCTGCCATGTACTTTATTTTAGGCACTCGTTCGAAAAGTTTCTATCAGGTAGCCCAATGAGTTCCCGCAATATTGGATTAACCCTACGAAAATACAATTTCAGTTTGGCTTTTGACCCGTCATATCGCAACTGAAACTTTGTTGAAAGAATTTTCATCTGGTCTAAATTCGAGAGATTGCAATTGGCATTTAAAGGAGTTTCAAATTGAAGAACATATACACGAGTACTTCACATTTGTACAAGGCATAAAGAAGGGACTGAACATTGTGAAACTTGTTGCAATTGTTTTCTTTATAATGGCTTCCCAAGTCTTGCAAACCCAATGACGGAGGATCGAAGTACTATGTTGTGGCTTTGTTCCTTAATGTTTGAGTGGTTTTCAATTTAAATATATTCATAAAACTATTAGAACTTCTTTAATATATTTGCTATCCTATACACCAAACATAATTCTACATTGATGAAAAGACAGAAAAAATGCCTTATTTCAGTGAACAACCTAAGAAGCGTGTAGAAAATAAAATGTTAGAGCAAGGATTGATGCTGCCGTTGACTGCGAACTTAAGACTGGCTGACCATGATCGATATTTTACGCGATTTTTGGTCAAATGACACCATTCGGCATGACGGATCACACAAATATTTAAATATTTAATATCAAAATAGTCACTTTTGCAACATTATGACACGAAATCCCACTAGGATTGATTTAATTCTCAACACGCACAAATGATTTAGAAAAGGGGATTTTCTGTTACAATAAGACATCGTCCTACTGTGATTAATATCATATTAAGACGGGGGCTCGCGACAAGATATTTTGGAGAAGCTGTGAGGATTATAGCTAATACGATTTCGAAACCAGTTAGAAATCTGGGATGATAGACGGTTTAAAGGCAATTGTTTCACGTTGTTATTTTTGTCTACTATTTTATTATGTAAAACTTGTATTGCAATCTCTATGACAAACTTTAGATTCTGAAACAGTTGCCTGTGGAGTGGTTGAATTTTATACCTTACTTGCATCATACTCATGCAGCGCAGTGAATACTATATGGAAGGCACATGTATTCATTGCAACCGTCTCACCAACATAATTCAGAGGTAACCTGCGACATGAGAATTGAATGAAGAAAATCCAGATTCATCAATATCCGGACACTGAATGTTACTTCATTGAACTGCGCCCAACTATCGGGTACCGGGTTTGATTCCCTGCGGCGGCACATATCCTTTCCCACTTTTCTATGGCTTAGCGCGAAACAGTCGTTACTACCTAAATGCTTGTAGGTAGTTACAACTAATAGCTTCCTATTTCTACAAGAACCAATAAGACGCTTATAATTTCAAGTTTATCAGCGAAATTGCGATTTATTTAGCTTTGTTTTGAATGTAGTTGCGATCTTATCTTTTTAGTGATTTTGTGGCGTTTTTGAATGGTTTGAGTGAGTGTTTGGAATGAATGAATATAGCGCTAGGTGAGCGATTTAGAACGGTCTTGATTAAGATGAGTGCCAATTTTTTTATGTAACATACTGTATTGAGAAAACATCAAGTTCTCCAGCGGCTTATTATGACTGAAAGCTTTTTAAAGCGGCGTCAAACCCCAATGAAACTAACAAGCAAATCGTTGTTGCTTTTCAGGCAAATGGAAAAAAAGACAGTCTTAAATGAAAAGGTTATTATCCAAAAAATCGCTATGTCACTTAGATTTTCAATTTTATTCAAATTTTGTAAAACCTTTCATTTTAACCCGTCATGCATATCGCCAATGATACTCATCTGCGTAAAATTTATGATTTTTTTACCCTTCTAGCATAAACGAATACAATAAGCTTCCTTTCGGGGTTATTTGAGGATAAGTTTCTTATTCGCTTTGTTTGAAGCCCTTTAGTATTTGGGCGTACAAAATATCGTGACTACAGCTTTATTGAAGCTGTAGTCACGAGCTTTTTTGTCGCCCATCGACGAGAATTTATAGTCGATCATCTGTGAGATTCTGAAAATGGTAACTTTATAGACTTGTGCCTGTATTGCGAGGCGCAGGTCTATTTATAATGAGCAAAGGCGAATGATTTATATTTATATTTTTTTTAATCTGATGTTGCTTTTGTAGGTTGAATAACCTCCTTGGTGCGTATATATGAGTATTGACAACATAGTTATTAAAAAATGAAGTACGGTTTGATCTCCTGTTGACGGGATTGATTTCTCATTTTTAAACAGTATTGATTCTAGTTGCACATGTAATGGTCTGTCCTCAAACTCTGACAGCCAGCCTCCATATACAGTTAAACTTCAATAGGTCGAACACCTCGGGGACTCACTAATTTGTTCGAGAGATCGGGAGTTCGACTATTATTTTGGCACAAATTTCAAAATGAATCATTCGGTCTTATAACTTTTAAAGGATAAGCTTAAGTGTGTGTCGTTAAACACGTTATTGTAGGAATCCTTTCCAATTCCATGATTCACCAATGATTTCGTAAAATATAGGAGGGAAATTGCGTGAACAAATCTATAAACCAGCGCAAAGCTAGGGTAGGCGGATATACAGATTAAGGTCAACACAATAACACACTTTAACCATATAAGACAGTAAAAATATTAAAATCCAATTTTCAATTCATTAATGACATGTTAAATAAATGAATAAGGTTTGCAAAGCATTCCAAAACATCCGCGAAACCCGAATAAAACCATCGAGTGGAATTGGTGATCCGGGAAAGCACTTTGTTTAATTGACGATTGTTATCGCGAGATTTTCATTTATCAGAGACCAGAAACAACCTCAATTTTAAATTCGATCTGAAACACCTGCAAAATTCATCTGTAATCGCATACCGGTAGCTTTTGACACGATGAGACGCCATGTTCACTAGGCGCGCGCTGACCTACTTAACGCAGTGACGTCACGCGCTAAGCCTGACTAATCGCAGTATCTTACCTTCAAATAAACCGTCCTTTACGCTCTCGATTACGGAGGAATTTGATGTGCTAACACTTCCTCTACTATAGGAAATAAAGAATCTGTCAAATTTCACTCGCTCGGATTCAAGACGCAATACTTAAGCTTATCTCTAATGCAAATCTTGCATAAAATATGAAAATTATCACAAAGTGCTGAGTGTAACAAGTTTCACCTTACGTACACTTTCGTGCGCGATTTCATTCGCACCAAATGTATTGGTATCAGGTTTAGGGTTAGGTAAACAAGACTTAATTGGTGATCAAACAATATCAGACCCCCTATTGCCAGTTATCTTCCTATTTAAGCCATTTGACCTGATTTTAAACTTTCATCGTGACGAAGGGGTAATTGATAGCTATTACTTTGTGATAAAAGCGGACATTTTGAACGTTTGGGCTACATAAGCGACTCTACCACATATTTCAAAATAAAAAAAAATACTTCAATTTGAGAATAGAAAAATTACTTATATTTCAGAATAAAAAAAAAAAACTTATCTCTATAAAGTGGAAGTATGCACAATTTACCAAACTGGAAACGCATTTGTTATGATAAAAAAGGAAAAATAACAAAAGAAATACTTCCTAAAATGATTTTCTCAATTTCATTTATAAAATTTTTCTTCATTTAAAAAAAAAAACAAACAAATTTTGTACACAAGTTGAAGTGGAACATCATTAAACTTTGACCTTTGACAACACCCGTTTTGACGGACAGTTCGGTAGGCATGTCCTCTCACATAATTTGTAGTTCATCAGAGCGGCTATGATGAAAAGGTAATTTGTCGTCAACATATGACCAGGTCAGCCAGGCCCTGTGGCGATCTGGGTCCATTTAAACCATTTCCGAAATGTTACACCTATACTGTTTATCCAACTATTGACCTTTCCCCCCGGAAAGAGATCGTTTAATATCCATTTCAGCTTGTGCAAATATCAAGCAATATGTCCTTGCAAAGAAAAGACTCGGATCAGCCTGTGCAAAAACACAGGCTGATAAGAGTCTTAGCTTTGTCCCCAGGCTGACAAAACCATATATAAATACGCGTTGATATTGACATAATTGACGACTAGCGAGCCATTCAAAATTGCGTCTTCGCTGAACACGTCAAAGCAGTTTTGATAATCACCGGCTAACCGGAGTATCACCCCACCCCAACTCCAATCGATTTGAGTCGTAACGATTGACTATGTGGATAGGTATATGTAACGATTGACTATGTGGATAGGTATATGTACACGATTTAAGAGTAACGAACCTTTCAAAATGCACTGTAAGGATATCAAGGACTAATTGCATCTTCGCTTCACACAATAAAGCAGTTTGTAGGGATGACATCAAGTGGTTATTAAGAATGGAGGATTTTCCCATTCTGTCCCAATTTTACGTGTTTTGATTCAAAATTCTTCCTATCACATGCATTTGGCCCGGTTTCTGAAATCCTATGAACAATACAAGGTAAAGGTTTTGGAGGAGGGACCTTAATGGTCTGAGATGGGACCTGTGATATCGCCCATTATGTTGTGATGTTACACAATGTAAACACCAATTTCCGCCATGTTATCACGGGGGATGAAAGACCCTTCAATGTCCGAACATGGACAATAATGGTCAAGCTAGCCAATTGTAAACTAATTATTGTCAAGAGAACCGTGTTCCCGGCTTATTGACCTTTGGATGTCGCCCACCAGCGGCCTGACCACTCCAACCCCACGTCTAATTAAAATAACCTTTAAGGAGACTTAAATGCCACTCTCAGTGTGCTTTCATCAGAAGATTTACGAACGGGTAATGCAAGAAATAAAGTATAAAAACCCATGCTCTTTTGATTGTAGATTACGTAAATCAACCCGAAGCATATCAAAAACTTTGTTATTTGTCCCTTGTATTCTTTATGCTTAGATTTAAATGAAAAATGGAGATATAGAAACCTTTTACGTTTCAAAAAATGGTCCTGTATTTGTATGGATCGCCTTAAATGTTTAAAACTGTTTTAATAGATCTTCCAAGAATCATATTAGCCTATTGCCATTGCACTCTTATACAAAAGACAAAAATCTAAATTAGGAATGGCTTTTTGAACTTCTCTAGTTATAGCTGGTTTACATATTTTGACGTCATTATTGGTACCTTGACTTCAGAACCATTGTGTTAGCTTTATCTCTATAACAATGATGCCCTGCTGGGTACCATGCTTATCAATTAACCCAACACCTGTAGCATAATTGTCGTCTGCCTTATCTCATATCTAGTACTTCCCACCTAGATATTACTGGGGCATCCAACTATGCTTACCTTTCGCAATCATTTCTTGCTTCCATCTGCGCATCGTAATATTGGCTTCTATAGTCGCGAGTCCCCTTTACTTTGTTGTAATGGCTCCGTCTTGTTTTCTTTTCATATTGAAATGGTTAGCACCACGTCTTTTTAATCAATATGTCGTTCGAGTTGATATCTTGGTTTAAGTAAACGAAAGTGATTTTTTTAAATTTGCAAAATCAAAAATACCCGATTGCGCTATCCCTCTGGACTCTGTGATTACCAAAATGCATTCCTATAGTATCGTTCAATTCATTTACACGAGTTTCTTTAAATTATGATAGAGAGGGGTTTTATTCAAAGAAAAATCTTGTATTGTACTGCTTTTGAAACACAAACAAAGCTTTAGAAAAAGAAAAACAAGACATCATATCTAAATCGACTGTCATAAATGATGTCGAAAGATGTTCATGGTAGTGATTTAAAGCCAAAGGGTTGGCAATCTGTACTCTATCAACGCTAGTCATTGTGTGTTTGTTATCAATCGTATCTAGATCTGAATCTACAGCCTGGTTTTGTTGTCAGTTTGGTCATTATCGGGCCGATACACACAACAACAAACATGGATATCGCTTTGACAGATCTCGCCGCAACCTTTGTGGGGGAATTTTTGTACATTTTTAATACATTTGTGTAGTTGCAATTCAAATTAAAGCTTTAACAACTTAATTTGACGTTAATAAGGATGAAACCAAATAGGCGATATAGAATTTGTCTGATTATAGAGAAATTTATTAGAGATTGAATAAAAGCATTGATATTCATACTCTGAATCCATTCAGTCTAGAACATAATTCGATCTAATGCTCTCTGAAACTGAAAAGAAGTCAGATAAATGAGCCTATGTGTGAGATTTCCAACAATTTCAAATGTGTACAAAGCAAAAACTCTCGCCAGACTGTGCATTCGCACAGTCTGACCACAGTCTTCACTGTGCGATTAAAAAAGGTAGAAAAGGTCTTAAAGTATCTGTAGACAGTTAGACAATCTTCTAGTGATAATATGTACTTGCATAGACTGCTTGATGTTTTCACATCACGCATATATCACATTGTTGTTATTGTCACGCACAGGCTCAAATATAATAAAATTTGGAGCTTTACCTTATCATAGTTTGTCTAATTCATTTCTATTAAACAACAAATTCAATGATAACTTTTTTGAAGATATTGGGATTTTTGGAACAAAATGGTGTATCTTCAGCTTGAATAAAGCTTGAGATACGATATTTTTGAAGTCCAAAAACATGACGAGCCCTTTAAAACATGACTCGGCTGACATCTTCAATTGTTTCTTTACAAACAAGGAAAACGTCCCTATCAATAGTTTCAATGCAGCTTTAGTCAACTCCGCGGCGATTCAATTTAAAGTAATGAATAGTTATATTATGTCTTTGAGGTCTCAAAGAAGCGCTACCTTGTGTCAAAAAGATTATAATCAGTTACTTTAATCAGGTGTCTTGTCAAAGAAACATTCTGTAATAGTCGACCTGTGATCATATGTAATGAACTTTGATGACAGGCTTTTGACAATTACCGTGCTTAGTGGGGGTTCAGTCTTTTTTTTTTTATAACTGGTGTGAATAGTTTTTCATAAACAATATAATTTGTTAGATAACATATTCTTAATCCAAAATGGCCATTCTTCCTTATTATATGTGTGAAATCTCAGAGTTCGACACTAATGGGAGTCCGAGACTCCTTGTTTACTAGTTGAACTCCTTCCATTTGGAAGTAAGGAGTCCAATGGACTCCGATGGTAATATTACAATATTTTGAAAAACAAATGGACAGAGCAGTGTCCTTTCTAACATTTGCCAAAACTGTATATTTTCACTACAAAAGATGTTGAAGAAAACAACTGCTTGCATCCTGTAGTGTTTTGAGAAAAAAACACATCTTTGGTAGAACATTGTGGTAAAGAAGAAATTGCTTATAACAAGCAATTTCTTCTTTTCCAGAATTTTCTCCCATTATGAAAATTTGGACTCCTTATTTTGAGCTTGGACTTCTTGATTTCAAGTGTTAGGAGTCCAATTGACTCCTGAATCTCAGAAGTTAGTGTCGACCCCTGGACTCTCTTTTTTGAAATATCGCTGGTTTACAATTACTGGGTCCCTTTATCCTTTTCCTATATTTGTGTTACGGCACCTCGGCGTTCAGTGATGCGTTACGGATGATATGTAACGCCAAAAGTTAGCAAGGTTTTAGACATGCCGAGTTATCTGCTTATTACAAGTATTTGAAACACATTTTTACGTTATAAAATATCAGGGATTTTGGTTTAAACATCCTGGCGATTTGTTGTATATTGCCGTGTCCCACACGGAGTTTTGCCGAACGTCCTCCCTTCCAAAAACAAACAGGCCATTGTTACTATCTACACAAAATACAAACAAATATGAACAAAAGCTTAACTGTAAAATCTGTCATATCATCGTGTTGATTTAACAAAGAATGATAAATGATGAGACATTATGTTCTATAAAGCAAACAAAGTGTTTATCCCATCATCTTTGTGCACACAAGCATATCGCCATCAAAAATCCCACGTCATGATCCAAATCCGAATGGTCAAGTTTAAACCGGTATTTACAAACTAGTTGTCGCTGGAATAAACAACATAAACATAAAGCAAAGCTGTTTGATAGTTGCGTTGCTTTATTTGAGCATTCTCTTGCTATTCGCGCTTTATTACTGCCGTGTACAAAGCTTTGACAGACAGTATAGACAAGATCAGTCTGCACATATGTGCAGTCTGATATTTTCTATACTTTCTGTCCTTTTTTTTTTACTATTTCACTGGAACAAAGCTTGAAACTGAGTGGTTGCAATGTCCCCATTGTTGACAGTTTATTCAAAATGAAAATTTGAATTCCGCAGGATAAGAGTTAGCAATGTTGGGAAGACTTGTAAAATGTAGAATAAGCAGAATAAAAAAGGGAACTTCTTTTGAAAAAAAAAAAAAAACGGCTCGGCTATTGGAGGTGCAACGCGGCCCGTTATTTTCAAGCTTTCAACAATTTGATTCTGAGCATAAAACACAATGCACTGCTAATTTGATACGTTAGACTTTTTTTCCAATCATCAGACTTATTAAAAATCAAGTTTATTAGAAAACGATTGGTTTATGCATACAAACACATTAACAAATCCAGCAACGTTATTATTCCTATGCAGGGGATGTTTGTTTTAAAAAGTATCGCCAAATTTAGGTACATTTATAATCTGCTATCTAATCCGAGAATAAATAATTTGCTCAAGAGCGACGTAACCGCTCTCTTAAATCTGTTAGAAGATATAAAACCTCGGTTGACCTTCAGAGGTGCTGCCCACATCGCTATATGTTTTTCTTCGTCCCAATTATTTGCAAAAATATTTGTTGTAATGATATTTTGGTTAAGTATTGCGGTAATCGTCTGTAATTTATTCAAGTTCGTCTAATGGTCGGTTGAGTACCTCTTTCAAAAGATTGCGAAATCTTACTACGCTTCGTAATAATTTATGATTTGAGCCTGAATATGACATTTCCAACAATTTTGTATTTGTGCAAAGCAAAGTCTCTGGCCAGTCTGTGCATCCGAACAGTCTGACCAAAGTCTTTGTTATGCGCTTTGTTGATAGACATGTTCTAAACTCCTCTTAAGAATGTAAGGTAATATTCTTTTTGCACTACATGTCTGTTTTTGCTACCCGGAGTTTAAGCCCTGCGCACATATCAAATTGTTGGAAATGTCATGCACAGGCTCATTTACCTTTTATTTCAGATAACATTATTTCTTCATTTATGTGCTATTGCGAACAATGGGCCTGACTTTCCATTGCCCATTCATTAAAAAATAATTTAGAAAAATTGTTCTTCCTTTCGATGCGTATATCTTTACATTTTGATAGAACTGCCTAAGCTTAGTATTATATTTGGACCTCATATGTCAAGAATTATTTTATTAAGGTAGTGGTTCGGTATTAGTTCCGCAATGTTTCGAAAGTAATGACCTATAACAGTGTTAACCGAGGTTTCCTAATGATTTTCATTAGGAAACCTCGGTTAACATTGTGAAATGTCATACGTTCCGAAATGTTGCGGAACTATTACGGTTTCATCACCTTAAATGATAAATCGACGCCCGCATTTGTTACTTTTAAAAATAATTATCCATGCACTTTCTTGCATTTTCTTATCTTTCGATCAATGTTTATCTACATATATTTTTTATGAAACCAAATTGAACTGAAGTATCTCATCTGTTATAATAATTCGACTTTGATAAACGCTCAACTTTCCCTTTTCCGGTAATATTAATAAAGGATTGAGGTCACCCAGGGTCGTGTTCGTACAACCAACTTAGTAATAGTTAAACGCTAATAATTGAAAATTAAACGATTTAAACAGCCGAAAGGAGGGAGCGTAGCGACCGACTGAGGCTGTTTAAATCGTTTAATTTTCAATTATTAGCGTTTAACTGACTTAGTCTTTTTCCCGCCTTTTGTATTATTGACATCATATTGCACGATTTAAACGGAATAAGCCGGATACATTTTTTACAAGTAAACGCCCCTCTTTTTCCAAATATGGAGTTGTTGAAATATGCACGTAAATATCGAGGCTTTTAAAGAGCTGTTTCCGATGATAAAAGATGCAGTATTGTTTGTTTTTATTGAACTGACAATGACCTCCGACGATGAACGAAAATATGGTATATATCCACTCTGTTTTACAAGTACTTTCGATTTGCTTTTAATTTACTGTATCAGATGTAATAGATTGCATTTTGAAAAATCAGCCAGTAGTTGTTAATCAACAAATTTGTTCATATATAAGGACAAATTAACTTAACCTTACAAAACACCAACTCAAATATGGTAATTCCCGGAGAAGGACGTACTAGTATACTAATCTGTTTAAACAAAGACATTTTATTATTGAAACGATACAAGGTTTCTCGCTTTATAGTTCATACAAAAGCAAAAAAGAACATAAAGGTTTAGTAAGCGAATCAACTATGGGTAGGTGCACAAGCCATTGCGGTGTAACTGCAATAAGGTTGAAATCGGGGTTAAACCACATTCAAACAAAATTGACAAGTCATGTCACGCCAAACCAGGTTAAAATCAGTGAAGAATACTGGGAATGCAACATATGCACGTGTTTTACGATTTTCTCCATTACTTTTCACATGCGCGTTGCTTATTCAAGAGGGGGCAGATTTTAGTATTTACGCATGCGTGGTATAACAAATAAACCTAGACGTATAAATGAAATAATGATCAAAATAAACCTAAGCTGGGTAGTTTACGGAAAATAAACTATCAAAAATTTTAAAAATCCAGCATTCTGATTGGATGATATTGTAGGACAAAGACTAAATGTGATTATAATTGAAAACATAGAGAATAATATTGTTCTTAGTGATCATAAAATATGTTTATATCAAGAGGGCCTTGTTTTTTGTCATTCAAGGTCATGGGTTGAACTGTTGTCCTCCTCCAGGAATTAATATCTTCAAAATAAGCAGTAATTAAAACTTGAGTAATTTGAATTCACAGCCGATAATGAATATATTGCTTCACATATTTAGGTGTTTTGATAAAAAGAAAAAAAAAAAAAAAAAAGAAAAAAAAAATAAACTGCTGCCTCACTATTGCAAGCTTTTTTAGTTGATATGTACGAATGTTAATCGAGAAAACGGACCCTAAACATGCGTATATATTATATTTAGAGTCCTTGGCGAGAATAATGTCAATGAAATTATTTTTGGGTTAATCTTGTAATTCTGTGAATAATTCATGTATATAAGAAAGGAGAAACAACTCTTTAACCTATTCGAATTAAAACGTAAAACCCCAAATCGCCTATTTCACATTACCGATTTTATCTTTAAAAGTTATAAATCAAACATTTCTTAAACTGCAAGTGATAAAGTAAAACTGTCGTGAAGCGGTCTATAATCCTTTGAAGTTTTGTCGTAAAATGTGGCCGGAATGTTAGATATAACCATGATAAAGCAAAGGCCAGCAATTAAACTATCTTTTACGATCCCGGCCTTGTGCCGTGTGAGAAGTCTTGTCAAGTTATGATAGCAAGCTAGACTTTTCTCAAATTAGCCCAGCTACAATAGTCACCTCGATATCGGCGTTTGTGATTTCGTTCTCAGTTTAGTTAGTTTCAGTTTAGCTGAACGCGCAGCCTGACCAGATTAGATACTTTTCGCTCTTCCCATGGGGTATCCTTTCTCTTATAGTGGTCACAAATTATGGGAATGGTCAAGCCGACATTTTACTCTGCAGGGGTCGTGTCATCGATCGATCTCAAATATTTGTTGATTGTCACACTTTGTATTGTAAATCACTTAAAATCGGCTTTTCGTCATAAATCGGGGCTCAGACAGGCACTTATAACGTCTAGTTTCAGAACATTTTATCAATCGAATAAAATTTAAACGACAGATCGGAGTAATTTGCATGCTACAATGGAAAGTGTGCATCAGTTTGAATACCAACAAACACTATGTTGAACAAATTGTTTTTGTTTCATTTGAATGGTGTTTAAAGGAGCTTTCAATATCTTTTTTTCAGTCATAATGCGGCGACAGGGGCGACTTATAATTGATTCCCGACATTCCTCTCATCAAAACTACCGTTATATCCCTTCTTGGCTTTCAGTTGCTACCTCAATTGGGTTTACGATTATAGAAGTATTTCTGGGAATGATTTTTACGCTTAAGTTCTTCTTTTCTTTTTTTTCGCACAACTTCTTTTTTTTTTTTTTTTTTAGATGAGGGACAAAACCTGGCATAAATGATAATTGTAATGGATAGATGTTCTTTAACGGTTAAGATGCTTTTATTGATTGTGATTTTGTCCAAGTTTCAAACTTCACGATTATTCCATGCTAAGATTGAATTACATAGTCAAGTTCCTTCTTTCGACTTAGGATAGAAATAGCAGAGATTTCTGGTGAATTCGTTCAGAAACTATTTTTGTCCAATATGTTGTCATTTTAATACCATCTTTTCCCATGAAAAACATTGCAAACAATGCATGCTCCATTATTATAATACACTTATAATAAGTGCAAATTGCTTTCAAATGCGAGAAAAGAGAAACATGATCACGTTTTGATAGTATTGTTATTCATTGAAAAAAGGACAAGATATCGTACCAAAGTCAACTTTTTGACATGAAATAATGTAATATAATTTGCTGTAAATGCCTTGAATTACAATGCACCGAAGTTGATAAAAATGCTTCCCGCTGTCTGCCATTTTGAAGCTGTCTGTAGAGCAGGAATATACCGTGTTCAGCCCTGCGTTCAGGATGACAAAGCAGTGTAAAAAAGTTTTCCAATTATACCCCGCTTTGCACGCAAGTGCAGGTGCAAAGCGGGTTATAATTGGAAAACTGTTTGCACCGTTTTGTGATTCTTAAGCGCAGAACAGAGAAATTTAAACATTTTATTCTAGATCATCTACTGTTCATATCGAGTGGTCAGTGCAACACTAATTTAAGTGCCTAAGAATATATTGGCACTTACAATAGTATTGCGCTAACCTCTCGATATGTTGTGCACAACCATATTTCCGGCATATTGAGAGAAAAATCAAAGAAGATCCAAACGTGACCATTATTGAATAGATCCATCATAAATTGATTTCGAGTATCTTCAATCGACATTAAACTCAAAATCCTAAGTGTCAGGCTTCAACTTGTTTTGAAAGAAAACTTTCTAAAACCCATTTACAACAAATTATCTAGGTCTTGCTTCGTCATCGACAGTAATTGAACCCCGGGTCACATGGAGTTTTTGTTCAATACTATCTTATTTACGACACCTTTACTTATTGACACCGCTAGTGAAATGAGATTAAGTCAATGTTTAGAATTCAAATTTGCAAACGTTCATCATAGATAAGCACGGTACATTTGTTGTTGTAGTTGTTTTAAGAGAAAGAGGCTTTGCTAGAAGGGCATGCAACATTCGTTGCAAGCTTTAAATGACTGCATGCATCAACAGACATTGACTAAGCTAAGGCTAAACTGTTTTAGTTTTTGTTGATTAATCACAACAACCCAACCATTAGCACAGCGGCATGTTGTTTCTTTGATACTATTTAGCTATGACGCTGTATGTAGCATGATGTCCTAAGTTATCTTAAATTCCAGTATTTTGTCATTAGATCCCACTTTCTTATTATCTTTAAGCTAAGATTATGATACTGGCTTGGTTATTCGTATGCAAATACATTTTACAGCCTCCCAAATACTTTTCAAACATATGTTCGAAGCAGTGAACAAGTACAAATTGCAGAATTTGAGATGACCGGTCAAAGTTTGGGTTAACAAGCCAAACATTGTAATTAGAACTTATCCAACCTAAAATTACGATATTTGACCACCAGTCGACGATATATCTTTGTTTGGAGACCAAAATATCGTATCTACAGCTTGAATAAGCTGTAGATACGATGTTTTGTCGCCAAAACTACGATATACTTTGAATACGGTAGGTAGGTGTAAACTTTGCACTTTAGGCGTGAACGTCTGACCAGGGGCGCATACTTTTGTCCGACCAGTTGAAGTCATTTGGTACAAATACAACGATTCTATTGGGTGTGCAATTATGAACGACGATCTAATGTTGATGCATCCAGACACTAAACTATGCACTTTTGGTGCAGTTAAACCTGGCCCGGGGCTGGGGACGGGACGGAGAGTGTACCCTTCGTCTTCGTTTGGATATCAAATTAATTGAAATATTCAAATTGGTTTCAAAATTATTTCTTAGCTTTATAGAAATGGAGAATTATTGCCACTGAATAGTTCTCCAATCCCATATATGGATATATGGATTACAGTGCTATATGCCCCAGTCTTTTGATGCCTTGGGTGCTCCAGACGCCGCGATATAACTGAAATAATGTTGAAAGCGGCGTAAAACTCCATTCAATCAATCAACCAATCTTTAGATGCCTTGCCAAATTTCAACTTACTATTTCTGTTCAGGGCATATTTCTGCTACACACGAAGTTTTGGCAGCTAGCATATACTAAGATCAGCTTGCACAGACGTGCAACCTGATCCTAGCCTTCACTACCTGATTTTAACCTAATTATTGTGGTTGAGCTAATACTACAAAAATCGAATTTGTTTGATACAAACCTTTGGTTCATGAAGAAAAATTGTTTAGTACTAGAAATTAAGTTTGAGATTTGAACATTTAGACAACTCAGAAATAATGCTTCCATTTGGCAAGGGCAAAGAAGACGTCTGTTCTCCTTGTAACTTTTTTTTTCATTTTTGCAATATATTTTATTTCAACTATATCAACAATTCCTTACAAATCTATACAATGCTTATTTGTCAGCTGTTGAGAGGCACTGCGTACAGACCAGTGGAAGGTTCAAGCACCTATAGGCCATCAATAAAGTCGGCATTTTGACACATCGCCTGTGTAACACTGACAGCCCGAGTGTCATACCGATCATAAATCCTTCAACTTTTCCGTCTCTGTTCTGTACCGAAAGCTCTCTTATAAAACTGTCTAATATAAGATTGGTGTGACTAATACTAAATACCTTTTACGGAGAAAGGTGTTCTTAACGACAAGATGACATGCAACTTTCGATGAGATTGAATCTTTGATAGCGATAATTTAAATTGAAGGAGTCTCTAGTTTCGACCGTTTACAACAGAACTGAATACAATGCTGCGAAGCGCCCATGATTGCAATCCTTTTGGAGCAAACAATAAATTCGTTTAAAGGTGCAATGTACCATACCATTACTAGAGAGCTCGCAAGATCTTCGTTAATATTATGATAATATATATTATCGTGCAGAATTCGAGATTAAACGGCAACTGCTGTATTGTTCGCTAACAATTATGTTGATTAAATTAATTTCGTCGACAAAATAATTCTATAGTACACACATGTACTAGGTATTCTTCATTCAAGAATTTACCTTCAGTGCATCGAGGAAGAAATTGATCAAATAATTAGTCTGCACATATTATATTATAGCAAAATATTTCGTTATCTAGTTTTTGCTTACACCTTCAAATGCCTTTCACGTTTTATCAATCAGGACTTTGAAATATCGGTTTGCTACATCTTTGTACGGATTTTTTTATGAATAGAGATTCGGAATCTTTAAATAATTTTGAAATCAAATCGTACGATATCGTTTTTAACCGTTTCGTTATCTATTTATATGTTTTAGTAAGTGATCAAAAGTCGATTTTGTCTATACGAGTATAGACAAAATTTACATTTGATCACTTACTGTATATGATGATGACCCGACACCACTCGATAACAGACTGAATTTGATAACAACAGTTAAGTTGTTTACTTGAAGATGAGCGCACTTTCGTCTAAATTTCTGTAATTTAAGAAATTTTCACCCATTATAACACATTAACAGGTGTTTTTTAACTGCAATTTGACCCCCATCTCACGTGGCAATAATACCCCTCATTATCATAACAGGTTCTTTTTTAAAAAGAATTTGATCAGCGTGATACTCGTATCACGTGCACAGCAGGGGGTTGCACGTGGTGTTTGATTTTAAATTTTGCCCTTTATTGAAGAAGTCATAAGAAAAAAGAGAATAACTTTGAATCCAAAGAGTAAAGCGGCTTTAACCACATTCCCCCATATCAATGGATCAGTGCAAAACGGTCGTGACTGTTCTTAAATTTATAGGTAGTTTCAACTGTTTCCCGATGGCCTACTCAATTTGTATATGTCCCCTTTTCGAATTTATACAGTGTTAGTAAGTTTTTTTATCATGAATCGAAGCAATTTTCTTTTCGTCTTATTAATCGAACGTTTCAAAATACTTATCTGTCTTTTTTTCTATTTCCAGGCATCTTTAATGGATCAAGATCTATCGCTGATGAAGCAACTTCTAACTCTAAACGAGGCTATAGAGGAACTGAAAGTAAAACGCCTGTACCACGTGAGCAAAGATTCACTACGGGCCAGCTCTCAGGAATTACACGTCAGCGATTGGTCAATTTCTGAGACTGACATGTACGACACGGACGAGGAATGTGAAAAGACACTAAAATGTGTGAAAGATAGACTATCTACGTCGTCAATACCAGTACCAGTAAATAAATCATCAAACTCTATAGATTCAAGTCTAAATGGTGAATATCGTAGACAATCTGACATTACTATCATGGTGAACGGATCACCGGTTAAAGTTCACCACGGACAACAAAGTTCGGTCGATTCCGGTTACGGGGACGACAGTGATTCGTTTAAACAAATTTATACCGGACCTCTGGAAGTTGATTTATGAGTGTGTGTTTGTTCTATTCTGTTCTGTATCAAAGTTCGTCCAATCCCGATATAGAACAGAAGTCGAACGCTCATTGACTAAGATCAACGTAAGATCAACGTAAGATGAACGTATAAAATGCAATAAACGTGGAATTAGATCACCAGTATATTGTGTATCAAACTCATGTTATCATCCGATCATTGACAGACCGGCCAGCTCCGGGATGTACCAAATGTGCCAAAATGTTGTGTTGTTCGCCAGTAATACAGAAATATATGGTAAATTTTAAACATTAACATTTTTTATGCCCCCGCTTCGATAGATCAGGTGCATATTGTTTTGCCGTTGTCCGTCCGTCCGTCCGTCCGTCTGTCTGTCTGCAAAACTTAAACAAAAAAACTTGACATTCTAATTACTTCAAGGCTAACATTACCAATTACTTCAAGGCTATTCAAGATTCCATGCTCATATTTTGTATGATGATAGATATCAATGATATGCACTTATTCAAATATCTTGATAGATATCAGCCAATACCTACATTCCCTCGAACTTTCGAATACAATTGTTCAAAATATCAAAAGTGCCGTCTATACTATCAAAGAGGATGCTGATATACTCAGAGTCTTAAGGGGTTTAACGCCATTCTTGGGTTCTTTTCTCTGATTAAAACTTACAACAAAAGATTCGTGGATTTATTGTTGAAATATTTAAATTTCACATCCAAATTTTACCGATTCTATAATTGGCTATTTTTCTTTCTTTTCAGTGACCAGAATACCAAAAATGCATTTCGTGGTTCGGTTACCAACAAACACCGTTGCCACAGTAACTATTTTCCACACAACCCAGATACCCCTGTTATTACGACAAAAATGAAGAACTTTGGAAAAACGAAATGAAAAAGGACATTACCAGCAAAACCAACACGTGTAGAAACATTTCCAGTGTATCAATCTATGCTGCAAAATTATTTGTCTTGACTGTTCGAAAAAGAATGAAAAGGAAAATAACCAAAAGAAACAATCTCAAAAGAAAAACGCAGCCTTTAAAGATGGAATATTTAGATGGAATTACTTTTCTTTTAATCTTGATTAGATCGATTCATTCGTGTTATATCATTTATGATATAAACTGGTTTGCCTCTTTAAACAATATATAGTCACATTGTTTTGAATACAAAATAGATGTTAAAGATACAGAAAAAAATGAATTTTAATTGTTTCGTAAATCAATTTGTGACTATAATTCTTTTAAAAAAGATCTAAATCAATGTTTAATATGATGTAATTTTTGACCTGTCGTGTGAATATGATATAAAATCTGCCCTTTGTTAATACTTAATAGAAACAATAACACAGTAGTAACCGATTCCGCTTTATTATCTGACATTATTGTATTAATGCTATTGAGTTAAGTGGATTTATCAAGTTGCAGAAATATTTTTATCTTTGCCCATCGCCTGTTTATCGAAATTGTAGATTGGTCCAAATTTGAAAGGATTACAGACGACAAAGAAGAGAGCGTGCAATTTGAAAAGTCTTGAACAATCTATTTGGTATAATTTCAAGCAATTTCTTCTTTCTGACACAATATTTTCTCAAGTAAAACATGCATAGGGGCGTAAACATGGGCTATGAAGAAAAGAGATAATCCATAGCCTAATGTCCTTATGTTATGAAAATATGGCTTAGATCGGCAAAATAGAACTTGCAAATACCTAGTTTTGAAGGGGTCATATTGAAAAAAAAATCATTAAAATGCCCTAAAAAATTCATTTCAATGAAGAGAATCATTTAATGTTGAAAGCAATATGTCGATGAGGGACCATGGCGTTTGTTTCGTCCTTGCAATGCTTAAAGAATAGGTCGAGGTCACGGGAACAAAAATTAACCAATCATAATGGGTCACGTGAAAACCGGAGAACGTCGATGACGTCACAGTGTGGGAAGAGTGCCAGTCTAGGACTGTAATTCTAGTCATATTAGTCTAGACCCTTATCCTGCTGATTCTAAAATTTGCGTTTGACAAATTGCCAGTTTTTAGAAAATTCGACGTTTTTGTGATTTTTTTTCTGGGAAAAAATTAAGAAGAGATTAGACAGCGTAGACTAGGATCAGTCTGCACGTCTTTGCGACGTGAAGGCTTATCTAGGTCTACACTACCTAGAAAAATCACCGTGTCGTGCAGGAATGTATCGTGCAAAGCGTGATAAGGGTAATTATTGTGTACCAGTAAATGAGAAAATTGGACTGTGAGTTATGATATAAAACGTAAACACTACCAAAAAGTTCAAAATGAGATTTTTCAATTGCAAAATATAAATACTTTTTAACTTTTGGTGGATCTTGAGCCCAGATATATTTTGAATAATAATTGTACACTTTCTGTCGAATGGCGAATCCGTTTTGTAGTAACTTCGTTTAAAAGGAAGCTTATTAGATATTACGCTATCGTGAAATATTTAAAAAAATATCTAACATTATTCAAGTGTCTTTCCTGAGTGCAGGATGCAAAATGTTTGGGAACGTTAAGGAATCGTACCCTGCTTTGCTTGCGCAAAGCTGTGTAAACTATTTCTAAACGTTGCTCGAACGTTGCCATCTTGAACACAGGGCTTGGCTCAAGTCTATTTTCTCATGGATTGGTCGTTCGCTTTGGTAAATAAAACCTCCTTATTTATTCAAAATGTTATTAATGTGTTCATTATAAACCGTGAATATATAATGGATGGAAATAAAAACGATGAAATTTAATATTTTTTCTTTGTGTTCTTGTATTTTATACCAAAAGTCGTTTATGACACAATGCACTCTTTCAGTTTGAGCGCAATTCGATAACGAAAATAGTCACGTGATTTTAGATAAATAGGTCTATAAATTTGTTCTAAAAGTTCATATATCGATGGCACAGTGCGAAATAGTTGTAACTCCCTATATGTTTATAGGGAGATACAACTGTTTCGCGTTGAGACATCGATATTGTAATTTGGCATTCAAAATGACCTAAAACAGCTTGGATAATTTTGTAGGTACCATTTTTTTCCTTTCCATTGTGGATAGATTTTAGCATTGGCCTACAGATTCGGTTGCGCAAATCTTTAAATTCCAAACAAATTTAATGATATATACTAAATATGACGATTCCGCAATGTCGACCAGAGTCTACAAGATGCGCAATGTAGTTGGAAGGTCTACATCTAACAAAGGCTGTTACAAATCGATAAGCGAAAATTGTTAAGGTAGTGGAGCCGTAATAGTTCCACAATGTGTCGGAAGTCATGAATCAATAGTAACCGAGGTTGACATTAGGAAACCTCGGTTAGCATTGTGCAAGATTATGATTTTCGAAATGTTGCGGAACTATTACAGGTCCACAACCGGCGTACAACAAGGCGTATCTAGGACTTTATACGCAGTCTCTGAAGGTGACGACTAACGAATATAAAGGATAAAGGCGATATAAGGACTGTCACAAAAGATGCATGTCCTCTGTCCGCTCCATTTTTTTTTATTTGAGCGTCGGTGATTAATCAAAGCATCGTAACTACAGCTTGAATAAGCTGTGGCTTCGATTTTATGATCATTCATCAACGATACTTTTCATCAGAGGATTATTTCTTTTACGCACTTGCATATATTGCGTAATGGGACTTACGCCCTTGACAATATTAGGAAATCCGGTCATGTGTAGCCTTTGAAAAGTAATGGAGATCTTCATTAGATGTACAAACGCTGTCAATGTCAGCGGATTCGCCAAGCAAAGACTGATGACACCCACTAAATCTTTGCAGATACTGGTGCGTAAATTCGGAATGACCTAATCTTTTTTAGCAATACGACGTCACGAAGTGTAACGTCATTTTGACACTGACAACTCTTCAGATGTAAGTTCCTGTTTCGTGAATTCGTTGATCTTGATGGCATTAAGTTTTATTGGGGTAAACGATTCAATGGATCAATTCTCCTTGTAAGACAGGGCCTACTAAACAAATAATATGAGTCATTTTAATGAAAAAGTAGAGGATACTCGTTTGTTGCAGTATATGATCGATTCATATTTCATGGAGTCAACAACAAAAGCTATAATTTCACGAGTGGCGGAGTCACCAATGAAAATATAGCTTTTGATGTCCACTCAATTAGAAATATATCGATCTTACTTGAAAAACAAACGATTATTCTTTTACGTTTAATGCAAAAATGAGACAAAATATGAACATTTTAGAACAAATTTTCTTAAAGCACATCATTTTACGCGTGATTGCTGTGCAAAGTTTATAGTGACGTCACTTATTGGACTCCGCTTAGATAACCTCAGGTAGGGTGAAACTAACGAAAGCAGGGTTAACGGTTTTTTTTTCATTCACTGGTAAGGCGGTGAGTTTATCAAATGATGAGCTATCGTTATTCCTGGATAATCCTCCGAAAAACATTAAAGAAATAGAGGATAATCGTTTGTTTCAGTGTAAGATCGATTTATATTTCGTTGAGTGAACAACAAAAGATAAATTTTCACGAGTGGCAGTGCCACGAGTGAAAATATAACTTTTGTTGTTCTCGAAATGAAATATGAATCAATCTTACACGAAAAACAAACGATTATTCTATTTCTTTAATGCAAAAAATAGACAAAATGGGAAATTTCTAGGACATATTTTCGTAAAGCGCGTCATTTTGCGCGTGATTGCTATGCAACGTTCATTGTGACGTCACTTATTTCGCCCCGCATAGATGACGTCAGATAGAATGAAATGCACAAAAGCAGGGTATAAGTTTTTGATAATTTCACTGCTTTTGCGGTGAGATTATTAAGTGATAATCTACCTTTATTTCTCGATAAACCACCGAAAAACATTAAAGAATATGATTTCACTCCTTTTATCAGTTTAAACTTGACTATCGTCCCGTTCCCTTCATATTTTTTGCTTAATAAAATCAATCATCCTGGTAAAATGCAAGGGCAAAAGGAAATTGCTGTGCTAGAACTGACCGATGAGTCACATCGGAAACGATTAAGTTGACTCGCTAGAGCATTATCTAACATAAAACTAAATTTGTTAGCAGTTAACAACATCGTAAAATTGACAAGGTGAACAATTTTAGAATGATTTTTGAATTGAATTGAATAAGTGAGATGAGTGAATTTTGACTGAAATTAATGGGAGGTAATCCAATATCACCAATTTTGGTCAAGATGAATAAATTTGGCGATATTTATTACCTCCCTTTAATAAAAAAATAAGCTCGCAAGTTTTTTTTAAATAGCTTCTTATTTCTTAAAGAACTAACCAGACGCATACAATTTCAACTTATGTGAGTGAAATCGCGAGATTTTACTCACTATATTTATTATGAATGAAGTTATTGATCTTGTCTTTTTTGTCATTTTGAGCGTTTTTGAATGGTTTGAGTGAGTGTTTGAAATGAATGAAAGGAAAACTGAGTGAGTGATTGAGAATGTTTTTGATTAAGATTAATGTCAATTTCACGATGTTATTAATTGTATAACAAATTATTGTTTCCATGCTTTCAAATTTGATTTTATTTTTCTGCGTTTTAAGATCAGATAAGTCTACTCTATTTAGGTAGTGGACCCGTAATAGTTCTACAACATTTCAGAAGTAATTAACTTTAACAGTGTTAATCGAAGTTTCCTAATGATTTTCACTAGGAAACCTCGGTCAACATTCTGAAAGTTTATGCACGCCAAAATGTTTTGGACTATTGCTGTTCCACTACCTTAAGAACTACGATAACAAATCCATCTCCATTATTGGGTAAACTCAAGAAAACTCCTATTTCTACTCTCACGTGTGTGGCACTGACTTTTTGAATTTTATTTTACTTGAAACCGTAAGACTGTAAAATGCTTGAAACTTTACAATTTAAATGGATAAAACTAAATATAATTTTATCGTTTTTTTATCAATATTCAAACAAAAGAACCCCTGAAAACGAACTGAATCCACTCCATGCGTAAATATGTACATCGTTGTAGTGAAATGTCTCAACCCAGACAACCTGGCCTTGGCGAAGTCTTAATACAGCGACATTTCCGGCTTGAATGTCCTGATAATCATTGAACGAACCTGCAACACCACCATTTTGAGCCACACTGTCAACCATCAAACGAACCCATAAACGTTCATGTGTCCATCCAGTTGTAGCAGTGAAATGGAAAATATATACCCCATCCACAGGTGCCTTGAAAACGCCTATGGATATAAGAAGATATATTGAGGTGTCAGGACTCCAAAAAGAAAATATTCCTACCAAAACTGTCATTATTCTTTTCCTATAGATGTGATGTAAAATCATTTGGGTTTTATTTACTTAATCAAAGCACGGGAAGTACTGATGGTGGACGATTTTGATGGCATTCTAGACTGACATATTGAAATTCGTTGAGAAAAGAGAAAACATAAATGTAACAAAAATAAGGGAATTTAGGTGATCCAGTCTACAGGCGATTGGTTCACAGTCCAAATTTTGTTTTTTAGCTTGTTATATATTAACAAAAAATGGCAAAACTCAGATTATGTAAAGATCGCCTGTGCTTCAGTCACCGCGATATTACATAACAAGTTGTTAATAGCGGCGTTCATCCCCATACAAACAAAAGACAAAAAAAATGTACATATAAAACACGTGTCGAATAATTTTTGAGACCCGTCTCGAGACTGACTTTCGCCAACTGAAAAGTAATTTAAAACCCGATTGCACCACCACATAGTTACTAGACTGGTTACCATTTCTAATGCCACAAGGTGTTTAGATGTGTACGGTAAAAACAAGTTCAGGAGGCCTAAAACACATATTTCCGGGTAATTACTGCAAGTTGCAATAGTGAAGGCTTGAATCAAAAATATAGTATCTGTCTATACAGTATACAAACATAAATTTTGTTTTTGCTCCAATCTCTCGACAAGCTTACGCGGATCATCTATTCGCCCGGGTTAAAATATTGCAACTTCATTTTGTATTTTAAAGGTGAATTTTCATTATCTGCAATTATAGAAGAATTCTATTATCACACCATTAGAGAAATAAACAATGATTTTGCAGAGAAAAGTCTAAAGGAATACTAAATTGAATTGAATCTAAATGGGCACTACTTTATTTCGAAGTTATTAAGATCCTGCAGGGTGTTCCTTACGTAGTAACACTGGTGAACGAAACGTTCGTTCACCAAAAAATCGTTTCCTTTCACAATTTCGGCTAATGCATCAATCCTTATACCTGAATGTATGCTGTAGCTGTTTCCTACGTTAGTTATGATTTTGTTGTACTTGATTACTTGGTTTAGACCAGCATGTGGTATTTGATAAACGTCAGTATCCTCTAGTATGGCTGTGAATGCTATCTTAGGGGCTGCATTTCTGGTTGTAACCGTGTTTCCTATGAGAAAAAGGGATAACAACGTACGCTTATGTGCATTCATGCAGACAGTTTTTTTTATCGACAACGCGTCTTTCTTAAAATTTTTGATTGATTGATGTTCAACCGTTCAGAATTGTTTTCTTCTTGCTCCTTTTACATCTATTTGTTCCGTGAGGGAATTTGTAAAAAATATTTACCTTGGAACATCAGATTCTGTTGCAATTTAATATAAAGAATACTTTTGAACATTCGTGCATTCTCTTCCTTCTTGATCTTAGTACTATATGCATTGCCATGTTTATGTGATATGTTATGTATGTATGATAAACAAACAAATACATGTATTCTGGTGGTTAAAGAAACTTCATAAATGAAATGAGTATGCATGTGCAAACTTCATAGAAATATGTAACATGTAATATAGGTTTAGTGCTAACATGTCATAGAACTTCCTAAAATGGCCTATTCTTACCTGATCCTCTTGCTTTTCTTCTAAAGCTACTGGCTTCAATATTTCCTTGAATCATATGAACTCTTCCTGGGCTTTCAGATGTCTTGTTGGTTATTTTCATCATAGTTGTAATACGTTTCGCATCTCCACTGTGATCACTATTCTTCTTTGTAAATTGTGCAGTTGTAAACTCATCTTCAAATGATGCAAGTTTGACATCCAACGTATTGATTTCCGAACGTAGTGTTTTACAAATGGCTTTCAAATCCATTATTTCATCATCTTTACGTTCTATTTTCTCTGTTAGGTCTTTTATAAGACTCGCGCGGAGTTCATGCTCATTGACCTAGATATGTTCGAGAATAATCAAACCAAAATTCCGCTATGGTTTTATACTGAAGTTCTCATAGGAAAATTTTTTGATTAACAATTCGCAAAAGAAATTCAAATTGAATTTATGGATCCTTTGCTAGAATAGTTCTGAAAATTGTATCAAACAAACTTCATGTAACTAATTCACAAAAGCAAGTTTATAAAGCTTATACTGTGCATTTCAAATTTGTGTGAGATTCTTATTTTTAAAAATTTGTTTTGAATAAATAAAAAAAGAAATAAGCATCCCTAAATCATTCAACAAAACAAAAACCTTTCTTGTTCGGAAAAGGATCATCACATCTTTAGTTCAAACAGAATCATTTGGAGTATGTGAGATTTGCACACATATTAAGGGATAATAGAATTTCAAAATTCGTCAAGAGAAAAATGAATTTGTATTTTATTGTTCACGATTAGATAATAGGTTGGTATTAAACATTTATTTATAAAGGGTCTTTCTTCCATGCTTCTATCAAACTAAGTAGATTTATGGCATGCTGTGACCAGTTAAATATTTTGCTCGCGTGTGCATTTCTACTAATTATTGGTTACATAAGGATTTTGCATTCGCATATTTTTCTGTAATTCATCTACCAAGTTCTTGGTCTAATGTGCGTATCTATCTGCAATTCATCATTCTATTTCCAGACACTGTATATACATGTACAATGCCAACCATAAGTTGCTCACATTTCAACATTTAAATCTGTCATTAGTTTCGTGGCTTTAGATTGTACATTATGTGTGTGTTTTCCAGATATTCAATTAGTTCTGTACCTGTATTCGTGTCTAAGGCTAACGTACATAAACCAGTTATAGATTCTATTGTGGTGTCTGTTTGTATTTTTGATCATTTACGATTCAAATTGTACGTATCTTTCTGTAATTTAGTAAAAGAGAACAAATATTTTTTGTTCATAACTTGCTTTCATTCATTTTTTATCCACAGACTACATTAATGGGTGCGTTTAATCGTATGTGTGTGCTCAGTATTCGATGATCAGTCACAGTTTCTAAGCTGATTTGAGTCTTTGCCGTTCATTCAGCAGTTCAAGAATCTACCGAAAGAGTTTCCGCGATTTATGAATCAGTTAAAGAATCAACATTTGCATGTATTTCTGCAATTCGTTAATCAGTTACTGTTTCATCTACACTGAAACGAACTTCTAAACGGACACTTAAATTTTGATGCAAAAGAGATATTTCTTTTGGTATGTGAAATGGCAAGAAGTCGAATTGTTTTAGAAAAATAATTCAACGAGAGTCTTCAATTAACATCGACCAGGAAGAGTGTGGGGAAAGCATGAATCTGAAGGGAATTTAGTGGTATCCCCTATCTCAAAATTAACATAAATGGGTTGAGAAATTTTAAACTTTTATGCTTGTACGAGGAAAAAAACTATCACGATGTAATTTTATTCAATAAGTTGATATCTGATACGCAATAACCGTCGAAGTTAGTCACATTTAGAATTCATTTCCAAGTATTTATAAACCCGATTTCTCTAAATCCGCGAAAATGTGCACATTTTATGATTTTCGTAAAGAGGATTATTGTTATTGACCGTTTGCTACAGACACAGATGCCGAAAGTTCGAGCTCATTTTCATTTCCGAATATTCAGAATTGAACGACCTTTCATATAAAAACCAAGAGGTCCACAATGGTCCTAGATAGCTCGAAGTAGGTAGATGATAAAAAGGAGAAAATTTCTACATAAGATCAATACCATGAAAATTTTTCGGCTAAGAGCATAAAGGATTATGCCTTGGCTCAGTCCTTTTATAACATAGGGGCATGTAACAAATGAACTTGATGAAATTCAATCAAATTAAACTATTAAGAAAATGTCCTATCTTGGTGTTTCAGAGAACAAGTTTTAAAGATTTCGTCCTTGTTGTCTATATAAAAAAGGTTGTGGGGGCCATTCAGAGCCCAAACATGAACCAAAGGGCATAATATACGAACAAATTTGGTAAAGGTCCAATAGATTATGCAGCATACCAAAATATAAAGGCTCTCTGCCCTATAATTTCAGGGAAGTAGATTTTTAAAGATTTCGCACTTTGTTTCTATGTAAAAAAGGATACGCCCAGGTGGATCCAAAATTTCAACCCAGTGTTTTGATATGATGATACTTGATAAAGGTCATCTAGATTATGCTACCTACACGAAGGCTTTTTGCCTTATGGTTTCAGAGAAGAGAATTTTTCAAACCTTTATTTTATCTCTTTGTGGAACGATCGTCGAAGCTCGCCACTCGTTCGGAATGCTGTTTTTCTGGACAAATATTTACGTCTTACACTTATTGGGCCGACATCGTGCATATGCGCAACGTTCCATACGATCCAAAACATACAGTATCGTTTAAAAAAATTAAAATCACTCAAAAGCACTACTTGCCGATAGTATATACCTTACTTTAAACCAAGCAAAAATTTTTCATTTTGCTTAATATCTGCTATCTCACTTTTTTGAAGACTAATGCTCACTTCTGACATCAGGAAAAAGTTATTGCGATAGAAATTCCGACTTCTATAAATAGAAACCCCGTTTCGGATGACTTTGTTTTTCTGTTTAGATAAACTGGAAACACTTTAACCGGAATGATATAAAATGAAATTAATCGGAAAGCCTTTATCTTAATATAGTCACAGCGAATGTCAGTTTTTTTTAAGTTCACGATAGTTATATCTTGATGTCAGTAGTGGGCATAGTAGAAGAAAAAATCAAGATACAAGGTACAAATATCACGATGGAATTATTGTGAAAATTTTGACATACGAGATAAAATTTCCTGGAAACTTTATCGTACCGTGATATTGTTTAAATTATCATGATACTGCTATCTAGTATCTCGTGGCAGAAATATGCCACCATAATTTTGGTCTCCACTATCGTGTTTCGGACTTACGGCATGATATTAATAATGATTAAAATAATGAAATATTCACAAAATTCAAGATTTCATGTGGTTCAGTAAGGAAAGCAGACGTTTTAGATTCAATAAAAACAGACTCAATCCATGACATTCGAAATACTCGCATAATTCCTGCAAAACGCTCCGAACTTCAAAACGACCCTCTTCATTTATATCGATAAAATCACTTCATTTATTATTGGCTAGGTTGGTATTTGAAGCGTCTGATTGGTCATGAGGACACACAAATATATCCATAGAATAGCTGGCAAATTTTATCAAAGGACTCAAAAACTCATTCAACACATTCTATTTCATTCCGAAAACATTCGAAATCATTCATGAAAATTTCACGATTTTTTTACTATATATATTGTGGCTAGCACCAGCCACATCGACTTTGCTCCGGAAAGAGATATTTTCGAGTTACGACACAGTTGCAATGAAGTTTGCAAAATTTTCTAAAAAATATATATATTAAACCATTTTGTTAACTCACCGAGTCTTCAAGATTCTTGAGTCGGTTTAAAATTTCGCCTTCCACTTCATATAGGGCACCGAAACATAATTTTGGAAGGACAAATCCGATGATAAGCTGTTTTATAGACATCCTATCAATCTTCGTTTTAAGGAAACTATGTGAATATTGTGTAAGATATGAAGATAAGAGCTTTCCATAATTTGTCACGAGAAAATTGTTTTGTATTGCATACAACTAGCAAAGCTAGGGTCTCAAGAGAAGTGCTGCTGTAATTCTGGTGTGAGAAGCAACTGGGCCGTGAAAATATGCACCATTCGTAATGATATATCTGCAATAATGTTGAAATTGGCAGTTAACCCCATGCGATCAGAGCATTCGATTAGATTATAAAGTTAATAACATCGTGAAATTGACATTCATCTCAATCGAAACCATTCTAAATCACTCACTCAGCATTCCATTCATTCATTCCAAACACTCACTAAACCTTTCAAAAACGCTCTAAAATCAATTTAGAAAATACGATCAACAACTACATTAACAAAAGGGCCAGGATTGCCCTAAAACGCCAACCTGAACATTATTGGTCCAGTGGAGCTTATCCAAGAAGACCATGCCCAGACATTCATTACTGGGGAGAATCAAAATAAGCCCTGCCGTGCCACGCCCATATTTATAGGCCGATGAAAATTTTGCGAATTTTTTTTGAAAAAGATCGTCCAAAGAACATTCTGGTAAAGTTTCATTGAAATCAGCCCAGTCGTTCAGAAGGAGATGTCGTTCAAAGATTTGGGGGCTTAAATTATGCCCCGCCTTGCCACGCCCATATTTATAGGCCAATCAAAATTTTGCGAATAATCTTTGAAAAGGGTTAACAAAAGAACGTACTGGTAAAGTTTCATTGAAATCGGCCCGGTGGTTTGCATGAGATGTCGGTAAAAGCTTTAGAGGTTCAAAATAAGCCCCGCCCTGCCACGCCCATATCTATAGACAAATTGAAATTTCGCGAACAATTTTAGAAAAGGGTCACCAAAGGAACATTCTGGTAAGGTTTCATTGAAATCGGCCCAGTGGTTCAGGAGAAGAAGAAATTTTAAGATTGTTGACGACGGACGACGCATGACGCACGGCGGACAAAGGACTCATGGTGATCCTAAAAGCCCCCCCTTGAGCACTCTTGAGCAGGTTGTGCTCAGGTGAGCTTATAAAAGATAAAGCAAGAAAAAAAAACGCAATTTTACTATCATAACTGAAATAGTAATTTTCTGATTAGTTCTTGAAGAAATAGAAAGCTGTCTATAGAACTTGTATGGATATTTTATTAAAGGGAGGTAATAAAAATTGCCTTCTTGTTCAGGATGAACAAAATTATAAATAGTGGATTGCCTCCCTTTCATTTCACTCAAAACTCACTCATCTCACTCAAAACTCACTCATCTCACAAAATTCACCAGTACTCGCACCAAAATATTTGTCCCAATTAAAGAAACAAGATTAAAAGACGCTTTCTGGAATCGATCTCGGAACCCCTTTTTCAAATGGCCTACGCTCTCGACCACGAACATCACACATATTTATCATTAAAAATAGTTTTTTACTTACTTTACTTATACCACATATCTTTATCAATGCTTCTTGAAAATCAGTTAATTTATTACCAAGTTGGGTTATAAGCATCAGATGATGCAGATCAAGATTTACCTTCACATATCTATTTGCTTTTGGAGTTTTTTGCCTCTTATATAAGTAGACTTATTCCGTATTCAGTTTTGTATAGTCAATATTATCGTGAAATTGACACTCGTCTATATCAAACTCAGTCTAAACCAATCACTCAGCGATCGTTCATTCCAAACACTCACTCAACCCAATCCAAAACACTCCAATTAAAATAAGGCTCAACAACTATTTTCAATTTTCAAATTGCTTCAAAATCATTCATCTTGGAGGAAGTCAAAGCCGACGTAGGCCTTTCGGGCTGGCGATATGAGCCAGTTGTTTTTACTGTTAAGCGAACTCCATCTGGGTGCCAAATTTACGTGCTTGGATACACTTCCTAGTCAATATTTATTTTGAATATATATATCTGAAAAGGTTAATCATGTGGCAAAGACTATGATTACTCTGCACGTTTTTTGCAGGCTGTACCGCCTGATAAAGTAGGTATATTCTTGGCTCAGCATGACAAGTTTAATTGAGATGTCTTCATCGCAGTCGTAGGTCTATTTAGTAGGAAAACTTAATTATGAATTAAGGAGAATATGTGTTAAAAAATGATAATGGTCTAGAGATATGGACAAAGTATCCCCCCCCCCCCCAAAAAAAAAAAAAAAAAAAAAAAAAATCTTGAACAGTATCTAAGAAATAGGGAAAAATAGGGAAAAGGTGAAATATCAAACAGAAAAAATAGGGGTAAGACTAAACGACGATTAGACAAATTGGAGAAAGCCTGGCGAATGAGTAGGTGATCCGAGGTAGGTCGTTATTCCCGCCCATATCAGTGTTAAATCGTATATTTTTTTCTTTTTTTTTTTCTTTCTTTCTTTCTTTGTAAACTTTCATATCAACAACTTATCAAGATACAAAGGATACAAGAAGAATCGAGAAGTAGAACAAATAAAATCGGTGAAACGAAAATAGAAAGTTACATAAGATGAATCTAAATTTTTATTTCTGTTGCACAACCGCCTTTTTTCGTCGTAACAATGTATGTAAGACCTTGTGCATTGTGTCTATAGGATATATTTTGCATGTTTTAGTTCTTCAAATTTGGGCGTATGAAAAACAAAATATTATTTCTCGTTATTATAATAATTCACAAATTTTGATAGATATGACTTTATTTTTTTTTTTCAATAAGCCTGGTATAAGCGTATCACGACTTTGAAATTTATACGCAGTCTCAGAAGGCGACAACTAAGGAATAAATAGGATAAAGGCAATATCAGAACTGTGACAAAAGATGAATGCTCTCCCCCGCCCCTTTTTATAGCTTGGGCGTTGGCGAATAACCAAAACATCGTAACTACAGCTTGAATAAGCTGTAGTTTCGATGTTATGATCATTCATCAACGATGTTTTTGAACAGAGGATTATTTCTTTTACGCACTTACGTAAATTGCGTAATGGGAGTTACGCCCTAGCCTTGTACAAGGATACGACTTTAGTAACACATGCATATACATTACAATTTTAGCCTTTGCGGGACATTTCCAACAATTTGAAATGCGCGTGAGGTACAAACATTGAGCAGCCTAGACAGCCACTTTATGCAATTAGAAGATTGCCTGGCTGTTTTAGATATTTTAAGATCATTACAACCTCAAAACGCAAAGTATAGGCTTTGGCCAGACTTTGCACACATTTAAAATAGTTAAAAATGTTACGCACAGACCCATTTATAATTCGTGTAATTTGATTTCATTAGAATGAAGTGTCGAGGTATTTGAGCCTGCGAGAGACATTTTCATCAATTTCATGAATACATGATTTGCTGTTTGTATTTTCTACTCTGCAGGGTTGCCTCTGATTTTGAGATTTGTTGTCGTTGTTGTTGTGTTTTTTGTTGCTGGTGCTACTGTTGTTGTTGTTGTTGTTGTTGTTGTTGTTGTTGTTGCAGCAGTAGCTGCTGTGCGAGCGAGTTATTCCTAAGATATGGTCGAACAACCATTGTTTCCAGCAGATAGAAACACGTCGCATTAAAGTCAAAATTCGACCAAAAAGCCATTGTTCTTTAACATGGAGAAAATGAGCGTTAAAACTCGCATCCCTAGAGTTGGGTGGTGTATGGTTGGGTCGTATGCAAAAAAAAATCGTTTTATGCAGTTTACGGATATAACTTTTTCGTCAGACATAAAAAATCTGTTTTGGTTCGTTTTTGTACCATGTATCAAAGTCAAGGCCAGGTTTTCATACCCCAGACAATGTCACTAAGAAAATCTATAGTAATAAAACGTTAATGCACACTAACAGTACATCAATAGATCTATTGTTTGATAAACGTTCATTTTGACAAGATATATCAAAACTGTAAACTTTAAAATGCGTCGCAATAAGTAATAAAGTCAGATGACTTTGCTTTTCTGGTATTTTGTCCCTTCTTTACCCTGTAAACGTTTAGAAACATACCGTATTTCTCCTAATTAACGCTTCCGGTAGCTATACATAACATTGTCAGGGAGCTTTTTATTTAGAATGCATTTTCTTATTTAAAAAAAAGTCATCACAATTAATGTCTTTTGGGCCCTTTTTCCTTTGAATTGAGGTGAAATTCCTCTTAACAATCATTGATATGATTGTTTAGAGGAATTTTATCTCAAATTAGAGAACAAGTCCTAAAAAGTTCCAAATATTTTGGAATTTGAAGTGGGTTTCCTTAGTAAAAAGTGTAAGGGTGCTACTATTTAGGAGGGCGCTTTTATTAGAGGAAATACGTTTCAATAGCTTTTAGAGATGATGCTAAATATATTACTCGTATTCAACAACTGTCGTTCTAGATTTTTCCCTTTTTGGTTTACAGAAAATTACTTTATCGAATTTCCAAGCTTGTTAAAATGAATTTTGAACGAAAATTGAAATTATCGTAGATTAATTTTGTGTGATTTCATTACTAATCCTTGCCATCAAACAAAATCATGGTATGATTTGACCGAATTGAATATATTTGTGGAGCGTTTTGGTCAGTTTTAGAGGGATATCTGAATTATTTCGAAGCGTTTTGAACGAATGAAGTGAGTCTTTTGAAAGCTTTGGATGGAACACTTCAAGCAATGTATGAAATGTTTGAATGTAAAAATTGTGTTCATCGAGACGAGAGTTAATTTTACGACGTTTTTAGTAAAAACCATATCTGTCTTACATGTATATTGATAAGAAAACTAGTATTTTAGGGTTTTTTTTTTTTTTTTTTTTTTTTTTTTTTTTTTTTTTTTTGTTGTTGTTGTTTTATTAATTTTTTTCTTTTTTTTTTATTGATTTTTTTTTTTTTTTTTTTTTTTTTGTTTGTCAAAAATGACACCATCTTATTTTTCGAAATGTTTAGATATGTTTTATCAATTGAAATAGATATGTATATTGAATGACTTCGGACTTAATAGACTCAAACTACTCTTTCTATCTTAGTTTATTGCTGTTGAAAGGAACACGTGCATGAATTAAGTAAGGCTCATGTGTTTGGTTGCATGCAAATTGCATTTTAATATCTCTTATAACTCTTTTTTAGAGTGGCTTTGATAATATGCTATGTTTTAATGTTTATATGTATATGTTGTATGTGAAAGATGAGACATAAATAAACTATTATTATGTCTTTTTTCGTTGTAAATAGATTAAAAAAAATCACCCCAAAAATATTTATCTGAAACAAACATTATTTGATACACAATAAAAATAAAATAATATAAATATTGAATTCATACACATAAATTGATCACTCTTCCCTATATTCGCTAAATAATATTGCCAATTACGTAGATTGGCAATATGATTGATCGAGTATTGGTGATATTGATGAGCAATCTATAATATTGATCACGCGTGGACCCTTTAGGATATATGGTTGATCGAGCATTGGTGGAATTGACGAGCAATCCATTATATTGATCATGCTAGGACGTTCCAGGATTGACAATAAAAATGCAGATTTATCAATAAAATGAGTCAAAATCGTTGACAATGATATTGATTGTGTAAGGATCTCTTGAATTAATTGCTTATTTACGAAATAAAAGCGCGTCGGACTGTCAATCTAGAGGTCTCGGGTTCGATCCCCGACGGCGGTACTCATTCTTTCCGACTATTTGTCTCCCACCAATGGATCAATTAGACCTATGTGGTATAGCAGCTGGAGGCTAGAAAAGAATGTAACGGTAGTACTGGTGGGAGAAATACAAGGGATCCATTGCTAGGTGCTCCAGCCGCGCAATATAACTGAAAAAATATTGAAAGTGGCGTAAAACCCCATTCAAACAAACGAAATAAAAGGCCGTCACCGTGCAGGGTTTGGTTTCAATATTCAATTGTATTCATCATGCAACCACAGATATTTTATCGCCGATCCACAATCGATGAAATAATCATTAAGAAGATTAATATTTCGTCACATAAAAATGTGGTATCGAACCATAAATCAGCTATAGATGACGTTATCAACACGAAATTTAAACTGTAAAACAGGGTTGTTTTAACTTTTATGTTAGTTAACTGGGAGACCAAAAAGACGAAAGCTGTAGGTAAAAAAAATATATATAGCCGTCCTCCGACGAAGTAGAATAATTATTTTATATATTTTCACTAATTATAATAATTAGTGCACTTGCACTTGCAAACCATGTACTTGAACGTTAGAACTTTTGATTTGTTTGTTTGAATCACGTACCCTAAATAATGTATATTGAGAGTCCCTGTTTGAATGGAGTTTTAAGCCGCTTTCAACAATCTTTCAGCAATATCGCGACTGCTTGAGCACCTAAAAATGGATTCCTGGAATTTCTCCCACCAGTACCACTATTACACCCTTTCCTAGATTCCAGGTGCTATTCGACATAGGTCTACGATTATTAAACTATTGGTGAAAGACAAATAATCGTAAAGATTATTAACTCATTGGTGGAAGACAAATAGTCGAAAAGAATGAGCGCCGCTTTCGGAACTCGAACCCGGAACCTCTAGATTGACAGTCCAGGAAACTTTGAAGTTACCACATGAAAATTGTAAGCAAGTGCGTACTTTTACTTTGTAAATGTGAGAACTAAAATATTCATTAAGTAAGTATACATCATTACGAGGAAATTTCCACATTTTACGCTTGGATTTGTATTTTTACGTGTTTGTATGTTTGCACGTCTTCGTTTTGTGATATCTTTAAGACTTGTTTGATTATTTTAGCCTGTGTCTCGATGGCCGAGTGGTTGCGGGTTCGAGCCTTACTACAAGTGGGTATCGAATGGCATGACACTTTACCTACTACAAGTGGTTATCGAATGGCATGACACTTTACAGACACAGTCCAGTCCACTCATTTCTAAAAGACTGCTGACACTAAATAATCAGAGCCCACTGCCAGCTCTCTCTTTAGAGCGCAGAATAATGTATTAGAAAAAAGTATCGTTTAAGCATTTGAAAGTTGCGTCTGAGCTTAATTGGCTATCCCTAGAAAAAGTGAGTAAATGCGAAGCTTTGTGTAGATAAAGCTTAACTGTCGTGCATAGGTTATAATATGCTTAAATTTATAGAGGCAAACTTTAAATGCTCCAATTAATTATCTTTCTTCATTAAGCCCTTAGAGTACGTTAACTAGCCGAGTTGTCTACGTTATGACGTCAATATAGAATAGAGCGTGTCCCATTAAACGTGTGAAGCACGTTATGCCTACGGTAATAGAGAAAAAGATTACGTGTGAAAGTTATAAAGGCTTACAATTGAAACAAAATCTGAACTAGCATCAACCAAGATCAAAGATCGTTCTTTTTTCACACAAATGTTTACCATATATACAATTGCAATTCCTAACATTTTACAATTTGTTTATACTTTAGTGAAATATTAATTGTTATGTTGTTATGTTGTTATGTTATGTTGTGTTATGTTGTGTTGTGTTATGTTATGTTTTGTAATGTTATGTTTTGTTATGTCATGTTAAGCTATGTTATGTTATGCATGTCTAGATAAGGGGGGTGGTGGTGGGAGGGGGGTCAAACCAGTAGTTAATCTTTATTTCACAATGAAACCCTATATTGTGGGTACTCATTTGAATCGTCTCAATGAGACGTTTCAAATGAGAACCAACAACTTATGTTTTTGTAATAACTAATGAAATATTTTAAATTGAAAACCAAAATATCCCCTTTATCTGTAGCTCTGAATTGCCTTTGCATACTGGCTGACCAGGGTTTAGACGATCCTTTTGAATCTTGAATAACTTAATTTCAGCTGTGTGAATGAGGGTATTTGCATTCTGACTGGATGAAAATTAGATTTTATAACTCAGTGAAAACAATTTTGTAACGCAGCCGTTTTGAAAGCTGTGGCGAAAGCAGTCCCATAAGAAATTTGCCAGGTTGTTTGGAAATTGTTACATTTTTGCTACGAAGTATTAAATTACAAGATATGAAAAGAGATTTTTTTTCATTTATGGAGGAATAAAACTAATAAACCAAACCAACTTATGTCGCGGATTCACATAGTATGATAAGGTTTTTAGTTTCATACCTTTGTGAATGTAAAATAAATATTTCCTCATCTCTTAGCTCTATACCATAGCATTACATGTATTTTTGAACTTCGATATCTGAATGACCTTTGCAGTGTTCATATATGGATCTTTACTGGTCTTCCAAAGAAAATCTGAGCAAGTATCTATCTCTAGTCAGCTCCGCAAAGTAAAGATTGGGGTCGGACTCATAGGGGTCCGAAATTACCCCCCCCCACACACACACACACCACCATATAGACCAATAATATAAACTTATATAATTGGTCTATATGATGGTAGGGGGATGTTATTTTGGACCCCTATCTTTATATTATTGGTCTATATCATGGTAGGAGTGGGGGGGGGGGTTAATTTCGGACCCCTATGGTCGGACTGTGCTAAATCAAAGCCAAGTCCTGGGCTGGAGCAAAAGTCAAACCATTGTTAGTTCCATGCACAATCTCAAGGTCTATATATTTGTTTTCCTTTTAAAGGAGCATTTGTCTTTATTTTCTTGATTCTTTTTGTTGAATAATAGAGGCTTCACAGTACATTTCAAATTTTTATTTCACAGCCAAACCAGTGGAAAAAAACTCCAAGATTAAGATTTTCTTTCATACCGATGACGTCACAACGTTGAAAAACGTGTTAATGCACAAAAGTTTTGCAAACGTCTAGAAATGTTACCCCACTCTGTACGTGAATACACGTGCAAAGCAGGGTAACTTTTCTCAAAACGCTTCGCAAACGTCTTCACCTTGAACTCAGTGCCATAAAACACGTTAATTTTTTACTTGACATGTTATGGGGCCGATTGATCTATGACGAATATTCAGAAATCATACACTGCTTCCTATGTAAACCATTTACATAGACAAAGTCAATTGCCGTGATAGCTCAATTTGCTAGAACGCCTGCACAATAGTTTTACGATACATATTTTTACGCGAGTTCGAGACTCGAAAAGACCATTCTTTATCTTTTTTCATTGTTATTGTTTTGGGGTTTTTTTGGTTTTTTTTTTTTTTTTTTTTTGTTTTGTTTTGTTTTGTTTTGTTTTTGCTTTTCTTGAGTTTGTGTGCGTGTCTGTATTTTCTCGAATTTATTTATTCATTATTTTTATTTATGATTTTAATCTAACTTTTATTTGTTTTTGTTTAGTTATTTTATCGTTTAAGTTGGTATTTATAAATACCTATTTAACGACCATTTGCCTCATACTCATTAATACAAACTTATGATTTTTTATTCTTGTATTAAAAAAAGATTTAACATTTGTCTGGCCCCAAAGGCCGTCTATCGCCTTTGAGGTAAATGATTTTTGGGTCTACATTTGCTTATTCATCACATAATCATTTTTTTCTGCAAGCCCCGGGTTTAATAACCGACGGCGGCAGTCCTTCTTTCCGACTATTGACTCCCACTTATGAGTCGATACTCTTAGACCTATGAGGGATAGCAGCTGATGACTAGGAAAGGGTGCTTTGTCAGTACCGGTGAGAGAAATACCAGGAATTCACTGTCGGGTGCTATACAATTGAAAAATTGTTAAGAGCGGCTTATAACCCCATTCAAACAAAACAAACCCATTTCTGAAATAGTGAAAGTGTCTTTCGTCACTCTTTATTTCTTTTTTGGTGAAACAAAATGAAGTTGGCAATAAATTCCAAAAGTATTCCCAAAAACCGGTTTTGGGCGATCGAGATATATAGACAATTTAATGAAGCTGTAGTTATTTGGTTTAAGTTGTCTAACGATGATATAATGAATTTAAAAGAAAAAAAATAGACGATTGGTGTGAGATTCGAACCAGGTCCGCCGACATAAAAGCTAACTGCGCTACCGATACCGCTACGTATCTAAGACATTCACGCACTTATTAAGAGTGATTATACATTTGATTCTGTAGCACGACGTCTGTGAATAAAGCGAAAGTGAACGACATTTAGCGAGGTATTGTCGGAATCGTATTCATGAGCTCATTAGATATGCGTGCATAAAGGTCAGATTCAAGTTAAAATAATCCAACTATACCTGCGTGCTAAGTAGCTTAAAATTTCTAGGTGTCCAAAAATGATTTAGCATTTTGGATGCAGGGTTAATTTAAGTTCTTCGTTGTTTCAGAAATAACGCACATTTTTTTGTTTTGTTTTTTTTTTAAAGGCGTTGTCTCTGGCAATCCGTCGACGTACATATACACGGATTTGTGTCTCATCACACGAAAAAAGACAATTCTCGGAACTCATTAGAATAAATATAAGATCCTAACAGAGGTCAACTAGCAGGCTCATTTTGAAAATGAGGTCGACTAATTTCTCGCTACCAAGAGGGTCCCTTTTCGCTTGACATGTCTCGATTTTTAGCTACCTAGAACAAATGAAAGCTACACCGGTATTACACTGTAAAAAGTCTTCTCTCTAAGTACATGAGTGATTTCAACCACTGAATAGGATACTACTTTAATTTGTTTCAAAACCACGTAACACCGAATCAAATTAATTCAAGCCTATTAATCGTAAATATTTGGCATATTTGTCATACTTAGATTTAAGGATAGTTTCTTACATCAATCGTCTTTGGAAAGAAACTGTCACTAGAATTGGTTCAATTAAGTTCTATGAATTCATAATCAATTTCATTTTTTCCTTTTTCCTTTTAACTCGGTATGTAAAAAAATTCGTTTCATTTTAAACTTTGCATAATAAAAATACTTAAGTGAGTTGAGTCTTTATCAAATTACATGTACGAGGGGTGTTCCAGAAGTTCGTGGACTGGCGTCAACTCTCAAACACTGATGCTAGTATGAATTTATAGATCATATCATCTAAAAGAGTTATCTTTCCTTTACTCACACACCACATCTGATGAATGTACGTCGAATTTAAATCCTTTCAGGCCGACCAAAGACATGCACCGTGTGCCAAGCGGCGCACTCCCCGAGCCGCTAACGTACGTCGTTGACGTCGGGATATTCAAACACAAACTGTTATTCTATCTTCTTCAATAAAATCACCACAGACTTATTATTTTAAAATAAACAATTGCTAAATGTTTCGTTACATAGTCAATGCCCAAATAATATCGCTATAACCAGCCATTGGCAGGCGTCCAAATGTCCTTACATTCTGTCTTGTTATTCTATTACAGCTTTTATAGACATTTGATATTCGTCCTTCATTTAATGTCATAAAAACGTATTCTATCACTTGAATTTCCCAACTTAATAATTCTGTAAGATTTGTTGTGGAATTATCTCTGAGGAAATGTTTAACTGGGTGTCAGTGACAATGCTTTCGATCCTCTGCTCTCACCTTGAATCAATTGCTATTCGTTGGAAAATGCAGCCCGACGTTGTTCTGGTGACTTTAGACAACTGCTACCATCGTCAGTCAGGGCACTTCATTCAAGCAAGAAAAGTGTTTCAACCGATAATGTTTTCCGGAAATACAGTACTATTGTATCAGTATTGAAAAAGTGGGAGCAGTTTATATGACTGTGGGTCGTATTTTTTGATGTTGAAATAACATAATTTATAGACGTTAGGTATGAAAATTAGTCCGTGCTCAACTTGACGTTATGCATGTTTCTATGACAACGCCTGATGAGCGATTAATGTAAATTAATGTGAAAGAAATATTGTCATTAACTCCTTAATGTTTAAAAATTCATTGTGTGCAAATTTCAATGGTTTCTGTCGAACAGTTTTCAGGATATTTAGAAAGTCCATGAATTTCTGGAACAACCCTCATATGTACATCAATATGTGGGCATAAACTTTGTCGTCTGCATTCCGAAGTTGAAAGAGATCGAGTTAGTGTTGTTGGTGTTGTTATATTGTAGTTGCTGTTGTTGTTTTCCACCAAAGTCTGAGAAAATGGTCCAATCTCAAAAAAGATACAGATGTTACTTGTTTTACATTCCTCCATAAAATTATATTATTCAATTCTTATAATTTGATGAAATAAAGAAGAAATAATGAAATAAGTTACGCGTTTTGCAATTGTCAATTGTGAATTCTTCTTTAATGCTTATCGGTGGATTATCCAGAAATAAAGATATATAATCATTTGAAAAAAACTCATCGTCCAATAGGTGAAATTATAAAAGAAAAACTTATTTCCCACTAACGTTAATTTCACTCTATCTGACGTTTTCCAAACGGGGCCCAATAAGTGACGTCATCTTGAACGTTGCATAGCAATCACTTGGCGTATATTAACAAACATTGTTCCAAAATTTTCCCATTTGTCTCATTGCATTGCATTAAAGAAATAGAATATTCGTTTGTTTTTCAATTTTGTGAACAACAAAAGCTATATTATCACTAGTGGCTTCGCCACTTGTTGTTCACTCTTAGAAATATAAATCGATCCAACACTGAAATAAACGATTGTCCTCTATGTAAACGAATTGTCTAATATTACCACTTTCTTGGCGTGTCGGGTTATTTTATCTATTCATTTTACCTTTTTTTCTCAATTTAGTTATTTTATTCATTTTTAAGTTGACTTTATTTTATTACATTTTCGCTTGTTTCTAGCTTTTGGTATTACATAGTAGTACCCTGGCAAAATTGAAGCTCTATCATAGGTTAGCCTTTCTTTTCTAATTACTATATATAAATATATATAAATATATATAAATATATAAATAATTAACCGGTGACGTTTGCCAACATATTCCATTTTCATAAATTACAAAATTTATATATTATATAAATTATTATTATATATAAATTTATATATATATAACCAGTTAAATTATTTGCTAATTTCAGTCTTTTTTTGAGATTTTTGTGAAATATGCTTTTGTAATTTTGTAATTTATGAAAATGGAATATGTTGGCAAACGTCACCGGTTAATTTCATAAATATCTATTTCTTTCAAGCATATTTCACAAAAATCTCAAAAAAGACTGGAATTAGCAAATAATTTAACTGGTTTTACATGGGATACACCATTACTCATACATTCCGTTGATTGCTAATCGATATTATTAATCTCGAATAGCCTTCAAGGTGTCTTAATAGTTTCATTTACATAATATGGGATAAGTTTTTCCAATAGCCCTTTTTTGTGGTACATTATATTAACATTCTTACACCCTTCGTGTTTTTTCAATACATTTTCAAAGTAAAATGATCTAAAATTTAAATTGGGCATCCATCAAAGATCAGTCGGTAGCGCTTTGGCATAAAGGTCAATGGTGGAAGGGTTCGATCCCCGACAGGCGGGTCACCCAAGAGAGCAAATATAATTACGCACATCACGCAGGTGCGTAACAGAAGTAAATGCTATTTCGGAAAAGATCATTTATGTATGATCATTATTGATTATTCACCGACGCTCAAATTAAAGAAAAGGTGAGCGGGACGGAGGACATTCATTTTTTATCACAGTCCATATATCGCCTTTATCCCGTATACTCTATGTTGGTCGCCGTCTGAGTGCGTATGAATTTCAAAATGCTAGTAACGCCTTTCTCTGATTTCTCTTCTTCCAATGGTTGGATAATAATAAAAATATACGGAATGAGCAGAATGAGGATCGAAAAGGACGTTGTGATATAGTTAGGTACATCGTGAAATTGACATTCATCTTAATCAAAACAATTGTAATTCTCTCACTCAGCGCTCCATTTATCCGTTCCAAACACTCACTCAAACCATTTAAAAAAGCTCAAAATTTTCTAAAAACTTAAGATCAATAATTGCATCTGAAATATCGCTAAAGTAAATTATCATTTTTCACTGACTTTAGTGAAATCATAAGCGCCTGATTGGTTCTTGAACAAAGGAAGCTTTTTATAGAACTTGTGTGCAAGTTTTATCAAAGGGAGGTAATAAATATCGCAAATTTGTTCATCATGACCATCTAGGTTGTGCGTAAAATGTCGACCCTTTTCCACTGCTTTTCTCTCATAGACGTGAACGAATCAGAAGTTGTTAATCGAGTGGGAATTTAATCAATCGAGGAGTTCGTCGCCATCAAATTGAAATGAGCCAGTGCTTGACATTTCCAACATACGCAATGCATGACAACAATCAGCCTGCCTAAGTACATAGGTTAATTAGAAGATAATCTGTATGTCTTAAAATACATCGAGACCTTATCTAGTTTCAAAGCGAAAAGTGAAGACTCTGGACGGACTGTGCAGATGCACAAGCTGGCCAGAGTCTTTGCTTTGCGCACGTTTGAAATTGTTGGAAATGTCACGCACAGGCCCAAATAAAAAATATTTTCTGAACTAAAAAATGTCAATAATATTGCCAATCTTTAGGAGTGTCAATAATATTGATCGTGTCACGTGATGAATCGAAAAGTTATTTTGGATCGGTCTGTAGGAACAATGAAAAGGAATAAAAAAGGAAGCCTATAAGAAAATTGAAATTAATACGCATTACAAATCATCCTGGTTTTATTTTAAGCCTGATTGTAGCGACCCCTAACGACAAATCGATGATAAATCAAACTTTTACTTCCTTAAACTGATTATCGATTAATACAATAAGGAAGAACACATAATTCATCAAACTTGAATTTGATTTCCTCTCGTGGCCATTTTAAGATGTTATTGCGCCACTGCGCTCAAGATTAAAGCGTTCGCCAAACTTTTGAAAAATGTCACCCAACTTTACTTGTGTACCCACGTACAAAGCGGATAAACATTTCTAAACATTAGTTAACTTTTTTTGTATCCTGCACGTAGGACTGATCTTGCATGACAGAACGACCGATTTTAAAATCACAACAGGTGTTAGAACGAAAATCCGCTATTTCTGTTTCCTTTCTTAAAAAACGCCGGCAGTTCTAAACCAATAAAATAAACTGGCATGGAAAATTTAAAAGACTATATGCTAAAGAAATGATGTTCGGAAAAAATAAGTAGATTCTGAATTGCTGTGACACCCCCCCCCCCCCCCAAAAAAAAAAAAAAAATGTGTGGTAAAATAACTGATTATATTCAAAGAAAATGTCTTAATTGTGAGAGGTTTGGTGGCAAGCTCTGGCCGCTTGCAGTTTTTAGATGTTTCCTTCTATCGACACATCACACTTTTCTAAAAGTTAAGAAAGTTTTACCCACAGGAAGCCCTTAAATTTTGACTAATTTCAATTACCTGACACGCAATTAGTACAGCCATTTAGATTAAGTTTCGAGATAAAAATGAAATACACAAAACACGTCAAATTTTGTTTATTTTCAAAGACAGGCGTTATCTTAAACGTTATCTTTGTTTAGATAATACTTAATTGGTTATTTTCCAATTAGGTCAGATCGAATAATGTTACGCGGTCACTTGCCAAGTTAAAATCAATTAGATTTGGGACATATTCTGTGCGAAAATTATGACTATCGCGTCATTCTTTATATATCAAATCCCTTTAATTGATAAAAACAAAGACATCGCGTGTCTAAGAATTCTATCATGCATATGCATTCGAAGGGGTGAACAAGAGATGACTTATAAAAAACAATAATTGTAGTAAGTTTGAAAAACCATTCCAGATTCTGAAAACCAAATAGGCGAGCACTCATTCTGATATTAATTTTATCTATAAGAACAAGAGGCAATTTAAGGTCTAGGATACAATATACACGCTAGAATATCCTTCATCAAATATCCTTATATAAGCCCTCGCCAGAATATACAAGCAGGTCAAATCCTTTTCCGCACGGAACTTACTAATGATTCTTCAAAAATCATTTTAAAGATTAAATTGAATCATGTACATGTAGTACTTAATGACGGACTTAATCTCGTGAACAAGAATTGTTCACAAATTCTTGTTCACAGACGGAGAGACGAGTGTACGGATAGACGTACGCCAATATAGATACACAAGTTTAGGTGAGTGATCAAAGGTCAATTTTGTCTATACACTGTATAGACAAAATTGACCGTTGATTGCTCACTCAAAATTGTACATCGATAGCATTCCATTGGAATATATGTCATTTTCTTTTGATATATAGATGCATTCATAATTTCCAAACCGTGGTTATATTTTTTGCAAAAATTTGAGTTTCATGACTTAAAGCTATTTAAAATCGATCAGTCAGTGTCATTGTGACGCATGTTCATATCATAGTAATGTTCGAGCAGTTACAACACAAGCTTCACCAAGATACTGATTGTAGAGATAACATGTGATCGATCGACGTAATTAATCATAATAAACAAGTTCAATAATCAAGTTCGTCACGTAATCTGTAAATTTTACAATCAAATACGCCTTAAGATACAGATTTCAAGAACCCTTGTTGTTCAGCCTATCGTTTGTATCGTCTTTCAAATTGGGTCTAACTAAGATTTTGTAATCATCGGCGAAATCGGACTTCAAATGGGAAAATGCACTAAACCAACCACCAGCGATCAGAGGGGGGTGGGGGTGAGCTATCTAAGTGATAAAGTTAATGGTTTGAATATTTTTAATGGGCAAAACATTGTCGATTGTATAGCTTTACACGGAAAAAGTTTAAATGTAGACCTGCATGAATGTCGATTGGAAAGCTCTAATTTAAGAATATTTGAAGTTGACCTGAATGTCAATTTTATATCCCTACATTGAAAAAGTTTGAATGGAGACCTGAATATCGGTTTGCAAAGCTCTTCATTAAAAAAGATTGAATAAAGACCTAAATGTCGCAAAGCTCTACATGGAAAATATTTGAATGTAGAACTGAATGCCGATGTTACAACTCTTCATTGAAAAAGCTTGAATGTTGACCTCAATGTCGATTGCATATAGCTCTACGTAGAAAAGGTTTAAACGTAGATCTGAGACTCGAATTTATAGCTCTACGTTGAAGAAAAGTTTGAATGTAGACATGAATGTTTCTTTCTGTTCTGTCTAATTTTCTGGATGTTTGGCAATAACTAAGGATGATTATTTTTCAATGCAGGATAGATTTGTCTGTCTCATGGTGAAAAATAAAAGCTACATTTTCTCGGAAATAAAGCTTTTGCTATTCATTCCAAAGCCTCGTTTTCTCGAAAATAAATATTGCGCTTTTCAAAGACGATACCAAATTAAGATACAAAAATCATGTTGATAGAATATAAAAGCTCTAGTTACAATGCTTTTGAATCTGAATGATTATAGACTGAAGCACATGTTTTAGTGGATATCATTTTAGATTAAAACACGACATAGGTGATAGATTGGGAGTAGGATAAACTTGTACATGTGTACTGGTTACAACTTGGAAGATTAACTTAATAACTGTACATTAATATTTCAAATTGAATTCCGAGTTTCAATCTTATATTGATAATCTTACTTCAAAAGTTATGGAATTTATTCAAAACAAACGTAAAAAGCTATTAAATGACCTTGAACATGTACAATGACGGACAGGATGGCTGATTGGCGCACAAAATGACGAAACGCGGGTTTCATACTCTTTTTTTCAGGTAGTATAAAAAACTAATCCACTTAGTCAACACCTTATTTTGAATAAATTATAATTTTACCAGAAAAAAGTTTACTTACACCTTTTCAAGACACGTTTTAGAATTTATTCACAGTTAAGAACATCGTGAAATTGACATTCCTCCATCAAAACCATTCTAAATCGCTCATTCAGCGCTCCATTCATTCATTCTATTAGGTTCTTAAAGAAATAGGAAGTTATCTATAGAATTTGTATGCATATTCTATTAAAGGGAGGTAATCAATATCGCTAATTTTGTTCATCCTGAACAAAATTTGCGATAATTAATTACCTCCGATTAAATTCACCCAAAATATGCTCCACACACTCATTCAATTTCATTCCGAAATCATTCACCTTGACAATTTCACGATGTTGTTAACTGTACAAGACTGCTTCGTCCACAAGGAAAACGGGAAGTTCCAGATATAAGTTGAAAATAGATTATTATTCTAAAAAAAGTGAAAATATAGAAAATGGAGTGCATCTCTTGAATGGAACGTTTTTTGTTTTTTTTTTTTTTTGTTTTGTTTTTTTTTAATTTCATAGTTATTTACAATTTTCCGTATAAAATAAATAATAAAACAGGCTCTAAACAAGTGCATGTTTATTTGGAATTAGGTGAATGGTATTTCATTTGATCGTGAACAACCTTGAAATTTCCATCCATGTGATCGATAAGAGCACGGCAAATTGTAATAAAATGATAAAGAATTCGATAATTACAACTTTGTTCAAAGATATATTTGATTTGTAACAAATCGTCTCCATCATAACATATAACAGCTAGGTGTAACAAACCCTTTGATCTATATTAACGATTTGCATATCGACATTCATCTTTCAAATGACGCTGCAGAATTTCTAATCCTTCCTACCGATAGATTTATGGTGATGAATTCGGCATATTTCTGTCCGAAACACATGTTCCTCTCATTACGATTAATTCAAACTTTTATAACTGTAACCCGTCACTCTAAAATTGGCCATTTGGAAAGACATTTTTCCTTGGTTCTATCTCTGTTGTTATTGAAAAGATCTTCTAGAAACTTGGCATGTGCTTGCAAAAATAGGTATAAATGGGTATGATTCTTACAGAAATGCTTCAAGAATCACTCCCTTGATATTCTGGGTAGCTCTTGTGATCATGAATACGAATGCCAATTTTCACGAAGATCTCTTCAATAACGACAGAGATGCAGCAAATGTAAAAATAATCGTCATCGCAAAGGAATGCACGAACGCCAACGAACACGCTAAGGGCGCCAAAATGATGATAACAACTCCAAGAGAGCCCAGCAAATAAAATGTAAGAAAATTAAGAACAAATGTTTTATATTGAATGGATATAATTCCAGGGAAACAATGTATGTTTTTTTCTGTTTTGATCCGTAACAAAAATTGACTAGTATACATGAGAGCGGATAATGGTTTGAGTAGAGGTATGTGTGTATTTCCGTTTATTTATCGTCGTTACCGTAGCAAATGCCTATATGAGCGACCGCCCCTAGAAGACGGTTAGTTGTTACGGGGGATAGTGCAAGGATACATGACGAAACTACTGCTGAGATCCGCCATTGATCTTTAACGTACTCGGTGTAAAGCACCGTCTCGCGGGGCCTCGGTTTAACGTCTCATCCGAAAGACAATTAGTTTTTTTTTAGTGTGCCAGCCCGGGTTTGAATCTACGCCAACGAACTTCAATGGTTTTAAAGCCCGGTGCTATACCAACTGAGCTAATCGGACTGAGTAAAGGTCATCCTATGATTGCATTTTAATAATTCTTATGCGACAAGTGTCAACGGTTTCCATTGACTGCCTGTGCAGTCCACTAAGTCTGACCGAGGTCGACATTTTGTCAGACGTACTCTTTTCGCCTGACGGATAATGTTGTAGATGCTTTCAATACGAGGGTTCGGTACAAGACTGAAGTAAGTGTATATACATTGTATATACACTTACTACAGTATTGCACCGAACCTACGAATAATGAATCTCTGAAGCATTCTGGTCACTTGATTACATGTATAAAAAATTTCCTACGATCAACTGAACATTTTCTCAATTTTCAACTTGAAATTAAAGTTTAAGTTCTGTTCAAATCTTATAATAAATGTATCAAAATAAAAGATGATATTAATAAGTTGTTTTAAATAACAAATTATTAATATTGTCTTATATTTTAATACATCTATTAAAATTCTAAATTTGAAAAAGTTTTCAGTTGAGCAAGAAAAAAGTGTCATAATTTTGGGCCCTGATCTACGCTAAAGAATTTTTGATGATATTTATTGCAAGCAGGATGATAATTTTTGTATGGCGGGACACTTTTCGATGTAACTTCACCATTGAGTACTTGTATCTTAATGAAAAGAGGAAATAAAGAATATTCAAAAATTGTCACGTGTCAACGTGAGCCATTAGAATCAAGTTCATTTTTAACCATCGATTGATTGATTGGCATTATTACTAAGCGATTTCATGTTACACCTGTTCATTATTTATTATCGATGCAAAATGAATGATAGGGTCATTTGATCTTGTGCATGATGATACTGCAAAGAAGATCCTGGCTTTCTTATTGGCTGGCTATCAGTAAGCAAAGAATGATATATGCGGCACGTGTTACAACTCACTATTAACGTCAAGGCCAGTCCTGCGTTCAGGATGCAAAAACTATTGCTTATGTTTTCAATTTGTACCCTGCTTTGCACGTACTTACACGTGCAAAACGGGGTAAAATTTGTCAAACGTTTTATCAAAGTTTTCATCTTGGACGCAAGGTTGTTCATTCCTTAAGGAGTCACGACTGTCAGTCGAATTTAATTCAATATGTCTAGATCTCCTACTCTTTTTAGAAAATGATTTATCCCAAATCGCAACAGAATGGGAATAGTGGCGCTTCTTTTTCTTCCAATTTTATTTTGAAGACGAAACCTGAGTATTTATGAAAAAAGGGATCTGAGTTTTATTTCATTCCGAGACTGCATGTTTACGAGTTAACGTTTTATACTTGAACGTTTCACTTTTCCCAGAAATTCAGCAATACATTAGATATTCCGCGAAAAGTTCGTTTCTGATCTTTAGAAAAAAACAACACTATTTTCCAGATAAATTTAACGTTAAAACGCTCCAACGAGCTTGGGGCCATGATACATAAACCTATTTTTGTGCTCAGTCATTTTCCGTTATATGTTGTTAATAGACAAGATATTAAATATATGTGTCAAATATACGACATTTAAATCAAATTTATGATTGGGCAATAGTTTATAGACTCGTTAACCTGGCCTGCTAACCTATTTAACCTGTTGACCAAATACTTTAACTCTTGTCTGTCCGATTAGCTTAGCACACGAATCAGACGAGAGTCGATAGTTTTCGTATTCCGATTGTCCTTTTTCATTCGGGAAATCACTCGGACATTTCCGTAACATGGACAGTGCCTCGGACCAATCGGGAATCCCCGGCGATTCTACGGAATAGACCTCGGGAATTCGGGAATAATACGGGCGCAGCCATGAAAGCGCGTCTTTTTTCACGTGGGTTTATATGACGTCACAAACATCAACGATCCCGCTAAGGATGACGTTGCATAAAACAAACTGAACGTAAGAAGAAAAGAGGGCATATTAAAATTTAATGACAAAACGCAGTGCATTACTGCGTTTTGTCATCAAATTATAGTATGCCCAAAAGATCTCCAAAGATGATCGGAGCGAATTAATAAAATGTGATTTTACAAGCGTATTAACCGAAGTACCACCAGGAGCCGAATTACCTAAAAAATGACCCAAAATTACTACACTTACGTCCGAGGTACTTTCCAGTTTACGGAAAAGTCCGAGCGATGTTCCGAATGTGCCTCGGACGTTAGTGCAGTAATTTTGGATCCGTTTGTAGGTAATTTGGCTTCTGGTAGTACTTCGGTCAATACGCTTAAAGAAAGAAAAGAATCTTTAATGCTTCCCGATTTTCTATGGAAATCTCATAGATAAATTATGATTTGATGACAAAACACAGTAACACACTATTATTATTGTTCATTTCCTCCGAATGAATGATGATTACATTATAATAACAAGAACAGACAGAGCAACACTATAGGCAATGGGAAAAATCGACATACACACAGTTTTACAACAATCAAATATAAAAGGAATGAAGGTAATTTTTCTAAGAGTATATAATACGGTTTATCACTAAAACCTCACAAAAACAGATTGTGTCGCGAAATCCTAGGAAAAACCGAGTTCTAACAAATTCTGCTAGCACCCAAGCATAAAGCATTCCACGAAACGAAAAAGAGAGACATCATAAGGGAGCATGCAAAACCGTTTTGGACAGAAATGCGGACACGCATCACGAAAAGAAATAGATATTTCATTATTTATATAATGAAATATATGGTATTTAAGTGAAGCAAAATTGGCCCTAAGTACTGTGCAAAACTTGACAACATTGCCAAAGAATATATTATGATTCTCTCCTGAAACGAGATATAAGTTTAAATGCACACCGGAAAGGGCATTTACATGTGTATTTCCTTTTATTTATCGTCGCTACCGTAGCATAAGCCCATATGAGCGACGCCCCCAGAAATCGGTTAGTTGTTACGGGGGATAGTGCAAGGATACATGACGAAACTACTGCTGAGATCCGCCATGGTTCTTTAACGTGCTCGGATTAAAGCACCGTCTCACGGGGCCTCGGTTTAACGTCTCATCCGAAAGACAATAAATTTTTGTTAGTGTGCAAGCCCGGGAATTTAAATGATATTCTCTACTGCTTAAAGATGCCATGAAGGTGCAGACTGTAGGTTCAAATTGCCAGTATGGAGACCGACAGGATGCACCCAGACATAACTTTTAATTTGATGAAAAAACGCAGTAACACACTGCGTTTTGACATCAAATTATGACATGTTCAGTTTTGATCTTAGATTTACCCAACGTCATTTTCCTTGGGAACATTGTTGCTTTTTCACGTCACGTAACCCCCGTGCGACACGACGCGCTCTCATGGTTGCTTCAATATTATTACCGAGGTCTATTACGTAAAATCGCCGAAGTCTCCCGACTAGATTCTGGCGTGAATAGATACTTTCCGCAATCCTTCGATTGCCCCTTTTTGTACGAAGGATCACAATGGTGCAAAAGGTGATTTCAATGTTATGGTATTTATAACACTAGAAGACGTGAACAATGAATCCACTTTGAAACAACTTGTGAACAAACAAAATAAGAGCCTCCATTGGTACACTTAACTTTTTGATATTTAGGCTGTGAGTAAATAAAGATGATATAACTCTGTCTAGACGGGGCTTTCCTCGCGCCTTAAAGCAAATACAAATGCAAATAGGAATAAAGTAAAAAACTGGAAAACGTATATTTTCGGGGGGAATTCTGGGGCTTTTTTTGTGTGTTTGAGGTTTTCCCTTTTTTATTTATTTCTGTTATCTAGGTCGATACGACTCGAATTGTCTAATACTGTCGGAAGGAAACAAGATTGGTGGCCAAAACATGTAGTTTGCTATAGTAAAGTTATTTTGGTCGATGTATATATACGTTTTCGCCCATCTTTAAATTCAAATTCTCTTTTTTGTTTTCCCGAATAAAGATATATTTTTGAAGTCGAAAAACAAGTTATGCCTACAAAATTGAATCTTCTTGCGTTTCCATTCGTAAATTACTTATGGCGGATAGCAGCTGGAGGCTAAGAAAGGTTAGCTATTGGAGAAATACAAGGCATCCATTATTAGGTGCTCCAGCCTCCGCGATATGACAGTAAGATTGTTGAAAAAGGCGTTAGCCCCCAATTAACAAATAGATAAAAAAGTAATGATCATTCATGATTAATCTTAAATGAAACCGTCTAGCGAAAAGTGACCATCTGGAAGGTGAGAAAAGTATCGACCTTGGCCAGACTGCGCGATCTACGCAGACTGGCCAGGTCGATTCATTTCGTAATTTCCCGTTTACCTAAATCTAGAATAATTATTCTATCTTTCTTTATAATCATATTCGAAATCCTCCACCTGGTTGACATTGTCTATATACTATCATCATTTTAAAGATCTATTTTACAGACTTCCGAGATAGTCCCTTTTCGATTGACGGATTACATTAATGCGAATTTTAACAAAGGAGTTATCTGAATTCGTTGCATTAAAAAAAAGAGAAAAATAAATCATATAAAGGTGTTTTTATTCTTAAGATTGAGCATAATTTGGATGTTCAAAGTTGAAAAGTTTTCATTCTTAAATTCAAATTTAGTGGTTTGAAAAAGATTTAAAAAAAACCCCATAAAAGTCGTCATTCGGCGATCACAATTAGAATAATTGGTCCCCAAACAAGGAAGCAAAATAGTTATATTATAATCAAAGAGGTATTTTTACAAAAAAAAAGTACAATTAATGCTCCATCCGTCGATTTTCATGTCATTTATGACGAATATCCTGCAAACGTTTTCGCCAATTGATATTGACGACGATTTATGGGCGATTCTTGTTGCATGAAATACTTCCTTGGTTTTGTTAATTTAATTATATATTTAAATGATGGATATGACGGGCAATTAAGATGTCCACCTAATTTACTCAATTGAAAATTAATGAAACCACAACATTAAATCTTCTGATATCATTATTTGGGGGCATTTAGTGCACAGATTATAGTAAACAACATCGTGAAATTGGCAGGGTGAATGAATATATGGAATGATTTAGGAATGAAATTGAATGAGTGCGAGGAGTGAGTTTTGAGCGAGTTATATAGGGGGTAAACATATATCGCAAATTTTGTTCAGGATGAACAAAATTATATTGTCCTATACATGGCTTCCTATTTCTTCAAGAACCTATTAGGCGCTAGCAAATTGAATTATGTCAATGAAATCGCGAAATTTCTCTATCTAAACTTATTTTGAAGGACGTTGTTGATCCCTTATTTTTCAATGGGTTTGAGCGCTTTTGAATGGTTTGAGTGAATGTTTGGAATGAATGATTGGAGCGCTGAGTGAAGGATTTAGATTGGCTTTGATTTAGGTGAATGTCAATTTCACGATGTTATTGACCGTATTTTAACCAAATTTTTTCGAGGATGAGTCGAGAATGCACCCAAAATTGACAAAAAAATCTTATAACAAATAATTTCGCAAGAAATTCACTGAATTGTTTAAAAAAATATTCCAATAAGCCGGAGCAGTACGCCCTCTTCGATAAGGATATGGCACAGGTATAAGTAGGTAATTCAGTTTCCCGCGACCTGTCACAAATCTTTAACTCCGGTCCATATTAATACTCGTTCAAGGTGATCTCTGATTGGTCAATACTATTGAAATTAAAAATTATTTGAATATTTTTCTTTGTTTATAATCTGTTGCTGAAATACTATCGAAAATTCGAAGATTTTAAATCATTGTTCCAGTCAAATAGCTATTTTTAACCAGGGGTATATTTCTTTGAGGGGCCGTAAAAACAGCTGCGTGGTAAGAGTCATTTCAATCAAAGCACTGAAAGTACTGATGGTGGACGTTTCTGTTGGCATACTAGAGTGATTCTTCCATTTGTTGAGAAAGGAGAACTTTTACATGTAAGATTACGATAAAATAAAATGACCTGACCCAAGTTCGCATCTTGCTTCAGATATACATTTCTCAACATATATTGTCGATCGTCAACCAAAGTCCTGTAATTACAAGGTTTCGATAACTTTCGGCATTATGCCGGGTGTAGTTTAAGGTTCATGTAAAGTGTTTGAGACCCAATTTTAAGTGCATTCATTTGCCAAGAAAAAGCAGTATGTCCAGGAATATTATATATCAAAATGAAGCTATTTATGAGCACAAGCAGTTGAAAAACATAAGACTGTTATAAATATAGCGGTATAGCCAAAATATTGTGGAAAAGGATAATTTTGTACGGAACAAGCAACTGCATGACTGTTGGATAAAATTGGCTCATATTTTAACAAAGTCTAGCCTAAAGTTCCATCCAAGTAGTGCTACAACCATTGGTATAAAACTCAGCCCCAAAACGTAGTTATGCAAGCAATTTATTTTGACTTATTTTATAAACACATATGTCATATATGTCATTCTAATTTTGTAAACGTGTAGATTTTTTAGGGTATGGTGTGTTATCACAACATAAATAGACATTAATTCTTTATATACCTGTAAGGTTGTTTAGCAATATATCAATTTCTATTTCACAGAATGATAAACATATAGTAATATTGTAGATCATTGAATTAAAAAAACCTATAATTTGAAATAAATCGCTGAAAGTATTTCACAATATTATGGTACGTTGTTACACCATACCTTACATCTATTTTGAATACAGACCGGTTTGACATGTATGTTGACAAAATAAATGGAAATTAATTGTTTCAAAAGAGCCTTTTGAGACTGAGTTTTATATCTAAGGCTGTAGCACTACCTGGATGGTACTTCAGACTGTACTTTGTTAAAATACGGGGCAATTTTATGCAACCGTCATGCAGTTGCTTGTTCTGTACAAAATGACCCCTTTCCACAATGTTTTGGCTTTACCGCTATAGCTATAACAGTCTTATGTTGCTCAACTCCTTGTGCTCACGAATAGCTTCATTTTGATATATAATATACCTGGACATACTGCTTTTTCTTGGCTAATGAAGTGCACTAAATATTGGGTCTAAAACACTTTACATGAACCTTAAAGAGTGATGTTCTGAACCATTGAGTATAAAAGGAAAGAAATGAAAATTAGATTATCTAGGTATCATTATTTTTTGCAACACTAATCGATTCTCAATGGTCACAATCAAAATTCTGTTGTTATCTGCATGAAAAATTCAATAAAGGGATAATGAATTAATATTCCGCGATTTTCATTCTCAAGTGAAAAAAAAAGAATGTTTAAGCACGAAAAATGATTGCAGACACTCTCGAGATTGAATGTCGCGTTTTGAAAAATAGCGTAAAACCCCATTGCATAAACCTTTATCGCACGACCTGACTGTTTTACACAACCTGCTCGCGTTGTATCCGTATTTATGTGTGTGATCTAGGTTATCATTCTATTATCAAAAGTAGTGTCAGGAGAGGTTACCATTCCAGTAATTCCATTCACCATGTTTTCATGGGTGACCTCCCATAGACCATTGGGAAACAAGGGGCAAATTACTCACTCTGCCTGAAAAGTAGTTCTACACAAGCAAAACGTTCACCCTATCTCAGAATTGCATATGATTTCTCACTTAAAAGATGTCTTTGAGGTTTCAACAAAATATGTAGAATCCTTGTTTCACTCCATTTTTAAAATGCATAGTTGTCAGACGGATACAATTTTTGAAAAGAGTAAACTGAATCTAAGTGAGCACTACTGTTTTGAAAACCATTTTACATCTGACAGGATTGTTCTTACGAGGTTAATATTAACACTGGTGAACGTAAACGTCCACCAAAAATGGCCAAATAAGTCGTAGAGAAAAGGGATCATGACATACTAATTTTTATTTCATTCCATGCGAAATTGAATGGCCCTCAAATTAATACAGGTTTGACCATTTTCGTAAAACTCTTTGACTGAACTATGACCAAATATGTAATAATGGCCGCCTACGGAAAATGAATTACTTCACTTAGACCAACAAATAATCGTTGTTGGTCCTAAAATAATTGTATAAAAAGGGTTGACTCGTACATATAACTGGGGTCTAGTTAAAAGGGGGTTTAACCCAGTCTTAAATTTTAATTTTACAATGAAACCCCATGTTTTGGGTACTCATTTGAATTGTCTCGTTAAGACGTTTCAAATGAATACCAAGAGCATAGGATTTAAGTAAGGTCTAATCAACTATTCAAAAATGAAAACCAAAATACCCCTGTTTTTGTACCTTGTATGTATAAGGTCTGACCACGAAGACATGTTTATGGTTTATGACATTGAAATTCTAAATATTTTCTGTACCGAAATGTAACCATAATTGAAATGTTTGTCCCCGTTTCGTGCGCAGATGTATTGTTTTGCACCAAAATTATTGAAATTAATTTGAAACTACTCACTACAATTAAATCAAGCTAAATTTATATACGTGTTAGCAATGTTATCCCTTGCCTTTCCTTCATTCCAAGTTTCAATCGTCTGTGAAAAGGTTATAGAGGTACAAATCGAGAAACAAACTAGCCATGTTATAAAATCTTTATTAATACAGATTTACCTTAAACCTTTACCTGATACTATTTTCATTCGACCACGATGATATGTCACTCGCACAAAAAGCCACCGTCATAGCGCTGTTGGTAGCGCGTCGCATTGTCAATCCAGAGGTCCTTATCCTTTCCGACAATTTTCTCTCACCAATTGGTTGTTAATCGTAGACCTATCTGAGATAGCAGCTGGAGGCTAGGAAAGGATATAATGGTAGTACTGGTAAGAGAAATACCAGGAATCAATTGTTTGGTGCTTAAGATAAACTTCTATTTTACTTTCAGAAATATACTCGGGACAAAATCCGAATATGAAAAACAACAAAGTGTAATAACTCAATATTGCGGTTTGTTGAGTTACGTATCTTGTTCACCGCACATTTCCTTGGTCAGTACTAACCCCCCTATGAATTTTCATCATCATGGCTTTAAAACTTTCAAAGATAGGCCTAATTCTACGGACAAAATAAAAGTAGAGCTCTATAAAAATATAAAGCGGAATAACTGAAAGAACTAGGTGTTTGTCACACAAAATCTGCTGCCGAGTTTAACGTTTAACCTTGAACTGTAACCGTGACTTTGGCGGAATAGCAAAACTACTCATGATGGAGAACAATTGTGCTAAGTTATTCAAAATCCGTCATTAAAAGGAGTAAGCGTTTGGAACCTTATCGGTCGGACGACCGTACTAACGGACGCACTAATGCACAAACATCAGACTGTCAATGTGCCAACTATGTCTCGCTCACCATAAATGAGCTCGATAAAAGGTTAGGAAGAGGTCCGTTTTTGTGCATCGCATTTTTTTTAACTTGAGGGGATTATAAATGTCCAGTTTCAAGTTGTAGGTGACAGAGTTATGTTTCGGAAAAATAAGTGTAGGTAGTACGCCAGTCCGCTTGTCAGGTCGGCACGGGTAATCCCTTAATACATGGAGTCTAAGATAGGCGTATCCAAACACAATTTAAAAGTTTTTATCTCTTAACATGCTGTCACGACATATGCCTGAGTTGTGCAAAAGAGCCTACACTGCCTTCTTTTGACTAATTTATTAAGGGATTTACAAAAGCCCGTTCCAATTTTCAAATAAAAAAGGCGATGCGTTGGAAATGAAATTTAAATTCAGCAGGAAAAGGGTTACATATAAACGAATACATTGAACAAGACGCATATTCATACAGTAGAGAGGATGGTGTGACTATGGTAGAAGGGAGATAATTTAGACTGACTTGATGGTGAGACTTCTGTTCAGTTAACGCTCTTTTCTAATTGTGGAAATGCACTCGATGTGCTGTATTTCAAAAAGAACATTTCAGGGTCTTTTTATTTCTAATGTAAATATATAATTTTGGTTGAGATATAGAGGATTATCGTTTGTTTCAGTGAAAGATCAATTTATATTTCATTTAGTGAACAACAAACGCTATAGTTTCACTAGTGGCGGAGCCATGAGTAAAACTATAGCTTTTATTGTTCACGAAATGAAATATCAACAGATATTTCTCGAAAACAAACGATTATTCTATTTCTTTTACGCATGAACGAGGCAGAATTGTGGACAACTTTTCTAAAAGCGCGTCTTTTGGGGCTTCGCTTAGAAAACGTCTATAATATACTACTCAAAATTTGCTTTTTTCTAATTGAATATTTTTGCATCGCAATCAATTTATACAAGTTTTTTATGTTTCTTACAACTTTTGTATTTAAGGTATTTAGATCTTTTAAAAGAATGATTGTCTGGATGTTGCTTGAAGAGAAAGGCTTGCCAAAAGGTTATACGAGTCAAAAATCAACAATTTCGATGTTATCATGAAAACAAAGAATTTTGGTTTGTCAAAAAATTTGAAAATTCCGTACACTTCAATAGCGCGTGTAATGTCCCAGGGCTTCGATTACGGCCTGACAACGCCTGTACATACTGCTGATAAGCCTCCAGATCTAACATTGCGGAAATGGATCCCAAGAAGAGCCTGTCTGAGTTTCTGTACCGATGCCGGTTGCACCGGACGCGATGAAACAGCTGTCTGTAACATGTCCCAAGCATGCTCTATAGGATTTAGATCCGGGGATCAAGCTGGCCATTCCATACGGACGGCTGTGGCTTGCTCAAGATATTGGTTGATGATGATGTCTATGTGCACGCGAATTGTCATCCATTGGAATGATATTTTCACCAACTGCACCTGCATTGGTCGAACGTAAACAATCTAAGATCTCATTTACGTACCGCAGAGCCGTCAATGTGCCCTTTTCAATGACGTGGAGATCTGAGGTGCGTTCGTCAGAGCAAGATGAAAAATTCCACTTAATAATAAGATTTTTAAGACGTCATAATGAACGATTTTCGATAATTTGAGTGAAAACATTCGACGTCGTCATGACTACACGTTTTAAGCCAATACAAAACCATCTTCGTTTCCTCATTCAGATATCTTAAGATTCTTATAAAGCGGCTTAAAAATCTCGCTCTACCGAACGCTTTATCTTAAAAATCTTGATAAGAATCTTAAGATTCTCGCTCTAACAAACGCATCTCTGTTTTCCCTTAAGCGCTTATTCCCGTCAAAAAACAAGACCGAGCCCCCGCAAAACCGAGTATGTTCTGCCACACACACTGGAGTAAAACGCTCATTTGACATGCTCCAGCCTCTGTAATGTCTATCGGTGAAGTCCACACAAAACCTGGACTCGTCTGTAAAAAGGACGGTACCCAGTCATTTAGGGTCCAGTTCACATGACCACGTGCCCATGATAAACGCATTTGCAAGTGAAATCGGGTAAATGGAATATGGACACTTGGCCGTCTTCACCTTAGGCCAGCATCATGCAACCGATGTCTGATAATTTGGATACTTGGCACACCAGTTGCGTTCTGGAAGTCATTACGTAACGTTGTTGCATTGTCAAATCGATGACGCCGTGCCTGAACGACCAACATTCGGTCTTGAACCTCATTGTTTGAACGTTCTCGACCCCCAGCATTCAAATGCCTAACATCACCAGTCGTTATAAACCGATTCCACATTCGGGAAACAACGCTCTGTGACACAGCAAGGGCATTAGCAACGTGCCTTTGAGAAACCATAAAAATAATCATGGCAATGTCCTAATCATCTCATCTTGACCAAGATGTCGCCTTAAACGCATGTCTGCCATAATAAAATGGAGACTGAGTGTCAATCTCATTAAGACTAATAAATGTAGGTGTATCATATTCTTTTTCTTAGCACATTGAAAAAAAAACCAGAGAAAGAAAAACTATATATATACCTTCGGTCATTTCAAGTTCAATCATGAAACTGCATCTGAATAGCTATGTAAATGAATTAAATAGTAAGAAGTCGTTTGGAGAGCAGAATGTTATAACTACAGTTTTGATGAACTAGTAGTGTAAGATTTGGATCATCCATAATCACGTTTCTCATGAAAAATGTCCAATGATAAAAGAACAAAAAAATAATATATAACTGTATTGTAATTGAACATGATAAAAATAATGTCTAATATAGCAGTATAATGTCCGCCATATTCCAAACATTGTTAATATGCTGTATTTTATTGTCCTCATGGGTTGTTCAGGTCTTCTGGATGCTTATTTAATAAAGCTACAAGCTACATGTAAAACATTAAAATCAGATCCACCATATTGCCTACCACTACGCCCCTGCCTGTGACGGAGAGATAGCGTAGTGGTTTCGTAAAGATGATTTTAATGAGATTGACTGAATGTAAAAGTTGCGATAACTTTGTTAAAGCTCGAAAAAAGTACCGACGAGCTTGTAGATACAAGGTTAAATGAAACACGTTTTAGGGGGTATGCTTTTTTGCGAGCTCCTTGTGAATAGTATACATGCCGCTACAGAGTCATTAAATTCGAATATTTACCCTTCTTAATGTGAAAGAAAAAATGTGTGTCAATATGTTAACAGCAAAATATTCATAAAAGTAAAAGTGATCCTTAGCAAATTTTGAGTAGTATAATACATGTGGGTACAAAAGTATCTATTAGGCGAGAGGATCTCGATCAGTAGCCACTTCATAATGTATGTGTCAATATTTCTTTAATGTTTTAACTTTAGATTCAAAATACCGACTCTTTCTGAAGTTCTGGGCCCGAGGTTATAAAACTTTTCTCATTTTCAATTCAAATTTTTCTTAAATTTCAACTCGAGATTTAAGCCGTAATTCTGTTTTAATACCCACTTTAATGTATGAACATTAAAGATAATATTGATAAGTTGTTATAAATAACAACTTATTAATATTATCTTTTATTTTCAAACATTTACTTAAATTTAAAATTTGAGAAAATTCTCAGCTGAGCCTGAGAAAAGTTTTATAACCTCGAGCCCTGAATCTGGCTAGATGTCACGTCAGCTGGATCACAGTTACCAAATTTCGTAGAGATGAACGCGCGAAATGTCTAATATACAGTTTATTATCAGCGAAACATATCCTGTATGGTTTTGGGGTGCACGTTCTATCCAAATGCAAGGCTTTAAATTCACTTAAATCAGAGGACACTTCATACACTTTGTTGTGCCACTCCCCGCATACAAAAACATTGTTACTATGGTCCACGGTGATTCCTCTAGGTTCCGAGCCTTCTATCGAGAGTTGAGATTCTGTTTTTCCATCCTCCAAATTTATACACAAAACCTTATGATTGATATAATCTGTTACATAGACCTTTCCGAGCCTTCTATCGAGAGTTGAGATTCTGTTTTTCCATCCTCCAAATTTATACACAAAACCTTATGATTGATATAATCTGTTACATAGACCTTTGATTCATTAACGGTGATATCGGGACTAGGAACAACGCCGGAGAATGATTCGGGATCCATCTGGATTATCTTAAGTAGGTGTCCCTCTAAAGACAAAATTTCGATTAAATAAAGATATCTAGACGCGTCGTACTCCCTACAGAGGGTTAGAATAGTGACATCGTTCGATTCTATCGAGTAAGACTCTTTTCCTATTTCTATAACTTTTGTTTTCACGACTCTAGTTTTATATACGTCTATAAACCATATTTGTTTTATCAAAGGAAAAGTAACAGCCAACAAACATACTTGATTAGACTCTACTTTAGCCCCTCCAAACATATCAGATTTGGTCCTAGACGATGAAACCGGATCAAAAGGTATATGTTTTAATTTTATTTCTGTTGCATCCCACGGTTTTGATCCAAACTTGACATACCTTGTTAGCTTGTTAGTTACGCAATCAAATATTTTCACAGAAAAGTTAGAACTATCCACAACAACCCATCTTTTATCCTTTAACTCTTTCCCGTTTTACAAAATTTTGGACCTGTCCAAATTCAAAGGTTTTGCAGACGAAAATTTAAAGTGGATTTAATTTGAAAAATACCCATTCTGTAGGATAGAAAATAGTGTGGAAAAAGAAGAAATTGCTTGTCAGAAGCAATTTCTTCTTTTTTCACAATGTTTTCTCAATCATAAAATCACAGGCACGTAAAAAGCAGGGATTAAACAGCAAAGGGTAAACCCACACAATCCATGTACATCACAATCCAGCATATCTAAAGCATGTTTTACTTTAACTCTTCCATAAATCTTAACACGCGTATCCTCGAAATCAGGTATGCTTACTCCTGCTATTTCATTTCTCAATCTCCCCACTAATATTTCTGCCATTTTCTCCCGCATATTTTTATCACTTCTTACTCTCACAAATTCGTGAGAATTATCGTGAATTAATAAACATTCTTCACAAAAGTAAATATTACAGACATAACATAAATAGAAAGCAAATTTTCCAAGCACTCGCAACATACATCCCTTACTGTCACACTTTGCTTCGCCCTCTTCTATTTTACTGTCTGTATTTTTGTTTGTAGTGGTTTCAACATCAAACTCTACCATTTCGTATTTATCAAGACTTTTCTTCTGACCACCATCCGCTTCAGAACTTGACTCATCATGCTGTCGTTTTTCACCCCTTCTGTAAATATATTCCTCCATTTAACTGAAAAAAGGGGAACATTTTATGTAAACTGATGGATCGCTGGCCATGACATACCCCTCAAATATTTGAAATTATTTTCTCTACAAAATATAAAGTAATCGACATGAAACAAAGAACAAGTTTGATTAAAATCCATCCATTATTCCATTATCTTTTTGTGAAAAGTCACTTTTTACCATAAATGGAAATAATTCACACCCATAAAAACATTAATTTCTATCTGACCAAAACTCCCCACAAGAGCATAAAAAGAAGGGGGGGGGGGGTGTCCCAGATCATCATTCCAACTTCTAATCAGTCGGTTTATGTTTCTCTTTTTTCGACACATTTTAAGAAAAGAACCGAATAGAACATTACTTGTATGCATAGATAAATCTATTTCGAGGAATTTGTTGAAATAATTATGTATAAAGGAACGACAGAACAACTGTAGCAGACGAAAGAAAACACCAAAAAAGTCACAAAATTCGCAAAATGAAGGGAATTTTCAAAAGTTTATTCGAGGAAAACCCATTATAAAAATTACTATTCCTTAGATGCTTTAAAGGTAGCTGACTTAAATAATAAAAGAAAACATTAACTAAAGCGTTTGTTTGCGTAATTTTTTTGAATTTGTTAATAATTACCACACCCATCAATGTTTATTTTGAAATTGAGGGTACTCATGTTCTCATAAAAGTAAAACTGCTTTACCCGGATTTTTTTATGAACTTTGGTTGCGCTTTTTACCAAGTGAAGGGGGCTATCAAAAATCAACAAACACCTGCATCTTTAACATTTTCAAGCAATACTTTGCGTGCTTTATTTGTGTTACCGATTAGAAGTTGGTTTAAGTTAAGTTTCCGAAGAGAAAGCTTTTAGAAAAAATGTTTACGAACGCACGTACTTAAGACGGACACAGCTTGGTGACAATGACTTCGATTGCTTTTGACCAGAAGTTAGGATATGTATTTGTTCTACACTATGAAATCACGTACTCGTAAAAAAATCTATTCCATCCACTCTTTAGCTGGCGGATAGGCAATATTTTCGAAATGCCGCATTCCTTATAGCACGAGATAAATTCTAAAAAACGAAACTATATGGATCTCGTATTTTGCCCCCTGTCACTCAGTAGATAAATATTATAAAAGTTTATAGTGTGTGTTCCATGGGATGAATTAAACAACTAAAACTTACTTTTCTCGTATGACCATTCAATTCCACTTCCTTTTTAAGGTTCCCGCGAAATCTGGTGACGAAAGTAAAACCACAATATTTACAAACCAAAGTTTTTATTTTTTTGCGATGTTTTTTTTTATGACTGACAACGTATGGTGTACTTTTCGTATGGAAGAAAATACGGTGTCTATAAATACCTGTTGAGTTGTAGGTTAAATACAATGTGAGTCTGCACCATATGTTATCGATAAACCTAGCTTCTTCACAAATATGAACAGCAAATCAATAGCTCCGTAATTCAAACGGCAATTTAACATATTCAATTAACACACAAAAGTTATTTTTCCCCAATCACAGTCTGCTCATATAGGATAACATTTTCGTGGTAACTTCTAGTCATCTCAAGCTATGTTTACTCTTTTTCTCTGAAAGTTTTGAGCAGGAACTAAATATGAGGTTAATAAGGGAGAGCGATTATATATTTAGAACGGCAAATTTCCGATTTTATTCCAATACTGACAACTTCAATAGATATTCAACCATGCATTTACTCCAAACTTAAATACAAAACTCTTTACATCCAGTTCTTACCCCTTTAACAGGTGACTAAGTGTTCAAACGTCTTTAGTCTAAGGCCGTCATCACACTTTAATAAATAACGTTCTGGCTTGCCTTTTATTAAACTTTTGTACCATCCATTGTCGAAACTAACGCTGTATGAACGTTGTGTAAACGCTACTTATGGTTGATCAGTGATCAACGGGGATCGCCAGAGAACGCTGGTCCATAAATAATTTTTTAGACATGCAGACACAATTGTTCTTTGAGAACGGAGTTTTTAGGCACCGCGGATAAATTAGGGCTTATGCTTTTATCCTTAAATCAGAATTTTGACCCCAACAAATCTGATAATATCTTATTTTGACCATAAGAAATTTCTTTCGAGGTGGTCATTGTGATACCCTATGAAGAAAATGTCTAGGGTCATAACTTTTAAAGATGCATTCGATATGCTATCTAAATATTACAAATCAATTGCATACTAAAGAAAAGGTAAAATGACCCTTAAACCTTAAATTCCTACATATCACTAGCCCTTTCTTGTCTTTTGACACGTTTAGGATACGTTTTTACCACCGAAATTTAATGGGTAAGGGGTCAATGACTCCCTAATTACAAACACCAGCACGGGCCCAGTAGAGATTTATCTGATGGGGAATTTAAAAGGTAATTTGATAATTAAAGAATCATATGTCCCATGCATATATTTAATCTTTTAAGAACATTTAATATGCTTTGACATTTGATGCAAGATAATCCTGATTTCAAAGCCTCTTTCCATGCATTATTTCAGAGCTAACGTCGACGAGGTCCATAGTTGCGAAACTAAATCATGTGTCGCCATTTTTGTGATCTCTAAAGCATTTCTTGAAAGTGAATGGTGTTGATTCGAAAAGAAGGAAGATAACTGGAAGAATAAGCGAATTATATAGAGAACAAAATGTTAGTGTCTTAGAATATCGAAAAATATCTGGTCGAGGTTGGGAGATGATGACGAGGCTTTATCGTTCCATGATAATGTCTCGAAGCCCAGACAAGATATTTTAGGACACTTACAGGTTATTCTATTTATCATGTAATCATTTTCGGCACATAATTATAATAAACCCTTAAAAATCAAAGAAACGCAAGTAAACGTGTTTGCATATTGTTTCTAAAAATAAACTGCTTATGCAATCGATATTTAATAAAAAACACGAGGATAGAGATATTCATGCCACCCTCACATGGGAAACAATAGCTCGTTCTATAATCGAACTAGCAGTTGGAAAATAGATAAGGTTAGATTAAAGCTGGGTGTGTCCAACCCAAGTTTATGTCAGTTTTATTTCATCTTCAAATAAATATTGAAATTTGGTTAAAACTTTCCCAAGATAAATATAACGTCCTCCAATTTCCTTGCAAATTCCTTTTGATACACAGTTCAAGGTCGGTAGCTACAGTGCCGTGATATAAAAGCTTAAGTAATCAGGCAGCCTGTATGGACTACAATGATAATATTAAAATTCTTCTTCTAGAAAAAATTAAGGACACATCTCTATTTAAGCTCACTTGAGCACATAAAGTTCCATGTGAACTATTATCATGGCCCTATACCGTGTGTTACTCGACGACTTCGTTGTGAGTCTGTCAACTTCATTATTGAAGCACCCCGTCTCATCTTGAACAAGAGACTCGAGTTTCATAAAACTCTTGTTGGTTTTTGATATCAATATCACGATGATTTTATCAAGAAAAAATAAAAAGATCAGGATAAAATTTCCTTGAAAATTAATTACATCATTATATTTTTACAATTATCACGAGACTGCTACCTCTTATCTTGGGGTCGAAAGGTGCCACCATAAAGACCTGTTCGATATAACTGTCTTTTCTTTCTCCCATTTGACCCATTTTGACGCAATCTAAGCTATGCCCGTTATACCATGACGTCATAACGTTGTCAGGTATCAGGAAAAGACCTTTTATCCATTTATCGGAATATCGCCCGGACTTTTCCGGACTTGAATTTACCTCTGACTAAAGTGTAATAATTTTGGGCCCTTTTTAGGTATTTCGCCTTCTGATGGTACTTTGGTAAATACCCTACTACTGAAGAAAAACAAATTTCTCCAAATGTTCTCCGATCGTCTATGAAGTTCTGATAACAAAACGCAGAAAAGTACAATTACAATATGCACAGTATTATTTTTTCTTTGATTTTGTTTGACACAAAGTCATCGAAAACACTGAGTTTTGTTATCAAAATATAATATGCCAACTTTTATTTTTTCGTTGTTTTTATTTTATGCAACGTCATCCCTAGCGGATTGGTTAATAATTGTGACGTCATAAAAACAAATACAAAACGGTGCGCTTTCATGGCTTCGTCCTCATTAATCCCGAGGTCTATTCCGCAGAATCGCCTAGGGTTCGCTATCGGTTATCATATTTTTTTCACATTTTGGTCACATTTCAGATTTCCTCCCTTGTCATATCGATAAATCTCTTATTTCGTGAATAACAAAAGCTAATTTTAAGGGGTTTTTTTTAAGAAAACAGCTTTTGTTGTTCATTCAATGAAGGATCCATAGATCTAACAGTGAAAAAAATCCTCTATTTCTCAGGGCCGATTATCTTAAATCTTAGTAAGTGGTGAGCATACTTGAAAAAAGGATGTTTTATCTTTCGGTTCACAACTCAAGCATTCAATGAATCACTGAACTAGAAAAATAACTTTTAAATCCATGACCTATTATTTTATCATTTTTTCACAAGATTAATGTTTCTTAGCTCTGTTAACTATGTGTATGGATTAAGAAAAAGGTGAATATTTTAATTCTTCATTTGCTATATCGACAAAACTGTACAAAATATTGTTTCATGTCTCTATGAGCAGAACATCGCCTTGAAACTGGTAAATTATTCGCTAAATACTGGTTGATGTAGTCAAATTTTAATAGATAAAGATAATCATTCTTTTTATTCATTATCATTTATTCATTTATTCTAATTATGAAACTTTAAAGAAAATCACACATATACATGAATGAGCCTCTTGAATTTCGTACATTTTGATTATGTTTTCGGTGTCGCTTCTTATTTTATATTTTGAAAGTGCCTATAGTTCTGATAAGGATCAAAGACTTGAAAATGTGGGTCCTACATGTAAATAAAATATGCAATTCATATGCATTTTTCATTTCCTCGAAAATCGAAGATATCTACAAAAAGTCCTACCATATAATTATTACGATAATATTTTTTAATGTTGATTGATTAGAAAAAAGGTTTTTGCTTGTCACCGTAGATTTTTACTAAACTTTGCATGAACATTAAAACGCTTATTTGACCATATCCATTTATTTGAAGATTAGATCCGATGGGGTACGGAAAAAGGTCCTCCTGGACTTAATTCCTCCCGTAAATTATCCCCCGGACCAAAGCAACCCGGAAAAATGGTATTAACCCTTTGCTGTTTAATCCCTGCTTTTTACTTGCCTGTGATTTTATGATTGAGAAAACATTGTGAAAAAAAGAAAAAAATTGCTTCTGACAAGCAATTTCTTATCTTTCCTCACTATTTTCGACCCTACAGAATGTTTATTTTTCAAATTAAATCCAGTTTAAATTTTCGTCTGCAAAACCTTTGAATTTGGACAGGTCCAAAATTTTGTAAAACAGGAAAGGGTTAATCAACACTGTAAACAGAGTAAATTTCGCAATAGACGTATTGGCGAGTTCTTTGGTGTATTTTGGTTGATAATCGAGAATTAACGGTAGATTATCATTCGATTAACTCACCGCCTCACCAGTGAAATTATCAAAATCCATACCCCGCCTTCGTTCATTTCACCCTATCTGACGTCATCTTATGAGAGTCTAATAGCATTCGGAACATCACTCGGCCATTTCCGTAAACTACAACATACCTCGGATGTATGTAAGGCGGATGGGTATGTAACGAAATCGTGCATTTTGTAAGGCGGAAACAGTGTAAGAAAACTAGCACTGTAGATTTATATCATTTACAGTAAATAACGGCTGAAAAATCTTAATTTTTGAGAATGACGAATCATTCTCAAAAATTAAGATTTTTTCAGCCGTTTTTTAAGAATCTAAAGATATTTATATTAGGATTCGATGGTTTCACGCCAGTGACTTAAACGAGAAGCGTTGGCGACGTCGAATGTTTTCACTCACAGTTTCGAGGGCTAACGCCATTTAAAGTGACGTCATCGAGTTTTCCGAAGGTTTTCCCGGAATTTTTAAAAATAGTCCGTCTATGTACATCCGAGGTTGATCGTGAGATTGGCCGAGTGGTGCATTCGGAACATCGCTCGGACTTTTCCGTAAACTGAAAAGTACCTCGGACGTAAGTGTAGGAATTTTTGATCCATTTTTAGGTAATTCGGCTCCTGGCGGTACTTCGGTTAATACGCTTGTAGAAAATCACATTTTAATAATTCACTCCGATCATCTTTGGAGATCTTTTGGGCATACTATAATTTGATGACAAAACGCAGTAAACCGCTGCGTTTTGTTTTCAAATTATAATATGCCCACTTTTATTCTTTCGATGATTTTGTTTTATGCAACGTCATCCTTAGCGGGGTCGTTGATGTTTGTGACGTCATACAAACCCGCGTGCGAAATGACACGCTTTCATGGCTGCGCCCGTATTAATCCCGAGGTCTATTCCGTAGAATCGCCGAGGGTTCCCGATTGCGAGTGGTGTTCCAAATGAGTCTAATAGGTGACGTCCTGAACATTGCGAAAATAAGTCAAAAATTTATTGGGTTTTTTTTTTTTGGCACATTTGCATTAAAGAAATATAATTATCGTTTGTTTTTCGAGTAAATCGATTCATATTCCATTGCATGAACAACAAAAGTAAAATTTTCACTCATGGAAATATAACTTATTTTTCACTTAATGAAATATAAATCGATCTTATACCGAAACAAACGATTATCCCTTTTATCATTTAGAGAGATTAATTTACGACGGCCCAGTGAAAAATGAATAGAAAATCTTACGTGCCTATAAAGGCACTTTAGATCTTTTACCACCGAGGCATCAGTTGTTCTTTACTTCTTAATTATACAAAGCTTTAGCGATACTTTTGACTTCGCGTTTTGCGATCATTCGTGAAAAAAATCTCTCTTTTATAAAACCCCGAATTATAGCGTCCATTGTCTTTGGAAAGCTCTGAACCTACATTACTTATATTTTCATATAATATATATATAAAGATAAAAGTGGGTATGCGGTAAGCATTTTGAGATAATTTCACATCATTGAAGGTTGTTACGGGAAAATTCCATCAGAAATAATGCAATCTGTACTACGTTCATGACGCGAAAAGGTTTTCCAACGCGTCACTCGACAATGGATTTTCTGGAAACTCAAACAATTTTATATAATCGACACTGCAGTAGTCAGCATGATAGTACATGCCTAAAATTTTAGTTCGGTGGTATGGTCAAAAGAGCTGAAGGTTTCGATCCTGGTGCCCGTTTTACTAAACTTCTTACGAAAAAAATAATCGGAAGTCAAAATCACAAATCGTACCTGGTGTTTTTATTCATAGTTAGATTCTGACTTGCAATATCTCATTGGAACTTTGAAAGACGATTCCAATGAGATAATGCATGGCAGAATTCCATATTTAGTTTCATCTTTAGAAGCAACTTTAATATTTTGACTGACGCAATAAAATGATCGTAAGATCCCAGGCCCCAGTTCAGTCTTCGAAATATTCCGAGTTTATTTTTAACATTTAGCTTGGTTTTAAACAACAAATGTATTCTTATCATGGATAATTCACCTGTAATTTCTAGTAGGATATCAGATTTCATGTTATCATCACATAGACGTGTATGTACATCTCTTTCTCTCCCCTTTCTCTTTCTCCCTCACTTTCTCTCTCTCTCTTTCTCCCTCACTTTTTCTCTCTCTCTCTTTCTCCCTCACATTCTCTCTCTCTCTCTCTCTCTCTCTCTCTCTCTCTCTCTCTCTCTCTCTCTCTCTCTCTCTCTCTCTCTCTCTCTCTCTCTCTCTCTCTCTCTCTCTCTCTCTCTCTCTCTCTCTCTCTCTCTCTCTCTCTCTCTCTCTCTCTCTCTCTCTCTCTCTCTCTCTCTCTCTCTCTCCATCTATCCATCTATCTAACTAGACACAACACACCAAAGATTTACTTGTACTTTTCAATACATGAAGATTCATACATACGTGCAGATGAGTAAGAGATTAAGGGGGTTAAAACAACATAAGTACCTGAAGTACCTTCTTTCATAATCTGCAGAAGAATTTTATTTCATTCATGTACAACTAGCCTAACACCTTGCTTTAAAGTATTGCCATCTAAAATAACCACATTAGTAAAACATAATAAAAGAAAGATTAATGGAGCATGTTTAAGACTGAAATGTTGGTGCAACTAATTGGGAATAGTGCACTATTCATAAAATGATTTTACTTCGTTTCGAAATGATTTAACCCTGGTTTAGTACAAAAAATAATTCGGTAAGGGCTAAAAGAGTGAGCAGATTACGGCACGTGTAGCAATAAATGATGTCAATGATCTTATTATTAATTACATACTATACATGGAGTACGATAACTGACTATTATACAAGGCAAGTATTTTTTCTTTCAAGTTATCCATGTCTTCTTTTTTAATACTTCTTTTGTCACATAGAAAGCTATATTTTATTATTTCTTATCATTGTTATTGTTATTATTGTTGTAATATCTGTTTTGCAATTATTATGTTCATATCATATGACCTTGTGCGTGAGATTTCCAAGAATTTTAAATATATGCAAAGCAAAGACTCTGGCCAGTCTGTGCATCCGCACTGTCTGGCCAGAGTCTTAATTATGCGTTTTGTACATAGAAAAAGTCTCGGAGTTTCTGTAGATCACCAGGTCGCTTTATAGTTACAGTATGCGGCTTTCTATGCTACTCAATGTTTGCACCTCACAAACAGTTCAAATTGTTGGAAATGTCACACACAAGCTCATATCATGATTTGAGGTTATAGTAGGAGGAGGAGAATCATTATCATTATGATAATAAAAATAAGGCCTATACCATTTATATTAATACTTTTTTTATTTAGAGCGCTCTATACAATCGACGATAACCTCTGTTCATTTGTTCGTCATCAATAATCTTTTTTTTAATTGATAAGTGTTGATTTTGATTATATAATTCTTTCATTTTCAAAGACATGCAAAAGATATTAATAAGATGTTTCCTTGGTGTTACAACAGCTAGCCGAGTGAGTTTTAGCTTGCCAAGTTAGACTTTTGTGAACTTCGAATGTTTTTCCTATATTGTGGCTCGTCCGTCATGCGTCATCAGGCGTAGAATCACTGTAGAGGGCACAAATACCGTCTAATCTTCTTGAAACTTAGTCAGATTAATGGTCTGGTAACAATAATGAACCCCTTTTGATATTGTGAAGGGTCCAATAGAACACAAGAAAAGTGGCCGAAATGACAATTTCATTGCTTACTCTTTGGAGGCAACACATATGGCCCAACCCACATAAAAATTTATTAGAATGTTTGTCATGTCATAATAACGAGACCTATTCATATTGGCAAGAATCCATTATAAAACATTGGAAAGCGGGTCTTAATGACAATTTTCTTGTTTACTCTTTGGATGTTACATATATTGCGCATTCTTCAAGCTTAATCACCATAAAACTTGGTCAAAATGTTTGTCCAGTCATGAGGGTGAACCTAGTTAAAAGTTCAGCATCGCATTGGCAAATACGGAAAAAATCTATTTCTTTATTTCCGGCATAGAGACCATAATTTTGGCAGTATGTTTGTCTGGTCGAAAGAATTTCAACCCTTCATGAATGTATGACCACAATGGTCCTCTTGTTCAAATTACTGCCACTTTGAAAGGCAGTCTGTACAATTTTCATTATACTAAAACCTTCATCTGTGGTCTATGTCTATTAATCTTTACATGTTACTTGTAGTCACTTGGTAAGTGAACGTCTTACTCGCTTTTTCCACCCGCTACCAACAAAATTAGTTTTATAATACCCATTCTAATTACAGTTTAAATGGCCAACTACAGTGAAGCAGACCTGCTTGCAGAGATCAATCATGAGAAATCCATTGACTATATTCCAATCACGATCTATATCGCCGTGCTCTACCTTGCCGGGCTCGTAGGAAACGCTTTAGTGATTGCTTTTTACTCGAATAAATCAAGACTCACACCCACAACCCGGCTGATCTTCATGATTGCTATCATAGACGAGCTAATTTGTATCATTATGCCTGTGACCTTCGCGGAACTGACAGTTCCTTACAAGTTTTCGAGTACCGTTTTCTGTAAGATTTATTACACCACTAACTATATTCTGTGTTTGTGGGAGACTTATGTTCTTCTTGCTATCGGTGTGTTTCGATACAGAAAGATTTGCGTTCCGTTGAAGACACAGTTTACTATTGATCACGCAAACTATGCAACTGTCATGGCGTTTTTCATGGCGGTCTTGATAACATTTCCGGTCGCCATATTCTTCCGGTCAATTCCGGTTCCCTTGACAGTAAAGGATGGTATACACATAACCGGGTACGAGTGTAACACGTCAATATACACGTTACAAACGGAGCAGTTAATCCACAATATCATGATACTTACCAACCTTACCGTGACCGCGACAGCTCTCCTGATCATGTATGGCTTGGCTGTAGTTCGACTTCGAAAGCATAATAGTAGGATCAGTTTACTTCAGAAAAACACACCTCGTCCCTCCATAACGAAAGAAGAGAGTACAAGCTATCAGACAAGTTCCGAAACCACTGTTGTTGACGCCCGAAATTCTGTTTACTTTAGAGAAGAAAGTCAGGCCTATTACATGCACACTGATACTGGCGCTAAAGACATCGTTAACGGTATGCGTCGAGAAACAAGTGGTGATAGAATAGACAGAATGGACAAGAGACAATCGATCGGGGCCATCAAATGCGAGGACGGGAAGAAACGCAAACTTCGAAAGATATCAACTGGAATGACGTCAATGCTGTTCGTTATTACCATCATATTTATCGTGAGTTACCTCCCCTACGTGATCATGACGATCAGAAGTACGGTCACACGACAGAAATATCGGACAATGTCTAACTGGATGCAGTTCATCTCCCAATCTTATAGACTCAATAGTGTTTTCAACCCATTTGTGTACGGGTACTATAACAAGGGATTCCGGCAATACATTTATACCAAGATGTGTAGACTAAGAAATTGTACCAGTAGGGGAGATAACTGAAAACTACTTGAAGTTGTTAATATAATAATGTGCCATTGCAAATAATCTAATTTAAGACATAGTTTTGATTAGAAGAAATATGCCTGTATAAAAATAGGTATGGATCTATAAGCCTTTATATGTACTTTGTGTGTGTGTGTTTTTTTTGTGTGTGTGTTTTTTCCCCATTTGTTGTTGCTGCTGCCGCAGATGGTGTTTGCGCACAAAATACAATTGTTCCATAGGTACAACATATATTACGCACTAAAAGTTTTGTATGAAAAAAAAAAAATCTAACGAGGTTGGGGAAATTGATGATTGTCGAGGCTCTGCGGAGACAGTTATCAATTCCCACGACCGAGTTAGATATTTTTCATGCAATACAAAAATGCGTATTATATTCACATTAAAACATCTCTTGCCTGTTTTCGTCGATGTTTCTAACATAGTTGCAAGTTTCTAAAGATAACCGCATTATGTCATTGTTCTAAAAATAACCATGTGATATCATAAAAATATCACATGGGGGTGTTATCATATGGATATTTGTTTAGTTATAAGATTAATTTCCTTCAACACCTTGAAGCAAGCAAAACTGTTGTTTGTTTCGAATAAATTTCAAACTTAGAAAATCTTATTCAAAGTTTTATAACATAGTATTGACGTTTAAAACAATTTGACTCAATTTCAATTCGAATTATCATAATTTTTCGAAATATCCAAACGAACCGATACGGGTATTTTTTCAATCAAATATTATGCAATATTGTGCCTATTCTCACAAGAGGACTGTGACAATTCCGTAGCAAAGTGTAGCCATTAAAGCCGTGGTTTCATGATAATCAAACCATATCTAAAGCACGAAAAGGTCTGTTAAGATGCGTCAGTAGACATTGTCGAGTCAGTTGCTACGTAAGATTACACGATGCGGTCGCTTTTAATTTTTCATATTCTAAATTAGTGTCTAATTAGATGCCATCAAATGATTCCAAAACTCTTTTAATTCTCATTATATAGACCGAACTTTTATTTTGTTAAATTTTTGTTGGTTTTCAATAAGGAAAATAAGATATTTAAGTATTCACAAAAATACGGATTGATAAACGATGTAGAATGTTTAAAATGCTTCGTAGCACCATTTCTCCTCATTATGGAGGTGCCTAGCCGCCTGATTCTTCGGCAGTCCTGAATCTCCCGCAAATGACTTAAGAATTTGACAATGTTTTTTTTTTATAAGAGAAGTCACCCATAAGTTTTGTTTGATATCCATCCGTAAGGTTCTAAGAAAAACACTTTTATCATATATGGAAATGAAACATTTACACGTTTAACAGCATAAAAAGCTAAAAATTTAAGAAAAAAACTAAAACCATTTAAAAAATGTTTTATGGGGTCGGCGAGTTTTGGAGGAGAAGACGGTGAATGTGATTATGGTCGCGTTATAAACGTTGTCACCCAATTAAAGCTTATATATATAAATTTGGTCATACGAGCAGGATGTAGTTATGTTCATTTGTAACCCGTCATACAAAAAAGGCCGGTTTCAGTAAAATACATGTATTTGGCAAAACAATATAGTTCCAATTGATGTCAAGCCGGAGTAGCACCTAGAAAAATATCATTCAAAAAGTTAGAATGATCATTCTATATTCATTCTATATTCAAAAGATCAACCAAGGGCGACAATTATCGATCTCTACAGGAAAAATTTTACAAAAGTTTACAAAAGTTTATCTAACGGATTTTCCCGATGGTTCTTTTTCGTGTGATGGGTAACACATGTGACCCGTCACGTGGAAAGGGACAATCTGGAAAATCCGTAAAATGAACATTTGAAGAAGAGTTGGGTACGGCATAGGTCAACCAGTAGTCGCATTTCTTTAATTCTTTCAGAGGGAGGAAGAGTGATCATCCTAGATTCAGAAACTATGCAAAGTGCGAAAAGTTTCGACCTTAGGGGCGACACCTTACGCTCTACCCAGATGATCCCTTTTTTGAGTGACGGGTCGTATACATGTATCTAGCAATCCTTTACATGCACTTTGACTCGTTTCGTCCAATGGACTTTGGGTCTAATAAACTTGTTCCACCCATTTGGGATTAAAGACTGTTAGAACTAATAACAACCTAAAAGTCGTAGATAATTTTGATAATTACTTTATGAAGTCGCCGTAACAATTGGCAGTTACATATTTTTCATCGTCTTATTTGTGAACTCTTAAATGCTCAAAAGAGACAAGTGGGACTGAAATGTCAGATTCTGTGTCAATTACCATTACGTGGTTTTAGTCATTATGAAACAAACATGAATCAAACATAACACGGATTAATGTTCAGCATTTCCTCGTTGGCCGTTTCGTATCGACAGCTTGATCGGATACCAAAACCACTGTCAATTGTTTCATAATTCCGATTTTTGTCATATATAATGAATCTTTTACTAGAGGCTAATATTATGGTAACAGAAGCATGTGAAAAGTTTCTAAGCATTAACTTAAGAAGAAATAGAGATATAATTGATATACAACATTTGCACATAAAAACTTAACCAGGAATTTTTAAGTTCGAAAAGGGTTACAATTCCGAAAATTTCAATATCAGAGAAGTTATTATTTTTCTGTGGGCTTATATTATGGTCACAGAAGCATGTGAAAATTTTACGAGCAATCGCTTTAAAAATATTACAGATAAACATCAGTTACATGTAAAAACTTAACCAGGAGTATTTAAGCGCTAACAAATTTAAATTTCCTATAAATTTAGTATCAGAGTAATGAATCTTTGTCTAAAGGCTGATATTATAGTCGCAGAAGTATTTGCAAAGTTTCAAAGCAACAGCTTTAGTAGAAACAGAGATTTTAAACACTTGCACTCAAAACTTAACCAAAACATTACGCCGACGCCGTCGCCCGGGTGACCGGAATTACGCCCCCCCCCCATTCTATGAATAGTTGAGTTAAACATGACAGGTTTAATTAATTCCAACGGTTAAAGGTAGCGGACCCGTGATAGTTTTGCTACGTTTCGTAGGTTAAAAACTCTGACAGTGTAATATTTAACCAAGGTTTCCTAATGATTTCATCAGGAAATCTCGGTCAACATTGTGCAAGATCACGAGTTCCGACATGTTGCGAAACTATTAGGTCCATTACCTTAAATAACCATCAATTTGACAGCAAAAGAAAATACTTTTCTGTAATTTCGATGTTGATGATACATGTATATTGTGGAAATAGATGAATTTGCTTGAAACAAGCAACGTCTCCTTCCCCTAAAATATCTTTCAAGCATTTTTCATTTTTAAAAATTGAACTTACTTTTCACTGAAGTCTGTAGGACGAGAAATCGAGTACCCGGGTATCAGGTAGGGTAACGTTGACGGTTCCTACGGGTCCGAGTCCTGAATCACTACCCGTTACCCGGCTAATGTATAAGCACTATTTACCTTTTGGGAATAAAATTCAGAAAAGAATTGAAGACTGTTTAAAACAGTCTTCTATTCTTTTCTAAAGTTGATTTCCAGATTGTCCTACGGACTAACATCAGGCCCCGAGGTTATGAAACTTTTTTTCATTTTCAGCTGATAAATTTTCTCAAATAAATATTTTTTTATATAAATGTTTTAAAATAAAGGATAATATCAATAAGTTGCTATTTCTAACAACTTATTGGTATTATCTTTTATGTTCATACATTTATGGAAGAATTACAACAAAATAATGACTTTAATCTGGAGTTGAAGTTGGAGAAAATTTTGAGTTGAGAATGGGAAAGTTTCATAACCTCGGGCCTAAAGGGTCTTTAAAGTTCTGGCTACTTAATCACAGACACAACTTCATGCCTTAAAACCATGTCAGAATTCGTATGTTCGAATCCCCTTTACAGAAATTCTGGATCCTCCTTTGTATTTAGCTGATAAAATAAATGTGTGACGCGTCACGCGAAAAGGGACCATCTGGGTAGTGTGTTAAGTATCGATCCTAGTCAGACTGAGCGGATTGTGCAGACAGACTAGGATCGAAGCTTTTCACACTTTACTAATTTTTCTGAATCTAGAACAACTAATATACATTCCTGTGAAAAAATTGAAATGGGACCTCTGGTAGGCCTGTTCTACAAAAAGTCTATGATTCAAATATTTACCTTACGAAGTACCCAGTTTGTCCCTTTTCGCGTGACGGGTAACATATACTGACAGTTATCATCGGTACTTGAGTTCCCGCAGGTAGCAAGATCTTAGGTATAGTCCGTTTGACTTCTATATGGACCAACATTTCGCCGAAAAACTCAGAATCGAATTAATGAAGCGCATTTTTTTCTGTTAATATCATATTTCCATCTAATTCCATGAAGACTTTGGTTTTTCAGAATTTTTGAAGGTGCAATAATGATTTTGTCCGTCCGTCTACAAGTTAACTTTCTGCCTTTCATACCTACTCGTGTCTGTAATAAACGGAACAGCGAATTGTCTATCCAAAATTAGCTCTGATTTGCATAGGGGCCGAGTCAAAAGTGTATGAATTTTGGCAAGTCGTTTAAGTATAAAATCGAGTTTATTTGAAAAATATTTTTTGCAGATTTTTTTTACTTCCTTGGGATATTAAATCTTAGTGTATTCTGTATTTGTTAAAAAAAACTGTTTGACAAGATAATTGATAATAGTTTTTATCCATTCTGAGATGAACCCAATATTCCCTTATTTAGAGCAATCAAAAGGGATTATTTTACGAAGTCGTTGGGATTTTCACGAGGATAGCAGACGAGTAATTACGGTAAACATCATGGGATATTTAAGTTTATTATGCCCTGACCGTCGATATGCTAATTAGCTTTTTCAAAATTTGGAATAATGGACATTTCTTCTGTCAAATGTTTACCTTAAAACCACGTGTCTTTACTATTTGTTTAGGCCCTACGTTTTCTTACAACTAAACAGCCTTCGCCCCCCCCGTGTTTAAGAGCAGAAAATACGAAAATATTATCACTAACTAAATAAATAAAATCATTATTTTAAAATGATTTTGTTTCCAGAAAAAAATTGTTTGGAAATTTATATTTTACCACATAAAAATCCTCCATTCAAACGCAATTTTATGTAATTGATGGAAAGGTTGGTCCATAAAGAAGTCAAACGGACTATACCCGGGTACAAACGTTATACTCGTACCAGCTATAGTAATCTGCAACCTCTCAGACTGGTCCCACTGTCGACTATCATAAAAACCTTGATACATGAGTCGACAGTAGGACCAGTCTACCAACCTCTTTGAAATTGGACCAGTCTTAAGTTTGAAAATGGGCAAGAGATAATCGCAATACGTGTGAGAAAAGTCTTATTTTTAACTTCACAATAACATTAGTTTTCTTAAATCCTTCATTAGTGGTCAATATCGAAATCAGGTGATCCGTAGATGATAAATAAGTCCTATTTTCATAAAGAGATGTTGATTGAAAAAAAGATCAGAATACAAAGCTACATCCAATTTAATAACAATTTTAATCCTATAATACGGGCGAAAGACCGGGCGAAAGGCCCAGTTTGAAGACCGCCTATAGCTTCCGGGTATATATATATATATAGGGGCCATTTTGTTTTTATGAATTAGTCAGCCTTTGACTGGCACTCAACAATTACTTTCGACTGGTTGAAATAAATCGTAAAAGTCGTGATTTGGAGAACAGTCACCTCACCCCGCGCTGAAGACAAAATACAATCTAATTGGGTTAAACTTACTTGTCACAAAGGACGGGTCTCCATAAGGGCCTTTTCGTGGCTAGAATAGATTTCTTTTAAACTTTTGACATACATACTACAAGTAAAAAATTGCTGTAATGTACAGCAAAGTGAATTGTGTCGCCTTTCAAAAATGAAAGCTAAGTTATGAAAAATGGTTGGGACTTTAGGCAAGAATGGTGAAAAATTAACAACAATACAATCACGCATCTTGAGTTCACGACACTGTTGTTTTCGGTGTATTAAAGCAAACCTAAAATGAATGTTTACAATTCTGAACTTCACAAAATAGAACTGCTTTAAAACGAAAACTAGTCCCGCATAAAATGTTGTAACTTATTATGTGGAGGAGTTCAAAAAGGTATTTTTTAATAAAAAAAATATTAGATTGCTATTTAACTGACATTTGTTTTTATCATTTCGGGCATGACCATCGTAAGTGATAGGAAATCGAATAACTCTAAATAATAAGTAGAACTTTCGCCAGTCTTGGTACGAAAATATACTTGGGAATAAGTAAAAAATTACGAGATGTTGTTTAGAAAATTTATAAATATGAAAAAAAGTAATAAATAGCCCCAAAATTTTTCTTGATACACATAACACAGGACTATCATTTTTGTTCGAATATACAATAAAACCTTTGACAAATTTCTAACACGCCATTTTCGAACGAAACTTACTTAAAGTTCTTTTTAACACGGTCCCCTTTTCCTGTCCGCTCATGACACTTAAGTCAATGACAGCTGAGTTATGTTGAGTACTTGACAGATTAAGAAAAATCAGTTTACATGTATTAATTACCTATGTTTCATTCGGTGCAGTTGCTCAAGGTTTAGAAAATTCAGAGTGAAAATACTACGCCTTGCCATGCTCTCATTTGTGTGTGTGTGTGTGTGGGGGGGGGGGGGGGGGGGGGGGGGGAGGGGAATCCGGATTTTGCGGACACTTTTACAGAGAAACCCCAGGAACTTTGTGGTAACGTTTCACTGACATTTGCCCAGTTGTTTATGAGGCTGTTCAAAGATATCAAAGTGAAAATTGTCACGTCCTGGCATACCTATATTTATGGATCAATCAAAGTTCGCGATTGATTTTCGGACAGGGTCAACCAAGGAACATTTCGGAAAAATTCCATCGGAATTGGTCTTGCAATTAAGGAAACGATGCCGTTCATAGATTTCCAGGTAAAAATTGCTACGCCCTGCCACACCAATGTTTAGGCTATTGGTCAATCAAAATTTCGCGAACAATTCGAAAAGTAGGTCACCTAAAGAACACTCTAGCAAAAAAAAAGAGGGCCATTCAGTAGTTCGAGTGCACATTGTGACAGAGTTTCGTTCAAATTGACCCGGTGTTTCCGGATAAGAAGAAATTTTAAGATTGTTGACAGCGGACGACGCTGAGTGATCCTTAAAGTTTTGCTTGAGCACGTTGCGCTCAGTAGAGCTAAAAAAGAAGACTAGTGAAGATGAATGTTGTGTCAATGCCTGAAAATTATTGCTGCTCTGCAAATTGATATGGAACTTAATTAACAATATTTTCATACAATTCTAGTGATCAGAATAATAATAATAATAATAAATAGAAAAAAAGATGCTGCTAGAGCAGTTGAAGTGCATCGACTATAGACAGGTAACTTTTTTTCAGGAGACCTCTAGAAATCACTTTAGGGAGGCCCGAAATGTAATGCAAAGTTATATAGTGGAAATTGTTCATCAACCTTTGCCGAACAAAATCTGCCCTGTCTGCAGACCTGGAAATGTCTATTATGCAAATTACAGGGGTCAAAGGTCATCAAGTGCATTTATGCTATTTCGGAAATATATCACTCGAAATTGACTGTTATGCAACTTTGTGTGATAAATGATTGACTGAAATGGTTAAATAATGATTCAATTCTATAAAGCAAATGGTTACACAAACACAAATGTGCATTTTGAAGCCTTTGTTGAAATCAAAGTACTGAAAGTACTGAATTTTAGGCGTTAAAGTTTGTTTGCAATTAGTGTGTTACAAAACTGTCTCCAATCACATTTATTCATTAATGTTTAATAGTTAATGAAAGATAAAGTAATAAAGACGATTTGAAATTAGTTTTTATCATAATTTGTAATATAAACTATGATCATTTTGACTTTATACATATGCATACATGTATATGTTATAGTCCTTATATATATAACTATTGTCATTGACTCCAACGACGTCGGATTATCACCCTAAAAATATCTTTTTAACCTGTTGAGTAAAATTGAAAAAAAATCATATATATGTGACCCGTCACGCGATAAGGGACCATCTGGAAATTGTGTAAAATATACATTTTAAAAATAGATTGATTCTATTACAGGTCAACCAGAGCTTAGATTTTAAAAATTCTTTCACTGGAAGGTATAGTGATCATTCTAGATTCAGAAAATAATTAGAGTGTGAAAAACTTCGATCCTAGTCAGTCTGTTCAGTCTGCGCAGTCTGAATAGGATTGACGCTTTACTCACTTCGAAGGTCCCTTTACGCATGAAGGGTCACAAATTAAAATCTGTTGTTTTGTTTGTTTTTTGTCTGTTGTTGTTGTTGTTTTCGGACACATTATATATCAATCTCAATTGTACGCAAACAGTGAGTAGTTTAGATTACTGAATGAAGCATAAATAATCTGAGCACTTTCGAAACTTAATATTTCTTCATCAGAGAGCCTTATGTTGTAAATATACATTCATTTGAAATAATAACCCCTGACTAACTCCGTAAAATTGAATCATAACCCATTCCTAAGGTTACGTTATTGGTCGCCATAGATGTGACATCACTCAACACCAATATACCATTTGAAGTTGTCATTGCAGAATGCAAAGAAGTTTGAAGCACAATGGATGCCGAAGATCTGCCAACAGACACCTTGGTAGAATTGTTAACACTTATCCTTTAATGCATACACACTTAGGAGATGCACCACATAAGAATACATTTTAGGGATGAGTGTATTTTTCACTGCGTTAAATGGAGTATAAAGTGCAATTGCCTTAACACATAGTAAATAACGTCCGTAGGGAATTATTCTTCAGCCATGTGCTAAGGCAATTGAACTTCATACTCCAATAAATGAAGTAAAAGATACACCTGCCCCTTATAATTTCAAACCATTAGATCTACATGTAAAAAACATTTAAAATACTCAGGAAAATGATAAAAGGTCCAAAACTACTTTCTGTACGTATATAGATCACAAGATCTAATTTCAAGTCGAAAATTGAACATGTTTTTTATCTTGCTATCGGAGTTTGATGGCATAAAGTTTTACAAATTTGAAACAAACACACGATAACTTTTATATTTCTAAAGGTGTATATAATCAGATTTTTATGTCTTTTACTGCTTCAATTTAAAACGAAATCAGCACAATCGAGCGAGGTTGTGAAAATTGCCTGATGATCTCCGTTGACTCGCTGTAAATCAGAACTGTACGCTTCTTATCAAAGATTCTTTTGCAAATATTTCAATTCTGAACTGATCAAATAGCGATGAAGTATTATGAAAGGGGAAGGAGGGATTTCCGAGTTCCTTTAACACTGGACTTGCAGATCAATGGTCTGGGGTTTTCCCGAAATCATTATTGCACTCCATACAGAAAAAAGTGCAATGGAATTCCTAACGTGATGCGATTTACCAATCAGAATTCTTGATTGTGTTGGATTGCAATCATTTCAAAATCAAGGAACATAACTCAGATTGTTCTAAAATTGGCTGCAATGATTGTGAAACTCGACTGATAAATTCCTGCCAACTGGATGCTACACAACATCGCAAGTTCTAGAATATGAAGTAAAGCAAGCCAATCTAAAGCCCAACAGATTTGATGCTTACACATATAATTGAAGATCTATTTAGTCTTATTTATAGGATGTTGTTGCTTGTTTGTTTGTTTGTTTTTTCGGTTACTTGAAACTTGTGTCTATTGGCCTAGCCTAACAGATCTTAGGTTAGATGAATCGTAGGGCTTACGGTTCCCGTAAAACGGAGCGGACATCGCACTATTATTAAGGACATGGTGAAATAGACCCCACTCAAATTCAATCTGAATCACTCGCCTAGCGCTTCATTCTTGGTTTTCCAAACCATCTCAATAAAAACGCGCCGAACTCATTCACAGCGTTCCGGACTTGCTCGAAATCAATTCCAAATTAGAACCACTCTTTTTATTCAATGATTTCATTGACCAGCGTGAATTTAAAAAAAAACTGATTGGTATGTGGAGACACACAGATCTATTTATGTTAGATTACGTCATTAAACAGGATGTACAAGTTTCAACCAAAAGCTGTATTTCCAATTTTTTGGTCGTCCTGGGACAAAATAATCCACGTTTCCCTGTTTTTGCTTGCTACAATCCAGATCTTCATTCGCCTTTTAAAATCATTTGTATTTTATCTCTAGTTCACAGTGCCCCTGTTCTTATAAATTGAATTAGAATTGTTACGTACTTCTCACAAAATTGATCTTAAATACACCTATGTTTTCTATAACTGACATTAATAATCCCATACTTTTCTTGTTATCCAAAATTTCAAGAAAGAACACATTCTTCTTCTCTTTTTTTAAAATTCTAGTCCTTCTTATCTGTCAAATCCTCGAGCGTGGTTGTGACTAATAATATTGAAACTGACAAACTTATTTTGAATGTTTGGATTTCAAAAACATAAAATGTTTCCAAAAAAGTATAAGTAGACATTTATCTTTCTTAGATATATTACTTAGGTCTGTAAATTATTTTATAATGGCGATACAAGGCTGCAAAAGTTTGACTGGCATTAAATATTTAAGCGTGAATCGTTATTGATGCGAATAAACACGAAACAAGATTGTCAATTATAATTTCCTATGTCAGTGTTTACTGTTTAGGATCCCTATTGTTGCCTCGAATTGCTATTCTTAAATTTTTCAAAGAATTTTGATTGGCCCCCAAATATGGGCGTGGCAGGGCGTGGCATTTTTTTCACTTTGAAATCTTTAAAAATCTTCTCCTCCCAAACCATTGGGCTGATTTCAATGAAACTTGGCATGAATGTTCCTTGGTTGACCCTTAACTTAAGTTGTTCAAGAAATTTTGATTAGTCGATAGAAATGGGCGTGGCAGGGTGGGGCCTATTTTGAGGCCGAAATTTTCGAATGAGATTTTCTCCTGAACCACTTGGCTGATTTCATTGAAACTTTACCAGAATGTTCCTTGATTGTCTCTTTACAAAAATTATTTGCTAAATTTTGATTGGCCCATAAATTTGGGCAGGGCGGGGCTTATTTTGAGGCCAAAATCTTTGAACGATATCTCCTCCGGAACCACTCAGCCAATTTCAATGAAGCTTTACCAGAATTTTTTACTTAAATTGTTCAAGAAATTTTGATTGGTTCATAAATATGGGCCTGGCAGGCGGGGCCTATTTTGAGCCCGAAATCTTTGAACGACATCTCCTTCTAAACTTTATGTTTTAATAAGATGGGTAAAGGGTTGCAGGTTCTTTGTGATTGAGTATTTTGGTGCAATATGGACCAGAACCAGTAAATCATTATTAAATAGGTCTTAGGAGATTTTGGAGTGTTAATGATTTCATTTAAAGTAAGCTTTATTTAATGAAAGTCTAAAGGTTTTAAAGCCAGTGGAGCGATAAGGCCCTCTTGGGCCTATTGTTTTATATATTTATCTTACTTTAGTACAAAATCTTACGCTAAATTTGGGAAAAATACCCTTTTTTCTAATCCTGCCCATACGTTGTCTCATCGGTTCATGGAGTAAAATCTAAACAAATCTTAATTAAGGTATCAAACGATACTGAAATTTCATCCTTGGTGGTTTAGATTATTTGATAAATAAATGATATTCAATCTCGTAGAAAACGTTGTTTGGGGAAAGTCCCTTGCATCCGGAACCTTCGGATCCGTAGACCCTGTACACAACAATGTGCCTTTGGACAACGCTGCAAAGAGTTATGACTCCTATAAAAGACAAACACTGGTCTAAGATTAAGCCATCCAGTAAAATCAGAAAAACATTCCCTGAGGAACAAGTTGTAGCATACCAGATACCTCAGTCACTTCAAGACATTCTTGTTAGAGCAAAATTAAGGACAGCTGCAACCAATGACTCTCTCAGAAATTCGGTTTACAGCGTCGAGAAGTCGACCACTCATTCTACGATGTTGTCCTGTGTTGCATTGAAGCCATCAACAAATGATGCTCATATCTGTGCTATGAATAAATAATCTTATTAGATTGAAGTATGCCAACATTGGTTTGTTTTATTGCTTGATTCCTAGCAAAAATGTTGATTTTTTTTCCAACTGCCTAGAGTTTAAAGTTATGTTCGAGCAATAGACCAAGTGGAGACCTATATATACATTTATATCTGAGTGGTCAATATAACTATGTAAGATGTATCACATGAATTTATCCGTATGCTGAAGTTATATTATATGTTTCTTTTACCCAAACATTCTCCGTTTGCAACTGAAGTACTTTTAGTACTTTGATCTTTTACTTTTGACTAATTTGCTACCATTTTGCAAGTATACAATCATGTGAATATTGTTTGCATATATACGGTTAAAAAATACCAAAAGCCTGGTTTTATTTTGATCATTTCATAACATATAGGTGCATTTATACGATTTTTTACTGTTTTGCACCCCATGACCTTTGACCTCTGTAATGACCTTCAGAAGGGATTGTGAATCTGCAGACAAGCCTAGCGCTGTTCCTCATATATTGGGCAAGCAAAATATCATTGTCTGCATCCATTACAAACCGGGCCTCCCTGATCTCAAAATTTGAGATTGGATCGCTAGTCTATATCTTTTGGATTTTGATTCATCAGACAAATATTCAATTTGAGTTGTTTAATATGAATGGGAAAAAACGCTTCTGACGGTTTGAGTGCGATTAGAGCTCTTTTGAATCTGGGTCGTTTTTACTTGCACTCAACTAATCCAGTAGAAAAACTCGGCCCACTATATAGTCTATAATATCGTAGAATATGTTTCATAAAAATGTACCGTATTTCACCTATTAGACGCGCCCTCCCAAATAAACGCGCCCCAATAAAATTCGATTTCCAGGCCCTGGAATATCCGACCAACAACCAACCGTCCACCGTCCGTGGTGAAAAAAAAAAAAAGTCTCAACGTTTATTTTACCAGAGCTACTCCACGACGCGATGTTCAAAAGATTATTGTTTAACTATTTTCCATCCCGATGATGATTAGGGTGATTGCACGATTTAAGTCTTCGTCAAAAGATCGCTCAACTTCTGAAAACTAGCGCGAGCAAAATTGCTCTTGAAGCGCAAAAGGTTAAAATGCAACGGGTACCGAAATGCGACACAAAATTTAAACTAATTCTCGTAATACATGAGGTTTGACATCAAACATCAAACATCAATTTCCATTTTTCCTTTTTTATTACTCCAACAACGTATATGAAATAGAATTCTTCAAAAGCTACATGCGATCGAAATTTCCCTTAAAATCTCATGTGTAACTGATTATAAAGGCGACGTGGTGTGCAAAGATCTGGGGACTTCAAAAGGTGCCGACACCTGGTGACCCAGCTAGCTGCAGACGTGTTGTGTTTTCTCTACGACACGCTTCGTCTCCAGTACTGTACCGTACAGTTATACATTGCTATGTTTATCTTTTTAAATATCATTTTGTGTTTTATTATTATCATATCAAATCATTGTTTAAAAATCTACCGATTCTTAGAATTAAATTGCTGATGCATACACACATTACCGAGCAATTGAACGAAGATTAAATATTTTTCTATTTGTAAAAAATATACTTAATAGATTATAGATTTGGTATTAGATTAGGGTCCGAGTTATACGCTGGGCCGAGTTACCGATTAGCCGAGTTGATCGGTCACCATAAGTTCTTTGATTCAATAAGACATTTAGACATATCCTATGTTGCCTTAACTGGTTGGAGTTCAGACATATAGCCCAGGAACAGCCGGAAGTAGAAACGGAAAACTGATAGACGAAATAAACGTCCTTTGCAAAGTTAATTTTACAAATTTAAAAGTTTGTCTTGCGTTTTAATGAACTTCAAAATATATTTTTTGGTAATGCTTGAACATTCGACCTTGTAAACAGGCGTTGTGTAATATGAATATAAGATTCTCGGATTCAATAAACCCTTCCATATGATGTAATTTCCAAAATTAGAATATGTATACTACAATGAGTGTCGCCCATGGGGCGACACAATGATATAATCAGCGTCTACTGACATCTCAAACTTATTGGTTCTAGCTGTGCCTTGTGCTAAAAGTGGGTGGGGTAAGATACTACGAACTTGAGTTTTATTTTAAAACTTTAATATCACCCAATTTAATTCCTCTTGAGTTCGCGGCTGCCACCCAATTCATAAATGAAAAATTCCTTAGTTGACATCCAGCAGTTATTTTGACATCTCATATTTCCCATTGTGATTATCTTCCCTTTTTTGTCTTGAGGGAATTTCTTTGTGTTAATTCCTACTAACTTGGCGGATTTGTACAACACGTTTACAACTAGTTTTGAATGTCAAATTTCTTTTTTTTTCTTTTTTTCTTTTGTTTTGTTTGCAAAGAAAATACAAAACCATTGCTCCAAGTTTTTTTCCTCAGAAATCAGTCCATAAAGTTCGGAGTTATCTGCCCCTGAAAATGAGATATTAGCAAATTTCATCTTTAAACTGGCCTTAAGAATACAAAGTCTGATGGATTTCTATGGTATTTTGCAAATTTGTTCCACCTAATGAACTCATTTGCGATTAAAACTAATTTTTGTAAAAGGTCAAATTTCAAGATCACGCACCAAGGTCAAAGGTCACAATCAGCTCAAATTCAGCTTTTCAAGTGCATAACTAATTTATTTATTGTCAGATTTTAAAGATATTTGGCACAGTTGTTACCCTTGACAGGCTTAACATAATTTGAAATGAATTTTGTGATAAGCTCAAGTTCAAGGTAAAATTTCAAGGTCAAATGTCAAAATAAGAGTAGAATATGCTAATAGGTGTAAATATACAATCCATAATAGTAGATGCTAAAACCATTTGACAAAAGTGCCTCTTTTCATCAGCAAAAGTGTAAAACAAGAAAAAAATATGTGATACGTCTAGGCTCAAGGTCACACATCAGAGGTAAAGATCAAAATAAGGACAAATTCAGCTTGACAGCTGCATTTTTCATTTATTTATTGACATGTTTTACCAATATTTGGCACAGATATTTTCAATCATAAGCACGAAAATATATTAAATGAATTTAGTGATATATTGAAGTTATAGGCCACATAAGAAGGTCAAATGTCAAAATAAGCACAAATTCGGCGTGAAGAGTGTATAACTCATTCATGTATTGACATATTTTACCAATATTTTGCACGACAACTTCAAGTTAACATTAAATTTGTTGAAAAATATTTTCTTGCTTGAGATGAGTATCAGTTGTGCCAAATATTGGGGAAGTGGTTCAACGTACACAACTAAAGCATTGTATGGTTACAGTGTAATTTGTCTGTGAGAACTCTGTGATGCAATACCCTGTGATTTAATAATTGAGTTACTTTTGATTAAGTTAATTGTCTATATCTATGACAGCCATGATAACAAGAGCAACGCCGGACGTGGCATTATACGCCCGAAGCTCAGAAAAAAATGAGTGATGTTTTGAACTTTTTATTGATCCTTAGAAAGTATTTTCTAGCAAACACTATAGTATATTGTATTTATACATACATGTGAAGTTTCAACATCGTAGTCCTTGTATTTTGAAAGTTATGGACCGGACACTAATTTGCTAACTGAATCAAACAAAGGGCAATAACTCAAAAATTTCAAATGGTAGAGCTGTGGTTCTTGCGCTCTGTACGCCCTAGCTATGAGATCTATACACCCGTGAAGTTTCAAGACCATAGGCCTTATAGTTTGAAAGTTATGGACCGGACACGAATTTGGTAACTGAATCAAACAAAGGACAATAACTCAAAAATTACAAATGGTAGAGTTGTGGTTCTTGCGCTCTGCACACCCTAGCTATGAGATCTATACACCCGTGAAGTTTCAAGACCATAGGCCTTATAGTTTGAAAGTTATGGACCGGACACGAATTTGGTAACTGAATCGAACAAAGGACAATAACTCAAGAATTACAAATGGTAGAGTTGTGGTTCTTGCGCTCTGCACACCCTAGCTATGAGATCTATACACCTGTGAAGTTTCAAGACCATAGGCCTTATAGTTTGAAAGTTATGGACCGGACACGAATTTGGTAACTGAATCAAACAAAGGACAATAACTCAAAAATTACAAATGGTAGAGTTGTGGTTCTTGCGCTCTGCACACCCTAGCTATGAGATCTATACACCTGTGAAGTTTCAAGACCATAGGCCTTATAGTTTCAAAAGTATGGACCGGACACAAATTTGCTAAATGAATCGAACAAAGGACAATAACTCAAAAATTACAAATGGTAGAGTTGTGGTTCTTGCGCTCTGCTAACCCTAGCTATGAGATCTATACACCTGTGAAGTTTCAAGACCATAGGCCTTATAGTTTGAAAGTTATGGACCGGACACGAATTTGGTAACTGAATCAAACAAAGGACAATAACTCAAAAATTACAAATGGTAGAGTTGTGGTTCTTGCGCTCTGCTCACCCTAGCTATGAGATCTATACACCTGTGAAGTTTCAAGACCATAGGCCTTATAATTTCAAAAGTATGAACCGGACACAAATTTGCTAAATGAATCAAACAAAGGGAAATAATTCAAAAATTTCAAATGGTAGAGTTGTGGTTCTTGTGCTCTGCACACCCTAGCTATGAGATCTATACACCCGTGAAGTTTCAAGACCATAGGCCTTATAGTTTGAAAGTTATGGACCGGACACGAATTTGGTAACTGAATCAAACAAAGGACAATAACTCAAGAATTACAAATGGTAGAGTTGTGGTTCTTGCGCTCTGCACACCCTAGCTATGAGATCTATACACCTGTGAAGTTTCAAGACTATAGTCCTTATAGTTTCAAAAGTATGGACCGGACACAAATTTGCTAAATGAATCAAACAAAGGGCAATTACTCAAAAATTACAAATGGTAGAGTTGTGGTTCTTGCGCTCTGCATACCCTAGCTATGAGATCTATACACCTGTGAAGTTTCAAGACCATAGGCCTTATAGTTTCAAAAGTATGGACCGGACACAAATTTGCTAAATGAATCAAACAAAGGGCAATAACTCAAAAATTACAAATGGTAGAGTTGTGGTTCTTGCGCTCTGTACGCCCTAGCTATGAAATCTATACACCTGTGAAATTTCAAGACCATGGGCCTTGTAGTTTCAAAGTTATGGACCGGACACGGATTTGCTAACTGAAATAAACAAAGGGCAATAACTCAAAAATTACAAATGGTAGAGTTGTGGTTCTTGCGCTCTGTACACCCTAGCTATGAGATCTATACACCTATGAAGTTTCAAGACCATAGGCATTATAGTTTGAAAGTTATGGACCGGACACAAATTTGCTAACGGACAGACAGACGGACATACGGGCAGACAGACGGACAGACGGACAGACAGACGATGGAGACGATAACATAATACGACCCTTCGGGCGTATAAAAATGTACCACTTTTCCATGAACACTATAGGACTCGGTGCAGATACTGTCGAACACATCTTGGTTTTGGGGTTAACTTGAAAGTGACTTAGCAGGCGCCCATAAAAGGCTCTGGTGATCGTTCTAGTACAGTTGGTGAGCTTTCAAAAGGCTCATCTTCTAAGACTCTGTAGAACAAATATTAACTAGTCATAAATGCCCCATAATAACATTTATTTTTCTTTCGTCCGTTTTCTAGTAGGCTTTGCATAATTTCATATTAGTATCTGCACTCTTTAAAGCTTTACAAAAAAAGGTCATTGCTATCAATTAGTTATCCGATTATACGTCGTTGCGAAAATAACCAAAATGCATGTGGTACATTTTTTCTGTCTGCGTATATTAACCTTGTCCCCGATTAGCTCAACAGACGTTAGTTTGTAGGACATAATGTCAGATTTTTTTACCTGCGGGTATATTTTGAAAAAAAGCCTTGAATTATTAAAAATAAATCCTGTGGAAAAGCATTTTTTTAATGTCGCTTCAGAGGCTGACAATGAATTTGCATAAAAAAGCTAACAAAAAAGGGGGCGCGGTCCCACATATCTAAGGGCTCTATCCTGGGTTCTCTGCTAAATATGTGATAATATCTTTATAAATGACATTTTTTATTTTGTCGATTATTGCTCTCTCCATAATTATGCAGATGACAACACTTTGTCCTTCACTACACCTGATTTTGGCCAGCTGATTCATGTCGTTCAGAGGGAAAGCAAAATTCTTATAAATTGGTTCTCTTCTAACTGTATGCAAGCAAACCCTGATCAGTTCCAGGCTCTGGCTGTTGGAAACAAAACCCGTGAAAAGCACCCAGTTTTTAATATAAATAATTCTCAAATTGAATGTGATGATTTTGTTAAACTATTGGAGTAGACATTGATTTTTATCTTTCATTTGACTTTCATATCCAAAACTTATTTTAAAAGGCTGGTCAGCAATTTAACATTCTCAAAAGGATTGGTAGAAACTTGTCAAAACTAAATAGACTAACAATGTTCCATTCATTTATCTTGTCAAATTTCAACTTCTGCCCATTGTCCTGGCACTTCTGTTCAAAGAAAAATGCAACTAAAATAGAGAAAATACAAGAAAGAGCCCTAAGGGTTGTTTATGACGACTATGAGAGCCCATTTGGTCAACTGCTTGAAATTGCAAAACTACCTTCGTTAGAAATCAGAAGAGTCAGAACAATGGCAGTTCAAACTTTCAAGATATTAAACCGGATCGCTCCCCCTGTTCTAAATAATCTAGTTCAGAAAAGAGAAAACATACATACTTTCAGATAATCAAATATTTTACAGGTCCCTAGAGTGAAATCAACAACATTCGCTAAGAACAACTTCCGATATGCGGCTTCGGTTCTGTGGAACTCACTGGCGGACCACTTCAGACAAGAAACAAATTTCAACCAGTTTAAAAATCTGCTATCATTTTGGAATGGAAAAGAATGCAGTTGTGTTGCCTGTGGTGGTTCCTAGTGAGTCTTGCAGATCAGGGGATGCTTATCTCTTGCTTGTTTTCTGCTTATCTGTGCTTGTCAGCTTTACTTTTTAGTTGCATTTTAGTTCCTTTCGTTATCCTTCTTGTTTACATGTATGAAATGTCTCCTTTAATGTTTATGCTGATTGGATTTTTTCTGTATCTGCTTTTCAGAGTATGTGATATGTAAATTTAAATAATTTTTAATTTTACACTACATGTGCTATGTGATATCTTGTCATAGGCCATTGTCTCTCATAGTAAACTTTTTACTTAATTTAACAACTATATCCTTTTTATTCAACATTATTATACCATGAAGTCTCTAATAGTCCCTGATTAGCAGTCTTGAGACTTTTTTTTTAAACTTTTTAATTTCTGAAATACTGTCATACTACTTAATCAATACGGGCGAAAGACCGCCTATAGCTTACAGGTATATATAGAGAAAAAAGAAGTAAAATAACAAACAATAAAATTAGAACTCAAATACCGTTCAACCCATATCGTCCATTTTGAATTCCCCATAAAAAGCTCCTATGTCAGGCCGCGTCCGTTTATCTCCTTCCGGTCACTCACTTTCCTATACCCTGAATAGGTGTTTCGAGACACAGTCCATTTTTTGCAACAACAACAACAAGATTCCGACTGGTTATCAAAAATTACTTCAAAGATGGCTCTTTAGCTACAAAATCGTACAATACAGTCGACCTACATTCAAGAAAATCCTTAATAAATAAGGAAAATAAAATTAAGCAGTCATTTCTTTTATTTTTCATCAAAAAGGGATTTTATGTAACATCTTCGACGGCAGAAAATTCGAGTTCAAAAATTGTTTACATTTTAAACAGTGACGTCTATGAGCCTCTTTCTGAATATTGATGCAGAGGTGGCACTCCAGTATTCCTGTACTTCCATGTAGAAAGGTAACCTTTAGACTAGAAGACATATCTAAGTCTATGCATATTTTGACAAAAATGACAGCTTCTGTTACATTATTAAAGTGATTTTAGTATTTTCGAACAATATCAAAATCATAAAGTTCAATACTGATCTATAATAAAAGATTTAGAAAATAAATTTATCCTATACTTTATTTAGATTGGACTAAGAATTTGTTCCATTTTTGAATAACTAGAACAGGCACTAAAGTCTGGAAAATGCTGGAAAGGGAAAATTGCTTGCTCAAGGAAACCAAAGTATATTTGTACTTACAAAGGATGAATAGATTATTTTAATTTTGGTCTTTCAAAGGAAGCTAGTATGGGCAATGGCCATGAGATAAAAGTCTTTCTGCATTGGTTCTGATTTTGGCAATTTTAAGGGTAAAGCTTTTAGTAACCTGCTGCAATAGATCTACTTAGTTTTAGCCAAAAGCATTGACTATAAAAATAATTATACATCATAAATAAGAGATTGTTTAAAAGTGCTGTATGAGTACATTTACATATGAGCAAATTTCTAAATTTGTTCCAAATTAGAAGAAGATGCAGACTTACAAAAACACACAAATATATTTATAATACCAGTTACTTAGAAAAAATAATGTTGTCGAAAATAAAGAAATAGTATATTTTAAGTTTTTCTCATTCTCCTGATTTTAATTACTATTCTATATAGCAACAAAAAGCAGTATTTAGAAGGTAAGGGTTAAATCCAATAAAAGGAAACAATGCAAATATGATCAATTGACGTTGGTTAATTTCATTTAATTATATTAATACTGTTTACCTAGAAATCTGATAAATGAAAAATGTACCCCTCTTTTTGTGTTTCAAATTTTAACTATGTACAAGGTACAATTTTAAAAAATATACATGTACTTGTATAATCAAACAAGAGCATTGCATATGGGTGCCAAAAACCACAACAACAACACCAAATAGTAAAGACAACAAGGTGATGACAGGACTTTGGTGTATTGTTTACACAGGCACGCTAATAAAAAGGAACAAAACAAATAAGATACATTAATCATAGCTTTTAATGTAGATAATAAAATCTTTATTCAATTTTGACAACTCTGGAGAAAATTTAGAACAACTAAGAAAGACAGACATACTGGTGAACTACTGTTTATATATGAAGCCACCTACTTTGAGGCTTCCTTTTCACTACTGTCTTGATTCAAAACAGTAAACAACCTCTAGAATATATGGTCAATTATTTTTTGTTGAAAGCCATTTATTAATAAGAAATAAAATGTTATCCTGTGTATCAAAATATTCTCTTCTAATAAACATGCTTGTTTTTTTTCTATTATAAATCTAAAATTCAATATATTATAGATATATTTTTATATTTCTTATTTGAAAATTTGTGTTAAAACATCGCTGTATTTCTTAATGAGTTGATAGTGTGCTTATACTCATAAAAAGAATCTGATGGTTGAGGCTTCATTAAAAGTGAATTTGATATGTTTGCCATGTCTTGTAATTTGACATGTTTATCTTATGGTTGCACAGCAGTGCCACCACTCACAAGATATTTTTCCTTTTCCTTTTGTGGCATAGATCTGCCACCATTTACCTGATAATTATCAAGAACAACAACTTCTATCTTATAATAATTTAATTAATGGTGCTCTTGATGTGTTTGCACAGCAGTCACAAGGTAATCTAGTGGTCCCTGTACACAGTTATATGGTTTATTAATCTAGATCTAAATAAGAGAATTCAGCAACCTTAAGATAACTACCCAGTGGTTCTGAAATAAGCTGCCCGAGGTGTCTGAGTGGTCCATTAAGCTGCACGGACAAGCAGATTTTCCTAGCTAAATTGTCCGTGGACAAGTGAGCAATCTCAAGAAAAAATCTGTAATATTTTCATATAGTAGAAGTTAGCTATTTTCTAAAAAAATATATATACCATAATTCTTATGACAACAATTGAGTGAAACTATTTTATGGATGCTTCTTATAGCAATATTATTATACCAAAGTAACTTCAATGTCAAAAAAATAAGACTAATTAATTGGAGAAAAAAACATGTCTATGATAAAGAACAAACAAGAAGGGTTTTGGATACAGGCAAGCCAGATTGTGATTGTAACTTGTCCGTGAACAAGCTAACTTTCAAAACATTTTAGAACCCCTGCTATGGGTATACAGGGACCATAGGTTGTTCAAATATATACAAGAAAAATATTGTATGGTTTAGCGTGATGACACTGTAATGTTAATGAGAATAAAGCATCTACATGGTGTTGTCTCTTTAAAGTCTTGCAATTTTAAAAAAAATGTCCTTCTTTTTAAAATTAAACTTTATTAGGTCTAAATGGCAAAGTCTAGTACACCAATTAAAATGTGATAACTCATGGACACTGTAAGCTGCCACATAGACACCAAATGGATTTGTGGATATGGCAAACTGGAAGGCACCCTTAACAGAAAAGACAGAAAAAACTTAGGTCTACTGGCTGGCTTCTCAGTTCATACCATTTCTGAAACAGTTTAATTTGCAAGAAATGGTATGCGGCAAGAAATATCACCAGTCAGTAAATGTCTCATTACAAATGTTTTTTCTTTCGCCCGTTTTCTAGGCTTTGCCTAATTTCATATTATTAGATGTTTTACTAATTCTTATTTGCTTTCTATGTACTTTGCAAATGTTTTAATGCCATGTGCTATCTATAGGGATTTTCGGTATGACGTCATAGCCCACTAGCCAATTAAAATGGTTGTCGTTGAATCGCCTAGCTCTATTTAATTTATGTAAATATCGCCCAATCTAAACCACTTTTTTTTACTTGACGAAAAAGGTATCAAACCAATACATATTTGAAAAGTCAAACATTCGAACTTTTCAGAAAACATGTTTGTAAAGAAAATGACACGAATTTAGAATTAATATCCATTCTTTGAAAACACTACTATCAAAATGGAATAACATCGATTTGGTTGATTTTCTGCAAACATTGATCATTTTTTACCGCTGATTGATCTTGATTTTATTAAATCCTGATTTAATGTTTTCTTTTAAATCTTATTATAAGAAAAATAGGTTTATGTTTTAATGTTTATGCGAACAAAATCGTTCGGTAAATCGGTATTGATAGTCTTTCCCAATCGCTCAATCGCTCAAAATAAAACCATTATAAATATATCCAAACAATATTTATAACACTATGACAAAAAATTTCGGCATGTTACAATTTTTCTTAGATGCCTAATGGCATTCCCTAATTAGGGAATATTGATTCTTGAATGACAGTGGTGTCATTATCGATTATTTATTGACAAACCCTTTCAAACCCTTACACCTTGTTGAAAAACAGTTAAAAGGTATTCGATTTGCGCTAAATTAACTGTTTGAATACAAAGTGTTCAAACTGAAGATTTTTTATGTTGCTAAAAATCTTCTATGACTGACGGATATATGTATTCAAAGTCGGCTTGTAAGACGGACGGACGGATAGATGGATGGACGGACGGACGGACGGACGAATGGACGGACGGATGGATGGAAGGATAGAAATCATTGGAAACCAAATAGATAAGCGAATGACTTACGAAAGTCAGAATTTCAGACGAATGATGGAACATTGTGCATGTAACGAGAAATGAATGAATGAATGAATGAGTTAATGAATGAATGAATGAATGAATGAATGAATGAATGAATGAATGAATGAATGAATGAATGAAGGAAGGAAGGAAGGAAGGAAGGAAGGAAGGAAGGAAGGAAGGAAGGAAGGAACGAACGAACGAACGAACGAACGAACGAACGAACGAATGAACGAACTGAAGAACGGAAGAACGGAAGAAAGAATGTCATTTATTTATGGCAAGTTATAAATGAATTTGGTTTTATCATATCGATAACATTTATATCATTTGCCGTGGTGGATACATGAGAGGTTTCGAATTTAAAATATAGATGCTGCCTTTTCCTATTAGTGCCCATTTTAAATTGAAGTTCTCTATGATAATTGAATGACACCCCCTTTCACTCCTCACTGCAAAGCCACTCTGGATCCGTCAATAATTTGATTGGTTGGAAGTCTAAATTTCTGCTAATTATTAAAACGATTACAAAAAGTACGTGTTTGAGTCACTGTAATAGTTCTATAATTTCAACGAGATGGGCCTTAGAAGGATTGTAATGTTACAATTCTTTATTTGCAATGTTTTGAAGCATGTGGAATATTTTGACTTTATGTATGACAGCATGTTATTTCTATGTCCGATTAAGCATTATATTTGATGTGTCAACCAAGATTCACACATTGTGCATTAGAGACTAGTTGTGTCAAACTGAAAGCAACCAATCAGTGGCATATGACATGGCTTTTTGATTGATTCATGACTACGGTCAGATCAAAGAAAATAAGGAACGTAATATAAAACGTTGCGTAAGAAAGGGCGATCTTTATGACCCGTGCACGTGTGTGTGATAAGCGGCTATCGTTTTATGATATTTACAATATTGATTGGCGCATCCGGTTATGGTCAGATCAAAGAGATACGCCGTGTAGTATATATCATTTGGTAAGGAATGGCAAACTGTATGACATATGTTTGTGTGATAAGCCCCAATGTTTTCATGTCCCATAATGAAATTTCTCCGTTAGGGTTTTTATACCTTACAGTATGTGTTCGAAAAGCCGTTCCATTCGAATATCTTGGATTTGCAACATTCGCTTATTATCTAACATGACCTTAATTTCTGAACTTGTGTGTGTGTTTCCATCTTTATCAATTTGGATTTAATATTCAGATTTTGACGATTCTCAATAATCCTAGGTAAGAATGAATTGGTTCATGTTGTTAAGACCATTAAGGAAAAATACAAAACTTAAATCTATGTTTGGATAATCTAAGGCGGGATAAATATCGTAACCGGGATAAAGAAAAATCAACATTAAAATTCAAATTAACGCGGAATAGGTAGGATATGACATATTCCGTTGCTGAGTGGCCAAAATACCGTAAGTACAGCTTTATTCGTGTCCTATTTCCGAGTTTGGTTTCTCAACTACGATTCATTTGGATTCATATGCCTCTTCGGGTGGTTATATTTCGATACAAAGTATTCGTTTCAAAGACTTTGTCACATGATGACAACTGCATTACCAAAAGAAGGGGTGATTTATCTACATTTTGATACATTTTTAACTTGGAATAAATCATTACAAATGTTAAATCTTACTACTTGAAAATTGGATTTTTTGCTCTTTGTGTATGTAAAAATGGTTGGCAACGCCAACCACTCATATTTTGATGACGTCATCAATACCCGTGCCGAAGTCCCCTATATATTTATGTATGGTCGGTTCAAAAGCTCATGTGAGCTTATGTTAATTGTTAAACTGTCTTGCCGACTTGAAATAAAATTTACTTACTTACTTACTTATCCCGCCATTAAGAGACGTTCCGGAGTCCGACATTCTCGATTTAGCCCGAGCGTTCGTTGGGTGTCCCTAAAATACGAAAAGGTCCAAAAATGTGATTAAAGGTGCTAAAAGGTGGTTAAAGGTGCAAAAAGGCGCGAAAAGGTGCTAAAAGATGCTAAAAGGTGCTAAAAGGTGGGCGAAAAGGTGGTTAAAGGTGAATGTATAAGGATTGTACACGCTGTTATCGATTCACTCAAATTATCATTTCGGAATATAATGACAATAATGACAATACTTTTATTCCAATCAAGGGCCCACGAGGGGCAGAAAATCAGAGGAGATGATCTCCATACAATGATTAAGTGTGATTACAAAGAAAGAAATAAACAAAAAAGCATCAAAAGAAGAAAAAGCAATACATCATTAAATCCAAGGCGTGTGCTAGCTATCTAAATTCAAGAGCCACTGACTCTACACCAGCCGAACTCTACTGTAGGATCATAAACATTAAATGAGAAAATAATAATCATTACTAAATGCTGAATGCTAGACTGCTTACATTGTGTCGCTAGCATCCCTACAAGAGATCCTCCTTTAAGAATACAAGGGAGACAATCAAATTCTTTTACTTTTAAAACCTGCAGTAATAGTATCAAGATGAGATAACATAGATTAAAGGGGTCAAAATGACCCCCTTAACACCAAATCTTAAAGGTTGAAATAGGATCTATATTTTTGAGGATCTAAAACCTGCTTAATAGGTCATACACAAGCCTTGGATCAATCAAAACATTTCATGTACTATATCTAAACTTAGTATGCTATGAAATCATACCGCATTATATTTCAAGTATCAAATTAAAACCAGTTGTTATGAGGCATGTATAGAGAATGACTCAAATACAAAATTTGATAGTGCAATAATAACATCATAATCAGTGTTAGTCAATAGCCAATTAAATTTATATTTGTCATTTAATGAATGAAAGTTGCTTCAATGTTTCTGCACAATTCCAAATAAGCAATTGCGAATATGAGAACATTTGGGACACTGAATTAAAAGGTGAAATTCATCTTCTATTTCCGAAGGACAATTATCACACACTCTATTTTCAACTGGGATAGGTGGTTTATAACTACCATAAATAATTCAAGCTCATCTTAAAAAAGTAAATGTTGAAAGTTCTCTTGGCACCAACTTCTCATGCATAACGTTAAATACGCATATTGCGTAAACCTTACTTGTTATGAATCTTATTTTGCGAACGTCCGTCTGCCTGTTTGTCTGCAAAAATTTACATCTGATAACAAGAAGCAACAAGGGAAGGTAGTTAACTAAGTTCAATGGCAAAATTATGACCCCAAACCTGCGAACTAACCATTTTCTTATTACTTCTATCCTTTAAAAGTTAGAGTTCTTATACTTGGTATGTTGCTAGCTAAAAGCTCAAACAATTAGGTAGGAACATTTTCACTAGTGTCGTGGTAAAAACTTTAACCCAAGACTTAACAAAATAGAAACAATGCTCAAATTTGATTTGGAGTTGAATCCGATCAGCCTGCATTTAATAGAGCATATTTCGATGCTCTGGGTAAAATTTTAACCATTATTTCCGAATCTTAACCTGCCAAATTAATTTTCCAAGTTACAGCTTTCTTCAGACCTATGTGACAAGGTCAAGGTCAATAAGAAATGTAAAATTTGGGAAATTCCTGTTTTGGGAGAATCGTCCCCTATTTGATTTTCCATTCCCAAAATATTTTAAATAAATCATTTAACATTTTATCATTTGTTGAACGTGTAAATCTGTATCGCAATATCTTCTGAACGAAGACGCATATCAAGATCTATCGATAGAACCACATGTTGAAGATCAAGAAGAAGAGCTGCATGGTGAATTCCCTTTTTTGCTGCTGAATTTGAAAAAGTATGTAATGGTAGGCCATTGATTGATTTATTGAATTGAGTTTTATGCCGTTTTCAACATTTTCTCAGTAATACCGCGGCGGCTGGAGTACCTAACAATGGTTTCCTGGTATTTCTCTCACCTGTACAACCACAACATCCTTTCCTAGCCTCTAGCTGCTATATTACGTAGGTCTACGATTGTCAACCCATTGGTGTGAGACAAATAGTCGGAAAGAATAAGTGCCGCCGTCAGGGATCGCACTCGGGACATCTAGATTGACAGCCCGACGGGCTACCAACTGCGATGTGACGGCGGCGTCAATGGAAGACCAATTATTTCTTTTAATGGTACGCCCGTAATCAAGCTTAGGAACGAGAAGTTTGATTTTTCGAGAAATCCCCACGAAAAATGAAAAGATAAGACTAATGAAGGGGGTCAAACGAACCCCTAGAATCCCTTCTTGATGTGATACTGGAGTTGGGAAATCAATTATCTTACATGATCCTCCAAAGCATTCATAAACATTTTTCATGAATGAATGAAATGTGATTATTGTTATGCAGGTTAACAGATTAACCATTCTACGAATAACCATTTTCACATTTCTTGACACAGAATTTCAAAAGTGTCCGGACAACAAGCAGTTATTTCAAAATCCGATTTTGTTTGATAAACATGTACGCATAAACCAAGGAAATCAGCTCCTTTTCATGAAAAGGACTACCAGTGGTAATAATAATTACAGATAAGTTTTGATTTTTAAGAGGGATGTATACTATTTTTAACGGGTTGTCTACTCAGAGTGTAGGGGCGTAAGCTTTATAAAAAGGAAACAAGAGGCCCAAGAGGGCCTTGTCGCTCCACTGGCTTTAATATGTGTAGACCCTCATTAAACAAAGCTTACTTTGAATGAAACAATGATTTGAAGTTTCTTGACAACTTTTTTTATAGCGATTTACTAGGTAGGGTCCTCTAGTAAGTAAGTAAGTTTTTTTTCTAAGTAGAATAGATTAAGCAAATAATTAGAGCAAGGATATTTTCACCTTTTTAAATGTTTGACCTCTCAAGCTCGTGATAGATAAATGTCTGTGTTTTTCTGAGATTTATTACTTTAAAAAATGAGGACTTGTAAAATAATACCATCTAATGAAGCGAATTTGCAAATGAACCGTACAATTAGCAGATTTTCCAGTCCAGGAATATGAAATTGTCATAGCATTTTTTCAATTTGTAAGTAAAAACTTGTTTTGTGTCAAAATATGCACATGTATAAAGACAATCAAATAAAGAATCTGATTTAAAAAAGTTGATTTACACAATTTATTCTTGTGTCTTTCTTTATCAGCGGTTTAAATCTTAAATAGAACGAAGCCATTTGACGCTTATTGTATAGACAAAATTCTTGACAAAATTCAAACATACTAAAAGCCTGTCAAAACTAATCTAATCAAATTAAGAAACACGGGAATCATAAACAGATCAAATTTTGAATATTTTTTTAACATTTATCGATTAATAAAAGTTTGAAAAAAAAATGTTATTAGGACGAAAACCCATACCACAGGGATATATTTGATTTCAGCCATGACATCAAATTATCAATGTAATGTGACATGCATTGAAAATGAGTATGTAACTTACGTCTATATATATCTCCATTGTGTAACAAACCGAGTGACTAAACAGACAAGATCCATTCAGAGAAAAGGTCCTCAACCCTAAATTGGTGTGTGCGATTGTAGGACTAAGGTCCCTCCGTACTCGATGCATATATGGTACGTACCATGATAGAGAAAGAAGCGGATACAAGGAAATCCGGGTTCATACACCCCTAGCTCTTCTACGAATAGACCTCCTTGGTTCTTTAACGTACCCAGTGTTAATCACCGATACACGTGAAGCTACCCCTGGGTTTCTTACCAGTTCACTTATAGTGGGGCGGGGGAAAGCAAGTATCCCTGAAAATTCCTGTCACATTTGGGATTTGAACCATGGACCTTAGGATTGGTAGTCCGGTGTCTTACCACTGGAACACATGGCCGCCCTAACCCTTAATAGGTCGACTCTGTCGATGTTTATAATCATTTGCAATATCTCCGGGCATGTACCTCTCATTTGCATATCCACTGCAACTTACCTCCCTAAAAACCGTTACAATTATTTGTACGATATATGACATAATAAAAATTATGAATCTATTGTCATTTGTACAAAAGGTATGTCCAAACAGATCATTTAACTGGACCAAAAGCTTTTAATAATATATGGGCACCTTTGAGCACCTTTTCGCCCACCTTTTAGCACCTTTTAGCAACTTTTTGCACCTTTTAGCACCTTTTTGCGCCTTTAATCACCTTTTAGCACCTTTAACCACCTTTTTGCACCTTTTCGTATTTTAGGGACACCGGCGTTCGTTTGGCTTCCGGCTCACTTATTCGCTCCTATGAAGTTTCGATACAAGATTCAGCTATGACATTGCCGAAGAATTCACCTTAAAATATGGGCTTTGTTGACCGTCTAGTAGATTAATTGTATGCAAAGGTATCGGGATTTTACCCTTTTCTCACTGGCGTTATATTTTCTTTAATGAGAACAGCATACCAATTATCTTTTGATAAATGTGATTTCGTGTACTGATTTTGTACTTTGCAAATTAATTGATATCTTCTGATTCCTTATGACTGAATATCTGAAGTTGTATATTGATCTTTTTTATATTTATCTATCTTTTACATTTATCTATCTATATATACTGCCTGACTCCCCTTTCGGGTATTACTGGCATTTTACCCCTAGGCTCTTGAATTTTACACTAAATTGTTCAATGATTAAAATTTGGCATTTATACAGATTTTATTCGTACAGGGGTGGAAAACTAAGGTCAAGGTCATTTGACAAAGTTCAAAGCTATTGGTCAAGGTCAAATTTCTGAAATAGCTGTTTTGTGGGAATTAATTTTTTTATCTCGCCGGTACAGACGTGAATAACCTCTACCACAGAAGGCCTTCACTTTTACAAGACTAATGCCTTTTTATTTTATAACTATTTTTTTTAATTGATTTTTTCATATTGTTATTTATTTTTAATGTTCTTTTCTTACTGGTACATACTAGTCAAATCTTCTTACCAATCATTTTGGTTTACGATTTTTTGAAATGTTCATTTGTAAAACATAAAAAGTGAATCAGTTAAGCTTTGCAGGGAAAAAAACTAGCAGGGGCCAAGTCGCCCATGGCACCTAGATTTAATGGGGTTGTTCCCACTTCGTCTAATCCCATTTGGTCTAAAAGTCCAATTCCCATTTCGTCTAAAACCAATATTTTGATAAATTCCCATTTGGTCTAAAAGTTCATTTACTCATTTGTATAAGAAATTAGGCTTTGCCTAATGTTTATTATATATTTTCTTATATTAACATAAAAATAAGTTTACCTTTTTGTTCATATTCATAGCAAAAAGATTTGAAAAATTAGCTTTTAACTTATTCCTTGATGAATTTTTATTAGAACCAATACAATATTTATTAAACTATCATTTATTATATTATTATACAATAATGAAATAACAAACTTTAATCCTAAAGAGGTTATTATTCAAAAATATAAGTTGATTTTATTCATTAATCAAAAAAATACTTTGCATGTGTATGGGTGGGGTGGGGGCTGTATATGACACCTTTGTGACATTAACACTTCTATGACAATCATAACATGTCAAAAGCCATTTTGTAGACGAAATGGGAAAGTGATACAATAAGGTGTCAAAAGGTTTTAGACCAAATGGGAATTTTTGGTCTAAACCAATAATTTTATAGTGTAGACAAAATGGGATTAGACGAAGTGGGAATAAACCATTTAATGCTGGGCCCCTAGATTTTTTTGGAAAATCACTATGCCTCTAATGTTAAATATTGAATTTTTGAAGCCTGGGCCCCTAAGTTAAAATTGTTAGTCATTTTCCCTGCTTGGTATCCAATGCTGACTGAAATATTCGCCTAAATGTCAATGATTTTATGCTTGAATTGGATTTAGCTCAGAAATATCATTATCATTTACCTTTCATAATTTTATAAGACAAAATAAGTGAATCAGTTTAGCTTGGAAAGCCTATGCTGACTGAAAACTTCATAGATATGTGTCAATAAATAAGTAGAAAGTAAGTTCCCGGTTTGAAGTTTTATCTGGTATATATTTTGTCTTCATCGTTGTAAAAAGCTAAAGGAAAAGGCTTGACTGAAAAAGTTGCCTGTTTCCCGACTTGAACAATCTCAGCAAAGTTGATATCAAGGGAGTGGCGAAGGTGCATGAAGGCAAGGCCAGACAATCTTTCCTCCTCCATTGAATTTCGCAGAAAAGTTTTGATCCTGCGCAACCCAGAGAACGACCTCTCTGCTTCACAAATACTTACAGGAATAACACAGCCAATACGAAGCAGTCTTTAGAGGTCAAAATATTGTTAGATCTTTTTATGAACAATGCATCAACATCAAAACAAATTTTCAGGCGAATGCTATAAAATAAGGTCAAAGTCAAAAGTAGGTCAAACCCTGCAAGCTCAAAAACTGCCTTGAAATACGTCATAGTGACGATATGTACATTCACAAGATGAAAATTTTGCTTACAAAATTCATTGAAACGATAAATCTTAAATTTGCTTTAGTTTTCATTTTTCAAAATAAAGATTTGCCATATTTTTGCAGGAAAGTACAGCTAATTCAAAGAGGGGGGTCCGGACCCCCCATCTAGATCTGCCCATGGAAGACAGTTCATGGTTTGACACTAACTACTTCTGTCACCAGCCGCAAGGACCTTTAAGCTCTAAATCTTTCAGGTCCTTCTAGATAATAACCGATCCTCCTATAAGACTTTTATATATTTTTAAGCAATTCAAGTAAAATGTATGGAAAACAGTATGGGAAAGGAAGAAATTGCTAGTGACAAGCAATTTCTTCCTTTTCCTGATTGGTTTTCATAGGGTATTGGAAAAATTTGGTTTTCAAAGGGCATTTGGAAAATTGAGTTTTGCTAAGGGAACTATTTTTCAAACAAGGATAGCTTTCAAAATAATATGCCCATTATATACAGGCCCAAAAGACCTGTAGCATGGCAACTTCTACCAGTCCTCCTTAAAAACCACAGGTCTCAGGCCTGAGGACTGGTGTTAGTGTGGATCCCTGCAGTTTATCGTCTGTAACTTCTTCCAATTTGGGCCAGACTAAAATTTAAATAGAGGATATTGAATGAGTGGTCATGAATACCGAAATTTTTAAACAAGTCATCTATGAACAGATAAAAACGAGGCTGTGCCGAGTTTTTATCTGTTTTAGATGAAGAGTTCGATAAATTCAGTATTTAATGAGCACGACTTTGATATTCTATTATAATATGACTTTAATTTTTGTGTTAAAATGAGCAAATTAAGATATTTATTGATTCAAGTTATTCCGCAAAAACATATAACACCGTTTGCAAACTGACGTCAGAAAATCCATTATGATGTCATTTTCACAACGAAAATATAATGTTGATATCCATTCTTAGCTCATTTGCATAGTTATTCAACCAGTGTAATAACACCTGTGTAATATCAAAAATATTCAACAGGTTTATTTCACTCTCGCCACGCAAGTCATTTTAAAATAACAATTTTATAACAGGTGATATTGAGTCCAACAATGAAGCTTCCACCACTGCCTACAGTTAGTGAGATTATAGCTCTCTACAAGATTTCCGCTGCTAAACGGCTCTCTCAAAACTTCATCTTGGACATGAAGTTAAATCACAAGATTGTCAGTATGGCGGGGAAGTTGGACGGGTGTCATGTGGTCGAAGTCGGGCCAGGCCCTGGAGGTATTACAAGAGCCCTGCTAGAGAGAGATATAGCCCACCTACATGTGATTGAAAAAGATGAAAGATTTTTACCAAGCTTAAAGGTATGGTTTAGTTTGAATTCTAGTTTTAAAATTTGCAATCGAGATTTATGATAGTAAAATGAAAATTGATTCAGTAAGATATGTGTTAATGAAATGAATCATATGAAGTAAAGACAATTTTCTTTGAATTCACTGATTGTTGTTTAAAACAAGAAACATCACACTTATCTATGAATATGGTTTAACAAATCCACAAAGTGTGATTAGCTTTTACATTTCAGGCCCCAATGAATTTGAAAAGAAATTCCTTTCATCTCTGTAATATTTGATAGCCTCTATCTTAGCAGGTCAGACTATCATCCAAAAGGTCAGGGATTTGATTCCCAATGGCAGACTTCATCCTTTCTTTTTGTCTTCCACCAATGGGTTGATAATCGTAGTCCTATGAGAAATAGCAGCTGGAAGCTAGGAAAGGCTGTTAATTGTAATCGTAGTACTTGTGTGAGATATACTAGGAATCCATTGCTAGGTGCTCCAATTTCCGCATTATAACTGAAAGATTGTTGAAATAGGCATAAAATCCTATTCAGACAAATCATACTGTAATATTTGATTGGTCAAATAATTACTTTATTTGGATTGTCATGCTTGATCACATAATTTATTATTGCCATGAAGACGCTTACACAAGGAATACTATTAATAATAATGTTGGCAATAATTTTGAATAAATCAAAGATATTACCAGTACAAATCACTAAAATGTTAATATTGTAGATTGGCAATTTTATTGATAGTGTATGGACAATATTGAAGGTTAAAATATCCTTGTTAATGTGTTAGAGTCCACTGTTTTCATCCAATTCGCTTCAAACTTTCACAGATTGATTGTAGATTAAAAATAAGGTCAGGTCAGCCAAGCAAGTATCACATGAAAAGAGGCCTTATGAAATTAGATTAAATCATGCTAGTTGTTGCAATAGCATCCCAAGTATTCATCTGAGTTGCTTCATATTTTCACAGAAAGATTTCACAAATGAAAAGATAGTTCCTTTTCAAAATGGGCCAGGTCTCATGAGTATCAATGGAAAAGACTGGCATTATGAAAGTATGATAGAATTTTCCCTGTTGATGATCTTTGACTGCCTCTAGAAAGACGGCTTTCTTTGAGTATTTCAAAATAACATTTGATTATATCTCATACAGACCAATCATACTACAGGGTTTTCTAGAGAGTCAGAAGAGCGTCCCAGGCCCTCACATTTTCCCCTAATTTGAGTAAATTTCCTGTCAAAAATGTTCGAAAAATTGTTGAGGGGAAATTAAGATGAAATTACTGAAAAGGACTCACAAAATTCTTGAAAATTTAGGTATTTTCAATCAATTTTAGTGGAATTTTCTTAGTAATTAATGACCAGGATGCTCTTGTTAGAGGAAATACTGTAAATTATTAGAGGAAATACTGTAAATTATTAGAGGAAATACTGTAAATATTTTACTCTTTCAGATTTTAGAAAGTAGGTCACAGTGCATGACAACTCATTTTGGTGACTGTTTAAAGTTTCCTATGGACGATCTCTTTCCTGTCGAATGCAAAGCACCATGGGAAGATAAACTACCAAAACTTCACATCATCGGCAATTTACCGTTCAATGTTTCTCTGCCTTTATTGGTGCAATATATCAAGGCTGTTAGTGAACAAAGTGACGTGTGGAGGTATGGTCGTGTACCAATGACCTTGACCTTTCAAGATGACATTGGCATACGGATTTGTGCTGACCCTGGATCGAGAGGCAGGGGGAGATTGTCATTTGATTGTCAAAATGTCTGTCATGTATCACTTAAACATATCATATCTGGTAAGTCGAATTAAACTTGTATTTATGGTAGTGGACCCGTAATAGTTCTTCAATGTTTCAGAGGTTTAACAATGTTAATCGAGGTTTCCTAATGAGTTTCATTAGGAAACCTCGGTTAACATTGTGAAATTTTCATGAGGTACGAAATGTTGAGGGACTATTACAGGTCCACTACCTTAAGCAACCACTTGCAGGACCACCAAAAAGGGGTCATTAAAGTGAATGGTCAATTTGTAAATGTTTTCTCTACAAATGTAGAATATCATTTTGATTAAAAATGTATAATGTTGCAAATTTCTCAGTACTCCTATGCTGATAAAACTCATTTGAATAGTGAAAATGAGACGATTCTGGTGAGTTTTAACAACATAGGATTCATTTTCATTAAATTTTTAGACCAACAATACCCACTTGATAAGATATATTGTTTTAAGGAAGGGGATTTTCAAAACATTCACTGAATAAAATTTGTCCTTAAAAGAAGTTGTCGCCAGAGCAAGATTGATTGTACTGTGTTAAAGTCGAAAACACACAATACATTGACTGGTTGGTTTAGTTTTAAATTATTGTAACGATCAACAACATTATGGGCAATTATCATTAAACTTTTAAAATTTGTGTTGAATTATAATATTCCTGAAGATTATAAGACAATAAAATGCTAAGGTTGCTTGAGTTATCTCTTTTGAAAGTTATATTAATCGAGAACAAAAGCTTCTGGACAACAGATGTGATGGTTCAACTCTTTTGAAAGTTGTAATCAATAACAAAATGCTTCTAAATGAGCCATGACATTTCCAACAATTTGAAATGTGCACCAAGCAAATACTCTGCACAGTATGACCTGAGGTTTTGCTTTGTGCTTTTTAGCTCCACTGGCTGAGAGCCACTGGGGCTATTGTCATGGCGTTGTGTCCGTCTGTCCGTCCGTCCGTCCGTGCGTCCGGTCGTAAACTTTTCTTTAAAAATCTTCTCCTCAGAAACTACTGGATGGATTTCAACTAAACTTCACAGGAATGATCCTTGGATGACCCTCTGTCAAAGTTGTTCAAGGAATTTTGATCCAATGAAAAACATGGATTAAATGGGCGTGGCTAATTTCCAAATATGGTAAAAAGTGAGTTTTCTCAGATTCTTTTCAATGGATATCAATTTAATTTTACATGAATGATCCTTGGGTGACCCTTTATCAGTCTACAAAAAATCATTGTGATCGGATGGAAAATACGCATTTTATGGGCGGAGGTCATTTCTCTATATGTTATATAGTGGAAACTTTGAAAATCATTTTCTCAAAATATAACTGATGGATATTAACCAAATTTCACTGGAATGATCCTTGAGTGACCCTTTATCAGTCTACAAAAAATCATTGTGAATGGTTGAAAAATATGCATTTTATGGGCTGAGGTCATTTCTCTATATGTTATATAGTGGAAACTTTGAAAATCTTTTTCTCAGAATGTAACAGATGGATATCAACCAAATTTCACTGGAATGATCCTTGAGTGACCCTTTATCAGTGTACCAAGAATTATTTTGATTAGATGAATTTTAAAGGTTCCTCATTTGTACCACCACCAAAAGTAGATGTTGCTCTTGTGAAGTTGGTACCCAGAAGAAAGCCTCTGGTTGACCTACCGTACAGAATCACATCCAAAGTGTCTAGACAGCTATTTCATAACAGACAGAAAATCATCAAAAACACATTATCGTAAGAAGATTCTTTTTTACTATCATTATTTTGAGAGTCAAATATTTTTTGCCATTAAAAATTAATGTCATGGTATTGTATCCATCATACATCAGTCTTTTAATTTTTTATTTGAACATCTTCTTCAAAACTACTGGATTAATTTCAATATAATTTTACAGGAATTTTTTGCTGACCCTTTATCATAATAGTTTCTGAAAAATTTATCAGATGAAAAGCAAGGCTTTTATTGGTGTGGCTATTTTCCATATACATGTATGTTTAAAAAATTGACTTCTCTCAGAAATTGAAAGAATGAGTTTTGGACAAATTTCACAGGGATGACTCGTTGGTGACCCTTTATCAGGTAATTCTATTTCTTTAATTAAAAATATAGACTAAACATGGAATTTTGGATAAATACTCTTAAAATGTGTTACATAAATTTCACACAAGATTTCCTAGCAAATAATGACATCATGAGTCTTAAAGGCCCCCCTAAGATGTCAAATATTGTAAAATTTACAATAGCTGGGTTTCGCTGGTGTTGTGGTGAATTTACAAAATGATAATCAATTGAGAATTCTCAATAATCCTTCAGAAATGATTTAAGAGATGAAGAGTGTATTTTTCAATTTCATTGGGGTATAAAACTAAAATTCTAATTATAGTGTATGAATATGTGAAGCAGATTCATGCATGAGTGTGTTTAGGGTTTTAGTTTCATACCTCCATGAATTAAAAAAAATAATCTCTTCGTATCAAATGATTTATTATAATGAAGCAAAACTGGATGAATAATGAATAAAAAAAAATAATAAAAATTTCTGCATAATAAGACAGATTTCTTGTGGGACTTTACCCGCAAGATTTTAAAATAGCTGCGTACTCAAAATTGTATCATTGAAAAATAAAACCAAAAGTTCGGCCAATCAGATTGCATAAACATTGGTGGAATCATCTAAAGTTAAATTATTAAAGAATAGCATGTATTTCAGAACACTGTTTCCGGAGAACAGACAAGAATTGTGTGATGAGTTGTTATTAGAATCAGGACTCGCACCAACAAGACGACCTACAAATTTATCGAATGAAGAAATATGTCGACTGTGTATTGTGTACAATAAAATCTGTGATCGATTACCATACATATTGAACTACGATCATCGTAGTGAAGAAAGTATAGAACACAGCAACTATGTGATTCAAATTGAGAAAGAATTGAATTTTACACAAGAGAAAAGTTTTTCATGAAGGAAAAAGGAAGATCTATGTCACAAATTGAAAGATTTAAAATTTATAAATTGATGGTATTATGATATGATAGAAAAAATGAAAGTGATGGTGTTTCAAATACCAGAAAAGGAAGGTGATACTACTATTTTAAAATTACCAAATACATGGCAAAAAGTATTAGACAGGTCCAATTCATTAAAGCTGTGGAAGAAAATTCATAGTTGATGACATTTTGAAAGTGGAGGTTAAGTGTTGGAACCAAGTGATTTGTACTAAAGCTATAAGTTTGATGATGTCTTAAATTGTATGATTGATACATGACTTATGTTTTGGAATAGGCATTTGGAACATTGCTTGGATTTCCCCTAAACTGAAAATACCTCAGTCGAGTAACCACTACATTGGGTTTGTTCTTTAATCATTGAAATACTTTGATTTAAAATCCAAAATGCCTTATCTGTATGTAGCTCTAATTATTCCACTATCAACCACCTGACAGCCCTAGGTTGTAGGTTCTCATTTGAATGGTCTTGATGAGATATTCAAATGAGTACCCACAACATAGGATTTGGGCTATTATCATTAAAATACTTTGTTGTTGAAATACTTTGATCTAGGTTTCATCTACTATCAATCACCTGACAGCGTAGCGTGGCACCTACACGTAGCCCTTCCACTAACTAGACTGGTCCAAATAAAAATTTTCAGGCTGCAAGACATAATTGAGAAGAGGATGTGATTTGAATTGAAACCGAAAGTCTTCATTTTGTGTCTAGAAGCGTTGTGTTGGGGAGAATGTCCACATAAAAAAAAAAGAAAAACGTTTGACATTGGGATTTTTTCAGTTATGCGTCTTATATCATATTAAAAGAAAATGAGGGGGTTCTGAAAATGTATTGTAAGTGCCTATAAATGTACAGCTTGGTCTGCTATGCTTGGTTTTAGCATAATATTCATCGAAAATGATAGGAGATAACGATTTTTCGAGCCTCACTCTTGATGCGGATCTATATTGCCAATCGATTCTTTGACACATATTTTCGATTATAGTTTTTTCATGTAACATTTTGTCTTCGAAATAGTTCCCCCTCTTTTTGTGAAACCATATCCTTAGAAATAGTTGCAGATAGTTTTATAAAAGAGTCAAGAAATACAAACGCCAGAAAGTGCCTTTTGGCAACGGCATCATAATCGATATGGGACATAACCTAGTGTTGTTGTCAATTTGAGGAGTGTCATGTTATCTCCCCTAACATCGATTTGTACCATGGTTACAGGACTGGCAGGAACAACCGTACCATATGAAAATGGTTTGTGAAGTAAAATCGCTTTCTGCAAAAAAATGTATATATTATCGGACAGAAGATTACAAATCGCAACAACAAGAAACAATAATACAAAAGTATTTACAAATTACACTTAAATAGAAAAAGAAAACCATGTGAATCTCTGTGATATTAGGTCGGGTGATTATTGATACGACATCTTCAGATTATCAATTAGCAAGTGTTTATATTATATCTTCTGTTTTATTGCTCTAATGAAACTGAAACCTTAAAATACAATGAGTTGCAAATAAATAGAGTTCGTGTAATTGCAAGATTAGAACGTTTTCGGTTAGACTCCTACAAAAAAAAAACGATCGTTTTGGATCAGCATAAGTAATGCTCAGCTTAAACAAAGACCGATATTTCTGTAACTGGTCTGCGATGAAACTGAAATCGTGCGGAGCAAATAGTGTGCCAATTATACCCCGCTTTGTACGCAAGTGTCCGTGTAAGGCGGGACATAAATGGCAAACTTTTTGCACCGTTCTGGAATCCTGAATGCAGGGTTGGTTTTAAGCGCGGTTGTTTATGGAGAAAACCCGAGGTAATGCTTGAGCTTTGCAGGCGTTGTTGTCATAGTGCAAAAACTTCGTCTTTTGAAGATAACTAAGACAGCCGAGCGTGTTCACGCGTGCGTTGCTCCTGTTTAGCTAGCTAATTCAAAACATCCGATACGACTAATCACGTATTACAACTTATGGTGATTTCACCATAAAATCGTGAGACGGTTAGGTTGTAACCTCGCTGCGATCATCAGAAAATTCCAATCGCCTTACAGCACCATTGCGCCAAAGTCACGTGAAATTTGGCGACGCCTACACATCGGCGTTTCCTATGTTTCATCGCCCGATTAGTAAATAAAAGCATCGGCCGGACGCTGGCGATAAAAGGACAAAATATTTATTTTTCATTCTCATAAAAAAACCGCCGATGTGACGATGTTCTACGTTGTGGCCAGTAATGAAACAGAAATTGCATTGTCGACTAAACGCAGCGTGCTGACTAGAATGCGCCGGCGAGATGGCGTCGGCGATGCGTCGCTGATACTGAACGGAAGTTAAAAGGTCAGAAAAGAAATAAAAGTCTTCAATGGGTACAAAATCGGCCGGACCACGACCGATGATCGCCGGCGATTAGTCGTCGATACATTATTGACTTCCAACCAAGAATCTAAAAGACGTTGCCGTCTAGTCGGTAGGTTTGAATTAGACGATAAAACTCACCGACGCGTCGCGGATCTCGGAAAAATCTACTCTTGAATCGGTCGATGCAGCGATCAATCGCCAACTAGTCGCCGATTTTATCACCGATTCCGCCAAAAATCGTCTGCAAGGCTTCGAAGACGCGTCGGAGCGTTTATGTGACAATAGCTTTACAGTTGCGAGACATACTCCAATATGAAAAAAACTCAGTTCCAAAAGAAAGTGTGCACTTTTTAATTCAAATATCTCAGAAGTTTCATCTCTTGCCGTTACAAAATTTTGCATGACAAACCTCAAGACTATTGACCACCATTACTCTGAGAAATAAAGCACACGGTACTAAAGTGATTTCTGCTAAAATAGGACAATTTATTTTGAGCGATTGCGGCTTGTAAATCCTACAGTTGGTGAATAATTATTCTGGAAGTGCATTCAGTTTTATTCTTGTGCCCTACCTTGTAATAAATTCACATACCCATGACACTTTGCAACAACGAAGTTTGACCAACGAATTTTTGTGGTTGGACAAAAATTAACCCCGTGCGTTGAAAACTCTCCACAAAATTGAATTAGAATTCATGTTCCCATATAAATCTTATACAATTCAATACAATACATTTTATTGCATTAAACATTTACATGTTTACAGCAAACGAACAAATAATCATGGAAAGTGGAGAAAAACAATCATGGTGTATGATAAAAGAACATGTACATGTACAAATATAATGTCATCATGGATTTACAGAAAAACACAAGTCGTAAAAGGGCGTTATATAAACATTTCGACAAATTCCAAGTTATATATCTGCTTGCAAATTCTCTTTTGAGTATCAAATGATAATATTAGTTATACGGTTTCTTGCCGGGGTATATGACGATTTATTCCCGGCTGAAAAAATGATGTCACCCGAGCCGTAGGCGAGGGTTGACATCATTTTTACTGCCGGGAATAAATCGTCATATACCCAGGCAAGAAACCGTATTACGAATTTATTATACTTCAAAGTTTTAGGGCTAAATATCTGCTCTTGCCTTTTTTAGTCGTTCGTATAAACCGATTTCTTTTAAACCACCAATATCCCTTAATGCGCCCCTATGAAAAGTAAACATGTACAAAATGACGTCATATATAGTTGTGACGTCACACTACTACACTCTGCGCTATTGTGATATGGAAGCGTTTGTTGGCTGAAACTGCGAGAAACTTGGCACTTTAAATGGACAGATTTGTACAAATTTTAGGTATTTATTGACATCTATATGATTTTTTATTTGCACATTATTAACTGACATCCTTTTCAACTGTATCCTAGTGTGTATATTCGGGTCGTGTTATCAGCAAAGCGAGAGAAACATGGCTGCCATTACCGTTTCGATTTTTTGTCTATGTTCACGTCGAGGCGCCTTAAGGAAACATTAGAGGTAATACCGGAGCGGCCGTAGCTATCAATGTTTGTCAGGTCAGCATTAACCAATGAAAATGCTAGAATTTTCTTTGCAGTATAATAATGCAGAACGCCATTGCACTGTTTGGTCTGACGTTACTGGCTAATCAATTGACGTTACTGGAACTCAGTATATGTAAATCGGGTAAATTTTGCGTCGGTTAATTTTCGCAACTTCGGGTCTCACAGTCGTGTGGGTGAGTTCATAATTTAACGATATTTTGACACCCTAGTACAAGAAAGCCTTTTAGTGTACTTAAACTTTATTTTTTATGTAGATCTGTGAAGAGTTCATCTTTCTTTTTGATAAACGTCAAGAACAGTTAAAGTCGTATATTGGATATCCGTCGATCGCTTAGTTCAGTCATACATCGGCTGCAGGAGCACCCAAACAAAAATATTTCTCACCCAATTACTATCAAGAACTTTCCGAGCCCATGCTGTTTTCCCCTAATTATCTACCATTCGTGTGATTTGTTTATATGATGTTATTCGCAAATTTCAACTTTATTGGAGTTATATTTCTGTGTTTTCCTGTTGTTCCACACTAGAACAACCACAAGATTTCATCCCAGCCACTAGCTACGTACAATTGATGTGCTTTAGATGCCATACGGGATATTTGCTGCGTCCAGAGATCGAACCAGAGACCGTCATAATCGGAGAGACAAACACGCTACCAACTGCTCTATGCCGGACCGCCACATGAACGTTATCAAACATTGTTCGTCAAAAGATTGGAGTGGGTAAGAAGTGGAGTGTCGACCTTTCTATCAGTAGGTGCCAAGATCGATTCCTGGAAATGGCAATCGATCTTGGTTCTTTCCGATGGGCCTTTTTACTCAAGACGACTTCACAGGTCTCCTCGTTAAATACCCAGCTCAGTGCACAGGGAAATGTCCCACTGTTTTTGTGTGTTTTTCCCAATATATATGCATATATGTTTAAAGAAAAATCAGCGGGACATTTCCCTGTGGCGCACTGAAGAAGGGATTATTTATTTAAGCTGGAAGAACATGTATCCCAATCAATGTAAAATAAATACGATTGCTGGATTTATTTTGTTTCATAAAGAAATTTCAAGTTGAGGGCCATTTTAAGAAATCTTGGTCTAATTTTGCACAAATTTATCAGTAGTGGAAATCAAGCAGTGCAGACTGATCTTAGTCTGTACTCTATGCCAAACCTTGTGTAACCCTGCAGTGTTAAAACATTATAATTGACACAAACTGATATATTTGGGGTTACTTAAGGATAAGAAAAGACCGAGTTCGATTCATTCATCGATAAAGAAGATAAACATGTACATATAATTGAAACAATCACTCTTAAATTCGATTAACAAGTTCCCGTGTTGAACGGAAATAATGCAGCCGAATCAATGTAACAAAGGAGTATATTATAAACTCTATGAAGCGAAAAAGCCAATTTCTTCATTATCATTAATTATGAAATAAGATAACGTTAAAAAAGATGTGTTTTTTTAGATATTTGTTTCAAACTGAAAGAACTTTTGATCGCAGTCTACAATTTTCTCTAATTATGAATCGGCCTCCATTTTGAATTGTTAGGATAAGAGTCAAAATAAAATCAATTATCTGATGGGGAAGGCTAATCAGATTAAACAAGAAGACTCTTATCGTGAAATGCAAGTTTTTGTTTAATTTATTTGCTTGAAAATGGAGTTAAGCACCTTTTTATCGCGACGACTAGGACATCTAACCATGGATTCCATGCTCGGTTACATTTTTAGATGACGCCAAAGGTGGACGTATATTGGTATATTATTCTCCGTCTGTTCGTCCATCCTGATGTCATTATAACGCACGTCCGTACGTCCGTTACAATCTTGTGAACGCAACTCTAGTGCACTGGATTCGCGATATTCCGAAGTCCATTTATGTGACCACAATTGTCAAGCGAGACGAGTAATTAGTTGTTTGTCTGTTTGATCGTTTACTTTTTTGTTCAGGGGTTAACACAACTTTCAACAGTTTTGTAATTATATCGCGGCGGCTTGTTCACATACACTATTTCCTACACTAGCACAACCATATAGTGGCGGTCGGATCCAATATTTCTGTAAAGGGGGTTCGAACATACATAAAGGAGGTTCGTTTCTCTAGTCTTGCACAGTTTTAACCCTTATCCTGCTGAATTGAAATATTTTTTAAACAAATTTACTATTTTTTTAGCATATCAACAAGACTGCTTCAGGATTTTTTATCAAAATCAGGTAGAAGACAAGCAGTATATGCATAGATCAGACTGCACAACATGTGCAGGCTGATCTTAGTCTATACTGTCTGCAAAAATTGTCTTATGGCCTATGTCGTTAACAGCAGGAGAAGGGTTGATTGAAATTATACACATAACTTAAATAAATTGGGTTTCAGTTGGGGTTCGTTTGAACCCCCGAACCTCCTCTGGATCCGCTGCCATAAAAATTGCACCCGGAAAATCAATTAATACTTGTTGGAGGACAAATGACGCATGTAATACTTGAATAATTTTTTTGTCTTATGTCGGAGAATCGTTGTGCGAACGGAAATCGGACACGCGACCCAAGGATTGTGAGCCAGGTACCACATTACTGACAGAGCAAGCTGAGGTGCGTTTTTTAGAGCAAGATGAAAAAGACGTCATAAGAAACGATTTTCAATATTTTGAGTGAAAACATTTAACGTCGTCAAGGCTTCTCGTTTTAAGCCAATACAAAACCATCTTCGTTTCCTCAGTAAGATATCTTTAGATTCTTATTGAGCCGCTTAAAAATCTAAATCTAAAAAACGCCACATCTTAATGAGATTCTTAAGAATCTTAATCTAAGAAACGCACCTCTGGGCTTGGCATTATATTTTGTGAACACAAAACCAACGTTTATTTCGATGTAAATGTATAAAGAGTTGATACTCGTACCTTATCAGAAACAATGAGGCTGATAACAAATACTAGGTCTGTCTTCATTGTTTTGAGGTGGGTGGATATTTATGTACAAATTTGGATTTGTCTGTTGTGTAGGGTAAAGAATTTGTCTAAATGAACTTGTAAAAGTTTCTCATATTCAGAGAACTTGTCTGGAAATTTTTTAACAATATAGCTTTGGTCACATAGATTAAATGAATCAACTTAATAGGACAAGCGTAGACCTGAAAAATGGACTCAAATAAAGTCTTTCAATTGTTCAAGCGAACCCGTTCCGGGGTCATCTAGTTCGAAAACAGTTCTTTGCCAATACATTGTAAACGTGCATTTTATTGTTACATCAATTAAACCAAAGTACTAAAAGTACTGTTGGGGAGGTATATTTGGTCTTGGAAAATCAGACCAAGTATCCCTGTGCACATTAAAGTAGGGTTGACAAAAATTAAGGAAAATGGAGAAAATGTGTTTTTTTTTTTTTTTATCTTTTTACTCAGTTGCAGAGCCTAGCCACCAGATTTAAATTATGTGAAGTTTTTATAAGTTATACACATTAGGATATGACTACTATCTACTTGAAATTTGATTGAAATTCGATGGCATTTTTGGAAGATTCTGTGCAGATGGACTAACATGCGGGCGGATAGATGTCGGACATTGATCGATAACAAAAACACTTCATTCTGAGATAAGCTAAAATATGAGTGTTCTTGAATAGGAGGGGTGACTTGAAAAATTCAAACAATATGGCAAATTAAAACATTTTGAAGTTATCTTATTCTTGAATTAGATATACCTTTTGAAAGACCATATTCTAAACGTTAATTCATAGCCCTTCCAAAAATGTTCACGACTTATACACAACTTTGTCCCTTAAAATATTTTTGTAAAGTCCCAAATTAAGTTCCTCGAGCATTGAGAAGCTCTAAATACTTCTATCGCAACCTCAAATTGCTTCTAACGGACATCGACATTGTTTTCCGTGGTTTTATGCCGATTTGTATTGTGATGGTCAGGTTGTCAGGGTTTCTACAATTATTATAAAATTTCACAGTAACTACGTTTTGCTAGCATTTTGTCCCAGGGCCCGGTAATGAATCCTCGACCCGAGAATAACGTAAAGCTTTGCGCCTAGGCTCCGAGGATGACCCCACTAAAAATATTAAGTCTTCCACAAGAACTGATTGGTGGTTTTTGACAAAGTCTAAATTAAGTATTGCAAGAATTACTTAGAGATTTATTTTTTTTTTAGTAGAATCAACTTGTAAGTAGATCTAGAGTGAAATTTTATTCTTATTGAATTCGAATATTCTTACTGAATTCAAATAATGATACTAGAAAATGGTGACGTTTTTAGATTTTGTTTTTATTCCTACTACTGGATTTTTGGCACTTTATTTTCATTTTCTATCCTGCTCCTCTTTGTCTTGTTTCCCAGAACCAGAAAAGAAAATCAAAGTACTGAAAGTACTGATAAGTTGGAATGCGTTCAAGAGACGGTGACCTCATGCCACTTACAAAGATGACGCCTCCCACCAACCACAGGTGATCATATAATACGTCTCGTCTTTTCACCGACGTAAACAAATCAATGTATTTCAACAACGAGAGACGCTTAAACCCCTGAATCGCTATAGATGCCCGAAACTGATGAAAGAAAAATGATAAAAACATCGCCAGAATGGCCCTAAACCGCTCACTTGAATTCGATTGGTCCAGTGGATCTCATCCAAGAAACCTTATGGCAAAGTTTCATTCAAAATTGCCTAATTGTTGAAGAAAAGATATTTTTTGAAGAATAAACATTGATAATAGTCCCTTTCCGTCCATTCATTACAGAGGACACTCAAAATTATCTCGTTCAGTTTGTGGTAACATGGTCACGTACTCGGCAATATACTTTGCCTGCAGTTAAGAACATCGTGCAATTGACAAGATGACTAATTTTGGAATGATCTTGGAAAGAAATTGAATGAGTGTGTACAGCGAGTTTTTAAAATTAAAGGGAGGTAATCACATGTCGCTAATTTTGTTCATCTTTACACGCAGTCTTTATTACCTCCCTTCCCTCCCTTTAATGAAATATGCGCACTGTCTTGCTTGTGTGTCTTCGTGGACAAATAAACACTTTAAAAGCCACATCAGCCCATAAAACTGTAGTATAAAAATTTGATCGATTTTAATTAAATATCGATAGCCTTTAACGTTTTCGAAATGTTTCCTTGCAATTTTCGAGCGTTTTGGGTCGATTCGAGTGAGTGGTTGGAATGAATGAACAGAGCTCTTACTGAATGATTTAAAATGATTTTGATCGGAATGAGTGTCAATTTCACGATGTTCTTAACTGTACCACGTTTGGGAATGGTTGCTATAGTCATGGTAATTGATTGGGGCGTATGCTTACGTTCATTATTATTATGTATGCGCCGTATCCTCGAAGCCCCTGGTGGACATAAACATGTACCTAAGGGTTCAAATAAACTGAGAATACCATTAAAAAATGGTAAATTGCGTTGCTTTGAATCTAATGAAAAGGTGAATTCGATTCTCAATTATCCCGCCCTGTAATTACGTAGAGACCAGTTCAATGTTAAAAACTTAAAACAAATGTCAAATGTTATTTCGTGAACAATTTTTCAAAAGCGTCACCCAGGAAAGATTCTGGAAAAGTTTCACAGAAATTGGCCCAGTGGTTCAGGAGGAGATGCCATTCAAAAATTTCTGGCTAAAAGCTTTTTAGACATTTAGACATTGGCTAAAAGGCCCGCACTGCCACGCCCATATTTTTGGGCTATTCGAAATATCGCGATAATACATTTAAAAAGTGTCACCCCAGATACATTCTGACAAAGTTTCATTGAAATGGGCACAGTGGTTCAGGAGGAGATGTCATTAAAAAAATTCGGGCTCTAAATAAGCCCCGCCCCGCCACACCCATATTTATGGGCCAATCAAATTTTGGCGAACGATTTTTGAAAAGGTCACCTAAGTTCAATTGTGACCTTCAAAATTGGGCACTTTCTTGGGTCATTGACAACATTTGTGTCAAGTTTTATGATTTTTGTCAATTGGTTGTTCAGTTAGAGTGGAAACTGTTAACAGTTAAAGCTTACCTATGACCATGACACGTATGACCCCGAAACAGTAGTGCATTTCTTTGGGTCATAGGCAACATTTGTGTAAAGTTTCGTCATTGCAAGTCAATTGCTTCTCCGTGCAAAATGTCAATGGACTGACAGACAGACATGATGAAATCAATATATGCTCCTCTACTTCTGAGTTTGGGGTACAGATAATAACATCGTGAAATTTACAAGGTGAACGATTTGGAATAATTTATGAACGATGTTTAATGAGGGAGCGGAGCAAGTTTTGAGTGAAATTTAAGGGAATCCAATGTCGCTTATTTTGTTCAGAATGAACAAAATTAGCGATATGTAAAACCTCCCTTTAATAAAATATGCATAAAATGTCCATCATTAGCTTTCTATTTCATCAAGAAACCATCAGATGCTATAAATTTCAATTATGTCAGTGAAATCGCGATTTGGTTCTAGCTTTATTCATTTTGAATGTTTATGTTGATCTTAATTTTTAGTAATTTTGAGCGTTTTTGTATGGTTTGAGTGACTGTTAAGAATGAATGAATGGGGCGCTGAGTGAGCGATTAAGAATTTTTTTATGTGAGATGAATGTCAATTTCACGGTGTAACTAACTGTATGATGGTGCTCCCAAACGTGTTGATGTGCAAGAATGTGAAGAAAAGTTGAACTAGTAAGTTTGTTTCAAATGGTAAATTAGCATGGTGATGGAATGCAAATGGACAAAGATATTAATAATTCCAGGATTTGATTGGATGAATATTGGGTTTTGACAATGAAATATTCATGTAGATAACTGGAATATGACGGAAAACAAACGACAATATGTTGCAAAAAGATTAATTAACTTTAATTTAAAAGTGACTCATCACTTTAACAAAAACTAAATATTTTTATTTCGTAACTGTGGACAGAAATGTACAATATTATAATTTGTCAAAAGTTAAATGTGTAATAAGGTTGTTCAGAAAGAGAAACTATACCTCTAATAGAAGTTATAGTATAATTCTACGAAAAACAGGTCGCGACATTACACGTGATTATCCTGTGCTATTGCTTCAATACTGCGAAAACAGATCGCGACACTACCAACTAAGCAGATCACGTGATTTGCTAGTGCTATTGTCAATAGCTGACCTTATTGGACTTGACTTATCACATGATTTCCAAATATAGTAATGCAAACATGTGATACTATTGAATTCGTACGCAACTTGCAATAAACATCGTTTAAAACATAAATTAGCGTGTTAATAATATACATGAAGTGATAGTTGTGTAATTGTACAGCATTGTTACTTTTTGATAAATAAATTGTATGTCTGTGTCAAGTTGAGAGATACAAAATAGGCCGAAGTGTATTCACATCCTGTTCACGTGACATGTGTACTCAAAAAACCCGAAATGAAATTATCTTGTGTTCATTTTGCGGTTTTGTTAAATCTAAGTTGGAATTGCTCCGCATTCCAACTTAATAACGATGACTTTATTTCAGATACATAAGGGCCGCCGATTTAAATTCCATCAGTTCACCATCGCCGATATCTTTCTAGAGGAAAGAGCAAAGATACAGATTAAAAAGCTTCGTTCTGAAATAAATGATATCAAGATAAGATATTTGAAGAACAGAAGCTTTTGTTTAGTATTCTTTAAGTTGGTAGCAAAATGTCGAAAAATAACGGGGACGAAAACTTCGGACTGACTGGTTCTCAGCAATGTTATCTTCATATATCGAGGTTTGGTATACAAAGAGGCAACCAGTCATTCTTTTTAAAGTTCGTCTGATGCACGTGTTTGAAATAACGAAATTTAGTTCAAGAATTTTCTCTCTGTGTCCTGTACAATTTTCTCTTTGGGAGATATGGAACACTTTATCAACTTTTGTCTTAAACCAATTAATCAAAATAATAATTAGTCAGGGCTAGTTCTGATTCTTTATTTTGCGTTATGTAGGCTACATCTAGATCTAGTTTCAAAAGGGATCCTCCAAAGACAGACCAATGAACTTTCAATATATATTCGTGTGGAGTTTTGTATTGTCAATTTATTTCTGGCAAATGTACTGAAGAAAAAGGAAATCCCTGAACTAGCTAGACTTAAAAGTATTTTAGGAAGTTTCTGTTGTTTCAAGGCTTCAGAGTTAGGAATATTGTGTCTCTATATATGAAATAAGTGTTTTGCTCCAGTACTTGGTTGTAACAAAATGTGGGCCTCCCATCAAAGATTGTTTTACCAGGGATGATTATGGCTTAGAATTCCATGTGTAAAAATATCTCATTTAGCCAAATTTAATGAGGAATTCAGAATTTTTAGCAATATTTTTTTTCCAAATCCTTCACTAGATTACATATTGCTTTGCGCTTTTTCTCTCATTTAGGCAGCTGCATTGAGAATATTGGGAAGAAAAATTAGATAATCTCTCAATATCTGGCCCCAAAATGATCAATGTTGTACTGTTAACCATCTGTCTGTCCATCTGTCTGTCTTCATAATTTAACACAAAAAAAAAACCCATAACATTAAATCCCAATTACTCCCAGCCTATTCAAGATACTATGCTTGCCTTAAAATAGATCTCAATGGAAAAACATCTGCTGATACATATAAAGGTCAAGGTCATGTGATTAGGTCAAGGTTATATATTATATCTTTGTCAAAGGTTTGAAAAAACTTAACAAAAAAAAAGAAAAAAATATAGATAAAATTGTCAATTTCTTCATGCATATTCAAGATGCAAAGCTCATAATTGGTACGTAGTTAGCTATCATCCATTTGCAGAATCGGATACCAAGGTCAAATAAATGTCACACAAATGAAGGTCATATTTGACTGTCGAATTTCCAAAAATCAAACGCATCTTATTTTTATGCAGAAATATGGGCATGCTAAGTTGACATACAATAAGATGAACGATCAAATAGAGAAGCCATTTGTTTCCATCTCAGATACACAGACCTGGGAAAAGGACAAGAAATATGTGGTAAGTCAGTCTTAAGGTAGTGGACCCCTAATAGACCCACAACTGATGTCTTTCACAATGTTAATCGAGGTTGCCTTATGAAATCATTAGGAAACCTTGGTTAACACTGTTAAAGTTAATGACATCTGAAATGCTGTGGAAATATTATGGGTCAACTACCTAAAGTCTTGTTTCAAAAAGTACAGAAAGATTTCTTAAGTGACATTTAAGAAAAAAATTACTTAAATCAATGTAACACTAATGTTAAAAAAAACAAAGGGGGGGGGGGGGAACTTTGGTGGAGTTGCCAAAAAGTTAATCAAAGTTTATGTCTTTGTCCACATATAAAATCACCCACCATTCAGCTTCTTAAGTGAAGAAAATAAATATGCTAAAATGCAACCCCCTCTTCTAAAATAGACAATTGTTTCTTTCATGAAATTCAAATTAGCCTTTAAAATGGTCCTGTGAGTTTCTTTATGTTTGATATACAAGAAAAGTTATATATATTATCATAACAGTTATACAGGCATACTTGTGTCTGTCTGATTTTAGTGACAAAGATCTCGTAGTATACTGAATTATTTCAAGAGCATGACATTTATTTCAGAGGGTAATATTTCTAGAAATCCCATATGGTTGATTGTTGTGATATTTATATGATTGTCTAGACAAGGTTTTTAGGGCAAACATCTATTTGTCTGTGATTATATTTTACTGCCTTTTTATCTCCTTGGACAACAAAATTTGGACTGGTCAAATTTCACAGATGTTGCAGATGCCAGTTTATAATCATGTGAATTTAAAAAAAATATTTGTCATGGGTCTCTTAAGATCATTAAAATAAGTCCCTACAACAAATGATTTCTCTGCCACATTTGGAGTAAAATGTTATGGAGGATAATCGTTTGTATCTGTGTAACATTGATGATTTATATTTCATTCAGTGAACAATTAAAGCTATATTTTCACGGTTGGCAGAGCCACAAGTGAAAATATAGTTTTTGTTGTTCACAAAATGAAATATCAATTAACCTTACCCGGAAAAAAAAAGATTATTCTATTTCTTTAATGATACAAATGAGACTAAATTTGAAATTTTTAGGACAAATTTTCATAATGGATGTCATTTTTGCACATGATTGCCATGCAACGTTCATGATGACATCACCTATTGGGCTCGGCATAGATAACATCAGAAAGGGTAAAATGAATGAAAGCTAAACAGATGATAATCTATTTTTTTCGCAATAACCCATCAAAAAGCATTAAAGGTAAATTGATTCCCCATCAATTTCAATGAAGGATACAACATCTTTACAGGGCCATGCTGAGACCTGTGGCTAATTCAGGATTTTTGCAAAGGGATTTCATTCATACAAAAAAGGGGTTTCATTTTCTTAGTTTATCACAATTTTTACCCTTTTCCCACTGACTTTAAAATTTTTTGACCTTTAACACTTTGTACAAACTAAAAGAATGGTCAATGCTAATGTATGGAAGACAACTCTTTATAAATGAAGGGTTTTATTACAGGAGTCATTTCCCCTATGTCATAAAACTTCCTTCAGATTAGTCAGTGTATTAAACAGAAAATTCTGGCTTGTTGAGTGATATCAATGCTCAAGCCACTGTCAAGTTTAAATAGCGTTTTTTCTTTAGGTTTTGGAAATGGGTCTGAAACCAGTCATTTTGGGAAAAAAGCATTGTTTGCACAAAAAATGAGGAAAGTATTATCAGTATGGTTTGGGGCAAAAAATTATGTTTTGAGAATAATTTCAAACAAGTTAAAGGTTTCCTTATCTCTTCAGCCATTTAAACTAACATGTTGGCTCTTATTTTTTTAACTTTCAAAAGTTTAATAGAATGTTGAAAATTGAGAATTTTCTTTCCAATTTTGGGGAAAATTGGTCCCTTCTTGGCATTGGGAACAAATCCTTTTTAAGGACCCGTTGAAAGAAGGAGAAAAAACGTTGAGTTAAATTTCAAAATTTTTGCCTGGTCCAAATTGAAGGAGGCAACAGACAATTAAGACAAGTTGTTGCGAATTTAAAATAAACCATTCTTTGTGATCAGAAATTTTTTGTGCAAAAAAGAAAAATTGCTTGTCACAAGCAATTTCTCTTTTTCACACAATATTTCCTCAGGAACAATCATCCAGAATTTGCTATGCAATCCTCCTTGGACTGTACAAGAAAGGGTAAAAAAGTCCTGATAATTAATCTATTATATTAATGAGACACGTCACATGAAAAGGGACCATCTGGGATCCATGTAAATTATTTTTTTGGAAAAAGGATTGGATCCAGCAAAGGTCAACCAGGGCCCAAGGTTATAAAACTTTTTTCATTCTCAATTCATAATTTTATCAAATTTCAACTTGAAATTAAAGCAATTATGCTGTTGTAATACTCATATAAATGTATGAACATAACAGATAATATCAATAAGATTTTATAAATAAGAACTAGTAAATAATATCTGTTATGAACATACATTTATCTAAAATCAAAATTTGAGAAAATTCTCAGATGAGCCTGAGAAAGGGTTTATAACCTTGGGCCAAGAAGGCATATTTTGGAAATCATTACATAGAAAGGTAGAATTATAATCATTGTGTCAGAAGTCATTATTTGCAAGAAGTGTCAACCCAGGTCAGTTTGTGCAGATCACGCAGTTGGACAAGGGTGTACACTTTTAGCACTTCCTAGATAGTACCTTTTCACAAATTAGCAATGGTGTCTATATTTTAAGCTCTGAGTTCTAATGTTCTGAAAAATTATAAAAATGGCAAGAAAGTCCAACATGGAATTTTGAAACGCTAGAGATTTGAATTTTGTGATTTGAATAGATACAATTTCAAGATTTCACTTCAATTTGCATAAAATGCAAATTCGGTCACTGTAATTAGGATCTTGATTTATCTGTTCTATTAAGTGCTATACAAGGAAATTTTCATCAATTCCAAATAAGGAAATACAAGTTCGATGTCTAAAGCAATAAGTAGTGCGTCAGACTGTGAATCTAGAGGTCTTGGGTTGGATCCCCCAATGTCAGCACTCATCCTTTCTGACTATTTGTCTTCCACCAATGGGTTGATTATCATAGACCTATGTCTGATAGTATTGGAGGCTAGAAAAGGATGTTATGGTGGTTCTGTTATGAAAAAAAAACAGGAATCAATTGTAAGGTGCCAGGGCTTGAAAATTCTTGAAATTTCTACTCGTCCTTCTATATAAGAAAATATATAACATTATATATATAATTATATATTATATTCATAAGTGAAATTTCGCAAAATCCACTTGTCCTGCTTATATCAAGACAAAGAAGGAAAAAATCATGTAGGACGAGCGGACGAGTAGAATTTTCAAGCCCTGGGTGCTCCAGCCTCTGTGACATAACTGAAAGATTGTTGAAAGAGGACATTTACTCCATCTTATCAATCAATAGATGCTCTTAGCTATCTGAGAAGAGCAAAATATCCATTCTTGGTCAGACTGTGCACACTGAACAGACTAAAAACTTTTTTTTTTACAAATTTTCTGTTAATTGCATGATTCGGGTCTGAATGTATGATGAAATTTTCGTTGAGACACACAAATCTTAACCAAGTCTGAATTGGAAAGTGAAAGAGAGGTCCTAGGCTACCTATAAAATATAATCTTTTTAAGCCAAGGTTTCTATAGTGGAAGCATATTGACCTAAACCTGGCCTTTGTGATTTAAATAAATTAAATACCGGTCGTTTCTCCTCGGCAAAACACGACTTATCTGCGGAATCCAAACTTAAAGTTGGAGTGCACCTGTTAGCTTTGTTAACCCGTTATCGCACACAATGTTCACTGTAACGGCGATATTTGGACACCCTCATGAACTAGTGAATCAATACATAAATTGAGCTTCTTATTTAAAAGTCTTAAGATTCGGGTGAGAAAAATATAAATTTTAAAGTTTATTTAAATGCAATTTATGTGTTTTGAATGAAAATGAAATGAAATCTCCTCTCTCAGTCGCAATAAGTGATTTTGAAATCGAATCGTCTGCTACATGACTAGGCGCCCCGTATATAGGTAAACTTCTAACTCCACGCATACCTGTAATTTGTGCAGTATAACGGAATGTCCATGTTTGATCGTCACGTGCCGAAGTATCTTCGGAATTTATTCATGTGCCTAATTATTTATTCTGCATAAAGGTTAGGTTCAAGTCAATATGCGCCCGCTATACCTCAGCTTTCTTTTGTAATGAAAACATTGGAGCTAGAACCCTTAGCTTCTAAGATGGACTAATACATAATAAAGGAGGTCTATAATAGACTTTATAAATTCATTAGGTGTTTGGCTTTCCATACTGCTCAATCTAAGCCTTTCACACACTTACAAAATGGTACGTAATAAAAACTATGCACAATCCCATTTGTTTTGTAACAGCATAACGTAAGACAACCCTCAAATTCATGGAAATGAAACTGTCAGGACAGAAATATTCAATGTCTGTTTTAAATGTACTCCATACATACCGTAACAGAAATTATTCTCAATGGGGTTGTGTTTCCATTTCATCCCGTCTTGCCCTGGTAATTTGCATCATCCGATGCTGGCAGGCTTTCAAAGAGCACAATCAAGGAGACTGAATTAGGAAAACGTGGAATTGACATCACGTGAATGCAACAGGGAATGCCAGGTTTTTGTCCCTGAAATCTTTCCCAGGATTTAAGACAGACCTTTACAGATATTATATATGTCACCAGATAAAATTGGTCCTCCCAGGAGCGATGCTGAACACTGACTGTTAGGCTGTTAGCGATAGTTACAGATAAAGAGGGTATTTTGGATTGCAAATTAGATAATTTCAACTATACTTGCACAAACTCTATATTTTGGGTACTCATTGGAATTGTCTTAATGAAACAGTTCAAATGAGTACCCACAACATAGGGTTTCAATTAGAAATAAAGATATTAGACTGCCATTACTCCCTCTCATCTGCACCTCTGACTGTCCAGCATCAGTTATTTCCAAATAAATTTTTTAGCTCCACTGGCCAAATCCCAGCAACAATTGTCGTTCCATTGTGTTTGTTGCCTGTGCATGCAAGCATCTCCTCCTAGGTTTTAATGAAACTTGGTTGTAATGTTCCTTGGTTGAACTTATTTAAAGTAGGTCAAGAAAATTTGATTGACCCAAATTATGGGCGTGGCAGAAATACTTCTGAATTATTTTCACTTTAAAATCTTTAAAGATCTTCTCCTCTCAAGCTATTTGCCAGATTTAAATGAAACTTTGCATGAATAATCCTTGGGTGAACTTATTCTTTAATTGTTATAGAAATTTTGATTGACCTAAAATATTGGCGTGGCAGGGCAAATTTTATTTTCACTATAAAATCTTCTCCTCCCAAACCATTGGCCTGATTTCAATGAAATTTATTATGAATGATCCTTGGGTTACCCTCTTCCAAAGTTATTAAAGAAATTTTGATTGAACTTAAATATGGGCTTGCAGGTAGGGTGGGGCTCATTTTCACTTTAAAACTTAAAAATCTTTGAAATTCTTCTCCCAAACCATTAGCCCAATTTTAATTTGGCATGAATGTTTATTGGGTGACCATCTTCTTAAATTGTTAAGAAGTTTGACAGACCCCCCCCCCCCCAAACTATTGGGGCCTGTTTTACTAAATACCTTACAACCATTTTTTGCTTAAGTCAATTTTTTTTGTGTGAGTCAAAAATTAAAGATGCTTCTTACTAACAGTAGTAACTAAATGAGGAATTCTGCCGTGCATCATCTCATTGGAATCATCTTCTAAAGACAATTCCAATGAGATACTGCAAGGCAGAATTCAAATATGAATGAAAACATTAGGTCTGATTTGTCATTTTGTGAAAGAAGTTTAGTAAAACAGGCCCAAGGTTCTCTTGTTTATCTAAAATGGCATATTTTAGGAAAAAAACCCAATGTATCCCAGAAAATATGTAAGAATTTCAAGGCTATCAGGATCACGAGATGATGTTGCATGTGTATCAGTTGACCTGTTTCTTCTTTGATGTTATGCTCTGGGATTTGTTTTGAGTTCCTGCCAAATCCATGTCCACAATTTTACTTTAAAAAGACATATATTGCTGTCTGACGTCACCTTTGAGAATTGGCTTGAATTACATTTCTGAAGAATTGTTATTCCATTACTTTACCATATTAACCCCATATGATGGATTTTGATTGAAAATTCTGAAATATTGTCTGACATATTAATCCTGATGCTCTAGAATCAAACATATTTTTTTGGCTTGGCTGTTATAGAACAAAAAGGTGAACTGTTGTCCTGATGTTAAAGTCTGATTTTTATGTTTCATAGAATAATTTTATATAAACATTTTATATGCATTAGTCTTTGTCCTACATTATCATCCAATCAAAAGGCTGGATTTTCAAATTTTTTGAAGGTTTATTTTCCATAAACTTTCAAGCCCAGGTTTATTATGATCATTATTTCATTTAAACGTCGAGGTTTATATGTTTTACCACACATGCGTACAGACTAGAAACAACCCCTTCATAAATATGCAATGACCACGTGATAAGTACAGGTGAAAATCGTAAAACTCGTGCACATGTTGTGTAACGAATATCCTATGTAAATTTTGTTCTGGCATGGCGTGGATTACCATGTCAAATCTGTTATGGAACGACGACTTTTCTACTTGCCTGTATATTTATTCAAGAAAAGTAACGCTAACTAATAAGATCTAGATCTAATTGAACAGTGCAATAGATCCTATACTTTTTTCTTAACGTTTATTCCAACAAACTTCTCGTTTAATTACTTTTGGCCCATTTCTAAACTTGGCAAAATCTCGTTTCATGATCGGCTATAGATGAGGCGTATAATAGTCCACCAAAATAAAACAAGGACAAATTAATTTAGTTGATGACACAAGAAAACGCCCACGAAGTGGTGACATTGCATATGCACATATCTAAGGTTTGGTGGACTGTATAACATCTTTTTTTCTCAACAGAATAGTATAATCTGCTTAGTTGTTAGTCCTTAGATTGCCCTTCATACATAAGTTCGTAAACAATTACTGGCACAATAAACCAATAAAGAGGCGTTTTATTACAAACGATATTACGATTTCGTTAAGTATTTTATTCTTTCGAAGTAACATGCAACACAGAGTGAAAAAGTATCAGATTATCGTTCATCTATATTGTCGGGTAAATAAGACCAAACTATACTTCATATTTATCTTCGGTAATGGCTCTTTATAAAGACTCAATATTTGCGTGCATATTTCAACAACTCCATATTTGGAAAGAGAGGGGCGTTTACTTGTAATAAATGTGTCTGGCTTATTTCCTTTAAATCGTGCAATATGATGTCAATAATACAAAAGGCGGGGAAAAGACTAAGTCAGTTAAACGCTAATAATTGAAAATTAAACGATTTAAACAGCCTCAGTCGGTCGCTACGCTCCCTCCTTTCGGCTGTTTAAATCATTTAATTTTCAATTATTAGCGTTTAACTATTACTTAGACTCAGTCTCATAATGCTAAAGGTTAAGATCACAACTAAAGGTCATAGCTCCAAGCTTGACCTTGATCTTTTGCCATCAAATTTCACATGATTGCATATCTTTAAACATTGAATTTTATATCTCTTATAATTTTTGACATTTTCCTGTTACCTTTATATCATATTTCTGAATGCTATGGTCAATTTTCCGAAGTATTTCTCACTTATAATTGAGCCTGTGTTATACATATCCAACAATTTTGACATGTGCATGAAGTAGAAACATTGAGCAAACTAGACAGTCATATAGTGCAATTAGAAGATTATCTGACTGTCTAAAGACACTTTGAGACCTTATCTATCTACAAAAAGCATAGTAGAAACTATGGTCAGACCGGGCACTTGGCACATTTTTAAAAATGTTGGAAATGTCATGCACAGGCTCAATTAGAATGACAACTGTAATATTTAGGGACTCTTTTCTTGGTTATTTAATGTTGTCTTGTAGAAATCGGTTAAGATTTCAAAACAATATCTGAATATGGTGCAAAAGAATTTCACCTATTAGAATACTTCATTGAATTTCTGTGTAATTTGGAATATCTTTTTTAATGATTATAAAACTAGAGGAGTGATACAGGCCTTCTGGAACGCCTTGCAATGGTAAGATTTGTTTGTTGTTTATGACTTTTGGTTTGATTGTTGTTATTGTTTGTTTTTTCATAAATGATTAATTTTGTTTTCCAAAATTTTGATTAATGACTTTAGTCTATTATTAGCTTGTTGTTTCTAAATATAGCAAATTTATGTAGGAAAAGTATTGTCTTGATGACATTTATATCATTTTAATGGAGGATAGGCCCTTTTTTGACAAGGGTCATAAAAATCCCTTCGTCAATGAGAAAACTGATGCGATTGAGCAGATGTGTTGGATGGCATTGCAAAATAAGATTATAATAAGGTAGAATGACTAGGGTCAGAAAATCTATCAACAATAAAAAGGTTTTTGTCCTTATAGGATCATCCTACATATTAAATTCAGGCCATAAAATCATGTTTATGTAATTTTATTCTAGACAATTCCATCATTTTCTGTGCAATCTGATTGGCTAGAATATTTAGTTTTATTTCTCAATGAAAATAATTTTTGAGCACACAGCCATTTTGTAGGCTTCCACAAAAAGTAGTCCTGTAACAAGACAAAGTTGTCACAATAAAAATTTGGTTTGGGTGTCTTAGTCCATCTGTAAGTCAGTCTGTCAGTCGGTCTGATTTTCTTCAGGCAATAATACTCCATTTGAAAGACATTTTCAGATGGCTCTAGGGTCAATGTCACAGATCTTAATGTCAAATGTTAAAATGTGGGCTGGGTAGCAGTAACAAGACCACCTTCTTTGGAGATGCCATCCAGAAAAAGACAGTTCAGTGACACACTGACACATGTTTGTCCGACTATATAATTTTTAAGTTGTGTAAGTTATAAAGTTAATTATCATATCAAAACATTTAATAGCCTTCATTAATATTCTGTATCATTTTTCACCCTATTTTTATAGAGAGTGTAAGAGTACTGAGTAATACATACGTATTAAGGACAACCAACTTGTCATAAATACAGGTTTATTCAAGCTGTAATTAAGACATTGTGATCGCCAACCATGATAAAGTCTCCATAAGTCTGGCTGCCAGTCTCTTCTTAACAGTTTTTTTTCAAAGGGAATTAAATGTGTCAGTCATTACATTAATTTGATTAAGTCCCCTGTCTCGATCTGAAAAGAAAAGGAAAAGAAGTGTTTTTGTTCAGCACTTGTAAATATGAACTTGGATTAAAGAGGCTTGTAATAGAAGTACACCAAAACATTCTCTGAAAATGCTGACAAAAATGACTGTGGCCAGTCTAAGTCACCATATAGCAATGAATAATAACCCACCCCCAATCCATGACCAAAACATTGAGATGTTAAGATTTTATTAGCTCACCAGAGCACAACAAGTACAACAGTAACTTTGAGGGTTATCCCGAGTTTGTCACAAACATAATTGTGAAATTGTTTATTTTATATAAGTTAAGCTTGTTGATCGTCTACCACTTTTATAGAGTCTAATCCGATATGCCAAAGGTTAAGGTTGGTGCTAAACACCTAGTGAAAATGCTTTTCCAGGGCATATCTTATATATTTATCAAATGATTTAAAAAAAAAAAAAAATGAAGAATAAACTGGGAACAGACGTTCTTCTTGATAAGCACTAGACTCATGTGGTAGTTTGTTCACATACAGTCAAGGTCAAGGTTGCAGTCCAAGGTCAAAGACCTTGAAATTTGTCTTGTCAGGAATATATCTTCTACACAGTTATTCCTCTTGATGGGTTCTTGTGTCATGAGAAGAGTTTGATTTGATACATTAAAGGTCAATGTCACAGCTCAAGGTCAACTAATAAGATTACAATGCTACTTAATTTGCCTTATTAAGAATCCTCTCACCTATCTGCTTCTTTGAAGGTCAAGGTCAATGTCATCTGAAAAAATTGCCGCTTACGGGGCATATAAGTGTCCTTGGGTCACGTCTTTTTTTTAATGATTGAATCTGAAAAAGTTTAGGGTCACCAAAAGATTTCTTTCTTGCAAAATTTTGCTTAAAACCAGTTGAAGTAAATTTTGAGCGTGAGATTTTTTAAGTGAAAGTTTACCGGTGCAAGGACGGACACACAACAGACACTGTGAGCTCTATGACAAAAACTGAAAATGCTTCTAGTGGTGCCTAAGCTGCCGTCATAGCGCAGTTGGTAGCGCATCGGATTGTCAACCTAAAGGTCCCAGGTTTGATCCCCGACGGTGGCACTCATCTTTTCCGACTTTTTGTCTACCACCAATGGGTTGATAATCGTAGACCTATGTGGGATAGTAGCTAGAGGCTAGGAAAGGATGTGATGGTAGTAATGGTGTGAGAATTACAAGGAATCAGTTGTTAGGAGCTCCAGCTGAAACTGCGATATGACTAAAATAATTTTAAAAGCGGCGTAAAACCACATTCAATTAATCAAACTTAAGTGGTGCAAATATCCACTCAAAGTTTTCAGGGAGCCACTATGAAATTTATGCAAAAGTGTTAAAACTACCAATTATAATCAAGAAGCAAGCTCAAATTTTACCTTCAAAAACAAACATTGTCCAAAAGCAGCAATTGAAAAACAGAGAAGGATGAATTGTCATTGAAGTTAAAATATTGGTTTTACCGCCTCCCACAACTGGCGGACAGATATTGCTTTGTAGACGGTGAAAATTGTGTTGATTGAGGATTTGGCTAGAAAATCACTTTCACTGACTATAGTGTTGAAATGAAAATGGCATCGTTGAAATATTGAAATGTGCCATCATTTGACGTTTAGATTTGCAGTTATCTTGTGGATCTGGACGTTGATTATGTGCAATTAGTGTTTGTGAATTTCATTTTAGGTGCTTATGATATAATTATTGAGAGTTGGAGATCAGTTTTCTTTTCTTCCAAAACTTTTCAACTACAGCCTCCTCCAAGCTGTAGTTGCTATATTTTGAACGTTAACCCTCATTGCGTCTATTTTCAAGAATAACTCCTCTTTATTCGAAAAACAAAAAAGTATTTGGGCTTAAATTGATTTGAGTGTCAATTGCTTTTAGTCTAAATTGACTCTATCATTAGTTTTTTACAGATGATGCAGAAGTTGTTTATGGGATTTAACTTAAATTTGAAAGATCATCATTTGATATGACTATCATATCTAAAATTTTGTGTAATAAAACAAAACAAGTGAAAAATTTTGATTATGCAAAATACATTAATCAGCCTATTAGAATTTTTGATACAAATTGAAAGTTTTACCTGTGACCTCTAAAATGGTTATTTCTTCTTCGCACATGCATGTATGGGCTACATATATCAGAGCAGTGAATTTATCATCTTGATAATTTCACTTGTTTATCAGGTTATATCCTCTCTCCTCCCTAAGAAATCTAAACAGTTAGTGAGCAAGCAGGGAAGGCAACCATAACTAGAAATAACCAAGGCTGCAAAAGGGGGATCTTGGGTTCATTCCAGAAAATTTCTTTTTTGTTCATGACTTAAGGTTGTGGAACTGTAATAGTTCTGCAACATCTCGGACCTCATGATCTTTCACAATGTTGACCAAGATTTCCTGATAAAAATCATTAAGAAACCTTGGTTATATTGTAAAAGTTCATTATTTCCACAACATTGCGGAATTATCATGGGTCCACTACCTTAAGAACTCCTTGTCTTAACTCTTTAGAGGTATATTATTTTCTTTCTCTATTTTTATTTCTCTCTTTTTCTTTCTCTCTTTAGCTATTTCACTCTTTTTTATCTTAATGTATGCAATTCTGTTTTTGCGTATAGCTAAAATGCTAGGTCACAACTTAAGTGCTAGGTGTTACATTTTATAGGACAAAACTGGTTAAAGGATTTCCCAAAATTACTGTCATTAATAATTCATATTTTGAACCCAAACAAGATTTTCTTCCCTAAAACCAGCGTTTGGTGTTTTTATATACCATTCACAAAAAGTAGGGGAAAATATGTTAATCCATAAGGTTATTGTGGTTGCAAACAATTTATGACAATCTAACTTATTCTTGACCAACTAGCAGTTGTCTCATGGTAATATGGTAGTTATGGAATTCCCTCTTCTTCTAATTATGTCCAGCAAATTCAGCATTTAAGAAGAGAGAGGTATAGCGCTTATTTGAACATGGCGTATGTTGTAATGGAAATTCTTACTTTAGTTGAGCATAACTTCGAGAAAGATTATTTGGTGTTTATCTCTATCATGTATTCGCTTCACATTTTGTTGGATTAATGTGATGTATAATGAACGCTCACCATAAGTGAGTCAATGGTATGCTGGAAACCAGAAGAACGTGAGTCCAGACTGCTGTCAAACCCTGTGTCTCACAGTCAGATATTGTCACGATATCAAACAATTGACTTTTGTTGATGATTCAAAAACAGGGCCCTGAAGATGTATGGATGCCCGAGCTGACGAGAATACCACAAATCAAACTTACAATATCCTCTACTTTTTGTGAACAGTATATAAAAATCAACCTTGCCCTTGAACATGAAAGGTTTTATAATGTCAGAACATCATTAAATTGATATAAAATATAGAATTCCTTTTACATTTTCATACGCTACTGATGATGGCTGTTTATTTGTATCCCCTTTTCTGTCAATCTCAGCATAAGATTTTTATGTCCATACATACCGTATCTTACCTAATAAATGCTCCCAGGAGCTTAGATAATACATCACAATGGTCAGGGACCTCATATTTAGTATAAATTTAATGATTAAAAAAATCATTGAATTGGTTTCTTTTAGGCCATTCTCACTTTAATTTGAGTCGGAATTTCCTCTATGATTGGTGAGAGGAAATTTGACTCAGATTATAATTTGAGTTGGAATTTCCTCTAAATAAACATAATAAATGATTGTTTAGAGGAAATTTGGCTCAAATTAGAGAAGAAGTCTCAAAAAAGATCTTAAATTTTAGGCGTTTGATGTAGGTTTTCTTAGTAAAAAATGCAGGGGTGCTACTATAAGGGAGGGTACTATTTTTAGAGGAAATGTGGTAATTGTTTTCTTTATCCTTCTTTTAGTGAGATGTGATTTTTGAGAAAAAAATGCATGAAAATCAAAGTGCCTAAAGAATTGGATGCACTTAATGTGGGACAGTTTTTATTTTGAAAATATAATTGTAAAACTCTTATGTTTTAAAAGGAAAATCAAGTGTAAAAGACCAAGATCTCGCTCCACACACTCATTCAATGTCATTCCAAAATCACTCCAAAATCATTCATCTTGCTAATTTCATGATGTTCTTAAATGTATGATGCATGAACTAATTGATTTTTCCTTGTGATAAGTAAATTATTGTATATATGCTAGTTGTAACAAAGGAAAGGAAGCTCGTCAATTATTAATCCATAAGTGAAAGAGGTCTACAACAACGCTGACTTTGTGAAAATGTTTTGTGCGGACTGGACTCGACACTGCTGCACCACATCGTGTCATATTGAGAGTATATCGAAACATGAAGAAAAGGTGTTTATGAAACATTATCGAGCCTCGCATCGTAAAAACTCTATATGGCGATTATTCAAAGGTGTCTTTTCACTGCAGGTTTACAAAGTTGTTGTGAATAATGGAGCGAAATGTTGGTTCATCTTCAGACGATACAATGAGTTTCATTCCCTTTTTGAAAAGGTGAGTAAAATACTTTTATATTTTTCATGCCCCTGCATCAATAAGATTGGGGCATATTGTTTCAATGTGACTGTGTGTTGAGGTGAGTAAAATACTTTTATATTTTTTATGCCCCTGCATCAATGAGATTGGGGCATATTGTTTCAATGTGACTGTGTGTTGAGGTGAGTAAAATACTTTTATATTTTTTATGCCCCTGCATCAATAAGATTTGGGCATATTGTTTTTATGTGACTGTGTGTTGAGGTGAGTAAAATACTTTTATATTTTTTATGCCCCTGCATCAATAAGATTTGGGCATATTGTTTTTATGTGACTGTGTGTTGAGGTGAGTAAAATACTTTTATATTTTTTATGCCCCTGCATCAATAAGATTTGGGCATATTGTTTCAATGTGACTGTGTGTTGAGGTGAGTAAAATACTTTTATATTTTTTATGCCCCTGCATCAATAAGATTGGGGCATATTGTTTTTATGTGACTGTGTGTTGAGGTGAGTAAAATACTTTTATATTTTTTATGCCCCTGCATCAATAAGATTGGGGCATATTGTTTCAATGTGACTGTGTGTTGATCATTCTGTCTGTCTATCTAAAAAAAACTACCTAACCTGTCCAAAAACTAGACATTGCCAATAACTTTAAGCTTAGTCAAAATACATTGGTCAATTTTTTTTTTGAATATTGATAGATCACATTTATACAAATCTGCAGGTGTAAAGGTCATGTTATAAGGTCAAGGTCATCTGTCAAGGTCGAAGTTTTAAAAAAATCTGTTTTGGGGGCATTTGTTTGCTCTCCCAATTCACCTCAATTAGAGGATTGAGACATCAATTTTGCTTTAATTGTATTATCTGTTAAGGGGTCCTAACTCAATCAATACTATTGAAAGTAATTTTGAAAATCATAATATTGAATAAATTGCTGATATTGTCAATAAAATTGATCAGTAATTTTGTCAACCTTATTTGTTTTGCATATTTTGGGATAGAAATTAATTTGTTTTTTAAGGAACTTTTTTACCCTTTCTTAAGACTATTAGTTTTATGTATGTCATATGTCAGAAACGTATTTATTTCACTTTTATGGTTTAGGGAAGACCTATGAACTTCAACAAAGAGACAAGTTTGATAGTCAATGATATGTTCTTATACATTAACATGGCCTCTGTGTCCATCAACAGCCAGACAGACATCAAGCTTCTATTCTAAAGATCCACATATTTCTGTGTTTGTAAAGGAGATAATATGATTTTGTAAGAATTACGGTATGCCTACCCCTTTCAAATTCAGAACAAGTACCGTAAGCATATCAATTCATCTTTAATATCATATGAAATTAAAAATTTGATAGCTCAGTGCAAACAGTTGTAACTACCTATAAACATATTATACCTATGATATTATATGAGTCATCTATAAACAATCAATATAAACGAGGCTTTGCCAAAAGAAAGGTTGGTAGGAAACGATATAATCATAGTACTGGTGCCAGAGATACCAGGAATCCATTATTGGGTGATCCAGCCACCACAGTGTGACTGAAAAACTTAGAGAGGATAAACCCCATTTAAGAAACAAACAAACAAGAACTGTCCTGAAGATGAGATCACGGTACAATTAGTTTTCTGTTGATTTTGTCCTGAAAATGGTTCATTCAGCAATTTATTAAGTTTGGCTGCAGGCTATCAGACAGCAATTTTCTTAATTTTGTGAAACAGACTGTTTCCTTGAAATAAATTGAGACTTGTCATCTAGACTTCTAATTTAATGCAAAACAGACCATCTGGATATTCAATAGATAAAATTTCTTTTAGGATTGTATATATCGATGGCTCAGCACAAAACCATTGTAACTGCCTATAATATGTTTATAGGCAGTTACAATGGTTTTGTACTGAGTCATCAACAAGTATCATATTTCAATTAAAATAGAAGCCATCTTCAACAGAGTCAATGTCGATGGATCAGCATGAAACGGTTGTTAACTGCCTATATGTGTATTGGCAGTTAATAACTTGTTTGCACTGATCAATCGATGCATGGTCAATGCAAGGATTGACAATTATATTATCAATCAAGTTTGACCAAAATATTGAAGATCAATCGATATATTGCCAATGATATTTATCATGTATCAGAGATTTAAATTGGACACAAAAGCAATTGACACTAACACCAATCCTCAGGCCCAAGAACTGTGGATTTTATTTTACCCTTTGCTGTTTAATCCCTGCTTTTTACATGCCTGTGATTTTATGATTGAGAAAACATTGTGAAAAAAGAAGAAATTGCTCCTGACAAGCAATTTCTTCTTTTTCCACACTTTTTTCTACCCTACTGGATGGTTATTTTTCAAAATGAATCCACTTTAATTTTCGTCTGCAAAACCTTTGAATTTGGACAGGTCCAAAATTTTGTAAAACAGGAAAGTGTTAAGGAGGACTGGTAGAAGTAACCATGTTGCAGGTCCTCCAGACCTGTAAGTTGTTGCCATATCATTTCTAATCTATCTAGTTGGGTTTTTTCCTATTAAGTTGCTTTCCAATATGATACTATTTCCATTATCCTATTGAAATCATTGCAGGAAAAGAAGAAATTGCTTGTCACAAGCACTTTCTTCTTTTCCAACAATTTTTAGCTCACCTGAGCACGAAGTGCTCAAGGCTAGCTTTTGGGTTTACTTGATGTCCGTCGTGTATCGTCCCTCGTCCATCTTCAACATTTACCTTGTGGACACCCTAGAGGTCATATTTTTAGCCCAATCAACCTGAAATTGGTCAGAATTTTATTTTGATGAAATCTTGGACAAGTTCGAATTTGAATCAAGTGGGGTGAAAAACTAGGTCATGGGGTCAAATCTTAGAAAAACCTTGCGGACACTCTTGAGGCCATATTTTAGCCCAATCAACCTGAATATTGGTCAGAATGACAATCTTGGTGAAATCTTTGACAAATTTGAAATTGAGTCAAGTGAGGTCGAAAACCAGGTCATGGGGTCAAATCTTAGAAAAAACTTTTTTAGATTGTTAATTCAGGTGAGCGATTTAGGGCCACTATGGCCCTCTTGTTTCATACAATTTACTCCTTAATTGCTGAATAATATCCATAGTTGTTTTGGAGCCAGGATAACCTGTTTTCATCAGGAAGGACCTGTAAGATTTAAGGCTAACAGGTTCTATTGGCTTGAGACAAAAAGTACCTAGTGCCAAACCCTGAATTTGGATGAACAAATGATTGATGTACCGAGCAAACAAATCGTCACTAAATCAGCTGTGGGAGAGATTTATCCTTGACATTTTGTTAAAGATCAGCTGAGAGCAATCGTTGTTCAAAACACTCTCTCTGACATTACATGATGTTCTGAATTAGTTTGACGACATTCAAATTTAGAAATTGGGTTATCTGTGACATGGGCAGATCTAGAGTGGACAGGCCTTAAACCTGACGGCCCTGCTTATATTGCTGCTTTAAGGTAGTAGACCCGTAATAGTTCTGCAATGTTTCAGAAATCACAAACTTTAACAATGTTAACCGAGGTTTGCCTAATGATTTTATGATTTTTTTTAAAGATTTTTTGGCTACATGAATTGGTCAAACAATTTGCACAAAAGTTATGCTTGCTGGGTGTAGAAAGGTTGATAAACATAATGGTGAACATAAACGATGCAAAATTGATTTTTTAGGGTCATTGTTTAAGTGATTTTGAAATGTGTTTTCTTTTAGATTAACGTCATATTAAGTGATAATGATCTATTTGATTTGCCAAATTTATCTTGTTAGTGCATGCATTGGCAAACTATTGCAAAGAAAAAATCATGAAATGTCAGCTTTGCCCCAAATTTTATTCTGAATTGTAGGACAAAGCCACATACTACTAACGTTTAGGAGTGTTGCTAAACTTTTTTGCAGTAGTAAATATATATATATAAATCTTTATTTCCTCCAATTTTGAAGATTTACAAATATCATAAAGAACAGGAAAACATATAGAAGAAAATAGCATATTGGACACACAAGACAATTACAAACACAAGTTATCAAAATATTAGACATTGAATCATCCAGAAGAGAAGGAGAGAGAAAGAAGAAGAAGAATTAGAATAATAATAATAAGAAGAAGAAGTAGTAGTAGATGGAGAAGAAGAAGAAGAGGGTCAGACAGTGAGAATCATTACAAATCCATTATATTTCTTTACTTTCGCGAAACGAAAGGGAAAGTGCAGAAAAAGATAGTAATGCCCTAACATTTAAAATGTTGTCTTATGTAAACCCTTAGGTTAATCCCTGCCTATGTGACAGAAATAACCAATGGGTTGACACAGCTATATGAGTTCATATGAATGCTTAGGGTATACTTTAATTTGATCATCACATATACATTTATATGTATAGATTTTATAATATTACTAAAGTATATGCACAATATATATATATATAATTGTAGATAAGCTACATTCTGCTGACACGAGGATAATATGTATATTCAAGCCATAGTCTGTGCAGAATTAGCCTTTGTTATTTTTAAGACTTAGATTTTGTCCGGAGCATAACTCCTAAAGTATAATAGCTATCAACTTGAAACTTTATGGGTGGATAGATCTCATGGAGGAGAAGTGCAGTGCACCAGAACTACAACTCTTGCTTGCATAATTGTGGAGTTATTGCCCTTTGTTATTTTTAAGACTTAGATTTTGTCCGGAGCATATCTCCTAAAGTATAATAGCTATCAACTTGAAACTTTATGGGTGGATAGATCTCATGGTGGAGAAGTGCAGTGCACAAGAACTATAACTCTTGCTTGCATAATTGTGGAGTTATTGCCCTTTGTTATTTTTAAGACTTAGAATTTGTCCGGAGCATATCTCCTAAAGTATAATAGCTATCAACTTGAAACTTTATGGGTGGATAGATCTCATGGAGGAGAAGTGCAGTGCACAAGAACTATATCAGTGGCTTGCATAATTTTGGAGTTATTGCCCTTTGTTATTTTAAAGACTTAGATTTTGACCGGAGCATATCTCCTAAAGTATAATAGCTATCAACTTGAAACTTTATGGGTGGATAGATCTCATAGAGGAAAAGTGCAGTGCACAAGAACTACAACTCTTGCTTGCATAATTTTGGAGTTATTGCCCTTTGTTATTTTAAAGACTTCGATTTTGTCCGGAGCATATCTCCTAAAGTATTAAAGCTATCAACTTGAAACTTCATGGGAGGATAGATCTCATGGAGGAGAAGTGCAGTGCACAAGAACTACAACTCTTGCTTGCATAATTGTGGAGTTATTGCCCTTTGTTATTTTTAAGACTTAGATTTTGTCCGGAGCATATCTCCTAAAGTATTAAAGCTATCAACTTGAAACTTTATGGGAGGATAGATCTCATGGAAGAGAAGTGCAGTGCACAAGAACTATAACTCTTGCTTGTATATTTTGGAGTTATTGCCCTTTGTTATTTTTTAAGACTTAGATTTTGTCCGGAGCATATCTCCTAAAGTATTAAAGCTATCAAGTTGAAACTTTATGGGTGGTTAGATCTCATGGAAAAGGAGTGCAGTGCACAAGAACTATAACTCTGGCTTGCATAATTTTGGAGTTATTGCCCTTTGTTATTTAAAAGACTTAGATTTTGTAGGGGCTTAATTTCCTAAAGTAGAACCCTTAATCTATTAGACTTCAGTTTACTATCAAGCTTTCTTGGGGGGGGGGGGGATAGCCATGTCCGACATGGCTCTTGTTCTTTTTGTGTTTTTGTGTTATTGTTTCATTATAACATCCTTAAAGGGATCCCGTCTAAAGGTGGCAAGAAATCATTAACAAATCTTTTGGTAACATGTCAGATGACTGATTAAGTAAAATAAATGGCTGCCTGGGCCTGCATCTACCTTTATTACTTACAGTGCTATGAATTTTCCTGTATATAGAATAGGAATAAATTCTTTGGAAGTGTGCACATTAGAAAAAGTATGTAAATGCTGCTCATATTTAGGACAATAGGTATAGAAATTGAAATACATGCATTCTTAACTCTTGTCATGCTGAACCAAGAATATTTCTCCTTTGGCAGGATCAGGTATAGAAAGAGATCAGCATGCAAATATGTGCAGTCTGATCTTAGTCTATACCACCTGATTTTCTTTTTAAGCCAGAAAAGTTTGGCACTATTATTTTCAAAATAACTAGGAATTCACAATAGTTACATCCGGTGCTTTTCAGCACTTTGATTTAATGCAATTTTGCCAGGGGTCTAGATAAAAGCCAGTCTTAAATATAACAATAAAACCCTATGTTGTTAGTACTCATTTGAATCGTCATGATGGGATGTCATTTGAGAACCAACAACATAGAGTTTGAGAAAGGACTTATGAAATATTTAAAGTTGAAAATCAAAATACCCCTCTATCTGTAGCTCTGTTTTGTCATGGTTATTATTCAGCATGATGAGGATTTAGGCGGCAAGATATCATTAATATATCTTTTGATTAAAAGTCAGATGACTGATGAAGAAGGAATTAATGGCTGACCTGCGAACTGGGTCGGGATTGATGAATAGGCCCTCTGTCAGACGACTTTCACACCATATCATCAATTAATTGATTGTTATAGTTCTTCTTTTCAATAAATATTTACTTAACACAATCTTTTATTTAAATATCAAGCCTTTGAATTAATTAATTCCTACTCTTTAGTGTTCCCTAATTTTTTTTTTTTAAGATTATAATAATAATTCAATTAAATTGAAATTAAATCTGCAACTTCTTTGCAATAAGACTAGTCTAAAATATAGTCAACTGCATGTAATGGGTTTAAAGAATTGGGTAAGCTGTCCCTTGCTGTTTGTCTTTTCATGATTCATTTTGTTTAGCCCCATTGAAAGATCAGGGGCATTTTGTGTTACCGCTGTCCGTCTGTCTGTTTGCCAGTAGGTCTGCAAAACTTAACCAAGAAACTTAACATTGCCAATATTTTCAAACCTATATTAAAGATATAAGCCTCATATTTGGCATGATGTTAGATTTCAATGATAGGTTCTGTTGATACCAAAGTCAAGGTCATATGACAAGGTCAAGGTCATCTGTCAAGGTCAAATAACTCAAAATTTAACAAAAAACTTAACATTGCAAATATGTTCAAGCCAATGAAAGATGCAAGCCACACATTTGGATTGAGGATAGATCTCAATGATAAGCATCTGCTAATACTATGGTCAAGGTCATTTGACAAGGTCAAATTCATTTATTAAGGTCAAATAACTCAAAAACTTACCCAAAAAACTTCAAGATACAAGCCTCATGTTTGGCATGATGAAAGATCTCAATGATAAGCATCTGCTCATACTACGGTCAAGTTCTTGTGATAATTTCAAGGACATCCATCAAGTTCAAACTTCTCAAAAACATACAAACTTAACATGCCTATATCAGTAAAAGGCTATTTTAGGTACAAGTCTGATATTTGGCATGATGAAAGATCTCAATAATATATGTGCATCATTCTGTAAATACCAATGTCAAGGGCGTGATACAAGGTCATCTGTCATCTGTTAAGGTCATGTACAATTAATTCTATTGTATTTTAGATACCTTTCTCAAAACTTTCTCAAAACTTGCATGATGAAATATCTTAGAGATGTACATCTGTACGTATCAAGGTCATGATGCAAGGTCAAGGTCATCTGTCAAGGTCAACATTTTGAATAAATGTTGTTATGGGGGCATTTTGAGGGGTCAGCGCAACACTATTGTATCATGTCATTATGATGGCTTTTAAAAAAGTTATTTTAAAAAGAAAATTTAAAATGTAAAACATTTTAAAATAAATTACTTTAAAAGAATATTTTAAATGAAAACATTTTAGTAATGAATTTTGTGCAAGAAATGGTTGTAAAAATTTAGCAAGATTAATTTTAAACAAATCTGTCTGTTGGAGATATTTAAAAAAAACCCATAAAATTGATCAAAGGTTGTTTTATTTTGATTCCAGTTTTTGGAAAAATATGGTCAGCTCTCCCAAAAACCAGATAATAAAAAGATGATGGCCTAAATCTGGTTATTTTAGTAACAGGTAATATTTATTGCCTCTGTAATAAGGCTGGCAAAGGCATTGGCCATTGCATATTTCTTTAATTCTAATAGGTCTATTTAAGACTTAATGGAAAGCAATATTCTTAATTTCGCGAGTTCAATTAAATGAAACTCTATTTAAACCTGATCTGTGTTGAGGATGCAAAAATATTTGCAAACAGTATGCAATGTACACATGCAAAGCACAGTATCAATTCTTAAATGTCTTACAAACATTATTCATCCTGAATGCAGGACAGATTTTTAGCATGGTACCAACGTAGCTTAAGTTAAGTTTAGCTTATAATTCCACAACGAAATTTTAGTATTGTATTAAGTTCTGGTCTGAAGGAAGCAGTTCTACTGTGCTATTAAAGCTAATTTGATTTTTAGCCTGTCTGACTATGATAAATTGGAAGCTTATGCGAGTCTGATAGAATAATAGCAGTGTTCTGCAAATGTTCTCCGTATTGTATGTAATTTACTTGACGTATTGTATGTAATTTGCTTGACGCAATCCAATACGTAATAGCCTGCTTGAGAATAATTGGTTTTTAACCTATTCCATTAATACTAAATGCGCTTTTCGAGGAGTAAGTGCAAAAATATGGTAAGTGCCTATATATTTATAGGCCCTTACTATTGTTTTACCATTAGTTCTTGAACTGCTCTTGATTCTTCCTCCCTTATAAGTAGGATTTTTAGATACAGTCATTCATAGTTCTTAAATATTTACCCTTGTCATGCTTAATTGAAACTTTGGAAAATTTGCCATAAAGTCAAAGTGCTGAAAGCACTGGATGAACTAATTGTGAGTCAGAACATTTATAAAAAAATCATTTTTAAACTTATCTTGTTTAAAAAGGAAAATCAGGTGGTTTGGAGTAACAGGTTAGGCTGATCTTTGTCTCATAATACCTCCTGCCAAAGCAGGAGTATTCTAGGTTCAGCATGACAAGGCTAAACAGAGAACAATGTTTTAAACTGCCCCAAATAGAAAGAAGTGGTAGAAAACATTCAAAAATTCTGTAATAGTCGTAATATAGTTTGTTACCAAAATGTAGAAAGTTGATGTTTAACAAGTGATTTTAACAATGTTTTTAATTACTAAATTCTGTCAAAATGCAAGACTGTGTGGTAGAGTAAGGAACATCGTGAAATTGACCAAATGAAAAATTTGGTTGAAATCTTGATCATTTTTAACAATTCTGAAGCAAGTTTTTAACAATTTTGGAGCATTTTTTTGAGTGATAGGAATGAGTAATCTGAATAAATGATTTCAGCGCTGATGGAGTGTTTTTGAATGGTTTTGAGCACAATGATTGTCAATTTTATGATGTGATTACCTTATTTCCTCTAATAATAGCTCCCTCCCTAATAGTAGCACGCCTACATTTTTTACTACAAAAACCCACTTCAAGTGCCTAAATTTTAGAAACTTTTTGAGACTTCTTCTTTTATTTGAGATGAATTTCCTCAAAACAATCATTTTTATAATTGTTTAGAGGAAATTCACTGAAATTAAAGGGGACAAGGCATAAAAGACATCAATTTTAATGATTTGTTCTAATCAGAAAATGCATACTAAATAAAAGCTCCCTGACCATGTTATGTATAACTCCTGGGAGCTTTTATTAGGAGAATACAGCAACTATAACTAGTCAAATATACTGATCATAGTAATAACAAAATAAAGTATCTTAGATTCAATTATCTCATTGTTTTCAAGATCAAAATAACTTAAAAAGCAAATTGTTAAATTGTAATAAACACGGCTTTGGTTAAAAAAAATTTTTTTAAACAAGTTCTTTCTCTTTCGCCAAAAATACTTGAGTGAATATATGTAGTTGAGCCAAAAACTCCTAAGACTATTTCAGGAAATGACCTATTTGACCCCTGACACATGACTGCTGGTCTAGTACAGGTGACATCGTTAAGATTTTCCGTGCCCGAGGCTAATATGCATTTTGCATTCATTTCTTGACACATTTATGTTACATGCTTTTGTGTCAACTGCAAACAAAGTTATCAATGGGAAATTAGTATACTTAAGTGTTCTAATTGAAGACTTTAAAAATAGTTAAATGCAACTTTTCTTGGATCATTTAAAGCGGAGGTAAAGTTGAATCTTTTCATTTACAATAAGTAAGCTCGGAAGAATGTATTTTGAATCATTTTACCCTTGTCATGAGGAATATAAATCTTGGCAAAATTGCAATTTAATAAAAGTACTGAAAGCTCTGGAAACTAATTGATAGCAATTAGTATTCATTAAAAAAAAATTACTATCTTGAAAGTTTTCTGGTTCTACAAGGAAAATCAGGTGCTTACAGAGACTAAGATCAGACTGCACATTTTATATTCAGGCTAATCTTTGTCTATACCTCCTTCCAAAGCAGGAATATATCAGGTTAATGCTTCTCCTGCTTGTTACTGCATTTTTCTTATGTACACAAAGAAAACTGTATTTGCAGATTGGACAGACTTGGATCAGCCTGCACAGATATGCACCTACATTGTCTGATTTATACCCTACTTTTGTAAGAAAAATTTCATCCTGATTGTGAAAGTGGCATGTGAGATAGCAGCTGGAGGCTAGGAAAGGATGTGGTGGTTGTACTGGTGAGAGAAATACTAGGAAACCATTGTTAGGTGTGCTCCAGCCGTCGTGATATAACTAAAAAATGTTGAAAGTGGCGTTAAACTCCAATCAATCAATCAATCAATCAATCAATCAATCAATCAATCAATCAACCAAATTGTCCAAGAATTTTTTGATATGTTCTATATGTTGTGAAATCAGCAGCTTGAGGTTTAATGTACCAGGAAAATTGGAAAGATTTTATGCACATTTATAGGTTTATTGATAGGAAAATTCAAATTAAATAGAATTATAATCATTATCCCTTGATATAATCCTGATGAAATAAAATTTCGGTACAACTGAAATGAAATTTTTCTGACATTTCATCCCATCGTGCTAGATTTTTTCCAAAAATTATACACAATGAAAGTGGACAGTCTAAGAATCTACAAACAACCCTGTGGTTGATTATACCAAGACATGCAGTCTGATCTTAGCCCACTCTGTCTGCATGCAGACAATCATGACTTAATAATTGTGGGAAAATTTTGAGCCAAACTCATGCATGTTTAAATGTCCTTGAAGTTTGCAACAAGACTCAAATGTGAAACAAAATTTAATCCTACCAGAATACAGTTTAAAATCCAACCTAATTTCAAGCTGTTTTTCTTCCTAAACTTATAATGCATTTTGAAGTTAGAACAAAAGGGGATGCAAATACAAAACAAAGATTTGCATTGTAGTTTGTCAATGGCTGAATATGGAAAGTATATGAAATATCTGCTGACAGTTACAATTCCTGGAAATTTGAGAGTCTTCTTTAATAATTGTCCTCTGCTTTATGAAAAATTGTATGCACAGCAGGAGGGTTAATTGGAATTTTCTCAAACAATTTCAATTCAGAGAGGATGTGTGAGACGGATGACGTCAAAAGACATCGTTAAACAAGATGACAAGAGCAGCGTTTATGTAGGCTGACACACTGAACATATATCTCATGTCACGAATTTATGTCTCATATGCATTTTTGACGCCTTACTGAAAAAAGTGGGCCAAATTTATAATAGCTCAGCGTGAAACAGTTGTAACTGCCTATATGTTTAAAGGTAGTTACAACTATTTCCTGCAGTCTCAGCCATTGATTAGTGATCGAGGCTACTTGTTTGGAATTTTGCAAATTTACTTAATAAGAAATTTGTTTTAAAAAAAAAGAAAAATAACTCCTTTTTTACCTGAACTTTCATATTTTGGCTTTTAGCTCCAGTAGCATAGCCTTAGCCACTAGAGAAAATGTATCTTGACAAATTATTTAATAAGCAACATCAACAAATCAAGCACAAATTATTATGTAGATGATGGCTTGTTTGTGAAAATAGGCTCTGCAATTTGTATCCTCTTGGATTTTCTTTCTGCACAATCTATCAATTTGGGCTTAAACCAAAGCTAGGTGATCTAGTAATGGGTCAAGTCGAATATTTTTTCCATTAGACAATTGGTCTGGGTAAAATAAAACTGCCTTTTAGCGAAATGAAGTACTCAGGCACAGTGATTTCTGGCAATTTTTGTTTGATGTCAGCTTAGGTTTTTATCCTGTCATTAGCTAGAAATGACCTTTTTTGGAATTGTTGCTTGGATTTGATCCCAGCATAACAGCTCTTGTTATGCTCAACCCAGAATGAAGTCTGGCCACAGGACTGTTCTTTACAATGGTTTTACAAATAGAGGGTATTGAATGAGTGGTCATTGAATACTGAATTTATTAAATGAGTCATCTATAAATAGATAAAAACGAGGCTGCGCCGAGTTTTTATCGGTTTTAGATGACAAGTTAATTAATTCTGTGTTTTATGAGCACAAATTCTATATTCTATTTAAAATATGACCCAAAAATGTGGCAAAAAATCATCAAAATTATTGAAATTCAACATTTGGATTTGTGTGTAACTTATAAAGCCAACTAAAACTGATGTCACAATATACTAATTATGAAGTCATTCGCGGTTACAAAATAGCTTTGCTATTCGTTTATAACTCGTTTGCATAGTTATTCCACTTGGTTATAACGCCAGTGTAATATCAAAATTATTCAACAGGGTTATCATACTCCCTCAATGTATGTCATATTATAAAGGGAATTAAATCATTACAAATCTCACAATTAAGTCCCCTGTCTCTTAAAAGAAGAGTCTGGCCAAAGTTCAGCACTTGTTAATATGAACTTGGATTAAAGAGGCTTGTAATAATAGTACAAAAAAACATTTTCTGAAAATGCTAACAAAAACGACTGCCGCACAGAATTCTGTTTTCCCTGGAAATATAGACAAATTAAGATCACTAAAAAATACTGATCTATAATAACTGTAGTTAGTGCTTTAGCACTTTTATTTTGATTCAAATTCAAAGTAAAATATTTTCCATACAAAATCAAAAAGTTCTGTCTTTGACAACATAATATTTAGGAAGATTTAGAATTTCCTGGACATAGATCCTAAGCATTGGTTGATCTGCCTTTTCACGTGTTTTAACCCTTGTCATGCTGCTCCAGGAATATTCCTGCTTTGGCAGGATAATGGACAAATATCAGCATGCACATTTTTGCAGTCTGATGTTTGTCCATACAACCTTATTTTCCTTTTTAAACCAGAAAAGTTTCAGAAATTGTATTTTCAAAATCAAATACTGACTCACAATTAGGAAATTCAGAGCTTTCAGGACTTTGATTTATATATAATTTTGCCAATATTTTTTAAATCAGCACGACAAGGTTTAATATCAAAGCATATTATATATCTGTAGAATATAGTGTTGTAAAATCGGACTCAGATCAGAATCGATAATCGAATTGAATCGGAAACTGTTTTCGATTCAATTATCGATTTTAAAATCGAAACTTTATTTTTGTTAGATAAGTACTTCTTTGTTGACTGATGCAGTTGCTTAGTACCTCCAAAGGCTCAAGTTTGTAATCTGTTGTATAGTTTCAACAGTAAGAAAGTGTTATTCAAGCTAAAAATTGAATTCAAATCAACTGTACAAGTAAATAATAAACCAGGGTTCCCACTGACTTCTAAATTTTGGGGTGAAAACAGTCATTTTACAGCATACTTGTACCCCCTTTACATGAAACAAAGAAGGCTACTTGCAAAAATTAGGGGTACAAGATTCAAATTGGGGGTGAAAAAACCCCATTTGAGGGTTTTTGGGAACTCTGTAATAAAGATCAAAAATATTGGGGAGAAATATATATGAGACAGAAAATCATTAGAGCCTTCAAATTTAAGTTCTATAATGTAATCTCATTTAGCAATCATACTAAGATAGGATAACAAAGTATCAAGTTACTTCCAAGTTGGTGTTTTTTTTGTTTCAGAAAATGATGATTAATGCACTTTGATAGTTAAATAAACGAAGGATAATTACCATTTTTTAAACCTTAATTTCTCATGAACTTCTTGTTAGTCTAAAATAAGAACAACAACAAAAAAATATAATTGCTGACATCAATAATTATTCCGAATTACATGCATCATTTATATATATTTATAATTGACACACCATTATGTAAAAAAAATTCGGAACCTAATAGGTACTAAACAATCTACGGTTGCGACTAGCAAGTCGTTAGACAATCAGATGTTGACTTATCTTTGTTTGTGTATGCCTTTTTGCATATAACTTGAGTGAGAAATCTTAGTAGCAATAACATTTCAGGCCTAGGTAGGTGGTAAAATTTCTCTTAATCTGTCAGTGTTTTTAGTGCTTTGATTTAAAAGCCGAAATTAGATCTGCAAGAGTTGAAAAAAAGAAATGTCTTTTCAGAAGAATACAGGCACTTGAGATTTTCATAAAAATAACAGAAATACTTTGATGAGTCGAACAATCTTGGGTACGAATAAGCAGAAAATTATCATTGTGTTTGTGCTTTTGAAACTGGAAAAATACAAAAAAAATCAGGTTAAAAGACTAGCTACCAATAATTCTTTAAAAATTGGATCCTGAAATCAGTTCCAAGGCCTTCTTATTGATGCGATTTGTAAAATAGAATTTGCTTTTTCTAGCGGTGCCGAAAGTCGTAGAAAATCTGTTAACCGATTGTCAATCTTAAGATTGATGTTTGGTTTTCATGAGAAAGTTGAACTTTTTAGTGTTTTCGTAAACATCAGAATAGATTTTCAGTTTAAAAAGCATTTTGCCCAGAAAATAGTGATGGACATTTGGACTGACAATCTGGTAAAATTTACCCGACCCAGCGTTTTCGTCTCGGCCATGTCTGACAGTCACTCGCCATGACTGGATATTGAAAAATATCCGACAAAGAAGCACTATTTCCATCGTCTGCCATTTTCAATTTGAGTTTAAGAGTGATGTCCCTTTATTTTCAATAAACACAACAGATGAAAACTACCGGAAAGGAAAACAAGTAACGACATCGATTTTTCGAAGCAAGAATCGATTGTCGCCGATCTCGGACTTCAGCGACGATTAATCAATTATTTCCGATTATCGTTACAACACTAGTAGATTATCAAGATACACTCAATTTTCATGCTGAACAAATTTTAAAGGTGTTTGCTTAATAACATAAAAGTCATTAAAAGAGTTCTGAATGCACTTATCTGGCGTTGATATCTATTTTGAAAATATGATTTTTAAACTCTTCAGGTTGGAAGAAGGAAATTCGGGTTGCAAAGACTAAGATCAGACTGCACACATTTACAGACTGATCTTTGTCTATAACTCCTGCAAAATCAGAAATATTCCAGGTTTAGCATGACAAGATTAATGATGACAGGAAAAGTTGCAAATAATAGCTCTGAAATAGACCAATAAGACAGCTGCTGCAACCCTAAATAAGGAAACGCCATAAAGATTTCATGCAATTGTCTGAGAATTCATTTTTTATGATTTTCTGTTGGAATGTTTATAATTCCCAGTGACAGCAGTATTTTAGATGAGCAGGTTTTGATATTCTTAACCTTTAAGTCATGCTGTTATCAGAATATTCCTTCTTTAAAATGCAGGTGGTGAAGACAAAGATCAGTCTGCACACATGTGCAGTCTGGTCATATTCTATACCTCCTGCTTTTTCTATATAATTAATTATGACAAAAATATAAAAAAAATAGATTGAAATAAGTATTTGATCACAAATGGGGAATCTGGTCACTTCAGTACTTTGATTTTAGTCCAATTTCACAAGATTTTTTATTCAGCATGACAAGGTTTTTGCAAAATGTTAAAGTATTATTGTGTATCAAATGTGTCTTGAAAATTTAAGTAAGCTTGCATAAATGCAAATGGCCAAAAAACCAGAAAACAGCTTACAAAAAGACTTCTAAAAATACATGCATAAACAAGAGCACAGCATGCGGATGCTAACACTTTGCTGCAGATGCTTGATAATGCATTTAAAATTTAAGTATAAAAAGTGCTATACCTCTAGCCAAAAGCCTTCTAGAGTTATTTACCCTATATGGTATACAAAGCTCTTGTCACAGTGAACACAGAATTTCCATTTTTAGCTCACCTGAGCACGAAGTGCTCAAGGTGAGCTTTTGTGGTCGAGTGACGTCCGTCGTCCGTCGTGTGTCATGTGTCGTCAACATTTACCTTGTAGACACTCTAGAGGCCACATTTTTTGCCTGATCAACCTGAAATTTGGTCAGAATGATTGTCTTGATGAAATCTCAGACAAGTTCGAAATTGGGTCAAGTGGGGTCAAAAATGGGGTCACTGGGTCAAATTTTAGAAAAACCTTGTAGACACTCTAGAGGCCACATTTTTTGCCCGATCAACCTGAAATTTGGTCAGAATGATTGTCTTGATGAAATCTCTGAGAAGTTCGAAATTGGGTCAAGTGGGGTCAAAAATGAGGTCACAGGGTCAAATCTTAGAAAAACCTTGTAGACACTCTGGAAGCCATATTTATTGCCCAATCAACCTGAAATTTGGTCAGAATGATTGTCTTGATAAAATCTTGGACAAGTTTGGAATTGGGTCAAGTGGGGTCAAAAATGAGGTCACGGGGTCAAATCTTAGAAAAACCTTATAGACAAGCTAGAAGCCATATTTTTTGTCCAATCGACCTGAAATTTGGTCAGAATGATTGTCTTGATGAAATCTCGGACAAGTTTGAATTTGGGTCAAGTGGGGTCAAAAATGAGGTCACGGGGTCAAATCTTAGAGAAACCTTATAGACACGCTGGAAGCCATATTTATTGTCCAATCAACCTTGAATTGGGTCAGAATGATTGTCTTGATGAAATTTCAGACAATTCCGAAATTGGGTCAAGTGGGGTCAAAAATGGGGTAACAGGGTCAAATTTTAGAAAAACCTTATAGACACTCTAGAAGCCATATTTTTTGTCCAATCAACCTGAAATTTGGTCAGAATGATTGTCTTGATAAAATCTCGGACAAGTTTGAAATTTGGTCAAGTTGGGTCAAAAATGAGGTCACAGGGTCAAAACTTAGAAATTCCTTTGAGACAATCTAGAAGCCATATTTTTGGCCCGATCAACCTGAAATTTGGTCAGATTGATTGTCTTGATGAAATCTTGGACAACTTTGAAATTGGGTCAAGTGGGGTCAAAAAAGAGGTCACAGGGTCAAATCTTAGAAAAACCTTGTAGACACTCTGGAAGCCAAATTTATTGCCCAATTAACCTGAAATTTGGTCAGAATGATTTAGTGTTGTAACGATTATCGGAAATAATCGATTAATCGTCGCTGAAGTCCGAGATCGGCGACAATCGATTCTTGCGTCGAAAAATCGATGTCTTTACTTATTTTCCTTTCCGGTAGTTTTCATCTGTTGTGTTTATTGAAAATAAAGGGAGTTCACTCTTAAACTCAAATTGAAAATGGCAGACGATGGAAATAGTGCTTCTTTGTCGGATATTTTTCAATATCCAGTCATGGCGAGTGACCGTCAGACATGGCCGAAACGAAAACCCTGGGTCGGGTAAATTTTACCAGATTGTCAGTCCGAATGTCCGTCACTATTTTCTGGGCAAAATGCTTTTTAAAATGAAAATCTATTTTGATGTTTATGAAAACACTAAAAAGGTCAACTTTCTCACGAAAACCAAACATCAATCTTAAGATTTACAATCAGTTAACAGATTTTCTACAACTTTCGGCACCGCTAGAAAAAGCAAATTCTATTTTACAAATCGCATCAATTAGGAGGCCTTGGAACTGATTTCAGGATCCAATTTTTAAAGAATTATTGGTAGCTAGTCTTTTAACCTGATTTTTTTGTATTTTTCCAGTTTCAAAAGCACAAACACAATGATAATTTTCTGCTTATTCGTACCCAAGAATGTTCAACCCATCAAATTATTTCTGTTATTTTTATGAAAATCTCAAGTGCCTGTATTCTTCTGAAAAGACATTTCTTTTTTTCAACTCTTGTAGATCTAATTTCGGCTTTTAAATCAAAGCACTAAAAACACTGACAGATTAAGAGAAATTTTACCACCTACCTAGGCCTGAAATGTTATTGCTACAAAGTTTTCTCTCTCAAGTTATATTCAAAAAGGCATACACAAACAAAGATAAGTCAACATCTGATTGTCTAAAGACTTGCAAGTCACAACCGTAGATTGTTTAGTACCGATTAGGTTCCTAATTTTTTTTACATAATGGTGTGTCAATCATAAATATATATAAATGATGCATGTAATTTTGGAATAATTATTGATGTCAGCAATTATATTTTTTTTGTTGTTGTTCTTATTTTAGACTAACAAGAAGTTAGTGAGAAATTAAGGTTTAAAAAATGGTAATTATCCTTCCTTTATTTAACTATCAAAGTGCATTAATCATCATTTTCTGAAACAAAAAAAAACATACTTGGAAGTAACTTGATACTTTGTTATCCCATCTTAGTATGATTGCTAAATGAGATTACATTATAGAACTTAAATTTGAAGGCTCTAATGATTTTCTGTCTCATATATATTTCTCCCCAATATTTTTGATCTTTATTATTTACTTGTACAGTTGATTTGAATTCCATTTTTAGCTTGAATAACACTTACTGTTGATACTATAAAACAGATGACAAACTTGAGCCTTTGGAGGTACTAAACAACTGCATCAGACAACAAAGAAGTACTTATCTAACAAAAATGAAGTTTTGATTCTAAAATCGATAATTGAATCGAAAACAGTTTCCGATTCAATTCGATTATCGATTCTGATCTGAGTCCGAATTTACAACACTAGAATGATTGACTTGATGTAATCTCGGACAAGTTTGGAATTGGGTCAAGTGGGGTCAAAAATGAGGTCACGGGGTCAAATCTTAGAAAAACCTTGTAGACACTCTGGAAGCCATTTTTATTGCCCAATCAACCTGAAATTTCTTCAGAATGATTGTCTTGATGGAATTTCAGACAAGTCCGTCAAATTGGAGTCAAAAATGAGGTCATGGGGTCAAATATTAGAAAAAACTCGTAGACACTCTAGAAGCCATATTTATTGCCCAATCAACCTGAAATTTGGTCAGAATGATTGTCTTGTTGAAATCTCGGATAAGTTTGAAATTGGGTCAAGTGTGGTCAAAAATTAGGTCACAGGGTCAAATATTAGAAAAAAATTGTAGACACTCTAGAAGCCATATTTTTTGCCTGATCAACCTGAAAATTGGTCAGAATGATCATCTTGATGAAATCTTGGACAAGTTTGAAATTTGGTCAAGTGGGGTAAAAAAATAGGTCATGAGATCAATTCTTAGAAAAACCTTGTAAGCAGTGTAGAGGCATCATTTTTTGCCCAATCGACCTGAAATTTGGTCAGAATTCTTCATCCTTTCTAAACCTACTTTAAACAATTTTTGACAGTTCATTCAGGTGAGTGATTTAGGGCCACTATGGCCCTCTTGTTTAAATAAATTCAAAATAAATCAATATGACTAGGTGTGCATAATGTGAAAATATCAAGACATTCTAAGAATATGTACAAGACTACAAAGTGACATATTTGACGTGCCTGACATAAAGTGACTGAACATATCAGGTGGTGTCCTGTGAAATTTCACTCGTTTGAGAGTCAGACTTAATGGAATTGGGGTGCTTTATATGGCTTTTTTACAGCCATTACTTTCACAGATTAGCTGTCTGTTGCCAAATACAGTATCCATTATTTTACCAACATAGGCTGCTGTTGTCTATGAGGTAGATAACTACAGCCTTCTTAAATTTGAGGTTCATGCAGAAATTGAATCAATATTGCATAGTACTAGGAAAACGAGCATTTGAACAACCAACATTATCTAACACCCTTAACAAAAATCATAGACCACCACTGATGTCTATTAACATTATTATTGTTATTACAATACAATCCATTTTTAGCTCACCTGAGCACTAAGTGCTCAAGGTGAGCTATTGTGGTTAGGTGGATGTCATGCGACATCCGACGTCCGTTGTCAACATTTTGCCTTGTATGCACTCTAGAGGCCACATTTTTTACGTGATCAACGCGAACTTTGGTCAGAATGATTGTCTTGATGAAATCTCGGATGAGGGGTCAATTGGTTTAACTGGGGTCAAAAACTAGGACACGGGGTGAAATCTTAGAAAATCTTTGTATGCGTTCTAGAGGCCACATTTATTGCTAGATTAACCTGAAATTTCGTCAAATCCTTGTAAGTGGACCTGAAAATTGTAAAGAAAAGAATTCTCAAGTTTTATAGAAGCAGTAGAATAAAGAAAAAAAAATTGACAGTTCATTCAGATGAGCGATTAAGGGCCACTATGGCCCTCTTGTTTTACAAGAAAAGAATACAGTACGACAATCCTGTAGTCTCTCATAGTAGAAGAACTCATGCGGCAATTTGAAAGGGTATGTTACTGTGTTATATTGATGAATTATTTGAAAAATGGGTTAGTTCCCTTTATTCTATTGATAACTATAGTCTGTTTGACTTCTATATGGACCAACATTTTGCCGAAAATCTCAGAATTGTATTAATGAAATGTATTTTTTTCCTGTCATATTATATTTTCCATCTAATACGATGACAAATCTTGTTTTTCAGAATTTTTGAATATGAAATAATGATTTTGTCTGTCGGTCTACATGTTAACTTCCAGCCTTTCAATTACCTTCTTGTTTCTGTATTAAACGGAACAGCGACTTACCCAACCAAAAATAGTTCTGATTTGCATAGGGGCCAAGTCAAAAGTGTATGATGATTTTAGGTATGTCATTTTGGTATAAAATCAAGTATTTTCTATAAAATTAATTTTGTTGAAGAATTTTAATTCCTTGGGATATCAAATCTGAATGTATTTTCTCTTTGTTTAAAAACCCTTTTGCCTGATAAATTAAAATTGTTGTTATCTATTCTGAGATGAACCCTATATGCACTTATTTAAACCAGTCAAAAAGCATTATTTAACGAAGTTGTTTTGAATTTCACGAGGAATACTAGAACAGCAGGCGAGTAATAACGGTACAAATCACAAGATATTTAAGTTTAAGATGACATGCCCGTCGATATGCTAACTAGCAAGTCTAAATAAGGAAGAATGGACTTTTCATCTGTCAATTGTTTAGTATAAAACCACGTGTATTTATTATATTTTAACATCTTGTTACAAATAAACAGCCTTCTTCACCCCTTGTGTTTAAGAGCAGAAAATGTGAAAATATTAACATTAACTAGATAGACAAAATCATTATTTTGAAATCATTTTTTATTCAAAAAAATATATTTGGAATGGTATTAAGCTGAAATTAAGATTTTACCACATACAAATTGCTCACTCAAACTCGATTTTATGCAATTGATGAAAAGGTTGGTCCATTTAGAAGTCAAACGGACTATACTTGGGGCTAACTTATTTCTGGCCCACTTTCGGGTCAGGCGTAGACTCGTCTCACTGTCGAATATCAGAAAAGCCTATTCTAGGCTATTCTGATATTAGATATTTGGACCAGTCTAGAGCTGGTAGCCCGCTTTCTGAGAGATACTTTGATGTTGTGGGCAACAGTAACCGCCAAGGGTCAGAAATAAGTTGGCCCTTGGTGTTGTAACTGTATCATTGGGCCAACTTATTTCTCACCCCGGGCGGGTACTGTTGCCCGCAATATCAGAGAATCTCTCAGAAAGCGGGCTACCAGCTCTAGACTGGTCCACATATCAACTATCAGAATAGCCTAAAACAGGCTATTCTGATATTCGACAGTGAGACCAGTCTACACCCGACCCGAAATCGGGCGAGAAATAAGTTGGCCCATTGGATTATTTAACCAATTACTCCAGTGGTGGATATAGAGGGGGTCTGGGGGGGAGGAGGTTTAGATTAAATTGAGATTAAATTAGGCACTGTAGGCTAATGTCAGACTGAAGTCTGTGCAGGCTGATCTTAGTTTATACAGTTTGCAATAACTTGTGTATAGCAGGAAATTAAGCCTTAAACAGCATCAGAGGGAGTTAAGAGAGGCACTTCATCAGTGCAAAACTAAACAAGAGCCTTGTCGGACATGGCCATCCCCCGCCATGAAAGCTTGGTAGTAAACTTGAGCCTAATAGATTTAGGATTATTTTGTACTTTAAGAGATTGACCCCCTACAAAATCTTTAAATCTTTAAAATAACAAAGGGCAATAACTCCAAAATTATGCAAGCAAGAGTTGTAGTTCTTGTACACTGTACTTCTCCTCCATGAGATCTATCAAGCCATAAAGTTTCAAGTTAATAACTATTATACTTTAAGAGATATGCTCTGGACAAGTTAAGTGATGGAACCTTGGAATGACAGAATGACGGACGGAGACCATTACTTAATCCCTCGCCTGAAATGGCAGGGGATAAAAATACAATTGCCTTAAATACAATGGAATACAATTGCAACCTTGCTAATAATAACTCACTGCTTCTAAGCTATCAATATTATGTGCGCTAATAATCAATTTAAAGAAGAAACAGCTCCTGTTAAAAGCAACTTCTAGTTAATAGCAACAGAAGGATTCTTTAATTGTAGTTGCCATTAAAGGGATTCCACTTTATTGATAGGTACTTGCTATAGTTGTGCACTGACCACAATGACTTGCAATTGTTTTGTACCAACCCCCTGAGTTAGAGATATTGATGGGCAGATTAATCAAATATATTCAATAATCAGTTGATTTGGGCTTCTGATTGTGATAATGGACTAAGAAATTTCATAATTGATTAATCAGTTCTTAACACATTAATGAAATCCATTGTATATTGTTAGCTCCACTGGCTGAAAGCCACTGGGGCTATTGTCATGGCGTTGTGTCCGTCGTGCGTCCGTCCGTGCGTCCGTGCGTCCGTGCGTGCGGTCGTAAACTTTTTCTTTAAAAATCTTCTCCTCAGAAACTACTAGATGGATTTCAACCAAACTTCACAGGAATGATCCTTGGGTGACCCTCTTTCAAAGTTGTTCAAGAAATTTTGATCCAATGAAAAACATGGATTAAATGGGCGTGGCTAATTTCCAAATATGGTAAAAAGTAACTTTTCTCAGGTTCTAATTGATGGATACCAATTAAATTTTACATAAATGATCCTTGGATGACCTTTTATCAGTCTACAAAAAATTATTGTGATCAGATGAAAAATATGTATTTTATGGGCGGAGGTCATTTCTCTATATGTAATATAGTGGAAACTTTGAAAATCATTTTCTCAGAATCTAACTGATAGATATCAACCAAATTTTACATGAATGATCCTTGGGTGACCCTTTATCAGTCTACCAAGAATTTTTGTGATCGGATGAAAAATATATATTTTATGGGCAGAGGTCATTTCTCTATATGTTATATAGTGGAAACTTTGAAAATCATTTTCTCAGAATCTAATTGATAGATATCAACCAAATTTTACATGAATGATCCTAGGGTGACCTTTTATCAGTCTACCAAAAATTATTGTGATCTGATGAAAAATATGTATTTTATGGACAGAGGTCATTTCCCCATATGTTATATAGTGGAAACTTTGAAAATCATTTTCTCAGAATGTAACTGATGGATATCAATCAAACTTCATTAGTATGATCCTTTGGTGATCTATAATCATGCAGCCAAAAATTATTGTGATTTGATGAAGAATATGTCTTTTATGGGCGGAGGTCATTTTTCTATATGTTATAAAAGTGGAAACTTTGAAAACCATTTCAACATCAGTAGAACCCAAAATATCTAAAAATCTAGTCAAAACTTAGATTTGCTGTTACAAGAAATCCAAGCCTGTGGAGCGACACAAGCCATTCATGGCTTTCTAGTTTTTGAAACTAACATCAGTTTGATGGGTCAGCGTGAAACATTTGTAACTGCCTATATGTTTATAAGCAGATACAACTGTTTCACACTAAGCCACCAAGTTGGTAGAAAAATCTGCAGAAAGAGTTCTTAGGTCTTGAGCTTCAAATAATTTTTTTCATTTTTTTCTTCAAAGGGTGATAATGATAACGCTGTATAATTTTTAAGATAATGATTGTACAATCGATCTCTAGTTGATTTACTTTTCCTACTAAAAACTGATTATCGATTGTGATTTGAAACCGATTGCCCAACTAGTTACAGATCAATGTTGTGGAGTAAGGAGTCAAATAATTAAGTTACCAAACATTGTGTTTTTATCTTATCACTTCAGCTAAAGAGAGTCTACCCAGACATCAATTTACGATTACCAGGAAAGAAGATATTCGGAAACTTGGATCCAGACTTTATACAGCAGAGGCGAGAGGGATTAAACTCGTTCATACAACAGCTCATCTCTAATCCAAGACTATCAGCTGAGTAAGTTAGATTAACGTGGTGGACCCGTAATAGTTCTGTAGCATTCCAGAAGTAGTGAACTTTAACAGTGTTAACCGGGGTTTCCTAATGATTTCATTAGGAAACCTCGGTTAACATTGTGAAAGACAGGGAGTTCCGAAATGTTGTTGAACTATTTCTGTTCCACTAACTTAAATATACTGATAATCTTTTGATTCTGTGTAAGATCTTTTTATCATTATTTAGTGAACTACAAAAGCTTTATTTACTTGAGTGACAAAGCCACAAGTGAAAATATAGCATCTGTTGTTCATGAATGAATAATAATAGATATTATATAAAAAAGGGTAATTCTATTTCTTTCATCCAAATGATATAAGAAATGATATTTTTATAAAAAGTTTTCTAAAAACATGTCATTTAAAATGTGATTACTAGGCATTGAAGAAGATACCATTTCCGAAAAAAAATAAGATTATAATTGAAAGTTTAAGATTGAACCAAAGATAAAGATTTATTCAAAGATGGTATTTTTTGATTTAATCTACTTGATATTGTTCTTATTAGGCCCTTGCATCAATAAGATAGGTCGCATATTGTTTTACTGTTGTCTGTGACTGTCAGTCCATCCATCCGTCCATCTGCAAGAAAGAAAAACTTAATATTGCCAATAATTACTTCAAAGCTATTTAAGGTAAAATGGTAATATTTGACATGATGATAGATCTCAATAATTTGCATCAAAAGATAACAAGGTCAAGGTCATGTGACAAGGGTAAAGTCAGAGTTTTGAAAAAAAAATGCTGTTTTGCAGGCACAACTTGTCTTATCTTTGGAAAAACTTTACTTCACCTTCAAGATAAATGATCTTACTTTGTATTTTGTGTATGCATGTGTTTTTTACCCTTCCCTAAGTCAAAGTAATGAATACTACTTGAAAAGCTGCAGCTTTTACAACTTTTGGCTTTTGACAGTTTAATACCTTGGTCTCAAGATTTTCTGTACCTGGGCTCGAGATCATAAAACTTTCCTCATTCTCAACTAAAAATTTTCTCAAATGTTTACTTTCAAATTAAAGCTTTAATTCTGTTTTAATATTAAGATGAATATATGAACATAAAAGATAATATTAATAAGTTGTTTTTTTTAACAACAATTTATTGATATTATCTGTTATGTTCATACATTTATTTGAATTCTAAATTTGAGAAAAATACTCAGTTGAGTGTGAGAAAATTTTTACAACCTCAGACTTGGCCATTGTTTGCCAAAATTACAAATTGGTCCAACCTCCTGTAATAGCTGCTGTCATAGCTCAGTTGGTAGCATGTCAGGCTGTCACTCTGAAGGTCCCGGGAATTCATTGCAAGGTGCTCCAGTGGCCACATTATAACTGAAAGATTGTTTAACAGGGCATGAAACCCCATTCAAACAAACAAACAAACCTGCAGTTTTCTCAAGATTTCTCTTCTTTTACATTTTTTTTATTTTTCTAATGCTTGTTACATAACTGGATTATGTAATTTCTTCCTATGTTACTAGACATTATGTATATATAATACATACTTAGTGTATTATATGAAAAAAAATATCTAACGAGGTTGGGAGAATTGATCATTGTCGAGGCTCTGCCGAGACAATTGTCAATTCTCACAACCGAGTTTGATATTTTTTTCATACAATACACTAAGAATGTATTATATTTATCTTATAACCTCTTTTTGTCTTGTTTTCGTCGATGTTTCTTACCGAAATGCAAGTTTCTAAAAATAACTGTATGATATTATTGTTCTAAAAATAACTATGTGATATCATAAAAAATATCATACGGGTTGTTATCACACAGATATTTGTATAGTTATAAGATAAAATTCAATATTGAACGAGGAGTTTGCCTGAATTAAGGAACAATCCAATTCTTTGTATCTTTATAAAGCTTCCTAATGAAATTTCATCAAATGTTTTTTATCAACTGAACAGAATTAGTATTGACTGGGAAAAAGAGCTGAATTTATGTTAAAATTAACCCTTTTTCTACATTATCTCTCTTTTTGAAGCCTTTGACAAATAAGAGATCTCGAGTATTAAGAAAACCTTGTAGAAAATGAAGAAATTTCTTGAACCTACAATGTTTGTGACCAAACACAGAAAAAGTCTAACTTTAAATTTCTAGACCTGTGATGTAATTATACCTTTCAAAACTATGTTTATGGGGGTATATAGGATTCAGTTTGTTGGTTGGTCTGTTAGTTGGTGCATTGGTAGGTGGATCCATTTAACACTTTCCTGTTTTACAAAATTTTGGACCTGTCCAAATTCAAAGGTTTATGCAGACGAAAATTTAAAGTGGATTTAATCTGAAAAATAACCATTCAGTAGGGTAAAAAATAGTGTGGAAAAAGAAGAAATTCCTTTTCAGAAGCAATTTCTTCTTTTTTAGCTCACCTGAGCACAACGTGCTCAAGTGAGCTATTGTGATCACCTTTTGTCCGGCGTCAGTGCGTCGTCCGTCAACAATTTCTTTAAACGACATCTCCTCCTAAACTACTTGGCCAATTTTGACCAAACTTGGCAGAAATGTTTCTTAGGTGGTCCCCTTTAAGAATTGCTAAAAGAAATGAAATCGGTGAAAAACTCTGGTTGCTATTGCAACCAAAGTTAAAAATTTAAGAAAATTTTTAAAATTCTTCTTCTTCTGAAACAGCAGCCCTACAGCCTTGAAATTTGGCATGGATGATGAGCTAATAGACCTTAATAAGAATAGCTAAAATCATAACTGTTGGGCTACCAGGTGCGGAGCACCAGGGGGGAGGGGGTACTACTTTATGTAAATTTTGTAATCTTTAACCTTCTTCTTCTTCTGATCATGAAGGCCTACAGCCTTAAAATTTTGCATGTATGATCACCTCATAGACCTTAATGAAAATAGCTAAAATTATATCTGTAGGGCCACCAGGTGTGGAACACCAGGGGGGAGGGGGTAGTACTTTGATGAAAATTTTGTAATCTTTAACCTTTTTCTTCTTCTGAACCAGGAGACCTACAGATTTTAATATTGGCATGGATGATCAGCAAATGGACCTTTATAAAGTACCTAAAATCATGACTATACAGGGGTCTACACTCGCTTCAAAATTCTACTGGTCCATAGGACCTGTAACTGTAAAATTCAACAGGTCCCCTTACAACTCAACAGGTCCCACAATTAGCAAAATTAAAAACGTTATATCATAACAAAGGGATCTAAAACACCTCATGTAAGCAGCTCATCACTAAAAAAAGAAAGCGCATCAATAATTATAAAGGTATTAAGAAATACTGCATGCACAAGTAGGGAAAGTGTATGAGAGTTGGGTTGAGGGATCCGGCCAAGAAATTTTCAAAATGTTTTGATGGTTCAGAGACATGCTGTGGATTTATTTTTTAAAATAAAAACAGATTTATTGTTCTAGATACAAGATACAAGATTTTATTCAGAAAACTCACATAACATAGTGGGTGTCCTCCAATGAAAAGATCATAACATAGTGAAATTATATAGCAGCAAGAAAAAATCGTAATAAGATTATCTTAACACTTCTAAATGTGGGTATCTTTCATCCTGACATTGGTATATTTTTGAAAGATTTTCAACCCAAGATAGCCATTGGAAAACAATTACACAAATACATGACTTTTGTATGTTTATGTGTGTTTATTTTCTTTTAAGGATATCATTAATCTTCAAGACTCGCATGTTTTTGGAGGAGTCCTACCTACTGTGAAAAAATAAGAAATCCCGTTTCTCTCAATAAAATTCGTAGACAACGTGAATAAAACACATAAATTTATCCTTATGAAGGAAAGGGTGCATCTCACGGGGGTAACATAACAAGCGTGTGTCGCGTGCCAAGACCAGTAGGTACCCAAAAAATAGCTGAACACCTGGTGTCGGCGTCTTTGACCACCCGTTCTCCCTGTTCGAAAATTATAAACTGTTCCGAATTATTTACGAGAATTAAACGTTTATTTTTCGTGGATTCGTCAGATAGCAGCATCTCGGACTTAGTTCGGATTATTGGAGCAAAACACGAAATACAAGTAATTTCTTTCTTTGGTTATTATTGCTCAAGTCTTTTGCATCTATTTTTTCATATCCACACAACTTATTAATTCTTCAATAAAAAATTGCCGATGTTCCAATTTTGAGTTTCATCTTATTTCTACGAAGGGTTTGTACTGTGAATGGCCGAACCAAAATGAATTACCTTTTACATGTTAAAAATTCCCCAATATGCGGTTAAATTAAACTGATTAGTACACGCGAGAAAAGTTTAACACCTTATCAGGGTTAAAACACAACACAGACATCGAGACCGTCAGGCGGCGCCTTTGAACCTCGTTGAAATTTAGACATATTGAAAATGGATTTGAATTTGATAATAGTTATATGATTGGCTGCGAAAACAGAAGGTTCTAAACGTCTTGTCAGAAAAACAGCTGATATATTATTAGAGGAAAAATCGTAAAAGAAAGGTAATTTCAATCCGAAAATTTACATTTTGATTTTGATGCTACTTTTGGTTCCACGAGTTGTATCGAAAAAATTCAGAGATGAACCAGCTGTTGCCGTAAAAACCCCGATAGTTTATGATGGACCCGCTTCAAGAAAAACATCCACGAAAATGACCTCTTTTGTCTTTTAATGGTCGTGGCTGAATTGATTGTAAAGAGTATTCACATTGTTATAAAAAAATCTGCCGGTCAGGCGGGTCTGTACCTGATTTTTTTAGCCGGTCCGATCGAAACATAAGTGGTCTCGGACCGTTGGACTTGAGGGAATCTCGACCCCTGCTATATATTCACCAGGTGCGTAGCACCAGGGGGGAGAGGGTAGTACTTTTGTGAAAATTTTGTAATCTTTAACCTTCTTCTTCTTCTGAACCACAAGCCCTACAGACTTGAAAATTGGCATGGAAGATCAGCTCATAGACCTTAATATAAATAGCAAAAATCTTATTTTTAGGGCCACCAGGTGCAGAGCACCAAGGGGGAGGGGGTAGTACTTTGATGAAAATTTTGTAATCTTTAACCTTTTTTTTCTTCTGAACCAGGAGTCCTACAGATTTGAATATTGGCATGGATGATCAGCATATGGACCTTTTATAAAATAGCTAAAATCATGACTGCAGATTCACCAGGTGCGGAGCACAAAGGGGGAGAGGGTAGTACTTTTGTGAAAATTTTGTAATCTTTAACCTTCTTCTTCTTCTGAATCACAAGCCCTACAGACTTGAAAATTGGCATTGAGGATCAGCTCATAGACCTTAATAAAAATAGCTAAAATCATGACTGTAAAGCCACCAGGTGCGGAGCACCAGGGGGGAGGGGGTAGTACTTTGATGAAAATTTTGTAATCTTTAACCTTTTTCTTCTTCTGAACCAGGAGACCTACAGATTTTAATATTGGCATGGATGATCAGCAAATGGACCTTTATAGAATTACCTAAAATCATGAATGTAGGACCACCAGATGCGGAGCATTAGGGGGCAGGGGGTAGTACTTTGGATCAATTTTGAAATCTTTAACCTTATTCTTCTCCTGGATCAGGAACCCTACAGACTTGAAAATTGTCATGGGTGATCAATATATTGACATTAAAAAAAAATAGCTAAAATCATGACTGTAGGGTCACCAAGTGCTGAGTGTCTTGGGGAGGGGGTAGTACTTTGGATCATTTTTGAAATCTTTAAACTTAACTAATGAGCCAGGAGTGCTACAGACTTGAAAATTGGTATGGATGATCAGCATATGGACATATATTGAATTAGCTAAAATCATGACTGCAGATTCACCAGGTGCAGAGCATCTTGGGGGAGGGGGGAGTGCTTTGTTGATAATTTTGAATCCCTACAGCCTTTATATTTGACATGGATTGATCAACTCATTAAAGAAAACTTTTAAAGTCTCAGACTCAGCCTGTATATCTGGCATAGATTAGCTGATCACAGACCTTTTATGAAAAAAGCTTAAATAAATAATGTCCAGGGGAGGAGCAAAGGGGGGGATTATTATTTCAAATGTTATCTGATTGAATAAGTGAAAATCTCTTTTACTATGGTTGCATGGACATACCTAGGTAATGAAGCTTTTTTCTCAGGTGAGCGACCCAGGGCCAACGGCCCTCTTGTTCACAATGTTTTCTCAATCATAAAATCACAGGCACGTAAAAAGCAGGGATTAAACAGCAAAGGGATAAAGCTTTGTATCCCCTCAATTTCTCAGAAACTAATTAGTCCCCTACCGGTGTTCACACCGGAGGGGACTATAGGTTTGCCCTCCGTCTGTCCGTCCGTCTGTCTGTCCGTCCGTCTGTCCGTCCGTCCGTCTGTCCACTCAAATCTGGATCCCGCGATAACTTAATAACTAAGCAAGCGTTTTTGATGAAAGTTGGTATATGACTAGATGGCAATGTGTAGATTATGCACATCATTTTATTTTTGTTTTTCGACTTAAATTGAGGTTGCTATGGTTACAGAAATAGTGAAAATATGGCCAAAAATGGGATCCTGCGATAAGATAATAACTAAGCAAGCTAGTTTGATGAGACTTGGTATATGACTATATGGCAATGTGTAGATTATGCACATCATTTTATTTTTGTTTTTAGACTAAAATTGTTGTTGCTATGGTTACGGAAATAGTGAAAATATGGCAAAAAATATTGGATCCTGCGATAAGTTAATAAGTAAGCAAGCTAATTTGATGAGACTTGGTATATGACTAGATGGCAATGTGTAGATTATGCACATCATTTTATCTTTGTTCTTTGACAAAAAGTGCGGTTGCTATGGTAACGGAAATAGTGAAAATATGGCAAAAAATGGATCCTGCAATAACTTAATAACTAAGCAAGCTAACTTGATGAAACCTGTTTTAAAATGTAAAAAAAATTATAAGCCATATTAGCCAGGGTGGTGATGCAGCAGTATTAATCACCTCCAGTGAAAGTTCTCATTTCTTACCAACAAGACTGAAGAAAAACATCTTGGATCAGACAAGGTAACTGTTATTGATACTATTTCTTGCATCTGTCTATTGCTTGCATGAATTGTATAGTGGGCACAGCAGAGACAACAACTCATGTAAGTCTTGTTTAACCCTTTCCAAAACAAGACCTGGTTTTGACGTCCCTGATAGAATTGGCGTGGGAAAACATTGAGACAAACAAAGCCGGTAGGGGACTTATGTCAATGTCCAACATGGCTCTTGTTGATAGCTAAATTGACCTAAACAGATTAATGCTCAGTATAAGAAAGCAGAGGTAAGCTAGGCTATTTTTTGAAAAAAAAAAGTATTACCTTTTTTTTTTTAATAAATGCTCCCAGGAACTATACATAACTTTGTCTGGTAGCTTTTATTTAGTATGCATTTTCTGGTTAAAAAATATCATCAAAATTGATGTCTTTAAGGCCCTTATCCATTTAATTTGATGTGAATTTCCTCAAAAAAATTCCTAAAATTTATGCATTTGAAGTGGGTTTTCTTAGTAAAAAATGCTATTAGGGAGGACACTATTATTAGAGGAAATATGGTAATCATCAACTTGATGTCGCAGGCATTGGCGTTGGCATGGGAATTGGTGTTGGCGAGACAACTTGAACTTTGGCCATATCACTGTTGATATCTTCATAAAATTTTATATGTGTGTTCACTATCACAAGAGCTATTAATAACTTACTAGGGGAATAACTCAAAAGCATTTTTGTAAGAGTTATGCTCATTTTTGACTGATATTTTGCATTTTCTAGCACCTCCAGCTGAGCATTGTCACCCCTGGGCAGTGCTCTTGTATTTTAGGTTCCATTACCAGAAATTTTTGACAGAAATATGGCCCTTTGATGGAAAATCTTGTCATATCATTTTCTCTGTTTTCTTTGTATTTTGTTGCAATATCTGAGAAATTAGCAGAAAATTCAGAAAAATATGATCAAATGAAGGTTTACAGAAAACCTTGAATTACAGAGTGCAGAAAATATGTAAAAGAGAACCTTTTGAAGATTTTCATGAAGAATATTTATTATCTTTGCTTGTCAATATGGAAGACATTCAAATTTAATAAATGCTGTTGTTTTATTGTATGCTTTTAAAGGTAGGCATGTTTATTTCATTTCAATATATTTGTTTGAACTATAAATATCGTTATAAAAGTGCCTTTCATCGAGAACTTAGGCCCTTAAATATTCTCAAAATGTAGAGCAAATGAAAGGTTCAATGCCATTGTCAATAATATGTGAAGAAAACATTTTTAGCTCACCTGAGCAGGAAGTACTTATATGCATCATGCGTTGTCCGTCATCAAAATTTACCTTGTGGATACTGAGATTAGAGGCCACATTTTTGTCCTGATTAATTGGTCAGAATGATAGTCTTGATAAAATCTTAGACAATTTTGAAATTGGGTCAAGTTGGGTCAAAAATTAGGTCACAGGGTGGAGTCTTAAAAAGACCTTGTGGATACAATAAGGTCACATTTTTTAGGCCTAATCAACCTGAAAATCGGTCTGATTACAGTTCATAGAGTTGCCATAATAGAGCAGTGGTAGAATGGTGTCTCCCAACCAAGAGGTCTTGGGTTTGATTCAATCCTGACTGTTGCACACATCCTTTTCAATTTTTTTTCCAATAAGTGTATAATTGTAAATCTGCTGGATGCTCTTAGAAAGGATGTCATGTGGTATTGGAGAGGGAAATACTATGAATACATGTTTAGATGCTCCAGGCATTGTAATATGACAAAAAAAGGCTAAAAATTGCATCAAACCCCATTCAAACAAAACATACAATATATGAATTCCACTCCAGATTCAAGACAAAGGTGAAAGTATAATAAACATAAAGAAATATAAACCCCATAAATTATTAATAAGTTGACCGGTCTGTCACCTGTTCAGGTGTTAAAATATTTCAGCTTTTTGTCCCCAACTTTCCAAAAAGATTTTAATTCCAGGGGTCCGTGCAATACTATTGTAAGTGCCTATATGTTTAACATATAGGCACTTACAATAGTTTTGCACTTGCCCCTGACTTTGCTTTGCAGAAATATACCTTGATCAAGTGGGATGCCCGGGAACCAGAGGTCTGAAAATTTAGCAAAAATAATATGGTTTTAAGCTCCTGGAAATCTGAAAATTATATATCAAAAGGCCCTACTGTAGCTTGGACTCTTGGTAGTGAGAAGTTCTTAATAAATAAAAGGGTTATAACTCTTAATTTCAGACTTACTTGAGTAAAGTATTAACTATAAAATCCTTAGAATATTTGCAGAAATATAGTTGAACAGTATTTTTTTTAGCAAAGTAGTGTAGTTTTAAGAAAGAAATTTCCAATTTCTGAAGCTTGATTCTCACATTTGAGCAAATTTCTTAATTATTTTTCTTGTAATGTTTTCAGTTTGCAAAAAGCAAAGGACTTTGGACTATAAATGTAGTTATGTATGATATATGATTATCCTATAAAAAATTATTCTAAAATGGTGCAATGTTTTAATGCATAAATGTGAACTGTCATGAAAAAAAAGACCTCCATGGATGTGTGAACTGTTTGGACACTGATCAGTCTCAAGATCTGTGCAGACTGATCAGGGTCCAAATTCTTTTGCAAACAACAAATTTTCTAAATCTAGGATAATTATATACTGTATTTCCTCTAATAAAAGCTCCCTCCCTAATAGTCACACCCCTACATTTTTAACTAGGAAAACCCACTTCAAATGCCTAAATTTTTGTAACTTGGAGACTTCTTCCCTAATTTGAGATGAATTTCTTCTAAACAATCATATAAATGATTGTTTAGAGAAAATTCACCTCAATTCAAAGTGAAAAGGGCCTAAATGACATCAATTTTAATGATTTTTTAAACCAGAAAATGCATACTAAATAAAAGCTCCCTGACCATGGAAGGTTTAGCTCCTGGGAGCATTTATTAGGAGAAATACAGTATTCTACCTTCCTATGAAAGTGTTTCTGAAATACATCTTCTGGTTGACCTATGCTGGATCTAATCCTTTTTCCAAATGAGCATTTTACACAGTTTCCAGATGGTCCCTTTTTGTGTGATGGGTCACATATATTCGTTGGAATGTATGATTAACCTGTGATTTAAGATTAAATCCTTAAATGGTGCAATGTTTAAATACATTATATAGGTATATTGACCCAACTTAAGTAACTTAAATGACAAGTTGGTAAATAAAACATTATTAATCATTTGAATGGATTAGGCGACTGATTTGTAAGTGAAGAATTTTATATATGATTATCAATTAACTAATGAGAAATGATTAGAGCTTGTATAGATCAAGGATTTCTGAAAAGGATGGAAGTAAAATTGCTGATGGGGGTCGGGGTGTGCGTGGGAGAGGGGGCTGAGGGTGGGGTACATATTAATTACTACTCAATTAAAGATTGAATTACTGCATATCAATAGCTTTGAGAATAAGATCAAACAAGGTAATCCTTAATTATGAACAAAAACCTATGTTGTGGGTACTCATTTGAATTATCTCGATGAGACAATTTCTTTCAAAGCATATATCAAACAATGGTTAATATGGATAAAAATATATAGATCTAGCATAAATCTTATATGAAATCCCTTTAAACTTAATTAAGCTCTGTAAAAATACACTGTCACCAGACTCACCACTGGATTTTTGCATGACCAAGATTTAACCATTGCCAAGCTGAATAAAAAATCTTCTTAAAATTACAACCATATCAAAGTGCTCAAAGCACTGGTTGCACTAAATGTGAGACATGCATTTTGAAAAATTAAGGTTTTAAGTTCTTCTCAGTTTACAAAAATGGGAAAATACTTGGTAAAGACAAATATCATACTGCACATTTGTGCAGGCTGATGTTTGTCTATAGCTCTAGCTAAGGCAGGAATATTTCGGTCCACCGTTCAGCTTGACAAGGGTTTAGCACTTATTTTTAAAAAAACTTTCTTCACAGGATTTTGTTGGAATCTAATAAATTGGAAAAAATAAAGATGATCAAAAAAACCCATAGCTATAGACCAGCAATTGTAAGTGAGTGATCAAAGATCAATTTTAAATTGAAAATGATAGGAGATACTGGTTTTTGAACTTAACCCTGGCTTGTGGAACTATACCCCCTATATGTTTTACCTATATATCAGCTAATTAATTTTGTCACCTGTTAGTATTTGAAAGGTCAAATATAGACTGTTGCAGATGCCTATAAATATATAGTCACTTACAATAGTTTTATACTTACCTATAATTTTATCTTTGAAAAACATCTTTACGTAATGTTGTACAATAGCACAATGTTTTTCTTCAAAAAACCTTGTAACTACAGTTTAATACAAGCTGTAGTTACAATGTTTTAGAAGAAAACTGGTCATAATATTTATTGGATATGCTTCATCTATTATTGAACTAAATCTTGTATATTAATTACAGCATATGATTTAATTAGGGAATTGAGTTGTCATTTGCATGTGTGAATAAAGCTTAAGCTGTGGTTCATACGAGGAAATAAGTGGTTATTTATTTGACAATAGATGTTCCTTTAAAGACAGAATTAGGGTAAGAACTCTTAATATTTATTTCATGTTAATTCACACAATTCATGAATTTCAGTATAAAAAAAAAGGTTTACACTGAGTTTTTTGTATATCTTTGCATCCATTTGGGGAATATTGTTCAATAATTGTTGGTCTGTCTGTCAATAAGTTCCATCTATCTGTTAGTCTGCAAAACTTAACGCAATAATAGTTCCATGTCTCTGCATCCATTATGGGGATATAGTTTGATAATCGTCAGTCTGTCTGTTATCTTTTGGTGTGTCCATGTGTCTTAACAGAAAAACATTGCAATTCTGATTATTTCAAGCCTACATGCAATAAACAATGTTCATGTTTAATTGATAGTTTAAAGTAAATAAACATGTACAGGGCTCGTGTTTGACCCTTAAACCAGGGTTTTGACTCCCAAAAATCTGAAAATATCTTAATTTGATCCCTAGAAATTTCTCCCAAGGGGGTCAATTTGACCACCTTGAGAGGAATTACTAAGGATCAAAATAAGGTTTTATATCTAAGATTTTCACAAATTACTTTTTAAAGTTCTGAAAATTTATCAATTGTTTCATTTCATTATAAGAAACAGTAAAAGTGACTCTTAAATATGCACAATTCTACAAATGATTTGCGTTTTCAGTCGTTTTGACCCCTTTAAAATTCAGATTTGACCCCCAGAATCTTAAGTGACCCCTTTAAAATTCAGATTTGACCCCCAGAATTTCTTAGGTGAGGAGTCAATGACTCCCTATTATCAAACACTAACACAAGCCCTGATGTACCTCAAATTTAATTGGAAAAAGCAGCTAAGAAAAAAATGAGTGGTACCTTAAGAAAATAAGTACGCAATAAAAGATCCTTGTCCATGTTGTATTTCAATGGCCCAGCAAAAAATATTTATATGATTATAGGCAGTAAAATTACTGTTTCGTGCTGAGCTATCGACATACAGAAGTTCCCATAAGGCTTAATTAGGATGAATATGGTAGTTTAATTTTTTTCCCTTTTAATGAGCTGGAGATATAGGCAGAAGATTGTACTAACAGAAATAGAAGCCATGCCTGATATTAAAGAGCGTTCCTAGTTCGTTTTTGTGCACATCAAATAAAATTAGGTGTTTTAGTTTAATCTGATCGTATAATTTACTCAATTAGACTCTTTATCTTACATCTAAATTCATATCTTTCTAAAATCATCAGTCTTAAATGATCTTCTGAAATTTCTGTTGTATAATGAATATCAAAATTATATTTGTTGTAATTACCGTAAAACCGTTTTTACAACCACTGGTCTTGATTAGAATTATCTTAATTTCCATTAGAAGGAGTTGATGGTTTATTAGAGGCCCATACAGATTTTAAGGCATCAAAAAATGGTGAATAACACCTCATGCTGGAGTTTATCTATGAATGCAAAGCCAAGATAAAAAACACTGTTGGTACATGAATTAATATAATTTTACAAATTTTGTTTTAGATTTGAGCACAACAAGCTCAAGGTTAGCTTTTGTGATCACCTTTTGTCCAGCGAGCGTCGGATTGAGTTATTAACAATTCAAATGTTATAGATGGTCCTTGTTGACTTTTCTTAGAACAAGATTCGCTTGTTTGTGGCAGCATTGGGCCTTGTTTTACTACGAAATCTGTGAACAACATCTTCTAAGCAAATGAATTACTTTCAATGAAACTTTGATAAAATATTTATTGAAACCCCTGTCCAAAATCCTTTGGGACTTTCTGATTGAGCCATTTAACATTGGTGTGGCAGAGTGGGCCTTATAATGTTCACCTTGAATTCTCGGAATAACATTCTCTCATCTACAACTTGACAAATTTGAATGAACTCTTTCTGAATTTTACTTGGATGTCATTCACTGGAACAATTTAATTCAGGTGAGCAGTTGAGGGCCATTATAGCCCTCGTGTTATCTATCTTTTTACTGGATGGAGTGTTTTTCACATGGGAGAATATAGTAAATCTGATGCATATCTAGAATATATGATCGTCATTTGTATACAGCCTGCAGCAATAGGTCATCCATTTCATGAATGGACAACTTTTAGGGCCAACTTATAGCTGAAGGACATGCACTTTAGATATTGTTGTTTTCCAACCAAAACCTCCCAACTACAACTAAATTGTACTGTAGTTATGAGGTTTTTGTCAATAGGCTTTACTTGGTTTGACACAAGATTCTGTGAGTAAAGAGACCAGTTGAATTTATGCAATCAAGGAGTCCAAGCTGTAAGGCCGCTGTCGTAGAGTAGTTGGAAGCGCGTTGAACTTTCATTTTACAGGTCCTGGGTTTGATACCCTGTCTTTCCAAATATTTGTCTCCCACCAATTGGTTGATAATTAAATTCTCAATAGATTGAATTTAATAAAGGAGACCATGAGACCCCTAACTTTCAAAATAAAGGAGACTCTTGCCTGGATAATAAGGGTGTCCAAGACATCAGTCAGTGTTCAAACCTACCTTGACTTCAGGAAAGCAAAGAGCTTGCAAACATAAGTGAGCACTTTCCTTCTTAACTATCCTGAAAGGTGTGCTTGCTTTGGGCTGCGACTTGCAATAATCGTCTAGCAATGTCATGAGGTGACTAGCATAGCAAACAGATAGCTGCACTTTTATCGATTTTCTCAAAAATATTGTGAATTTTGTTTTGTTTGGATGATTAACTGCAGCTGGAGGTAATGCTCAGATAGGTTGTTGCATCAAAGTCTAGGAATCCATTGTTTAATAATTTAGATCTAGTTGTTTTCACCAAGATTCATGCATTTTGATTGGATGAAAAAATAGTTTCATTACTCAATGAAAACAAATTTGATAACACAGCTTTTTAGTAAGCTTCCACGAAAAGTAGTCCCATAAACAATCCATGTTTTTGAGGGCAGATCTTTATTTTTTTTCAGGAAATAAAATTATAAAAAGGATAAGACTTAATTTTGATTTTATGGGGGTATGACTTTGCATAACCATACAGTGTGATTGGGTTTTTAGTTTCATACCTCAATGAAATCAACAGTGGTAAATAGTGAGGGGGGTGGGCTAATATTAAGGGAGCATTTATGTTAGAGGAAATATGATATACAAACCAGTAAAACAGTCTTATCACCAGGGTTTGACACTAAGGGGAGTCCATTTGAGTTAACCAGATGGGACTCCTTCCGCTTGCAAGTAAGGAAGCTAATAGACTCCCAGGATCAAATGAAAATATTTTCTATTGAAAGGGAAGTAACTAGGTCTGAACAATTAAAGGGAGACTATCCTGTCAAACAACTGTTGATTCACTATTTAAACTGGCCAGGTAAACTTCAAGGCTGTCTTAAGTGAACATCTTTATCTTGAGTGACTGTAGTGTATTGTTTATTAACCGTTTTCATTCAGAGATACTTCTGGCCTTGATGAGTGGTGACTAACTGAAGGATTCTGATGATAAAATTGTTTGTGGATCATTTTAACTCCTGCTTTTCTTTTTACATCTGTTGAGCAAACATTTGAAGAGTGGAAACTGGGAAGTAGAGATAAAAAAAGAAGATATAGTTGGAGAAGGAATAGTTTTACTCTGCTATTGTTTTTAAAATTGACAAATTCACGTGCTTTTATAAATATTAAAAGGGAAAAAAACATATATATTATTAAACAAATAGAAAAAATATATATACATTTGTACATAAAATTGAACTTTTATATATGAAATAATCATTTTAATATGGAGCAATTTATATATTATAAGAATGAAGTGTGTAATATATAAGGAATTAGATATTTTGACTTTAAATATTTTGGACAATTTATCTTGACGATTGGTTACTAGTTAGAAATACAAATGAAGGACCAACAACGTCGAGACAAGGTGATTGGTGATCGCTCCAGCTTGTTTGGGCGATTAATGAAAAAATTTATTGTGGCGTAAGTAGCAAACATTTATATCAACTGCATAAATTTTATATTCTTTACAGCATGTACAAAAGTGCTTTTCATGTCTTTGTTATGAAAATAAAAATGGTAAAAATCATCATGAAACAAAACAAAAACAAAAAAATGAATTTAAGAAGGATCCAAGTGACATCATAGGGAAAAGGGCTTTATTAACAATTCTCTTGTGAACACTCTATAGGCCACAAATATGGCCCAATCTGTACAAAACTTGGAAACAATGTTTAACCCTTTCCTGTTTTACAAAATTTTGGACCTGTCCAAATTCAAAGGTTTTGCAGACGAAAATTTAAAGTGGATTAAATTTGAAAAATAACCATTCAGTAGGGTAGAAAATAGTGTGGAAAAAGAAGAAATTGCTTTCAGAAGCAATTTCTTCTTTTTTCACAATGTTTTCTCAATCATAAAATCACAGGCACGTAAAAAGCAGGGATTAAGCAGCAAAGGGTTAAATACTCACAAGGATGAACCCTATTGAAATTGGGACATATCCATATGAAACCACAGGAAAAGGGGCTTTACTGATGATTTTTTATGTTCACAATCTAGGAGTCACAATAGTCTGGTCTAATGCTCCTAAATCTTGGTCAGAATGCCTTTCTTGTCACAAGGATGAACCTTATTGAAAATTGTATGGTCCAATTTATTTAATAACAACACTTCAATAACAACTTTTGCTGAAAAATAAGCCCTTAGTGGTCATTACATGATTTTTATAGACATTGCAATTTGCTAAGGGAGGAATAAAGAAGACCAGAGTAAGCTATATAGGGCCACCATGGTTGAGTGTTTTCCAAGATAATAATGTAAAAATTACACTGTGTAGGCTAAGATTGAATTGAATGTCTATGATTACTGCTGATTTTTATCTTCCAACACTGTTATGTGTGTAGGAAAGGAATAAGCCAATCTGAATCAGCCTGAGAAAGGTTAATTTGATTTGTCATTTTGAATGTTGTCTGATAGAATTTAAAGATGCTAATGATAAATATCTGACATTAACAGCCTACTTATAGAATTCTAATTTTGTTTGAATAACATTATTAATATACAGAGTTTCTGCATTTGTGAGCTAATCTATTGTAACAAGTATGATGTAAAATGGAATCCCCCCCCCCCCCCCCCATTTTAGACAGTTACAAGCTCCCCTATTCACTAACGTAAAAAGGCCAATTTAAGTTGATTTGAATTACCTAAATTATAAGAATTATGCAAGTCTGTTCTCTAATTTGAGGTTAATTTCCTCTAAACTATCATTTGAATGATTGTTAAGAGGAATTAAACCTGAAATTAAATGGGAAATATAAAAAACGTAACTTGAAATGTAATTTGAAAAATTAAACTAAAAAAATCATACAAAGTTTCCATACTTTATATAAGCTGCCAGGAGCTTTTATTAGGAGAAACAAGTCATCTTATCTTTGACATTATAATAGACTTGTTTCCTTGCCAAAAGGTTAAGAATGTAGAAGACTTCCAAAAAGTCAGCTGTTTTCATTCACCAAAGTACTTAAAGGTTAATTATTTGGGCTAGATTGTATAATGTTAACTAGAAAGATGGAAGAAACTCTGGTGAGCACTGTCAATTTTTTAACCCATTACCAGACAACATAATTTAAAACTAGTAAAAATTGAAAGAAGTTACCTACAGCATTTCCCAGTTTATAATTTTTTGTCATTTGGGGTATGAAATTTGGTTGAAAATACAGAAATTATTCATATTTATCCTTTTCTGGCTGACTTTTCATGACTATCAAGTCAACTTTTTTGTTAACCCTTTCCTGTTTTACAAAATTTTAGACCTGTCCAAATTCAAAGGTTTTGTAGATGAAAATATAAAGTGGATTTAATTTGAAATATAACCATTTAGTAGGTTAGAAAATAGTATGGGAAAAGAAGAAATTTTCACAAGCAATTTCTTCTTTTTCAATAATGTTTTTTTTTTTTTTCAATCATAAAATCATGGGCATGTAAAAAACAGGGATTATACAGGAAAGGGTTAAAAGCTGTAATTAATCTTGAAAAGGTAGCCCCTAATCAATGCTCTTGTAAACTGGATAATTTCTTCATGAAAAAGATTACGGGGTTTTTATAACGATCATGCTTTTCTCAGATTGGTCCTGTTTTAAGTACAAACTGTGTCATAGTGGGAGGAAATTTTAATCGAAACTGCGTTAAGTTTGTGTACATCGGAAGCACACTTAAGTGGGTCTTACAATCGTTTTATCACTCATTAGATATTGCTGATTCACATTGATGATACTTGGCTGTAAAAGTCAAGAGGGTACTTTGATACTGGACAAAGTTTTATTGTATGTTATTGTATACAAGCGAAATTGTGGAGCCATAATTAAAGTACAATATGAATGTTTTGCAATCGCAAATTTCTATAAATTTGTTTCCAAACTGTATCAAATTTAGATGCTTCAGTGAGGTCGTGTGTTGCTTCCAAAGTTATTGTATTCCTACCTAATGTATGCCATTTGATTGAAATCTTTGATATACCTCCTAAATAAGAAAATTATCTCTCAGGGATATGAATGAATCAGGATTAAGAGTTCAAGAGTGACTCTATAAGCTCAAGCTTTTGTCGCAATCAAACTAGAATAGATTAGTATAACCTTATCAGAAAAGCAAACTAGAGCTCTATCACGGCAATGGATTAATGAACAATTTAAGAACATATTGATTGCTTAGTGTGAAACAGTTGTAACTGCTTATAAACATATAGGCAGTTACAACTGTTTCGGGCTGAGCCATTGATATACCAGAATATTATGTCTTCCTTTTTTGTGTGTTAGATAATCTTAGTTACAGGACTACCAGCGGTGTGGAATTTCCATGACCGAATTGTCCAATTTGTGGACACGTACATAATATATTCTTTAGGATACTTGCCTTTGGACAAGTAAATTCAAGGCTTGATCTAATACTGTAAATGATAGATCTCAAACATAAAATATCCTGGGATTCAGCATTTTATTCATTGACAACAGCATTTTGTCAAAGTACATAACGGACAAGTCCTGTTTGATCCAGGTCAAGTAGAAAATCATCTTTTACTTGTCCTGGGACAAGTAAAGAAAATCCGAATTTCCATACCTCCGACTACAAATACAGAAATATCTATGTCTTGCTTAAAGGCAGTTTAAAGATACACCTTAATTTATGATTATGTTAATTAGAGCAAATTTATAGGACATTGTTATCTAATATGATGTGTTAAATGTCACTATAAGGTATAGGTGTCCTAATTTTGAAATGGAAGCCCAGTACTTAAATATTTCAATCTTCAATTATTCAATTGACCCAGTATGAAAGTCAGAAGTAAGACTGGGAGGTCAAAAAAGATCACTATTATAAGGGTCACCCTAAATGCGACCCCATGGAATTTTAGTCTTTGACCAAAATTAATATATGGCCTGATATTCAAATAAGAGCCACACAAAAAACGAAATTGTGTTCGAATTGAAATTTCAAAACCATAAAATTGAAAGACATAGTTACAACAAGAAATACTAATTTGCTTGTTTTTAGCATTTCTCATTTTCTTGCAATGTTTTGTATTGCTAGTTTTTAGTGTGGCTGTTTGGGTATAAAAATTCAAGCTATTGTCCTCTACTTGATGTTTTAGGCGTGGGCATTGACATTAACATGACATTAAACTTTAACCTTGGTCACCTCTGTTGTTATTGAAGATAATCTTTTTAAAACTTAGCATGTGTGTAACAAGAGCTATCCAGACTTTCAAGGGGCATAATTCTTGAAGCATTTTTTTCTAGGAAATATGCCCCTTTTTCAACTTAGATGTTTTGTATTATTTGGCAGCATCTGCGGGCAGGGGTTGCCACCCGTAGGCGGTATTCTTGTTAATCGTTATGTCAAACTGTAGGCTATTGTAATTGAATGATTTAAATGGAAAGAGTAACTAATTTGCATAAAAATTAGGTGTGCGGTAAAAATGCCAGAGGTAAAAATGCCATAGGTAAAAATGTCAGAGGTAGAAATGCCATAGGTAATAATGCCATAGCTAAAATGGTAAAAATGTCATAGGTAATAATACCATAGGTAAAAATGCCAGAGGTATATTATATCTTTTATTTTAAGACTTTAATAAATAGAAAAATGATTTTATTTTCATGCAGACAAGGAATTGTTACAATAACCTTTTAATGAGCTGTTCAATTTTACATTTTTTTTATTTTTTCAAGACTTTGATAATGAATTAAGCAAAAGGGTATACAAATTAGTGGCTCGTAAATAAATGACAAAGTTTGTGTTTATATGAACATTAACCTGAAAATAGTTAAATTAATTATAAGAAATAGCAGAAATGAACTATGCTTATATATTTATTTATTCACGTATATAATATAGCTTAATTACTTATTTACTTAAGTATAATGTGCGAATAAGGCAGGATACAGTCAAAGGTAAATTTAACACATTATTGTGATATTTCACACTTTTCTTACTAATATTTTGGTAAATCTGGCACATTTTTTAAACAACTTCCTAAAACTTCATCGTATACCAAATGTATATTTAATTTAATTAGTTGCATTTTTTTAAAGTAGAAATTCAAATGAAATATGTACTGATTAAGATCATGAAATATAACTTATTTCATTTTCATTTGACAAATATTATCGTATATTTTTAGCTCACCTGAGCACGAAGTGCTCATGTGAGCTATTGTGATCACCTTTCGTCCGGCGTCCGTCCGTCGGTCGTCGTCCGTCGGTCGTCGGTCGTCGTCCGTCGTCCGGCGTCCGTCAACAATTTCTTTAAACGACATCTCCTCCTAAACTACTGGGCCAATTAACTCCAAATTTTACAGAAATGTTGCTTAGATGGTCCCCTTCAAAAATAGCTAAAAGAATGGAAATCCATGAAAAACTCTGGTTGCTATGGCAACAAAAGGTGAAATTTTATGAAAATCTTAAAAATTCTTCTTCTTCTCAACCAGTAGTCCTACAGACTTAAAACTTGGCATGGATGATCAGTTCATAGACCTGAATAAAAATAGCTAAAATTATAACTTTTGGGCCACCATGTGCGGAGCACCAGGGGGGAGGGGGTAGTACTTTGGGTAAATTTTGTTATCTTTAAGTTTCTTCTTCTTCGGAACCAGGAGCCCTACAGACTTGAAAATTGGCATTGATGATCAGCATATGAACCTTTATATAAATAGCTAAAATCATGACTGTAGACTCACCAGGTGCGGAGCATCAGGGGGGAGAGGGTAGTACTTTTGTGAAAATTGTGTAATCTTTAACCTTCTTCTTCCTCTGAACCACAAGCCCTACAGACTTGAAACTTGGTATGGAGGATTAGCTCATAGACCTTAATTAAAATAGCTGAAATTATATCTTATGGGCCACCAGGTGCGGAGCACCAGGGGGGAGGGGGTAGTACTTTGGGTAAATTTTGTAATCTTTAAGTTTCTTCTTCTTCGGAACCAGAAGCCCTACAGACTTGAAAATTGGCATGGAGGATCAGCATATGGACCTTTATATAAATAGCTAAAATCATGACTGTAGATTCACCAGGTGCGGAGCATCAGGGGGGAGAGGGTAGTACTTTTGTGAAAATTGTGTAATCTTTAACCTTCTTCTTCTTCTGAACCACAAGCCCTACAGACTTGAAACTTGGCATAGATGATCAGCTCATAACCCTTAATAAAAATAGCTAAAATAATATCTGTCGGGCTGCCAGGTGCGGAGCACCAGGGGGGAGGGGGTAGTACTTTGGATAAATTTTGTTATCTTTAAGTTTCTTCTTCTTCGGAACCAGGAGCCCTACAGACTTGAATATTGGCATGGATGATCAGCATATGGACCTTTATATAAATAGCTAAAATCATGACTGTAGATTCACCAGGTGCGGAGCATCAGGGGGGAGAGGGTAGTACTTTTGTGAAAATTGTGTAATCTTTAACCTTCTTCTTTTTCTGAACCACAAGCCCTACAGACTTGAAACTTGGCGTGGATGATCAGCTCATAGACCTTAATAAAAATAGCTAAAATAATATCTGTTGGGCTGCCAGGTGCGGAGCACCAGGGGGGATGGGGGAGTACTTTTGTGAAAATTTTGTAATCTACCTTCATCTTCTTCTGAACCAGGAGCCTGACAGATTTGAATATTGGCATGGATGATCAGCATATGGACCTTTAATATAAATAGCTAAAATCATGACTGTAGATTCACCAGGTGCGGAGCATCAGGGGGGAGAGGGTAGTACTTTGGGTAAATTTTGTAATCTTTAAGTTTCTTCTTCTTCGGAACCAGGAGCCCTACAGACTTGAAAATTAGCATGGATGATCAGCATATGGACCTTTATATAAATAGCTAAAATCATGACTAGATTCACCAGGTGCGGAGCATCAGGGGGGAGAGGGTAGTACTTTTGTGAAAATTTTGTAACTTTAACCTTCATCTTCTAATGAACCAGGAGCCCTATAGACTTCAATATTGGCATGGATGATAAGCATATGGATCTAAAATAAAATAGCTTAAATCATGAATGTAGGGCCACCAGATGCGGAGCATTAGGGGGCAGGGGGTAGTACTTTGGATCAATTTTGAAATCTTTAACCTTATTCTTCTTCTGGATCAGGAACCCTACAGACTTGAAAATTGTTATGGGTGATCAATATATGGACATTAATAAAAATAGCTAAAATCAGAACTGTTTGGTCACCAGGTGCTGAGTGTCTTGGGGAAGGGGTAGTACTTTGGATCATTTTTGAAATCTTTAAACTTCTTCTAATGAACCAAGAGTCCTACATACTTGAAAATTGGTATGGATGATTAGCATATGGACATTAATTGAATTAGCCAAAATCATGACTGTAGATTCACCAAGTGCATAGCATCTTGGGGGAGGGGGAGTGCTTTGTTGAGAATTTTGAATCCCTACAGCCTTTATATTTGACATGGATTATTCAACTCATTAAAGAAAACTTTAAAAGTCTCAGACTCAGATTGTATATCTGGCATAGATTTGCTGATCACAGACCTTCTATGAAAAAAGATTAAATAAATAATGATCAGGGGAGGAGCAGGGAGGGGGGGATTATTTCAAATGTTATCTGATTGAATAAGTGAAAATCTCTTTTTTCTGTGGTTGCATGGACATACCTAGGTAATGAAGCTTTTTTCTCAGGTGAGCGACCCAGGGCCAACGGCCCTCTTGTTCTTTACAATTATACTTTTACATAAATAAGAATATTCATTTATAAATATCATCTATATCATAACTTAAGAAATTAACTAGGTTTTCATAGAATAAAAAAAAATATTACTAATGTTATTATATCATCATATATTTCATATATTCTGGCATTTTTACCTATGGCATTATTACCTCTGACATTTTTACCATTTTACCTCTGGCATTATTACCTATGGCATTTTTACCTCTGACATTTTTACCTATGGCATTTTTACCTCTGGCATTTTTACCTACATTCAAAAATTATATAACCTTGTATAATTAACCACACCATATCCTTAATTGGTATGTTAAATGTCATTTTTAGCCTGGGGCATTAGGTGAAATTGTGACCTTCAAAATGATACATCTTGCTCTTTAGGAGACCAACCCTGGATTTGGGATTGACAAAATGGTGCAAACAATTCATAATTATTCCCCATGATGCACAGGCTGGTCAGAGTCTTTGCTTTGAACATTGTTTATATATATAAAATTGTTGGAAATCTCATGCACAGCTGCTCATTAGTTAATTCAATAATGATGGTTATATGCCTGTACAATATTCTGCTTTTTCCATCAATGATAATCCTAGTAATTCTCTTAAATGTTAAAATGCAGGATGATTTTGTAACAAATGAGACAAGAAGCAAGAATTTAGAAATTTTGGATTTAAAAAAAGGAACTCATTAATTTTATGGGTAATTTGATACAGAGTGTCATTTCATTTCCTGTTATTGTGACCTCACTACACAATAACAGAGAGAGACAATTTTTGTTTTTTAATTGAAGTATTTTTCAAACACTATGTTGTGGGTACTCATTTGATTGGAATCGTTTAAATGAGAAAATTTAAATGAGTACCCACAATATATAGTTTTATTGAGACATGAATAGATTGGTCTACCCCTCCTTTAAAACTGTTACCGCTACATTTAGCTTTTTAATTATGTTTGGAAGCTATTTCGATGTCTTGATCAAATATTTTTCTTCTATTTTACAAAGCCAGAATGAAGAGATCAATTCCACAGTGAATTCAATCAGTATAAGGTTGCAGGAACTTAACTTTGAATTGAAATTAAACTAAATTTCAGATTTGCCTTAAGGTAGAGGACCCGTAATAGTTCCGCAACATTTCAGAACTCATGATCTTTCACAATGTTGACCGAGGTTTCCTAATGAAATCATTAGGAAACCTTGGTTAACACTGTTTTAAAGTTCAATACTCCCGAAGTGTCGGAACTATTACGGGACTACTATCTTGAAAAAGTCCATCAAAACTTTAGGGATTCTCAGATACAATTCAACTGATCTGTACCCCAAAATTTAGAAAGAAATTGTTTGTATCTGCTGGGGATCAAACCAGAGACCCCATAATTAACCCTTGTGATGCTGAATAAATAAACGCAGCAAAATTTTTGCATTTAAACCAAAGTGCTGAAAGCACTGTATTCACTAATTGTGAGTCATGTTGAAAATACAATTTTTAACTTTTCTGGTTTCATAAAAATGAGAAATGGGTGGTATAGACTAAGATCAGACTGCAGGTATCTCCTGGATGGTCTTAGTCTATACCTCTTGCTAGAGCAGGAATATTTGGAGTTCGGCATGAATAGGGTTTAGGAGTCCAAAATTTTACCAACTTATAGGTATAGAATGCAGAAAATTTAATGAAATTTCTATTATCTGTAGTTTAAAAAGATGCATACAGTCATCGTATATGACAAAAGTTTGTCATTGAAGTCAACAAATACTGTATCTCCCTTCAAAGGAATAGATAAGAGATGGAAACATCAGTCTAAAATCCATATTTCGCAATGAAATCCCATGTTGTGGGTACTCATTTGAATTGTCTTGATGAGACAATTCCAATGAATACCAACAACATAGGGTTTGTGTAAAAATTGTAATCATCTTTAACCCTTGTCATGAAAGCACCTGATGCAATTATTGTGAGTCATTATTTACTTTGAAAATACATTTTCTAAACTTTTCTGCTTTAGACAAGAAAATCAGGTGGTAGCGACTAAGATCAGGCTGCACTTAAGTGCAGGCTGATGTTCGTCTATACCTCCTGTCAAAGCAGGAATATTTCGGGTTCAGCATGACAAGGGTTAATCAATCACCCCGCAAAATACCGTCTCTATCTGCAGCCTTGTCCTTTGTTTTATTGCTGGTCCCTATATTTTATTGCACCTCGTCATTTTGTCACGTTGCTCGTACAGTTGCTGTGTATAGATCTGAAATATGAACTTGTAAAGATTTACGTATCAGAAATAAATCTATTGTCATATCTGCAGGCGTCAATGCATCATTTTACTCTGGATTTAGAATTGTTATTATGTCCTAGTTTTGAAACCAGCTCAGAGCTTTTTAGGATTTTAAAGCATAAAACATTTTTGTACTCAATAGAGAATTTACTCAAAGTTATAGTTGGAATTATTGTTTTATTTTTAATCCTACAGAATTTTAGATTTGAAATTTATAAGAAATCATTGCTTGATTTTTTTATTTTACACTTTTAGTCATGTTAATATAGACAAAATAATTTGACTTGAGAAAATTCTCAATTGAGTAACAAAACAAAATAATAAAAAAAAAAAAAAACACATAAACCCTATTTCACCTGATAAACACCCCTGTGAGCTATAGATACATAGCATGGTCAGGGAGTTTTTATTTAATATATATTTTCTTATTTAAATAATCATTAAAAATGATGTCTTTAGGCCATTTTACCTTTAATTTGAGGTGAATTTCCTCCAAACAATCGTATAAATGTTTGTTTGGTGGAAATTCATCTGAAAGAAGAAGTCTCAAAAAGTTCCTAAAATTTAGACATTTGCAGTGGGTTTTCTTAGTAAAAAATGCAGGGGTGCTACTTTTAGGGGGTGCTATTATCAGAGGAAATATGGTACACACTTAAGTTCTAAATTTGCATGCACTTAAAAAAACATTCCAGAGTAAAAACTTAAAAAAATACCACTCGATGCTTTAGCTCAAATGCTTGTGTTTCTGAAATTCATGTAATTCTGTTTAAAAAACCCAAAACAACTTCTTAATGAACTATTTTAACATCAAAGAAAGATTATTTGATACCATCCTGTGTAAGCTCTAGTTACAGCGTTTCAGTCTGATCCCACTAACAATATGACAATTCATTTAGTAGAAGTACAATATTAATTTCTGTTTTGTGATGACTTTCTGACCCAGATTTAGATAAAGTCATCCCATTCATAAGTGTTCACTCGTAATTTGCGTGCTTTCCATTTAAGGAAATTACCTGTCTAAATGATAAAACAAATGTCACTTTCAAGGCTAAGGTTTGTTTTAATTAAGCTTTTTGTAATTAGTATTTGAAATGAGCCTTTGAATGTCATTCCTAATGATAAGACATTCAGTGGAGGTTGGAGATCAGTATCTTCCAGTATGGAATTTCAGAAAAAAAAACATGGTTATCAGATCAGGAAAATCCATAAATTTCCACAGGGATGTGGAATTCCCATGCCCAACTTGCCAAACATGATCTTACCACTTGCGGGCAAGTACATTTTTCTAGGCTACTTGTCTGTGGACAAGTAATGACTAGCCGCATATCTTGGTACAGTACTTACAAGATCTAGGAGAAAAGTCATCCTTAAATGTTTGTATCAAATGGTAGAAAACATTGTCTTTAATGAAGCAAATGCTGGGATACAGCATTTTCTTCATTAAAACATTTTTTTTTTTCAATATTTACCATTCCATTTTTTTCTTGAAAAAATTGCAGACAAGTTCATTATTTGCCTGGACAAGGGAGAAATGAATTTTTACTTGACCGTGGACAAGTGGAGAAAATTTGTATTTCTAGACCCCTATATCACATGATCACGAACAAATGACATAGGTATAGGTAAATTTTGTGCTTAGAGCCGTGAAATCTCGAGTTAACTGTTAGAATCCCGAGCATTTTTTTCAAAATAGATAAAACAGTTTAAAAACTTATAAAAAAGAACAAACAGACAAGTGGCTTACAAAAAGTCCTTGTCCACAGGTAGCAAAACCCGTGTCAGACAAGTCAGGCATGGGAATTCCACACCCCTGTTTAGTGTCTCTGATGGTGCCGTTATATTGGATACTCTTTAATTGAAGCTACGCCCCCTTTTAAGTTTCTGCATATATGTTGTATGATCAAGGCAAGCTTATTTTCTATTTCAGTATTTTATCTGTTATGATCAAGGGACAACTATTTTCCATTTCAGTAATGAAGTCAAGTCCTTCCTGTCGCTAGACAATCCTCGAAATGCTCCCGATGATACAGACTCCGATCTCACATTTGACCAAAGCAGCATGGTAGGTGTTCCAGTCCAATGACTCTGTCCTATTTTCAATTTTCCAGTCTATCAAATCTTTGAAACAAGTCTATTTCATTCTTTCCAGTCTATTATACACTTCTTGTCCTTTCTTTAAAATTTTAGACTGATCCAAATTGAAAAAAAAAACAGATGACAATGAAGATTAGATGTTTTTTTAGAAGTAAAACCATTCTATTTTGTATATAATTTATATTGGAGAAGGAAAGAAATTGCTTGTGACAAGCAATTTCTTTTTTCTACAATATTTTTTCGAGTAAAAAATTAAAGGAATGTGGAGACAATACATGCCACAATAAAACCAAATCTAAGCTATAGATCTCCTCGATTTTTTTCTAGAAATGTAAAGAGCATTAACACGTGCAGGACATCTCATTATTAACAAGTTCCTAGCAGATCACATGGTTTGAAAACATGTGTCGAAATTTGTCACGTTTCAAATCCAGAATTGGGGCCAAACTGTGGTTCCCAAATTAAATGTCCCAGAAAATCAAACTAATTACTGTAAGACAGTTTGTCAACTGTGTCAAACATTTTCCTGAAATTCACATGGAAGCAAAATTACCAGAAGTATTACAGAGGAATCCACTTATAAGCAACACCTATTTGTCAGAAGAAAAGTTGCTATTAAGCAGATGTTTCTATTATCCGAAAATCGCGTTTCAGTCAGTATCCCAATCTCAGAAGTGTATGAATACGTCGTCGGCATTAGAATCAACGCATACATGTATAAATACGTTTACATTTTGCCAGTTCCGATCGATTGGTTATTTTCTTGTCCCCTTTTAATTGAATGAACATTGAAAAAAAAATAGTTTTGATATTTATTTAAGTCTTTACAATCAATCTTCCAGAGGACTAATGGCTTTCAAATCTCAAGGTTGCCAATCATGTAAGAATTAAAATTTCTGGCGTGAAAATGGTTTGCGAAAAAAAATCACATAATCATAAAAGGTAAAGGTACATGCTATCTTTTTGCACCAAGCTATGGAAATTGTTTGGTTTGCAAATTGGTTTACTTGAATTAGTCCCTATTAGCTGTTACTAAAGAAGGATTGAGTGCTTTAAAAATTGATGAGACCCAAAAAAAGCCTGTAGAATGTAAGTAGAAGACAATTGGGCTGACACATTTAGGGGGAACGCCTTGAGAATTGGAACTAATTTTATCCTCGAAAACCAATCTCAACTCTCTCTCATCACTCAATTTGTCGCTAATTTTAGAACTCAGTGGCTCAGGGGAAAATAATTGGCCACCAAACAACAAGATATTATTCACTCTATAGATGATTTATTTGGTACATCTCAGTCACATATAAAACTATTCAATATGACGAAATATTAATTATATGACAACTTTATAATCAGTGAGCAAGAATATACCAATGAGCCAGCACTGCCATACCAACATGCAAAAATGATAATGTTATGAAAATATAAACAAATGAACTATAAGCAATGCTGGCTAATTGATCATCCGCCAATTCGGACTATGACATTTATTTGAACTCAAAATACCATATATATAATAATGCTAAGCCCTGAGGACCTGCAAATGTCCAGAAGGCACAGTGGTCCTCATGAATTACCATTTGGCATCTGAATTTAATAATCATTCACAAATGAGGGGCAATGGGAGGGTGGGAAAATTTTCTAACAACTGTTCACGACTGAGAATAATAAAACTGTGACGTATCGCGCACAAATTTTTAATGTTATACTTCAACAGGGATTACTGACCAATCAGAATCTTGCTATGCTTGTTGCCAATTAACGAGTTTTACGTGCCGTGTCACCGCAAAACTATGCAAATTGGCCACCAAACAACAAGATATTATTCACTCTATAGATGATTTATTTGGTACATCTCAGTCACATATAAAACTATTCAATATGACGAAATATTAATTATATGACAACTTTATAATCAGTGAGCAAGAATATACCAATGAGCCAGCACTGCCATACCAACATGCAAAAATGATAATGTTATGAAAATATAAACAAATGAACTATAAGCAATGCTGGCTAATTGATCATCCGCCAATCCAAGCCCTCACACATCCCCCAACAGAAGCCAAAATACATCAATACACTAATACATGTATATATACAAAATCAATTCAAACAACCCATCCCGGTTCAAGAGCAATATCAAGTACTACTACCACTTGAACCAACCTTCAAAGGAGGAAAGTATCTCCCTTAAGGAGGGCCCCCTCCCTGAACCCCTTTGATGAAGCCCATCCCTATCCACCAATAGTATAACATATTACTATAACATGGATAAAACCTCCGATAGAGTAAAATACCTCTATCAAGGAGGGCCCTTCCCCAATAAGCTTTATTCCCCTCATCTTATTATGTATTCTGTTTGTAATTAAGGAAAAAATTCACTATGTGATTTCACCATATAAGAAATGAATTAAAATTATTTTTTCAACAAATGCACTACTGTGTTTATGAAACACAATCTCAATTTTCTAGTCCCCTCAAAATTCAAATGCAACCCCCCATCTCTGACAGCAAAAAGTTCTCTAATGGGTTTACCAAATTTGAAAAAATGACTATAAGAATGAATAAATTGCAATTTCAAAGATTGGCACAATTTTTTTAACTCGAAATTAATTTGTTTAATTTTATCACCAGATTCTTCATGATCTATAGGTCTTGGCAAAATTGAGGAAACAATGATCCTTGCACTTGAAAGTCCTCTGATTACGGAGATCAAATATGAGAAATTGCTAAGTAATTCACCCACTGATAATGCAATAACATCATTAGTGCCCACGTGCAAAATAATAAATTCAGCTTTCACCAAATTAGGCATTCTTTCGATACGCCTAGTTAGCCGTGCCACATTGATACCAGGAAATGGAATAACCTGTGCATAGTTAATATCTCTTACATATTTCGCTATGGAGTCTGATATGATATGAACTTTTATATCTGTAAAAAAAAACCACACAAAAACAAAACATTCTTTAACATAATTACTTAAATGTACAATTAAAGATGTGTGTTACACAGTGAACTCCATTTAACATCCATTCAGACCATGTCAATTCACAGCTCATTTCTAATTGAATGAATTGAAGAAATTTAAGACAATATCCGTTAGTGTAAGCAATTAATGTGCTTTGTTTAAGAAGCAAGAAAATAAATATATACCCCTAGTCCGATTGATATCAACAAGGAATCCACTGTAATTCTTCATAAATTAACCAACATTTTATTTAGCCCTATAAATTTATCCTTCCATGACAATTCCAAGTAATCCTTGTAGCAATCAGATTTCCAATCTCCTAATAATTGTATATATTCAGGACGAACGTTTGACTGGAAAGCAAGGGTGGCAAAACCTCGTCTGAATGAATGAGAAGAAAATGCTGTAGGATTCAAACCTATGGCATGAATACATTTACGCAATTTGGATTGAAAAAGATGGTATGTAACATACCTAGAATCTTTGAGCACAAATAATGCTCCTGATGAATGATTCAACTTGTTTAACCTTAACTTATCAAAGGCGCTAACTGGACAAATTCTCTTATCTTTTAAAGGGATTAAGGGACAAAAAATGTCCCTTTCTCCAAACTGCACAGTTTTTGAATATCTGAATCTAACAATCAAACAATTTGACTTAATTTCAATATCATCGTATTTCAAAAATTTTTGGTCTTTGAAATCTTTCTTACTGGAAGGCACCAGATTTGATTTGCGAGCTACTAAGAAGAAAGCAAATAAAAACAAACACCAATAAACAATATTATCTGAATCGGTCCAATCAAGACTATCATGAATTTGTAACAGAATGTCTATAGTAATGGGTGCGGCTCTTTTAACAGACCGAGGTTTTACCCTAGATAAGCCTCTTAGAGTTAATTGCAAAATGAAATCATCAAATTGGATCACCTGACATCCAACCATGGAATGTAAGGTCTTGACTCCTGCTATGTAATTTCTAATACTTTGAACCGACTCAAAAGACCTTGAGAGAAATTGAGCATACAATCTTATTGTATTTACAGAAGCTGGTAAAAAGGACAGCTTGAAATATATACAAAACATGATAAATGCCTCCCATTGTACTTGGAGGTTTTTATGTGTACCCACTGCATAGGCATACTTAGTAGACTCTTGCATATCTTTTGTCAGGTTTTGAAGAAAAACACCTGAAAGAGAACATTACCAGGGATGTACAAATTTGAAGCTATCATCATTAATGATTTCCTCAAACAACTCAGCATCTGAAAAATCAGATAAAAATGACTCTTTAAATTTTGCATTCAAATGCCATCTCGACAAATTATCTGAAGTCCGATTTAACTTCCCTTCAAGGAAAACAGCTCGTAATTGAAAGTCATGAACTGCAGTCCAATAACAATTTTCACGTAAACACTTTTGAAGAAAAGGACATCTAGCTTTCCCTGAATTGAGAACTATGCAAGCTGCTTGATTGTCACAAAATATCTGAATTCGTTTACCTGTCAAATACTTTGCCCATAGATGAAGGCTTACTACGATTGCTAGTAATTCCAAGGCGCTTATGTGCAGGTTTTCCTTCAAAATGAATTCCGGGAACTCAGAATGAAAGAATCTACTGCCAAACATTCCACCACACCCTGTCAAACAACTATCTGTACTCAATAAAGAATCTACAGTCAACCAAGGACCATGATCAATTAATGTGATGCCGTTAAATACTGGAAGAAATTTATCCCACCATTCCACATCTCTTTTAACCTCAGGTGGAATAGGCCAATCTTGATTATGAGGCAATTCATAGCAATCCCTCAACCAATTCAAAATTCTGTTCACAAAAATTCTGCTTGACCTGACACAAGCTCCCACAAAATTCAATTTTCCAATTAACTTTTGAATGTCTTTGATGCATGCAACTTCTTTTATTAACCAAACTTTTATTAGCAATTTTATTTCTTGCAATCTAGTCTGAGTCACAGACATTGACCTAGTATCAAATAAAACCCCTAAGAAAATCATGATCTCTGAAGGTTCACAAGCTTTATCAAAAGCCTCCTCTAGACCACTGCAAATGAAGATTTGTCTCATTGTCTTAAAGGCAAAATAAGCTTTGTCTGGAGTTTCAACACCCCCGAAATCATCCAGATAATTCAAAACAGCTACCCCAATATTATACATCATGAATGAAAAGGCGTTAGTGACTCTTTGGCATATTTGAGCCGAACTTTTCAAACCCATCGGAAGCACGCTGTCTGCAAAAATGTGACCTTTCCATTGAAAGGCTACTAAATTGTAACTTGAAGGACAAATACTGATCTGTCTATAAGCCCTTCTTAAATCTATTTTAAACATTAAACTACCAGGACCTTTACTTAAAATCAGAGAAATAAAATCATCAATTTTTGGGAACACTAAATCAACTTTATCCCCCAAATAGAATTCATTAGAAACAAATTTATTGAAACTATCACCGTTTTTTGGAAAACTAAGATCTAAAATCACCCTTCTTTCCGCTGGGTCAGATTTTGGCACTGAATTCAAAGGTGATATCACTAAATCAGACTGAAAAGGATTAGTGTTGAATGGACCCAAAATTGCCCCATGGGATGCCTCTTTTTCAAGGTATTTTTGAATATGAACCGGATATTCTATGGCGCCTCTATGATTTTTAACTTTACGACATGTACTTAAATCATTCATGTTCGAAGGACGAGAATACCCGATTGGAAATCCATATTTCAATAGATCTAAAACTTGCAAATCATTGTATCCATGCAGCATTCTCTGCATAAAATCAGTATTGAATTTAAGATTTATGGGAATCTTAAGTTTTTCATAATTGAAAAAACCTGATTCTATTACTTTTTCATGAACTTCAATCAGTTTTAATGAATTGTTTACAGTGATAGGCTGCAACGATTTGCAAATATCACAGGATGATTTCTTACATCCAAATTTAGAATTACATTTATTAAAGTTGATAAAACTAGGTAAAAATATATCTACAATTTTTTCTGTCGTTTCAAGAATTTGAGAACTATTACTGGGAAATTGTCATGAATTCATGTATGGACATGCAGTTGAACATTCAGGATGGTTAATTTCTTTCTTGTCTTTCAACCAACATGCAGCACACACATGTTTAGCCATTTTAATTTTTCCTTTGACTGTAATGGGGTGAGAATCTTTATATGTGCATTTGTTTCTCTGGTATCTGGCACAAAACCAGAACCTATCCTCTGCTTTCGTTATCGTGTTACTACCCATTGAAAATTCTGTTTTGGGTCTCAGCTTGATTGAAGCTGGGGCCAAAATTGTATTTTCAATGTACAGAAAGTCATCACCCCATTTTTTGTATCCAAGTTCTATATCTCTTAAAATTGCTGCATACAAGGATTTGAGAATCGAAAACTTATAAGAATTATTCAAGTACATTAATCTTTTCAATAGATTTGTTCTACCTTTTTTTTCATTTTCTGATAAGCTTTTTAAAGAAATAATTTCCAATTCACCAGCTACAAATAAATTGAAATTTAAATTGTCAAATTCAACTGAGTTGCTAACATACTCAAATCTTAAAAAGGCATGTGGGTATTTTTGCGGACAAATCACTTGGTCAGATGACTTGCTACTAATGCCTGACCTACAAGCACTTTTCTTTTCCTTAGAAACTGGAATGTCAAGGGAAAATTCATCATCACTATCGCTACTCTCTACCTCAACACCGTCCTCAATCAAACCAAGTTTAGCCAATTGTCGTCTAGCAGCACATTTTAAATCAGTGTTTTCACGTAAAGTTTTCAAATTAATACTAGATTTACCTTTGCACTGTTCTTGTCCCTCGTCTACTCTCGGGCTCTTACCGACTTCGGCACTTCGTTTCTCCGACGACTGTTCTTTCACTGGTTTGTCACTGTTCTGCGAAGCAACACTCACACTTAATTCTTGCTGCGCCTTCTCCACTTCTTCTCGTAGTTTCTGAAGTTCCTTTTCTCGTCTTAATTTATGTAAAGTTATCGAAAGACGGCCCCTTTCCTCCTCAAACTGCCTATCTATCTCATGCATTTCATGCTCGTCCGGAGAAGCGGATGTTAACGACGAAAACATGGCTGGTTCCCGGGACGTTTCCGTCTGCGCTGGTTTTCGTTCTGTGGGGGTCCCCACGGGTTTGCCTCTCCCCATAGGTGTTAATGGTAAAGAACTCACCAATCCTTCCTCGTTCATCTTTTTGTAATTGATTTGAGGTCTGGATCTCTTGTCAGCCATTAATTGTTGTGAAAAGTAAGTAAGATCGTTGTAAGACAATGATATCAACAAAATTTCCCTAAGGAACCCTGCAAATAGTTCCCAAGACTAGCACACTACTAAACAAATAGTCCTTCTACAGCACTGCTCTCATCGTTACTAATAAAAATTATTCACGAACAATATAAAAAGAACAATGCACAGTTTAAACACTGCTCTCAAAATTTTCTAACAACTGTTCACGACTGAGAATAATAAAACTGTGACGTATCGCGCACAAATTTTTAATGTTATACTTCAACAGGGATTACTGACCAATCAGAATCTTGCTATGCTTGTTGCCAATTAACGAGTTTTACGTGCCGTGTCACCGCAAAACTATGCAGATTAGAAAAACTGGGAATGCCATGAAACTGGCTGTACTGACACGGAAATTTTAAGCAAGGCTTCATACATATGTAGCACAGGCAATTGTTTAGTACTCAGTTATTTTGTGTCTTTTAAGTTCTCTATAGGCATCATCTACTCTGTCTGTCCCTTCAATTGTCCATTTTTGTTAACTAAAAGATTGTTGAAACCAGCATTAAACCCTATTCAAACAAACAAACAAATTCTTGTTAACACATTAGTCCCCCTCAATTATAGACAGATTTGCATGAATCCTTCACAGAATGTTCCTCATCATATGACCATGCACATATTCTTGCAATTTTGTGATAGTCAGTACTGTATCAAAGAATAAGGGGCCTTTGATAAGTTTTTCCAAAATGGCATATATTGTGACGCTCAGGTATTCTGATTAAAATCAGTTTGACTCAAGTTTTACCCAAAGTCATTATTTAAAACTTAGGCATAGTAGGCTAAGATCAAACCACACATCTGTGCAGGCTGATCTTAGTCTATGTTGCATGACAAAGCTCCTTATACCATATTTCCCCTAGTAAAAGTGCCTCCCCTTGTATTAGCACCTATACATTTTTTACCAAAAAAAAAACCCACTTCAAATGTCTAAATTTTAAGAAATGTTTGAGACTTCTTCTCTAGTTTGATGTGAATTTCTTGTAAACAATCATTATATGATTGTTAAGAGAAAATTCACCTCAAATTAAAAGGGAAAAGGCCATAAAAGACACAGATTTATTGTTCTTTCTTCAGTAAATGCATTTTAAATAAATGTTCCCCAACCATGTTATGTATAGCTCCCAGTAGTGTTTATTTGAAGAAATACTGTATGTCCTAAACATGCAGCATGGTAAATCCAAAGTGGGAAAGTCTTCATAGACATATAAGAGACAACAAATACTTCAGACAATATGAAAGATCCTCTTATGATTGTTTATAGATTTTCCATGTTCAAGTGGAGAAGGAAATTAATCACTTGTGTGTCTTGATTGATCAATCAGTTAATGGCAATCAATTAATGGCAGGTTGATTAGTGCAGTCCAGGTTCATACAGGGCAAGAAATAATCAACTTGGTTTCTTCTGAAGCTTCTTACTATTGTGTTTGAGCTATTAAATCTTCATAACTATAGTCATAATATTTTAGTCGTCCATTGAGCAGAAATGGGATGGTCATTGCTGAATTTATTTTTAATGATACATTGGTCACTAAAATGCTGTTTGTAGCCTTTTTAATCTCTAATTTGCAAAATTTCTGATTTGTAAGCTAATATGTAATTGTGCATCATGTACATATAGAGTTAACCCTTGTCATGCTGAGCCCGGAAACTTTCGGCTTAAGCAGGAGTAATAGACAAAGATCAGCCTGCACTACTGAGAGAGTCTGATCTTAGTCAATGCTACCTGATTTTTCTTTCTAAAACAGAAAAGTTAAACATTTGTATATCCAAAATAATTACTTTCTCACAATTTGGACTACCAGTGCTTTCAGTACTTTGATATTAATGCATTTTTGTCAAGATTTTTATTTAATATGACAAGGGTTCATAGACCTATAACAATAAGGTTGATCTTTGCAAGTCAAGATTTCCAGATCAACGTTGATCCTTACAAACATTGGTAAGGAAAAAAATGGAATTACTTATGAACCAAGTTGGCTTGAACAGAATGCAGAATCGAGAGGGTAATTGTAAACCTGATTATGTGGGATGAGCATCTTGAGGCTTGGAAATGATGTGGTTGTAGAACTGGCTAGAAAAATACCAGGCATAAATGGTTAGGTGCTGCAGCCACCACAATCAATACTGAAAAATTGTGAAAAGTGCCATTAAATCCCATTCAAGCAGGAATTCACTAAAATGTAGGTTGTAATATGATTCATGACCTTGTCCTCTTCTACCATTTCTTTTGCAGAAAATGTTGACAAATTGACGGCTCAGCGTGAAACGATTGTAACTGCCTATTAACATATAGGCAGTTACAACTTTTTCACACTGAGCCATTGATTGATTTAATCATTGCTGGAACTACTTCGATCATTTTGAGTTTAAAATCTATGATACCATTCCGTTATCTTTCACCTTGAAATGAACGAGTTTTATAATTCATTCACTTTATCTATGACCTGATGTGACACCATTCTAAATACGTTCCTTCTATAAAGTTTGTACTCAGTGTTTATTTACCTTACAGGGAGTTTGTAAACAATCCTATGTGATCATGAATCAATAAAATCGAAAAATATTTGTTTGATACATGATATTGAGGGTTTAGCGCAAAACTATTGTTAGTGCCTATATATTTATAGGCACTAACAATACTTTTGTCTAAACCCTCGATATGTCATTGACTTACTTCTATAAAATGTAGTTCTAACTTTAATTAGCTGCGCTGGTTTTAGGACCACTAAGCTATTGTCATACCGTTGAATTTATAGTCTCAACTTTGGATGTTACTTTTTTCATTCATACAGAATAACCACCAGTCAAAAAAACAGTATTCTGATGATCGAAAGAAAAATATACTACGAGTTGAATCTGCCTGCATTCTTGTCTGTGGATACGTCCATAAAGTTTTTAAAAAAATCTTTTTGTTAAAACTTGCTGCATGAATTACAAACTAATTTTTTCAAGTATGAGATTCTTGTAAGAAATTTGATCTGATGAAAAAAGAAAAGCCTTTTATGGTCATTTATTTTTGAAAATAAAAGCTTTACCCGTTACAGCAATATCATTACCAATTACACCAAATTATTCACTTATTCAAACATTTATCTATTTCAGAATTGTAAAGACTCAAATCCGGTGAACCTTGGTCCAAGTGAAAAGAAAAGGTAAGCTTTTATATGATATAAATGATATAACTGATCATCAAAAAACTCAGAATTATGATCTAAGGATAATGCAAAAACAAGAATTATCACTCTCATTCTTCTTCAAATTTGCTGTCCTTGGTAAGTTCAGTCAGCTGTGTGTTGTTCCTTTAGTCCTTTTGTCAAGCATTCATAGATCCCAGGTATTAATGATTAAAAGTCTAAATATAAGTGTCAAAAGAATTGAAAATATTACAATTTTTAGCTCACCTGAGCACATCATGCTCAAGGTGAGCTTTTGTGATAATTTGATGTCCGTAGTCTGTCATCCAGTGTGCGTTGTGCATCATCCATTGCCTGTCATGCATCAGCAGACGTCAACAATTCAAGTGATAAATGATAAGCCTTACAGAAAATGGGAAGGATCCATGCCATATCACAGGAAAAGGGGCCTTAATAATAATTTTCTTGCTTACACTCTAGAGGCCACAGATATTGCCCAATATTCATGAAACTTGGTCAGAATATTTTGTCAGGTCACAAGGATGAATCTTATTGAAATTGAGAAACATCTATGACATATCACAGGAAAAGGGGCCTTATTGATATTTTTTACACTCTAGAGGCACAATATGGCCCAATCTTCATGAAACTTGGTCAGAATATTTTGTCAGGTCACAAGGATGAACCTTATTGAAATTGAGAAGTATCTATGACATATAACAGGAAAAGGGGCCTTATTGATATTTTTTTACACTCTAGAGGACACAATATGGCCCAATCTTCATGAAACTTGGTTTCGGAATAGAATAATGTCTTTCTTTGAAAAATTTAATGGTCTTTTAATGATCTTTAAAGCATTTAATTTTGCTAAGGGAGGAGGCAAAGAGACGAAGGTGAGCAATAAAGGACCATCATGGTCCTCTTGTTAATATTATTAAACCATTCTTTATTTTTTCTGAACATATTTTTAGCATAATTAAATTTCAAAACTAATTCAAAGAGACTATATATGAAACAAATAGATGGATATAAGATAGTTTGGAACAGATTGGCTTAGCCTTCAATGGCTTAAAATAAAAGTCCTTTCTGATTCTTCTAGACATAAAAACCTTGTGTCTTCTTTTATAACTTCAATAGGCAAGAAGGGGTTCCTGTTAAACCAGGGGCTGTTATGCAAAAAGAGCCCATCATAAGGTCCTGGGGGCAAGAAATGCCAGGAAATAATTGTTCAGTGCTTCAGCTTCTGCAATATTGCTGAAAGATTATTTAAAGCGATGTAAAACTCCATTCGAATTAGATAAGAATTAAAGCAAAAGAGTCTTGCATGGAAAATATATTTTTGTTATTCTTTCAGTGTAAAGCCAAGTGACTTTGAGTTCCTGAAAGTTATAGGAAAAGGAAGTTTTGGAAAGGTAGGTCAAACAGCAAACAAACTTTATCAGACCTAGAAATTCGAGATATTTCCAAACCCAAAAGCTCAAAGCTCAAATTATTGCCAAAATTAGATTAAAATCCCCTGGATAAGACATTCCCAAACTTGAAGCAACACTCAAAATGTTAACAGATTTCAGCCAAAGTATTGCATTGAATATCTTAAATCCACTATATAATCAATATAGAAGTTAATTAAGCATTTTAAGCCAGCACCAAAGTCTACCAACTCAATTTATTGATTATTATCTAATTCAATGAAGTGTTCTTTCTGAAAGACAATTAGCATTGAAGTAATCACATATACAAGTAGTGGCTCAATTAAAAACAGTTGTAACTGCCTATACTTGAATAGGCAGTTACAACTTCTTTGCACTGAGCAATCTATATATGGTGATGATCTTTGATAGACATGTAAATGAATACAGAAAAAAACAGGAACACTTTTGTCCGTAATTATGGTAATATTATTCTAATAGAATGCAGTTTAAGCAGAAAGATTATTAGCATACGTCAACTCCTAGAAACCCAGACAAATTACCACACAAAGTCATCATTAACGTCATAGGGCAAAAGTTGTTTTATGCATCTGCTCAAGCTATTTGACAGCTTTAACTCTTTTCATGAATTACCAACTTAGATCTCTTGAATTTGATATACAGAATTCAATATACATTTGTGAAGTTATCAGATAGGTAATTGATCAGCCCCATTTTTCAGTCAGCAGTCTTGTAAAATGCTACGATATCAATGATAAAATAGCAGAAATAAATTTGAAACACTTGTTCAGATAGATCAAAGCTCAAAGTCACTGTTGGCAAGTCAAAGCTTAAGGTCACTGTCAAGGTTGTTAGTAAAGGTCATCATTTAATGTCAAATCTTCATCTAGAAACCAATGTATTTTAAAAAGTTATTTACCTTTCAACATATTTATTGAGGATTTTTAGCATCAAGTTCAGAATTCTTTCTCAGTTTAACCCATTCCCGCGCATTTACATGCAAATAAGACCTCAGGAAAATATTGTGGAAATGAAGAAATTGCTTATAACAAGCAACTTCTTCATGGTCAACAATATTTTCTCCCCCAAATTGAAAAAAAAATTAAATTGACTAAAAATTGTCCTCTACGATTTCTTTAAAATTTGACTGGTCTAAAATTTCATCGAACAGGTTAAAAGGAAGCTTCCTGAAACCCTCTCATCTTGATAACCAATGGTGATGTTATATGATTCTCTATAAAGGTCGTGAACGTGATCTAGTTTAAGTCCAGATGATGTAACGATGTGATTAAAACATAAAAATTATTTTTCAAAAGACAGTTAATCATATTCCTTGACATATTTATGATATCATGTGGTATTTCATGGTATTTGAAAATGATCGAGTGAAAATGCATGTGCCTTTTCATAGAAATATCTGAAAAGATTTTGATATTTCCCCATTATCAAATAGGCTGGCCCAATACAATACTGTAAATAAAGTTTTATAAGTCTTTTTTTTTGCTTATATAAGGAAAAACATTAAAATAAAAAAAGTAGCTTAAATTTTGTATAAGATATAACTTAAGAACAAAAATATATTTTTCTCTCCAAACCAATGCCTCAAACAAATTTTGCAGATAATTTATTCTTTGCTGAAGGAAATAAATGATTTGTCATTAATTAAATCAGAAAGGTCAGGTTCCAGTCGAATTGCATCCACTATACTTAAGTTAGGTAAAGGGAGGTAAATTTGTATGAATTAAGCCCCTTAGATAATAACATTTTTACCAGTTATTGTATTGCACCCTGCTTATGAGCTATAAGCACAAGTAGGCAATGTCCTTAAGGTAGTGGACCCGTAATAGATCTGCAACGTTTCAGCAGTAATGAACTTTAACAGTGTTAAATGAGGTTTAATGAATTTCATTAGGAAACCTTGGTTTATTTAACATTGTGAAAGATAATGTGTTCCAAAATGGTCATGAATTATTATGGATCCACTATTTTAACTCTTGTCAAATAAGAAAGTTGCATTAGAAATTAAAGCGCTAAAAGCACTGGATGCACTATGTGGGTCAGTATAAAGTTTTACACAATTTTAAAAAAACACACTTTTTAAAATTTCCTCCTCTACAATTGGGAAAACAAGGTGGTACAGATTAAGATAAGACTGCACCAATGTGCAGGCTGATCTTAATCTAAACCTCCTGCAAGAGCAAGAATATTGCTGTTTTAGCAAGACAAGGTGTAGACTTGAGGCTTTCAAAATCAACAGTTTCAGAATGAAAGACATTCATTCAATATTTTTCTCTTAAAATCAAACACTTTAGCATAGTTTGTTGGCAGACAATGTAACAGATCTATATAACTTTAGGGAAATTAGCAAGCATCTGGTTTGTGCAACAACTTAATTACCACTTCTCTCTGCTGTTTAATTAACTCTATTGGAATGGATTGGTTTTGTACTTATAAGACTTCAGGAAACTTTCTGGGGCAAAAATTTGTTTGAAAATCTTTGAGGTGCTGTGGAATCCTATTAATGGTTACACTTATTTGTCAATTATTATCAGGGATCGACACTAAAACCAGTGACAGTCCTCAGACTCGAAACCAGTGGATTTTAGGGGATACTGGTAGAAGCTTCTGTGTTTCAAGTCCTTCAGGCCTGGAGTGATGGCCTTTTTATTTCCTAGTCTCTCCAGTTTTGAAAAATAGTTCCCATTCTCGTACTATTTCTTTTTTCATTACCCTAAATAATTAATGTGGAAAAAGAAGAAATTGCTTGTCACAAACAAATTCATCTTTGACCATACTGTTTTCTTTACACTTTACTCTTTAAATTGATAAAGAATTAGTATAGTTTTAATGGAGGACATGTTACTATTAGGGGGGGGGGGGGGGGGGGGGGGGGGGCTGTTAGATTTGTGAAAAATAGGTCCTTCAGTCCAGTGACACTTAAAAGTAAATGTGGAACCCTGACTGTTGATTTTAACTAGAAGTTGCAATGAAAAATAGCTGTTTGTTCTTTAAATTGTGTTATTTGTGCACAAGATAGTTGCAATTAAGCTTTGAGTTGCTTATATCAGCTCAGAGTTGAATTACAAGGATTCAATGATTACCTCTGTTGTGTTTAATGGGATTCTACTAGAAGGTTTTTCTAGAAATAAGATAAAGGTCACAATTTCACTTTTTTTCTGTAAAAGTATTTATTCTAAGCTTTTTATTCTATGGATGATATTTTTTCATTGAACTCCTCATACAGGCTGCTTCTGAGTACTTTCTAAGTGCTTTCAATCTGATTTAACCTTACTCATGCTATTTACGGCACGTTTCTACCATACTGAGAAGCCTCGTTGTACAGCATAGACTAAGATCAGCCTGCACAGATGTGCAGTCTGAATTCAGCCTACACTGCCTTCTGTCTACTTAATTTTATGGGAAAACATGAGCCATACTTGTCGAAATTTTGAAACAATATTTAAATTCAGCAGGATAAGGGTTAAAATATTCCAATATACAACATTTTTGCGAGGTCTAATATGGCAGCCAGTGGTACAAGTATTTTTTCAAAATCTTTCCTGTGGTGTCAAATTAGAATCTCCTCTGAAATGATATTTTGTACTTTGGTACAAATTTCAGATACATATCATGCAATGGCTTTCATCAATTTAAACTGGACTATATAAAAAGAAAATCCATAAATTTTGGTACAAGATTCTTTTTATAAATAAGTTCAGTAAGAACATATACAAAATCAAATATCAAGTACTTAAAGTAAAGATTTGTATTAGAATTTTTTTCTGATGTACTTAAGTAATAATCATTGATATAACTATTTGAATTTGTGATAATAAAGGATACAAAACTGAAAATGTCTGCAAATTCTGATCATATCAATTTCTACTTACATCAAGCCTTACTCAAAGGGCATTTAATTTTGAAATCCTATAAGGTGAATCTCAGTGCAGACTTTCGTTCAAGTTCAGTAAGACTAAAAGATAATGCTATATAATGCTTTTAAATTCCACTTAATGGGCTTGGCTCACATTCATTCAGGGCAATGAATAAAGAATATTGATGAAAAAGAAATTTCTTGACATTGCTTGCGATAACTTCAAATGAGGATTCTAAACTATAAAGGGAGATAAAAACTTATCATATTCTGTAGGAATTGTGCCCCTTTTTCAACTTATGTTTTTTGCCATCACACACCCACATGTGATGCTTTTGTTTGATTGATACCTTAGCTCTGTTTATTGTTGTCTGTTGTCCTACAACTAATTAAGGGGTAGCTGCAAGGCTATTGTAAGTGCCTATATATTAATAGGCACTTACAATAGTTTTGTGCACATCCATCATAATACCTTCTGGTTATTTATTCATAATTCGCTTTGATTTCAGGTCCTTCTTGCCAGACACAAAAATGAAGGTGGCGTGTACGCCGTTAAAGTATTACAGAAACAGGCCATCATGAAACGAAACGAAGTGAAACATATCATGGCGGAGAGAAACGTTCTCCTCAAAAACATCAAACACCCCTTTCTTGTCGGTCTTCATTACTCATTCCAAACTCCTGACAAACTCTACTTTATTCTGGATTATGTGAATGGGGGAGAGGTAGGCCTAACCTGTATTGATTCTGCTTTTTTAATGCTCTTTATACACTGTGGTGGGTGAACTTAGATTAATATCATATTCTCAAACTGTAAATCCTTCACAGGACAAAACTTGTAACAGTAAAACTTCGAGTGAAGTGTACACTAGGAAGGCCTAAAAAGTGGTCGCTAACGGGAATGGTTGCCTACTACAATACTTCATGATTAAAAAAACAGGCCAATTTGATAGCATATATTAATTGTCACTTATTTCTTACTGAATCCTACAATGGTTGAACCCATTAGAATTGTGTCATTGCAGATGAGAAGATTTTAATGGGTTTCTACATCATAAGATTCTATAATAAACAATGCTTCGTTTAAGAATGTCCGAGAATTTCAGAGATTTTGCCTATAGTGAAGAGACATGTTATGATATTTGAAAAAGGGTCGCTTAATAGACGTGGTTGCTCGAGCAAGATGGACCTTATCTTTTTACACCCCGCTTTGCTATAATCAGGGGCATTTGGTTTTTGTCCTGTCTGTCTATCACTCTGTTTGGTTGCAAAAATCTTTAACCCTTGTTATGCTGATTAAATTTTGGCTAGAAATTTTCATCAAAATCAAAGGGCAAAAAGCACTGAAAGTACCAACTGTAGGCCAATTTTTATTTGAAAAAGTAAATTTATTTGCAATTCTGGTTTGAAAGTGAGAAACAGGTGATGTAGACTAACATCTGACTGCACATATGTGCAGGCTGATGTTGGTCTATAGCCCCTGCCAAAGCAGGAATATTCAGGGTTCAGCATGACAAGGGTTAACATGGGCAATAACTTTTGAATGGTAAGTGACGGAGACTTCATCTTTCACACAACTTTTACTTGGGATAAGACCTTTCTTTTGCTACTTAGCTAATCAAGGTTATTATTCAATTTCAAGGTCATATAATATGTTAAAAATAAAACTTAAACTTGGCTTTTTATATTGATTGCCATATCATATAAGCTACTGTTTCTGAAAAAAAAGGCAGTTGTGGGGGTGTTAGTGTTTAACAAAAACATCTTGTTATTCAACGGATATAAATGTTTTTTAGCACCACAGACTTATTTGGATGTAACAATCGTCACAGAAGTTTGATTTACAATGACACTTTCTCCCCTTTCAGTTGTTTTTTCACTTACAACGAGAGCGTTACTTCCCGGAGGTGCGTGCCAGGTTTTATGCAGCAGAAATGGCCAGTGCAATAGGATACCTACACTCCTTAAATATAATATATCGTGATCTCAAACCAGAAAATATTCTACTTGACTCAAAGGTAAGATCAAGGCTATTTTCCAACTGTACCTCGAAATGTTTGAAATGAAACAAATGAAGATAATGTAGATACCCCAAGAATTTGCACACTTAATTACACTAAAAAATTTATTGATATTCTAAAATGTTTAGAGAGTGTAATCAAACCATCCTCATGTGTCAAAATGAGATTATTGTTTGATTGTACCTGTCTGTCCAAATTCTTTAGTAAAAAACTCAGGGCTTGAATATTCTTAGAATTTCTACTCGTCCTGCTATACAAGAAAATATAGTGATACATTAATTTCATAAGTGAAATTTTGCAAAATCCACTCGTCCTGCTTATATAGACAAAGAAGGAAAAAATCATGCAGGATGAGCGGACAAGTAGAATTTTCAAGCCCTGATACTGGGAAAAGATAGATCTCTATTGTTTTGTCCCCAAAATTTCAGAACCTTATTATACAAGCATGAGCATGACATTTCCAACAATTTCACATATGCAAGAGTCGCAAGTATTCAGCAACCTAGGTAAGGACACAATACAAAAAGAATATTTGCTGACTAACTTAAGATGGGTTAAGACCTTACCAATCTGTAGAGCGCATAGTGAAGACTCTGGTCAAGCTGTGCTGATGCACAGAATGGCTTGGGTCTATGCGTTGTGCACATTTCAAATTGTTGGATATGTCACACACTGGCTAATATATGTTTCCAGGATGACACCTTCTCACATGATATAATTTTTCATCACTTCAGGACGTATCACTACTTTCTGTATTATTGTAAAAATAGGTTAATGTACATTATGTAATGCAGTGTCATATTACTGGACCTTTTTGGTTGTAATGAGAATAGATAGTATTGTTAAAACATATCTAGTTTCAAAATACAAGCTTGAAATAGATCTTCTTTGATCCTCAACATTACATCTTGCATAATTGAAAAAAAGTACACATGAATACTGCTGCTTAAGTGAGACTAAATACAGAAAAAAACACTTCAAAAATAGAATTTAAACCGTGCTGTGAAAATTCTGAGCAAAATTGCTTTAAAATCAAAGTGCCAATAGCATTTACTGCACTGATTGTGAGTCAAATTTTCTTTTGAAATGTAAATTTTAAACAATTCTGCCTTGAAAAGGAAAATTATGTGGTATAGAATAAGATCAGACTGCACATATGTACAGGCTGATCTTTTTCTGAATATTGGCAAAAATTAAATTTAAATCAAAGGTCTAAAAGCACTGGATGCACTATTTGCGCATCTGTATTTTTTATGAATATACAGTTTTCAAACTTTTGTAGTTTAGGTCGGGAAAATCAGGTTGTATAGACTACGATCAGACTGCAAATATGTGCAGGCTTATCTTTGTCTATATCTCCTGCCAAGGCAGGAATATTCCAGGGCCAGCATGACAAGGGTTAAATTAAACGGTATACTGAGTCTGTTTAAGGTTAACCCTTTCCTGTTTTACAAAATTTTGGACTTGTCCAAATTCAAAGGTTTTGCAGACAAAAATTTAAAGTGGACTTAATTTGAAAAATAACCATTCTGTAGGGTAGAAAATTTTGTAGAAAAAGAAGAAATTGTTTGTCACAAACAATTTTTTTCTTTTTCTACAATGTTTTCTCAATTACAAAATCTTAAGGACGTAAAAACCAGGAATTGGACAGGAAAGGGTTAAGAAATTAAGATAGAAAAAAGTTAAAATGAAAAAAACAAAAGAACATCACATTATTTTCATAGTGACTTGGTAGCTATTTTTATTCAGAAGTTAATATAGGTCACAAAAAACGAAATTCCAGTATAAACTACAATAAATCAAGAGATAAGCGCACAACTATTGTAAGTGCCTATAAATATATAGGCACTTACTATAGTTTTGTGCCAAACTCTTGATTTTATAGAGGTAAAAGAGATAATGAGATAAGTTACAAGCTTATATAACTGTTAGCTGTCAGATACTTGATATATGACAAAAATTCAGGTAGTTCAAGGTCGACTCTCTATGATACTCTTATCTATAACGTTCCGAAAGAGACATTCTTATTATATTTTGATTAAAAACGAAATTTCAATTAAAATTATTTATAAAAAATGTGTCTCATGGCTTTCAAAGATATAGTTGTTGATAAATTTTTGCAAATGTTTGAGCCTGGCCCTTTATCAGGCATTAGTCAGTTCATTTTTGAGTGTGATAATGCTGGTATGTTGTACCTACATTTTATGGGTATTTTGGTGAGGCTGTCCAGCTTATTTAAGTTGATAAAAAAAATAATGAGTCATAAAATATTTAATTGTTTGGAAAGGTCAAGGTTACATCTCAAGGTCACTTGATTGAATTTGTGCCAATTCATATTTTTTCAAGCATATAAGATCTGTGAGCTTTTAAAGTTTTCCATTGTTAAATTTCTGTTGTTTTTTACCTAACCATCAAACATATTGTAAAAGCAGGCTCATATTTTTTTCTCCAAATTTAAAAGTTGTTACTAATAACAAACAGTAACAACTTTCAAATTTGTAGAAAAAAAACAACAGAACATACTGCTTTACCTTTCCTTTTGCTGTTCACTGCATCTTACTTAAATTCTTCTGTATGCAAAACTTTTGCAGACGAACTAGACTAAGCTCAGCCTGCAAAGACATGCACAGGCATACACTCACTTCCTACTTCAAAGATGGGCAAGAAACTTTAGCTACAAAAGATGAGATGTCCCATTTTCCTAAAAAATTGGAAATGTTTGAAACAAAAATGAAAATGACATCTACAATCCTCAATCTTCAGGGTTAAAATATAAGAATAAGTAATGTGATGATGTCAAGGGGCAAGAGGCTGTGAATTGACTTACATGAATAAAATGTCCTCATTATGAAGCTGTGTTACTTTGATCAATTTGTAATGTGTGTCATTTATGTCAGCTTGGGTCCAAATATAGATCAAGAATTTCAAGTTCAGGAATAAAAAAAAGTCAACGACCCTTATTTGATAAAATGAAGGTCAGATGGTCAATTATTACAACACTTTTTACTATATGAGTGAAAATGGGAATTTTATGGCAATAAGATGGGAAGGGGATTTGTAGAGAAATGAATTATAATTTGGCTAGTTTCTTAGTCCAATCATGAATCAGTAAAAGATGTTTATTTATTAGAGAAGTATATTACATGTATCCATCATGCAAAAGGGGGCCAATGTGAAAATTTAATATTTTGGAACCTATGTATTTCTCTATCTTTAATTTGTTCCACTGCAATTATTATTCAAATGATAAAACAAAAAGGCTTTGGAGAAATTATACAGAATAAGAAATGTATTTGTGACCCATCAGTCAAAAAGGGACCATCTGGAAATTCCATTGAAAATATATTTGAAAGAGTTTGGTTCTGTTATACAGGCCAACCAGAGTTCAAATTTTTAAAAAAAAAAATTCACTTGAAGGTAAATTGCATGATTATTCTTGATTCGGAAAATTTTTAAAGTGTGAAAAGTTTCGACCTTAGCCAGTCTGCACGATCTTTGCAGTCTTTTTAGGCCTTTTCATGAGACAGGTCACATTTATAAAAGCTAATTTGAAGGAAAAATCATCAGATCAAGTTTAATAAACAATATGCCTTATGTATATATCATAGAGATCTTGATTTAATAAACCTGTTTGCACAAACCAAATACATATGGTAATGTTTTTCCTGTATACAATTTAACCCTTCTTGTGAAAAAGGACCACCTGGAACCCCATTAGATGAAACAACATGCTCTATGAGGTTCACATCTAGCTTTATTATCTACATAATTTATATGTTGCAATACTTTATTCTTTGTGTATATCTTTAAAATACAATCTTTAAACTTTATTGGTTCAATAAGGAAATTCAGTTTGTAAGACTAAGATCAGACTGCACAGGTGTCCATGCTCTAGAGGTAGAGCATTGGCCTCTTGACCCAAAGGTCCTGATTTTGATTCCCATCAATCTTTGTTCTTTCATTGGCCCAAACATTCGGCGCAAGTATTGGTGAATTTTCCAGAAGGCAGAATCGAGAGGGATTTATCTTAGCTATAAGAAATTGTTTCCCAATCAATCTTAAATAAATAGGTTTAAACTGCACAGGTTTGCAGTCTAATCTTTGTCTTTACCAACTGAGCACTGAAAGCACTTATTTTGAGTCTGTATTTATTTTGAAAAATATGATTTTCAAAATTTTCTTCTTTGAAAATAAGAATCACTTGGTATAGACAAAGATCAGACTGCACATATTGTGCAGGCTGATCTTTGTCTATACCTTTGGCCAAAGAAAAGCTGGGTTCAGTTTGACAAGAGTTAAATGACTTATTAAATCGGAGATTTATATCTACTGTTTTCCAGAAATCTAGTCTGTTTGACCCACTACATTTTTACCATTATCTTCTGAGCAATGTGTTCAAACCAAATTATGTGTTTTCAAACACCGAAGAAACAGCCTTTTCAGTCACAATCTACAAACTTTGTTTTTATCTTATTTACTTTTCGACAAATAGAGAAGAGGCTAATACAAAATTTGATTTAATTTTCCCTTTTAGTAATTACCAGTTAGTATTTTCAGTGTTTATAACAAGATTTTCGGTTGAGTAAAGGAGTTGAAACGTACAATAGGTTAACTGTATAATTAATTTGTAGCACTTACAATATTACTGCTCTGAACTTTCTCGAACGGTCATTTACCAGTTGTAGGGCTGACAACCAATCAAATTCTGTTATGATTATCACTGGGTCAAAACCCACGCGTAAATTCAGACCACGTGGTAGATGCAAATGGACATCGTCTGCTCGAAATGTGTCAATTAACTTGTTTGTCATTATTCAATAGTCGTCTGCACTCAAACAGGGAGCGTGAGAAGTTTACTTTTTGTTCGCATGTGTTAACAAATAGAAATAATTTTGTAATTTTGAAATATTTGATTTCAATGAGCACTTTGATCACGCTCCAATCCTATTTTCAATAAATTCAAGTTTGAGTATGAAGAAAAATTATTCAACAACAAATAAACCGACAAAAACATACGATAAACTGGTAAAGGATAGCAGTAAGAGCGATCTATTTTTAGAACAACTCATGAATAATCATAGAGTGCTGCTAGATATATCGATTGGTCAGAAACCAAAGATATAAATAGCATAGTTGGCGATTTCACGTGTTTCTTGAGGGAAAATGCATTTACAGTATTTGGGAAAACCCAATGCTTGAAATACAAACATGTTGGTAATCAAAATTGTAAATAGTTTAATGAAAAATGTTTGTTGCTAAACAGGCTTTTAAACTCCATAGAGAGAGGAATAATATTAACAGACAAGCTTTTAGCTTGGCGTGTGCTCATTATAACAACGTAAAAGATCTGCTAAGAAATAATTTAGACTAGCAGAGGGCTATCGAATCAGCAAACTTTCAAAATCGGACTCACGAGGTTGGATGAGCTGGCGATGTCCTCGAAAAGATGGAGTGTTAAGACAAAAAACTCACAAATTGGGCAAAGATTTTACCAACTTTTATTGTCCAAATTTGAGCCCTTTTGATTGGCGAACTATTGCACTATCCCAGCCTCTCAATGATGTCCGATTTACAGTGCTGACAGCACTTTGATGTTTCTTTATATCATCATAACCGTAGATAACATCAGCTGCCTATTACAAGGTTATTGAGAACACCAACTGATAAGCTTCTATTGAACTGGAAATCTAATTTTCTGTTCCTAACTACTTTTGTAATTGACTTCAACCTTTTTCAAGCAATAAGATAATGTTAACTTCCCCAATTTTTAGATCCTTAGACAATTGCACAATTGCAGGAAAATTTCGGAATCACTTCCAAGCATGTTAAGGTATCATTTTCAATATCAAGGGCCTAAATCCATTTACATAAATATGCAAAAATGAAAAAGAAATAATCCTCTGTTGAAAAATATCATTGATGAATGATCATAACATCGAAACTACAGCTTATTCAAGCTGTAGTTACGATGTTTTGATTTTACCAACGATAGAGACCAAGTCATTTGATAATTGTTTAAAATGATGTTGTGTGTATATTTCCAGGGCCATATAGTTCTAACAGATTTTGGTTTATGTAAAGAAGGTATCGAAGGGATGGGAACAACAACAACATTCTGTGGAACTCCTGAGGTAAAGTTTGACAATGAAAATGATTGATTTTTTTGTTAATTTTCAATTTTGCCTATACATAAAGAAAATCATTATTAATGATAATTATATTCTATAGATATTTATTTATCTTCAATCTTTCCCCGCGGGTTTGATCCCCAGTGGCGGCACGCATCCTTTCCTACTATTTTACTACTACAAATGGGTTGATAATCTATGTTGGGTAGCAACTGGAGGCTAGGAAAGGATGTGAAGGTAGTACTGGTTTGAGAAATACCAGGAATCCATTGTTAGGTGCTCCAGCTGCCGCAATATGACTGAAATAATGTTGAAGGCAGTGTAAAACTCCATTCAAACAATCAATCAATCTATCCCATACTTGATCAATGATAGTGTCATTCAACAGAATTACCTAGAAGCAAAAATAATGATTTATTGAAGTTTCTTGTTAATATATTGCCAATGAATGGGTTTAACTGAGATTTTGTTCTTCGCTGTTCTTTGAACAAATTGATTGAGACTGAATTAACCTTCCTTACAATATTCTGAAATTGAAACATATTGATTTGATTCCCAAATCTCGTAACTACGGCATAGTAGAACCTGTAGTTACGGGGTTCGGAATGAAAACCCACCATTTTGTATAATATCCTACAAAGGTTTTCTCCCTGTTTTAATTCTGCACAGAAGATTTTGTAATTAGTGTTATCAGATTAGAAAGAACTCTTAATTGACTGTCCTGATTTTAGGAAAGAAAAGTCAGAGTTACAGAAAAAAGGGGTTAAAGCCAGTCTAAAATCTTTATTTCTCAGTAACACTCTATGTTGTTGATACTCATTTAAATTGCTTTCCTATCCTTCATGGTGTATTTATTTTAGATGTTCAACATCATAAGACACCAATGGGTTGATAATGGAAGACCTATGTTAGATAGCCGCTGGAGGCTAGAAAAGGTTGTGATGGTTGTACTGGTAGAGAAATACCAGGAAACCATTGCAAGGTGCTCCAGCCTCTGTGATATAACTGAAAAAATGTTGACAAAAAACTCCATTCAATCAATCAATCAACTTCATAAGAGCTTTACAGGGATAACTCTGAAATCATTTTTGTAAGAGTTGTGCCGATTTTTCTGACTTAGATTTTTTAACATTTCCAGCACCTCTTGCCAAGCATTTGAATCTGTAGGCAGTGCTCATCTTCTTAATTACCCTTGGGGTAGATTCCGATTTTTCTCTAAAACTATTTTGTTTTATTTTAGTATTTAGCCCCTGAAGTTTTAAGAAAACAGCCATATGACAAGACAGTTGATTGGTGGTGTTTAGGTGCAGTGCTTTTTGAAATGATGTATGGGCTGGTGAGTAGAATTAAATCAACATCTTTTTTTATTTTTTTGGCTCACCTGAGCACGAAGTGCTCAAGGGAGCTATTGTGATCGATCGTTGTCCGGCGTCCGTCTGTCCATCTGTCCGTCTGTCCGTCACAGCGTCAACTTTTTCTTTAAACGACATCTCCTCCTAAACTTATGGGTCAAAATCAACCAAACTTGGCAGAAATATTCCTTGGGTGGTCCCTTATGAAAATTGCTCAAATGGAAAGGATCCGTGCCATATCACGGGAAAAGGGGCCTTAATGACAAATATCTTGTTTTCACTCTAGAAGCCACAAATACGGTCCAATCTTCATGAAACTTGGTCAGAATGTTTGTTAGGTCATGAGGATGAAGTCTATTGAAAATGGGAAGGATCCATGCCATTTCACAGAAAAAGCCGCCTTAATGACAATTTTGTCAACAATATCTTTAAACGACATTTCCTCCTAAACTTATCGGTCAAAATCAACCAAACTTGGCAGAAATATTCCTTGGGTTGTCCCTTATGAAAATTGCTCAAATGGAAAGGATCCGTGCCATATCACAGGAAAAGGGGCCTTAATGAAAAATTTCTTGTTTACACGCTGAAGCCACAAATATGGTCCGATCTTTATGAAACTTGGTCAGAATATTTGTTAGGTCATGAGGATGTAGTGTGTTGAAAATGGGAAGGATCCATGCCATATCACGGAAAAAGGTGCCTTAATGACAATTTTGTCAACAATATCTTTAAACGACTTCTCCTCCTAAACTTATGGGTCAAAATCAACCAAACTTGGCAGAAATATTCCTTGGGTTGTCCCTTATGAAAATTGCTCAAATGGAAAGGATCCGTGCCATATCACAGGAAAAGGGGCCTTAATGAAAAATTTCTTGTTTACACGCTGAAGCCACAAATATGGTCCGATCTTTATGAAACTTGGTCAGAATATTTGTTAGGTCATGAGGATGTAGTGTGTTGAAAATGGGAAGGATCCATGCCATATCACGGAAAAAGGTGCCTTAATGACAATTTTGTCAACAATATCTTTAAACGACTTCTCCTCCTAAACTTATGGGTCAAAATCAACCAAACTTGGCAGAAATATTCCTTGGGTTGTCCCTTATGAAAATTGCTCAAATGGAAAGGATCTGTGCCATATCACGGGAAAAGGGGCCTTAATGACAAATTTCTTGTTTAGACTCTAGAAGCCACAAATATGGTCCAATTTTCATGAAACTTGGTCAGAATGTTTGTTAGGTCATGAGCATGAAGTCTATTGAAAATGGGAAGGATCCGTGCCATTTCACAGAAAAAGGCGTCTTAATGACATTTTTTTGTTTACTCTCTAGAAGCCACAAATATGGTCCAATCATCATGAAACTTTGTCAGAATGTTTGTTATGTCATGAGGATGAACTCATTTGAAAATGGGAAGTATACGTGCCATATCACGGGAAAAGGGGCCTTAATGACAATTTTCTCGTAAGAGCTCCAAACGCCACAAATATAGTCCAATCTTCTTGAAACTTGATCAAAATATTTGCCAGGTCACAAGAATGAACTCTGTTGAAAATGGGAAGGTTCATGCCATATCATAGGAAATGGAGTCTTAATGATAATTTAGGGGTCTATATTCACACGGGTTCGATCCCCGGCCGCGGCACTTATCCTTTCCGACATTCGTCTTCCACCAATGGGTAGATAATCGTAAACCTATGTGGAATATCAACTGGAGGCTAGGAAAGGGATGTGATGGTAGTACTGGTGTGAGAAATACCAGGAATCCATCGTTAGTCGCTCCAGTCGTCACGATATAACTGAAAGATTGTTGAAAGCGACGTTAAACCCCAATTCAAATCAAAACTTAATGATAATTTTCTTGAAATATCAGGTGAGCGATTTAGGGCCCTCAGGGTCCTCTTGTTCATCGAAAACTTTTCGAGATATTCAATTTGAGAAAGTACAATGTAACAAACACTCATACTATTCTTCCTTTTGCAAACAGTATAGACTAAGATCAGCCTGATCCTAGCCAAAACTGTCTCCCTTATATTTAAATATACAGCAAAAAAAGGGGCGGTACTGGAAAGCTGTCCTTAAATTGACAGTTTGTTGGAAACAAAGTTTAAACTCATCATGATAAAGGTTAAAAAGCATTAGATTCAATACTATAAATGTATGATTTTGCACATATCTAGGATTTTGAAAACTACACACATATAAAAGGTAACCAAAAGTGCAAAAGCTTCAAGAAGGAAAAATTTAATAGCATCGATGGTTCATGAAATTCTCACAAATACTACTGTAAACGGGGTAATTTTAGCGGTGGTTTTATTTTGGCTATATTGGCGGTCAAGCTAAAATGCGCCAAAATTAATCAACCGCCAATAATTGCCATTATGAAATAAGAAATTTCTTTATTATGATAGATATGAAATTTATACATTTTAGTCCATGTTAATTAAATTTATATCAAAGATATGCAGACTATAGTTATTATTATGCTGACAACGTTGACATTTCGACAGGTCAGCACAATACTATTGTAAGTGCCTATAAATTATAGGCACTTGCAATAGTATTGCACTGATACCTCAATTTCAAGATTCCAGATCCAATTTGGTTAATACATTGTAATGAAAATCACAGCGAAGGGTGTGAAAAACTTATACATGCGTTATATCTATAACAAAAGGTGTGAAAACAATCTATTGACAAGTCTGTAGAAAGTTGACATTGCTCTTAAAATTGCCTTTCTTTTACTTACGTTGTTTTGACCGACGAAAAATGTAAAATATAGATAAAGTGAGTAAGATGAGCTAAATTAAATCACCGCCAATAAATCGTAATCGAAAAACCGCCAAATGTGGACACCGCCAATATAAAGCCGTTTACAGTATGTGAATTGATAAATCCTCATATTAGAATATTGTATTGATGAATAATTAATGAGAGCTTATTTTAGGGTGGGAAAGTATCTTTACTACAAGAAATGCCATGCAAGTTACTTTTTAGCTCAAATCAACCATATCTCCCTATTTCATTATTTATGAATTGTTATATTTTTTCAGCCCCCGTTTTACAGTCGTGATACAGCCGAGATGTATGATAATATTTTATATAAACCGTTACGATTACGAACAAATGTGTCTGCATCGGCTAGAAGTGTTCTTGAAGGGGTAAGTGCATGTGTTTATAGATCTTGCAATAACATTGTTTTTGCCAAAGGTGGACATATGATTGTATTTTATCATATAACTATACAAATATCTGTGTGATAACATTCCGTATGATATTTTTTATGATATCACATAGTTATTTTTAGAACAACAATATAATGCGGTTATTTTTAGAAACTTGCAATTCTGTTAGATACATTGACGAAAAGAAGACAAAAAGAGGTTATAAGATAAATATAATACGTACTACGTATAGAGCCTCGACAATTTTCAATTCTCCCAACCTCATTAGATATTTTTTTTCATACAAAACACTAAGTATGTATTATATATATCTTGTCTGTCCGTCACGATATCTGTATGTCCATCCAGCTGTATATCTGTCTGTGTGTCCACATTTTGTGAACGCAACTCCTACTAGAATTATGGACTGATTTGTATGAATTGTTCAGACAATATTCCAATTGTCAGAGTTAGTTAATATTTTGCCTTGCAATAATGTGGGGGTAAATAGTGTAACTATGCCACTCTTTTGTGCATTTGGTTAGATAATGTTTGTAGCATTAATCCATCTTAAATTCTGTGTGCAGTTTCTGATGGATTCAAATATAATTTAGCAAAATAATTGTTCTCCTTTTATGCATATAGATTCAAGGTCACAGCTGAAATTCGAATTTTATTTCAAACCACATCTCCTATATTTAAAGAATAGATTTTGATAAAATTTTGATTTACTTTCTCCATCATGAGTAGATGTTTCATTTGAAATATTTGTTCATGTAGATAAAGTATACAGGTATAAGTCAAACTTTAAGTTTGAATGCTTGTTAGCTCCACACAAATTTTTCTGTGACAACCATTCTAGTTTTAATTCACTTATTTCAGTTATTACAAAAAGAGAAAGAGCAGCGTTTGGGTGCCAAAAAGGACTTCCAAGAGATCAAAACCCATCCTTTCTTTGCTGATATGAACTGGGAAGATTTAGATGCCAAAAAGATAGACCCTCCTTACAATCCAAATGTTGTAAGTATAACATTATACTTTTTAAGAGTTGAAGAGAGTATTTGTTGTTTTCATGATGGTATGAAACTTCAAACCTAATCACAGTGAGCATGAGTAGGTTTAGATTTCATACCTCCATGAAATCAACAAATACTCTCTTCATATCTAATGAATTAATTTCTTGAAGCAAAAATGTAAAGATTTACCCTAAAAAACATGGAATGTTATGTGAATTCTTATGCAGAAGCTTATAAAAAAGCGTCATACCCGTATTTCACCTTTTAGACGCGCCCTCCCTAATAAACGCGCTCCCCCATAAATACGATTCCCAGGCCCTTGACTATACGATCAACAACATCCAACCACCCACGGTCCGTGGTTAAAAATCCGGTCTCAAATTTAATTTCATTACCTGCTACTCCACGACGTAATGTTCAATAGATTGTGGGTTATCTATCTTAAATTCCTATCAGGATAAGGCTGGTTGCGTCATTAAATGATCGTTCAACATCTGAAAAACTAGCGCGTCCTAAATCGCGCAGTTTTCCGGAAGCGCGAAAGGTTAAAATTTAACACAAAATTAAAACTATTTCTCGTAATTCTTCATATGTCACATGCGAACAAAATCCCCTTTCTTCACGTTGTTACGAAAATATTTCTGAAATCATGTTACCTTCTGCAATTATAAAAAATATCCGAGTCAAATGATTAAATCCTAGTCAATTCATACTGTTAAAATAGGAAAAACCCGTAAAATCTCGTGTGTAACTTTTTTCAAAAGCGACGTCGCCGCTTGCAAGAATCTGGGGACTTCAAAGGGTGACCCAGCTAGCTCCAGACGTGTTGTGTTTTCACTACGAAACACTTCCATTTCATGTACCGGGTGCATTTACACATAACAAAATTTTAGGATTTAATACAGGATTATTTATTTCATACGTGAATAGGTAATGATTTATTAGACCGCTTTGTCCATCGGTAGCGGAACATTGAATATTGCATCGCCTGGAACTTCCTATCTTGTACAAATAATAATTACGGCTTTTGCTAACACAATCATTTGCTTTTGAAAGCTGCATTAATGGTCGAAGGTGACCGTATTTCGATAGATGACTTTAAATTACAGAATTTCAATTCATTAGCTAACATTTTATTTTATTTTTTAAATTTATAGCCTTAATAGATAAATAGGAAAGCGTATTGGGTAGGGCACGTATTTCAATCTATAATTACGAACTTGTTAGCAATTTGCTTCTCTTAGGTACCAAAATACGTAATTTCTTTTAATAAAGTAAAAGGGTCTGAAATAATAGCGCCCCCACGACGTTTTGCAACGCGCCCGGGCGCGTTTAAAAGGAGAAATACGGTAATCAAAATTGTTTTCATTGAGTTTTGAAGTCAATTTTTCACCCAATTAGAATGCATGAATCTTGGTGAACATAACTTGAATTAAATAATAAGGTAGTTGACCCTTAATAATTCTGCAACATCTGGAACTCATTCTCTTTGACAATGCTTACAGAGGTTTCCTCGAGAAATCATTAGGAAACCTCGGTCAACACTGTCCACAATGTTGTGGAACTGTTATGGGTCAAATACCTTAAATGGATATTATTGGAAGGGACAAACTGTAATCTGCCTGTATTTAGTTGTCAGTCTAAGTACAAGAAAACAATTAAGTATCATGTTTTAAGTCCAAAAATTTTCTATAGGGCTGATGTTGATGTTTAAAAAAATTGATATGGCAAGCAAATGAGTAGAGTTGTAAACTTGTTAAGCTTTTCAATCTGCAGCAAATATTAAGGCTTTATTAATATAAACATTGATATTTTATATATTTACTGTTCCATTTTAATGCCCCCACATTGAAAGATAAAGAGAATATTGTTTACAGTGGTACATATTATTTCGATTGCTTAGTGCGAAACAGTTGTAAATGCTTGTAAATATATAGGCAGTTAAAACTGTTTTATGCTGAGCTACCGATTTGTGTCTATCTGGCTAACTAAAAAGAAAGAAATTGTGTAAACTTTGGTAACATCTTTTGGATTTCAAGGAATATTATATATGTATGAGGATGATTTATCTTGCAAACATTTGTCTGCTGATACTAAGCACATCTGAAATGATCGTTTGCATTTACCAAAGTTTTAATGAAAAAATTCCATTTTTATGCCCCCATATCGAAAGATAGGGGGCATATTGTTTTACCATTGTCCGTCTGTCTGTCTGTCTGTCCGTCTGTCTATCTGTCTGTCTGCAAAACTTAACCAAAAAAACTTAACATTGCCAATATCTTCAAGCCTTTTCAAGATACAAGGCTCATATTTGGCATGATGATAGATCTCAATGATCCGCATCTGCCGATACAAAAGTCAAGGTCATGTGATAGGGTCAAGGTCATCTCTCAAGGTCAAATAACTCAAAAACTTAACCAAAAAACTTAACATTGCCAAAATCTTCAAGCCTATTAAAGATACAAAGCTCATATTTGGCATGATGAAAGATCTCAATGATCCGCATCTGCTGATACCCACGTCAAGGTCTTTGGACAAGGTCAAGGTCATTTCTCAAGGTCAAATGGCTCAAAAACTTAACCAAAAAAACTTAACATTACCAATATCTTCAAGCCTATTCAGGATACAAGGCTCATATTTGGCATGATGATAGATCACAGTGAGCTGCATCTTCTGGTACCAAAGACAAGGTCATGTGATAAGGTCAAGGTCATCTGTCAAGGTCAAATTACTCAAAATACTCAACCAAAAACCTTTAAATTGCCAATATTTTCAAGCCTATTCAAGATACAAGGCTAATACTTGGCATGATGATAGATCTCAATGATCGACAGCTGCATGTTCCAAAGTCAAGGTCATGTTACAAGGTCAAGGTCATCTTTGAAGGTCAAACTTCTTAATAACATAACCAAAAAACTTTCATTGTTAAGATTATTCAAGCATTTTATAGATACCGTGTCTCATAATTGGCATGATGAAAGATCTCAATGATGTTCATTTGTAGGTATCAAGGTCAAAGGTCATGTTAAAAGGTAAAGGTCATCTGTCAAGGTCACCATTTTGAAAAAAATGCTGTTACGGGGGCATTTGTGTTTCACAAACACATCTTGTTGTGTATTTGTTTAGTTTTATAGTTTGCCTGTTGTCATTGGTGCAATAAATTAAGTTTAAGTAGTATATTTATACCCCTGCAAAACGAATGTTTTCGGGGGTATACTGGAATCAGCCTGTCTGTCTGTCCGTCCGTCCGTCTGTCTGTCTGTCCGTCCGTGGACATTTTTACTAGTAATTTTGTGTCGCAAACTCCTCCTTTATTTTCATTCAAAAGTTATGATTTTTAATACAAATATTGATCATAAGTTGAAGTTTTGCAAGTCGCAATTTCCAAGTCTCAACTCCCCCTGGTTCAAGAATTATCTCCCCTTGAACTTAGACTATTTTTGCCTATTTATTACTATGTACTGATAATTTTGTGTCGCAAACTCCTCCTTCAGTTTTCATTCAATAGTTATGATTTTTAATACAAATATTTGACATAAGTTGAATTTTTTTAAGACGCAATTTTCAAGTCTCAACTCCCCCTGGTTCATGAATTATCTACCCTTGAACTTAGACTATTTTTATATGCCCGTCGAAGACGGGACGTATTATGGGATCACCCGTGGCGGCCGGGTGTCCGGCGGTGTCCACTTCTTTGTCTGGAGCATTACTCTGTCACTTGAAGTCCGATGGACTTCAAACTTGGCAATTATATTCTTCTCATCATTGCGGGTGCAGTGCACAAGAACCATAACTCTACCTTGCCTGTTTTTTTAGTTATTCCCCTTTGTTGTTTTTCAGACTAGAATCTTGTCCGGAGTACATCTCGAAAAGTATAATAGCTAGGATCATGAAACCTCATGGGTGTATAGATCTCACCAAGGGGGAGTGCAGTGCTTAAGAACCACAACTCTACCTGGCCTATTTTTTTAGTTATTGCCTTTTGTCGTTTTTCAGACTTGAATCTTGTCCGGAGTATATCTCTAAGAGTATAATAGCTAGGATCATGAAACTTCATGGGTGTATAGATCTCACCAAGGGGGAGTGCAGTGCACAAGAACCATAACTCTACCTTGACTATTTTTTGAGTAATTGCCCTTTGTTGTTTTTATACGCCGCCGGAGGCAAACGTATATTGGCGTCATCTTCTCCGTCTGTCCGTCCGTCCGTCCATCCATCCGTCCGTCCATCCGTCCGTACATCCGTCCACTTTTCTTGTCAACACAACTCCTCCTAAACAACTGGCTGGATCTTCTTGAAACTTGGTAAATGTTATCACCTGAATTGGTAGATGTGCATGAAGGAAGGATTTTACGGTTTGTTGATTTTTGCCTGAGTTATGCCCCTTGATAACTTAGTCTCTGGGTCCACTTTTCTTGTCAACGCAACTCCTCCTAAGTTTCTGGCTGGATCTTCTTGAAACTTGGTCAATGTAATCACCTCAAGTGGTAGATGTGCATGAAGGAAGGATTTTGCGGTTCATTGATTTTTGCCTGAGTTATGCCCCTTGATAACTTAGTCTCTGGGTCCACTTTTCTTGTCAATGCAACTCCTAAGTTTCTGGCTGGATCTTCTTGAAACTTGGTCAATGTAATCACCTCAAGTGGTAGATGTGCATGAAGGAAGGATTTTACGGTTCATTGGTTTTTGCCTGAGTTATGCCCCTTGATAACTTAGTCTCTGAGTCCACTTTTCTTGTCAACGCAACTTCTCCTAAGTTTCTGGCTGGATCTTTTTGAAACTTGGTAAATGTTATCACCTCAATTGGTAGATGTGCATGAAGGAAGGATTTTATTGTTCGTTTATTTTTGCCTGAGTTATGCCCCTTGATAAATTAGTCTCTGGGTCAACTTTTCTTGTCAACGCAACTCCTCCTAAGTTTCTGGCTGGATCTTCGTGAAACTTGGTCAATGTAATCACCTCAATTGGTAGATGTGCATGAAGGAAGGATTTTATGGTTAGTTGATTTTTGCCTGAGTTATGCCCCTTGATAACTTAGTCTCTGGGTCCACTTTTCTTGTCAATGCAACTCCTCCTAAGTTTCTGGCTGGATCTTTTTGAAACTTGGTCAATGTTATCACCTCAATTGGTAGATGTGCATGAAGGAAGGATTTTATGGTTTGTTGATTTTTGCCTGAGTTATGCTCCTTAAAAACTTAGTCTCTGGGTCCACTTTTCTTGTCAACGCAACTCCTCCTAAGTTTCTGGCTGGATCTTTTTGAAACTTGGTAAATGTTATCACCTCAATTGGTAGATGTGCATGAAGGAAGGATTTTATGGTTTGTTGATTTTTGCCTGAGTTATGTCCCTTAAAAACTTAGTATCTAGGGCTTATTGAAATTGCAGCCTTTTGAACACAAATCCTCCTTACTTTTTGTCTTTATTTAAATGAAACTTGGTCAATGTCATCACCATAATTTGAAGATGTACATGGATCAAGGATTTTATGGCTCATTTATTTCCCTGAATTATGCCCCCTTAAAACTTAGTGCCTGGGGCTTATTGAAATTGCAGCCTTGTGAAGGCAACTCCTCCTAACTTTTTGTCTTGATTTAAATGAAACTTGGTCATTTTCAATTTGGTTCTGTCAAAATAAGTAGTGTCTACAATTATTTCTGTGAAACAGCAGCAATGTGGCGGCGTATTTTGTGACGATGGCACTCTTGTTCATACTAGAATCTTGTCCGGAGTATATCTCTTAGAGTATAATAGCTAGGATCATGAAACTTCATGGGTGTATAGATCTCACCAAGGGGGAGTGCATTGCACAAGAACCATAACTCTACCTGGCCTTATTATTGAGTAATTGCCCTTTGTTGTTTTTCATACTAGAATCTTGTCCGGAGTATATCTCTAAAAGTATAATAGCTAGGATCATGAAACTTCATGGGTGTATAGATCTCACCAAGGGGGAGTGGAGTGCACAAGAACCATAACTCTACCTTGACTATTTTTTGAGTTATTGCCCTTTGTTGTTTTTCAGACTTGAATCTTGTCCGGAGAATATCTCTTAAAGTATAATAGCTAGGATCATGAAACTTCATGGGTGTATAGATCTCACCAAGGGGGAGTGCAGTGCACAAGAACCATAACTCTACCTTGACTATTTTTTGAGTAATTGCCCTTTGTTGTTTTTCAGACTTGAATCTTGTCCTGAGTATATCCCTAAAAGTATAAAAGCTAGGATCATGAAACTTCATGGGTGTATAGATGTCATCAAGAGGGAGTGCAGTGTACAAGAACCATAATTCTACCTGGCCTATTTTTTGAGTTATTGCCCATTGTTGTTTTTCATACTAGAATCTTGTCCGGAGTATATCTCTAAAAGTATTATAGCTAGGATCATGAAACTTCATGGGTGCAAAAAATATTCATTCAAAATAACCTCAGTTCTATTCACCCCCCCAGTTAATACTAAGCAGTGTGACTGGCGTATCTTGTGACAATTTGGCACCTTGTTTCCTATTTATTACTATGTACTGATAATTTTGTGTTGCAAACTCCTCTTTCAGTTTTCCTTCAATGGTGATGAAACTTCATACAAACATTGAGCACAAGTTGAATTTTAGCAAGACGCAAATTTCAAGTCTCAACTCCCCCTGGTTCATGAATTATTCTCCCTTGAACTTAGACTATTTTTATTATAAATTTTTGTGCATTTACATTAATATGGTACTGATCCATTGATTTATTGTGAAGTATTTAGATTTGAATTTCTCTTTTAATTTTTGCAGAGTGGCCAGTTAGACTTACGACATTTTGACCCGGAGTTTGTCCGAGAACCAGTGCCTGGTAAGACCATTATCTGTTTAATCTAATGCTTTCAGACAAGTCAGAACTGAAATATTTCAAATAGCATTTTTCCTGAAAAATATTTTTAGAAAAGAAGAAATTGCCCTATTATCATATTTGTTCAAAAGGTATTTTTGAACTTAGCTAATTTGGAACAAAAAATTATTTTTGCCCAGCAGAGTATTTAACAAGCATGTCTTAGTGTATCATGTAACTAACTGTTACTTACTTAGTAAGATTAGAAAATATTGGCATTAACTAGTGTTGAGCAATAGGTTTCAAATCAAAAATGATAATCGGTATCTAGTTGGAAGAGTAATTCAACTAATGATCAATTGTACAATCGTTTTCTTACAAACCCAGTATCATTCCTTTGAAGAATAGAACATGAAAGTTAAATTAAAACTCATGACATAAGGACTCATCCTACAGATTTTTCAAACAAATCCATGGCTCAGCATTAAAAAGTTGTATCTGCCTTTAAACATATAGGCAGTAACAACTGTTTCATGCTGATCCACAAAGCTGATGTCAGTTCCATAAACAAAATATATTGGCTTTTATTTATGTGTTAGGACCTGATTAATCGATTATGAAATTTCTTAAGTGGATTATCACAATTTGAAGCCCAAACCAACTGATTATAGATTATAATCTATTAATCTTCCCATCACTAGCGTTAACACAATGAAAGATAAATCAATGTTACATCCAAATACACTTTAACATTGAGCTTACTTTGCATTACAGCATCAGTTGGAAAGTCACCAGGTTTAAACAAGATGGTCAGTGCCAGTGTTATGGAGGCAGATGGAATGTTTCAAGGATTTTCTTACGCCCCACCTGCTGAAGATGCATTTAGCTGAGACTCGGTTCAAAATATGACGCTAAACTCCTTACAAACTCTGTACATATCACATCAACGTCGGACATTTCTAAAGAAGATACCCTAATCCTTACCTGTTTTACAAAGGTTTTGCAGACGAAAATATAAAGTGGATTTAATTTGAAAAATAACCATTCAGTACCATCATAAAATCACAGGCACGTAAAAAGCAGGGATTAAACGGCAAAGGGTTAACCCTTACTCATGAGATGTGTTCTTAAGGTTTCTACTCAGGATATTGTCTGTTAGTGGTCAAAACCTCCTAACTTCACCTTGAATAAGCTGGAATAACGAGATTTTGGATGTCCACTGAATATATTGAGGGGCTAGCGCAACACTTTTGTAAGTGCCTATATATTTATAGGCACTTACAAAAGGTAAGTGCCTATATATTTATAGGCACTTACAATAGTGTTGCACTGACACCTGGTTATACAATATGTTTGAAATTCTAAGTTGCAATGCATGCTTTCCTGATAAAATCTTAACCTTTCTCATGCTGAATAAATTTTGGCTATAAATTTTCATCAAAATCAAAGGGCAAAAAGCACTGAAAGTACCGACTGTAGGTAAATTTTTATTTGAAAAACTAAATCTTTTGGCAAATCTGGTTTGAAAGTGAGAAACAGGTGGTGTAGACTAACATCAGACTGCACATATGTGCAGGCTGATGTTTGTCTATAGCTCCTGCCAAAGTAGGAATATTCCGGGTTCAACATGACAAGGGTTAATATTTCTATTCGGGTCATATAATACTTCCATATTTATCTGAAATTCTGAAGTGTGCCGTTTGATATCCTGATAAAATCTGAATAATTATTAAGAAAATGCTGAAGTTTTGATCAGAGGTCAGATAACGAGGGATAATGTATTTCTGACCTGTCATGCAAAAAAGGGACAATCTGGGAAGTGTGAAATGTGTGTCAACCCATGTCAGACTGCACGATCTTTGCAGACTGACCAGGATCAAATCATTTTGCAAATAACACATTTTCTGAATCTAGAATGACTATTCTACCTTACTATGTAATTAATGTTGTTTCCGAAATACACATTCTGGTTGACCTATGCTAGATCTGATCATTTTTCCAAATAGTTATTTTACAGAGTTCCGAGATGGTCCCTCTTTGCATGACGGGTAACATTTTGAAATCTCTAGCTCACAATGAATCCCTATGTTGTGGGTTCTCATTTGAATGGTTGAGATGATTAAGATGAGTACACATAAGACTTTGTTTATATGTCATTAAGAACTCTTTCCTAGTTTTCGAAATTTGCACTTGTGAAAGAGATTAAAGAAAACATTAAAATTTGCAAGTTTAAATGAAAATTTCTACCTTTGTGGTAGAAAATAATGTTGGAAATGGAGAAATTGCTTATTTTGATGGCTTGGCATGAAACAGTTGTAACTGCCTATGTGTTAATAGGTGGTTACAAATGTTTCATGTAGAGACATTGATTTCTAATAATTTCTTCTTTTCCAACAATATTTTTTTAAATTGTATAAAATTCACATAGGTAAAATCCTTGAGCAGTACTAGAAATGGTTGATTCTAAAATCTAATTTATCCCCCTATCTGTAGCTCTGATTTTAACCCTTTCCTGATTTACAAAATTTTGGACCTGTCCAAATTCATAGGTTTTGCAGACGAAAACTAAAAGCGGATTTAATTTGAAAAATAACCATTCAGTAGGGTAGAAAATAGTGTGGAAAAAGAAGAAATTGCTTGTTGGAAGCAATTTCTTCTTTTTTCACAATGTTTTCTCAATTATAAAATCACTGACACGTAAAAAGCAGGGATTAAACAGCAAAGGGTTAAAGAAAGCATTAAAAGAAAGTGAGGGCAAAGCTCAGATTACTTGAATGTGCAGGCTGATATTTGTCTATGATGTCGGCCATTGCAGGAATATTCTGCAGTCAGTAGGGAAAGGGTTAAGGAAATGTGATAATGTAAATAAAGGACCATTTATAGAGGTTGTCAATTGAAATTAAACATGGAACAGTAGATATTTCTTAAGACAGGTTTAATTGTATTCTCAGAAGAGTATTTTAAAATTGTTGTGCCAAAATGAAGAAGCATTTCTACTGCAAACAAAAAAATAAGAATCACTATGTTTAGGCTAAATTGATATATAATTAATTGACATTAGTCATGGTCAATACTCTTTGCTTGTTTCATCATGTGCCTAGAAAAAAGGACTGGGAAATTGTATAATTTTAGGTAAGCGCATTATTCTTGCAGATTAAAATCTTAGACAACAGTATGTTATTTTCTCAAGCAAGAATGGGAAAGGTTTTATAACCTCGGCCCCTGATATTACTAAAGACATTCTTGCTCACATGTTCACAGTTAAAAGATCAACCTATAGCATCAAAGGGATCATTCCAAACGCATTTCGTGCAAATAACTCTCCTTTTTCAACTTGATTTTTATATCTTCTATCCTGCACCCAAGAGCCAAGCGTATGCACCCATAGGTAGTGCTCTTGTTTTAAATTGTATGATATAAAATTGAATGATTGTTTATGGCAGGTTTAGTGTAAAATGTTTGTAAGTGCTTGTTTCTTTGTTTAGGCTACTACATCATTTTACATTAAACCCTCAGATGTTTTTATGTAAGAAACAAAGATATATTTATGTATGTTACATTATAGATATCCTGTTTGTTACAGTTGACAGAAAATACATGACATTTTGTCTGTGTTGATTTTATGCTCAGCTGATTAGTAACTCGAAATAATATGTCTGTTGAAGATTAAAAATAAAAGGAAAAGAAAATAAACAAGAATGTTTTCTTCATTAAATGTAATAACCTGCTAGCTATCCAAAAACCATTTACCACATTTCCTCTAATAAAGGGCCCTACCTAAACGTAGCACTCTACATTTTTCCACTTCAAATGCTTAAATTTTAGGAACTTTTAGAGACTTCTTCTTTAATTTGAGATGAATTTCCTCAAAGGTCATATGGGTCATTGGGAAAAATCAAGTATTTGCAGGGGCATAAGTGTCTGTGGCAATTCTAGTCATTTATTTGTCCCCCACCGGTTACCGGTTGGGGGACTATAGGTTTGCTCGATTCCGTCTGTCCGTCTGTCTGTCCGTCCGTCACACTTTTGTCCGGGCTATATCTTCTAAACCATATGTGCTAGCAACTTCAAACTTGGTACACTTATAGATCTCATTTCAGGAAAAGTGTCATGTTCAAGAACCATAACTCTGCCATGCCCACATTTTGAGTTATTGCCCTTTGTTGTTTTTACCCTGACATTCTTGTATGGAATGTATCTCCTAAACTATGTGTGCTAGCAACTTCAAACTTTGCACACTTATAGATCTCATTTAGGACAAGTGTTATGTTCAAGAACCATAACTCTGCCACACCCACTTTTTGAGTTATTGCCCTTTGTTGGTTTTACCCTTACAATCTTGTCCGGAACATATCTCCTAAACCATAAGTGCTAGCAACTTCAAACTTTGTACACTTATAGATCTCATTGAGGACAAGTGTCATGTTCAAGATCCATAACTCTGCCACACCCAATTTTTGAATTATTGCCCTTTGTTGTTTTAAGCCTTACATTCTTGTCCAGATCATATCTCCTATATTATAAGTGCTAGCAACTTCAAGCTTGGTAGACTTATAGATCTTATTGAGGACAAGTGTCATGTTCAAGAACTGTTATTCTGCCATGCCCACTTTTTGAATTATTGCCCTTTGTTGTTTTTACCCTTACATTTTTGTCTGGATCATATCTCCTAAACCATATGTGCTAGCAACTTCAAACTTTGTACACTGATAGATCTTATCAAGGACAAGTGTCATGTACAAGAACTGTTACTCTACCATGTCCACTTTTTGAGTTATTGCCCTTTGTTGTTTTTAGTCTTACATTTTTGTCCCGTACTTATCTCCTAAACCATAAGCCCTAGCAACTTCAAACTTTGTACACTGGTAGATCTCATTGAGAAGAAGTGTAATGCACAAGAACTGTTACTCTGCCACATCCACTTTTTTAGTTATTGTCTGTTGTTGTTTTTTATCCCGACATTTTTGTCCGGACCATATTTCCTGAGCCATCAGTGCTAGCAACTTCAAACTTGGTACACTTTTAGATCTCATTGAGGACAAGTGGCATGTACAAGAATCATTCTTCTCCGCCCACTTTTGGAGTTTTTGCCATTGGTTGTTTTTACTCTTATATTTTTGTTTGGGACATTTTGTTCAAAACCTAATGTGCTAGCAACTTCAAATTTTGTATACAGTTATAGATCTAGTAAGTAGGAGATATATTATAAGAAAAGATTTTTTGTTATCCGGTGGGGGACTCCTGTATTGCATCGCAATATGACATGCACTTGTTTGTTGTTGTTATAGTAGCATTAGCCCTTATGAGCAATAGCACAAACCCTCATCCTTTCACCCTAAGGACTGTTGGAATCAGAACAGTGTAAGTTAATATGAACAGCCACTCGAAAACGGACATAACGTGTATAACGTGTTGATTCTTGTCAGACTTTGCATATTGCTCAGCCTCACTAGTATCACCACGTTAAGTATTTTGCTGGTAACCTGAATATAGAATGTTCAATTTTCTTTCCTGTTCCAATTTATGAAATAATACTTTGGGTCAGGAACTTAAATCTTTTTCTAAAAAGTGAGCCATTACTCAAAAAAGGACTATCTGTGAACTGTGATAGTGGTTCCAGTAGAAATCAACAAAAAAAGCAATTTTGAAAATTATTGCACAGTAAGTTAGAAGGATCATTCTAGAATCAGAACATCTAAAGAATGTGAAAAGTCTTGACCCAGGTCAGCTTGCAGAGACTGACCAGGATCAATACTTTTCACACTACCCAGATGGTCCCATTTCACATGACATTATAGGAAGACAAAACAGTTAATTAGCTCGAAACAAACATTTTACACAAAACCTGCCATAAACAGGTTTAATGTTTGAATTAACTCATTTATAATCGTTAAAATATTTTAGCACAAGCCCCTTTCAGCACTGTTGTTTTTCATATTGCTTGATGAAACTTAAGCGTTAAAAGATGTAGGGCTGAATTTTTACTTCATGTTTGCTTATGATTTTAGAAAGGGTTTTTCAATATGCCATAGACCCCAGATCAAAGAGCGGTAAAACACTAAGGCAGCAGTTATAAGTTACAACACATGTGCTAAATAAACATTGTACTGGTGACAATTAAGCGTCGTATGTGACATATGGTATTACGTAATCGTATTTAACTTCTATCACATCTTCAAGATCAATATATATCCATAAAGGGGGTATCTAAATAATGCGTTCAATAATTCACGAATTTGGAAAATTAATTGGATTCGTAAGAGGTGAGTGTTAAAAAAAAGGCTGTACGAAAAGAAATCAAGTGAAATTCAGAACTACAAATCTTTAATTTCGAAACAGCGAATGCACGTTTCCAATGTATTTAAAAGACTTTGTTTATATGTCATTAATAAAACTCTTTCTTTTTTTTCAAAATTTTAGAAATGTGAAAGAAATTTAAGAAAAAATTAAAATATGCAAGTTAAAATGAAACTATCCTTTGTGGTAGAGAAAAATGTTGGAAATGGAGAAATTGCTTATTTTGATGGCTTGGCATGAAACAGTTGTAACTGCCTATGTGTTAATAGGTAGTTACAAATGTTTCATGTAGAGACATCGATTTCTAATAATTTCTTCTTTTTCAACAATATTTTCTTAAACTTTTATATAAATATCACATAGATGCAAAATCCCTGTGCAGTACTAGAAATGCTTGATTCTAAAATCCAGTTTACTCCCCTATCTGTAGCCCTGTTACAAAAGAAAGGATTACAAGAAAGTGTCCGCAAAGCTCAGATTGCCTGAATATGCAGGCTGATATTTTTTTATGATGTCTGCCATTGCAGAAATATTCCGGAGTCAGTAGGGAAAGGGTTAAGGAAATGTGATAATGTAAATAAAGGACCATTTATAGAGGTTGTCAATTGAAATTAAACAAAGTACAGTAGATATTTCTTGAGCAACCACCTCTATAAAGCTATCACTTTTTTCAAGTGACCATTACAAAAGCAACTGTAAGCAACATTTCTGAAGAAGGTGGACACTCTTTAACAAAAAATTGTTCACTATTGAATCTTATGACATTTGAACCAATGAAATGATTCTAATGGGTTTGAACATCATAAGATTTGGTAAGAATCATGTGACAAATAAATATGCTACCAAAATAACATATTTTATTTACCATTAAATTCTTTATCAAGTGACCATTTCCATAAGTGACCCCTCTTTGGTGGTCCCCTAGATGGTTGCTTAAGACAGGTTTAATTGTATTCTCAGAAGAGTATTTTAAAATTGTTGTGCCAAAATGAAGAAGCATTTCTACTCTGCAAACAAAAAAAATAAAAATCACTATGTTTAGGCTAAATTGATATACAATTAATTGACTTTAGTCATGGTAAATACTCTTTGCTTGTTTCATCATGTGCCTAGAAAAAAGGACTGGGAAATTGTATAATTTTAGGTTAGCGCATTATTCTTGCCAATTAAAATACTAAACAACAGTATGTTATTTTCTCAAGCATTTTTTTTTCCAGAGTGTTCTCCCATTATATAAATTTAGACTCCTTTCTTTAAACGTGGACTCCTTGATTTCATATGTTAGGAGTCCAATGTACTCCTTACTGCCAGGAGTTAATGTCGACCCCTGGTGAGATGTCAAAATTGAAGATCAATGAAATTATCGTCAATTGTATTGGTTGTAATATGGTTCATATAGGAGAATTTTTTAACTTTGCTCTTTTCAGAAAAAAGCCTATATATTGCTATAGCCTTTGCGTCATTGCTGTTGTTGTACATCAGGGCCCAAGGTTATAAAACATTTCCCAGGGTCAACTGAGAAATTTCTCAACTTTTGAAATTGAATAAATGTATGAAAATAAAAGATATTATTCATAAGTAGTTATTCATAACAACTTATTAATATTATCTACTATGTTTATACAATTGTAATAGTATTACACCAGAATTGCAGCTTTTTTTTCACATTGAATAGAAAAAATTTTGAATCGAGAATTGGAAAGGTTTTATAACCTCGGCCCCTGATATTACTAAAGGCATACACTATCCTGCACCCAACAGCCAAGCATATGCACCCATCGGCAGTGCTTTTGTTTAAATTGTATGATATAAGATTGAATAATTGTTTATGGCAGATTTAGTGTAAAATGTTTGTAAGTGCTTGTTTCTTTGTTTAGGCTACTACATCATTTTACATTGAACCCTCAGATGTTTTTATGTAAGAAACAAAGATATATTTATGTATGTTACATTATAGATATCCTGTTTGTTACAGTTGACAGAAACTACATGACATTTTGTCTGTGTTGATTTCATGCTCAGCTGATTAGTAACTCGAAATAATATGTCTGTTGAAGATTAAAAATAAAAAGGAAAAGAAATTATACTTTAATTTTTTCTTCACTTAATTACCTGATAACTATCCGAAAACCATATGTCCCTCTGCCTATAAACCTCTATTTCAATTCATCTGCTTTCTAACTTTGCAATTATTCAAGGGGGTATGAAAAGGTCTTGTTATTAGTCAGTGAGAAACAATGGAAACTACCTATAAACATAATATGCAGCTACAACTAGTTTGCACCAAGCCATCAAACTTTTGACGAGAATAGTAACTGATAATTTTTATTGAAGACAGGTTTACCTGTCTTTCAATATAGGGATCGTCGCCATCGGATTTTGATAACAAACCTACTTGTGTCATTACGCTCAAAAAAGTAGACCCATTCATAAAAATAAACGCGGCAAAAATAATCAATAGTCTAGCAATATACCGTAAAATTTTGGTGCTGACCTAAATTCTGGCCGGGACCTCAAGGGAGTGATCTATGCAGAAGTTGCCTGCAGAAACGTGGTTTACATTCGTAACTGGTGCTGTTTAAGGGCGTTTTCGGCTGCAATCTTTTGCATTTGCTCCAAATTTTCAATTGCATCCTACAACTGTTTTTATGCATAGCATTGGCAAGCTATTTTCAGTTCCCCATTTTAGACTCCCTATTTCTCGTAAAATTGTGTGTTTGTGTGTCCTTAAGGTTGCTTTTTTATCCGTCTCCCGGGCCTGTCGTAGTGTAAATGGATAAAAACTAAAATAGCACAAAGCTATTTGAATAAACTCGTAAACCCTTGGAATTTCCTAGGTTTGAATTTTTACTTGGATTTACGGAGAAATTTCGATGGCTTATCAAATTACTTTATTATTAGGCTTGTTTTGTCTATCCATATTGTACAGCATTCGGAACATCACTCGGTCATTTCCGTAAACGGCAACAGATCGTGATCGTGATATTCACTCGGCAATCATCGGGCGATCTCCGAAGTCTCAGATCTATCTAAATGTAGGTTACGGAGTCGGCCGGGTTGTGACCAATGCGTTAGATTGGCCGAGTGGTGTTCCGAATGGCCTATACAGTAGTACCACGCATGCGCGACCCCGGTTTTGAGTTTCCGCTTTTGTTTTCGACAATTTTCTGACAATAACAAAAACTGTTTTGGAAACTGGAATGGATTTATTTGTAACATTCTGGAGTGGACTTTGAAAGAATTCTACTCAAGGTGATAAATGCTGTAGCTCTGGATTTCATTTAACGATCTGTCATTTTGGCAGTTTTGTCAAAATTGATAGTTCACCGGAAAGTTCAATCCGAATCATGATCTAGAAAAGCAGTCCCGTGGAAAAGGCCTGAAAGGTTGGTTGTCTTAACAGGTTTATATATTATTTTGTATTAAAAATAATTTTCTACTAAGTAAGACCATATGCAAGGAGAATAACCTGAAATAGAGATCGAAATATCTCAATGGAAGAAAAGAAATAGAATGTTTCACTCCTGGAAGAAACTTAAATGGTATTCATAAAAAAAGCTACAGCTATTGTACGGGAAAATACTTCTTCTTGGTATTGACTTTGACTAGTAAAAGTATAAGTATATTGGTATTACTTTCATTGCTTCTTCTATGTGGAGATAATTAGGCAAATCCTGGACCAGATAATAAATGTAAAAGAAATTTGAACAAATTTCCAATTCAGGGCAATATTCACCATGGCAATGAAGTGTTCAGCATTTCATCAAGGGGTAAGCAATGTGTGTCATGTGGATTAACATTTTATTTAAGATTTTTACACATCCACTTAATAAGTTTGACTAGAAAAAAATCGGATTTGGATCATATTGGATTGCTGGGGATAATCTATACAATTTTATAAAACAGGGTTGCAATAATTCATATGAGTTTTTAGCTCACCTGAGCACATCGTGCTCAAGGTGAGCTTTAGTGAACATTGAATGTCCGTCGTGCGTCGTGTGTCGTTCGTCGTCCGGCTTTAACAGTGTAAGTGTTTACACTCTAGAGGCCACAAATATCATCCAATCTTCATGAAACTTGGTCAGAATGTTGGCCAGGTCACAAGGATGAACCCTATTGAAAATGAGAAGGATCAATGCCATATCATGGGAAAAGGGGCCTTATTGACAATTTCTTGTTTACCCTCTAGAGGCCACAAATATGGCCCAATCTTCATGAAACTTGGTCAGAATGTTGGCCAGGTCACAAGGATGAACCCTATTGAAAATGGGAAGGATCCATGCCATATCATGGGAAAAGGGGCCTTAAGGATAATATTCTTTCTTAAGCTCTAGAGGTCACAAATATGGCCCAATCTTCATGAAACTTGGTCAGAATGTTGTCCAGGTCACAAGGATGAACCCTTTTGAAAATGGGAAGGATCCATGCCATATCATGGGAAAAGGGGCCTTAAGGATAATATTCTTTCTTAAGCTCTGGAGGTCACAAATATGGCCCAATCTTCATGAAACTTGGTCAGAATGTTGGCTAGGTCACAAGGATGAACCCTATTAAAAATGGGAAAGTATCCATGCCAAATCATGGGAAAAGGGGCCTTAAGGATAATTTTTTTTCTTAAGCTCTAGAGACCACAAATATGGCCCAATCTTCATGAAACTTGGTCAGAATGTTGTTCAGGTCACAAGGATGAACCCTATTGAAAATGGGAAGTATCCATGATATATCACGAGAAAAGGGGACTTAATGATATTTTTCTTGTTTAACTTCTTGAAGTCACAAATAGGGCTCAATCCCCATGAAAATTGATCTGAATGTTTGTCAAGTCACAAGGATGAATCCTTTGAAATTAGAAAGGATCTGTGTCATATCACGGGAAAAGGGGTTTCACTGATTATTTTCTTGTTTACACTCTAGGAGTCACAATTTTGGCCCAAACTTCATGAAAGTTGGTTTTATGTAGAAATTGTCTCCTTTATGACATCTGCCTATTTAATTGATGTGATGTCTCAAGGGTCAAAGAGACTCAGGTGAGCAATCTAGGACCATCATGGTCCTCTTGTTAGAATACAGGAATTGCCACCATATTTCTGTTGGTTAAATGAATATTTTTCATTTAGGATATTGAAAACTTACACTTGGGGATGAATAGCGATTATGAAGGCAGTTACCCTCTTGTTAAGCTTGAATTGGCCAGAGGGATAGGTTTATCTGGAAGTGATGAGTCTTCAAAGTAAAGCATATTCATTTGTTAGGAAGGTGCAGTTTCCATATGTAACCATCAATGATTGATTTAAATTTTTGATTCCCACTCAAGAGATCTTCTCAAAACGCCACAATTTTCATTCCAATTGTTAATATTCAGTCCTGTCTTCAATTCAGGACTTTCAGGCCTTTGATTGTTATCCACGTTTACATTTTTATGCCCCTGCCATGAAATTGTGACGGGCATGTAGTTAGCTCTATCTGTCTGTGAGTGGGTACCTGTGTGTGGGTATGTGTGACCCATTAATATCGGGAGCATTACTTCTACATTTATTAAAGAATTTCAAAATAACTTGGCACAGTTATTCTGCTGGATGTGTACTAGTGCCATATGAAGGGTTTGGCTGGATTTACCCAAGGTCAAAGTCATGGCTGAAGGTCATATGGGTCATTGGGAAAAATCAAGTATTTGCAGGGGCATTCATGTCTGTGGCATTTCAAGTCTTTTATTTGTTGTTGCTATAGTAGCATAAGCCTATATTAGCAATAGCACAAACCCTCATCCCTCCACCCTAAGGACATTTGTTGTCAAAACAGTGTAAGTTAATATGATCGGTCACCCATAAAGGGACCAAATAGGTAGTGCATAAAGTGTCGACCCTAGTCAGACTTTGCATATTGCCCAACCTCCTTGGGATCACCACTCAGAAGATCTTGCTGATAATCTGAATCTAGAATGTTCAAATTCATTTTCTTATTGGAGAATGTCTGAAATCTGACCGCGGGTTAATCTCTACTGGAACTAATGTCTTTTTCAAATATGTGACCCATCACTCAAAAAAGGACCATCTGTGAACTCTGTAACATAATTACATGTATTTGAGATTGGTTCCAGTAGAGGCCAACAAGTAAAGGAATTTTGAAAATTATTTCACAGTAAGGTAGAAGAATAATTCTAGATTCATAAAATCCAAAGAATGCAAAAAGTTTTGACCCAGGTCAGCATGTGCAGACTGACAAGGATTGATACTTTTTGCACTACCCAGATGGTTCCTTTTCATATGACATATAGGAAGACAATAGAGATTTTTAGCTCGACTGTTTTCGGAGAAAACCCAAATTATTGTAATCACTTTGGGGTTGTTGGTTTTGTAGTAGGCAAAGGCGGTAAAAACTTTAACCTTGGTCATATCTCTGTTGTTGTTGAAGATGTATTCATGAAACTTGGCATGTGTTCACCATCATAAGAGCTATCCAGACTATCAAGGGGAATAACTCTGGAAGTATCATTGTACTTTCTGATTTTTAGCATTATCCAGCACCTGCAGCTGAGCCTTTCACCTGTACGTGGTGCTCTTGTCTTCAGTTGGTTCTCAAGTGCTTTCTTTTCTAACTTACACCACAAAAGACCTAAGTTTTTAATTTCATTTGAAAATTATAAGTTTCGTTTGATGTCACGGGGATTGAAAGATGTGACCATTGAGGTTTGAAGTCAATTGTTCTTCCGTCTGAATTATCAAATAGAGCTGGGACAAGTAGAAATTTTGTACCTGGATCCCCGAGATTATGCTACTCACAGGTACAAGTACCTAAAAATTACTGTCCATATATTAATTTTTTAAACTTAATACTATGGCAGATCCAAGATTTATATGACTCGCTTTCACATCTGCACCCTTATTATTCCAGTACTCAGTTATATCGCTGAAGGTCTCCAAGTGATCAAAGGGGAATAATTCTGTCAAAAAGTTTGGACCATAACCAAAATAGGACATCCACATCTCTGCTTGATACTCATCATATCTATAAACTTTGAAAATTGAATGAAATCCGTCTTATTCTTTACTGAGAAATTGAGCAGACATGATAAAACTACAGATTGACAGACAGACAGACAGTCCAACAAGCTGACTCCTATATGAGCCTGTGCAGATCCAACAATTTGAAATGTGTGTGATGTGCAAAGCAGACAGCAACCTACTGTAAATGTAACTTTAACTGATGATGTATAAGTACTTTGAGACCTTATCTAACTACTAAACACATAGTGAAGACTATGCTCAGACTATGTTGGAAATCTCAAACACATGCTCGTATACTATTGGGGGGGGGGGGGGGGGGTATGAAAACACTTAAGTAATATACCTTAGGTTTTTTATTATTATTAGGTTATTTTAAACCTAACATATTTTCCTCAGCTCTTGAAAAAATGAAGCGGCGATGTCAATTTTGGTAATTTTTTTTTTACAATCTTTAAAACCATCCTGCAGTTGCTAGTTGTTAATTGTACCCACACTAACATCGGAACATGAAAAGAAATCACCATGTTAACATGATGTTAATGTCCTAACGTTGCAGACAAATAAAACAAACACAAAATGTCAATTAGAAAATTGCATAGTTTTAATTAATAACAGGGACAGAAACATGCACAGAGTATTGTAAAAGTTGATCTAACACTCCTATAACACAATTAACAGCCTTCCATTTGTTCAGAATGGAATAACGTTTGCAAATGTTTTGAAATGATACCCCGCTTTGTATGGGAGTTCACATGCAAAGCAGGGTAACATTACTCAAACATTTCATAAAAAAGTGCAGTTATAATCTATGACATAAACAAAAACATGCACAGAGTATTGTAAAAATTTATCTAACAGCCTATAAAACCAACCTTACTAGCTGTCTGACAAAATGGACAATCATGACTGTTAAGAAAACAATAAACCTAACCCACACTAGATTTGGGATAGGACCAACTTAACCCTTATAACGCTGAACTTAAATTTTATTCTAAAAAAAAACGGCATTTTTTTTAACATTTCAAGCAGTCTGGCCCATATTTTACCACAATAATTAAAATGGGAGCAGGCAGTATGGGCTAAGATCAGACTGCACATAGACTGCACATGTGTGCAGGCTGATCTTATTCTTTGCTGCAAAAGCTTTGTATACTTTGAATATGCTGTGAACAGTTAAAAAAAATTCAATAATTGAAAATCAGAGTAATAAATCTTTGTCATGATGGTCAAAGTAGCAAGTGCAAAGTTTCCAAGCAATAGCTTTTGTAACTAGAAAGCCATGAATGGCTTGTGTCGCTCCACAGGCTTGAAATTCTTGGTTAGTTTTGACTAGATTTTTAGATATTTGGGTTCTACTGATGTTGAGAAATGACCTCCGCTCATAAAGGACATATTTTTCATCCAATCAAAATAATTTTTGGCTGCATGATAATGGGTCACCTAAAGATCATACCCAAAATGTTTGCTTGAAATCCATCAATTACACTCTGAGAAAATGATTTTAAAAGTTTCCACTATATAACATAATTGAGAAATGACCTCCGCCCATAAAATATATATTTTTCATCCGATCATTATAATATTTGGTAGACTGATAAAGGGTCACTCAGGAAATATTTTAGTGAAATTTGGTTGATATCCATCAATTACATTCTGAGAAAATGATTTTAAAAGTTTCCACAATATAACATATAGAGAAATGACCTCCGCCCATAAAATACATATTTTTCATCCGATCATAATAATTTTTGGTAGACTGATAAAGGGTCACTCAGGGAATATTGAAGTGAAATTTGGTTGATATCCATCAGTTACATTCTGAGAAAATGATTTTGAAAGTTTCTTCTATATAACATATAGAGAAATGACCTCCGCCCATAAAATACATATTTTTCATCTGATCACAATTATTTTTGGAAGACTGATAAAGGGTCACTCAAGGATCATTCAAATCAAATTTAGTTGATATCCATCACTTAGATTCTGAGCAAATGATTTTGAAAGTTTCCACTATATAACATATAGAGAAATGACCTCTGCCCATAAAATGCATGTTTTCCATCTGATCACAAAATTTTTTTGTAGACTGATAAAGGGTCACCCAAGGATCATTCATGTAAAATTTGATTGGTATCCATTTATTAGAATCTGAGAAAACTCACTTTTTACCATATTTGGAAATTAGCCACGCCCATAAAATCCATGTTTTTCATTGGATCAAAATTTCTTGAACAACTTTGAAAGAGGGTCACCCAAGGATCATTCCTGTGAAGTTTGGTTGAAATTCATCCAGTAGTTTCTGAGGAGAAGATTTTTAAAGAAAAAGTTTACGACCGGACGCACGGACGGACGCACGACGGACACAACGCCATGACAATAGCCCCAGTGGCTTTCAGCCAGTGGAGCTAAAAACAGAGATTTGTCACAGCTAAACACCAACACCTAGGTGACCAGGACCAGAATAGCCCCCCTTTTCTATGAATAGTTGAGCTGAAAAAGTGTAAATGAGATGTGTCATGGGCTTGAATTAACTGTAAAACAAAGAAATAACCCAATACATTTAACACATACGTAAAACAACTAAATTTAAAATAACTCATATAAATGAATATGTGGAGAAATAAAATATATAAACAAGAGCACAGCCAGCAGGTGCCAATGCTCGGCTGCAGTTGCTGGATAATGCAAAAAATTTTAAGTCAAAAAGTGGTATAACTCTTACAACAATGCTTTCAAAGTTATCCCTCTTAATAGTCCGGATAGCTCTATGGTAAACACACATACCAAGTTTTCTTAAGATATCTTAAATAACAAGAGAGATGTGACCACGGTTAAAGTTTGTCACACCACCACCTACAACGCCAACAACGCCAAGGTGATCTATAGTATTTTCAAAAATACCTGAGCAAACAAATGATATCAAATGTCCATGGATTTATACAGATGTGAGATATAAGGCACATTGTCTGATAGAATTTTGAATTTAGGCTGTTGTCCTGGAATATTAACCCTTCTCTTGCTGAATTTAAATTTGTTTTAAAAAACATCAATTTTGGGAACATTTCAACCAGTAGGGCTCAGGTATGTCTTGTGATAATTCCTATGTAGAAAGCAGGTAGTGAAGGCTGAGATCAGACAGCACAGACTGTGCAGTCTGATCTTAGTCTATACTGTCTGTAACGGTTTTGTGTTCAGCAGAAATATGTGAAAAACAGCATCGAAAGCCACAAGTGAAAATAAATAGCTTTTGTAGTCACAAAATGTAATATAAACGGATCTTACTCAAAAAAAGCAAACAATTATTCTATTTCTTTAATTATACAAGAGCATGGCTGGGCTGTTGCTTGCTGAATGGTGGATGAAAACCTAATTTGAAAAAAGGGCATAATTTGCAAAAAATACATCTGGAGTTATCTCTCTTGGTAGTAATTGTTGCTTTTTTGATGGTGAACATGTGTGCCAAGTTTGAAGTGATTGCCTTTGGTAAAACCAGAGATATCACAAAATGTCAAATTTGTGCAAGCCGACAGCAACACCAAGGCTACAGCAATACCTAGGGTTTTCTAGGAAAATAGCAAAGCTAAAATTTAGACAAAATATGAACATTTTAGGACAAATTCTCTCAAAGCGCCTCATTTTGTATGTGATTGCTATGAAATATTCATGAGGATGCCCCATATTGTACTCCTCTTAGACAGCATCACATACGGTGAAATGAACAAAAGCAGGGTATAAATTTCACTGGTTAGGCTGTGAAATTATCAATTGATAACCTTTTGATTGTTTTCTATAATCAACCAAAAAGCATTAAAGAAATACACCACTTTTCAATGACATAATCTTGTTAGCATTACCCTTTGTACAATGACTAGATAGCATGATATAACTTTCCTTGCATGGTAAATGCAGTAAGTACATGTATATTGAATATGCTCTTACAACCTTTTATAGCTTGGGATGTAAAAATGACTAGAATTACACACAGAAAATCTACAAGTAACAAAGACATCTATTTAAAGGCTCTGTTTTATGTATGCACAAGTTACTGCTTTAGTTGTGAGGTTTGGGTCACCCAGTGCCATTATTGTGTTCAACAAGAGTTCTGCAAATAGCCCTGTTTTCAGGATCACCAAACAGTGCAAACAGTTTGTCAATTATACCCTGCTTTGCATGCAAGTGCATCTGCAAAGCAGGGTATAATAGGCTAATTGTTTGCACTGTTTAGTCATCCTTAACAAAGAGCAAGTATTTACACTTGAGCTAGAAAGCACAAAATCATAGCTCTAGTTACCATAAACACACATGCCAAGTTTCAGTAAAATACCTTCAATTACAAAAGAGATATGACAAAGGTTTAAGTTTAAAAAGGTTGCTCTTTTAACAGAGAACATTTATTTCAACTGCATGCCTCTAGTAATAACCAGAATTATCACAATATGACAAAGTTTTGCATGACGACAATGCAGCTGCCAACGCCATAAGAAATACCTCGAGTATTCTCAAAAAAAACAACCCAGGTAAAATTTGAATATATTTCAAAGTTCATCACTATGATGATGATGATGATGATGATTTTTAAACGATGGTTTCTGATGGCCGATTTTATCCACCACTTCCTTTACATCATGAAATATGTCTTCAACGGACGTGTGGGGTCCCCAGGCCGTCAAAACTTGTCCATTCTCATCAACTAGGTATTTCCAGAAATTCCATTCAGGAGCCTGCCCTTGAGATTCTGAAAGAGATATGCAATTAGGGACCGTCTGAGTATTTTTAATCAAATATTTGGTGAAAAAAATGATTCAGCACTTATAAAAAGCTTTTTTATTCCTAACAGGCAAACAATGGGCTCATTGGCCCTAGATCGCACACCTGCATGTTTGTTTACAAATGCTGTAGAATGGCAAGCAACTATTTTTTACTTCATTTATCTCATTTTCAGAATAGTAAGTATTTCATGAACCAGGGGTGTATAATTCCCCTGCCCGACTTGTCTGACATTGACATTTTCTAACAAGGGCAATTTTCGAGGTCACTTGTCAATGGACAAGTAAATAGCAAGGCAAAACTTTGAATGATACAAAATATCCTGATGTTTATATCAAAGGGTAGAACATATTGCTGTTAATTAAGAAAATGCTAAATTCCAGCATTTTCTTAATTAGCAACAATGTTTTCTCAAAATGTATTTGTTCAATTTGATCCTGGACTAGTAGCAAATTATTTCTTACTTGTCCTGGGACACAGAGAGAAAATCCAATTTTCCACGCCCCTGCATGAATTGTTTCAAACTCCACAAAGATTTCATGTACACTAAAATTCTAAAGACCAAGAATTAGGAAATCCATAATTTTCTCACTTCACATTGGACAGTTTGATAGCAAAATTTTACTTGTCAGTTTTGATGATTAACAGACTTACATGTATGTTCTGTCTTTGAAACAAGAGGCCAAAGAGGGCCTGTATCGCTCCACTGGCTCTAATATCTTTAGACTTACATTAAATGAAGCTTTCTTTGAATGAAAACAACACTTTGAAATCTCTTTAGACCTATTTTATAATAATTAACAGGGTATGGCCCACATTTAACCAAAAGTCTCAAGTTTCATTGAAATGGGCCACTTGTTCATCAGGTGATGTATTTCAAGATTTTGGGCTCAAAATAAGCCACACCCTGTCATGCCAAAAGTTAAGGGCCAGTCAAAATTTCACCAACAGTTTTCAAAAGGGTCACAAAAGGGAATATTCTGGTTAAGTTTCATTGAAATCAGCCCGGTGATTCAGGAGGAGATGTCGTTCAAAGACTTTGGGCTCAAAATAAGCCCGACCCTGCCACGCCCATACTTATGGGCCAGTCAAAAATTTGTGAGCAATTTTTTGAAAGGGTCTCCTAAGGAATATTCTGGTAAAGTTTCATTGAAATCAGCCCAAGGGTTAGGGAGGAGAAGTTGTCCAAAGATTTCGGGCTCAAAATAAGCCCCACCCTAACATGCCCATATTTGAGGGCAATCCAAATTTCTTGAACAAATTTAAAAGAGGGTCACCAATTGAACATTCTGGTAAAGTTTTATTGAAATCGGCCTGATGGTTCAGGAGGAGATGTTGTTTAAAGATTTCGGGCTCAAAAAAGCCCCGCCCTACCACGCCCATATTTGGGGGCCAATCCAAATTTCTTCAAAAGAGGGTCACCAAAGACAAATTCTTGTAAAGTTTTATTCAAATCGGCCCGATGGTTCAGGAGGTGATGTTGTTTAAAGATTTCAGGCTCAAATTAAGCCCCGCCCTACCATGCCCATATTTGGGGGCCAATCAAAACTTCAGTAACAATCTTTAATAATGGTCACCTCAGTAACATTCTGGTAAAGTTTGGTTGAAATCAGCCAAGTGGTTCAGGAGGAGAAGTCATTCAAAGATTTCGGGCTCAAATTAAGCCCCGCCCTGCCACGCCCATATTTGGGGGCCAATCAAAGTTTCTTGAACAATTTAAGTAGAGGGTCACCCAAGGAACATCCATGCTAAGTTTCATTGAAATTGGCCCAATGGTTTGGGAGGAGAAGATTTTTAAAGATTTCAAAGTGAAAAAATGCCACGCCCTGCCACGCCCATATTTGGGGGTCAATCAAAATTTCTTTAACAATTTTAGAAGAGGGTCACCAAAGGAACATTTCTACCAAGTTTCATGAAACTCCGCCCATTGGTTTGGGAGGAGAAGATGTTTAAAGAAAAAGTTTACGCACACACAGATGCACGCATGTATGGACGGACGCATGCATGCCGGACACACCGCCATGACAATAGCTCGCTGTCCTACGGCCAGTGGAGCTAAAAAGCATTTGATTTGCACACTACTATGTGCAGGAGAAAAGCAGATGCAGTAAACATTGTGATTAAAGGAGAAAATGCTTTTTGAAAGCAATTTCTCCATTTTACTGGTGTTTATTATTCCTATTACCATTCATCTGGCTAAAAAGCCTCACTCAGACAAATCTGGCATAGGAATTGCATACCCCTGATATAATTAATTCCTCCCAAAATACCTGTTAAATATTTCCATGCATCTGAAGCATTTTCACCTAAAACATCAACCTTAGCAAACACTGGAAAGTTGGGATGATAATTCTCTAACACAAACTGCTGGATTTCTTCATTGCTCTGCAATACGAAAAATAGTAAAATAAATAAATAGATAAATAATGATAATTAAGATATGCCGATTTAAGTATTTTTTATTACTAAACCTGAATGGATGGATTGTAAAAAACAAATAATTTAGCACAGCTATTCACCTATATGTGTTAACATGTTTTTCAGTGTTTGAAACTAGAATTGTTACAGCAGTAGGTCAAAGGTAATGTTCACTTTTAAGGGTCAAATGCTTGGCAGGCTCTACATGATTTGTCCATGCACAACTTTTCTAGTTTCTACCCTTCAGTACTAAATGAAAAAAATTGAAATGATTATTCCTGAAAATCTGGTAAAATTCTGACCAGTAGTTCAAGAGTTCTAAGATAACTAAAGTACTAAAATTGCGTAAACTCTGGCCAGACTGCATGCGCAGGTTGACCATTGTAAAACTTGTCACCTTTCCCGGATTTTCTGAATATCTATAGAAAGATGATCCTTCCTACTTTTATCTCAAAACAAAAGGACAACCTATGGGTGAAATGCTCAGCATCAGGTGCTGGATGATGCAAAAAGCAAAAAAATGGGGCATAACTCTTACAAAAATGCTGAGTTATTGAACTTGATAGCCAGAATAATTCTCTTGATGGTAAACACAGTCATGACAAGTTTCATGAAGATATCTTCAATAACAACATAGATATGACAAAGGTTAACCCTTTGCTGTTTAATCCCTGCTTTTTAAGGTGTCTTTGATTTCATGATTGAGAAAACATTGTGAAAAAAGAAGAAATTGCTTCTGTCAAGCAATTTCTTCTTTTTCAACACTATTTTCTACCCTACAGAATGGTTATTTTTCAAGTTAAATCCATTCTAAATTTTTGTCTGCAAAACCTTTGAATTTGGACAGGTCCAAAATTTCTTAAAACAGGAAAGGCTAAAGTTTGTAACAAAACCAACACAAAATGCCAACAAAATCAACAATACAAATGCGAATGATTTCAAGGTATCACAATACCTTAGGTTTTCTCAGAAAGCAGTTGAGCTGAAAAAAATCTAGGGTATTACTCTGTTGATCCAACTTCTTTCACAAATGATATATAATGCAAAGTTCTTAAATTACTTCTAATGGAGAGCAAAGAGGTCTATGATACAACATTCTTCCACCCCATATACACCAATATTATAATATTGGTCAACAGAATGGTGAGGGGGTTAAATAAATGGATCATTTTGGTACAGTGTGATTATTTTTTGTATCATATCTCCATGAAACAAAAAAATATGTATACATGTATTCTGTTCATTACTGAAATGAAAAGCTTAAAATCAAGGAAAAAATACCAACCCCTGGTTCTTGTTGACCAAATTGGTTACAGGGAAAGGCTAGGATTTCAAACTTTCCTGAGACGGATAAAATATTCCTGAGACGAATCAATGATCGGTAATGTCCATCTGTAAATCCACACTCTGAGGCAACATTCACAACGAGGCTGACCTGGAAAGAAATAAACACAAAATTCAACAGCCCTGCATTCAGGACAACTAAACTGTGCTAACTGTTTGCAACTTGTACCCTGCTTTGCCAGTTTAAGGCAGGGTTTAATTTGCAAACAGTTTGCAACATTTTGTCATCCTGAACACAGGGCTGGTGCATCTCCTACAGTTGCCTATGACATTGAGTGCTTGATAGAGGATGAATAAAGTAAGTCAAAAGAGGAGCACAGGGTTGTGGAATTCCCATGCCCAACTTGTCCAACATGGGCTTTTCAGCTGCCGAAAAGTACATTTTTCAAGGCCACTTGGAGTGGTACTATAAAGATCTAAGAGATTAATTAGTATAATGTTTTGTATCAAAGCCTGGAAAACATTGGTTTTAATGAAGAAAATGCTGTTATCCAAAACATTAAGGGTTGATCTTTTGACAGTGAACCTATAAATGTTTTTAAGTTTTCAGTTATATTAATACAGTTTGGCTGTTGGTTTTCTTAAAAATTCAGGCCCACAAATCAGAAAACTTCATGTCTCAGTCTATTGTACAGTAGTACAGTAGTATGGTAGATATGCCTAAAGCCGTGGGTTGTCTTTTATCCGTGGCTATAGAAAAGGGTATTGAACGAAGATAGAAAACATTAAATTCTTTCACAGATTATTCCGAGAAAGTATTGTTCATATGTTTTGATCAAATCTGCTTTGAAAAATGGATTTGGTCCATCAAAATTCAACATAATCGATCTTTTATCTAAAATTTTCGGAATTTCTGAATTTAGAAATGGTAGTCTTTTAAAATGAACAGATTCGAGCATCTATTTACATTTTTTTAAGTCCAAGTTTAAGGAAATGATTAAAGACATATTATGCATGTGTAGCATCCAATTTCTTCGGGTGTCATCCAAGCATTGTTCTTAATTTGACCTACTTTTTTGACCTGCCACGGATAAAGGAAAACCGAGTTTTCCATTTGTTATGAATAGTTCCTTATCAAATTATTCAATTATTCCTAAATCAAGGAAGTCACACATAAGAAGACTGTGTCAACACAAACACAAAATGAGCAAGTTATTTTCTAGCTCCAAACTTCTTTGTTTTGATGACGTCATCATAGTTGGCTAGAGCTATTTTTAGAAATACCCACGGAATTAGGCAAATATGGCATAGTTGTTTCATCAGAAGGGGGGAGGGGGAGGGGGGGGGGGGGTAAACTTTTGCAGCTTAGTCCATTGATGTGGGGATTTGACAAATTTGATGTTCAGTATAATGAAACTCTTGGTTATTGAATCAACAAATGTGCTTAATATTATGAAATTACTGAACCAAATTGACCGGTGGGACACCTTCTCTGATGCTTCGTTCAGGACTTCTGAAACTTACCTTTCCCCGGTATTTGTCCAAACTGACGTCATTCCCATCACTATCTTGTACTGTAAAACTGTAGAAATCTTTGTTATTTAAACCATTACTATCGGTCTCTGAAGCTGCACATTGGATAAGGCAAATACAAGTGAAAAGTATGAGTCGAAAGACATTCTTTGATGCCATATTGTTTACGTTGTTGAGGCTTCACACCAGTCAGGTTGTGCGACATGCTGGCACTACCTTAGAGAAGTAATAAACTGAGGTAAAAAAAATTATGTTTATCTTCGAAATTCAATTTCCAAATGTAACATATTTTGTGTCTGATTAAGGGAAGTAATCTATTGTAAGAAAAATTGTTGCAGCACTGTACTGACACCTTATTAGTAAGTGAGCCTAAATAACAAAAAGATGCAATAATCGTAAATGATTTAAAGGATAGACTGGTACTGCCGACACCTTAAGGCTATCGAACACCATTTGAAACCTTTACTGGAATAAGCAAAAAATAACGAAAACATATTACCTCCCTATTTTAGAAGTTTATTCCTTTCGTATTTTTTTTTTATATTAAAGGTGCGTGTCTTTTTGGTATTCTAAATTGATTGTTATTTTGATTTGGAATCATATTGCAATGAACTGGAAATTATTTTACACTGAAGTTAAAATCATTTGGTTATAAAATTGTAACCCCTCTTGAGAATGTGTAATATAGAATCGCGGGCAATTTTTCCTTTCCTACGATACTTTAACTCGTTCCGACAGGGTCGATGGAATAAAACTTGGTAGTTAACAATGCCACAGAAGCTTTAATGACGGTGAACGTTTCTTTCATTGCGTACGTTATGAAAAATCGGGAAATTTTGTTGGAAAGTGAGAAAAATTGTTGCAAGCAAGTTTTCCTTTTCTGATAATGTTATAACCCGACCTTTTTTCTGCCATTGCATTACCTTTCAACTGTCTTTTGCCATTTGAATAATTTTTCTATAAGATTCCACAAATGACAATTAGATATTTAGTATGCCATGGACGCTTTGAGATTTGTTGCCTGAAATGCATCATCTAATGACTGATATGCATAATGATTGGGGTGATTGTGAATATATATTTTTTTCTTGCGTATGCATTTTCCTTTTGTGAAAGTAAAGAAGAAGGGGACCCTTTCTCCTCAGTATTTATTACAGGAGTTGAAATCGAAAATTTGTTTTGTCTTATAATAAAAGAAGGAACACAAAGGAACGAGTCTTCATCTAACCCGCTCATCTCCCTAAATTGCTTTCTTCGTGCCTGGATTATCAGTAATTGAAACTTGAATAGCAGTTACATGATTATCAACGAGGTACATGTTTTGTATAACAGAAAATGTTATTAAACTCCTGTCTTATGGATATTTATTACCAGTATACGAAAATAGGTGAACGCCTGAGTTTGGAGGGTTGGTGGTTTAATGGAAAACAAAGTGGCCAAAAATGCTTGGATACATCTACTTTATTTTACCTTTTCTAAATCTTTCAATGTTAAAATAATTTCTATCATATTCTTTCAACTATATTCAGTGTAGGTGTATGTTTTTTGTTGATTTTAAAATAAAGTCTAGATTTTGCCAAAGAAAAAAAAGAGTATTTTTTCGATAACGTTTTTTTCCTGCCTTTTCGTCTTGTAAATGTTACTTATCCAATATGCCTTGTATTCAATGAATCATGTTTACAAACTCAATGACATTGAAGGTCACCATTCAGCTTCTAATCGTCCGTTGCTTGGCATTTTTGCAATAAAAAAATGTTGTTGTTTTTATTAAAGATCACTATTTTTCTCCGAAAAATGCTTGGAAAGATATTCTGATTTTTTGTCAAATTATCGTAAAGGTGCACTCTTCGAAATATATTTTTTTTGATAAAGATTAGAATTACTGCCAAATAGTGTCGGGGTACCTTAAAAAAATAAAACAAACAAAAAACTGTTGTATGGTTGGCAGTGGCATAGTCTTAAAGATAGTGAGCGCGACATTTAATTTTTTGCCATTACCCAACAAGAGAAATTTTCTGTCTTACATAGATCGTCTGGCTTTCCATTCATTTCTAACACCTGTCGCATTTTTGCGTGAATCCGGTCCCAGATCTTATGTATTTCTTAAACGGTATGTCTGAGAGCATGACATCTTTTCATTTACCAAGATGATCCGTTTGCGAACTGGGTTAAATTGAAAATGAATAAATAAATGAATAAAATGAAGCCTAATCTGATTTAATTTTACTAAAAATATTGCAGAACTAACCGGAAACAAAATATTGATCGCTCATGATCGTTATGATTCCGATCTTAAGTTTTACTTATACTGCTATCTTGTTCGATTTAAGACATTTCTGTGAAGGGGATCGAGTCTCGATATGAGTTAGTTTTTTTTAACATCTTAAGCGTTTGGAACATACCAGGTTGTATTCTCCTGTACTAATGGCTAAGTAGTCCAAGCTTTCTTATTATTCCTGTTTATGTTGAGTGTGTTAGAGCAGGAACTACATTTTTCGATCGTCTTTGGTTGTTATGAGATGATTAGAAGGTAGAACATTATTTCAAATTGGACATTGCATTGTATTTGTAAAGATTAAAGAAGATTTATTTGTCCATATATGTTAATTTGCGTTTTATTATCTCTATACATGTACCGGTGTTTCCCAACTTTTTTTCTTTCTTAAAATCAATTCGAGCCATTCGTTGATCTCTTCTCATCGTTCACTTGCTTTATTTTAACTTGAACATTCTGCTTATTCGTTGTAGAATTTTAATTTGTGTTTTTAGTTCCATGGCATATGGATGTTTAATTTTTTTCAAAACATGTATTTGCATTTTTCGGAATTCAAATCTTTTTTGTTATTCTTTTGACCATTTACAGTATTGTTTGTAGTTTGTATAAATCGCTTGTTTTCTCCCTCTTTTTTTATCACTCTGTACGTTTTGATGTCGTATGCAAATAGCAAGCATGCAGTATGCAAACTACTTCCGGAAGTTCGTCAATGAATATTAGAAACAAGAGTGCCATCGTCACAAAATACGCCGCCACTTTGCTGCTGTTTCACGAAAATAATTGTAGACACTACTTATTTTGACAAAACCAAATTCAAAATGACCAAGTTTCATTTAAATCAAGACAAAAAGTTAGGAGGAGTTGCCTTCACAAGGCTGCAATTTCAATAAGCCCCAGACACTAAGTTTTAAGGGGGCATAATTCAGGGAAATAAATGAGCTATAAAATCCTTGATCCATGTACATCTACAAGTTATGGTGATGACATTGACCAAGTTTCATTTAAATAAAGACAAAAAGTAAGGAGGAGTTGTGTTCAAAAGGCTGCAATTTCAATAAGCCCTAGATACTAAGTTTTAAGGGGGCATAATTTAGGGTAAAATTAATGAATCGTAAAATTCTTACTTCATGCTCATCTACCAATTTCGGTTATAACATCCACCAAGTTTCATTTAGACCGAGCCAGAAACTTAGGAAGAGTTGCATTCACAAGGCTGCAATTTCAATAAGCCCCAGAGACTAAATTTTAAGGGGGCATAACTGAGGCAATGAGCCCCAGAGACTAAGTTTTTAAGGGGCATAACTCAGGCAAAAATCAACGAACCATAAAATCCTTCCTTCATGCACATCTACCAATTGAGGTGATAACATTGAACAAGTTTCAAGAAGATCCAGCCAGAAACTTAGGAGGGGTTGCGTTGATAAGAAAAGTGGACCCAGAGACTAAGTTTTTAAGGGGCATAACTCAGGCAAAAATCAATGAACCATAAAATCCTTCCTTCGCGCACATCTACCAATTGAGGTGATAACATTGAACAAGTTTCAAGAAGATCCAACCAGAAACTTAGGAGGAGTTGCGTTGACAAGAAAAGTGGACCCAGAGGCTAAGTTTTTAAGGGTCATAACTCAGGCAAAAATCAACGAACCATAAAATCCTTCCTTCATGCACATCTATCAATTGAGGTGATAACATTGACCAAGTTTCAAGAAGATCCAGCCAGAAACTTAGGAGGAGTTGCGTTGACAAGAAGGGTGGACCCAGAGACTAAGTTTTTAAGGGGCATAACTCAGGCAAAATCAACGAACCATAAAATCCTTCCTTCATGCACATCTACCAATTGAGGTGATAACATTGACCAAGTTTCAAGAAGATCCAGCCAGAAACTTAGGAGGAGTTGCGTTGACAAGAAAAGTGGACGGACGTACGGACGGATGGACGGATGGACGGACGGACGGACGGACGGAAAAGATGACGCCAATATACGTCCTTCTCCGGCGGCGTATAAAAAGTATTGGACATTGGAAAGTCCGCTTATCACATTTACTTGGCCAGAAATTAATCTGTTGATGGCGACTCTGGGTCATGCTTGTTTAGAAATCTTCAATACATTTCATGACTTTCTGAAATACCACAATAAGTGATAAAGTGCAGTATTTCCCATTAAGGAAGTCGTAATTAAAAAAATATTGCTTATCCCATAATTTGTATGTACACGCTAATTAAGTTTCAGAATTCATACCTTCATAAAATCAATTTTTACTCTCTTTATTTCTTAATTGATATTTAATTGAGTAAACAATAAAAGCTATATTTTTACGAGTGGCGGAGCGGAGTGGGAGGTCCCGGGTTTGATCCCCAATGGCAGCACACATCCTTTCCGACTATTTATCTCTCATCATTGGGTTGATGAACGTATCCTATGTGGGATAGCAGCTGTAGGCTAGAAAGGGATTTTATGGTAGAACTAGCGAGATCAATATCAGGAATCCATTGTTAAGTGCTCCAGCTTCCGCGTTTTAACTAAAATATTGTTGAAAGCGGCGTTAAACCCCATTCGAACAAACAAGTCTGTAAATTGAGACGTAAAAGTGGCAATCCATTGCTAAATATTATATTTCTTAAATGCTAACAGATTCAAGTCTTGGCTATACTGCTTGTCACACCATGTTCATTTACAAGACATTTAGAGTCAATGCCTAGTTTCATAGATCACATACGTAACGTGTATGTGGGATGAGCCCCAAAATGAACTGAACAGCCATATTTTTGTTGCAATTATTGCGTAAAACTTTCATTTAGTATAAACATAAAGTATTTGAAAAATAGATGCTTAAAAAGGAAAGAATGAAGACACTATCAATGGGAAAGTTTCGCAAAAGGTTTTATGGGCCTTGACTGAGTCCTTTATGAGCAATCTTTTAAGTAAGGGACTCATATGGGGCCCATATGATATTTTCCCCACAGTCTACCCATATGAATCCCACATACACGAGGAAAATAGTCACGTGGGCCCTTTGCGGGTCATACACGGGCAATTTCTAAAAGCGAGACATGTCACCATTTTGCCCAGATTCTGCCCATATGGGTCCCAAAATTTCATGCCGCTGGGTATTTTCACATATCATTTGAGAACTGTAAAAAATCATCCTTGTTTGAGAAAGACATAAAGAGCTGACAAACTTAACTAAAAAAATCTAGATGTCCAAAAAATACGCACATTTGATCATATTTATCAACAAACTATCACGAATCTTCTGTCAAAGACAATGCTAGTATTTATATACAAAACAGTTTACGGTAACTGAAAATTATAAAAATGCATTTAAATAATGCTTAAAATAAATTGTTACACAAGAAATATGATAGCAATCTCAATAAAAAATAATCGAATCTTGTTTCATATAATACATGGTTTGTTTCCTCTGTGTTTTTATCATTCTTTAAGAAACGTGATTTTTTTGGCAGTTTTGACCAAAAGGGAATTCTGTTTACGTAAGTATTTTGGCCATTACGGGTCTTTTAAGCCAAATAACTTACCGTTTTGATTCTGGGTCGTTTTGATTACGGTCGTATAGACTAACACTGAGAATGACAGACGTTTCACTATTTAGACGTTTCCTATCCAGACGTTTCCTACCAAGACGTTTCACTCCTTTTTGGTAGTGAAACGTCTTGTATTATTTAGAGTTTTAAATACATAAAGATGTTTATATTTTTAGATTTATTCTGCACTTCTAGTGTGTTTTATGAGCAATCAAGATTTGGTCTCCACAAATCAAGGAATAGAAATCTTCATTTGCATGTGTTCAGTACCACAGGTATAGGCGTCATGTATGTGTATCATACAAATACATATACACAATTAGAAAAAAGTGTGAAACAGTTTCAATCAATTCACGCTAATCTTTATTTGTTAGGTGTATTTGCTTTATGGGAAAAAATGAAAAAGAAGTTAATGGGTGAGTGTATGCAACATACATGTCCTATTCTTTTGTTACCATATATCTATAAAACAAGACCCAAAAGATAGTAATTAGCAAAACAACATTGAAGACACAGTTTTGAATTAATTGTATTGTGTTATTTATCATAGTAAGAGCATGGCTTACTTTTCCAAAAGATGATTGATTGATTGAATGTAGTTCAATGCCGCTTTCAATATTTTTTAGTTATATCCCGGCGGCTGGAGCACCTAACAATGGATTACTTGTATTTTTCTCACCAGTAAAACCATCACATCCTTTCATAGCCTCCAGCTACTATCTCACATAGCCCAACTCAAAATAAGAAGAGACTTCAGTCTTATTTGATTAACTCGATTTTAACATTATCAAATTATATAGAATAATAATTTTGTCCATCCGTTCAATTTTCAAATTCTTGTTCTTAATATGGAAGAAAATATTTTGAGAAAGGGAGACCTTGTAAGAAGGATTTTTTTTTTATTTTCCCAAAATGTTTCAAACTTCATTCCATTCTTCATTATTACTAAATGTTAACAATTTGCCATATTATTTAAACTCTCTTCTGATGGTGGTCCCTAAACTATTCACGGGGTTTTGTATGATATTATGGTTCATGTTGGTATAGTGGGATTTTTTTTACCCGAACCTAACCTCGCTCATTTAAATGAATTAAAATCCGACGAATTCTACTCTTTATTGATCGTGCTGTGTTCGTCTTAATCTTTAGGTCCTGTGTAAACTATTTACTTATACAAAGTGTTTAAGTGTAATTTCAAATAACAGTTGCCGTGATATCTCAATGGGCTAGAACGCCAGCATAATAGTCTTATAAACATCTTCGATTTTTTTGCGCGAGTTCGAGACTCGATAAGAACATTCTTTATCTTTTTGTTGTTTTTTTATTTTATAATGTTTTTGCTTTTCTTGAGTTTGTGTGCGTATCTGTATTTTCTTGAACTAATTAATTCATTAATTTCATTTTTTTCATTTATCATTTTAATCTAGCTATTATTTGTTTTTGTTTAGTTAATTTATCGTTTAAGTTGGTATTTATAAATACCTGTTTAACGACAATTTGCCTCATGTTCATAAATTCAAACTTATGTTGTTTTTTTATTCTTGTATTAGAAAAAGATCATGTTAACATTTTTCTGGCCCCAAAGTCTGTCTATCGCCTTTGGGGTAAATCATGTTTGGATCTATTTGCTTATTCATCACATTATCATTTCTTCTGCAATCCACGGGTTTAATACCCGAGGGCGACAGTCCTTCTTTCCGACTATCTGTTCTCCCACTTATGAGTCGATACTCTTAGACGTATGAGGGATAGCAGCTGATGACTAAGAAAGGGTATATTGTCAGTAGCGGTGAGAGAAATAACAGGAATTCGCTATCGGGTGCTCCCGACACCGCTAATTGAAAATTTGTTAAGAGCGGCTTATAACCCCATTCAAACAAAACAAACACACTTGAGAAGTAGTGAAAGTGTTTTTCTCTAAAACAAAATGAAGTTTGCAATAAATTCAAAAAGGTATATAAATATAATATCAACGGCATATTATCAAATAAATCTAATTTTGACCTTTTTTCCGTCATCTAAAAACACCGCATATTACATCTGATTTATGTATCAAATCATAAATGATACGAAATTGATAATCCTGTGGTACGATAAGGTAATTCTATGGTACGAAACGACTTTTTTTATGGTACGAAATGACATTTTTGGTGGTACGAAACGTCTTCGCCTCTGGTACGAAACGTTAGACTGGTCCTACTATCGACTAACGAAACGTCTGCAACGAGAAAGTTGTGGTACGAAACGTCCATAATTCCTCATCAAATCTAGAGAAAGGAATTAAAAGTATCGTGGTTCGGTCACATTGAACCATATTCAGACAATTGCTTCTTTTGTTGCATCTTTTCGTTCCATAGGCACTAAAATAGGTCTTTAAGGGAGATAACATTTAGGGGAAATAAATCTAATGTTTATCATTTATTATCCAATCAGCTTCGAGTTTTCGAATTTGATAACCAATCACCAAACAGATTATTTCAAATATTATGCTCTACGAGTTACAACATGAAAGAATTGGTAAATAAATTAAAAATTGTAAATTATTTGAATATTTGTCATTGATTGCGAAAAAGAATATATGTAGCATTATATCAGCTAGCCGATCCGACTGTAAGATTGTCTCCAGTGTGAAAGTTGCTGCAGGCATTTCTGATCATGACATTGTCACAGCAACAATCAGTGCCAGGCCTTCCATTCTCAGACAAAAACCAAGAACCTGTCACTTATACAAAAAAGCAGATTGGACAGGCTTTAAAGTCTTCGTTAGGGCCCACGCTGAGGAGATCATTCCAGGTCTTAATTTACTCTCTGTGGAGGATATTTGGTCCAAACTGAAAAATATCCTAGAAACTGGGATTGAAAAATTTGTTCCCACCAAGAAAATTAGCTCCAGGAAGTCCCTGCCCTGGGTTACCAGAGAAATCCAGAAATTAATTGGTAAACGTGACCGCTTCTATAAAAAAGCTAAAGCTAACAAAAACAACCATGAAGCCTGGGAAAAATTCAAACACCTAAAGTCACAAATTAAATAAAAAATTAAGATCTCCTATAATGCATACCTTGAAAAGATCTTGGATATTTCAGATCAAAAGGATACAGATGACAAAACCAAATTCTCCTCTAAACAACTGTACACATTGCTGAAAAACTCAAAACAAGATTCCCAAAATGTTTCTCCTCTAAAAGACCAAGTATCTGGAAATCTCAAGTCAGATAATGTAGCCAAAGCTAATATCCTTAACAGACAGTTCCAGTCAGTTTTTTCTGGAATTTCCCCTTTATCCCTAGGCCAGTCATGCATACAGAAACTGAGACAAATAAACCCCCTCCACCACTGTATGTACCCACAAATGAATGAGATATCAGTTGACCAAGGTGGTGTATTAAAGCTCTTAGCCAACCTGAAGACAGGAAAAGCTGCAGGCCCCGACCAGATCAGACCAGTGGTGCTGAAGGAGCTGAGACAAGAACTGGTAGAAATAATTACTATTCTTTTTCAGAGGTCCCTCTCTACCGGCACCATTCCATATGACTGGACCAGAGCAAATGTATGCCCAATCTACAAGAAAGGAGACACTATAGTGATCCAGCAAACTACCGGCCCATCTCCCTTACATGCATCCTCTGCAAAACCCTGGAGCACATTGTAGCCTCTAACCTCTCTGCACATCTCTCCTCTCACAACATTCTTTATGAACTACAGCATGGATTTCGGGAGAGACGCTCATGTGAGACACAACTTATTGAACTCACCGAGTGTCTCTTCAGAAACATCTCTGCTGGTAAGCAAACTGACCTGATACTCTTGGATTTCAGTAAGGCTTTTGATAAGGTCAACCATCAAAAGCTGCTCTATATTCTCCAAGAGTATGGCGTATCTCCACAGGTTATATCATGGAGTCGCTCTTTTCTGATTGGTAGAAGTCAAACAGTTGATGGAGACAAGTCGGATGAAGTACCAGTTACCTCAGGCGTGCCCCAAGGGTCAGTCCTGGGCCCACTATTCTTCCTTATTTATATAAACCAACTACCTCAATCTGTCTCTAAATCTCAAGTTCGCCTCTTTGCAGATGACACTGCTATCTATCTTACAATCAACTCTCCTTCTGACCCTGAAGCTCTTCAAAGAGATCTGGATGCACTGCAGGTATGGGAACAAGCCTGGGACATGGAGTTTAATCCTTCCAAATGCCAAGTGTTGCATGTCACAAGAAGCAAAAACCCAATCATGCACAAGTATTATCTCCATGACCAGGCCCTAGAAACTGTTCCTCATGCAAGATACCTGGGCATTGATCTATCTTCTGATCTGAACTTCTCGGCCCACATCACAAGAATTACTGCAGAGCTCTGCAAATAGGTCTCTTTGCTTTCTAAAACGAAATATCACCACTAAGATGGAGAGAGTCAGAGAATTGGCATACATGTCACTGATCAGGCCACAGCTGGAATATGCTTCCACTGTGTGGAGCCCCCACACCAAATCCAATATTAAAAAGGTGGAACAGGTCCAAAGAAGAGCCATCAGGTGGGCCAAGCATGATTATTCCCCTCTTTCGAGTGTTACAGCCATGCAGGATGATCTGGGGTGGAGGTCTCTTGAGCATCGCAGGATTGACGCCAGACTTATCATGTTTTATCGTATATATCACAACATTGTTGCAATTAAACTTCCGTTGTATATCCATGCACCAACCAGATTAACTAGACATATGCACCCTCTCTCTCTACGACAAATCCAGGTTAACTCTGATTACATCAAATATTCATTCTACCCTCACTCTTTTAGCCTTTGGAACCAGTTACCCTGTCATATCGCCACACTCTCTGAGTTAGATCAGTTTAAGAGAGCTGTGGCAGGTATTCAATATTAGTCTGGAGGTGATTGTTTTTAACTAGATCTTTTACTCCACTCTCACTTACTAACATTTTAAACCAATACTTTACTTTTATCTACTTTCACTTATCTGACATGTCAGATCTTTACTTTTATTTCTTTCACTTTACTAACAGTCCAACGTGCACATTTTTCCTGTCTGTAACACTCGAGAGAGGGGTGGACAGTATCCAGAGATAGATAGATGGAAAATATGTGACAGAATTTCGCAGAAATCTTAGGTCAATTCGTCCCCATCTTGCGTCGTAACCTTATTAATTAAGGTCAGAAATATTTGTTGTTGTCTGAATTAATTATATGAAAGATTATCTGTAAGCCTTAATTTGCAATTAACGAATCTAGTGAATAATCAGTATTGATTGCCTTAGATTATCAATCAGAAGTTAAAAAACGAACCCTATATAACCGTGTTTGAGGCCTTTTTATTTGATTGTCATGGGAAAATTCTGAAAGCTGGTAACTAGCCAATAGCGGATCATGACCAATAGCGGATCACTTTGATTTTCCATTACTTTCACTTGCAAATGCCAAAGATGAAACTAATATTCTATCCCAAGACACTGTCCATCTCTTTGTAGCATAACAAAATTTTGACAGTTCACATTGTTATTGTAGTGCTTCAGACCGACGAAACGATAGTCAAGTGTCTTCTATCGGCTGAAAGATTAAGTCATAGGAATTTCAAAGAAAAGAATTCGTCTGTAAAATTGAAGGCGAGTAAATGAGTACGACTTCAAATAAGTGGATGAAATCACGAAAAGGGGGCATAAATTGTTGGTTCTCTATGCTTTAGCACGGTTTTATCCACCTTTTTGTGTACAATAAAAAGAAACAATCCCCAACCCTTACTCGCCATAATTAGCGGATCAGCTGTGCGCATCATATAGGGAACTTCGGTATGACGTCATAGCCCACTAGCCAATAAAAATGGTTGGCGTTGAATCGCCCTGCTCTATTTAATTTATGTAAATATTGTCCAATCTTAACCACTTTTTTCGCTTAACTTGAAGAAAAGGGTATCAAACCAATACATATTTGAAAAGTCAGACATTCGAACTTTTCAGAAAACATGTTTGTAATGAAAATGACACAAATTTAGAATTAATATCCATTCTTTGAAAACACCACTATCAAAAAGGAATAACATCGATTTGGTTGATTTTCTGCTAACATTAATCATTTTTTACCGCTGATTTATCTTGATTTTATTAAATCCAGATTTAATGTTTTCTTTAAAATCTTATTATTATTATAAGAAAAATAGGTTTATGTTTTGATTGTTTATGCGAACAAAATCGTTCGGTAAATCGGCATTTATTGTCTTTCCCAATCGCTCAAAATATAACCATTTTAAATATATCCAAACAATATCTATAACACTATGCCAAAAATATCGGTATGTTACAATTTTCCTTAGATGCCTAATGGCATTCCCTAATTAGGGAATATTGATTCTTGAATGACAAGTGGTGTCATTATCGACTATTTGTTTGACAAACCCTTTCACCCTGTTGAAAAACATTGAAAAGGTATTCGATTTGCGCTAATTGAACTGTTTGAATACAAAGTGTTCAAACTTAAGATTTTTTATGATGATAAGAAAGTTCCATGACCGACGGATATATGGATTCAAAGTCGGCTTGTAAGACGGACGGACGGACGGACAGACAGATGGATGGATGGATGGATGGATGGATGGATGGATGGATGGATGGATGGATGGATGGATGGATGGATGGATGGATGGATGGATGGATGGATGGATGGATGGATGGATGGATGGATGGATGGATGGATGGATGGATGGATGGATGGATGGAAGGAACCAACGAACGAACGATTGCACGCACAAACGGAAAAACGAATGTCATTTATTTATAGAAAGTTAGAAAATGAATTTGATTTTATCATATCGATAACATTTGTAAAATTTGCCGTGGTGGATACAGGATTTCTTTAAAGAGGTTTCGAACTTAAAATATAGATGGTGTCTTTTCCTATAAGTGCCCAATTTAAGTTGAAGTTCTCTATGAGAATTGAATGACACCCCCGTTCACTCCTCACTGCAAAGCCGCTCTGGATCCGTCAATAATTTGATTGGTTAGAAGTCTACATTTCTGCTAATTCTTACAAAATAGTATGTGTTTGAGTGACTGCGATAAGTCTATAAATTCAACGAGATGGGCCTTAGAAGGTTTGTAATTAGTCGAAAATTACAATTCTTTAGTTGCATTGTTTTGAAGCATGTGAATTAATTTGACTTTTTGTATGACAGCATGTTATTTCTATGTCTGATTAAGCATAATATTTGATGTGTCAACCAAGATTCACACATTGTACTTAAGTCTACTTGTGTCAAACTGAAAGCAACCAATCAGTGGCATATGACATGGCATATCGATTGGTTCATGACCACGGTCAGATCAAAGAAAATTAGGAACGTGATATAAAACGTTGCGTAAGAAATGGCGATCTTTATGACCCATGCACGTGTGTGTGATTAGCGGCTACCGTTTTATGACATTCACGACAATATTGATTGGCGCATCCGGTTATGGTCAGATCAAAGAGATACGCCGATCGTTTGGTTAAGAATGGCAAAATGTATGATACATGTTTGTGTGATAAGCCCCGATGTTTTTTTCATGTCCCATAATGAAATTTCTCCGTTAGGGGTTTTTATACCTAACAGTATGTGTTCGAAAAGCCGTTTCATCCGAATATCATGGCTTGGATTTGCAACATTCGCTTATTATCTAACATGACCTTAATTTCTGAACACGTGTGTGTGTTTCCTTCTTTATCAATTTGGATGTGATATTTAGACAGCTTTTGACGATTCTCAATATTTCTAGGTAAAAATAATTGGATTTATGTTGTTAAGACCATTTAGGATAAATACAAAACTTAAATCTATGTTTGGATGATCTAAGGCGGGATAAATATAGTAACTTGGATAAAGTTAAATCAACATTAAATTTCAATGTAACGCGGAAAAGGTAGGATATGACATATTCCGTTGCTGAGTGGCCAAAATACCGTAAGTACAGCTTTATTCGTGTCCTTTTTCCGATATTTTGGTTTCTCAACTACGATTCATTTGGATTCATATGCCTCTCCGGGTGGGAATATTTCGACACAAAGTATTCGTTTCAAAGACTTTGTCACATGATGACAACTGCATAACCAAAAGAAGGGGTGATTTATCTATATTTTGACACATTTTTCACTTGGAATAAATCATTGCAAATGTATAATCCTACAACTTGAAAATTGGATTTTTTGCTCTTTGTGTATGTAAAAATGGTTGGCAACGCCAACCACTCATATTCTGATGACGTCATCAATACCTGTGCTGAAGTCCCCTATGGGGGTCTCAAATTAAGCAAACCAAATATTTTATAAAGATAACCGCAACGAATCTAGATACTTATGCATTTTGATTTAATATATTGAAGTTCTTAAAGAAAAAAAAAAATGGCAAGAAATTTTATCGATCCCAATTCTTATCTGGTTTTGATTAATTCTGAAAACATTGTATTAAATTGAGAAATGACCTATATTTAGATCATTTATCTGTTAGGCGATGTCGTTGTTTGACAGCAGTAGCTGATGAAATTTCCTAGAACTTTTGCAAATCTGGCTGTTGTTTTATGCCAGTACATTGAAAGATTGGGATAATATTGCTTGACCATTTTCCGTCTGTCTGTCTGCAACACTTAACAAAAAATCCCCAACATTGCCAATTACTGCAAGGTTTTTCAAGATACCATGTTCATAGTTGGTATAATGTTAGATCTCAATCGTGCGAATCTACAGATACCAAGGTCAACCTCATGTGACGAGGTCATGAAACTGGCCTTTTCTGGGGTATTCGTCTTTCACAAAAACTTTCTTTTTTTTGTAAAATAAAGTGTTTTAAATTGTTCGTTTTCTAAATGTTAAAGGGCTATAACATTGGTAGTTTTTTTCCCCAAAAATACCATAACTAGATCTACATCTTGAATGAAAAAGGTGGTAGTTAGGAGATTACAGAAGTATCTGGCCATAGTTATCAGATTTTCTACCTATATAAGAGGGAAAAAAGTGTTGAAAATCTTGAAAAATTTGCCCAAATTATGGCGGTTAGAAAAGTAATTACTTTTGGGGTATTATTTTATCGTTTTTAATCGATCTACAACTCTAATGTTTTAAGGATACTTAGATACTTCTTAAAAAAAAGAAAGCAGGACTGTAAAAGAAGCCTAGGTTGCTTGCCACACACAATTTCTTTAAAGATTTTATTTCATCAAGTATGTTTAAGGCCCCATCACTTCCCACCAGTTGTCTGCAGCCTCTATCAAAATTTGATACAGTTACATCATGAAAATAGTTAAAGGCACTGTTGTCAACAATACCAGAAGGTTCTGCAATAGAACTGCTCTAAATAAGTGTTAAGATTCACTATATCGCAAAACAAAATAACAAAATAAATGATTTGCTGCAAGGATAAGTGTAAACATATATGGATTTCTGAACCATGCTTGGCATGGGCCAGGAAAACAAAGTGTACATGACGATTCGATTGTAACAAATACTTTTTGTTTCCCATGCTAATTAGTCCCCTACCGGTGTTCACACCGGAGGGGACTATAGGTTTGCCCTCCGTCTGTCCGTCCGTCTGTCTGTCCGCCTGTCCGTCCGTCTGTCCGCTCAAATCCGGATCCCGCGATAACTTAATAACTAAGCAAGCGTTTTTGATGAAAGTTGGTATATGACTAGATGGCAATGTGTAGATTATGCACATCATTTTATTTTTGTTTTTCGACTTAAATTGAGGTTGCTATGGTTACAGAAATAGTGAAAATATGGCCAAAAATGGGATCCTGCGACAAGATAATAACTAAGCAAACTAGTTTGATGAGACTTGGTATATGACTATATGGCAATGTGTAGATTATGCACATCACTTTATTTTTGTTTTTAGACTAAAATTGTTGTTGCTATGGTTACGGAAATAGTGAAAATATGGCAAAAAATATTGGATCCTGCGATAAGTTAATAAGTAAGCAAGCTAATTTGATGAGACTTGGTATATGACTGGATGGCAATGTGTAGATTATGCACATCATTTTATCTTTGTTCTTTGACAAAAAGTGTGGTTGCTATGGTAACGGAAATAGTGAAAATATGGCAAAAAATGGATCCTGCAATAACTTAATAACTAAGCAGGCTAACTTGATGAAACCTGTTTTAAAATGTAAAAAAATTTATAAGCCATGTTAGTCAGGGTGGTGATGCAGCAGTATTAATCACCTCCAGTGAAAGTTCTCATTTCTTACCAACAAGACTGAAGAAAAACAATTTGGATCAGACAAGGTAACTGTTATTGATACTATTTCTTGCATCTGTCTATTGCTTGCATGAATTGTATAGTGGGCACAGCAGAGACAACAACTCATGTAAGTCTTGTTTCTACCTAGAATAAGAAGAGTTTTTTTTAACAATACATGCTGTCATTGTTATTCTAACTGAAAAAAGTGTAACTTTAAAATTCTGGTACAGTACTTGTTTTTTATATTTCAACCAGCCCAAAATTGTGTCACATATAAATGGGTAGATACTGAAGCAAACGATAATTTTAGGATTTGAAAAATCAGGAATTGGAAATTAAAAAATGATAGGATTACATGTAACATTTTGTTACAATGTTTCTTACACAGATGGCAATTAATAGAATATTACAAATTCAAATTGATGCATTCTAAAAACCAGTCTAAAATCGTAGTTTAAGTTTGGATTGATGAAATATATATAAAAACCTTCGGTTTTATACATTTTTTAGACGGTTAAATCTTCAAAATGTTGATTATTAGTTAATTTGTGTTGTAAGAAGCTTAATAGATAAATATCTGCTCAATGATTTTGTTTGTCCTACTCAATTAATTTTGGAATGACATAATTATTGTAAAAATCACTTCTAACGGAAGAAAACATGTTGGTTGACAATGATGACAGGTCAAAATCATTTTGAGACAGCCCCCAGAGTCATCTTATCACGTGATCCGCTATTGGCCAAATTGATCCGGTAATGGCTAATTTACGTATACTACTATTTCCCGGACAATGCAACTGTTTTGATTGATGGACTAAAAATGTATGTTGCACTTCAAAGTGTACAAATTTTATTGCCTCCTAAGACCAAAATCGGGATTCTGTCACGTTTCTTTGAAAAATAATCAACAAGGTTCTCACTAGTGATCCGCTACTGGCCAGTTGACTGTACACAAACCCACGCAGATCGTATGGTGACCGGTCAACTCAGCCCATTTTCAACCTTGTCCCAGTAGAAGCTCAGCCCAGCGTAAAACTTGGCCCAATTTAATTCTTTGCCAAAGCCTTCTTATTTACGATTATTTTTTTAGTCTTTTTATTACAACTACAAAAGTATTCAATCTTAATTCAGATTTAAGGAAATTTACCTATGCATCAGAAAATTAAAAAGCTAAATTGACATTAAAAGACAATATTCTTAAATTCGTACATAATAAACTAATCATTCAAGAAAATATAATTAGGAAGAGAAAATATATATTACTGGTGGTCTTAATGCAAGTTTTCTGTGTTTAAGAATCTCTTGATTTTTTTCTAAGAATATTTTATGTCATCACATAGCCAAATCATTCCTTTATCAAAATCAGTACTTTTGTTTCTAGGAAAATGCATTTTAAAATTAGTCTTTGGTTCGAAACAACATGAGCCTCAAGATTTGACGGAACTACTTTTGTACCAATTACCGGTGTACTAAGGAAAACCTTCAAAGTTCACAAATTGCAAACCCCTTTGTATACTTTCTATACATCATATACATTCTTTGACCTATTTAGGTATAATTCATCATATTTTCTGTTCCAAACATTGCTTAACTTAAGTCTAACAAGAGAAATTCATACACCACCATGTCTAAATTTTGTTTCCCTCTGTAAAATAGTAAAAATGATATATGGATGCTATAAAATTTTAAACAGGATCTATAAGAAACCAACCTAGTTAAATTATTGTTTAATTGATATTAACTAAAATTTTGAAACATTGTCTGAAGTATTTCTATATTTGAAATTTAATACTACACCGTGATTGGTATACCCCAGGGTAACTGAGCATATATATAATATATATATGAATAACAGACGTTTTGTACCATAACCATTTCGTACCAGTCATTTCATACCATAGCATTGGAGATTAGTAACATAGTATTGGAGATTTTGTACCATGATGATAGTTTTGGAGATTTAGTACCATATATTTGATTCAATACAACTATGTTGATTATTGAAAAATAATTGAAGAATTCTAAAAAGTACCTTTGATAATTGTTTATTGCATAATTTAGAATTAATATTTTACATAATAGCATGACAGAACGATAACTTACACCGAAAGATAAATGATGTAATAGCATTGAGAATTTTGAATGCCGATATAGCTGCTGATATTGCTGCTCCAAATTACTTGAGAAAGGAACAAAATGGATTTGGAATCCTTGGTTTGAAAATAGGGTTTTAAGGGATGGAGGTTTTGCAAGTCTGCGACCCTCATATAAGTAGCCAGAACCCTCAAAACTATCTGATACAAGTCCTAAAGACCCTTTGGGGATCAGCTCCAGAAAAGAATTGAAGACTGTATAAAGCAGTCTTCAATTCTGTTCTGAAGTTGTGCCAAAAATAGTCAATTTATATCCAATAGTATTATACTTTCTTTACCTTTAACCAGGAAATAGCTTCAAATTCATATTAAAAGTTAAGTGATTAAAATTAAAAAGACGTAGTCTTAGGTCTATAGGAAGCAGGGACAGTCTATATTGAGCAGGGACTCCCAAACTTTAAGAAAGGACTTAAGATCCCAATATCGGGTCTGCTGGACCCTGTTTTGTTGAAGTCAGACTAAAACCTTGGTTTAGGATATGTGCAAGTGTTGGTCATCTCTTATGTAATAAATTGTTGCAAATATTTTTCAGATGAACCTGTTACATCAATACAAAGCTTCTTGATTCTTGATTTAGAGATGTCATTGTTGATCTATAGCATTTCAAAACAGAGTAACAAAGAAAATTAACTGAATAGTAAATCTGACAAATTGTGCAATATTTCTGAAAATTGAGGAGACGTCAAGCCAGTGAAGAACTCTCTAGATGTTCTCCCTTGATAAAGAGTTATCTGGAGTGTTGAGGATGGATGGTCCCGTAAATCGAGGCCAACCAGCGCGGTGGCAGCGTCGACAAACAGACGGCGACATCAACCAGCAGGTGAACGCCAGTCTCAACATGAGCTGTGGACCTTCTAAAACACCGTCAAAAACCATGAACAAATCCATGAACAAAACACCGTCAGCAGGATCGGGAGGCCACAAAACACCCAAATCAGGAGGTAATTTATGGGAATTTCGAATTGTAACATTTGTCAAGTTCACTTACAGGCAAAGAATTATCATTGTGATTACTTACTTACATGTCTTTGGCTCAGTGCAAAACATAAAGGCAATTACAACTGTTTCAAGCTTAGCCAACGGAGTGAAGGTATTTGTGCAAAAGTTATTTGTTCAAACTTGTCCCTCTTTGTCCGTCTTTGCTAGCCAAGGGTGATGCCCACTACGTGTTCTATTCACCTGAATAGAACACGTAGTGGGCACCACCCTTGGCTAGTGAAGATGCTCTTTGTCAAACTGAATAAGAACGCTGGTTATACAACATAAGTAGATATACCATTTGAAGCAGAATTTTAAGACAGCTCCAAAGTCAAGGTCAAAGCTGAAGGTCAAACATTGGAAATAAGCTTTTGAGGCACATAACTGAGCTCATTCATAAAATGGATATACAGGTGCATCTCTCAAAGTAAAAGGTAAAGTTACAAATTATTCTGATCACAAATCTTATTCTAACAGTCAAAAAATGACCTTGCATGCTACGGTACCTAATCTTAATGTTTAATACAGTTAAATAATATCACATTAGTCATGACAGATGATGACTTCATTCATAGTTTAAAGGACAGCAACATTTGTGGGGATATACATGTCTGACTGTCAGTGACATATTGTCAGTTTTTCAAGAGCTTTTGATATTTTGGGCATATCGGTATGTGGGATAGTAGCTTGAGGCTAGGAAAGAGTGTAACAGTAGTACTGGTGAGAGAAATGCCAGGAATCCATTGTAAGGTGCTCCAGCCGCCTCAACATAAATGAAAGATTGTTGAAAACAGTGTTTAACCCCAGCTGTTGACTCCTTTTTGAATGAAACATATGGCTGAATGACAATAAGTGATATTGAAATGTTAAATAACTTTCAAATCTAGGTAAAAAGACTCCTGGTAAAGGCTCCAAAACCCCAAATGGAGGTGACAGATTTATCCCCAACCGTAGCACGACACAGTTTGAGCTGGGTCAGTTTATGATGACCAAAGAAAACTCGGCCAGACCAGAAGATGACCAGGAGATGTTAAGTCCAAGTAAATTAGAATTTCAGAAAGTGATGAACGAGAAACTGAATGGCGACATCCAGAATAAGAGAATTATATCCTACAAAACAAAGGCTCCAAATGCCCCTGAAGGTAGGTAAACTGAAGAAGCATTTTTTTCTCATTCTTTGGAACAGGTCCAAAGCCAGACATGTTGGGGAAAATGCGTTATTTGCACAAAAATTGGGAAAAATCTTATTTAAGTGGTTTGGGACAAAAACTTAAGTATTTTGTACAAAATACTACAAGAATAAAGTTTTCTTTGCCCTTTGAGACATTCAAATTAAAATCAAACTGAGAAACAACATGTTTGATCCTTAATTTTCACTTTAAAGTTTGGAAAGGTACTTGACCTTGGTAAATTGGGATTTTTTTTATGATTTTGGGAAAGAATGTCACTTTTTGGCATTGGGAATAGGTCCTTTTTAGGGTACCAGTCAAAGATGGAAAAAAACGCTGAGAAAATAATATAGAATATACTACCAGTCCTTAATTAAGGTAGTGGACCTGTAATAGTTCTGTCACAATTTGGAAGCCATGAACTTTAACAGTGTTTACCGAGATTTCCTAATGATTTAATTAGGAAACCTTGGTTAACATTGTGAAAGATCATGAGTCCAGAAAAGTTGCAGAACTAATATGGGTCCATTACCCTAAAAAAATGAAAGCCTAGAGACCCTGGACTTATCGATATTCATAAACACTTTTCAGTCGTCAGATTCAAGACCAGTGGTTTGTAGCACTTGAGGACTTGCGATAACTTAAATGTTGCATTTGACTTTGCTCAGAGGGCAATTTCAGAACAAACTAAGTAAATCACTTCTATCTTGTAATAAATTATATTGAAGCCAAACTTTGTGGGAAATGCTAACTTAAGGTATCATGTACTGTAAAAGCTCTAATCCTACATTGGGGTACTCCTTTGAACCGTGTCAATGACCCACATCTGTTTCAGGATACCACAGTTCACTCCAGGTGTTATACAGCACATCCAAAACTCCAGCCAGCTCTGCCAAGAAATCCTTACGAAACATTCCACAGATACCAGAGAGAATACTCGATGCTCCGGAAATACTCGATGATTACTGTATGTATTTCAAATCAGAAGTTTGTTTTCTTATCTTTCTTTTTTTATCCCCCGCTGTTCGGCGAAGGAGATATATAGTAATGGTTTTTGTCTGTCATTTCCTCATTCTGTCACTAAACTTGTCCGGAGCATATCTCCCTAGGTATAAAAGCTATCAACTTGAAACTTTGTAGGTGGATAGATAACATTGAGGAGAAGTGCAGTACATAAGAACAACAACATTTGCTTGCATAATTTAGGAGTTATTGCCCTTTCATTAGGATTCAGTTTACTATCTAGCTCTGATGGCGTGGGATGGCCTATCCGACATGGCTCTTGTCTAAATTGCCATTTAGTACCTATTAAATGTAAAAGAATTGCAAAGTATAATAATAACTCAAATTGGTAAAGGGTCATTGTTCCTCTAAACTAATTCCCCTGTGTGATGAAGTTTGATACTTTTTCACAATGACACTTTTAAGCAAAATAAAATGCCAAAATATCACCATGTCATTATCTTTGTGGGCATAAGTTCTGGTGACAAGAAAGACTGTAACTTGGGCTTTATCTCGGTTATTATCAAAGATTTTTGCTAGAAAATTGCCAATTATTGATGCACAAGCTTCCTATACTATAAAACAGGGTAACCCTAAAAGCATTTATTTAGTTTTTTGACTACAATATTTTGAATATCAAGACATCTACTTGTAATACTGAAATACTGAAATTCTCCACTTGTCCCTGAATAGTAAAAGATGGTTTTCTACTTTTCCTAGATCAAAAATAACATGACAGTCATCAATAAAGAAAATCTATGAATTTTGAGTAAAATTTAGACTCGAGCATTTTCTTCATTATTAACAATGTTTTCTACCCTTTGATATTAACATTATGATAATCAATCTCTTAGATCTATTTTGTACCATTCTGATATTTGTCCTGGTATTTACTTGTCCACAGACAAGTGGCATAGAAAAAAGTACTTGTCTGCAGGTAGTGTCGGACAAGATGGGCATAGGAATTCCACACCCCTGCTTTCTGTTTCCAGACTTGAACCTTCTAGACTGGTCAGTAAATAACTACTTGGCTGTGGCATTGGGAGGGAGTGTGTACCTGTGGAACGCTGTATCAGGGGAGATTACTCAGCTCATGCAGCTAGAAAACTCAGAGGATTACGTAGGCAGTGTATCCTGGGAGAAGGAAGGCACATTTCTGTCTGTGGGGACTAGTAACGGGGAAGTTCAGGTATGTACAGGTATTCTGTGTAATTATTCAACTGACTGGGTGTGGCTTAGCTGTGAATACTTTGGCAAGTTTCCTTTTCATAATTTTGGGGTTTTTCAAAAGATAATCGCCAATTACTGTATCCTAAAACCTAAAAGATTCATGTGCTTAGAGAAAGTGAACATATTTCATTGTTTGGTTACCAAAGCTAGTGTTGTAAAATCGGACTCAGATCAGAATCGATAATCGAATTGAATCGGAAACTGTTTTCGATTCAATTATCGATTTTAGAATCGAAACTTCATTTTTGTTAGATAAGTACTTCTTTGTTGTCTGATGCAGTTGTTTAGTACCTCCAAAGGCTCAAGTTTGTCATCTGTTGTATAGTATCAACAGTAAGTGTTATTCAAGCTAAAAATGGAATTTAATTCAACTGTACAAGTAAATAATAGAGATCAAAAATAGTGGGGAGATATATATATGAGACAGAAAATCATTAGAGCCTTCAAATTTAAGGTCTTGAATGTAATCTCATTTAGCAATCATACTAAGATGGGATAACAAAGTATCAAGTTACTTCCAAGTTGGTGTTTTTTAATTCCAGAAAATGATGATTAATGCACTTTGATAGTTAAATAAACGAAGGATAATTACCATTTTTAAACCTTAATTTCTCTATAACTTCTTGTTAGTCTAAAATAAGAACAACAATAAAAAACAATCTACGGTTGTGACTAGCAAGTCGTTAGACAATCAGATGTTGACTCATCTCTGTTTGTTTATGCCTTTTTGCATATAACTTGAGAGAGAAAACTTTATAGCAATAACATTTTAGGCCTAGATAGGTGGTAAAATTTCTCTTAATCTGTCAGTGTTTTTAGTGCTTTGATTTAAAAGCCGAAATTAAATCTACAAGAGTTGAAAAAAAGAAATGTCATTTCAGAAGAATACAGGCACTTGAGATTTTCATAAAAATAACAGAAATAATTTGATGGGTCGAACATTCTTGGGTACGAATAAGCAGAAAATTATCATTATGTTTGTGCTTTTGAAACTGGAAAAATACAAAAAAATCAGGTTAAAAAACTAGCTACCAATAATTCTTTAAAAATTGGATCCTGAAATCAGTTCCAAGGCCTCCTAATTGATGCGATTTGTAAAATAGAATTTGCTTTTTCTAGCGGTGCCGAAAGTCGTAGAAAATCTGTTAACCGATTGTCAATCTTAAGAATGATGTTTGGTTTTCGTGAGAAAGTTGACCTTTTTAGTGTTTTCATAAACATCAGAATAGATTTTCAGTTTAAAAAGCATTTTGCCCAGAAAATAGCGACAGACATTCGGACTGACAATCTGGTAAAATTGACCCGATCCAGGATTTTCGTTTAGGCCATGTCTGACGGTCACTCGCCATGACTGGATATTGAAAAATATCCGACAAAGAAGCACTATTTCCATCGTCTGCCATTTTCAATTTGAGTTTAAGAGTGATGTCCCTTTATTTTCAATAAACACAACAGATGAAAACTACCGGAAAGGAAAATAAGTAACGACATCGATTTTTCGACCCAAGAATCGATTGTCGCCGATCTCGGACTTCAGCGACGATTAATCGATTATTTCCGATAATCGTTACAACACTAACCAAAGCCTTGCAACTTCAGCTTGGACTAGCTGAAGCTATGAGGGTTTGGCTACCAATCTACAATTTAAGGTCTTAAGCTATTTATGTTGACTCTTTGAAGAAGTTAGTAATTTCAAATAAAAGCTGATTTACTATAACCTTTATTGCAACAAACCCTTACTAAGCTCCACCCTACCAGGGCAATAATTATGAATTATAGGTAACAACCTTCTTTACTTTGGTATTCATTGTACCCCCCCCCCCCCCCCCAAAAAAAACCAAAAAACAACAACTATGTTTAGCAGTCAGCTTGTTTGAGTCTAAATTCCCCATTAATATGAGCACATTAGTGCGATTGAGATAAACCATTAATAATTTTAAAAATCGAATCCTTCAAGACTGGTTTCACTTTGACACGAAAAAAAAAAATTGCAGTCCGTCCAGCGCAAATTCATGAGTGTGCAAGATAAATCAGAAGGGTTCTCTCTGCTCAATAAAACTCCTAAGGAAATAAAGAAATTTACAGTATTTAGTTTGACAATTTCAATAGATCATTTCTTCAGCACTTTGACACTCATCATGCTACCTGGTTTTGACAGCTCTCGTATTAGGAAATGATTTCAATAGGAATCCACCACACTGTGTTTTGATAATACAGTAGTGTTGTAAAATCGGACAAAAATTGGAATCGAAAATCGAATTGAATCGGAAACTGCTTTCGATTCAATTATCGATTATTACTCAAAACTGATTTGTACACATGAAAATGTTTTTTCTAAACTTTAAAAGGGTCAACAATTTTATTTACTTGGAAAAAGAATATACTCAAAAAACTAAGTTAATTCCAAATTTCTCATTGAAATAGACTCAAGTCCCTATATCCATCTTTCTGGTTTCTTTCAAGTTACAGTTTTACCAAGCATCAAATAAAAGATGCTCTTATTAAGAGCATCTTATTTTATGCTTGGTGAACTGTCAAAGTGAAAACAACAACAACAACATCAACAACAACCAACTAATCGATTTTCCAAGATCAGAATCAATAATCAAAACTTTGGAGAGAATCGATCGATTAATCGATGTTTTCTGATTATCGTTACAACACTATAATACAGTAAAACTTGTCTTAAGCGACCACTTACGGGACAACGAAAAAGCGGTTGATAAAGAGAAAAGTTGCTTAGTACACATTTTCTTTACAAATTAGCAACATAATTTTGATTGAATATATAGGGGAATTCGAATTTCTCTATAATTCTATAATGTTAAAACACAAAAGAATCGTCTCATTGAGACAATTTCAATGTGTTTTAACAAAATAGGATTCATTTTCAATAATTTTTGGACCAACAATACCTTGTTTTAAAGATATTTTGATTTAAAGAAGGTGGTTTTGAAAACGGTCACTGAATAAAAATGGTCACTTAATAGACATGGTTGCTTGAGCAAGATTGATTGTATTTGTTAAAATACTTAACAATATGAGAGTCTGAGTGCAAATGGTTTCCCTTTATCTTGAGGATTGTAGCATTGCTGATCATTTTGTTCTGAATGTTTCAGTTATGGGATGTATCCCAACAGAAAAGGTTACGAAATATGACAGGCCATGCTGCTAGAGTGGGGTCACTAGCCTGGAACTCATATATACTTAGCAGGTAAGATATCAAGATGGATTTGGGTTTTGACAAGCTGTATGGTCAGACCTTATCATCAATAGACCAGGGGTGTTGAAATACGACTTTTCTCCACTTGTCCTTGGACAAGTAAAAGTCAATTTTCTACTTTTCCAGGATCAAAATGAACTTGCCCACAAAAGAATAAAATGATAAAAATTGAGATAAACATTGTTTTTAATGAAGAAAATGCTGTTACCCAGCATTTTCTTCATTAACAGAGCTACAGATAATTTTTTGTCTTAAAGGGTTTTTACCCCCTAAATTTTTCTGTAATGCTGATTTATAATGCAGCAATGCTGAAATATATTTTAGGGTTAATATGAATTGTTATCATCTTTAATTGTAAAAAAAATAGCTATTGACATCCTGAATAATGTCTTTGAGAAATATTTTACAATTGCCCTGTTTAATATCTGTGATGGTGTCACAACGCAAATTCTTATATTTAATAGATGTCCTGTTAAGCTGCTGCCAGTCTCAAGTTGCCTTCACAGAAAGAGCATCCTTGTTTCCTTGCCAATAATTCGCTGGAGGGAAGGGATGAATTTATTATTTTGACCAACATACGATGAAAAATAGCATAAGGCCCATTACCCTTTGATATCTAAAAAAAAATCAGAGTGACATATGATGACGAAGGACCAAGAAAAACTGCCAGGCAGTTGGCCTGACAGTCCTTTGTGGACATTAAACTGTCAGACCAAAGCCAAACCTGTCAAACTGAATATTTCATTGGGTAAATAGTATCACCCTTGTTTTCTTACCTCTCTGAAAGAGAAAACTTCTGAAATTAATAGAAATAACATTATTACAAGGTTGTCATAATCCTCTCAACAGGGCTTCAGATTCTTTTCAAGACTGATGGGTCCAATTGACCCATGAGGTAAAAAGTTGTGGGTCATTTCCTGAAATAATGGGCCAAAGCATATTTTCATTATGGTAAAAATGTTTCATATCCAAGCAGGACAGGGTCACAGGACCCCAACTGTTGGAAAGTTTTGGGTCATCATGTGAGAAATGACCCGGGCCCACTGTAAATCTGAAGCTCTGTCTCAATCTGTCAGTGCTTTCAGTGCTTTGATTCAAGACTGATGAATGCAAGGTTAACAGGGTTAGAAAATAGAAACTGTCTTTGTAAGTCACAACGTTACAAATCACTTGTTGTTTTCATTTAGAATAAAAACGGAAATAATTTGGTGGGTCGAACATTTTTGGGTACGAATAAGCGAAAATCAATTTAGTCTTTGTGCTTTTCAAACTGGAAAAATACGAAAAATTCAGGTAGAATAAGATTAGCTTTCAATAATTCTTTCTAAAATTGATCCCAAAATCATCTTTTCTTCCTCTATTGATACGATTTGTAAACGAGAATTTGCACTTTAGCGGTTCCGAAAGTCGTCAAGAAACTTAATTAATAGATGAAATCTAAACCCATGTAAAGTTGAAGATTAATGTTTGTTTCCCTGAGAAAGTTATTCAGAATACTATTTTCAAAGGTGAAAGAAATTTTTATCTGTTAAAACAGTTTGTTTGCTAAGAAAATAGTGTCAGTCAATCGGAACGGAATGGTACAATTTAACGGGTCTGTTTTTTCGCCATGAATGGAATGGCTGTGTACTTCTGTGTCAAATTTTCGCTTTGAACTCGCCAATGTTTGGATGTCATTTTCCATAATTTGTTTGGGAATATTTAGTCCAGCTTTTCATGTTTTATTCGAATATCAAAATTATTGAAGACAAAAACCAGCACTGGACACGCTCGATAAGTGTCGTCTGTAGGAAATTTGAATTATGTTCAGGCGTCATACGTACGAAAATACGCATTTAGAACCTTCGGTAATGCTGATCGGCAATTTGAAATGCGTTTTTAATCCCCCTTAAATATCTTGAAATGCGTTTTTGTTGATTTTAAATGCGTTTTCACGCAAAAACGCATCTTATCTGTAGCTCTGATTAAAGACAATGTTTTCTCCCCTTTCATACAAAAAAAAGATATCTTTCCTCCTAGATCTTTTTTGTACTGTATAAAGATTTGCTCTTGTATATACTTGTCCACGGACAAGTGGCGTACAAAATTGCACTTGTCGGCAAGTCGAAAAGCCCGTATCGGACAAGTCGGGCATGGGAATTCCACACCCCTGAATAGACATATCATCTGTTGGCTGGGACCAAAATGTCTTAAATACAGCTTTATTCAAGCTGTATTTAAAAAAATTTTGATAGCCCGTCTACAAAGTTTTTTTTGTTCCTATCTGTAATAATTGATAACAAAATAAACTTAAAATTATCTAATGTCAAGGTGACCCTTGAAGGTCAAAGTTTTGTCCAGCCATAATGTTATGATGTATGGACAAATCTTCATATTCAAGTCTTTGCTACATTTAACAAAGCTTGTTGAAATACATATAATCTTCCTGCATCAAAAACCTTGTAACAAGAGATTGAAGGAGCTTGTAGCTTAGACTGTTTGATTTTCCAACTTAGAAATTTTTTTAGAGATAAAGATAGTAATTATTGATTTCATTGAAGTTTGAAACTAAAAAATCACACTATGAATACGCAATTTTGATTTATTCTGAAGTGTGATTAGGTTTTTAGTTTCATACCTCTATGAAATGAACAAATATTATCTTCATATCTTATAATTAAATGTCATTAAAAAAAAAATTAAGATTTGTCAGTTAAGAAACAGATTTCTTACTGATCTACTTTTATAAAAAGCTTGGTACTCAAAATTGTTTCATTGGGAATACAACCAACTCTCCAGCCAATAAGCTTGCTCGGTTATTGCTGTACACAAATAAAATTGAATTATTATCATTTGATTTCAGTGGTTCTCGGAGTGGAAACATTCACCATCATGATGTCCGTGTATCACAACACCATGTTGGAACGTTGTCTGGACACACACAGGAAGTGTGTGGACTGGAGTGGTCGTCAGATGGCAGACTACTGGCCAGTGGCGGAAACGATAATTTGCTCAATGTGTGGTCAGTGGGCTCCACGACTCAGTCTGAGGAAGGAGCTTTGGATCCAGTCTTCACTTTCTCCGAGCATTTAGCTGCTGTCAAGGTTAGAGAAGATCAGAATTGATAAATGAATTTGAAAACAATGTCTAAATTATGACCCAATGCTGCTTATGACCCAAGGCAGTAACCTATTGGGTCACATTGGTCAAAGGTCAAGGTCACTGTCACTTTTTGTTAAATTTCCGTTTCCCGGCTTTAACACAAGAACCAAGTGACCTAGAGTCATGAAACTTCATGCAATGCTGCTTATGACCCCAGAAAGTGCCCTTTTGTTTTTTGGTCACATAGGTCAAGGTCACAGTCAATTTTTGTTAAATTTTTGTTAAATGTTTTTGTTTTCAGACCCTAATTTGAGAACCAAGTGACCTACAATCAATCACAGGCATATAACTTGTTATTATCTGGAGCATTTTACCTACAATATTGCATATAATGGTTACCAAATTATCTCCCTTGAACTTGTAAATTTTTCTTAATTTTTGTTATCATGTTGCAAATAGATCATGTACTTAAAGCACTAATACTGTACAATGCCCTGGTGGGGGGTATGAGTATATTTTATATCTAGCTATGATTTGGCATTCATATGAACTTGATCTTGCTATAGCATCATATACCATATAATTGGATGTGTTTGCAGGCAGTGGCGTGGTGTCCATGGCAGGCAAATGTACTAGCCAGTGGTGGTGGAACCTCAGACAGACATATACGATTCTGGAACTGTAATACTGGAACTTGCATAAATGCAGTAGATACAAAGTCTCAGGTATATACTAGGTTGAATAAAAATACTCTAGCATGAAATTTCTCACAATTAATTCAAATAATTTTTAGAGGATTATCTACTTGGGTCATCCAATAAATAGTGAGACTTGAGCTATAATTCCTAACTAGTTCATGAATATGAGATTATTTGTTCAACCATTGTTTAGTATAACATCTCCTTCAATGTTTGGCAGACTCTGACCTACATACATCATATGGAACCCGTGTTGTTAGGCAACAGAAGGAGGTGCAAGTGTGAGGGCAAATTATTGGTAAAATTGGCAAACAGTTTGCACCATATTGTCATCCTGCACATGGGGCTGATTTTTTTGCTCTCCGAAAAATTTTCAGGGGAGCATATAGTCGCCGGTTTCTACTGGCATCTGTCCCATGTCATATCTCAGGAACCCCCGAGCCTAATTGGATGAAACTTCATAAATAATCTTCCCAGGAAATTTCCAAGACATCTTTTTCAGATATTTTAAATTCAAGGCTGTGTCATGGAAAAAGGGGCCTTAATGGAAAGAATATTTTTAGCTCGCCCGGGACGACAGTCTCTGAAGAGCTATTGTCATACCATCGGATGTCAGCGTCATCGTCATTGTCGGCGTCCGCATTAGGTTAAATTTTTTTATTTCTATCAATAGTAATCTTTTATTTTTTACAGAAACACTCATTAGGGCATAGGCTTTCATTTGAGACCAACATCCATGTCAAAATGACCTTTAGACTGTGACCTTGACCCTTTCAAAAAAACTTTAACCAAAAACTTTAACCAAAAAAACTTTTACCTTGCTTATATTTTCTGTACGCATAACCTAGAGACATCATTACTTCATATGCACACTCATTAGGTGATAGGCTTTCACCATAGACAAAGGTCCTTGACAGTTTGACCTTGACCTTGACCCTTTGTGGACTTAGAAAAACTTAAACCAAAAAACTTTAACCAAAAACTTTTACCTTGCATATATTTTTTTAATGCTCTAACCTAGGGACATCATAGTTTCATATATATACTCACCAGGTAATAGGCTTTCACCAGAGACCAAGGTCCTTCACAATTTTACCTTGACCTTGACCATTTGTGGACTAAGAAAAACTTTAACTGAAAACTTTAACCAAAAACTTTAACTTTGCTAATATTTTCTGAATGCTTTAACGTAGGGACATCATTACTTCATATACATACTCATTAGGTGATAGGCTTTTGTGAGAGATCAAGGTCCTTGATAATTTGACCTTGACCTTTGTGGACTTCAAAATACTTTAACCGAAATTCTTTTACCAAAAACTTTAACCTTGCATATATTTTTTTAATGCTTTAACCTAGGGACATCATTACTTCATATACATAGTCACCAGGTGAAAAGCTTTCACCAGAAACCAAGGGCCTTGACAATTTGACCTTGACCTTGACCATTTATGGACTTGGAAAAACTTAAACTGAAAAACTTTAACCAAAAATTTAACCTTGCTTATATTTTCTAAATGCTTTACTCAGGGACATTATTACTTCATACACACACTCACCTGGTGATTGGCTTCTACAGAGACCAAGGTCCTTCACAATTTGACCTTGATCTTGACCTTTTGTGGACTTAGAAAAATTTTAAAGAAAAACTTCATGTTTGATACAAAGAAATTCCATTGGTAACCTCATCTGCTTGTAGGCTTTCACTTTACCCTACATGCCATTAAAACAAAAAAAGTTTTTATTTCTTAATTACTACTCAAACAGATATATATTAGATCATGGACTTTAACATTGAAAGAAACCACTTTGAACTTCGGTCAAGCGCTGTTTGTGACAAGCAGCTGTTTGGGCGAGCTACGTTGTCCGCGGACAACTCTTGTTTACCATTCTCTTCTAGTCTTAGAGTCAGAATTTTATGAAATTTCATATTTGAGTAGCAAATCAGATCCTCTTGACCTTAAACTATAAAAAAAAATATGTTTAAAAAATGTGTCATGTGAAAAGGTCTTAATGTTGTTAGCTTTCAGTAATCTCTCTGTTTGTCTTGCAAAAACTTATATTTGCCATAACTTTTGACTCGTTACAAATAGAGCCTTCATATTTCACATGTGCATTGCTTGTGACAAACCCTTTTTGTTGGTTTTAAGTTCAAGGTCATGTGTCAAGGTCGGAATTTAGAAAATTAAAACTTAAAAGTTGGCCATAATTTTGCAATGATCAGTGATATAGCCTTCATTTTTATGCCCCCGTATCGAGAGATCGGGGGCATATTGTTTTACTCATGTCCATCCGTCTGTCTGTCCGTCCGTCTGTCCGTCCGAAAACTTAACTGAAAACTTAACCTTTGCCTTATCGAGAGATCGCTGTTACGGGGGCATTCGTGTTTCACAAACACATCTTGTTCAAATGTTCATTAGTCAACTCCTGATTTAACTACATTCAATACAATGTCATTTTCACTTACCGACACAAATATGTTGGGAACAGATTTGCTCTGTGCATTTTTCCTACAATATAATGGAATCGTTGTTTCCTGCATTGACACTGTTTTCTAGGGAATGAAAGTGCATATTCCCTATATAACATTGTTCATTACAACGATCACAGAACCATAGGCATGATAGATACAACCCAAAATTTGTTGATAATTGACAATTCTTTTAGTATGAAATGTGTGAAAATGTTTGACACAATAACAAACAATGTCAAAGTTCAAAAATTCCATATGCTTATTACTTGTAACAAGACCTTTCAGATAACTAAGACATAGGTCAAGGTCAAGGTCAAATTCCAACTAATAAGTGATTGCAATTTCTTACTTTAAATAAGTTGGGTGCTAAAATGAAAAGGACCTTATCTTTTTCTCCACAACCCTTGGAGCCCTTCAGCATATGCTATTATAACCTACACACAAAAGGTGTCATGGTAACCTGCTTTAGTTATGAGCTTTTGACCACCCTTCAAAAAGAGGGATTAATCCAAATTGCAAGAGCTTGTATCCCAATTGATGTAAAATTATTAGGATTAAACCCCAATAAAAGATAGCTATAGAGTTAACAGTGAATGTAAAAGACAGAGATACATCTATAATCTGTGCTCAGCCTTTTAGGGATGGAGTCTGTACGAAATGGTTAAAAAAAGTCTAATTAGCTTATTTGATTCACAAGTACCTAAATATACATGAAGTTGATAGCTTTAAGGTTTTACTGCTCACATGATTGGGTGGTGCAGCCCTGTGTTCAGGATGACAAAACAATGCAAACTGTTTGCCATTTATACCCTGTTTTGCATGTAAGTGCATGTGAAAAGCAGGGTATAATTGGCAAACAGTTTGCACTGTACTGCCATCCTGAACACAAAACAGATATTCTACTTTTGATTTGAAGGTCACAGGCTTGAGTTGGTCTTAATGTCATTGTGACAAAAATCTCCAACCATTGGGTGAACAACAGTTTGCCTAAGTTTGATTTGCAGCTGGTGGCTCTGATGAAATGTTGTGGTTGCCTGGTGTGAGAAGAGACAGGAAGCCATGTGGAGGTGCACCAATTGCCATAATGTAACTACAATATGATGTATCCTCAGTTACGCAAAATATTTGTACTGAGTTTTACAGAGCCTCTCTGTGAGTCAGAAGGCTTTTGTTTAAACCAAACTTAAATTCATATCAACAAAATTTCAGGTTTGTGCAATCTTGTGGTCAAAGGAATACAGAGAGTTGATAACTAGTCATGGATACGCCCTAAATCAGCTGACAATTTGGAAATACCCGGCGATGACGAAGGTAGCGGAACTCACAGGTCACACGTCTAGAGTGTTACACATGGCTATGTCACCGGACGGATCAACAGTCGTCTCCGCCGGAGCTGATGAAACTCTCAGACTGTGGAAATGTTTCGAAGTTGACAAAGACAAAAAGAAAGCTCAGAAATCAGCCTCCTCCAAATCTAATGCAACTTCAATGTTACAAAGAGGGTCAATTCGATGATCGTTTGTGAAATTGTTTCGTGTTAATTCTCTTACTTCTGTGAAACAATTCTTAAATGAAGCACTTGATAAAAATCGCAAGAGGAGCCACTATTAGGGAGAAGTTATGAATTAGAGCAGGGCTTGTATTTGACCCTTAACCCTTTGCTATTTAATCCCTGCCTGTGATTTTATGATTGAGAAAACATAGTGAAAAAAGAAGAAATTGCTGCTGACAAGCAATTTATTCTTTTTCCACACTGTTTTCTACCCTACTGAATGGTTATTTTTCAAATTAAATCCACTTTAAATTTTCGTCTGCAAAATCTTTGAATTTGGACATGTCAAAAATTTTGTAAAACAGGAAAGGGTTAAACCAGGGGTTTGACTCTCAAAAAATCTGAAAATACTCTATCTTGACCCCTTAGAATTTATTGTCAGGGGTCATTTTGACCCTTCAAATGTTCAGTAAAATATTGCATATTAATGATGCTGCAAAAAGTGAATGTATTTTAATTAATTGTCTCCTTCATATCTTTATAAGAGATTCATATTTAATATGAATCTGTTATAAAGATAAGAAAGAGAAAATTCAAGAAGACAACCAGCACAACCAAGAAATAAGTGTACTTATTATCCAGTAATTTTGCTTTGACCCCTTTATCAGAAGTTTTAACCCTTTAGAATTCACTGTCAAGGGGTCGTTGATTATAAAATTTGAAAAACAAGCTGGAGCCCTGTTAGAGAGAACAAGATGTTATAAGATGTAAAGATTTGTTGAAAAAGTCAATCGTTCTTGAAATAGTGCCAAGATATTGACTTCAAGTTGTGAGGATTTTAAAGAAGAAAAAAAAATGTTTGTTTTGGGATGCAGTCACTTATTAGTTGGAGCTTTTTCTTCTTAACTATTCACTACTATTTTGATTGTTTGTTTCAGTGTTGAATATATTGATCCTTTAGGGAAAAACAATTTCAAGCTGCATTTTCAAAAAGTGACGTAGCTACAAGCCAATAAATACCGTAACACATATTTATTCCACAGGGAATAGTTTAACACTGAATAAAACACTCTAGATTGTAATATTTCTGTAATAATGGTCTTTTTTAAGAAAATAACATGTATCAAATCTTATCTTTATCAACAAAAATAACAAATCTTATCACTTGAACATAATCATTATCTTCATGGGACAAGATTTCTTATTTTCTTGATATAGGAATTTCTTACAGAAATATTGAAAGTTAGAGTTTTTTATATAGTTAAAATAATCTTTAGGTTGTGTTTTTCATGAAAAAAAAAAGAGAAAGACTGATCTATATTACTTGAAAGAAATATCTGTTTCTTTTATACAAAAAAAATAAAATCCTTAGATATGTTAAAAATTTATGATAAATTACCTCATGTAGCACATTATTACACAGCAATGTGTAAGTATCATTGATATTATCTTTTCTAGGGTACAGTTGTGTAAAAGATAACCATTGGTTAAATTCTGAGAGGATTTAATTTCAGCCTATCAGGAATGTTGTTTCAATTGGTATAATTGAAACTACAAACATGATCAACTTAAAATAACTTTAAACAATGGTTATTAGGGCCCAAGTTAAAATACTTTTCTCAGACTCAGGCTCAATTTTCTCAAATTTCAATTTGAGATTAAAGCCGTATTTCTGTTTTATTACTCATTTTAATGTACAGTAAAACCCCTCCTTCCGACCACCCCGGAAATACAAGCACCCTCTATTAGGAACGATTTTTGACAGAACAGATTTATTTGTTCTTTTTTTCAATGGTCTCAAACCCCTCTAATGCGAGCACCCCGCTATTCTGAATTACGACCACTAATTTCAGTACAAAAGTCATGTAATGCACTATTACGAACCTCGCTAAAAAGACCAGTAACTTCACAACTCCGGATCGACCATCCGAATTTCACGCTTAATAAGTATGACACTTATTGGGTACGATTGCATCAAGAATGAATTATCGGATTTTTCGATATCGTGATTAAACGTCTATTGTGTTTTGGTGTTGCTTTTAATCAAACAACTTTAAGTGGTCAATTTATTTGATACACTACATTCGTTTATCGATAAAAGATGTGTGTTACATGTTTAATTATAGTAAAGCAACCGAAAGTAATGCGAATTCGGGCAACTTACGGAAATTTGTTTTCGGCGATCTGCAGACCGGTATTAATTAGTAATTAAACATGATTGTAAAATTAGCTTATGATTGATAGGTTTTGTATTTAGGAAAATGATTTTACTGAATGTAATCACTACATTTACAGTTCGACAATAAATGGCCTTTATTTTGATACAATTATTCCGATGTAGGATTTCAAATCAGATCAAATAAACAAACGTAACAGAGAAAAGAGCTATAGTGAAAGAGAGAATATAACTCAGTAGAGAACTTGTAAAATGCAATTTCATGGATTTAATTATGTAATGTAAAAATAAACTTTAAACTATGATAAAATAAACTAAATTACATAGTCTTCTCTATTAGCAATAATTTGTGTTGAAAGTTTCCCATCCAACCAAACCTCAGAATTAATACCACCCCGCTATTAAGACCACTTTCAAAAAGTACCACAAGTGGTCTTAATAGAGGGGTTTTACTGTATTTACATAAAAGATGATATTAATAAGTTGTTATAAATAACAACTTATTAATATTATCTTTTATTTTCATACATTTATTTCAATTTAAAATTTGAGAAAATTGAGCCTGAGCGTAAGAAAGTTTTGTAACCTCGGGCCCTGATCTTTTTGCAATTCAGGCAGGATATCAAATTAGGTGAAATGAGGGAGGGGGAGCGGGGTTAAAGTTAAAGTTTAAAATGTAATTTGGAACTTCAAAATGAGACCAGTCTAAAATTTTGATGAACTGTAATAAGTTTATAAGTTAAGAAGTAGTTATTATAAATTTACATCTATTCAGTTGAGTAGTTAAAAGTTTCAATGATGTTTATGAAACATAATTTTATTAATCATGTAAACTCCAAATTGTTTAAACAATAAGTTAAAAGATTAAAGGATTTTCTAGAATATTGAAGTGTATTTTTTGTTGTTGAATCTGTAAATTATGACTGATTTTTGAAGCAGAGCCAAACCCCATTAGGTAGACAGTAATGCACTGGTCTGTCTATCCTGGGGTTGTTAGTTTGAACCTAGGCTTGTTCAACTTTCATTCAACATTTGATTAAAGTCAATTTGACAAGTCATTCCAATAGGTCAGCGCAAAAATATTGTAAGTGACTATATACGAGGGTTGTCCGGAAAGTTCGTAGACTACGTCTAGTACATACATACTATATGTCTATGGCTTTTAAATCCTACACGTCAATATTCAAAATTATTTAAAGAGCCGTTATGCAAATTTTAAAGGAGATTCTCTAATAAATAATGGTATTATATGGAATTTTGTAAAGGTATGTTAGTTGGTGCGGAGCACCAAATGACGTAATGCAAATATGACGTCGAGATAAAATTATGGCTACTCTAAGTCGAATCTATTAAAATAATTATTACTGTTATTCATCAATGTTTTGCCTTTATTTAAACCTACCCGTTGTATTATGTCATTTTTATAAAGGAGCAAGCCTTGTCCACTTTTAGAAAGGGTGTGTATTGCTAATAACTAAGAGGAAAATGAATGCAAAATTTTGCCGCTTTGATTTGCTATCTTATCACATAAATTCCCCCCCCCCCCCCCAAAAAAAAAACGACTGTGTTTCAAGATACCACAAATCAACCATAAATGCTTCAACCACTGCAGGTATCTGGGTTAAATTAAGGTCGTGTGTGTATCCTGGATTCCAGTCAGTGCTGTAACGTTCGTTTTCATAAAAGCCATACCCATACGCGCAAAACTCGCTTGTCTGTATTGTTCAATTATTTTCATAAATTTAAAAGAAGAATAGAAAAGAGCTCATCTTATATAATGTATATCGACTATCATCTATTCAAACTGTTCACTACTCATTGAAGAACCACTCTTCAACCACTACCAAAATTCGTTCTCAAAGCCCTTCTTAATCGAACGGCGTTTCGTCACAATGACGTTCCATCTAAAACGCAGGCTTTGCATTAAAGCAGCTTTGCTAAAAATTGTTTTGGTACTAGTTACTGGAAATTTTAACAGAAAAATACCATATGTTGAGAAGGATTCGCAATTTGCAATACTGTAGCTGATATAATAGGTTTAGGGGCATGTTTCTTTGCGTTTCCCGGATAAGAATTGCAAACTAGACACTGCTCCACCGCAACATCTGACAGCGTTACTTTCCATTCCATCTCGTGTGCGGTTTGCTTAAAAACATTCTTTATTCATTTGAGTATTTATGAAGCGATCACTTTGAAAATATCACTAGATAAAACTCATAAATTGGACACAATAAATACATGTTGATTATGATATTCTCAAAAGATCAAACCCTTGAGAAAATCGTTTCAGTATTCAATCGTTATCGGTAAATGTTTATAATTTCGACATGCTCCGGGTACCGGTAGGTGGGGTTGCTAAGGTAACTGTCATATTCATGTCAATAAAAATATTGAACATTTTTCTTCGGGTATGAAGCTAGTGATAATAAGGGTAGCCATTAACAAAAGAATTATTAACAATATGAAAGTAGATAAGGAGAATTTAAGACTGTCTACGAACTTTCCGGACAACCCTCGTATTTATAGGCACTTACAATAGTTTTGCACCAACCCATCAATTTGTCTTCCACCAATGAGCCTATAAGTAGTACACCTAAGTGGGAGGAGCAGCTGGTGGCTTGGATAAAATGTGGTTGTACTGGTGTAAAAAAGGACAAGAAACTTGATAGGTGCACCAGCTTTGGCAATAAAACTGCAAAAATGTTGAAAATGACATTAAACCCCATGCATAGTAATAAACTTTGAAGCATTAATCTACTCTAGATGTTTCATTCTCATAGATAGGACCTAGAAAGTTAGAATATAGAATGGTTGTCCTTGGACAAATGGTGTCCACCTTACAAAGTTCTTTTTCTACATTTGACTTGCAGGTTATCTGAGTATTTTCTAATGCCTTTACATTGATTGATTGAGGGTATGCATTTAGTTTTTGTCCTATTCCTTTGTCTGCCCAAATTTTTTATGCCCCCGATAGGGAGGCATCATAAATTTGACTTGTCCGTCCGTCTGTCCGTCCGTCCGTCCGTCATTCCGTCCAAAAACTTTAACATTGGCCATAACTTCCTTATTACTTAACATATTCGCATCATACTTTACCACAACATTCCTTGGTACATTACCTTTCTGTAGGCACATACTTTGGTGACCTTGACCCCTGGATGACCTTGACCTTCAACATAGATTGGCCATAATTTAAAATCAAAGCGGTGTCGGGGGCATTGTCATCTTACAGTGACAGCTCTTGTTTGCAATAACTTTAAGATGGTAAGTGATACACTTAATGTTTCACACCATTATTGCTTGTGACAAGAGCTTTCCGTTTTTAGCTCATTTCATGAGGTGCTTAAGGTGATCTCTTGGGATCGTAGAATGTCCGTCGTGCGTCATCCACAATTTCTTAAAACATCTTCTCCTCCTAAACCAGTGGGCCAATCTTGATGAAACTTGGCAGGGATGTTCCTTGGGTCAAGCTCTACCAAAGTTGTTCAAATAAATGAAATCCTCCCTTAACTTTCCCTTTACCCTTAACAAAAAGGGTGAAAATATGAAAATCTTTAATGATCTTCTTCTCTGAAACCAGAAGGCAGACAGCTTTCATATTTGGTATGTAGCATCATCTAGTGGACCTCTACCAAGTTTGTTCATATCAAGACCCTTGGGTCATATTTGGGCTTTGCCTGGGTGCATCCCTTTATATGTTATGAGCACGAAGGGTAAAAAAATGAAAATCTTCTTCTATGAAACCAGAAGGCAGACAGCTTTCATATTTGGTATGTAGCACCATCTAGTGGACCTCTACCAAGTTTGTTCATATTAAGACCCTAGGATCATATTTGGGCTCCATGCGGGCGCAACCCTTTTTACATAGAATCAAAGAGTGAAAATCTTTTTTAATCGAAACCAGAGGGCTTACTGCTTTCATTTTTATACGCCGCCGGAGGCGGTCGTATATTGGCGTCATCTTCTCCGTCCGTACGTCCGTCCACTTTTCTTGTCAACGCATCTCCTAAGTTTCTGGCTGGATCTTCTTGAAACTTGGTCAATTTTATCACCTCAATTGGTAGATGTGCATGAAGGAAGGATTTTATGGTTTCGTTGATTTTTGCCTGAGTTATGCCCCTTAAACACTTAGTCTCTGGGTCCATTTTTCTTGTCAACGCAACTCCTCCTAAGTTTCTGGCTGGATCTCCTTGAAACTTGGTCAATGTTATCACCTTAATTGGTAGATGTGCATGAAGGTAGGATTTTATGGTTTGTGGATTTTTGCCTGAGTTATGCCCATTAAAAACTTCTCTGGGTCCACTTTTCTCGTAAACGCAACTCCTCCTAAGTTTCTGGCTGGATCTTCTTGAAACTTGGTCAATGTTATCACCTCAATTGGTAGATGTGCATGAAGGAAGGATTTTATGGTTCGTTGATTTTTGCCTGAGTTATGCCCCTTTAAAACTTAGTCTCTGGGGCTTATTGCCTCAGTTATGCCCCCTTAAAATTTAGTCTCTGGGGCTTATTGAAATTGCAGCCTTGTGAATGCAACTTTTCCTAAGTTTCTAGCTGGATCTAAATGAAACTTCGTGGATGTTATATCCGAAATTGGTAGATGAGCATGAAGTAAGGATTTTATGGTTCATTAATTTTACCCTAAACTATGCCCCCTTAAAACTTAGTATCTAGGGCTTATTGAAATTGCAGCCTTTTGAACGCAACTCCTCCTTACTTTTTGTCTTTATTTAAATAAAACTTGGTCAATGTCATCACCATAATTTATAGATGTACATGGATCAAGGATTTTATGGCTCATTTATTTCCCTGAATTATGCCCCCTTAAAACTTAGTGTCTGGAGCTTATTGAAATTGCAGCCTTGTGAAGGCAACTCCTTACTTTTTGTCTTGATTTAAATGAAACTTGGTCATTTTGAATTTGGTTCTGTCAAAATAAGTAGTGTCTACAATTATTTTCGTGAAACAGCAGCAAAGTGGTGGCGTATTTTGTGACGATGGCACTCTTGTTGGTATGTAGCATCATCTAGTGGGCCCCTACCAAATTTGTTCATATCAAGACCCTTGGGTCATATTTGGGCTCCACCCGGGCGCATCCCTTTCAGCTCATCTGAGCAAGATGGGTGAAAATAGGAAAAATCTTCTCTGAAACCAGAAGGCAGACAGATTTCATATTTAGTATATAGCATCATCTTATGGACCTTTTCAAAGTTTGTTCATATCAAGACCCTGGGGTCACATTTGGGGTCCACCGGGGTGCATCCCTTTTTACAAAGTATCAAAGAGCAAAAAGGCATATCTGTCTTGCTCTTCGCTGAAAACGTTCCATGGTATTGATCTTAGGCAATTATCTTCTTTTTGACATCTGCCAATCTTATTAATGTGATGTCCCAGGGGTCAAAGAGACTCAGGTGAGCGATCTAGGACCATCTTGGTCCTCTTGTTAACAACTTCCTGGTCATTTGTCAAGGTCGTGGATACTTTTTATACCCCCCACCTACGAAGTAGAGGGGGGTATATTGGTTTCACACTATGTCTGTCTGTCTGTCCATCCGTCCGTTGACCTTTTTGTTTCCGGACTCTAACTCAGGAACCAAGAGACCTACAATCATGAAACTTGATACAAATGTTGCTTATGACCCAAGGAAGTGCCCTATTGTTTTTGGGTCACAAATGTCAAGGTCACAGTCAATTTTTGTTCAATTTTGGCTTGAATTGTAAGCCAATTTGAAAATGACGCTTCTGAAAGGCAACTGATTTTCTACCAATGCTTTTAGTGTTTTTTTTATATCACCAATACAGTCTCTCATGCAAAACCTTTAGTATGCTTTGTGGTATTCAGTGTGAAAAAGTTTAAAACGTCATTTACGATGTTGGTACTAAATCAACGTCATTTGTGATCCATGCCTGTAACAATGGTGTCCTGCCAACTCGGCCTGTTAAAAACTCGGCCTGTGTACAACTCGGCCTGTGTAAAACTCGGCCAGTATATAACTAATATAGTATTTAGCCTAGTAGACGGATATATAAGCACATTTATCAGATAGTTAATCAAAGTGTGCCATGTACTTTCAGGAGGTGCAAATTCACAATTGATGACCAAAATCTGCGATCTTCATGGTTAATACACATATGACTTGTCATTTTCTTAATTGCTTAGAAAAAAATAATTTGAAAAATACGAGGGTTGATCCAAAAGTTCGTAAAATGAGGTTATAAATCATCAGAAAAGTTGACTATCAATACACAAATCATACAGTCTTTTAGTGCATTATCTGTGTGATAAACGTGGAAATTTCCAAATGTTTACATTCAATAGCGGCTGAAAAATGCACGAAACAAGACATAGACCCCCTACTAAGGCGGGGGAGCAAGAACGTCGAATTCGACGTCAATAATAACTCTTTTCTACAGAGTCTACGCTTACTCGCATGCCTTTCTGTACCGGATACGTCCACTTACAGAAATAATCCACATCCAATTTGGAATCAAATTTGTTTAAAATTTCTATATGCATGGTTTTTTTAGTAAAGTGGAAAGCCAAATGCCGGATATCTATTTTTAGAAAATATTGAGAATCAATTGGAATATGTTCGTTCGTTGAAACTCCATTATATTATTCTTAATGCTCCTTTAAAGCCTGTCCTTTTTCGAATATCCGGAATAACTTTAGGAAAAGTTCTCTTCTGCACACTGTTATCATTTTTCTATATTATCTGAAATGTTTAGATTGACGAAAAGCTTAGACCATGTCAAAATTCGAAAATAAAACGGCATTCATATTTTGGTGTTGACGTCGTGTCATTTTTTTCCTCTTTTATTCAAAATTATAAAATATATTCTGTGCCCGTTAAAAGTGTCACAATAGCTTTAAAAAAATAACAAATTAATTCTCTTTGCTTCCTTTTTAATTTAGCCAAGGAATTCTAACCAAAGTTTCAGAAAATTTGATTTATTTAACAGATTTCAATACTTTTTCACACTCCCCCGCCTTAGCATACATATGTTTCTATGGTAACGTATTCTAAGACCTCTAAATATAATTCTGCAAAAATAACAACATTAATGTGCTCCGTATTTACTAAACTGCAAATTGACCAAAATATGTACTGAACAAGCTAGAAATGCGAAAGTTATGAGCCTATTCTCCGAACTTCTGGATCATCCCTCGTAAATGTGAAAAGAAGGTTAATTAAGTATTTGATTATGTCCTTTTGATCTCGATCATATTAACACTGCATCATCATATATGTACCGTATATAAACAGGCCGAGTTGACGGGCTGAGTTATTCACAGGCCGAGTTGACTGTGAACCGTAACAATAGTCCCATTGTTTTGAAGATAGGGCCAATATTGCTAGCAATATTTTCATAACATTATCTTTTAAATCAAAAGCTTTATTGAACTAAACAAAACTGCACAGAACTTTTGTCCTGAAGTGTATGTGAAAAATTTACACATTGATAGCAATTGAATATTTTTGAGCTGTTATTATATCAAATAAAACTTGAGCTTGTCACAGAATCTAATATTTTAGAACGCATGATCTTTGACAATGTTGATGGAGGTTTCCTAATGATTTTGTTAAAGTTCATTACTTCCAAGAAGTTGTGGAACTATTATGGGTCCACTACCTTAATATCAACTCAAACACTGGTTTTGCAGGGTAATAATAACATACATTTTGCCGGGGTATAACTACTGTTTCTGAAAAATGGCATTGGTATTGTAGTTTAACAAAGACATCTTTTGTGTCTGCTCATTTTCTCGGCTATAGACCCGCAATTTAGAGTGAGTGATCAAAGATCAATTTTGTCTACACAGGTATCGACAAAATTCACCTTTGATCACTCACTTAAACTAGTTGATCTATACTAATTGACAGATTTCATTCAAACTTTACCAATCAGTGAAATCAAGCTGAGATTTACATCACTTCATGTCATGTATTGGTTCTGTAAGGGAGACCTCTCTCACCACTGCCCTACATAGCTTTGTAGGTTTAAATACTATGTCTGAAACCTGCATCAGTGAAGATCTTCTTTGGCTCAGTGGTCAGCCCATTGGACTTGTAAACCAAAAATTTAAATGTTACTTGTCCGTGTGTTCCGAGATATTTATCAGCTATGCTTCGGTTGAGGACAGTTCGTTTATCACAGTTCCAGTCCTTTGACTTTTGAGTAACGGCTCTTTGATGAAAAATTGCTAAATTTCTCAGCAACTTGAAGAGGGATTTGATTAAAATTTAAAATTGTGCAAGTCAGTGATGTGCACATTCTATCTTGGTTGGATTCCATTTACTTTTGACTGAATTGTGGCCCTTTGATGAAAGTATCAGTTGTTCTATCTAGCTTTATTGTACTGATCAATTTCTCAGTAAATAAATGATGGATTTCATTCACACTTCACAGATATGACCAGCACCTAGCAGAGATGTGCATGTCCTATATTTGTTGCAGTCCATTGACTTATGACAGAGTTGTGGCCCATAGATACAAATCTCAGTTTTTAGCTTGGCTGTTTTCGGAGAAAACCCGGGGTATTGCTATAGCCTGTGTGTTGTTGTTGTCGTCATGCCAAAACTTTGACATTTTATGATATCTCTGGTTCTACTGAAAGCATTTACTTGAAACTTGGCACACATGTTCACCATCAAAAGAGCAACCTATACTATTAAGGGGATAACTCTAGATGCATTTTGTGCAAATTATGCCCCTTTTTCTACTTAGATTTTTTTCCCACCATCCAGCACTCAACAGCCGAGCGTAGGCACCCGTAGGCAGTGCTTTTGTTCTGTCTAGCTTTTTCTTGTCTCCCAATACCTCAGCAACAAATGGACAGATTTCTTTAAAACTTCATGAACCTGATTGGTACCACATAGAGATGTTCATGATTTATCTTATCTATTTTATTTTGAAAGAGCTGTCTTGCCTGAACATTTCTCTGCAAATACTTGGATTTCATTTAAACTTCACAAAATTTGAGCAAAGAATATGGCCTGCTAGATTAATCTAAAACTTTGACCCATTGATCTTATTTTTCTACCCAAATTGACCAAATTTCAAGGTCATTGGAGATTTCATGTCAAAAATTTTTCTCACCAAGTTTCAAAACATTTGAGCTAAAAATGTGGTCTCTAGAATGCAAACAATATTTTTCTGAGATTTGACCTCTTGTACTAGTTTTGACCCTGCTTGATCTAATTTCAAACACACAGATTTATGATCCAGATTTATTGTAGACAAACATTCTGACCAAGTTTCCAGTCATTTGACCTCTATAGTGCATTCAAGGTCATTATAAGATTGGACCTCATTTTTACCTCACTTTACCAATTTTCAATCTTCAAGATTCTTCAAGATTCTATGTAGACATAGATTCTGACATGTTGACTGTAGAACGCACTCAGTTTTTTCAAACAAGAGGACCAAGATGGTCCTAGATCGCTCACCTGAGTATCTTTGACCCCTGGGACAACACATTAATTAGATAGGCAGATGTCAAAAAGAAGATAATTGCCAAAGATCAATACCATTAAACGTTTTCAGCGAAGAGCAAGACAGATATGCCTTTTTGATTTATGTAAAAAGGGTTGCATCTGGGTGGACCCCAAATGGGGCTCCAGGGTCTTGATATGAACAAACTTGGAAGAGGTCCATAAGATGATGTTACATACTAAATATGAAAGTTGTCTGTCTTCTGGTTTCAGAGAAGAAGATTTTTGAAGGTTTTCCTATTTTCACCCATCATGCTCAGATGAGCTAAAAGGGATGAGCCCGGGTGGAGCCCAAATATGACCCAAGGGTCTCGATATGAAAAAACTTGGTAGGGGCCCACTAGATGATGCTACATTCCAACTAGAAAGCCATGAATGGCTTGAGTCGCTCCACAGGCTTGAAATTCTTGAAATAGCAAATCTAAGGTTTGACTAGATTTTAAGATATTTTGGGTTTTACTGATGTTGAAATGATTTTCAAATTTTCCACTTTATAACATAAAGAGAAATGACCTCTGCCCATAAAATACATATTTTTCATCCAATCACAATAATTTTTGGTAGACTGATAAAGGTTCACTCAAGGATCATTTTAGTGAAATTTGGTTGATATCCATCGATAATATTCTGGGAAAATGATTTTCAAAGTTTCCACTATATAACATATAGAGAAATGACCTCCGCCCATAAAATACATATTTTCCATCCAATCACAATAATTTTTGGTAGACTGATAAAGGTTCACTCAAGGATCATTCCAGTGAAATTTGGTTGATATCCATCAATTAGAATCTGAGAAAATGATTTTCAAAGTTTCCACTATATAACATATAGAGAAATGACCTCCGCCCATAAAATCAATATTTATCATCCGATCACAATAATTTTTGGTAGACTGATAAAGGGTCATCCAAGGATCATCCATGTAAAATTTAATTGGAATCCATCAATTAGAATCTGAGAAAACTGACTTTTTACCATATTTGGAAATTAGCCACGCCCATGTTTTTCATTGGATCAAAATATCTTGAACAACTTTGAGAGAGGGTCACCCAAGGATCATTCCTGTGAAGTTTGGTTGAAATTCATCCAGTAGTTTCTGAGGAGAAGATTTTTAAAGAAAAAGTTTATGACTGGACGCACGCACTGATGGACGGATGGACAGACGCTTGACGGACACAACGCCATGACAATAGCCCCAGTGGCTTTCAGCCAGTGGAGCTAAAAATGAAGGCAGTGTGTCCTCTGGTTTTGATAAAAGAAGATTTTAAAAGATTTTCGCTCTTTGATTCTATGTAAAAAGGGTTGCGCCTGGGTGGAGCCCGAATTTGATCCTAGGGTCTTGATATGAACAAACTTGGTAGAGGTCCACTAGATGATGCTACATACCAAATATGAAAGCTGTCTGCCATCTAGTTTCATAGAAGAAGATTTTTGATGATTTTCATTTTTTTACCCTTCCTGCTCATAAGAGATAAAGGGATGCACCAATGCAAAGCCCAAATAAGACCCAAGGGTCTTGATATGAACAAACTTGGTAGAGGCCCACTAGGTTATGCTACACACCAAATATTAAGGTGGCAATGGACAGCCGCCTCCCGACTCTTTAAACCGGAAGTGGGTTTTCGTTTACTTTACGGCTTTTTTTGCACGTTGATTAAAAAGACCGGTTTTCGGAAGGTTCTGTCTGTGGAAATAACGCAGATTATGATGGTAAAATTTCATAACTTAGCTTTTTTCAACATTTGATATCAACTGAATGACTGGATCATTGAATTTATCAATAAAAATGCGTTACAAATGTCATTCAATTAGGAGAGATCACTGTAAAATAACGAGAAACTTTCTTATTTGCATGGTAAGGTATGCTGAATTTTTTACCGAATAAAGGAACAAGAGGACCAAGATGGTCCTAGATTGCTCACCTGAGTCTCTATGACCCCTGGGACATCACATTAATAAGATAGGCAGATGTCAAAAAGAAAATAATTGCCTAAGATCAATACCATGGAACGTTTTCAGCGAAGACCAAGACAGATATGCCTTTTTGCTCTTTTGATTCTATGTAAAAAGGGATGCACCCGGGTGGAACCCAAAACTGACCCCAGGGTCTTGATATGAACAAACTTGGAAGAGGTCCATAAGATGATGCTACATTCTAAATATGAAAGCTGTCTGCCTTCTGGTTTCAGAGAAGAATATTTTTGAAGGTTTTCCCATTTTCACCCATCATGCTTAGATGAGCTGAAAGGGAGGCGCCCGGGTGGAGCCCAAATATGACCCAAGGGTCTTGATATGAACAAACTTGGTAGGGGCCCACAAGATGATGCTATATACCGAAAATGAAAGCAGTGTGCCCTCTGGTTTCGATTAAAGAAGATTTTAAAAGATTTTCGCTCTTTGATTCTATGTAAAAAGGGTTGGGCCCGGGCAAAGCCCAAATATGACCCAAGGGTCTTGATATGAACAAACTTGGTAGAGGTCCACTAGATGATGCTACATACAAAATATGAAAGCTGTCTGCCTTCTGGTTTCAGAGAAGAAAATTTTTGAAGATTTTTATTTTTTTACCCTTCGTGCTCATAAGAGATAAAGGGATGCACCCGTGCAAAGCCCAAATATGACCCAAGGGTCTTGTTATGAACAAACTTGGTAGAGGCCCACTAGGTGATGCTACACAACGAATATTTAAGCTGTGTGCTATCTTGTTACAGAGAAGAAGATTTTTAAAGATTTTCGCTCTTTGATTCTATGTAAAAAGGGTTGGGCCCGGGCAAAGCCCAAATATGACTCCAGGGTCTTGATATGAACATACTTGGTAGAGGTCCACTAGATGATGCTACATACCAAATATGAAAGCTGTCTTCCTTCTGGTTTCAGAGAAGAAGATTTTTAAAGATTTTCATATTTTCACTCTTTTTGTTAAGGGTAAAGGGAAAGTTAAGGGTGGATTTCATTTATTTGAACAACTTTGGTAGAGCTTGACCCAAGGAACATCCCTGCCAAGTTTCATCAAGATTGGCCCACTGGTTTAGGAGGAGATGTTTAAAGAAATTGTGGACGACGCACGACTGACGACGGACATTCAACGATCCCAATAGCTCACCTTGAGCACTTCGTGCTCAGGTGAGCTAAAAATATGGGGTTTAAACATATCGGAAAACAAGAAAAATTCATTGGGTAATTTCTTCAGGAAAATAGATTTTTGTGGCATTTTTACCCTATAAAATTACAAAAAATAGTGCATTTTTAACTTTTGAAGGCAAATTGTGCAAATGCAATTGATCAAAGAGAATTTTTCTTGGCAACAGTCATTGTGTACATGTATAAGGTCTATCAAAATGTATTTGTTTTAAAGCTATAAGCTAGTACTTAGTTTATACAAGACCTAAAACAAATATAATCGTTTTACCGAAAAATAGCCAATACCACTCAAGGGCAAATAACTCTAGCATGAAAACGAGCATGGAAAGGTACCTTCAAATTTTGATATAATGACTAGACAATGTTAATATACAACATATGTGAACAAGAAAAAAATTCATTGGGTGGAAAAAAATGACGCCATGTGTCCATTGCTACCTTAAAGCTGTTTGCCTTCTGGTTTCAGAGAAGAAGATTTTAAAAGATTTTCGCTCTTTGATACTATGTAAAAAGGGTTGGGCCCGGGCAAAGCCCAAATATGACCCCAGGGTCTTGATATGAACAAACTTGGTAGAGGTCCACTAGATGATGCTACATACCAAATATGAAAGCTTTCTGCCTTCTGGTTTCATAGAAGAAGATTTTTGAAGATTTCATTTTTTTACCCTTCATGCCCATAAGAGATAAAAGGATGCACCCATGCAAAGCCCAAATGTGACCTAAGGGTCTTGATATGAACAAACTTGGTAGAGGCCTACTAGGTGATGCTACATACCAAATATTAAAGCTGTCTGCCATCTGGTTTCAGAGAAGAAGATTTTTAAAGATTTTCACTCTTTGATTCTATGTAAAAAGGGTTGCGCCTGGGTGGAGCCCGAATTTGATCTTAGGGTCTTGATATGAACAAACTTGGTAGAGGTCCAATAGATGATGCTTCATACCAAATATGAAAGCTGTCTGCCATCTAGTTTCATAGAAGAAGATTTTTGATGATTTTCATTTTTTTACCCTTCGTGCTCATAAGAGATAAAGGGATGCACCAATGCAAAGCCCAAATAAGACCCAAGGGTCTTGATATGAACAAACTTGGTAGAGGCCCACTAGGTTATGCTACACACCAAATATTAAGGTGGCAATGGACAGCCGCCTCCCGACTCTTTAAACCGGAAGTGGGTTTTCGTTTATTTTACGGCTTTTTTTGCGCGTTGATTAAAAAGACCAGTTTTCGGAAGGTTCTGTCTGTGGAAATAACGCAGATTATGATGGTAAAATTTCATAACCTAGCTTTTTTCAACATTTGATATCAACTGAATATTAAAGCTGTCTGCCATCTGGTTTCAGAGAAGAAGATTTTTAAAGATTTTCACTCTTTGATTCTATGTAAAAAGGGTTTGGCCCGGGCAAAGCCCAAATATGACCCCAGGGTCTTGATATGAACAAACTTGGTAGAGGTCTACTAGATGATGCTGCATACCAAATATGAAAGCTGTCTGCCTTCTGGTTTCAGAGAAGAACATTTTTGATGATTTTCATATTTTCACCCATTTTGTTAAGGGTAAAGGGAAAGTTAAGGGTGGATTTCCTTTTTTTGAACAACTTTGGTAGAGCTTGACCCAAGGAACATCCCTGCCAAGTTTCATCAAGATTAGCCCACTAGTTTAGGAGGAGAAGATGTTTAAAGAAATTGTGGACGACGCACGACTGACGTCGGACACTTTACGATCACAATAGCTCACCTTGAGCACTTCGTGCTCAGGTGAGCTAAAAATTGACCCATTGACCTTTTTAACCCTTATCAACCAAGTTTCAAAGCTGTCCAAGATTTCATGTAGAAAGTTATTCGGACAAAGTTTAAGGACATTAATTATGGGCCAAACATGCGACGGCCTTTATAGAGTGCAAACAAGTTTTTTTATAAGATTTGACCCCTTGGCCTAGTTTTTGACCGCACTTAATCCAATTTCAAACTTTATCAATATTTCCTGTAGACAAATATTCTAACCAAGTTTCAAGGCTTTTGAGCCCCAAAAATGACACCTACAGTACATTTAAGGTTATTCTAAGAATTTACCTCTTTTTTGATCCCACTAGACCCATTTTCAATCTTGACCGAGAAAGACAGATACAGTTTGATCATTTTAGCTCATCATGAGTACTCTGTGCGCTTCAAAGCAGACAGCGTGCAAAGTTTTTAATAGAATGATCATATTCACTAAATCTGCTAAAAGAAAGAATCCTTGACTGGTCAGTTGAGCTGGGATGAATATTCGTGTATCAGGTAGGTTAACATTCCTACCTAGGTCCCGAAGCATTACCTGTTACCTAAATGATGTATAATCACTGTATACCTTTGGGGATCAAATTCAGGAAATAATTGAAGACTGTTTAAAATAGTCTTCAATTCTTTTCAGAAGTTGAATTCCAGATGGTCCTATGGGCTTACATCCGATAGTTTTGAGAGTCCTTGCTAGACCCGCAACAACTGTGTCACAGAAAACCATGTCAGAATTTGTATGATCTAACCCCCTTTATAGAATTCTGGATCCAGCCTTTGTATTTTGTTGATAAAATAAATGTATGGACAGTACTCAGGGTAATCGAGTATCATGGGTAAGGTGATCTCGAGTACTTGGATACAAAATCTTCTGGCCACAGCTCTAATGGTCAGTCTGACCTTGGTCAAAACTTTCACTAATTTTGGTTGTCCCTTTTTCAGCATGACTGATCAAGACGTTTTGTATTATTGTCAAATCGTTGATTCGGCAAAAAACCATTACATCAAAACCATACATTTGTAATGCATGAGCTCTTCAGAAAGAAACAAATTTATACATCAATGAAAGTATTTAATACATATATATAATAAAGGACCAAATATCACAAAAAGAATTTTCTTCTGCTTGTTTCCATTTGGTGTCTCTGCAATTAGAAACGGAAAACAGAATTAGACATGATAGTTTACCTGAGTAAAGCAATGACAATGGTCCATTATGATAGATTTAAATTTGCTATAAAGCCTACATTTTTCGCACTTATTTGAATTTTCACAATGAACAAAGCAGGTAATCAAAATAATTTGTTCAAAATTTCTCAAATACCTGTATTCTGTTATATTTGACAGATTTGAAAAAAAGTTTGAAGCAAAAAACTACCTGGAATTTGCTGGATGTGGTAGATCTTTCAACAATCTACTGATAAAAAATTTAATAAGGGCTATTTATTCAAAATAGGCCGAATTATTACTGCCTAAAATTGAAGGGGATTTGTTTACCTTGTCACCGACCGGTCCACCGGTTACTCATGAGAAATTAGTCAGCATGAAACTTACTAGTCATCAGATGGCGCTTTAATCAGAACAATCATCAAAAATATTTTGATAACTGCAATTAATGCAATTTTAACAATCTATGGGTAGCAGTTGGGTTTTTTGTGATGCCGAGATATAGAAAGAAGAATACTTAGATGAAGAAATATTCATATTGGCCAGAGAAGAGGGAAATTCTCGCAGGATTGACTAAAGAATGATGGGGTTGCTTTTCTCGGACGAGAAAATGGCGGGACGACTGTTTGTTATCGCTAGGCTGAAGAGAAGCGGATATTATGATAAATTGATTACTTATATGGAATCATTTATCTAGATTCTATTTGTTTTATTTTTGCAGGAAATGCAAAGCAAAGGCTGATATGCAATTTCGATCGTAGTACCGATTTCTGTCCTAATGCGATGCTATTTTTAGAATTGTAGAGTTATGAAAAATATGAGAATTGTCCAAAATCGAGACTTATTTGAACCCAACCTTAAATAAGTACTTTCGAAGGCCAGGGAGTTGTTTAATTTTTTGTATTTTCATAATGATTGGTTGAAGAAACACCCATTGCCAGAAGACATTTTTGAGAGTGTTGAAATTAAACCTATTTTTCAGGGTATATCAGATACTGCTTACAGGGCAGGAACATCCTTTAGGAAGATGGTGGAGCCTTGATCATATGGCCCTGGTTTATGACCTTCAGCTTTTACTCAGTCTTTTACTAATTTTATGAACATTCCTATCCAAAAAATCCATGATCTAATTTGCTAACCACCAAGTCTGTTCTGTATGCCTTGCAGGTATGAACACATGAGCTCAATATTTAGAGTACCTTTTATAGATCTGCAGACTTCATGAGGTGCCGTCGGTCGGCCAACATGTCTGCGAAAAAATCATGCCGTTCACATAAGTTGCGCATGAATGCTGGACCAACTGACCCATAGATTCTAGCCTAATACACAATGCGTACTATTGTTCTGTCTGGTGTAATTTTGTTGGGTCTAGTAAAAATAATAAGTTTATCAGACCCCCTGACCGGGAAACAATAAGGCTTTTCATGAAGTCTGAGCTTGCAAAGTGTCTCGTTTCTTTAATATTATCTTGGAGCTATATGGCAGCTATGCGGTCAGAAATAGCAGCAAAACAAGACTGCTTAGTATGAATTGGTTGAAAAAGTACATCTGATATCTAAATCAGCCATATTTTCGGACTACATATGGTGTAGACAAATAGGGACCTGTATTTTCTCTACAGTTCTTTGTGAGATCAGGAAGAATTTTAGCACTCCCAAAAAAAAAAAAAAAAAAAAATAAATAAATAAAAATACTAATAAAAAATAAATAAATAGATAAATCTTTTAACCTTGAGCAAAACATGCAGTGATTTTGCAGTGAAATGGTACACTTAGTACAAAGCCTTGATGGCTGAAACTGATTAGTCTGTCTTGAACATTGTGTTTACTTCAATAGATTAAAAAAAAAAAAAAAAAAAAAGATAAAAGGAAAAACAAAGAGAATGCACTTCCTGTGTAATTGATTTCTCATTCTTTATACCCAATTTGATAAAAAAAAAAAAAAGATCAATAATTTCAACAGCTTTTGTGAAAAGCATCAGTATGGGGTCTCACTTGAAGTCTGATTAAATCGGGAATAGGGTGATGATTGTACTTGAACAACAAAGACAGTTATTTAAAATGGCGTAGTTTCATAATTAAGAATCATAGAAGGGTCTTCTTTCAGCTTTCTTAGATGAGGTTCTTTGTGATATAATGAATGCCTTCACACTAGGTAAAGAGGGGTTTCATTTATAATTGTGGGAGTTCATATTCAAAGAAACATGAGTCATGGAAAACCGTATAATTAATAGTCCAACGAAATGTTATTGTTTAATATACTTGGATTACCCATTTCATGCAATTGATCTATTTTACTTTATGCATGTGGCATTTACTGCAAAGTTGTTTTTAATTTCCTCTTAATTATTCATTTTATTATTCAACAATAAAGACTGGTGCAATATATGAGATGTATATACCAACATCAACCTGAATTCACTGGAGTCTCCTTGAAAATAGTTTAAACTTTAGTTAATTCAGGTTCCACGGCCTGAAGGTTCTGTAAATTTCTACTTGTCCTGCTATATAAGAAAATATAGTGATACATTAATTTCATTAGTGAAATTTTGCAGAATCCACTCATCCTGCTTATATAGACAAGGAGGGAGAGGATCATGCAGGACGGGTGGACAAGTAGAGTTTTCAAGCCCTGGGTTCCCCAAGCTCTCAAATGTTGTTGTGCACCCCCCCCCCCCTTTCCCCCCAAAATTATAGCTTTAATAATTTTTAGATGCATTTCTTGGTCCCTCTTACAGAGATGGTTCAAGCATGCTGTAAAATTAGATTTAACCCTCCAGTGGGAGCACTTGTGTATCTACCTGCTTCGAAAGAAGTGGCTTAGTTGTACTCTTTCTGTCATTGATGATGTAGGTTCAGGTTGTAGCATAATTTCCCTACAGCCTGACATTGTCTAAAGACAGGGTGTATTTGAGGAACTTATTCCATATAAGCAGTCACTCTTATAAAATACATGTGTCTTGTTTTAACAGACTGGCCTCAATACAACATATCCACTAAACGCAATATTCATTCATCATCCAATACTTGAATTGGAACCATACAGCTTCTGTTGATAGGCTTGTTCTCACAGTAGAGTTTTCTATATAAAGCCAGATTGCTTTAACTTTAAAAAAAAAAAAAATTTGTTACTGACTGGATGTGTACATGGAACTGCTTCTTATATTTAAAATATTCTTCGAGTAGATGCAACACTATTTCATTCACTTATGTATTTATTTTGCTAGGTTACTTGATGAAAAATGTGAAAGCAAGATTATAGGTTTACAAATATATATTATTTCAGGCTTTGCTGAGAGATCTACTGATGTATCATGTTTTTTACTTAATATAGGTGGCTTGTACACTTAAAATATTGGATTGTATCAGGAGAACCATGGATTCTTCTAATGGATTCATTTACCAAAGGATGACCGTTGTGGTTTATCTACGATGTAAAAAAAAAAAAAAAAAGTAATAATACATAAATAACTTGACTCTGTTAAAATGTTTTTAACTTTGTTGCATGTTTAATAAGCTCTTTTCTAATAGTGGACCTGTAAAGAATAGCTTTCTTCAAATCTCCCAATCCGAATCATGCAGTAAAGTTGCTTAACAACTTTCAGTCATTTCAGGTGGGCTTTTCAAGTGATTTACGGGATGCTCAACAGAGATTTCGATCAGGAAATATATCCAATCAAGTGTTTTTGTTGCATACTCTTTTTGACTTGATATTTTGAAATTAATCATTGTAAATCATTTTTATTGCAGGAACTCCTTACAGCTTTAAAGCAGGCATTTGCATGACATATTGTTAAAACCAATTTTCTAAGTCTATTTCAGATTATAAATTGTCTGATGTTTATATCGATATCATTTCCTGGGCGCACTAGTGGGCTATTTAATGTTTAAGATTTAAAGAGGTGACTTGTGATACGAAAACACAAGATAGTGAATTGGGATAGACTGATGCTATGAGTAAAAAATTATCTTACATGGCTTAATACGGTTAGTATTACATCTTAGATTGAATGCCCTATGTGAGGTTACATAGTATTGTCTTGGAAACAAATTGATTGGTGATGGATTGCAATAGCATTCCACAAGTTTTAGTAAAATGAGTTTTGCAATAATAAACTTGTAATGTGGATCATAATGATCAAAATGAATGAAGTTATTTAACAGTCATACCACTTGAAGATAGTGGTGGTGAGGTAAGGGCAGATGAGGAACTGTCCAATGTGGTTTGACTTTGTTTTGTTACCAACCTTAAGTTACCCTGTATCTATTGTTCAGGTGGAGACTCGATGAAATGACGATGAATACTGGTGGAATTTTGGGGCGAACATGGTTCGTGTGGCGGAAAATTCCAGAGGGATATCAATTTTATTAGGAATATTTTATAAATTGCTCAATATCTATATATTTTACCTAATTTTTGGCGGGAGAAGGAATAGGCTCAGGGCCGATCCATTGTATAGTATGGCTCTGTGATTGGACACTGAGCCAAGGGGGTTGAGAGTTTAGAGGTTATAGCTCAGTGATTGGATCACTAACGCTGGGCTGGTGAAACAGGGATAGGACCCTGTAGGTTGGAATATAGATATAGCTCAGTGATTGGGTCCCTAACGCTGGGCTGGTGGAACAGGGATAGGACCCTGTGGGACTACCCGGCCTGTGATTGGGTCCCTAACGCATGGCCACCTCCATGAGAGGAGAGTAACATCCATGGAGGGTTGGGTGGATGGAAATAAATAAATGGGGAGCCGGAGTCTAGTTCCTTACTAAAAATCTAATGATATCTCTCGGGGATTTTCTGCGACTCCATGCCCCATTCTGCCACACTATTATGTAATAATTATTCATTAAAGTATTTGATACATATGTTGCTTGTAATGTGATAATAATTCATTAAAGCAATTTTGATATATATGTTGCTTGTACTATTTTAGCCGTCATGTAATAATAAGGGCTATTTATTCAAAATAGGCCGATTTATTACTGCCTAAAATTGAAGGGGATTTGTTTACCTTGTCACCGACCGGTCCACCGGTTACTCATGAGAAATTACTCAGCATGAAACTTACTAGTCATCAGATGGCGCTTTAATCAGAACAATCATCAAAAATATTTTGATAACTGCAATTAATGCAATTTCCCACCCACCCTCCCTCTTTTTTGCATGACGGCTAAGAATATATGTATATGTTAAGAAGCTTAATAGTAGAGTATGGTATAGCATGTTTTATTAAGTAATATTAGGTATAGATTCAATCTTTAACATGATAATGTATTGTATACTTGCAGGACCATTGTAGAGGACCACCAGAAAAGGGGCGCTCTTAGGTTTTCTGTGATGCTTTTAAAATATAAATGAATAAGAGACTTTATGAAAATATTTGTATGTGCATTATTTTATGTTCTTAAATTTAAATGTATCATTCATTCTCATGGTAAGACATTTCCTGTACAGAAAATATTATGTTTTGATATTGACAATAAATACCGTTAGTTAAATGTAAAAAAGAACAAAAGGACAGAAAGGACTATTCTAAGGCAAAAGTGAAATCAGTTCTTAAGTAATAGGATTAGGACTTATTTTATTTTTGGTCATGAGTTGCGGAAAATTCCAGAGGGATATCAATTTTATTAGGAATATTTTATAAATTGCTCAATATCTATATATTTTACCTAATTTTTGGCGGGAGAAGGAATAGGCTCAGGGCCGATCCATTGTATAGTATGGCTCTGTGATTGGACACTGAGCCAAGGGGGTTGAGAGTTTAGAGGTTATAGCTCAGTGATTGGATCACTAACGCTGGGCTGGTGAAACAGGGATAGGACCCTGTAGGTTGGAATATAGATATAGCTCAGTGATTGGGTCCCTAACGCTGGGCTGGTGGAACAGGGATAGGACCCTGTGGGACTACCCGGCCTGTGATTGGGTCCCTAACGCATGGCCACCTCCATGAGAGGAGAGTAACATCCATGGAGGGTTGGGTGGATGGAAATAAATAAATGGGGAGCCGGAGTCTAGTTCCTTACTAAAAATCTAATGATATCTCTCGGGGATTTTCTGCGACTCCATGCCCCATTCTGCCACACTATTATGTAATAATTATTCATTAAAGTATTTGATACATATGTTGCTTGTAATGTGATAATAATTCATTAAAGCAATTTTGATATATATGTTGCTTGTACTATTTTAGCCGTCATGTAATAATAACGACCAAGTAAATTTTTACTTGGTCGTCAATAAATTTTCAATCAGCAGATTTTTGAAAGGTATGTAAGATTCAGCTTATTCCAAATTTTCTGACTCCCGTGCTTACTAAAAGCCAGGGGCCTGTTTTACTAAACATCTTGCAATCATTAACTAAATATGGAATCCTGCCATGCATCATCTCATGGGAATCATCTTCCAAAGACGATTCCAATGAGATAATGCAAGGCAGAATCTTACAAAGAATGAACACTACAGGTACGATTTTTGATTTTGACTTACGATTATTTTTTTCGTAAGAAGTTTGGTAAAACGGGCCCCAGAAGTATGAAATCCCAGGCTTCAGTACAACTTAATTTTCAAAGTTTGTTGTCTGTCAGTTGTTGCCATGATATCAAACCACTAATAACTTTGTTGATATTTCAATATGGTTGCTAATTTTCACACGATCTGCGTGTTAAACTGCTGGATCTCGAAGTAAGAAAATTGACAAAGGGAAATAACTCAAAAATGAAGACAGTTAGAGTTACACTTCCTAAGCCATGCACTCTGTAATCATGAGAGGGACATAACTACCCAGTTTCATGTCAATCTGACTTAAGGTGACAGAGTTATGCTCAGTGGACAGTTTGGCATGACAAGAGTTACCGGTAATTAACTTTTTCAACTTTTTTGAAAATTTGTCCAAATTGAAAGAGGTTGCAAACATCCTTGAAAAGTATGTGCAATTTGTTGGAAAATAACTGTGATAAAACAAGAAATTGCTTGTTACAAGCAATTTCTTCTTTTCACAATACATTTGCATTTTCTCAATTCAGAAACACAAGGACTTAAAATCCGTCGACTGCACAGGAAAGAGATTAACAGACTTTCACAAAAAAATACTCACCTTATGAACAAATTCATATTCTCCAAATCTAGAATCAAATGTTCCTTTTTGTAATGATCGTAATTTCATGGTAAATCTTGGCCCTAATTCTTGAAGTCCAACCCTCTTTTCATTCCTAAAAATGTATCTGAAAAGAAAACATACCTTTGAAATTCATAATTAAAGGAATCAAGATAGAACCTGAAAACTTGATTTTGAGCATTCGAATGTGCTTGTGCATCCTTTGATCAAATTCTATTTAAGAATTTGACCTTGACTTGTCCTTGAAATCGAATTGATCTGAAATTATGTTCAATCATAACATCTTCTTATAGAAGACAACAACTTAGATTTGGAATCCATTCATATATGGACGAGTTATGCTCAGTAAAAGGTCAATTTAAAGTTTGATATTGACCTGCGATAAATAGCTTTTTAAAACTTTGCTTCAAATATAATATCTAACCATATTGAAGATAAATTGAGCCTAATTTCACTTAAACCACAAAAAAGAAGTCGCACTATGACAATTTCATTTATACAGAATATACACAAAAAGTGTTATTTTGAATCTGCAATGAACAGTCCTTCTCCAAATACATGTAGATGTGAGCTCAAAATTTTAGCACATGTTGTAATAAGGGTCATGCTTGGTCCATATTGAACCTATAAAAAGTTGAGAAAATGGGTATTTTTTCTGTACAAATGAGACCAGTCGAATTTATTCTCTCCGCAGTAATTTGTTTTGTTATTTTCACTATTTAAATAGGTTTTAACAATGTGATGTTTAATCTTTAGTGATTCAGTATAAATTATTTTTTGCAGGCAATGAGCCTCAGTATATCTGACAAATAAGTTGAATTTTATAATTGGTGTATACTATGTATATATAAATATCTCATACAGTGTTGAACAAACCCAGATAAAAGAAACAATAGATGTTTGTACAACATTTATGTCCCTGATAAAAGTAGGTCCATAGCCTATTCTTTGTCAATCAACAAAGGGCAATAACTCAAAAAATATGATGAGTAGAGGTATTGTTCTTGTGCAACACACTTCTCCTCAATGAGATCTATCCACCTGGGCAGTTTCATGATTCTACCTTGCATACTTTTGGAGATATGCTCTGGACTAATAAATGGTCTACAGATGGACAGACTTACTGACTGAGCGACAAGTGCAAAGCAATATACCCCCTTTTTTTTGAAGGGGGGTTATAATTACTTTTTTTTTTAAATATTCAAAAATCATTCAATAAGAATACATCTTTTTCAAGGCGTGCTTCTAACTTCACTTTGTTCCTTATGTTTAAAAGGAACAAAGTGTAGTTAGAATCATTTGCTTGAAAATAATGCTTGTCATTTTTTAATATCCTATGAACGTAATTGGAGGAAGGAATCCCTGATAAAGGGATTCCTGAATCTCCATTAAAATATAGTACCATATTTCTCCTAATAAACTATCCACAGAGCTATACATAACACTGTCCTGGATCTTTTATTTAGTATGCATTTTCTGATTTAAAAAATCAATACAACTGATGTCTTTTAGGCCCTTTTCCTTTAATTTAAGGTGAATTTCCTCTGAAAAATCATATATATAAATGATTGTTTAGAGGAAATTCATCCCAAATTAGAGGAGTCTCAAAAAATTCCTAAAATTTAGGCATTTGAAGTGGGTTTTCTTAGTAAGAAATGTAGGGGTGCTACTATTAGGGAGGGTGCTATTATTAGATGAAATACAGCAAGCATTGACCCATTATTTACCTATGGTGTCTAAAGAAAATGAAGTCTCTCTGATTGTGAAAAGTGACAGCCCGTCGTCCATGGAATTCTGGATCATGAGGAAACAAGGATGCGAATAATCTGCCTACAGAATGGCCAAGTCTGGTGTTGAAATTATTCAGGATCAATTCGGGTCTGTGATCAGACAATTCTCCTGCTCTCTATTAATACACAAGAAATAAATTCATTAGGAGACCAATGCACAGTAATTACAGCTTGAATTAAGTTGTAGTTACAAAACGTTTTTTTACCATTGCAGAAACCCTTATCTTAAGTGTCTTATGAATAACTAATCTAATTGAATATTTTATGAATCCAGTATATTAGTCAATATTCCATACAAGATAAATGATACAGTATAACTTGTAATAAGCACTCATTAAGGTGACCACCAAACAGTGGTTGCTTTTAACTATTGAAATGGTCGCTTAATAAATTATTTCATGATAAATAAGACAGGTCATTTAGATGGCAGATCTAAATTGTCACATTCTTCTTGCAAGATTGAGATGACTATTATTGGTTTGAACAACATAAGATTCAATAGTAATTTACATGTTATTCTATGTATCACACAATCACTTTTCGGCCCTAAATTTCAATAACCCCTTAAAAAAACAAAGATATTCAGGTGAAAGTGTGAGCATTTTTTTTCAAAAAATAGACTGTCTGATATCATGTTACGTTATCAGACAGCTGACATCAGGTCAATACAAACTTAATTGCATGATGAATATAATTTGTGTGTGTGTGTCTTTTATTTTTACAAAAATCCAGAACCAGACTTACCTTTATTTCCTTTGTAAGTTTAACATTAGTTAGTTTAAAGTGAGCTGTCGGTCCATCAGGTAGATGAGATATGACTAAACCATCTACACAACAGTTAAGGATAAACTTTGTGTAATATCAATGGGTCAGAAGAAAACTATTTCAAGTGCCTATAATTATATAACTGATAACTGATATACAGACATGACTTTTGAACTTCTAACTAATTACAATAGTTTTAAATAGTTGGCACTAACCGCTCGATTCAATTTACCCAAATCTACTATAACTGGAGAAAAATTGTGTTTCAAATTATAAATATCAACAATGATTCATTAATATATATCCTATACCGAACCAGAGAAATTATCAAAAGGATAAACTCACTGTTCAGATAAAGTTTTATTTCATTCCATTCTATTAAATACCATCAGTTCTCACATATTGTCTTTTCTATTTTTTTCTTTTCTATATTAAAGAAATCAGACATTTTTTGTAATGTTGATTATTTTCGTTTCATCAACAATAAGCTCTATTTTCAAATGAGCACATCCCCCCGGAATAAAAAAGCCTTTGTTGTTCACTCAATGAATATAAACGACTGAAAAAAAACAAATGATTATATATTTCGTACCAGAAGTATGCAAAATTAATATGATTGAAATGAACAATTCTCATACATTAATAACTGGCATCAGTGAGTCTAGCATTTGATTATCAATCAGATATAATTAAAGGATACTTGGTATTTTCCTGTCATCATGAACGATGATAAGATCTGTGAAACCTTTACTGATTGCTTGTGGAACTATTTTCTTCAGGTATAAGGCTCGTCGATATTTAAAGTCTATATTTGGTATCACTTTCTTCAATTCTCTACAAAACAACTGTGTTCTCTGGAAAGAGAAAATATATTTGTGACCCGTCAAGCAAACAGGGACCATCTGTTACTTTGTAAAATGAATTTTTGAAAAGGAGATTTGGTCCAGCATGGGTGAACTAGAGGTCACATTTCAAAACTTCTTTCACAGGAAGGTAGATTAATCGTTCTAGATTCAGAAAATTAGCAAAGTTGGAAAAGTTTTTGACACTAGTCAGTCTGCGCAATCGCGCAGTCTGACTAGGGTCGACACTTTACACCATACCCAGATGGTCCCTTTTAGCGTGACAGGTCACATTTGAATTTAGCTTCACATGACGTAAACTCAAATTATGTGACCCATTACTTGCCGTCTGATGTCAACTCAAAAATACAAAGAAAAAAGATCTAGTTTTTGAATGGAACATAACAATGTTCTAAGCTTATTTGCCATTGTTTTTGTAAACGCTAGTAACCCATAGTTTTGGATCTGCAAGATTCTGCTGCATGGTGATTGAATCAAATACATGCATTTTACTTACAAAGAAGCCTTTTACGATGTAGTAAACAGTATTATAGGTGTTGCAGCTATATTGAGTGCTAGAAAGAAAGTTCAAAGCTGGTTATTATGTTCTAGAATCAACATTTTACTTACAAATGAAGCCTTTTCTGATGTGGTCAGCAGTATTTTGGGAGTTGTGGTTCTATTGAAGTAAGAGGCCATTTCATCTTGGCTTTCATCCATCTTTACCTATAAGTATAGATACAGTTCATCTTGCTGTGCCAACACAATCAAATGGACTGACAATATTATTTTAAGTATGGACATGTCAATTAAAAGTAATCAATGATTGCAAAGACCTTAGTTGAAAAAGGTGCATTATCATAACACTGGTTGACAGCACTTTTTAAGCCCACAAATGATTGACCTTGAAATGTGTCCCTGACATAAGCCCTTCATCCACAACTAGTTTAAGTGTTTCTTCTACATCATTAAATCCTATTTAATGATGTAATAAAAAAAATGTAGAAGATAGGCTCCAGATAAAAATGTGACCTTGACCTTCAATGTGCCCTTGACGTTTGAGATACAGAAAAAAGTTCTACATTGAAAAAGGGTCATATCTTTCAAAGCTTGTGCTTCTATGTTTTTTTTTTCTTGGTGGTATAGAATTCTTTGATTGTGAACACACATGCCAAGTTTCAAGCAAGTATTTTTAATGATAGAATAGAAATGACCTAGGTTTAAGTTTTTAAGTGTTAATGACAATACCAAAATTTTTTTAATGGCCTAGCTAAAAATAGTTTTGAGTCAACCCTTGGAACCCTGGTATTTGACTCACCTCCTCGTCTTCCGGGTCTACCATCGTCTCATCTGGTACTCTCATACTCTCTATTGTCTTTGGCGTCTTTCTTGGAGCCTGAAATAGTTAAGCCAACCCATTTAACTTTATCCTGGGAAAGAGTGTAGAATTCCCATGCCCAACACTGGCTTTTCTACTTGCGGGCAAGTACATTTTTTTAAGACAAGTAAATACAAGGGCAAATCTTGGAATGGTAAAAATAGATATAAAAGAATAGTAATCCTTATGTTTCTATCAAAGGATAGAAAACATTTTAAACATTCTTTTTAATGAAGAAAATGCTGTATTTAAGCATTTTCTTAGTTAAAAACAATGTTTTCTCAATGTCAAAACACCCATATTTTTAGGACAAGTTCATTTTGATCCTGGACAAGTAGGAAATTAACTTTTACTTGTCAGAGGACAAATGGATAAAATGGGTACTTCCACTACCCTGATTCTGGTAAATTTTAATAAAAACTAATTACTTATTTTGAGGAAGTTTATAGCACTTGGATTCAAGATTTTACCACAATGATATCAGTAGCAAGCTGGCAGTGTAGACTGGATCAGACTAGCTAGTGATAGTCTTTATTGTCTGAAAATGCTTTACAGAGTAGGAATATGATGTGAATGCTATATAAAGGCAGGGCTCGTGTTTGACCCTTAAATTGGGGTTTTGACCCCAAAAATCTGAAAATATTTTAATTTGACCCCTAGAAATTTCTCCAAGGGGGTCATTTTGCCCCCCTGGAGAGGAATTACTAAGGGTCAAAACATGCTTTTACAGCTATGATTTTTCACAATTTACCGGTACTATCAAAAGTTCTACAAATTAATATCATCACAAGAAACAGTTAAAGTGACTCTTGAATATGCAAAATTCTACTTATGATTTGCTTTTTCTGTCGTTTTGACACTTTAAAATCAGATTTGAGCCCCAGAATTTCTTAGCTGAGGAGTCAATGACTCCCAAATATCAAACTATAACACAAGCCCTGGAAGGGCCGATTTGTCATGAGATACCAGTCATTGTATTCAGAACATAACTCAGATTTCTCCGTAAACTAGAAAGTACCTCAGTGGTAAGTTTAGTAATTTTTCGGTCATGTTTTAGGTATCCAGCTTCTGGAGGCACTTTTGTCAAATACACTTGAAGAAAATAAAATCTTTTCATTGCTTTCCTATCGTTTATGGAGATCTTTTTTCATACTGCATTTTGTTATTTAATTATAATGTGCTTGCTTTTAACACTTGTCATGCTGAATGAATTTTGGCTAAAAAATTTCATCAAAAGCCCTGAAAGTACCAACTGTAGGTCAACTTTTAATTGAAAAACTAAATTTATTGACAACTTTGGTTTGAAAGTGAGAAACAGGTGGTGTAGACTAACATCAGACTGCACATATGTGCAGGCTGATGTTTGTCTATGGCTCCTGCCAAAGCAGGAATATTCCGGGTTTACAATGACAAGGGTTAATATTTCGTTGAACTTGTATTCAATGACATCTTTAGCAGTAGCATTGATACTTCGACGTCACTTTACACATATGCAAACTAACGTACTTTCATGGCTGCAACCTTATTATCCCCAAGGTCTATTCAGTAGAATTGTCAAGAGTCCAATCAGATTAATTTCACATGTACACACAATTTTTACATCCTAATTAACCTTTTATTAAAATATCAATTTTAGAAAAACATATTTTGCATCAGAAACTCTAAGAGTTCATTTCAAGTGCTAATGTTTCAACTCCACACTTAGAATTATAGAACAATAATTCTCCAAGGTTTAAAAGGCAAAATTCATAGGTTAATTACAGAAATGTACCTACCTTGACACCTGTCTGTTTTTCCTCTCTTATTTTTTTCTTCTTTTCTTCTATCTTCATCTAGAAAAGAAAACAAGAGACGCTCTAATGTCTATCAAGCTTTCCTTTATTTATTTTTTTTCCTTTTTTCAGAAAAGTAAACTTTCTCTCCTTCAATTTGTATTTAGTTATACTCCTTCAACCTTTTTCAATCCATTCCATTTATACCCAAAACCATAAATACAACCAGTGTTCTGGCGAGGCCGCAATTCTGCAAAATCTCTAATTAATAAAAATTGTACATGACACATAAAATCTTTGCAAGATGTGACTTTTGTCTCACGTAAATAGCAGGCTTTAATTTCAAATGATAGACCTAGAAAAACTTTTATTGTACATCAAAGCGAAAGTAGATACAATGGTTTTCCAAACTAAAACCTGCTGCAAGGTTCAAGGTCAAATGTAGATAACTAACAAGTTCTGAATAGAGGTATTTCACGTAATTATCTCCCTTGCGCACTCTCCAGTCAAATTTACATAACAATGCAAATGAGGGGGCGTCCTTCTTTTCTCCACTCTTTATTTCATTGAAATTTATCCGAATAAATCAGTCGATTTCAACTATTAATAAAATATATCATTAATCTTTAATAATTCAAACCAATACTTAATTGTCATTAGAAATTATTTCGACCGCTTTTAGTAATTTTTATTTTCAAATATTGACAAAAAGCGACGTTTGATTTAGTTGGGTGGAATGAATTGCAGATATAACTCTTCAGAGTTTATCTACTTGAAGAATTTATATTGAGTCGAAACAGATATCCTCCATCGAAAATCTACCGTTTTGAGAAAACACTTCAATATGAAAGTTTGTATAGATTTCTTTCATTTTGACTTCATTTTCATTATTTCAATACTAGAACTAGTCATTGTTCGTCACAAATCGATCGTAATTGATTAACTAAAGAATACAAAAAAAAAAATGATTAAAATAAAGAGATAATAAAAAACAGACAATAAAAACGGCAGACGACAGAATGCAAATTCGACACGTTTATTTCTCTTTCTCTCTCTTTAACGAAAAATAATAATAAAAAAACACGAAACCATATCGAGAGTGAAAGATAATGTGAAAAGGGGAGAAATAGTTCCACCGTAGGTTTATTATTACGAGTTGCTATTTCATTTTAATAATGATTCAAATTTGAACACATACTTGCATTGGGAAGGGCTTTTATATACATTGGAAACGTGCATTCGTTGTTTCGAAATTAAAGATTTGTAGTTCTGAATTTCCCTTGATTTCTTTTCAAACAGCCTTTTTTTTAACACTCACCTCTTACGAATCCAATTAATTTTCCAAATTCAAGAATTACTGAACGCATTATTTAGATACCCCCTTTATGGATATATATTGATCTTGAAGATGTGATAAATACGATTACGTAATACCATATGTCAAATACGACGCTTAATTGTCACCAGTACAATGTTTATTTAGCGCACGTGTTGTAACTTATAACTGCTGCCTTAGTGTTTTACCGCTCTTTGATCTGGGGTCTATGGCATATTGAAAAACCCTTTCTAAAATCATAAACAAACATGAAGATTAAATTCAGCCCTACATCTTTTAACGCTTAAGTTTTATCAAGCAATATGAAAAACTGCAGTGCCGCAAGGGGCTTGTGCTAAAATATTTTAACGACTCTAAATGAGTATCAGATATATGGCCCCTATATGATAAAAAACATTAACCTCACTTTAACTAAGTCTGGTCTTTCTGTCCTTTTTAAAAAATACCAGGTATTTATCTATCTAATATTATCATTAAATATTTTTAGTATGAAAATTTCTTGTGCAAAAAAAGCCCGCTGTTGTAAATAGATAATATTTTCACAAAGAAATATATATTGCACGGTCAAAATACATTGTATCACATAGGTTTACTTTTCCGCAATCATGATTCACAGAGTGAAAGATCGTCAATGTGTTGGTTTCAGTTTTCTCTTTTTGCCGCGAAGTTTCAACAGTGCGATATCACAAACAATCTATGAAACGAGGTGGCGTATTTGGTTGGATTATTCACTCAACGATTTATTTTATTTTTTATTATTCCTTTTTGCAAGAATACATTTCCTTGTCTCAGTGTGTTAATTACGATGTGATGGTAATAATGTTTTAAACAAGAGTTGTCCGCGGACAACGTAGCTCGCCCAAACAGCTGCTTGTCACAAACAGCGCTTGACAGAAGACTGAAGTTCAAAGTGGTTTCTTTCAATGTTAAAGTCCATGACTAAATATATCTGTTTGAGTAGTAATTAAGAAATATAAAAACTTTTTTGTTTTAATTGCATGTATAAGGTTAGGGTAAAGTGAAAGCCTACAAGCAGATGAGGTTACCAATGGAATTCCTTTGTATCAAACATGAAGTTTTTCTTTAAAATCTTTCTAAGTCCACAAAAGGTCAAGATCAAGGTCAAATTGTGAAGGACCTTGGTCTCTGTAGAAGTCTATCACCTAGTGAGTATGTGTATGTAATAATGTCATTGAGTAAAGCATTTAGAAAATATAAGCAATGTTAAATTTTTGGTTAAAGTTTTTCAGTTTAAGTTTTTCCAAGTCCATAAAAGGTCAAGGTCAAGGTCAAATTGTCAACGTCTTTAGTTTCTGGTGAAAGCCTTTCATCTGGTGACTATGTATATGAAGTAATGATGTCCCTAGGTTAAAGCATTCAGAAAATATAAGCAAGGTTAAAGTTTTTGGTAAAAGAATTTCAGTTAAAGTATTTCTAAGTTCATAAAAGGTCAAGGTCAAATTATCAAGGACCTTGATCTCTCACAAAAGCCTATCACCTAATGAGTATGTATATGAAGTAATGATGTCCCTAGGTTAAAGCATTCAGAAAATATGAGCAAGGTTAAAAGTTTTGGTTAAAGAATTTCAGTTAAAGTTTTCCACAAATGGTAAAGGTCAAGGTCAAATTGTGAAGGACCTTGGTCTCTGGTGAAAGCCTATCACCTGGTGAGTATATATATGAAGCTATGATGTCCCTAGGTTAGAGCATTAAAAATATATGTAGGTTAAAGTTTTTAGTTAAAGTTTTTTGGTTAAAGTTTTTCGAAGTCCACAAAGGGTCAAGGTCAAGGTCAAATTGTGAAGGACCTTGGTCTCTGGTGAAAGCCTATCACCTAATGAGTGTGCATATGAAGTAATGATGTCTCTAGTTTAAAGCTTTCAGAAAATATATGCACGGTTAAAGTTTTTGGTAAAAGTTTTTTGGGTAAAGTTTTTCTAAGTCCACAAAGGGTCAAGGTCAAGGTCAAATTGTCAAGGACCTTTGTCTATGGTGAAAGCCTATCACCTAATGAGTGTGCATATGAAGTAATGATGTCTCCAGTTTAAAGCTTACAGAAAATATAAGCAAGGTTAAAGTTTTGGTTAAAGTTTTTGGTTAAAGTTTTTGGTTAAAGTTTTTTTGAAAGGGTCAAGGTCACAGTCTAAAGGTCTTTTCGACATGGATGTTGGTCTCAATTGAAAGCCTATGCCCTAATGAGTGTTTCTGTAAAAAATAAAGCCTCTAGGATAAATATTGATAGAAATAAAAACTTTAACCTAATGCGGACACCGACACCGACGCTGACGCCGACGCTGACGCCGACGCCGACGCTGACATCCGAGGGTATGACAATAGCTCTTCTGAGACTTTCGTCCCAGGCGAGCTAAAAAGAAATTACTATATAAAGAAATGATTGAGAAGGCTACGTATTTTTCTTAGTAATACATGTATTGGTATTTTAATGAAAAGAGCGAAATAAATGATAAGATCTGAATAACTAGAAAGCCATGAATGGCTTGAGTCGCTCCACAGACTTGAAATTCTTGTAAAAGCAAATAAATGATTTGACTAGATTTTTAGATATTAAGGGTTCTACTGATGATGAAAAAGATTTTCAAAGTTTCTACTATATAACAGATAGAGAAATGACCTCTGCTATTAAAAGACATATTTTTCATCTAATCAAAATAATTTTTGGCTGCATGATAATGGGTCACCCAAAGATCATACCAAAAATATTTGATTGATATTCATGAGTTACATTCTGAGAAAATGTTTTTCATAGTTTCCACTATTTAACATATTGAGTATTGACTTCCACCCATAAAATGTATATTTTTCATCCAATCAAAATAATTTTTGGTATACTGATAAAAGGCCACTCAAGGATCATTCCAGTGAAATTTGGTTGATATCCATCAGTTAAATTCTGAGAAAATGATTTTCAAATTTTCCACTATTATACATATAGAGAAATGACCTCCGCCCATAAAATGCATATTTTTCATCCAATCAAAATAATTCTTGGTATACTGATAAAGGGTCACTCAAGGATCATTCCAGTGAAATTTGGTTGATATCCATCAATTACATTCTGAGAAAATGATTTTCAAAGTTTCCACTATATAACATAATAGAGAAATGACCTCTGCCCATAAAATGCATATTTTCCATCCGATCAAAATGATTTTTTGTAGACTGATAAAGGGTCACCCAAGGATCATTCATGTAAAATTTAATTGGTATCCATTGATTAGAATCTGAGAAAACTCACTTTTTACCATATTTGGAAATTAGCTACGCCCATAAAATCCATGTTTTTCATTGGATCAAAATTTCTTGAACAACTTTGAAAGAGGGTCACCCAAGGATCATTCCTGTGAAGTTTGGTTGAAATCAATCTGGTAGTTTCTGAGGAGAAGATTTTTAAAGAAAAGTTTACGACCGGACGCACGCACGCACGCACGCACGGACGGACGCACGACGGACACAACGCCATGACAATAGCCCCAGTGGCTTTCAGCCAGTGGAGCTAAAAAAGGGAATAATATACAAATAAACGTATTTTAAAGACAAACTTTGATGACAAAATTAAAACAAGAGGACCGTTGGCCCTGGGTCGCTCACCTGAGAAAAAAGCTTCATTACCTAGGTATGTCCATGCAACCACAGAAAAAGAGATTTTAACTTATTCAATCAGATAACATTTGAAATAATCCTTCCCCCCTCTGCTCCTCCCCTGGTCATTATTTATTTAAGCTTTTTTCATAAAAGGTCTGTGATCAGCTAATCTATGCCAGATATACAGGCTGAGTCTGAGACTTTTTAAGTTTTCTTTAATGAGTTGATCAATCCATGTCAAATATAAAGGCTGTAGGGACTCAAAATTCTCAACAAAGCACCCCCCTCCCCCAAGATGCTCTGCACCTGGTGAATCTACAGTCATGATTTTAGCTAATTCAATTAATGTCCATAATTATGCTGATCATCCATACCAATTTTCAAGTCTGTAGGACTCCTGGCTCATTAGAAGAAGTTTAAAGATTTCAAAAATGATCCAAAGTACTACCCCCTCCCCAAGACACTCAGCACCTGGTGACCCTACATTCATGATTTAAGCTATTTTATTTTAGATCCATATGCTTATCATCCATGCCAATATTGAAGTCTGTAGGGCTCCTGGTTTATTAGAAGATGAAGGTTAAAGTTACAAAATTTTCACAAAAGTACTACCCCCTCCCCCCTGTTGCTCCGCACCTGGTGGCATTACAGTCATGATTTTAGCTATTTTTCTTAAGGTCTATGAGCTGATCCTCCATGCCAATTTTCAAGTCTGTAGGGCTCCTGGTTTATTAGAAGAAGAAGGTTAAAGTAACAAAATTTTCACAAAAGTACTACCCTCTCCCCCCTGGTGCTCCGCACCTGGTGGCATTACAGTCATGAATTTAATTATTTTTCTTAAGGTCTAAGAGCTGATCCTCCATGCCAATTTTCAAGTCTGTAGGACTTGTGGTTCAGAAGAAGAAGAAGGTTAAAGTAACAAAATTTTCACAAAAGTACTAGCCTCTCCCCCCTGGTGCTCCTCACCTGGTGGCATTACAGTCATGATTTTAGCTATTTTTATTAAGGTCTAAGAGCTGATCCTCCATGCCAATTTTCAAGTCTGTAGGGCTTGTGGTTCAGAAGAAGAAGAAGGTTAAAGTAACAAAATTTTCATGAAAGTACTACCCTCTCCCCCCTGGTGCTCCGCACCTGGTGAATCTACATTCATGATTTTAGCTATTTATATAAAGGTCCATATGCTGATCATCCATGCCAATATTCAAATCTGTCAGGCTCCTGGTTCAAAAGAAGAAGAAGGTTAAAGATAACAAAATTTTCACAAAAGTACTACCCCCTCCCCCCTGGTGCTACGCACCTGGCAGTCCAAAAGATATGATTTTAGCTACTTTTATTAAGGTCTATGAGCTGATCATCCATGACAATTTTCAAGTCTGTAGGGCTCCTGGTTCCGAAGAAGAAGAGGCTTAAAGATTACAAAATTTACCCAGAGTACTACCCCCTCCCCCCTGGTGCTCCGCACCTGGTGGCCCAAAAGATATGATTTTAGCTATTTTTATTCAGGTCTATGAACTGATCATCCATGCCAAGTTTTAAGTCTGTAGGACTACTGGTTGAGAAGAAGAAGAATTTTAAAGATTTTCTTAAAATTTCACCTTTTGTTGCCATAGCAACCAGAGTTTTTCATGGATTTCAATTCTTTTAGCTATTTTTGAAGGGGACCACCTAAGCAACATTTCTGTAAAATTTGGTGTTAATTGGCCCAGTAGTTTAGGAGGAGATGTCGTTTAAAGAAATTGTTGAAGGACGCCGGACGACGGACGACGACCGACGACCGACGGACGGACGCCGGAGGAAAGGTGATCACAATAGCTCACATGAGCACTTCGTGCTCAGGTGAGCTAAAAAAAGGTCAGTACATGATAACCAACAAGAAATACAAATTACTTCTTCATAGGTCAGGAACGCGAAATAGAGTTAGATTAATATAAGTTAATCTAAAGCAAAAAATAGAAAAATGACAAAAATAAGCATGAAGAATTAAAGCATTAAAACTACATTCTTATTATGTGTAAAAATAACTTTGATTTCGTTTATAACGAGGAGTATTTTGTGGTTTAAAATACATTATTTTTCTATAAACTATTTATGGACTAAAATGACATGCCCCCTCGTTTGTATAAGGGGCGGAGTCGAGAGATTTCCGCGCATGCGTAGACTTATGTGAAATAGGTCTATTCAACGCAACAACCCTGGACAATTTCAGGCCTCATGTGTGTAAATAAAATTTCCAGGCCAATTCTGAGGTCAAGTTTGATTAGTTACTTTAGATGTGTGATGGATGGCCCTGTAAACGATGTGCATGACCAGTACCATTTAAAGTTATGATTTAATTGGAAAAGACAGTTCAAATTTAAACATTTTTTTTTTGTAGTCATTATTAATTTTGTTATTCTAAGTCATCAACTAGAAAGCCATGAATGGCTTGTGTCGCTCCACAGGCTTGAATTTCTTGTAAAAGCAAATCTAAGTTTTGACTAGAATTTTAAAATATTTTGGGTTCTACTGATGTTGAAATGATTTTCAAAGTTTCCACTATTATAACATATAGAGAAATGACCTCCGCTCATAAAAGACATATTTTTCATCCAATGACAATAATTTTGAGCTGTATGATAATGGGTCACCTAAGGATCATACTTATGAAGTTTGATTGAAGTCATAAGTTACATTCTGAGATAAATGATTTTCAAAGTTTCCACTATATAACATATAGAGAAATGACCTCCGCCCATAAAATAGACATTTTTCATCCGATCACAATAATTTTAGGTAGACAGATAAAGGGTCACCCAAGCTTCATTCATGTAAAATTTGGTTGATATCTATCAGTTAGATTCTGAGAAAATGATTTTCAAAGTTTCCACTTTATAACATATAGAGAAATGACCTCCGCCCATAAAATACACATTTTTCATCTGATCACAATAAATTTTGGTAGACTGATAAAGGGTCACTCAAGGATTATTCCAGTAAAATTTGGTTGATATCAATTGGTTAGATTCTGAGAAAGTGATTTCCAAAGTTTCCACTATATAACATTTAGAGAAATGACCTCCGCCCATAAAATACACATTTTTCATCCGATCACTATAATTTTTGGAAGACTGATAAAGGGTCACTCAAGGATTATTCCAGTAAAATTTGGTTGATATCAATTGGTTAGATTCTGAGAAAGTGATTTCCAAAGTTTCCACTATATAACATATAGAGAAATGACCTCCGCCCATAAAATACACATTTTTCATCCGATCACTATAATTTTTGGAAGACTGATAAAGGGTCACTCAAGGATCATTCCAGTGAAATTTGGTTGATATCTATCCCTTACTTTCTGAGAAAATGATTTTGAAAGTTTCCACTGTATAACATACAGAGAAATGACCTCCGCCCATAAAATGCATATTTTTCATCCGATCTCAATAATCTTTTGTAGACTGATGAAGGGTCACACAAGGATCATTCATGTAAAATTTCATTGGTATCCATCAATTAGAATCTGAGAAAACACACTTTTTACCATATTTGGAAATTAGCCACGCCCATTAAATCCATGTTTTTCATTGGATCAAAACTTCTTGAACAACTTTGAAAGAGGGTCACCCAAGGATCATTCCTGTGAAGTTTGGTTGAAATTCATCCAGTAGTTTCTGAGGAGAAGATTTTTAAAGAAAAAGTTTACGACCGGACGCACGGACGCACAGACGCACTGACGCACGGACACACGCACGACGGACACAACGCCATGACAATAGCCCCAGTGGCTTTCAGCCAGTGGAGCTAAAAATTAGGGAATACTCAATAGAATGAATGACATTTAACACCCCATCCCTTTTGACACATAGTAACCTGCAAAGAAAGCAGGTGTTATCATCTGTGACTGTTTAGCCGATAAGGGAAATAATTAAAGGAATGTTCATCAATTTGTATATTTTTCTTATCAAATCCTCACATGGTTCAGAGTTTGTATTTTGAAAAAGGGTAAACAGATTGAAGCAAACCAGTACAGACTCCTCAAATGCAAATTTTGGCAATGAAAAATAAATCATCTGCATATTCTTCATCACTGTCTGACTTTAGACATGCAGAGCCATAAGAAAATACCCAAACTTGTGGTTGAAAGTCTGAGACTTTAGTTGTTTGAGTATAAGAGGAAAAATACACCAATGGATTTCAAATTTCTTATCAAATAGGATACAACAGGTTGTAGTAAATGGTGCCAAATCAGCAAAGTCATTAATATCCAGTGGAATTCCTCAGGGTAGTGACCTTGGCCCGGTGCTTTTTCTTCTTTATATCAATGACTTACCAGATGTTTTGACAATCCATAAAAAGCTCTTTGCTGATGATTCAAAATTGTACAACAGTATCAGCTCTGATCAAGACGTTTCAGATCTTCAGAAGGGACTAGATAATGGATTATGCCGTTAGATGGGGGGGAGACTGGAAAATGTATTAAAATGTCAAGAAATGTAAACACCTACATATTGGTAAAAAAATCATTGATTCTCAGTATAGAATGAAAATAGGGGATGAAGAAGTAATGGTCAAGGAGTCCAAAGCAGGGCCCGTGTTAGTGTTTGATATTGAGGAGTCATTGACTACTCACCTAAGAAAATCTTGGGGTCAAATCTGAATTTTAAGGGGTCAAAACTACAGAAAAAGCAAAACATATGTAGAATTTTGCATATCTAAGAGTCACTTTAACTTTTTCTCGTAATGATATGAAATAAGTTATTAATTCGTAGATTTTAAGTATTAATTTATGAAAATCTTAGGTATAAAATAATGTTTTGACCCATAGTAATTCCTCTCAAGGGGGTCAAAATGACCCCTTGGGAGAAATTTCTGGGGGTCAAATGAAGATATTTTAATATTTTTGGGGGTCAAAACTCTGGTTTAAGGGTCAAACACGAGCCCTGTCCAAAGTGAAAAGGATCTAGGAATTACTGTAGACACCAACCTTAAATTTACAGAACACATCAACAACAAAACAAAAATTGCAAACAGAAATATTGGTTTAATCTTTAGAAGCTTCACGTACATGGATAAAGAAATGTTCCTGTCACTATATAAATCTGTAGTCAGACCTCATCTCGAATACTCTAGTTGTGTTTGGGCACCTTATTACAAAAAGGACGTTATTGCTCTAGAAAATGTTCAACGTAGAGGAACAAAAATGATTCCATTCCTGAAAAATATAAGTTATACTGAGCGTCTATTGAAATTTGGGTTACCAACATTAGAATACCGAAGAATTAGAGCAGACTTAAACCAAGTATACAAGATTATACATAACATTGAAAATGTCAGTAAAGAAAGGTTCTTAAAATTAACAACAAATCCTGTGACAAGGGGTAATTCACTAAAACTGTTCAAAAGCCGAGCAAGGTTGGATGTTAGAAAAAACTTCTTCTCAAATCGCATTGTGAACATATAGAACAGTCTACCTGACAAAATAGTGTTGGCACCCTCCCTAAACAGCTTCAAGAGTCAACTCAACTCATACTGGAATGACAATCCAATCAAATTCCACCCGTCATGCTACACTACTGGAAGCAATGTTAGTGACATTATCAAGAAAGGCAGACGTTGCCTACATAGATGACTACAGTGGTAAGTAGTGGTAAGTAGAGTGATGACGTAAATTTTGGTTTAGAAATGGAACCCATGGTTCCTCACAAATGTCTCTTAACTTTTGAGGTGACATGAGACATTTGTCCCCTACTTTTGTCAGAACACTGTACAACCTTAAAGTCATCCTGTGAATCAGAAAATAAGAATTCGAGCGCGAAAACCCATTACATTAAGATAAGTCTCCGTAAAAAAATATATCAAATAATAGATTACCTTCTTTTTTGCAAGCTTCATTTTACGATACATCCTAGAACGAAGCTGTTTATTCTTGATTTCAGAAATATTGCATTTTGGAGAGGAAAAATCCCGTTCCGTGCCGTCTTCCATTTTGTGGGCTCAACCTGATTAATGGATTCTACAAAAATTAAATCGAATATTTTTTATCCTTTTGCGACTCATTGACCATTTGATACGGTGAATAGGTTTAGTAAAACGTACGATCATTCAGAGGCTTCTATACAACGGACGTGTGTGTTGCCGTATTACTTGCTGTCGTTTTTTGTCAAAACGGACCAAAGTTAAACTAGTTATATTTATTTTCGCTGTCAAACAATTTCAAAATAAAAAAACCATTAAGTAAAAAAACTTACATTCTTCCATTGAAAATATATATTTTTGACTCATCATAAAGACGCGAAAATGTTTTTAAAAAAGCGGTCAAATGACATCAAAATGCCAGAAAAGCTTAACAAATTTATTGGAGATTAGTAAAAGAAATCCTGCTATTTACTTATGTACAAGATATGCTCATTTTTGATAGCTGCGAAACGAAATAAGTTTTTTGAAAGAGATACTTTTCACAGACTCTTAATATATACGCACAGACCTTAAATATACATTGAGTGCCCCTGATCTACGACAGCTTTGAACTTTGCTAATACAGTCGAATCTATGTACTGCAGCCACAAATGGGAAGGGGTGAATTAGACTGTTATGCAAAGATTGGCTGCTGTTAGCAGTTTATATTTTAAGAGCACTTGAATGTATTGTTTTACATATATTGTCCAATGCATTCACTTATTCACGGACCCTAATTGAGAGTCTCTGACTAATTTATAATTGAAACAAATTAGAACCAAATAGATTAAAGAGAACATAATTTCACACATATTTTGAGACCTGATGCATTTAAAGAAATACATAAGCTTGCGCTTCTATTGGCCCTGTTTAAATCGTGTTAATTGATATGTGGGAATATCCCATTTCTGTTAGGTTGTTCACAAACACTCGTGTGTTGATTGGCTTACAGTCAACTCGTTCCTCAGTCAACTCGTTCCTCGGTCAACTCGAGGCGCTTTTGGTCAATTTGGTTAATTCTTGTTGAAAGTTTGTTGTTTTTTTGTATTACTAGTAGTGATTATGTTGCTTTCCATACTCATTGCTTGTCTCATATTTTCACAAATTTTGTATGCTAAGGGCGGTTATTAGTGATTCAATTTATTGTGCATCCCCCATCAAAGATGCTCATATTATTTCAAAACAATCTTATTTTTTTAAGCTCATGAGTCCCTGGGATGCATATTTTTGACACTTATTATAATTTAAAATTTTAGTTAACATTTCAGTAATTTTAAAAAAAAAACTTCTGATTTTCAAAATTTTTTTCGACTATTTTTTTTAATAGATAGAAACTAAACTTATATGAAATAAGCCGTTCTTAATTAACTGTACCCAGTCACTTTCAATTAAAGAAAGTACACAACAGGTATTGGTAAAGTAGAAAAAGAACGGATTATCCAGGTGCAGCTTCTGATTGACACCTTTTTCTACAAATATGGGAACATCATATTGCATCTATCAAGACTTGCTGCTTTACCGGGAAATAATATTGAATAAACTTAACCATCCGGGGTGGCTTCTGACTGCTTTTCAGTTGAAAACTGTTCACAAAGTCTGGTCCTACTGCCGACTCAGGTATGAAGCTTTTATGATAGTCGACAGTGGGACTAGTCTACTGTTCACAATACACTTAAAGATGAAAATTGCACGTGGGGAGCTGAGCTGGCCTTTGTGCACAAATTTGCTATTGTTCGGCTGTCGCTGCTAACACAGATTTTACTGTACTTGACAAGACACAATAAATCAAAATTCCCATGATCTCTTTTTTTTTGTTTTATGTTGTAAAAAGTCCTTGGTATTAAGAAACGAGAAGCGGATCAAGGATTTCTATAAAAGAGGTTTCGCTGTAGGAATTCGAGTAATTAGGCATACTTAGTTCCAAAAGAAAGTGTGCACTTTTGAATATTGCATATCTCTGAAATTACACATTCTATCGTCATAAAACGTCGTATGACTATCCCAAGAGTATGTGCAAACGATATTTTAAAACAAAAATTGCGCGATGAGCTAAAATTTTCTGGTAAATTGAGACATTTGATTTTGCATCACATGTTAGACAAATAAGTAGTCAAATAATTGTGCACTTTTGAATGTTGCATATCTCTGAAATTACACATTCTATCGTCATAAAACGTCGTATGACTATCCCAAGAGTATGTGTAAACGATATTTAAAAACAAAAATTGCGCGATGAGCTAAAATTTTCTGGTAAATTGAGACATTTGATTTTGCATCACACGTTAGACAAATAATAAGTCTGGAAATGCAATTAGTTTAATCTTTGCGGCTTTCCCACATATTCAATACGATTGTGCATGTTACTACAGCGTGGTTTGACTACCAATTAACGTCGTTGAACAAAATCGAACCCTGTTAGATTTAGAACGTCATTGAAATTGATTGAGCATTCATGTTTCCAATAGAAATCGATTTCATTATTTTGAAAGGTCTTTAATAAGCAAATCGAGATGTCATAGAACGCCATAACACCATTCAACGCCAAGTTACTGGCCTAACAACGTAGAAACGTCTAACGTTGACGACGTACACGTAATATGTGCATAAAAATTAAAACCTTTCTTATGAAATGACTTGGAATGGCTTCTAAAGCTCTATAATGGAACATCAACACATAGCTCTTATCAAAGAAAAAGTTGTAAGGATGTCAAGTATCAACAATTTAAGCTCCATCTGCGCTTATGCAGGATGCGATACTGTATCCAAATCTGATTTGACATTTCATTTCAAAAGATCTTGACGAAAGTATGGTATCAAATTTACTCCAAAATTTTCTTCCAACTTTGAAAAAAAATCAAGAAAAATTCAAAAGGTGAAAGTGCACACTTTCTTATGGAACTCATTATATATCGTTTATTTATAGGATTGAACTTTCTGTGATTCGAACACTACAAAAAGGGGAGCGTTTTTCTTGTGTTGCAAAATTTTGACTGAATTTGTCCTCTTAAATGAAGCACTACGGATTTGGCTGAATTATGGGCCGTTTTGAGTCCGGGTCATTTTGACTTAGTGCCGTTTTGACATGCTCCAGGTGAATTAACTGGTAGATGTAAAGCTGAATTCTCTCTTAAATACACTCCTCAAAACTCCTAAGCGACCACTTGCCTTTTTGGTCATATATTAAAAACGCCGCATGGTTTCAACTCGTTTTCGCTTGAATAATGTAGCCAAATCATTTATGAAGTCAACAAGAGAAAACACAGTGAAATAACTCAACAAGAAATGTTTTAAAAGGAGTACCCTCGATTTCAAAGTTATCATTGGTGGGTGGGGTATTTTCGACATTTCTTGTTAGGATAAGGACTGTGTAGAACGTTTTGGCATTTCTTATTAATTTTAGAAGTCCACAGGCTTTGTACCACTGGTATTAGTACAAAAGATTGATAGGCGTTGCGTTTTTCAAGTATCGAAAAATTCAAATTTCTCTTAAAAGTGTCAATTTTGTGGCTTTTGCAATTGAGGGTACATGCATTTAATTCCGTATTTAGGACTTACTGATACATAATTTTACAAAACAATTGGATAGGATGATGACTGAATGGCCACTCTTTCGAAATACAAAGTTCACATTTCAAGATAAAGGCGGAAAATGTGTGAAAAATGGAGAAAGGTAAGGTGGCCGCTTAGAACTTTTGAGTAGTGTATATTTTGTAAAGAAATGTCATGTCATGATTCCTGGCCTTAAATACTGTATTGGCCAACCTCCACTTTACCAGGTATGAACTGTGCTAATTAACCAGGAAAGCCTTACTTGAAAGAGATATTGGGACCTTTAAGCTCGGACAGGGGCCAAAATTTATATAAAATATGTCCATATTTTTAAAAAAAATCAATTTATAATTATAACTCTTCATTTCATTAATTCATTCTAGAATCCTCAAGGTAATTTTGATCAATCAATAGTTTTCTAAGTTTAAAATGGACGTCAACTATTGAATTTGACTGGTGAGTCTGTCTCAATCTATCGATACAGAGAATATCGGAGGGTAGCGTAGATGTGACAGGTTTACCAGCATATTCTTGAACTTGTTCTGGGGTACTCAATTTCTTTAAATCAAAACCAACATAATGGGATTCCCAAATATCGTTACTTGATTTTGATTGGATAATATATTTATCAGACGCGTTTGATTGGCTATAAAATTGAACCGGATGACGTTTCCTTCGAGAGTTTTCCAGAAATTTCGGGACGTGCTACGTCACAACGGTAAAAGAATAAAAAGAAACCGACGTCCAATTTCGACAGAGAAACACAGCGAAGGTCTGAGTTACATAACGTTACCACTGTACATTGTGAAATAGTGATTCGTAAATATGGGGAAGGATTATTACAAGATTCTCGGTGTGGCGCGGGATGCGAATGAACAGGACATCAAAAAAGCCTATCGCAAGATGGCTTTGAAATATCACCCTGACAAAAACAAATCGCCGAACGCGGAAGAGAAGTTTAAAGAAGTTTCGGAAGCCTACGATGTCCTGAGTGACAAAGATAAACGTGAGATCTATGACAAATACGGAGAGGAAGGTTTGAAGGCTGGCGGAGGAAGTTCTGGTGGCAGTGCAGGGCAAAATGGTAACTTCACCTACACGTATCATGGAAACCCTCATGAAACATTCAGAATGTTCTTTGGAGATGAAAACCCATTTGAGAACTTCTTCAGTTTTGGTGGGCCAGGTGGGTCAAGATTTCAACATTTCGGAGGACCTGAACATATGGAGACAGACGATGACCCGTTTGGTCAAGGTTTTAGTGGTTTCGGTATGAATCGAGGCTACCAAGGTATGCCTCGACAGAAGAAACAGGACACTGCAGTAGTGCGGGATTTACAGGTATCTTTAGAGGACATTTTCAAAGGTACCACCAAAAAGTTGAAAATCACACGCAAAGTGCTAAATCCAGATGGAAGATCAACCCGCATGGAGGATAAGATACTAACCATTGACATTAAACCGGGATGGAAAGCTGGAACAAAAATAACCTTCCCTAAAGAAGGCGATCAGACACCGAATAATGTGCCAGCTGACATTGTGTTTGTGATCAAGGACAAACCTCATTCTGTGTTCAAGAGAGACAATCATGATATCAAATATAAAGCAACCATCTCACTAAAACATGTAAGTATAAGTGAAAATCTTTAAGACAGTTATTCGAGCCTGCAATAACCATGGGCAACCAAATAATTTATACATTTCACTGATTCATAACAGAAAATCTTAAATTCCAAAATAGGCAAAGACAAAAGTATTACCTTCCATAATAATGGCTCAATTTAGTCTCTTTTGCACTGTGAGGTATATTTATAAGGAGAACTATCTTTACAAAAAAAGAAAATGAAATTCTGTCTTCACTTTGATTCTAAAACCTTAAAAGTACAGCTTGATCAAATCTGTAGATACTGTGGTTAAAAACATAACTGACAAAGGACATACAGTATTTCCCCTATTCAATGCTACTGGGAGCTATACTTAAGATGGTTAGGGAGCTTTTATTTAGTATGCATTTTCTGATCATTTAAAAAAATCATTACAGTTGGTGTCCTTTAGCCTTTAGACCCTTTTCCTTTAACCTGAGGTTAATTCCCTCTAAAACAATAATTTATATGATTTTCTAGAGGGTATTCATCACAAATTGGAGAAGAAGTCTCAAAAAGTTCCTTAAATAAAGGCATTCGAAGTGGGTTTTCTTAGTAAAAAATGTAGGGGTGCTATTAGGGAGGGTGCTATCATTAGAGGAAATACAGTAAACAGATTTCTGTCCTCAGGATGCATTGTTAGTTTTTGACTGGTAACCAATTGCTTTCTTAATGCTACACATAGAGGGGTATTTTGGACTTTGAGATAGAAGTTTTTCAATGATACTTGCATGAACCCATTCAAATGAGTACCCACATCATAGAGTTTGGGTGAGAAATAATGATTTCAAACTGGCTTTACCCCCACTTATCTGTACCTCTGCTTAGTATTCAATATTGCTTTATTGGTAGTTCTCAAGATAAGTAAAGTCTTCAGATAAAGGGTTTGAAGATAAACTGCCAATTTCTTGTGAGTCATTCAAGCTCATCAGTTGAAGTAACTATTTATAGAATGGAAGGCATGCCAAGAGAAATGTTATACCTCTCAGATACCTGTTTGTTTGGGTTGTTATATAAGAGTAAAATCTAGGTTGGAAATGATATTTTTATGCCCCCCCCTCCTTCAAAGATTCGGTGCATATTGTTTTACTGTTGTCTGTCATGGGTCTCGCTATCTGTCTGTCTGCAAAACTGTACAAAAATGCCTACATCTTCAAGCTTGTTTAAGGTATACTATAGGCCTAATATTTGGCATGATGATAGATCTCAATAACTCGCACATGTGATCAGATTTATAGAAAATCATGTAATGAAAAAACGAGGAGGGGATACCAACATTTTAATTTATGATATTTGTGATTTTCTATTTCAGGCATTATGTGGAACAACGCTTCAAGTGCCAACAATAGACGGAAGGAATATTCCATTAAGACTCAATGAAATCATAAAACCTCACAGTGTGAAACGAATTCAGGGTGAAGGACTTCCAATACCAAAACACGGCCGACGCGGCGATTTAATCGTGGAGTTTGACATTAAGTTCCCGAGTCATATGTCTTCAAGTGCTAAAGAAATCCTGTCGGACTGCTTGCCTGATTCATAGATGTTGGATTTGATTGACTTTCTTAGTGACAGATAGATGGAGTGATTGAGTCTTCTAGGTGTGAAATATCATAAATGACCATCAAAACCTTATATTAATTTATTAGTGCTTATTTAAATTGTCTTGTCTAAACAATTCAAAAGATAACCCACAAAAAAGGTTTTTAACTCTTTACAGAGGGCTGCAATTTCACATTTCTATGATTTTTTTACTTCAGAAATATAGTGGAAAAAGGAGAAATTGCTTGTGACAAGCAATTTCTCTTTTTCTCACAATATTTCCTAGTTCATATGGTGGTTTCTTTTTAAATCATAACCACTAATCTGTAACCTCTTTCAATTTGGGCCAGTCTAAAATTTTGAAAAAAGGGAAAAGGTTCAGGAGGAATAAAAGATTTAAGATCATTACCAGTAATTTGTCTGATTTTGGGCTTTGATGGTGCTTTTAGTTGACAATGAAAATTTTAATGTGCTATGTGTGTAACCCATAACCAGAAAACCAAATTTAAGACTTTTCATGAAGATGTTGCAGGCGACATACCAAGAATCGTATAGGTTGACAAACTCTTGCAAGATTTTATACATAGAATGAAGGAAAGATTCTGGGAAGGGACTTATATTAATTACCAGGACTTTTGGGGGACTTTCGATTAGATTGATTGTAAACTTAACTCCATTTATGAAGTTTACTTTTCAAAATATAAACTAGTCTATTAAGTTTGCATGTTCATATTTTTCTGTATACAAGGTAATATGCAAACATTTTTAAAGGTAAACTGCCTACTTGTCCATTAACATTTTCGAACCATGTTACCCATCAATTCGCAAACCTAGCCTTTGTAGGGGTTATAGACCTTCTTTGTTCCTTTCATAAGGAGTAAAGTTGGTGTATGACCCTTGGCTTGCGAAGGCAGATACTCATTCACAGTTGTTAAACATAGAGTCTAAAGTAATTCTGTGAAATATGAGCTTTGAGTGACATTATCTGGTGACTGGTTAGCCTATGCAGATAGTACAGTCGATTAGGATCTATCATATTCATGATTGATTTTAAGAAGCTAGTTTTGTTTAGTGGACCTCATTTGAATATAAAACCAAGGGGAGCTCCAATGTTTAAAAACACTTAAAATCCCTAGAATTGACTGTGAAAAAGTAGAAGAAAAATATTTTCTAGTGGATTTTCTTCGAAATACCCCAGGGCTCGTGTTTGACCCTTAAACCACGGTTATGACCCTCAAAAATCTGAAAATATCCTATTTTTACCCTAAGAAATTTCTATGAAGGGGATCATTTCAACCCCTTGAGAGACAATTCTAATGGTCAAAAGATAGGTTTCTATTATTTTCAATGATGTATCATTGTATTTTGTATACAATTTAGAATTGTAACTATTAATTTTTCCCTTTATATTAGTACAAGAAGGGGTCAATTGACACTGGAACATGTAAAATTGTACTCACAATTTGCCTTTTCTGTTGTTTTGACCCCTTTTGAATGAGTTTTGACCGTAAGAGTTTCTTGGTTTAAGAGTCAATGACCCCTTAATTTCAAACACTAGCTCAAGCCCTGATACCAATAATAAAAACAGCAACCAAACATTGGAGTAAAGTGTGGAACTCTTTCTTTCTTTCTTTCTTTCTTTTCTTTCTTTCTTTCTTTCTTTCTTTCTTTCTTTCTTTCTTCAAACTTCTTCCTTTCTTGCCTTCTTTCTTGATACTTCTTTCTCTCTATTGCTCACAATGATTACGTATTCCATTTTATCAAGTGGACATTACAACATTTTGAAGCAAAAAGATATGCCATAGTTGAACTTTACACACAAGTATGTGTATACATGTATTTATTAGTTTTAGGTAAACTAGGTTAATTACTTAAGTTAAGATAATGACCTATTTTAGTTTTATGTGTAAATATGTATAAAAATGTCTTGTTGAATTTGATAAATAAATGTTACATGGTCTTTAACATCAGCCTTGTTCTGAAATCCTTTGAGCAAATCTCTACTGACAGGAAAACTTTTGTTCAATCATGTGCATGACATTTTAACACTTCAAAGCATCTGGCTAGCCTCTACGTACAGTCTAACCAGAGTCTTTACTCTTCTTTCTGCCGACAGATAAGATCTCGATCCCTCTCCAGATAATGAGCAAATATTCTAAAATCTTATTGCATTGTGTGGTTGCCTAGGCTGCTGAATGTCTGCCCCTCATAATTGTACGAAATTGTTGTAAATGCTATGTACATAAAATTGTTGGAAATGTCATGCACATAAAAAAGCTGCGGAAAACATGTATGGAAATCATGAAATGGCCGTGCTTTCATTGTCTATAATGAATTCACCACCATTATTATCATTTCTTACGCGGCTTTATCTAGAGGTTTATCTCCGCCTGACCATTCTTTCCAAACTCAATCCCTCCGTTAGCTCGTCTGTCCATACTTCCACATCTTAAGGTAGTGGACCCCTAATAGTTCCGCAACTTTTCGGTACCCAAGAGTTTTCATAATGTTGACCGAGGTTTCCTGATGGAGATCGTTAGGAAACCTCGGTTAACACTTAAAGTTCAATACATCTGAAACGTTGCGGAACTATTACGGGTCCACTACCTTAAGAACGCAGCCCCTGCTACTACTTGTATACGGATTTGGATGAATTTTTATGCCCCCGTATCGAGAGATCGGGGGCATATTGTTTTACTCATGTCCGTCTGTCCGAAAACTTAACCCGAAAACTTAACCTTTGCCTTTTCTCCAAAAGTATTTGACATACAAAGCTGTACACCAAAGTCAAGGTCATGTGACAAGGTCAAGGTCATGTGACAAGGTCAAGGTCATCTGTCAAGGTCAAACTTTAAAAAAATACTGTTACGGGGGCATTCGTGTTTCACAAACACATCTTGTTTTACAATGTTCTTAGTCACCTGACCTTGCACTATTGTCGGGGATTAGTGGTAATCTGCTGGGCAATTATGTTGTGGCGATTATAATTTTTCAGACTCTCTCCCTGAAATTTAATGATTTAAATAGAGGAAAAATCGTTTGCTTCAGTGTAAGGTCAATTTACTATTCTCTTTGTGAACAATAAAAAGCTATATTTTCACGATCCGCCATTCGTGAAAAAAGAACTTTTGTTGTTCATGAAATGAAATACACATCGGTGTTACCCGGAAAAACAAAATGAGGCAAAATGAGAATTTTTTAGGACAATTTTTCTGTAAACACGCTATTTTGCTCTTCATTGATATGAAACGTTCATAATGACGTCACTTATTTGGCCCGTATTTATAACGTCAGATGAAATGATCGAAAGTAAAGTATAATTTATTGATAAAATCAATGCTTAGGCGGTAAGTTAATCAAATGATAATCTACCGTTATTTTTCGATCATCAACCGAAAAGTATTATCATCTATGTGTCCTTTGACTAACAACCGTAAGTAGTGCTCTAGTGGAGATTTCCAAACAACTTTAAAGAGTGAAAAAACAGGATGTGTATTGTCATTTAGATCCCATATTGTTGGTACTTATTTGAATCGTATCAACGAGAAGATTCCAATGAGCGCTAAGACGATGACTATGTGAAATGTTTTAATCTTAAGTCCAACATATAGTCCGTTTGACTTCTATATGGACCAACATTTCGCCAAAAATCTCAGAAATGAATTGAGGAAATGTATTTTTTCTCGTCAATTCATATTTTCCATCTAATACCATGACGAATCATGTTTTTTCAGAATTTTTTAATGTAAAATAATGATTTTGTCCGTCCGTCTACATGTTAACTTCCAGCCTTTCATACCTTCTTGTGTTTGTATTAAACGGAACAGCGACTTGCCCAACCAAAAATAGTTCTAACTTGCATAGAGGCCGAGTCAAAAGTGTATGGTTTTAAGTGAGTCGTTTTGGTATGAAACGATTATTTTTAAAAAATAAATTTTGTCGTAGATTTTTAATTCATTGGGATATCAAATCTGAGTGTATTCTCTCTTTGTTTAAAAAACCGCTTGGCCATATAAATGATAATTGTTCTTATCTATCTGAGACGAACCCCATATTTACATATTTAGACCAATCAAAAAGCATTATTTAACGAAGTCGATGTGAATTTCACGAGGAAAACAAGATAAGCAGGCGAGTAATAACTGTACAATTCACGTGATATTTCAGTTTAGGATGACATAATCGTCGATATGCTAATTAGCATTTCCAAATAAGGAATAGTGGACATTTCTTCTGTCAAATGTGCAGTATAAAACCACGTGTGTTTACTATATATTTACATCTTGTTACGACTGAACAGCCTTCTTCACCCCTCGTGTTTAATAACGGAAAATGTGAAAATATTAACATCAACTAGATAGACAAAATCATTAATTTGAAGTCATTTTATTTTCGAAAAATAATTTTTGGAATTGTATTAAACTGAAATTAAGAATTTACCACATACAAATTCTTCATTCAAAATTAATTTTATGCTATTGATGAAAAGGTCGGTCCATATAGAAGTCAAACGGACTATACCCCTTGCATCGATATGATAACAAGTTTATTAAAACTCAAATCATACCTATCGGTGTTGTTTCCTAGAAATTTCCCAGTCCTCGCATCGAATATTTTGGCCAATGAAGCCTGGAACCAATACTGAAGGCCGCTATCTGGTATTGAACTCGGGACCGTTTTGTTAAGAGGCCGTCGCTTTACATAGACCACGGACTTTACATAGACCACGGACTTTACATAGACCACGGACTTTACATAGACCACGTACACGTACTCTGTAGGTTGCTTATGCCCTGAGGTTCAGACTACTGTTACCCGGCTTAATGGGTTATGTGACTCTTCAGATTGCTCAGTGACTGCTGGCTTTACGTAAACAGTCACATCGTGAAATTGACGCTAATACGCTCAGAAATTGTTTAAAAACACTTCGAAATTTCAAAATAATCATCACTTCAATCAAACCGATCAAATATTTTCAGTATTTCATTGGCTGGTGTTGATGTCTAGGCGTCTGATTTGCCCATGAAGACACAAAATTAGAAAGGTGCGAAGATTTTATTAAAGGGAGATAAAAATATCGGTTATTTCGTCTTATTGGACGAAATAACCGACTATGTTTTACCTCCATTGAAAATCATTTCAAAACTCGCTCATCACGTTTCATTTAATTTCATTCCGAAATCATTCACCTGGTCAATTTCACGATGTTCCTAACTAATGCATAAGAAAAATAGAGGATAATCGTTTGTTTTAGTGTAAGATCGATTTATATTTCATTGAGTGAACAACAAAGGCTATATTTTCACGAGTGACGAAAATATAGCTTTTGTTGTTCACGAAATGAAATATTAATCGATCTTACTCGAAAAACCTACCATTATTCTATTTCTTTAATGCAAAAATGAGACAAAATGTGAAATTTCTAGGACATATTTTCGCAAAGCGCGTCATTTTGCACGTGAATGCTATGCAACGTTCATTGTGACGTCAACTATTTTGCCCCGCATAGATGACGTCAGATAGGATGAAATACACAAAAGCAGGGTATATAATTTTGATAATTTCACTGCTTTTGCGGCGAGATTATCAAGTGATAATCTACCGTTATTCCTCGATAAACCACCAAAAAGCATTGAAGAATGGTTAGAAATGCCAGGAACTGGCCAAATATACGCCTATAAAATTTATATTCTGTATCGTCCATCACACGGGTATTCTGATTAGCTGAGCAATTTGAAATTATTCAAACATCCACTAACATTATTATGAGACTGAGCGATTTTATAAGTTGCGTAGTTCCATAAAAACGCCCCAAAAGAACCATAAAAACGTCACAAAAATAAGTTAAATATTTGCTTTTTTGATCGATATCATTGAATTATAAGACTGAAATGGTGAGAATGCCTTTTCTGTTACGCGAAAGTATGATACTTTTAAAAATATATATTTTATTTATGTATGAATTCGCCTCGCTTTTTCAAGTTAATGGCTACCTTTAGTACTCGAAAGCTATTTTTTATGATTTAAAAAGTTGCATTTAAATTAAGTTTTAAAGTGTGTCTATCGTTATAATTCGTGCATAGAAACTCTGTAATGCGGCAACAAACACTAAGATCAAATTTTATAACGTATCTTTGTCTATGTTCTGTGGACATTCTTAGTCGACACCAATATTATCGTGTGTTCTTCTTTTTATAAATGTTCGACTAAGTTACACGAAAGAAAGTTGTAGCACCGAAGTGAATAATGGAAAATAATTTTAATACTAAATTTTGCAAAATATACGAATAATTCAAAAAAATATATAAAGTGTAGAAAAATTAAACGGTTAATAGTTTGCTCGTTCTGTCGAAAAGCGTTGCTGCCTACCTAAATAAGCCTTCAAAACAATCAAATAATATTGTCGATGAAAGCAACTAAGTGTACCATAAAAGCTGTTTACGACCAAAAGCTTGAAGAGTTACAGACCGTTATGGCAGAGTTATGCACAATGTTTAAGTCGCTCAATAAGATTTTTCCTATGTCAAATTCCGATTTCTTAACCGAATCGACTTGGACAGAATCACACTAAAGACAAATATATATTTAATCAGCCAATCAAAATCAAATACTTGAGAAAATAAATAATGAGTCAAGTTAAGGGTCAAAGATGATAAAAAAAAATCTAGTATAGAATAATAACGCATCAATATGAATACATAACTAAATGGACGAATATGTTCAACATGACCAGGAACCACGCTGTAATATAGAGTGATAACTATCAATATGAATACATGACTAAATGGACGAATGTGTTCAATATGGCCAGGAACCAAGCTGTAATATGGAGTGATAAGTACGTGAGAATGTGCTAAGCATGGCAAAAAAAAAAAGAAAAAAAAACCACGCTGCGATATAAAATTATAACAAAAATTTAGTAAAAAAAGAAACCAAGTAATATGTAATTGCTGTAACCTATAGTTGTTTGACATTTGACGTCAGCCAAAAAAAAAATCACAAGTTATAGATAAGCCACAGGTAGCTATATCTAGCCTAGTTAATTCTGATGATATCATTTCACCGCAACTAAGTGTACCATAAAAGCTGTTTACGACCAAAAGCTTGAAGAGTTATAGACCGTTATGGCAGAGTTATGCACAATGTTTAAGTCGCTCAATAAGATTTTTCCTATGTCAAATTCCGATTTCTTAACCGAATCGACTTGGACAGAATCACACTAAAGACAAATATATATTTAATCAGCCAATCAAAATCAAATACTTGAGAAAATAAATAATGAGTCAAGTTAAGGGTCAAAGATGATAAAAAAAAATCTTGCTTAGTTGGGAATTTTCTTAAAGTTTGGCTAAAAATAAAATATGTGTTTCTCTTGATAAAATGAAATGAAAATCGACAGATTATGATGATACACTCTTGCCGCTATAATATTTATCATAAAAATTTATTAAACAGAGAAAAGTCTGAGCGTATCACTGGCACGTTATCTTTTACGAACAAGACATTTTAAATGAGCATGTGCGTGACATTTCCAACGATTTTAAGAGTGTCCGAAGGAAAACATACATGCACAACCTATACAATCATATAATACAATAAGGATATTGTCTAAGTCTGAGTCTGACCTCATCTATTTAAAGAGCGTATAGTAAAGGCTCTGGTCAGACTGTGCGGATGCAAAGGCTGGCGAGAGGCTTTGCTGTGCCAACATGTCCAGTTTTGGAAATGTCACCCATAGGTTCAATTTTTCAATACGAACGAACAGTCTACTCTTTCACTCCGAGCCGAAACCATTGTTGCATAAAATTCGTTTTGAGGGATCAGCACGAAACTACTGTAAGTGTCTATACGTTTATTGGCACTAACAATAGTTTTGGACTGACTTCCTCGGTATCTTTAAGCTAGTAAGAACATGAAGTAACTAAATTATGTTTAAAATTATTTGTAAAAAAAATATTAAAAAATCCTAAACAAAACTGTTCATCATTTGTTTTTGATGTGAGCGGTTTGTCCATTTTGTTCACTTTTCTTTCTATAAGTCTGTTGATAAAAGTTGCTAAATAACACAATAAGTGACGTGGCGTAGAGGGCTACAGCGACGTTATAGCCGGCCGGGAAATCACAGTTAGGGTGTAGCAGGTTTACTGTCGTGTGGATAATCACGGCGAAAAACTGGCTCTGAAATAGTGAAACAAGTCAGAATGTGACCAAATGTTATGTTGATTGATTGATAGAATGGAGTTTAACGCCGCCTTCAACATTTTTCAGTTATATCGCGGCGGATGGAGCAACAAACAATGGATTCCTGGTATTTCTCTCACCAGTACAACCATCACATCCTTTCCTAGCCTCCAGCTACTATCTCACATAGGTCTACGATTATCAGCCCATTGGTGAAGACAAATAGAGGGAAAGAATGAGTGCCGCCGTCGGGGATCCAATCCGGAACCTCTACATTGACAGTCCGACGTGCTACCAACTGCGCTATGACAGCGGCCCAAATGTTACAAAATTGTCCGTCCGGAAATTCGCTAAAACCGATTGGTCACGTGAAACAGTTGTAATTGCTTATGTGTTTATTGTCAGCTACATCTTCCATGCGTTCAGGATGACCAAATGGTACAAACTGTTTGCCAATTTTACCCCGCTTTGCACGTGCACTTGCGTGCAAAGCGGGGTTTAGTTGGTAAACTGTTTGCAACGTTTTGTCAGCCTGAACGCAGGGCTGTTTTGTGCCGAACCACCGAAACGTAGATCAAAGTAGCTCCATTATAAAATTATCACGGGTAGAAAATTTAATTTTCCTTGGTTTCATCACAATTTTCAAAAGTGTACAAACTGTTTGTGTCTATACATTGAGAATACTTCAGCCGAGTATTGTCATTCCACACATTTTTGGCATACAGCATTACATCTCACTCTTAACAATAACTTCGTTTTCTCGCTAAGATCATTTTTTCACTCTTAAATAATAAACGGCTAATGCCATGATTTTATTTTATATCTCTAATACGCAGTGTGGCCCTTAAATAAAACATGTTGGGTTCTTTTGGTAAAACAAGTTGATTATTTCGTTACTCACCAATTGTAGACGAGTCAGGTATTTTTTCCACCATAAATATTTTTGTACTCTGGGACCCAGCGCTGACAGCCCAAAATATGAATACATAACAACGTGAACGAATGTGTTCAGCATGGCCAAGAAAAATGCTGTAATATAGAGTGAAAACGCAACAGTATGAATACATGACAACGTGAACGAATGTGTTCAGCATGGCCAAGAAAAAATGCTGTAATAGAGAGTGATAACGAATCAATATGAATACATGACTACATGGATGAATGTGTTCAACATGACAAGGAACCACGCTGTAATATAGAGTGATCACGCTTCAATATGAATATTTGGACGAATGTGATCAACATGACAAGGGACTGCGCTGTAATATAGAGTGATAACTACGTGAGCGCATGTGCTCAACATGGCCAAGAAAACGCTGTAATAAAGAGTGATAACGCATCAATATAACTACATGGACGAATGTGTTCAATATGGCCAGAAACCACGCTTTTTAAAATACTAGTATAGAATAATAACGCATCAATATGAATACATAACTAAATGGACGAATATGTTCAACATGACCAGGAACCACGCTGTAATATAGAGTGATAACTATCAATATGAATACATGACTAAATGGACGAATGTGTTCAATATGGCCAGGAACCAAGCTGTAATATGGAGTGATAAGTACGTGAGAATGTGCTAAGCATGGCAAAAAAAAAAAAAAGAAAAAAAAACCACGCTGCGATATAAAATTATAACAAAAATTTAGTAAAAAAAGAAACCAAGTAATATGTAATTGCTGTAACCTATAGTTGTTTGACATTTGACGTCAGCCAAAAAAAAATCACAAGTTATAGATAAGCCACAGGTAGCTATATCTAGCCTAGTTAATTCTGATGATATCATTTCACCGCGTATCATCGCGTTATCAGATAGAATGTATTTCTAGAATCAGTTTGGCAAATGATTCAGATATATCAGTCATTACTCAGTCTGGAGTCAAATAAATGGCTGATATACGTTACCTAAATAACATTACCCAGTTCTCAAACCGAGCTCTTTATTGTATCATGTTACATTCGCGAAATGCGTGAAAATCCTGCTTAAGAAGAGTTAATGAGCCTGTGCGTGACATTTCCAACAATTTCACATATGCACCACGCTAAGACTCTGATCAGCCTGTGCATCCGCACAGTCTGATCATAGTCTTCGCTATGTGCTCAGTAGATGTGTACGGACCTAAAGTCTCTGTTCACAATCAAAGAATGGTTTTAATTCACCGTGTGATTGTCCAGGTTGCTCAACGTCTGTCCACCAAGCACACATGAAATTATCGAAAATGTCAAGCACAGGCTCATTAATTCGTAGGTATCTAGTAAAATACTTTTGAAGTCCTAGGCTATTCATTGAGATATAGAATCCCTCACGCTTTTAGAATTTAAGGTACTTCGTAAAACTACAATATTCTTGGTACGAACGTCCCCGTCAAGCGATAGAGACTACCCTTATTTTGGCCTATGTTCCTTCAACATAACTTTCTTTATTTCCCAAATAAATGATTATTCTCATTTTAAAAGGGTTTTTTTCTTGTATTTTTATTTAAATCGAATTAATTTTCGCCCTGTCATGTTACGAAGGACAATCTATTTGAAAAGAATTAGACAAAATAAACAGAAAATGAAAAAAAATATTAGCCAATTCATTTTCTGAAAATCAGACAACAGTATAAAAAGATCGTCCTTAGACAGCCTACCCAGTCCGTGCAGTCTGACTAGTACAGTAACGCTTTGTTCTTTCTAGAAGGTTCTGTTTCATATCACTAGTTAATACATTAGGATAATCAGCATATGATATATTACTCAACAAGACACACTTATTACTGACCATACAAGGGGATTCCCTCTTCGCCATAATACGGGTTTCTAGCATTAAGTAAATGGAACTTCTTTTATTTGGTACAAGAGTTAAAAGCAAATAGGTAAAGACAGGTAATGGCGTTATGTGGTTAGACATATGATGCAGATATTTGTTGCTATTCAAGAACTATCTAGAATTCTCCTATATTATGCGTATTTCGGCGGTACCTCTCAATAAGTGTGAGAATTTATGATCGTAGATGTCTTGAAGCACGCAGGTTTCTTTATAAAATAGTATTGGCATAAAATAAGCATATCGTTTATAGAATCACAAATGAAAGTTTTGAGATTACAAAATTGAAACCAATATTATCAGTGACCAAGTTCTAAATTTGTTCAAAGACCAGTGGAGAGACCTTTCAATGAGTAAACTAATTGACACATAGAGGATATTTAAATAGTGGTCATGGAATTCTAAATTTATTAAACGAGTTATCTATGAACAGATAAAAACGAGGCTGCGCCGAGTTTTTATCTGTTTATAGATGACGAGTTTAATAAATTCGTTAAAATTAATAGCACAAATTTTATATTCTATTTATAATATGACCCGAATTTTTGCGAAAAATCTTCAAAATACTTGAAATTCAACATTTCGATTTTCCCCGAAACTTATAACGCCGTTCAAAATTGACGTCACAATATTTATTATGACGTCATTTTCGCAGTCATTTTCGCGTTGCTATTCGCCCTGAGCTCATTTGCATAGTTATTCCACTAGTGTAATAACACCCGTGTAATATCAAAATTATTCAACGGAGTTATTTCACTCCGTGACGTAGGTCATATTATAATTTTCAATTACATATTCACCGAGTATGCGTATTTGGAAGTCGACCACTAAATGCGAATTTCTCTAAGATTGGTCGAAACGCATCAAATCTCTAAAAATAACTCCACACCATTCATGAAATCGCCAAAATGTATTCTTTTTGGGTTACAGTTTCACAAATCATGTGCGAAATTATAATTTGCATTCATGGCTACCTTCAACTTCCGGTTAATATTGTATAACTTCTCCCCTCTTTTGAATGACGACCCTGCATCATTCGATCATCGAAAACACACATTTCATATGTCTTGCACATGAAAACGTTGAATACCCTCTTTTATAGCCAAGTCTTACGAAGCTATCCTAGATTCTCAACAACTGGTAAAAATGCTTAACTTTAAGCCAATAGTATGTATAGAAACCCGTCGAACCAACGAACGTTCTACTTATCTGCGAGAATAAGCTTTCGATTTGATACATGAATGAATAATTTAACTTGAGTTCTGTCCATTAACATTCGTGCATTCTGGTTGGTAGAAAAGTTGGTTTATTCCCCGATGAAAACATTTCTGACTACGCATTTATTTTATAAGCTTCCGCGCACAATGTAGTCCAATAAGAAAGAGAGAAAAACTGCTGTGGCCTGTTTTACTAAACATCTTACGATCATTTTTTTGCTTAAGTCAAGAAATAAAAATACTTCTTCAGTAACAACGAAATATGGTATTCTACCATGCACCATCTCATTGAAATCGTCTTCTAAAGACGATTCCAATAGGCTAATGCAAGGCAGAATCTAACGATGAATGAAAACAATAGATACGATTTGTGATTTTGACTTAGGCCTACGGTTCATTTTGTCGTAAGAAGTTTAGTAAAACGGGCCCCTGGATCCACGCCTAGCACCAATAATATATTTAATAACGTAGATTAAAAGATTTGTGATAATAATAATACTACTAAAATTTATCATTCAATATTAAGATAAAAATATCATGTTTAACTTGAAATGTTACTTGAAGATTTGACCAACGTTATAACGTGTAAACGTGCCAAAACTCTCCATTCACGTGATAACAGACAATTAGCTTCTACATCCGCCATCATTTATAACCAGCTACAAAAAGATTAATGTACGTCCAGACTTACATTGTCCGCCGGCGATATATTTAACACCGAGCCACCAGTTAACTAACATCGTACTGTGATGGTAGGCGTGTAGAAATGATACGTCCTTCTTACGTACTATCAAAAATATCTGAAATTCAAAAATAGAATAGCATAATGATAAACGTTTGAAAATGACACGTCCTTCCTACGTAGGCCTACCATCAAAAATATCTGAAATTCGAAATAGAAAAGCGTGATTATATGTTTATCAAAATATCACGCCCTTCTTACGTTCAATCATAGGTTTATGAAACTAGAAATAGGGTGACGCGATGATGGGCGTGTAGAAATGATATGTCCTTCTAACTTACTTTAAAAAATACCTGTAATCAGAAATAGAAGAAAGTGCTGATAGACGTGTAGAAATGACACACCCTTCTTATCAAAAATATCTGTTATCAGATATAGAAAAGCGTAATGATTGACGTATAGAAATGACACGTCCTCCTTACGTACTATCAAGATCTCTTGGCACGGTGATAGAAATGCAGAATCGACACGACCATCTTATGTGCAATCAAAATTAACAAGATACCCAATTGAGTGTAAAAAAAGTTCGCCGTATTTGCACCGCGACGTCGCTGACGACCACGACGACACCACGACTATAGTGATACCCCGATGATTTTTTTTCAGTAAAAATATCCGAGCTGAAAATGAAACGAATATTGATGATACAATATAATTTCTATTTTGAGTTTCAAGTAAATAACTGGTGGTAAAAAAAATGTCATCAAATTCGAAACTTGTCACGCTGACGTCAACAACGCCAAGAATACGAAGCCAAGACGACGCAGCAAAAACGACGACAATACAGGCCATTTAAAATGTTCATGTGCACAACACTTTTCAGAAATGGTGCCCCGCAGATCTAATTTATGTTGTATGTCATAAAGAGAAAAAGAAAATTAGTGTGAATAATACTAACCGGACATTTCACGGTTGATAATGTCATAACGTCAGCGTTCTGACGCTCCAATTACTCGTATATCCTTTGGAACCTATCCTTTTACAAAGTTATTACGTCAATACATTCCTTATAATCCGTGCGTTTGTGCTTGTAACTGCATATTTGTGATTTTACTAGTAAGTTTTATTACAAAAAGAAAAGAAAAAACACTCACAAAAACGGAACTAACTTTATAACTTACAACTTTTCATTTAACTCATTTTAGAACAGAACTGCTCGTTTTTTTTTTGGACAGGGGTCGTAATCACCAACCTAGTAATATTGACTAAATTCTCAAGAATTTAGATCATTCCGTAATTTAGAATGGGTTGGTGAATACGTACTAAATTCTAAATTCTTTGTTCTTGGGATTTAGTATGTGAAATTGATGCAAAATGCGTTGGTGAATACGGCCCCTGGTCGCTCGAATAAGATTGGTTGTATGGCTGTATGACTCACCGTATCTAGTAGTTCAATGAATTTTGAAAAGAAATACCACCAACAAACACTCGCCATCTGGAATATGAAAAGGGTAAATTAATTTTAACTTATAACTATACAAATATCTGTGTGATAACACACCATATGATATTTTTTTTGATATCACATAGTTAATTTTAGAACAATGATACAATGCGGTTATTTTTAGAAACTTGCATTTCAGTTAGAAACACCGACGAAAACAAGACAAATATAGGTTATAAGATAAATATAATACGTACTTAGTGTATTGAATGAAAAAAATATCAAACTCGGTTGTGAGAATTGATAATTGTCTCGGCAGAGCCTCGACAATTTTCAATTATCCCAACCTCGTTAGATATTTTTTTCATACAATACACTAAGTACGTATTATATTTGTTTGTTTCCGTAAAGTTACATCTATACATTGATTTTAAACCATGTTCGAACTTTTGCGAGGTATCAAATATCTAATCTAGTTTCAACACATTTGGTCCTTTCACCTATTTTTTAACCCACAGAACCCAAATTTGAACTTAAGAGAAAAACATTGTGAACAAGTCTCAAAACATTTAAATGAAAAATGTTGCGTCTTGAGGCACCTTGTATATTGAGCATGATATGTGTCTTTAAATATACATTTTATCTGGTCGAGGTCGACTTTGTCGAGTCATGATAATTCCCTACAGCCGAGACCAGATTATTGTTGTTATTTCAAGACACTAACGTATTTTTCTATTTATCATGCAATAATGTTCAGTGCTTAAATTTGACAAAATTCTGTAAATCAAAAAAATTCAGGTGACAGTGTCTACATTTAAAATCGTAATTATGCAACTTGTTTTTCCTTTTAAAAAAACTGCCCGATATCATCTATGTTATCAGGCAGAAGATACATGGTTATTACAGCCTCTTTGTACGAAAAAGTTATGTTTAAGGCGAGGTTTGACCAGTACTTTGCCAAAAGTACCAATGGCGTATCTACCATTACGCACATTAGGCGAGTGTGTAATAAAAATGAATCCTCTTTCGAAAAATACCGTTGATGAATGATCAAAACATCGAAACTACAGCTTATTCAAGCTGTAGTTTCGATGTTTATATTATTCACCAAAGCTCAAATTATAGAAAAGGGGAGCGGACACAGGACATCTTTTGTAACAGTTCATATATCGCCCTTTATCCTATATATTCTATGTTGGCCGCCTTCTGAGTGCGTATAAATTTCAAAATCCTAGTTCGGCTTATGCCTACTTTGTGCTCAGGTGGGCTAAAACGGTTATTTATTTTTAAGACCCTGAGTTGCATAATCATTTCGTTTAAAGAGTTGGCTAATTGAAGCCTACCCTCGTAGGTAAGTAACGTCATTACTCTAAAAATATCTACTGTAAAATCACGTCTGCCCGCCCCAATATTATTGCAATGTAACTAGTTAAAATGCTCCATGACGTAAATTTATTTATAAAAGATCTGACTCAGATAATCAAGTAATCAACAAATCACATCATAATCAATCAGTAGGTTTACCGGTAACTTTTTACTCGACATGCGAAAATGATTCATTTCGGGAAATCCTTATCTGGTCAGGGAGAGCCACTTTTTAAAGGTTGACAGGGTAAAAGCTGTTTAAAATGTATTTTCATTCCGTATCTTACTAACAAGAAATCATTAGATGTATAAGCTTTTTAGCGGAAATTTAGCATTTCGATAACACAGTGCTAAATAGTTGTAACTGCCATAAACATATAGGCAGGTTCAATTATTTCGTGCTTAGCCATCGATTTAAGCCTAATAACCTTTCTGTGACAAATCGGAATTAACTTCCGTTTAAAATCAATAAGAAGCGACACGGAAACACAACATTTTCTCTAATGCTTTTTAGTGGTTGATCGAGAAATAACGGTAGATTATCACTGGATAATCTCACCGCAAAAGCAGTGAAATTATCAAAAACTTATACACTGCTTTTGTGCATTTCATCCTATCTGACGTCATCTATGCGGGGCGAAATTAGTGCCTTCACAATGAACGTTGCATAGCAATCACGTGCAAAATGACGCGCTTTACGAAAATGTTCTAGAAATTTCACATTTTGTCTCATTTTTGCAATAAAGAAATAGAATAATCGTTAACTTGGTTTTTTCGAGTAAGATCGAATAATATTTCATTTTGTGAAAAACAAACGCTATATTTTCACTCATGGCTCCACCACTCGTGAAAATATAGCTTTTGTTGTTCACTCAATGAATATAAATTGATCTTACACTAAAACAAACGATTATCCTCTATTTATCTTCCAAATGATGAAAAAGTACCACAAACCAGCAAAGGATGGGACATACGTAAAATAAATATCAACACTGCCTGCCAAGATATATCAATACTGTCTACAGAATTCAAGAACTTTCTCGGTACCTTTGTACTAAATATTAACATAACTCTAGTACGCCATTAGAAAAAGAATCTACGAAGAAATCTAAGACATAAAATAAATAATTTCAAAAGAAATAAACCAAATATTGTCTCCCGAATGGTGAAAAGTGTTTTACAAGCCATAGAAGTAAAGAACATACGTATATATTACACACCACGGTGTCTGTAAAGTTATATCAATAGTGTCTTCAGAATTTAAGAACATAACTCAAGAACTTTCTCGGCAACTTTCTTTGGCGTAGCTAGAATTTTAAAATCTCCACGCACAAAAATTCCCGACCACCCGAAAATATATAGACGTTAGGGAAACACTTAAACCGACGTCCATCCGCTCCTTTTGACGAGAAATGGAGGAGGGGGCAAGGGGTCAAAGGGCTAATTTGAGGTATTTTAACATTGATGAATTCATCGCAACTACACCTTGAAAAAGCTGTAGTAACGATGTTATGATCATTCATCAACGATAATGTTCGACAGAGAATTTATTTGGTATTACGCACTTACGAATTTTGCGTAATAGTAGTTACGTCCTTGCATTTAAATTAAATATTGAGTCCTTCATATATCTGACGCGTCATTAGAGAAAGTACTAGCAAGGAAAAGTACCGATTATAGTCAAAGTGCCAGCAAAGAATTGCAAAAAGTATCGATCAAAGTCAGCCTTTGCAGCCTGCGCAAGCTTAACATCGTAGATTATTTTCGTTTCATAAAAGATGTTTTATGTAAATGTACTTTTTAAAAGGGATCCTTTTATACTGTATACATTTAGCTTCTTGCGAGGAAAATGGTCGTATATGAAAGCTGAGGTACAGACAAGAGGGGGTTAAACCAATCTCATTCTTTAATTTCTCAATGAAACCCTATGATGTTTGTACTCATTAGAATCGTCTTGACAAGACGATTCAAATGAGTACCAACAACATAGTGTTTGACTTATTATTCATCAAATACTTTGATCTAAAGTCCAAAATACCCCCTCCCATGTTTCTGTAGCTCTGTAAAAAGATGGTTGCTGCTACTCTGGTCTTGGCCCAATCAGTTATCATCAAACTTACCCGTAATGCTAGAGGGTCGTTGGAGTAGTCTACTGGTTGGCACGTATAACTGTAACCGGATAATAAAGATGTTACTAAAAACTGAAAAATAGAAACGCGGAAATAACAAGAACGCCATTTTTCTTTAAATTTCCATTTTCAACCATGCTTTATAATGGAAAAAGGGGTCTTTGTTAAATAATTTCCTCAGGCAGCTTATATTGAGTCTCCGGCTCTTTTGTTTCATTAGCAGGCTTTGTAAAATTGTTGTGATTACTCAAGCTTACTTTATCTCTGTAGATATATATATTTTGTGTCAGACAAATCCATCAGTTTTACTTAATTTACGATTTTTTGGATATTTTTTGCAAAGGAATTCAAAGTGCTTTATATTCATTTTTGATGAGGATTTATGTTCATCATGTTGTGTGTAATTTTACTCAATGAAAAAAATGAGATTTCATATTTTGTTTTATTGTGTAAGTCTGTTCTAGCTTCATCAAGGAGAGTTGATTTAGTTTCAGTGACTACCTATGTTGAGTGACCACTTTTACCAATGATATGTCTGCCGTACACCTGTCTTTGTCAGACAGTATAGACTTAGATCTGCCTGCACAGATATGCAGTCTAATCTTAGCCTGCTCTGCCTGCTTTGTATTGATTATTGTTGGTGAAACTAGAGCAAAAATGAATAATGTGACAAAATGTTGGAGTTTTTATAGGTAAACCGAAACGTTAAGTTTTGGGTAGACAAAAGGGCGTCCGGAAAACGGGCAGACAATTCACAAACACCCATCAAAACAGTAATGGATTTTATACTATTGAGGCATAAAAATGGAATATTCAGAGAAAACTCTTTCAAAACATGTCATACTTGGTTATGACTTTTTTTACAATGTCATTGATCGGGAAATAGGTTCTTACAACTAAGATTAATCCCTCTCGATTATTCTTCCTGTAATTGAACAAGTTCTCGGGTATAAAAGTGAGGACTAAGAAAAGAGCAAAGATTGATAGATACCCGCTCCCGGAAATCTAATTCATGACCTCTATAGGTGAGAGACAAATAGTCGGAAAGAATGAGTGCCGCCGTTCGATCCCCGGCGTCGACACTCATTCTTTCCGACTATTTGTCTCTCACCAATGGGTTGATAATCGTTGACCTATGTGAGATAGTAGCTAGGGGCTAGGAAAGGATGTTATGGTTGTACTGGTGAGAGAAATACCAGGAATCCATTGTAAGGTGCTCCAGTCGCCGCGATATAACTGAAAAAAATGTTGAAAGCGACGTTAAAGTCCATTCAATCAATAGTCAAGATGCCGACGATCTACCTCTCGAACACGGACTTCGTGACTTACTTAGGGTAGTAGATCTGTAATAGTTCCACAACATTTCGGAACTCGTGATCTTTCAAAATATTGACCGAGGTTTCCTAATGAAATCATCAGGAAACCTCGGTTAACACTATTAAAGTTAATTACTTCCGAAATGTTGCGGAACTATTACGGGTCCACTACCTTAAACTGATTTTGTGCTCTCCTAATAATACAAGAATCATATCTAAGGGAAATAACAACAATTTTAGTCCATTACGTTCCGCATTTTATGTCCCTTGGTCCAAAGTGATCCAAAGTGATGCATACCATTCTGTTTTTTATTTGCACGAAGTTTATCGTCACGGCGGCTGATACATCTATCCACGACTTCCTATTATTTTACACTCACATAGAAACATAATATTTCCGTGAACTGAGAGCGTCCAGCTGTATTTCAAAGCAATTCGTGATTGAAATTGCCTTTTGATTATTTGCAACATAGGAAAGGCTTGAAATTTGTTAGAAATTCACAAGAAAATATGAGGAATAATCTAAGATTTCGTTAAAGCGTGATCGAAATCTCGTTGTCCCAGCCTATGATTTTCAAGATGGTGTAGTTAGGATGTTTTAATCGTACACCGACGATATAAATTCAACTTACTTCATAAAACATATAGAATGAAAGTCCGACCATAGTTATATTATAGACGACGAGTACTTTAGAAATCTCCATCATTTTTTGGGTCTCCATAACTTTTGGCCCCTGTCTCACAGCAGCCAGGTATAGAAAGAATATCGTCAACACGGGCCCGGGGGTCGCCATTAGGGGCCAGTCCACTACCCTCGGGTCTGAAAGGAGAAAAAGGGTTCATATATCCTGCATAATTGTGACCCGTCACGCAAAAAGGAACCATCTCGGTAGTGCGTAAAGTGTCGACCCCAGTCAGACTGCGCGGACTGCGCAGACTGATTAGGGTCGAAACTGTTCGCAATGTGCTTATTTTCTGAATCTAGAATGAATAATCTACCTTCCAGTGAAAGAATTTTTGAAATGCGACCTCTGGTTGACCAATGCTGAACCAAATCTCTTTTTCAAATAGTCATTTTACGGAGTTCCCAGATGGTCCCTTTTTGCTTGACGGGTCACATATATTCTATTAGATCATTTTATCAATGCTTACAAATCGATCGATAATTTCAAAATAATTTCAGTCCTATAAATGTTTTTATTTTTAAAGGCATGGCTGATTTCTTTTATGATAGATTCAATGAAATTATATTCAAAGTATTTCATTCGGAATGTATCAAGTTCTACAGTTGATCTTTCCAATCGAAAGCCCATAATTATGATTTACCTATCAAGTTGATGTATGAATGGTGCTGACGACAAAATTATTGACCGGTCTGAAGTGAAGAAAGAATACGATGAAAATTTGCAAAAAATATCGATCAGGTTAGATTAAAACATATTTTGAAAAAATATGTATGAATAATTGAAAAGGTGAACTTGAATTGCTACTTGAAATATGAGAAAACTTAATTATTTGAACATCAAGTATTATCTTGACCTTTGAACAACCGGAAGCAGCCCTGCGTTCAGGATGGCAAAACCCTGCAAACTGTTTGCCAATTAAACCCCGCTTTGTACGAGCTCTTGCGTGCAAAGCGGGGTAAAATTGGCAATCAGTTTTCACCATTTTGTTTTATCCTGAACGCAGGGCAAATCAAATATATGACAAACTATACTGAAATCAAACACTATCTATAAAGGCTTGGACCCCGATTATTTTGGGACGAACGGCTTGGTGCAGTGACGCTGGGTATCTATGGAACTGCAGCTGTGACATCAGAAGCAAATATGAAAATAAATAATTTTGTAACAGCGACCACGTCTCTTCTGCGATCATCAAGCGATCACCACGTCTATTAAGCAACTACATCTTAAAAAACGTAAAAAAGTCCATTCAACGACTGCGTCTATTGGACGACCACGTCTTTAAAGCGACCAGTCGGTTAAACAATCGCGTCTACTAAGCGAACACTGCACAAAGCGACTAGATCTACGTCCATTTAGCGATCATTTTCAAATACCCGTTGACGAAAAACCATGTCTAAATAAATTGACGTTGTTGCTTTGAAAAAGATGTATCCAATCAAAATAGTTTCCGATTTGACAGCAGAGTTTTGGGCAACCATTGTTTTAAATGATCTTTTAGGTGATCGTTTAATAAATGATTTACTGTAAAAAATGTAATAATGAAACACTTAAATAAAAAACACAAGTAGAACAAGCCCGTTTCCGTTAAATAACTTGTAGATACGAACCCCCTTTTGAAAGCATCCATTGGTAGAACTGTGAAATACTGGAGTAAAATGGAATTATCATGATGATATCAGGTCAGCTCTGAAAATAAAAAGAATAAGTGAAATTAAACATAGATAGAACTGTGAAATACTGCAGAAGTGAGGCTATCATGATGATTTCCGAACAGTTTTGAAAGTCAATAAAATAATGACTTTAAATAGCTAGAACTGTGAAATACTACAGAAGTGAGGCTATCATGATGCTTTCTGCACAGTTCTGAAAGTCAATGAAATAATGTCTTTAAACATAGCTCGAACTGTGAAATACTGCAGAAGTGAGGCTATCACGATGCTTTCTGCACAGTTTTGAAAGTAAATAAAATAATGACTTTAAAAATAGCTAGAACTGTGAAACACTGCAGAAGTGAGGCTATCATGATGCTTCCTGCACAGTTCTGAAAGTAAATGAAATTATGTCTTTATTCATTGCTAGAACTGTGAAATACTGCAGAAGTGAGGCTATCATGATGCTTCCTGCACAGTTCTGAAAGTAAATGACATTATAATTATGTCTTTATACATTGCTAGAACTGTGAAATACTGCAGAAGTGAGGCTATCATGATGCTTCCTGCACAGTTCTGAAAGTAAATGACATTATGTCTTTATACATTGCTAGAACTGTGAAATACTGGATGCTATCATGAACTATTTGCACAGTTCTGAAAGAGCATGTAAATAAAAACAATAACTTTCTACATAATTAGATTTGTGAAATACTGGAGTAAAATGGTATTATCATGATGCTTTCTAATCAGTTCTGAAAATCAGTGAATGGTCACTATAAACATGTACATTGGTAGGACCGTGAAATGAGATTATCATGTTGCTATCTGGTCGGTCCTGAAAGAATTCGGAATTTGTTGTGCGAGTTTTATATACTCAGTTCCAAAAGAAAGTGTGCACTTTTAAAATTCGAATATCTCGAAACTTACTCAATATACCGTCACAAAATTTTGCATGACAAACCTCGACACTATTGACCATCGATACTTTGAGAAATAAGGCATACGGACCTGAATGACTTTAGGCTAGAAAAGGATCCTTGATTTTGAGTGATTTGCTTTTGGATCCCACAGTTGATGAATAACTTTTTTAGAATCGTATTCAGTTCAATTTCTGAGACCTACCTTGTAATAGATTCACATCTGAATCAGAACTACACATTATAAAACAACGTAGGTTGTCGTACAAATTTCATGTGTAGGCGAAAATTAACCCAGTGCGAAGAAAACTGTCTATAAAATTGAATTAGCGCTCATACTCCAATAAAATCGTATGTATACGCTTGAGCTTCCTCTTTTACGTATCAAGTAATATTTTACAACGCTATTGCACCGTTGTTTCTGACGTCTTGTCCAATCAAGGTAGCGATTTCTAACGTAGGCGAAGTTGTGACGTCTGTACGTAAACCCAAACCTTTGTCTGGAAATGGCAGGGAGTCCCTTGTCAAACTAGGAAATACCATATAAGCAAATTTCTCCTTACCAGGAAAGAAATTCTAAAAGGGCAAATCTCAACACAATTTGTGCTGAAGAAGTGCCCACAGTATACGCATTTTTTTCGAAATTGGATTTCATGCTTCGTTTCTAAAGGGTCATATCTAAAACATGCAACATATTTTACAAGCAGGAGTTGCTCCAACTTTGCAAAAAATAAGGAAAACAAAAAAGTGAAACTGCACACTTTCTTTTGGAACTAAGTATATGTAGTTTGACCCTTTCAACAATACTATCGCGAAAAAAGAACAACACACTGTTATATATTTAGGATGATGAAGTTGAGTTAACTGGTGAAGGTTATTTTAGTTTTTAGCTCGCCTGAGCACACCGTGCTCAAGCTGAGCTTTTGTGATCATTCAATGTCCGTCGTCAGGCGTCAACAATTTAAGTGTTTACACTCTAGATGCCACAATTATGGTTCAATCTTCATGAAACTTGGTCAGAATGCTTGTCAGGTTATACGGATGAACCCTCCTGAAAATGGGAAGGATCTGTACCATATCCCGGGAAAAGGGGTCTTAATGACAATTTTCTTGTTTACACTCTAAGAGACCACAAACATGGTCCAATCATCATGAAACTTGGTCAGAATGTTTGTCAGGTCACAAGGATGAACCCATTTGTAAATAAGAAGTATCTTTTTTAATATCAGGGAAAAGGGGACCTTAATGAAATTTTTCTTGTTTATTAACCTGAAGGCAACAAAAATGGCCCAATCTTCATGAAACTTGGTGATAATATTTGTCAGGTCAATAGGATGAACATATTGAAAAGGGACTTAAAAGATTCATATGATATCACTGGAAAAGGGGCCTTAATGACAATTTTCTTGTTTGCACTTTAGAGGCCACAATATGGTCAAATTTTAATTAAACTTAAACAGAATATTTGTCATGTCACAAGGATGAAACCTTTTTGAAAATTGGAATAATTCGTGTATCACAGGAAAGGGGGCTTTGGTGACAATTTTCTTATTCCATATCTAGATGCCACAAATTATAAAAGTAGATTATGACTTTTGCTGGAAAATTTGATAATTATTAATTAAGACAAAGGTACGAAGGTGGGCGATATAGGATCATCATGGTCCTCTTGTTTTATGGAGGAATGACACAACTTAATTTATCACACTGTTCGACTTATCAAAAGCGGATTTATACGTAACTTTTAAGTGTGATTACGATCGCTATAACGATCCAAAATCCGGATAACCCCGTTGTCATTTCCGAAAACAGATTCCAAGATAAATACGATTACCAGTTCTTTGTTAACCTGAATTATTTTATATTAGTTGTGTCCATCATGATTCGTGCATTCCGATTGGTTGAAAAAAGTTTTATTCCACAATGAAAACAATTTTGAGAACGCAGCCATTTTTTAGCTTTCGGGAAATGATAACAAAATTATTTTAGCATCGACATTTTTTTATAATTTGGTTCCACGATCATTTAGAATATTGGATATGAAGAGAGTATTTGTTGATTTCATGTGTCTATGAAACAAAAACATAACTTCACACTCATGTGTGAATCTGCTTCGTGTATATATACAGCACGTGATTAGGTTTTAGGTTTCATATCTCAAACAAATATTCTCTTCATCTCTTAAATGCAGTCTCGATGATTTTGATATACTAAGATTATGCTCAATTCTGATCTTTTATTTTCCCAAATATACCAATTAAAGATATATTCATATAGATTATTAACCCTCTTATGTTGAACCCTGATAATTCGTGCTTTGGAAAGACGAATATCAGCCTGCACATGCGTCTATGTATACATACCTCCTGGGTTTTTTTCTTTGTAAGTCAGAATGGTTAAGAATTATATTTAAAATTAATATTGACGCGCCGTAAATAAGTACAGTCAGTGCTTTCAGCACTTGACTATTTATTCAATTTTTGTCAAAATTTTATTCAGCGTGACAATGGTTAACCGGAGCGTGAATTTCTTATGATTGTTCGACTTGTTCAATGAGGCATATTTTGCTAGCCGATAAACCGATTATAATCTCCTTTTAATCGGATAACAATAAACAATATAATCTTACTTTTCAATCTTTGCACAAATCCCTCCGAATAATAATGACGTCACATTTTATCATGATTTCGAAACATTCTTTCAAGAAATTTGGCGGAATTTTTCACGTAAGTAAGGACTAAGGTCCTTAGGAATTTTGCAATACCATGGAAGGCATTTTTATTTCGGTATCTTAAACAATATGTTCATCCACAACTTTGATAAAACTTGTCCCATAAAAAGGCATACTATTTCATTTTGTAGGTATAATTATTATTTTTTCCCCAATTTGTTTTATTAACGGCTAGATGCCAGAATTGCTATGGTAACATATTATAAATGAGGTTTGTTATTGTGATCTTCAGGAGTTCATTAAATTAACAATGGGATCAAGTA